>JAOEGL010000001.1:142076378-143388878 GCA_034509955.1 Urosaurus nigricauda | reverse complement strand
CTCTTCTTCTTGTTATCTTCATCAGTGATTTTGAAATTTTGGTATACCAGAAGTCTCCAAAGATTCCACTCAGAAGTCCCAAACAACTTGACCAGTGGTTAGGATTCTGAGAGCTTACATCCAAAATATCTGGAGGACCAATGATTGAGAATCCAGATAATTACTGGCAATAATGCTCAGAGTATGTACCTTGAATATTTTCCTTTAATGTCCAAAGACACTAAAGACTGAATTTCCTCATGAAAGAAAATTAGCTCTAGCTTGGTAGAAACTACTAAGATTACAGTGATGTTACTGAAATGCTGAATGCTGAAATAAGAATGATTGGAAGTATTTTTTTATTAATTTTTAATAATGTACAGATTTATTCTCAGAGCTCTTTCCCTGAAATTTTCCCTCTAGTCATACTTTAAACTGAGATATTATACATTTATGCACAAGTGTTGCACCTCCATGATTTGAATCCTTCTGCAGCCAATGTGGGTGCCTGCTCTGAGCAACACTGCCTATTTAATTACATGAAACCCCTTAAGCTCAGTAAATCCTGGCTGAGTTTTGTGATATAATTTTTGAAGATCTGAAAGTGTAGCTTACAACTTAATACCTTGGTAGGTATTGGCAGGTCCTGAGCAGTCAGTTGCTTCTAGATTTCCAAATTCAGAAAATAAGCTGAAAACTGCTAAGTCCAATTCTTCTGGGGAAGATATGGCCTGGGTCGGGCACTTGATCAGGTCATGTCATAAACTAGCAAGAGCCCTAAAATTGTGCAGATTGGAATTAAATTATCTGGTTGGGAAGTGCGAGAGGCCATCGTCTTTCTAACTCCATCAGGAAAACTTTTGTTAGGCGTTTTAATTATTTTTGTGTGCTTCCTTTATGCATGGGGTTGCCTTTGTATATGTGTGTGCACCCATATATGTATGAACCCGTTGACTACAGAGAACAATGCTTACAGAACAATGAGGTTGTGCAAGTTGGCTAATTAAGGCCAGCCTGGGGGTGGAGTTGGGGTGGTGCATCCATACAATTCACACCCCAAATCTGCCCCCATGGTGGCATGACACTGTGTGCCGCTCCACATGACGCAGCACCAACAGAGCACCTTATAGCCATGGTGCCACAGCTATCGCACCCTTTCCAGGACTCAAAAAGGAACTGCTTTTTGCAACACCTTTTTTTACCATGAAAAGGCCAGATTGGGGGCATGGTGTGCAGCTGCTACCCTCCCCTTTTTACATTTTATTTCCCAAGAGGCACTGTGAAAACATAAATGGATCCAGGAAAGGAATATATGCTGAATGAATCATGAGCTGAAGAAGTGTTCTCTGGTAATGGACTTAGTTGCTACCTTCATTCTAAGTTGCTACCTTTGTTTCTCACTACACAATTACAGAACATTGATCCTGCTTGAACTGTCATGGCTACATCCTATGGAATCCTAGGATCAGCAGTTTAGGGTGGGATATATAAGTTTATCACACAGGGCAAATGGAACAGTACAAAGGGGGTGGGAAGGGAATGGAATGAGTGAGGGATGCATTTTACCTCACACCAGAACGCCACCACTGGAAGTCCCCATTCCATTCTTAATCCATCCCAGAGGAAACGATTTTTGAGAACTGTTCAGAACAGTTCTCAAAAAATGCCCCCTGTGGGATGTATGGAGAATGGAACAGAATGGAATGGAACAGAATGGGGACTTCTGGTGACGTTCGGCAGCATTCTGGTGTGCAGTGAAATGCATCTTCCGTTCCCTTCCCTTCCCTGCCCCTTTTGTACTGTTCCATTTGCATGCCAGGAGCCCTGTGCAATAAACTTAATTCAGAATTGTCAGCTAGGGAGCTCCTCTAGCATCCCACAAAAGTGCAAATGCCAGGATTCCCATAGGATGGATTGTGAAAGAAACTTAAGTCAAACTGAGGTTTATTCATATATCTCAGTGTTGTTCTACCTAGTCTTATTCAAAATGATGGTGCACCAAATGTTATATGGAAGGAGAAGGCCCTGTAGAGTTTATGTTAGGATATCCTAGACTGCTTTAGAAAGCCAAAATTTCCATGGCTGAGTGGGGATTCAGTCCTTGGTTTCCATGGTTGTAGTCCGGTGTTGAAAGCACTGCACCATGCTGGCTCAGATGGGAACACAGGTAAGATCAAAACACATCTCCAGGTAAAGAAACACTTAAAATGATGTTGAAAAAAATAGCTGAAAAGTTATTTAGGTTCTGTGATCTAAGACTGATCACAAACAGAGCAAATGAAAATACAAAATTTGAAGCACAAGATATAGAAAGAAGGGCTTTTAGAATGTCTTTGTTTCTATTGATTAGCTCTCGTCAGATCACACAACAAAACAAACTTTCCCAGAAGAAAGGAGCTAAACTGTATGCTGTTGGGAGTTTTCCACCACTTCTAAAAGATAATATCATACTGATGTTTATGTTAAAAATGCACCATGCACTTACAGAACACCACAATGCTCTGCTTTTACTCCCAGAAAAATCTTGTACTCTAGACTGTAGGAAAATATATCTAGAAATTTCCTACCTTGTGTATACAATACATTATCCACTCTGTTTTCTCCCACTTTCCTGGCCACTATTTTTTTAAATCCTCTTTCTATTTAGATAGGTTTAATCAGGAGATACTATTACAAACATGCTAGCTGTGACGAAATATATAAGAATCCAATCCATTATCATCCTCTTACATATCCTCCAGCTCTCCCAATATGGCAAGGACAGTCTTCATTATTCTTCTGTCATTCTGTGTTTTTTTCTCCAGCTGCTTTAAAAATGTCCCTGTTTCTCGCTTCTCTTCCCACTTTCCCTCTTTGTTATCAGCATACTTCAGTTGACACAAACTGGGTACAAATATTCTGCAAGGAGTGAGGGAAGAGGAGACAAGGAATAGAATCTTGCCCTTTTCTGTAGATTCAAGCCACATCAAACATTTGCAGCATCTCCTAGCATGTGTGCTCTTCATCATTAAAAACTTTTGTCATCTTGATTATACTCTGATGTTACTTGGCCATACATGTCCCAGTTTTCACCTATGCAATATTAGAAGGCATGGTTTTTCTTGGTGCAAATCCCACATTCATCTTTGTATAAGTGTAAAATACAGCATGTGCAAGGTATTATATAACTGATTACAACTTACCTGAAAAAAATGGAAGTTCTCTACCAGCCTGCACCACAGGAAGATCACTATCACCTCCACATCACCATAGGCAAATCGGTGCTTAAGTCCATCCAGCAGTTCACCTACCTGGGAAGTATCATCTTCACAGATTAGCAAAGGCATATAGTGCATTCAGAAGGCTTCACAAAAGAGTCTGGAGTAACAAACACCTGAGGCAAAGCACAAAAATCAGTGTGTACAGAGCCATTGTACTGTCCATTCTCCTCTATGGGTCTGAAACATGGATCACCTATCGCCAACATCTACGACTCCTCGAATGCTTTCATCAGTGCTGTATACGTACAATCCTATACATACACTGGACTGACTATATGACAAATGTTGCTGTCCTGGAGCAAGCAGAGATTACCAGCATTGAGGCCATGCTATTGAAAACACAACTGCGCTGGGCAGGTCACGTTTCTAGGATGGAGGACCACCACCTCCCAAAAATAGTACTCTACGGTCAACTCACCATAGGTCAGCATAAGAGGGGCACCCCAAAGAAGAGATACAAGGACTCCCTGAAACAACATCTCAAGCTCGGCCAAATTGATCACCAACAATGGTCTGCCCTGGCCTCACATTGGGAGGCATGGAGACACACTATCCACAATGCTGCAGCCTCTTTTGAGAACTCACACTGAATGAGTCTCGAAGAGAAATGACAACGCAGAAAGAACCACAAGTTTTAAACATTATCCAATGAGACTTTCTGCTGTGCTTTCTATAACCAGACTTGTTTATCTTAGATTGGCCTTTTTAGTCATCAGCGCGCTTGTAGAAAGCATGGGATGAATCCTTCCTGAATCTTCGTTAGCGAAGAAAATCCAGAGAGAAATAGAGGATAGATGTTACTTCTACCAGTTGTGTTGTTCTTCTAATAATTATGCAAAAAAAAAAAAAAGCTTGTAATTTTTGCACCAGCCTAATGTTGGATATGATCCCAAACAAGGCCATTAAAACAAAGCCACTGCAAGGGAAAAAGCTCCTCCTGCCCTCATCTTACTCTTATGTCAGTAAGCACTTCTTTCCAAAACACCTGTTGTCTATAGACTTTGGATAATTATTGTTGTGGGTTTTTTTTTTAAAAAATTCCAATAGCTTGCTCTCCGAGACACTTATCACAGTATGTCTCTTCACCACAGTCCATATATTTCTCTCACCTCTTTGAAAATTCCTGAGATTTAATTATTATATTGGGGACTTTATTCTTATCCATTTCTTACATGAATTGAAAATTCCTTAAAATATTGATAATATTTTCTGTAATGTGATTACGGAATATAAATAAAAAAGGTTTTCTAGAAATTAGTGAAAATTTTCACTTGAACTTGAGAATATATAGAAATTTATATACAGAAATACCTACATATCATCTCTACCACTTTTAAACTCCAATTGCAGTAGGAAATTATAGTTGGCAATGTTTATCACATGGCATTACTGACTCATAGCTGCTGTGCCCCCAAAGCATTGTTAGGACATCCATTTTCATTGATGGGGAAACCCATCAAAAAGCTCTCAGTCATGCAGCAGTCCCATTAGTATGTGAAGCATCATCACCGTGACAGTTCTTATACTGGTAACCACATGGTGTCAATGTGTCCTCCTCTCCGCTTGTTCTGCCCTTGCTATTCTCAAGCAGACCAGTTTCCTTATTTTTTTCTATTTCCTTCCCTTCCCTTCCCTTCCTTCCTTCCTTCCTTCCTTCCTTCCTTCCTTCCTTCCTTCCTCTTTTTACTTAAATCATATTAACATAAGTCCAGAAATGCCTTATAATTATAATTATAATCAATCAAAAGGCACGCTGGGTAGGGCATACAGCAGGGAGGCAGGGTTAAGGGGGAGAGCAGAAGAGAACACAATGCAGAAACAGCCCCAGTTGGGCTATTGTGTATTAATGGTTGCTCTCAAACTGGTATGTTTCCATTTTCATTAACTAACACGATTGCAGCAAGAATGGGGCTCATGTGGTAATGTATCTTCTCTGTGAGTAACGTTTAGGGAACAATAGGATCAGAAGGATTAGCTAACAGTATTGTTTAGGGAAGTGAGCTAGTTTGGGGAAAGGAGACTGTACCAAAAATTTCTCATGCCATTGCAAGAAAAAGGAAAAGTAAGCAAGATAAAGTACTTAAAATGAAGTCTGAAGTAGTTGCCTTGTGGGGATGATGCTTTTGGCAAAGTTAACAAAATAATGTCAAAGTCACAGTTCGGTGTAGCTATATTATATACACCTAGTAGAGTCAATTTATGTTTCAGTTATACGCATAGAATTTCTACTGAGAGTAGAGGAAAGGAATATGAGGGAAATATGGCTGTGCTGATTATAGTGACTGTTCATTTTTTGCATTAAAATTTCTTTAACAAGGAATTAAATAAAAAGCAAGGGATATATTTGTATTTTTAATAGCTATCAGTGTTCTCTTACTACTGTTGACTTCTGTTATTGCTCCCTTTTAATCTATTGGGAAGACACATGTGGTAGATTAAAAACCTAAATCAAACATCCTACTGCCCCCCCCCCCCCAAGCTGCAGGTAAACAAAAATCAAAAAAAAAATTCTGGCTGCTATCCAGATGTGTTGGGGAAGAAGTGAAAAACAAATATACCCATAAAATGTTGATACAACAAATTGCTATTCCGAGAGCCTTTACAAATTAGGACATAAGATCTTAAATGCTCATACAGAGGATGGTTGCCAAGCACTATCTGTAGAAATGTTTACCACTATCTATCCAGAGAAATGCAGTCCAGAAGAGTGTCACAGGTTACTACATCCATGTATATGGATGTAAATTGATTTTTTAAGGAAAACTTCTAAATTGATTTTTTAAGGAAAAAAAATTAACTAAGTTTTTGTAACCAGTCAGTGAATTATTCTGTTGACTAAAAGAAAGCTGTTGTTGTTGCTGCTGCTGCTGCTGCTGCTGTGACCCTTCAAGTCATTTCTGACTTGTGGCGACTCTAAGGCAGACCTATCACAGAGTTTTCTTTGCAAGATTTGTGCAGAGTGAGCTTGCCTTTGCCTTATTCTGACACAATTATCCATAAATTTAGGGAAATGTGGGATATACTAGAGATTGGTGTTGTCCAGAAGTGGGATCATCAGATGGGATGTATCTAATTAATCACTGTAATTTAGGGAACAACTTCGGTCAGCACATTAAAGAAGGGGCAATAATCCCTTGCAACCTTACATGGCTGGAAAATGTATGAAGGGTAGGGAGAATGGTCTGGAACAGATCTAGGGAGTATGTGGGAGGAGAGGTGAAGATGTAGTGGTTGCACAACCAGAGGTCTGTTGATATAAAACTGGATTTCTCAACCATTCACCTGAGTGGGTGAAAGGCTAAAATAATGGGAGGGATGTGGGCATCCATGCAGTCCCCATCCTGAACACTACATCATGTTTCACTGTTTCCCAGACTGCATTGAGCTCCAAGACCCATTTTGTTGCTGTTGCTGTTTCCTGACTTCAGGTTGTCCCCAACTCATGCCAGCCATAGAGAAGAAGCATCTCCAAGTCTCCCTCTCTTTATTGCTCTGCTTAGGTGCTGTAAATTCATGCCCATGACCTCCTTGAGACTATTCATCTAGCATGCCATATTCCTTCCTTTCTACCTCCCTCCACCTTTCCTAGCACCTAATCAGTCATGCCTTCTCATGATACGGCCAAACTACAACAGCCTTATTCATCTTGGTTTCCAGAGAGATTTCAGGTCTCATCTGTTTAAATACCCATTTGTTTGTATTTTTGATTGGCTGCTGTTTCCTCAGCACTCTTCTCCAGCACCACATTGATTTTCTTCTAATCCCCTTTTTTTCACCATCCAGCTCTCATGTGATTGTGTTCAGTTGAACATATTTACTGAGTGCTCATAACTGGAGGCATGGAGTTACTTCTGTTGTAGTTTTTGTTGTTGTCACTGTTTAAAAAGAAAGAAGGGGGAAACCAAAGCAAAAATTGTGAACTCTGTAAAACTGTGTATTAAAAAAATGAACAAGCTAGCAGGAGTGGAGAGGAAGTAAACAAAATTCTAACCCATCCTGGTAGAAGTCTCCTTGTTACTTACTTAGTGTTTCCATACAATCCTGGCCACTTATGGTAGGTTAGACACATTGGCAAGACACATTCTGAATGCATAAAACACTTGTCCTTCCTGTGAAAGTTATAGGTATAGTACTTATGGGTCTCATTATGAGCAATTTAGTCATAAATGTTCCTTTCAAAGCCAGTGAAACTTTATGTGCTCATTTAACAAGGAAACATGCTTCAGGATTGGGTTATTAGTGTCCCACAATACAGTTAATAGAACCCTTCAGTTGAAATTCTCTTTCCCACCCTCTGCTTGTAGGCAACTGGATTTAATGTGATGTAAGTATATTCTTTGAGTAACACTGTAGAATCTTACAACCACTAATTGTAAACAGTCAGTTACAAGGCTAATGAAGCCTTGGTAGATATACACAGTTGCAGGCTATTGTTATTTATTCACTGTATAAATCACACTTGTTTTGTGAAAGTGAATATAATCCAAACACTGGAAATGAGAAGTAATGATGGCATACATCATTGCTGCATAATTTTATTTCATTTTATAGCCTGGAAAATATGGTGAATTCTATAAAAGTGACAAATGACATAGCACGGTAATAAATAGCTATACTTTATGCATTGTTGCTTGGCATATGGGCATAGATGGAGATTCTTTAATATAGCAAAGTGAATGGAGAATTAAACCACAGCTTCCTCAGACAGAAAATAATGTCCTTTTCAGGGATTACTGATGTTTGTTATATCATTAACGGCATGCTACAGCAAGCTAGAAATCAAACATATGAAACATAGCCCAATACTTTATGGCTGGATTCACATAATACATTATGCCACAGCAAACAAATCCCTATACGGATAACAGGTCTCTGATTTGTCCCTTTTCTTTGCAATGCATGGACAAGGTCCATGCTATTAAAGAACCTCTACATTCCCTTCATATCCCACCATATCTATTTCGTGCAGAAACAATTTTCATATATAGTAGATAGGAGGGAGAATTGGACAAGGGTATTGGGGAGATACAAGGGATACAAGGAATTTGCATTCTATATAAGAACCGGCTACTCTGAGTCCTCAAGTACATGTGCTAGTGGAAGGTAGATGTAGGCTGTATTATTTTTGATATAGCTATTGCTGCAGGCACATCATAGAATCATAGAATCATAGAAATTTAGAGTTGGAAGAGACCACAAGGGCCATCCAGTCCAACCCCCTGCCGTGCAGGAACTCCCAATCAAAGCATACCCGACAGATGGCCATCCAGCCTCTGTTTAAAAACCTCCAAGGAAGGAGACTCCACCACCCCCCGAGGGAGTGTGTTCCACTGTTGAACAGCTCTTACTGTCAGGAAGTTCCTCCTAATGTTGAGGTGGAATCTTTTTTCCTGCAGTTTGCATCCATTGTTCCGAGTCCTGTTCTCTGGAGCAGCAGAAAACAAGCTTGCTCCCTCCTCAATGTGACATCCCTTCAAGTATTTAAACAGGGCGATCATATCACCTCTTAACCTTCTCTTCTCCAGGCTCATTCTTCCTGGTAGATCCAGTTAGGCCTAAATCTTATTGGTAGTCCATACAGAGTGGACACACTGAGTCAGTGACATTTACTTGTATGTCAATTCAATATTTTATTCAATGGAACTACTCTAGTTGGGACCAAACAGTAGGATTATAGCCCATATGTTTCTTTATCTGAATAAAACACATTAAAATAAATCCCATCCCTATTTTTTATAACATTCAAGGGTAGCTTTGTATTAGAACCCTAGCCCTCCCTGCAGTCATCTGCCTTGGTCCAGGCCCCAGAGGGAGAGAAGAACCACTGGACCTCATCCCCTTCCTCACCACCTTCCCCTTCTCTTTGTTGTTGTCTCTCTTCGATTGTAAGCCTGAGGGCAGGGAACCATCTAATTTATAAGACTGTATGTACAGCACTGTGTAAGTTTACAGCGCTATATAAACAAACGTTAGTAATAATAATAATAATAATAATAATAATAATAGCTATGTTGGCCATACAGCAAATCCAATCAAAAATCCATCAAACAGTGATACCTTTTTTGGCCAACCAAAATGCACAATATGCTTCGCTGGCTTCTTTGTCAGTCAAGGTGTTACAAATAAACAAACATAAAATGAAGACGTTAGTCATAGGCCTGCATTTTGCTATTTCTCTTCTTAGTTAAGATGGTATGGAGGGGCATATCTTGGAGGATGACCCCTCCTCTTTCTGGCCATGTGGCAACTGGGAGATATTCAAAGTCTAGGAAATTTAAGATCCATTTGCATCACAACAAAAACACTTCCTTTGCAATCCAGTATGTCTCCATCCTTGTGAGGCAACAGGCCCATTTGTTAGGCAGAGAATGCTGGATTTCTTGAGAAGACCTGCAGAGGTTGTGAGTTCCAGAGGTCTGAACCCCCTGTGGTGGTGATCTGTCAATGACAATGAAATTATACACAGTTCCTCCACTTCCAGATCACATTAACCGCAGCCACTACAGAAAACAAGGTCCAGAGCATGCCCAGCAGCTTCCATAGGGCTAGAACACTTGGGACACACCCATGCCATGTCCTAGTAGACCTGAAGCTGCTCCCAACAGGGCATGGTTATTGAAATGCCCCAGCATTGCACACCAGACAGATTCCAAGTATGGCTTTAAATATTCTATTTAGTCCTTCTAAAACTTACTGAAACATATTGGTTGCCTATGAAATTATGTAAATACTATATTAGAATCCATCACATCCATAATATTTTAATACTTCTCATCTAACATTATTTGTTCCACCTCCTCTTCTTTGAGAAACTGCACTTTTTATTCCTGCTTTAGGCTAAGGAATACCCAGCTAAAACCAATTATTTTCTTTTCACAATGTTCATCATGAATATTTATACACCAAAATTATTACCCCCTCCCTCAAATTAAAGCACCCCTTCCAGTCTAGAATATTAAATAACTTTCTGCATTGCTTAACCATTTGAATTTGTGCCAAATATATATGCTTGTTCAGGTTTTTAATAAAAAAATAATCCACTTCCTAAGTAATTCAGTCAGATAATTGTTATGAAATTAAGTCCATTATAGACTGTGTGTGATATTTAAACTCTTATATTTGTTTAAGCAAGGTAAAATAAGATCTGCAGTAATTACCCTGGTGTTCATTCCAAGAATTTGATCATTTGTTATCCCTGTCAAAACCCCAGATAGTTTGAGAGCTGGAAACTCCTGGGTTCGAGCTTGGAAAATGCTAAATGCAGAACACACTACTGAAAACACATATTACACCAAACAAATGTCTTTTACCATTTGAGGGAGCACTTCTAGTAAATATGTGCTAAACATATTATCATTTAGACTTCTAGAGAGCAGGAGATTAGTTAGCAGTTTAGAATATAATTTCTAGAGAAATAGCCAGCCATTCTCCTTTTGAAAGATATTAATCTGAGAATCCTTCTTCAATCTTCATGCTGTCTTCATTATTATGAAAAGGAAGAAAGTAGAGTAATGGGAAGATTCAAAATAACTCATCAATTAGAAATCTGAATGATTCAGAATAGTACCCTGTTAGATAACATTTTAGATGTGAGATGGTATTTGTGTAGCTTTACATTTAAAATACAACTATAAAACCTTCTGCTCTGGATCCTATCATGATTTTAAAAAAGATTAATCTCTATCTACACCCCATTTCCCCCAATGGTGCAATTTTTTTTAATAGAAGGGATGATGCTATGAGACAAAATGGCAGCCCTAGAATCACTTTTTACCTGGAAAATGAACTGGTATGAAAAGGTTAAACTTTCTTCATTATAGCCAATTAAGGAATGTGGTTGAATCCTCCAATTCTTTCAATTCACCTTTACTCCAGTAGCAGACCAGAGAACACATTGCTGGACTCTGAATATGCCAAGGATTCAGGAGTGACTTGTGTGTTCATTCAATTGCTAATGTTCAGCCACAAGGCCTAGGAGTGCTACAGTTTTTATATTGATTACAGTTTTATGATTATGATACTGTATTGCCACATAGGTTATCAAAAAATAGTAACACTAATGCCATTTAAGCAGGTAGGAAGCCTTTCCTCTTTGGTTGTTTCAAAGCAGAAAAATTACTTGTATAATGGAAGAAAAGAAAATTCAGAGCAGACATCAAGCAGAGAAAATAGTACAGAAATTCTCTGCCAGAAACTAGACTACTTTCTTTTCAGCGCTTGATACAGCCTAAGTCTCCCCTCACTTGTGTAAAGGATCAGCTGGAATCAAAATTTCAGCCTACTGAATTCAGTATGTCAAAATAAAAATTAAGAGAATTGGTCTCATTCAGATGTAACAATAAACAGTGGGTTGTTCCATAGTTTAGTGTCAGGCTCATCTGCTTCTTTAATCAGTTCTTTTTTGACCATGAAAAGATTAGAAACTTTCCTTTCAATTAACCACAGTTTAGTTTAGAAAGGGGTGGACGGGGGAGCTTGAGGGTGAAGTATCTAATTGCATTTTGAAGACTGGTTTATTTTAGCATGTACTTTCATGGATATTAATCTACTTCCTCAAATGCACTGATGAAGTGGTATGAAAGCCAAAGTATTTAAGCGCAGTTACACAGTTGTAGAAGACAGATGTAATAAGATACAGAAAGATGCACATTGCAACACTTTCTGTAATGTAATCTTTCAGCTAGCTAGTCTGATAATACTAGAGTGTGGAAACAATGAATCTATTTGTGTGTGCATATGTGCCTTTAAGTGACGTGTTGACTTGTGGTTACCCCATGAATTGCATAAAGTTTTCTTGTTCAAGCTATACTCAGAAGTTTATATGTCATTTCCTTCCTCTGAAGCATAACCTACATCACCTAGTATTCTTTGCTGGTCTCCCATTCAAGTACCAACCAGGGCTTACCTTGCTTAGCTTCCAAGATCAGATGAGATCTGGTACCTTTTGGGTTATTTCCTCCTGGAGTCCAAATTTTCTTAGAGGAGATTTCTTTTCTTTTAAGGGCAGGTGTTAGCACTCATATATTACTATATATAGAATGGCAAACCTGTCATGATATCTTTGTTCTTGCTTGTGCAAATGGATTGGAATGTATGAACATGTACATATGAGCTGTTTCTTTTTCTAATCTTCCTTTGTTGATGATGTTTTTGTCTTTTTTGGGGAACCAATATTTGTAAGTCAGAGACTGTATATCTAGGAAGCCTGAATAATAATAGGATTTATTTCTATTCCTCCTTTTCTGTTTGGGAATCAATGCGGATTACAGCAGTCAAGCAAACAGCTTCATTTATATACTGCTTTACACCACCTAAGCAGTGTCTAAGCGGTTTACAATTGTAAGCTACTTGCCCCCAACAATCTGGGTACTGATTTTAGCGACCTTGGAAGGGTGCAAGCCTGAGTCGAGCTTGAGCCTTTTTGCTAGTATTGAACTAACCACCTTATGGTTTTGAGTGAATGGCTGAAGTACAGGCATTTAACCACTGCGCCACCTGAAGCTCCCAGTTTGGGGGTATTACTATTTCTAATGTCAGATTTGTGCATTTAACCTTTCTGATTCTTCTTTTCATTTTGTAGCAGTCCTGTTTGCCCAATGTAGAGGGACATTGCTGACAAATGACGGCATACATAACACAGGAGGATGAGCTAGTGAATGTATCTGATGTTGTGGGCAATGTTCATAGGTCCTGTGACATCACTGCCAGGGTAGATGAGGGAATGGAGTTGTGATCTGTGTTTGTAAAAGGGTTTGTCTTGTATTTCCATCCATGTTATGTGTTCTGTTGAAAATGAGTAGCTGGTAAAGGCTGAAAAATGGTCTGTATGGGACCTGTCATCCAGAGCTCATGAGAGCTTATTCTCCAAAATTATTTGTAGCGCAGCTGAAGGTTTCAAGGGGTAACTAGTGATGTCCAGTCATGTTCTCTTTTTGGTCTGACTTGTAGTACAATGCTGCTTGGGAAAAATCTTGCCCTACTGATTCCCCACCCCCCCACCCCATTTCGTTGGATGGATATTGTAATTTAAAAAAAAATACATGGATCTCTTTTGGATCCATGAGTTCTGACTTTGTGTCATGTGAGTCTGCACAGATATGGTTATACCAGAGGGCTTGACTATAAGCAATAGATTTGGTAGTGTGTTCTGAATGGAAACTAGAGGCATGCAAGTATATGTAGCAACCAGTGGGTGTTCATTATAAAGTGGTACAAGGATGCACCACTCTGTTTGACAGTGGTGTCAACAAAGTGAACTCATTTGGTGGATTAGCCCAGCCTGTGATTGATGGCAGAGTGAAAGTTGTTAAAATTCGGATGGAACTTGTCAAATAATTTCTTTCCATTGGCCTAAATGATAAAGATAGCTCAGGAAGAGGAGTGGTTTCTAGATACAGGTACTGGGGAAGCATTGCTCCAGATCAGCAGTGAAGATGCCCTGTGATGCATAATGTGATGTCATGTGAGTGCCTATGGCACTGATCTGAAAGTACATGTTATTTTGAAAAGTGAAGTACGAGTGAGTACAAAGAGCCAGCGTTTAGTGACCAAGTGTGTTCTGGTCTCATTCAGAATAGTATTCTTGATGGTTTTCAGTCCATACCCATGTCAGACATTGGGATACAGTTCTTCCACTTTGACAGTAACTAGAATGATATTATCTAGTAGATTGTAGAATAGACTGTATTTGCCTCAGGAAGTCAGGTGTATCTTTCACATAGCCTGGATATATGTGGCATATGATGTGAGAAATGAGTCCATATATCCAGATTCACCAGCAATGAGGCTTCTGTGTTTGAGGCAATGGATCATCCAGAGTTGCCTGATTTATTCATGTTGAGTAGTGGATAAAAGGTGTCTGAGTGATACTCCTGAAGTGTATCCACTCAATGTGGTTCTATACATTCCCTTAGTATTTTGTTTTGGACGACTCCATTCTGGTAGTCAAAGTCTCCTATCCCAGCCAAGGATTTCCACTGCCCCGTCCCAGATTCGTCCCTTCTCACTTGCTGCCCCTAACTCCTGGAACCTTCTTCCCCCACATGCATGCCTCATCACTTCTTTTTGTGTTGTCTCTTTTAGACTGTAAGCCTGAGGGCAGGGATCCATCAAATTATAAGATTGCATGTACAGCACTGTGTAAATTTACAGCGCTATATAAAATAATAATAATAATAATAATAATAATAATAATAATAATAATATTCTTCTTCAGTGGTATCTGTAGATAATTTTCTGTAGAATGTGGTGTAGCCTATTCCTCCAAATGAGAGGGGGTAAATATTGTGTGAGAACCAGTGTGGTGCATTGGATTAAGATTCTGGAGACCAGTGTTCTAAATCCTCCTTGACCATGGATAACCTTGATCATGGATAACCACAAGATAACCTTGGACAAATCACATTCTTTCAGCCTCAGAGCACTGAGCCCCTCTCAACAAATATTGCCAAGAAAAGTTATCATAGGTTACCAGAAACTGTACATAACTTGACGGTGCACAAAAACAAGAGGTCCTGTATGTAGTCCACCTTGGTCATTATGACTCTTGTCTCTGAATCCAAAAATGAATATGAGCAGGTTGAAAGAAACTGAATTTTAAACCTAAACACATTAGGATTTTTTTTTAAAAAAATAACTTACCTTTATTAAAACAAAAATCCACCAAACAGGATATCTTTTATAATCCTTTATTAATTTTAGTTTATTTTTAAATTCACAAAAGATCAATATATTTTGGATATGCAAATACCCTGTCTTCACAGGGATTGTGTGTGTGTGTGTGTGTAATCAAGTGTGTTCTGTCAAAACAACTACAGTCAGAAAAACAAATTGGAAGGAAAATGGAAGTGAGACAGACAATCTTATCACACGACAAAGGAAATGGATCTGGAGGGTAGCAGCTGTCTCCCTGCCTGTTCATATGCTGTTGAAGCATTTTTATTCTCCTCTTGAGGGAGATGGTTGTCATGCTGGAAAAATCTGTTTGGCAAAAGGTACACTTTTTGGCAAAAGGTACGCTTTTACTGCTGTCTCCCACAGGAAGGTGAATGGAACTCCCATGACAATACATGGAGAGGCAAGGAAAAAGTCATTACTCTCCTGATCCATTTTGGTTCTCTTTTCTCAAGTGATAAGGCTCAGATAAAAGCAAACTAACACTTCTGGTAGCAGAGAATTTTCTGACCCCTGTGTCTTCCTCCATGTAGTAACTTTTGATTCTCCCAAATTCTCCCAAAGGAGCACCTTAGTAACAACTAGAGTAGATAACTTCTGCCTCATTGCATTACATTTGATGCAAAATAGCAAAGGGCATATTTTGTCCTGCAATGTTACATTAGCTGGGTTAAAAAAGTACCCCAATGGCAAAAATCAATATTTGGGGCAATTTTTCTTTTCCAGACTTTTAGAGGCATTTTTGTTCCATTGTTATTTATTTAGAGAGGGAAATGTTATACAGATGCCCTTCCATTTTCAACTTGGAATCCATGTCCCTCACCTGTTTGCAGGTGGCAAATGGAGGGGAACAAAATGGGGCATGCACCCATGGCACACACCCATGGGTGCCCCGGGTGCACACTGCCATTCAAGCCAATGGGGTTTGAATATTGGTGATTCTTTGTTTTCGCCAGGGGTGGTGGTGGTAGTGGTCTGGAATAGATATCCCACAAAAACGGAGGGGTGACTGTATATGGTAAGTGAATTTTGGGGGGAAAAATTGCACCTATTCAGGTGACATTGCCACAGATTTTTTTTCAATATAGATTCAGTTTGAGTTGCATTCTGTGGCAAAGCCTGCCACTGTAAACACTCATTTTTTTAAGTGCATAAGGTGTAACCTATGATTAGCATTTGACATTTCTGCTAGCCATAGTTACAGCAAGCCAAAATTTTTCCAAGTTCAGAAATAACATTAAAATATGGCAAATGAGAAATAGAAGCCAAATCTGTTTTTCTATATTGCTCATCAAAATCTTCTTCCACAACTTCATTTAGACAGGTACTTTCTCAAATCCATCATATCCTTCAAAATTCTCACAGCATAGGTTTTCCCTCCATTGGCCTTGCTACACACTAATATAGGGAAAATAGAGGCCCATTTTTCTTGCCAGACAGGGTATTGTTATCTGGAGTGAAGTTTCATTTCCAGCATCTTTCACTGAAACTATCACCTGATAATTATGCCAAATAGAAAGTAGCCATTAATCAAAAATGTAATATAACCATTCATCATAGTCCCTCTTTCTCATGTGAAGTTCTGCGGTTAAAATTAATCAGTCAAACTGAACTTCATCATGATACATCCCCTGCTCCCTTGAATTAAATGACTAAATGCATGATGCTCTTATGGCAGAATGATTGAGTCCCTAAATTGTTCAACTATCTTTTGTCATTATCCAAGATTATTGTAATTTCATTTCCTGCCAATTCAACACATTAGAAATTTGGTAGAGATTTTACATGTTACTTGACCCTTAAATGCCTTAATGCACTTGTAGAAAAGATTTATAAAAGTTAAGTCAAAGTTGGTTTACAAGCTGCATCCCATCCCCCCTCCTGCCCATAAGTCCTATTTATTTTGTATAGTCATACGCAACTTGAATGTTTTGTGTGCAGCCTTAAAGGAACTCACGGAACTTCCCCAAAGGAAAAATGAAAAATGTCTTGTGTATTTCAAATGGGCAACCTTAAAAAATATAACTTTCACATGGTCCTGCAAAATGAATGCATATAATTGTGTCCTATGACATCACTAGGGCTGGAGGTATCCTGGACTAGGATCCTGGTAGATTTGCTCACATGCAACATAGCATGGATTGCTATCTAAGGAAGAAATTCAATGTGAGCCCAAAAGTTCTATTGATTTGCTGTGATGGTGCTTGGGGATACTGAAACATGGACAAGCAGTAATGACTTGGATTCATGGATGGGAAGTTCCTTGTATCCTCTTTACCCCTGCTGTTTTCTCTGAAGGTCCTGATAAAACACATCCATAGAGTGAGGAGATCCTCCTGAACAACATGAGATGGGGTCTAGTTAGTATCAGGATAAGAAGGAGGAAAAAAGGGAAAAGGAGACTTTCTTTCCAAAAACTAATAAATCCTAACTTAGAATCCCAGGTTAAGAGGGGGGAAAGGAAAATAATTTATAAAGGTACAATACTTTCAGCTTTTGCTTGTGGACCCATAAAACAGCCCTCATATCACCATTACTTTCATACAGGGGGAAACATGCAAGAATAGAAATACCTCTTTTTTAATCTGACAATTAAAAATCTGAAGAAGTAGATGATGATAACACTTAAACCTTGCTGATTAATATACTCTTTAAACTTGCAATAGTGCACAGTATGTATCTAAGACATCTAAAATACTTTTATGGACATATGAAAAATGTTCTCTGCATTTCTTATCAAAGTGATGTATTCAGCAAATTGATCTTTGGAAGATTTCATAGAATCATAGAATGATATTGTTGGAAGGGACCACAAGGGTCATTTAATTCAACCCCCTGCCATGCAGAAATATACAGTTACATCACACCTAAAAGATGCCCATCCAATCTCTGCTTAAAGTCATCCAAAGATGGAGAGTCCAGCACTGTGGCAGTGCATTCCACTGTTGAACAGCTCTTACAGTAAAATAAAAATAAAATAAATCATTTCTAATGTTTATGTGGTATTTCTTTTCTTAAGATTTGAATCTGTTGGTTCATGTTCGAGTCTGTAGACAGCAGAAAACAAGCTGGTTCCATCTTCTACCTGACATGTAGATATTTAAAGATCGCTATCATGTCACCTCTCAGTTTTCTTTTCTCCAAGTAAACATAACCAGTCCTCTCAGGTGTTTTTCATAAGGCGTTATTTCCAGACCTTTGATCATTTCGGTGGCTCTTCTCTGAACAAATTCCAGCTTATCGATATCCCTTTTGAACTGTGGCACCAAGAACTGAACACAGTATTCCAGGTGAGGTCTGGCCAAAACAGAAAAGAGTGGGACTACTTGTTCCCTCAGTCTGGACACTATTATATGTGGTGATGCAGCCCAGAATTGTACTAGGCTTTGTTTACGTCCTCATCACACTGTTGACTCATGTTTAACTTGGGGCCTAGCAAGAACCTTAGATCCTTTCATATGTAATATGATGTCAACCAACCTATATTTGTGCATTTATTTTTTCCAACCTGAATGTAGTGTCATACGTTATTTCCTGCTAAAATTCATTAAGACGCAACACTCTGCATTTTCATTTCTTAAGCTTCTTCATTACTTAAGCTTGCAAAAAGAAAAGAAAATAACAGGCACAGCTCCCCCCCCCCCCGGGTGTTCATTTTTCCTATGCATGTCTTTGAAAAGGACAGAGCACATAATCAAAAATATATATTTCAAAATAGTATGTTCATTTTCATTAAGACATAGTAGCAGCATCCACAAAAGTAAAAATCACTTTCATGAAACATATCTATACATCATATCCATAAAAGGCAAGACAATGGTTTGTATCTTGTCCTAGCTCTTGAGTTATTACTAATGGATATCTCTTTCAAGAGTTGCTTTGGTAGTATTAATTGTATCATTATCACACAACTCTATCTCCATTTCAGACTTTTTTCTGATTTTTTCCTGTTTTTCAAAGTCATCGTTTTCTGTCTTTTCAATTTATCATTTAAAAAAAAAAATCCTGGAGAAAATCTTTGCGACAATCATTTTAATGTGCTCAGTTTTCTAGCTTAGCTCTCAATTACATCATTTTGCTTGTGTGCATGGGTATCTCCCTCTGTGTATGTGTTTTCAAATGACATGTTGATTAATGCATTTCATAGGATATTCTTAGGCAAGGAATAGTCAGAGGTGGTTTTGCCTCTGGAAGCCTTCAGAGGTAGCAGTATACCGTTCAGAAAGGCCATTGTTTGCCATGTTAAAAGTAGCCCAAAATCTAAGTTGCTTGACTCCCAGACTCCCAGATTGTTTATACTAGGCTGGACTATCACATGTTGCTATCTAAAGCAAAGGACAAGATTGCCCCCTTCCATTTTACCTTTAGATGCTAATTAGCCTGCCACAAGAATTTATTTCCACATTAGTGATGGGACAGGATCCTATATGGCTTGGGTCCAGGCTATTTCAAGGATCATATCTCCATGTATGAGCCCATTAGACCTCTAAGATCTTCTGAAGAGGCTCTTCCCTCTGCTCACCACCACTCCCAGAATTGTTCAGTGGGAGCAAGAGAGAAGGCTTTCTTGGTGGTGGCTTCCAGTCTTTAGAACTTCTGCCTGAGGGAGGTGAGGATGGCACCATCCTTGCTTTGTCTCTGCTGGCACATTGAAACATGTTTTATGCTAGGCTTTTAAAAACTGACCTGAGATGCGATTTTATGCATGTGTGGTGCTGTTTTTATTGTTTGTATACAGTTAGTCCTCCACTTTTGTAGGTTTAACTATCATGGATTTGATTATTTGTGAGTTTGCCTGTAGACGGATAGCAAGTAGACAGATGCACAGGGAGCTGGATACAGGAGGTGCCCCAATGCTGCCACTGCTGCTAAATGGTACCCGCTGCCTCCTCTTGGCTGTTGCCCTCCTGCCAGGTGAGTCTACATCCTCGTTGCCCATTCCCCACCCAGCCTGCCAAGCTTCTCTCCATGTGCTGCCCTTGGCTCTGCATGCTTCACCAACCCACCTAGCCACAGTTTCTCCTTCCTGGCAACTGGCCAAGAGGAAGAGGCGCCTGGTGAAAGGTGTGTGACCCTGATGGCCACCCCACCACTCACCCTGGCTGTCTTACTGGGCTCCTTTTTTGCACTGTGCCCAGTACCTCCATATGTGCTCCAGCCAATGGAGGAATGTGGTGGTGCAGACCACTCTAGGTGACACCCTAGAAGGCGATGTCAGCTCGTGGGGTAGTACAGCCCAGGGGATAGGTGGGCGGTTGCCTTCTGGCTTCCATGCAGCCATGGTTTCTCTCAGAAGGCTGGGGGGCTTCTGAGAGGGCCAAGTGCACCCACCACCTCATTGCCACAGTGGCATTCTATGCAACATGGCAACAAGATGGGGGAGTGCCCTTTTGACCCCACCCCCAGAAGCCCTGCCTCCCCACACTAGGTGACACTCCAGGTGGGGACGCCGCAGGCTCCAGCTGCAGGATACAGAAGCAAATATATTCAGTGGGCAGGTGAGTGGAGGACCCTATACTAGGAACTGGAGTGAGCCCCCTTGAGACCACAGTGGAGGCAGGGCCCCATCTCTCTTCCCTGGCCATATCTTTGAGTCCCCAATATATTTGTGGCTTTCCCACTTTCACAGGGTCCTGCATCTCTAGCCTTCATGAATATGTAGGGCTGACTGTCTAGTCTTTTAACGAATTTTAATGTTTTTAACTTTATAAATTGTTAAATTGTTTTTAAAATAACTTTTTCTCTGTATGCTTTTATTGATTTTTTTGGTATAGTTTTAAATCTGTTTTGTTTTTGAATGTAAGTTACCTTGAGTTTCATTATCAGGAGAAAAGTGGGATATCAATGAATCGTCACTGCCATCATCATCATCATCATCATCATCATCATCATCATCATCATCATCCTTCACCTTACCTGAGGGCTGCATATTCTCTGAAGTGCTTGGAGAGTATGCTCCATGTAACACCCCACTCTATGCACCTGTAGAAGAGAATGGCCAAGGAGATGCCATCAGTACATCCTCTGCCTTTTGCTGTCTGCAGGAATCATCTCACTTTTCAATAAACCCTGGTTTCTATCCACCTTTCAACTAAAATATTTTTCGCCAATTAAAATACTACTAAGTCTAAAGTCAGTACAAAGTTTAAGGAACACAAAATACTGCAATAGATGAGGGCAGTGATGAAGTTTCAATATTTAAAATTTAAAAATGTAAAAAACTTTTTAAAAGAGAGACATTAAAGCTTCAGGCCGAAGGAGTTGTTCAAAGTAACAGATGTTATGTTATTGATATCCTAGTGTTTTGTTGTTGTTGTTGCTTTAGGGAGGTATTAAGAAATGTCTACAAATGGGCAACAAGGAACTTACCAGATCTTCAAGACTAATATTCCATGATTTCACTGTGAAATTAAAACCCATCTGCATATCCTCCAGCATTTCACAAGTGAAAATGTGTGAATTTGCAATGTGGCTGAGCAACCTAAGGGTGCAGTTCAAAGGGCAAGGTCAAATGAAGTTATCAGTGAGGAAGAAACACATAAAAGTGTAGTATTTTAAGCAGAAAAATATCAGTAGTAGTAGTAAGAGGAGTAGAAGTTGTTGTTGTTGTTTACCTTTAAGTAATTTCTGATTTATGATGACCTTATGGTGAACCTTTCATGGGGCTTTCTTGACCAGATTTCTTCAAGGGAGAGTTTGTCATTTCTTTCCACTGAAGCTGAGAGTGTGTGGTTTGTTCAAAGTCATCCACTGGGTTTCCAAGACTGAGACAGGGTTTGCACACTCATCTTCCAGAGTCCTAGTGCAACACTCAAACTACTACACCACACTGGTTCGTTTATGTATTGGATTTAGGAAAGAGAAAAGAAAGCCTAAATAAACCCTAGTGTGTTTGTTTATGTTTCCACACAGGCTGCTTAAAAATATTGTATGGTGCACTGATGCAAAGTTAACCTGACACTGCTTAGAATGATAGTTTTCTCTCACACTCCCAATCATTGCATGAGCTCAGTGTCCATGCTCATACCATCCACTGAGCACACATTGGCCTACATACTGTTGTTGGTCCCAGCTAGAGCCATTGAGGCAAGATAATATACCTATATATTGAGTAGCTATTCGGCTTCTGAATCGGTGGATGTACTCTATTTGGGATTAACCAACAAACAAATAAACAAACAGCTTCATTTATATACCGCTTCATACCCTTAAAGAGTGTCTAAGCGGTTTACAATTGTAAGCTATTTCCCCCCCAACAATCTGGGTACTCGAGCTTCAGCCCTTTGCTGGTCTTGAACTCGCCACCTTATGATTTTGAGTGAGTGGCTGCAGTACAAGTATTTAACCACTGCGCCACCAGGATTCCAGCCATTATATATCAGATTGATATATTTCCCAGCTTTCCTATAAAGTTTATCCCATCACCTGGGTATATTCACAGTCTCTAAATCTAATTGTTAGGAAACTGATTCTTGTGGGGATGGGATTGGAAGTGGAGCCAAATCATGTACTACAACACCTTCATCTCCGTTGGGCGGGGAGGGGTATGAATACTGTAAGATGCATTACAATGGTCCTTGAGGGTGTTACACGGGTTATCATTTTCTACACATTTACTTGCATGCCCTACTGAAGTCAATTGCAGTTACTTCTGAGCAGATCTGTACATGGTCACATTGTTAACATAAATGAAATGCTATTCAGTAGAAGCAGGCACTAATATCTGACATCTGAGTTCTGAATCCATGATTCTTCTGAAGCCAAATGTATACTGGGAACCCTATGGTTCAAACACCTGAGAGATTTGTTTCTTTGTTCTTACCCACTGTGCCAGAACAATATATCAAGTAACAATTTGCTTCTCTTTCAGGTCAACCAAGATACCCTATCTGAGGCATGTATTTTATGGAACCTAATAGTATGACCACCCCTAAGCTTATTAGTTGCCACATTTCTTGTCTATGTGATTTTTTACATGATACAAGTCTTGAACTCCATTTTTGTACTTCATGCCTTGTAAATTTTGTGAAACCTCTGTCAAAGCTTTCAGAGATCTTACACATGTAAAATATAGTTCTAATTTCCCTTGCTCCACATGGGTGGAATACTTTTATTTTGAGAATTGATGACAGTATTAAGTTTCAAAATGGAACCTTGATTCTAATGTAAACAAATGAGACCATTATTTTACTGTGTAAAATTTCTGTAAGCAGAGCATAGAAATGTGGAGGCTGCCTTGTTAAAGGAAAGAAGAAAAGATTTAGGCCATTACTGCACAAGACATGCATGATGCAGATTTAGCACTGTTGATGCCATTTAGCAATTTGTCTTTACTACCATATGACATGAAATAGGATTGACTGTAAAAAAAATTACCAGTACAAAATTTCTGATATTTTTTGAAACTATTTTGCCTTGTATTGCTTGTTAACTGTAGGAAAATGTGTGATTCAAAGGCAGGATACTATAGACTAGAGAGATCTTTGTGGGAAAGATTAAGCTATAGAGGTCTGTACGTGTGCGGGTGCATGTGTGTGGAATGACTACACACACACATACACAGTTCTGCAATGAGGGGAGGAGGCAGCTCCACTGTTTCATCCCCTCTCTCCCTCCTCCATCCCTATGGTTTAACAGCCATAGCAGCATCTTGAATGGATTGGTATCTGTCAGATGTCAGACAAGTGCAGAGCTGCACATGCAGAGCATTACAGTTCAGTGTGTATAAAGCAGGAGCTCAGCCTATAAACACACACGTACACGACAGCCAGTGTAGTGGTTTGAATGTTGGACTATGGACCAAAATACACTGCAGAAATAATCCAGTTTGAGACTGCTTTAACTGCCTTGGCTCAGCGCTAGGGAATCCTGGGAATTCTTCTGGCAGCAGAGCTCTCTCTGACAGATAAGGCTAAATATATCACAAAACTACAGTTCTTAGAATTCCCTAGCATTGATCCAAGGCAGTTAAAGAGGTCAACTGGATTATTTTTGCAGTATGTTTTGGGCCCATGATTCTGGAGATCAAGTATCTGTCTATTAGCTGAGATCTTCCTTTAGGCACACTAAACTTTAACACTCCACATGTACCTCTGTCAAGCCATTGGAGGGGTTTTTACTACCATGGAATAACTGCGGAGGGGTAAGAGGGAGGAAGGGAGACAACCAAGCTGTGGAGACTGCTTTCTGTTGCTGCGCAGGTCAGGCCCCCCAATAAATACAGAAACCTGGTTGGAGGAAAAAAAGGCCACAACTTTATTAACTGTTCCACACATGCAGAACAACACAAAACCATAGGGTTGGCCCAAAGCATAAGGTCTGGATCTGGCCATCAGCAACACCCTGGTTGGTTGATGTACCCTTGGTAGCAGGGGCAAACATCGGGATGACGTAGGTGCCAAGCTCCGCCCTGTTGCGCAGTTAGGCAACTGCGCTGCTTCACATCGAATTGCGAGACATCCTAGTCACCGGGTATTAATCGACTGTGGCCCCCGCAATGGCCACAGCGAATCGCTCCTTACCCGGGTCATGAGGACTCCCGATCCAGTGCCAGCGGGCCCTGGAAACCCCTACCCCAGATCCAGGCCTATGCTGCCACCCAGAACAGAAGTTGTGACAATCAACTCCCTAAACAGGGAGGGAGGGTGGGAGAGCAGAACTGGCAATGGTGCCGATGCTCACCTTACACGGCCTTAAATAGGCCCAACAGCCAATGAGGGCTCAGGAAGGATGGAGGCACCACCCTCTCCGAGCTCTCCACCAATAGGAGGGCACGCCATACCCTGCTGTGGCCAATCAGACAGGTTCCTTTCCTGCTCCTCCTGGTGGCCAATCAGCATCGAGCCCACGCTCGCACCGGCCGCTGGGGCGCCCAAGCCTGGCGCGTGGGAAGGGGAGAGGCCTTCCTTCACGTGGCAACAGCGCCGGCCCGTTAATTCGGGCGGCGCCATTTCTCAATGCAGTTCTTGAGAGAGAGAGAAGAATTGTAGAATTGCAGCAAGTTTAGGAGGCAATCCCTGCTGCTCTTGCCTCTGTTGCTTCTCCCTCCCTCTCCTTCACTGGCCAATGAACATGTCAGCTTGGAAGGATTCTTACAGAGTACAAGAAGCTAGTGAATATCCACTGAACCCTGTCCAAAACAAGGCATGCACACACATAACCTTGGGTTATGCCTGTATTTCATTTACATAAAAAGGAGGGAGAAAGGGGGGAGGAAGAAATGTGGCAATATTTTTATAACTAACTAGATTTTTTATTCTCAAGTCAGCTTTTGTGGATATACACCCATTTCTTTGCATGCAGTAAAGAGTGGTGCCAACAGGATAGTCAGACACTATGTGGCAATGCCTTAAAAGTAAACTTAGCTTACCTTGGTCGAGAAGTAGAACCAGTCTAGAACATTTTGCATCCTGATATAATGGCACCACCTCCATTCAAGTCTAATGCTAGCCAAGCAATTCTAGTACATTCGTAAATTCAAATTCCCAAACCACCTCTTCCTTTAACTGGAATTTAAAAAAATACAATAAAACAAATGATATGACTATCCATCTGCTGCCTGAATTTACTGGCACTGCTGACCTCATCAAGGAAGAACAATATCAGTTGGGAAGCATTTATTTCCTTATGGGTTTACAAATGGGGCAAGAATTTTGGTGCACAAAGATTTCCAAAATATAGAGATCTTATTTAAATCTCAAAGTCAGACCAGTGACTTTCTTACTTTACCCAGACTTTTACCTCAGGAATCACTTTATGTCTGTCTTTACTTCTATTCACTAGTCTCCTACAATACCCAAGGCATTTACCTCAGAGACTAGCATTTAAATTAACGTTGGCGTGTTTGGGTTCTGAGTAATCTCCTACCAATTACCCTTTTCTGTTACCTCAGAGATTACTCCCCTTACTCAATGCCAAACCAACTATGGGTATCTGGTATTCCACTCAGACCCCAAACTTCAAAGCTCTGGCAACTGGACTCTTCGAATCTCACCGCTGCCACCACTTTATTTGTAGTGTACACTTTCTTGTTCACTCACCACCTATCTCCTACTGATTATCTTTGGTAGCATGTTACAATAGTTTAACAGAGGCCAAGTGGTATTTCAAAATGTGAATAAAGTTTATTTACAAAATAAAGAAGTGAATATTGAAATATACTTAAAGCTTTGCTTGTCTTCTTTCCTTAGTTACAAAAGTTTCTTAAGCAACAATACTACAGCCACACAGCCAATCCTTATCTTCAATCTTAGAGCCAAAATCTTCCTTAAAACCTCCAGGCTTATACTGAGCCTCCCTTTCTCAGACTCCCTCAAGCCTCTCTAGTCCCTACTGGACTTCTTAGACCCTTCCCTGGTCTATAAACTACCCTACAAATGTTCCCTCAGGAACCCTAAGAGCACACACTCCCTCTGAGGTGTCCCTTTCCTTCAAAATACAACAACTAAAACCCACTTTTGCTCCCTGTCAAGGCTCTTTTATAGCCCTGCCCAGCCAGCTTCTCACTGGCTGGACTTCTGGAGCTCTGTGATTGGCTGTTTCCATGGCCTGCTCACTACAGTAATCCTTACATGAGGCTCAGTTGGAAATGAGGATGAGGAAAAAAAATACTTTATTTATATGCTGCCTTTCCCCCAGGATGGGACCCAAGGCAGCTTTCAAAACAACAAATTAAAAATATTTATGAAAAGTTTTAAAACCAAGCAGTTTTTAAACCCAGTTAAAATCCCCACATTTAAAACACTATAAAACAATTTAAAAATCATACAAATCATACAGAGCTTATACAGATAAACCATATATTTCCCTATGCAACCATTAAAAGCTTGCTTAAATAAATAATGAAAGAAAGGCAGGGAAGGGGGCAGCCTAGACTCCCACATAAGGGAGTTCCAGAGCCTGGGAGCAGCCACAGAGAAGGCTCTCTTTCGTGTCTTCACCAAGTGAGCCTGTGATGGTGGTAGGACTGAGAGAAAGCCTTCTGTCTGGCCATGGGATAGACATCTATAAATTCATCGAAACTTTGGAAATGTTCGTGTATACAGGAGAGGAGGATGGCAATTGCAATCATGATGATGATGGCAAATTTGATTCATATTATTCCCCACTTCTTTACAGAAAGCTCAGGTGCATGACAACAAATTAAAAAAATACACACTTTTAAAACAAAAATATCTGAAATAGGAATGCAAATCATTGCAGATTTCACTCGTGATGCAAATTGGAATAATTTTGGAAACTTTCTCCATGTTGGGTAAGATTATTATAATGTTTGTACAATTTTTATTGTACTTTTTTTTCAGAAAATTTATACAGAAAATATTTTGCACAAAACAGTTTTTTTACATAAATGACATTTTCACAAAAACTCCCAAAAGTCAACTGTTTTACACTGAATACACTATTTTATGCACAAAAATGTTGGTTTGTGCAAAACCAAAGCTTTATAAACGTTATACTTTATAAAGTATGTCTCAACAGGATGTTTCAGTGTGTTGAGATAGCCTTGCTTATAAAGAATGAGAAAATTTGTGAGTATTCTTTACAGCTCTAATCTGCCCTGAAAATCTGAAAATATCAAAAATTACAAATATCTAAAGTTGCTGATGACATACAGCAAAACCAGCAAAGCAAATGAGAGGGAAATATGGGACTTTTTATTATTATTATATCACCTAAGATCAGAGAAATAAGATGATGAAGGGTCTGGAAACTGTGCCCTATGAGGAATGCCTTAGGGAGCTGGGGATATTTAGCCTGGAGAAGAGAAGGTTAAGAGGTGATATGATAGCCCTGTTTAAATATTTGAAGGGATATCATATTGAGGAGGGAGCAAGTTTGTTTTCTGCTGCTCCAGAGACTAGAACGTGAAACAATGGATGCAAACTGCAGGAAAAGAGATTCCACTTCAACATTAGGAGGAACTTCCTGACAGTAAGGGCTGTTCGACAGTGGAACATACTCCCTCGGAGTGTAGTGGAGTCTCCTTCCTTGGAGGTCTTTAAGCAGAGGCTGGATAGCCATCTGTTGGGGATGCTTTGATTGGGAGTTCCTGCATGGCAGGGGTTGGACTGGATGGTCCTTGAGGTCTCTTCCAACTCTATGATTCTAATCTACTATTCTATGGAGATTATCACATGCAAAATCTGTTTCACATTACACGTGGGTTGTAACTGTAAGCAACTGATTTTATCACATCATTCCATGCTCGTGCCGTATGCAGCCCTTATCCATCCCAGGCTTCTCCCATAGCTTTTCAAGAATGGGAAAATATCATTCTTAAAAAGGTGCCAGAGAAGCCCGAGTTGGCTGTGGACATGGAGCAATGCGATAAGATCTGTCACTGACAGTTGCAACCCATATGTAATCAGGTACGGATTTTGCAGGTGATAATCTCCCATATCAGAAAGTTTAGGAGATGTGAAATTTAATTATACATCAACTTTGGTATAGAGTCTTGAAACTTGCTTTTTAAAAAAATTCTAATTCCAGATTGTCCCAGACAGAGTGCCTACTGTCCATGCCAGCTTTAAGATTATGGGAGTTGTAGTTACAAGTAAAACTTTTCCGGGCTCTAGATTGGGAAGTATGGATTGTATCAGTCAAATTTAGAATCCACAAAGACCAGTTTCCTCTGGTAGCACTATTAGAATGGCTTGTACACCCTTCATTTTAACTCTTGGAAAAGCAGCAATTAAACTTAAATCCCATTACTGCTTCACTCTTATCAGCAAGAGGTGTTTGTTCAACATTAGAACAAACACGAACTTTATTTTAGATCTATGCTGCAGGTTTTCTGACCTAAAATAGGAAACCTGTATTGTTTTTCAAACAGAAAATATTTTAATGTACAGAATTATTTTTAAAAATTGAGCCATGATTTACAATAATAGGGAAGAAGTTATTCCCTTATGGTATTTGCAAAAAATAAACCGCTGTTGAAAGCAAATCAGAAAACTGCATGGATTGTACAATGCAGAAGAAACTGCATTTCCCATTTGCCCCCACTAGGTTGTACAAACAAGCTGTAGAATTTGCCAGCATTAGTATAAGTTTCATATTCATTCTACAGGCATTACGGTGCACTATGGTAACCTGAAATTAATCATTATTCTATAAGGGAAGCAAGAAGATGAAGAGAGAGAGAGCTGAATCTCTGGAATTTGAAATGCTGCTTAAACAAAACCAAGAAATGTTCACTTTAGGGCATACCAGAACATATATATCCAGTGATGTCAACAATGTAAATATCACCTTGAATTTCAAAGCCCTCTAAAATAAAGCTGCTCCTTTATGTGAACCAGATTGTAATGCTAACAGCGATGAAGCTTAAATCACAGTTTGCTCCAGATTTGCATGTAGCTGGCCAGCTGAATATATTCTTCCCACTTTATTTTGTAGGATTTGCTCCACATACTGTAGATCTGACTCATTAAACAGGGTTTCCCAATCCTCTGTGTAGAACTGGCATGAGAGTGAAGAAAATGCCACTCCAGCCAGCTGAGTTGCATTCACCTAAATCTGGACTCTCCAACCCATAGTCCAGATTCCTACATAGCAGCAAATAAGAAGATGAGGAGTTGTGGAATGACAACTCAGCAAACAAGCATAGGCATATTCGTTTGAAAGCTAGCCATTTGGGTAACTATTTTATAGATGCCAAGGCACCTGATAGCCATCATTGAACAACAACTTGATATCAAGGTTTGATTTCCTGCTTGGCTATAAAACCACTGGCAACCTTCCCCCCCTCCCCCCCCCCCCCAGAAGGGACTTGCCAAGAAAGCCCAGTGATAGGTTCATCTTAGGTATGTCACAAATAGATAATGACATGGAGGCACACAGTAGTCGCAGCAGCTGCTGCAGCAGCAGCAACAACAACAACACTGACTGGTTAACTCTGACAAACTGTAACTTGAATTTCTCAAAGGAATGACTGAGAATCATTCAGTTCTGTCAGTCACATTAGGCCAACTTCATCTTGCCAGTCATTCATGAGATATTTATGCCTCTCACTCCATTCACTATTTGTTGTTGTTGTTGTTAATTATCAAGTAGGTTCCAACTAATGGTTGGACCCTTTAGATAAGATGTCTCCAACACTCTCTATACTCCAGTGCTCTGGTCAGATCCTGCAAATTCATATCCATGACCTCCTTAACAGAGTCCATCCATCTAGCATGCAACGTTCCTTTCTTTCTACATCCCTCCACCTTTCCTAGCATTATTGCCTGTTCCAGTGATTTTCTCATGATGTGACCAAAGTATGGCAGCCTCAACTTAATCTTCTTGGCTTCCAATGAGATTTCAGACTTCATCTTTTCTAGGACCCATTTGTTTGTCTTTTTCACTGTACGTGGTATGAATGTGGTTCTTGATGCCTTTGTATGTTTGGATTTGTTTGGTAGTGAAAGAGACTTGAGCTGAGCAGAATCCACATGAATTAGGCATACAGTGGACCCACAGAGGTTTGGTGCCACCTCCCCCCTGTACATCACAAAAAATGTAGACATTTATGCTCCATATTATTAAGTGGTGACTACGTATGCATCCACACACAGCCATTGAATAATATGGGGCATGACAATCTATCCACCAAAATGGAGGTTTCCACTGAATGTTTGAGCAGAAAACAGAACAATTTTAGGAATTTTAACCTTTGCTTATTTCATTCATGCAGGTAAGAATGGATAATTTCTCATTTTGCCTGCTGTGGCTCAAATTATTAAAGGTTTTTTTTCTTTGTTTGTTTTACACATTTCTGATAATGTTCATTCTTATGGACTTTTGAATGAGAAATTCATTTGTCTAAAAACCTTGTGCAATATACACAGAAAACTGTGTGCTTTTCACAAAAGGCACTGCTTTCTACACAAAGATGTCCTTCTTCACCAAGGTAAGAGTTGTCTTGCACAAATGACTTTTAATTTTTGCAATAAATAAATAAATAAATATCACAGCAATTTATCATTTTTGTGATGGAGTGTCTTGATCTTTCCAGGAAAAAAGGAAAAGAGAGAAAAAAGGAGACACATCTCCAAGTGTTCAGTGGGTGGCTGCTTTTATTTTAGAAAAAAAATTAAAAGGACAACACATACTCTGTAATAGTATTACATATTAGAATAGTACATATTCTAGTCTTTGTATATTGCCTGCATACTACATTGTCCTTATACTTTTAATTTTATATTTATTTTTATGCCTTTATGTAGTCTGTGAAGAAGGTCATTGAAATGTATATAGGTTGAAACATTCTGAACTTTTTTCAAAATAAAAACAGCCATCTACTCAGCATTTAGAGACTTGCCTCCCTTTCCCCTTTGTGGATTCCATTGGATGCTCTCCAGTTTATTTGTCTTCTAGTGTTTCCAAAAATCATTTCTTGTTAGGGATAAGAAAATTTGCAAACGTTCTACATACCTCGTCAATTTTTATTGACTTCCACCTCTCTTCTGCAGAAGATCTGGATCCAGCTCAGTGAGTTTTGTGTTAGAGTCTAATCATATTTATAGTACTGAAAGCCAACTCACATGTTAAAACTTTCATGGTCAAAGAAAAAAATTCACAGCTGCTTTATTGCTGGCTTGATACTTGTTATAGTCAGCACTCATTATGATTTTTCAAAAGGCTTCAACTGGGGTGTCCACACAGATGTTTAACATTTTTGAAAACCCATGATACTTTTTTTCTCTCAAACAGACATATTTAAATAGGTTAGTTGGTTCTTTCAGAAACTTCACACTGTGCCTTAAGTTGTTCTTTCATTTTCCATACTTAAGGAAACTGTGGCTGTAACATTTGTGTAATAAAAATTGTGTCCATCACAAGACAATTTGTATCTTTACAAGACTGTAACCCTCTCTAGAAACACCTTCTTGGATTTCTAATTAAAGACAGAATGAATACACACAATTCCTTGGTCCTTTCCCACTACACAGTTATAGCACTATGATTCCGCTTTTATTGTCATGGCTGCATCCTATGGAATCCTGGGGTTTGTAGTTTGGTCAGAGCATCAGAGGAGCTCCCTGGCTGAGAATTTGAAACTCAACTTCAAATTCCAGGTTTCCACAGAATGGAAACCCAATTAAAGCCAAATATTGGTGCTATAACCATGTAGTAAGAAAGGGCCCCAAGTATGGAGGAGTGGAGTGGGATGTAGTCTCTGAAACCTCATCCATTTATTCAGACTGAGTGTTCTATTTCACTTAGAATCATAAATTCATAGAATCCTAGAGTTGGAAGGGATCCCATGTGTCACTGAGTACAACTCTCCACTCAGTGCAGGATCTCCAGCTAGCACATCCCTGACAGGTAGCTCTCTGGCCTCTTTTTGAAGAGCCCAGACAAGGGGACCCTACCACCATCTGGACAATTGGTTCCATTGCCAAACACCTCTTACCTTCAAGATGTTCTTTAAAAGCTCCATTCAAAAACCTTTCCACTTGTATCCTAAAACCATTAGAACTTGTCCTACCCTTTCTGTGGCAACCCTTTAGGTAGAAAGAGTGTACTCACATCACCGCTCAGTCTTCCCTTCTCCACACTTAACAACCTCAGCTCCTTCAGTCTTTCCTCATGTGTTTCATTCTCAATACCTCTTCTCATCCTTGTTGCCCTTCTCTGAACCTTTTCAACTTGTCTATATTCTTCTTAAGATGAGGTCCTCAGAGCTGAATGTTTTTCATTTGTAACTAAATGAAGCCAAACCCATACCAGAAATCCTGGAAAACCTAAAGATGAGGAGGAAGACTTAAAGGAAGAGCTCTTCCCAACATCCCAAAGAGGTCTGCAGGGGATTATCAGCCATGGGAGTACGTTGTGCGTGAGGAAATGAAATGAGGCATCAGGGAAATAGAATGAGGTATGGCTGATGGAGGGTGTGTCCACACTGCAGAAATAAATTTGTATTTATGTCAAAGAGCTCTGGTGTTCCACCAAACTACAAATCCCAGAAATTCCACAGCACTGAACCTTGGAAGTTAAAGTGGTGTCAAACCACTTTATTTCTGCAATGTGGCAGAAGCCTGAAAGAAAAGGACACCCTGTGTGACAAGTTTTTCAGTTGCTCAAAATTAGCAATGTTCTATTGTGATAAAGCTATATATATGTGGCTGTACATCCTTTTTTCAAGACATCAGAACACCCCAAATTCTAACACCTTGCAGAAAGAAAGAACTTTTTGAGTTAAATGAGAACTGCCATGCTTAGCAAGTTTTACTCTTTCAAGAAAAAGTATCCTTGTGTGTTTCTCTCTGGCTAATTGGTATGTATGCTATGTAAATTTGAACTATCAAGAGGAAAAATGACATAGAAATCAAACAGAGCATTCATTCCTGTTCTGGACTTAGCAATTATTTCAGCTTTATATGAACTTGAGAACTAGACAAAGGGGGCAGGGGGGAAAAAAGGCATATGCTTTGTGTGGGACTTCATTAAAACAAAATGGAGAAATACATACCCTGAGATGCCAGTGTGGTTGTCTTATCCTCTTTTAAGCTGCTTTTTTTGACTTCAGGTGTTCTGTAGCTTCACAGTACATTACGAGAAATAAAATTGAAGCAAGGGAAACCTAACTAGGTTTGTAGAAAGACCAAAGGCTCTGATATTTTCATATCATGCTTTTCTCTAAAACCTAATTTAGATAAAAGCAAAATGAATCCTTACTTGGCTACAAAGGGGTGGGGGTAGGGAAGGGAAGCAAGAAGTAGATTTGTGAGAAAACATACATATCAAAGGAAAATAAAAGCCCTCTCCTATTAAAAATAATTTATAGCAAGGTTAGAGACAAGGTTAGAATGCAAAATATGGAGTTGTCATGACCTTAGTAAGTTCGTGAAATAAGAAATGAATCTCCAGTTTTATAGGCAGTTTTACGTGCTGCATTCCAATTGTAAGAAATAATATGTAAGTAGAATGCATAGACCTCATGTCTGGGTATTAGCAATAGTGGCAAGAGAATGTTGCACCACTTGGAAGGAGTAGGAATCTCCTATTCTGTGCAATGTCTTGTGAATCTACTCCAGAAATGTGCAGTTCTCTATCTTAAAGCACTAACCTAGGATCATCATGTATATGACCTGTGCTTTGCTGCCTGAGGATGAGAACAAGATAGTGGTCCATTTCAGGTGTACAAGCTAAGTGGGTTGCCAGTTCAGGCATACTAACATACTGGTAATGGAATAACTTCCCCATTAACTGGTGGGCAGCAGACCCCTTATGCAAAGGCATACACAGCTCTGGGATCCAGTTGGGATGCAAAAGAGAGTATCAAGAGAACCATCCAAGGGACTGCTGCTATTTGCACCATTGATTTGTCACCTAAGATGGTTGCCTTACTTTCCTTAATGACATGGCTGGCCCCGGACGAAGGATACAATCTAGGCAATTTCTGTAATATAGTGTGGCTGGGGTTTGGCTCCAGGACCCCCCATAGATACCAAAATCTGTGGATGCCCAAGTTCCATTATATACAGTGGGATAGTAAAATGGTGTCCAAAATCAAGGTTTGCTTTTTGGATATTTTTTTGTGGGGAGGGGGAATATATTCAAACTGTGTGGATGCAGAATTTATGGATATGGAGGGCTGGCTTTAGATTTCTAGTGTTTTTGTATGTGTGAAGAATAGTCAGGTTTTAAGAATCCATGAAGGCTGGGAATATGATTTTCAACTGAGGCCTACCCAGCTCTGCCACATTTCATTATATCTTTCAACATTTCAGATGAAAACCAGGACATGTGGCCATACATCAGCATGTGGATAAGATGACACAAATTATTAATGTGGAAAAGCAGAGAGGCTGCAGGAGTTTGCTTTTGTCTGATTCTACTGAGAAGGGGAAAATCTGTCTCCTGTCGTATCCTCTTCCGTCACTGAGTTAATTAAGTGACAACTACTTCTGCTTTATGAAATCAGTTTGCAGAAATTGAAGTATACCAAGCACAATAGGAGGAAGTGAGAAGGGGAGGAAGAAACTGGAACATTTTGAAAGCAGATGAAAAAATGGGACAGAAAATCAATCAGAATTGTCTCATCCATATCAGGACAGTTAAAAGATATGCACAGTGTGTTAATGTAATGAATTATCTCAATTGGGGGAAAAAGCTCTCAATGCTAAACTAGGCATGAGACATCATCAGGATCAGTACATTAAGATTTCATTATTTGCATTATATGCAAAACTCAAAATGTTTCATGTGCAAAACCCTTTCACACACAAAACATGTAATTGCTAGTTAGATAATGCATATGAAACATGAAAAGAAATTAAAGTCCAGGTCTTCTGCCAATGGGGTCCTCTTTTTATATTTCATCAATGGCTGTAAACATCAAATTATTATGGAAAAACTACTTCCAGGTTGAAATAGCAGGTTCAAGTCACCTGTAGGTGCTATATTACACGAGAGATACCTGATGCATTGATTAATGTAATGTTTAAAGGGTCCTCTCTTGGTAGAGGGGTACCAGAGGATCATCTACATGTGTGCATTGTCTCTGCTAGAGTGGTGTCAAACTGCATTATTTCTAAAGTGTAGATGCATCCTGTGTCATGAGTGAAAAACCTATTCCCTTCTGCTGTCTACAGGCATTCAGTAGTAGGAGGTGTATGTGTGCCCATGTGCGTATAAGACACAGACAGACAGACAGACAGATATTACTTGTATGCCTCTCCTTGCCCCCAGTAAGTCTGCTATCTATTAACATCAGTTTGGGCAACTACTGTTTAGAAAATAGGGCAGGACTCATAAAAAAGGGAAAAAAGGTGGGGGGCTCTGCCATAGTAACAAGATTACCTAGGAAGATCTCTCTCTCTCTCTCTTTCACACACACACACGCACAACAGCAGCCTGATATAAGGATAAAAGTATTTCCTTATATCACACATCCAAAATCTCAACAGATTGCACCACTTACTTGGATTATGGAAGTCTCCAGGATGAATGTTGGATAACTCTTCATTTCTTGAAATGCAAGATCCATCAAGTGGGACTCCCCAAGGCATCATCATCATCATCATCATCATCATTTATTTATACCCCACTCTTCAGTCCTAAAGGCTATCAGAGCGGCTTACAATGATTATTTTTAATTGCTAATTGTGATGGAATTAATCTAGGTTGCAAAACTGATTTTTTAAAGAAATATATTTTGAATGAAAAGCTCCCCTAGGCCTTGTACCATAAAGAACATAAGAGGTGCCACACTGAATCCAACAGAAGCCTTGCATCGTACAGCATTCGGTCCCTACAATAACTATTCAATTGCCCATTGGAAGCAGATCATGAGCTCATCTTCTCACTCCATCTTCTTCTGGCCACTAACAGATATATCAAGGCATATTGCCTCTGATATTGGAGGCAATATATAGTCATTCAACTAGTACTTGTGAATATCCCTATCCTGCATAAAACCATTTTCCTTTTAAGCCCATCCCAGCCATCACTATATCTTGTTGCAGTAATTTCCACAGTTTAAACTATACTAGCTGTGCAGAAGTGCTTCCTGAATACCTCACCTCTCAGCTTCAGTGGATGGCTCTGATTCTGGTATCAGGAGAGGGAGAAAAGTCCCCTAGCTACTATCTCCACATCATGCATAAGTCTATACACCTCAGTCATGTCTCTCTTTGGCCCAAAGCAGATGGGCAGACAGGGGCATCTCAAAAAGTTTGGATATTTTCCATTTGGGACCTTGGCAAGAAGTACCTTCAGGACCATGGCATATGGTTGCCACGGTCCCAGAGCAATCAGGCCAGGAACAGCTTTTAGCACTCCTTCCTGGCCATCTGTTTCTCTTCATTATTTTTCATACATTACGAGGTACTACACCTTTCCTTGTAAGGGAGTTGGCCCTGCTTTAGTCCTTTGATATGATGATTAATTTTTACTGAGTAGACCTACTGATCTTGATGAATTACTCTAAAAAATACGGTGATCCAAATGACATCATAACATTCTGAATAGAAACTCCTTGACCTGGAACAAACTTACATTCCCCCTATAACTATGTGCAATCATGTTAGTGATTTGCAAGAGTCTCTGCATGTACAACAGGGATGGAGATTATGTGGCCTTCTAAATGTTTTGGACTGCAACACCCAGCATTCCTCACTGGCTAGAGCTGCTGAAAATTGCAGTCCAACATCATCTTGAGAGCATACATACCACATTTGGTATAGAATGCCCATTTAAAATATGCAGCTGGTCGCAGGCAATGCATAATTTTGCATATTGAATGATCTTCTCATGCAACTGGCAACTGGAATGTTGAAGCAGAAAAGACACTTAGGAGATTATCAGAGTGGATTGCTCTGGTCCTTCACCTGTGGGATGAAGATTATCACACCCCCATGCACTTATCATGTTCTTCTCCCATCCATAAAGAGTAATGGAGCCTTCATTTGGTATTAATGGAAACTCCCCTTAATACCAAATAACTGGTCCATAACTCTTTACAAACAGGAGAAGAATGGGATAAGTGCACAGGGATGTGATAATCTTTGCCCCTGATCATGTGTTAAGGATGGGAACAATCCACTTTGCTCCTCTATGTGATAGTCTCCTTAGAAACCTTCATGCTATGTCTATTTTATTTCAAACATGAAAACCCAGTGTGAATGTGTTTGCCTACATGCCGTACACTCCAACATTTAACAACTTAAAATCAGCAGTTTGCTTTTGCTTCAGTCTACAGCAGTGGTTCTCAAACTTTGGTCCTCCAAGTGTTTTGGACTTCAGTTACCTGAAGCTTCAGCCAGCTTGGTGAACTGTGAGGAATTTGGGAGCTGAAATCCTAAAACACCTGGAGGGCCAAAGTTTGGGAACCACTGGTTTATAGGGGAGGACAACATTTTGCATCCTGTTCCCTCCACTAAGTGCAACCTGGGTCACTATGGCCCAATACATACGGGCAATTTAGGGTGCCTCTGTCATGTGCTAGGGTTGCCCGGGAGCAGACACTCTGCAACCTAGCACATGATGAGGGCGTCCTCACTCCGCAGCACCATACAAATGGTGTGTGAAGCGATGATGTTGCAGGTGTGCAGCAACTAAATGGAGCTGTGCACCTGCGACATCATGAATGTGCTGGCTGGAGCTTCATACATCACAACTGTGACACAAAAAGGAGCCGCTTTTTTAGGCTCCTTTTTTTGTCTGCACCTTCGCCACTCTGTCTGTTTGCTGCAGCAAAGGTGCAGATGAAATAGAGGTGGCACCAGACTGCCCTTTTTGAGCAGTCTGTAAAGCCCCTATAAGTCAGAAATTACTTCAAAGCACACAGCAACACATCATCTAGAAGAAACCATATTCGTCCAGTTTTAAAAGACTCATTCTCAATTGAGTAGAGGCTCAATTTGTTTACCAATAATGACATAAAATGGGTTTACTAACTTTGATTTAAATTTCATGTGTTTGTATATGATTTTTTATGTTGTAGGCCACTTTGAGTTTATTGTTATCTAGCAAGTAGGATATAAACTAAGAAAACACACATTTAACAACAGTAACAAGGAAACCTGTGTGGCAGAAATTACCTGATCCTGTTTTATATGTAAAATGCTTGCTGTGTGCATCTCTGTTCAAACATTAGTCATGGAAGTTAGATTTGACTATGGATAGCATATTGTCATCATTAGTTTTTCTCTCCTTCTCCATGCTTTAATGCAAGGGACAGCTTAAGGTATATGTCACAGAGCATCTTCTTTCAAGCCTAGTCGCTGCAGTTGAGTTTCATGATTATTTGTTGTGTTGTTTATCTCAAAGCTGTAAGACAAGTGTGATAATTTGTGTGTGCCATATGAACCATTTGAAATTCAGGGTAGTGGATGATCCATCTCTCAAGGAAAAGTTGTTGATTATTTATTATCTATGATACATACAAGTACAGTGTGTTAGGGCAATAAAACCCTCTTTATGGGAAGAAATAAATACCAGTGGTGTAAATTTTTCAGCATGAAAGAGCTGATCACATAAATGAATGTTTACAGCTTCAGTGTTAGACAACATTTATTCAGATCTTTTCCCCTCTAAGAATGATCTAAGTTCCATTTCAAATCAGTTGTGGAAACAGTAATCCTTTTGTTTGTCTTTCTGTACTTTGAATAATATGCTAGAATGTATATTCCCAGTGGTACTCAAAGTATTTAGAGCAGGAGCTCTTCATAAGGCCTTCTATTTATCAGAAACAATGTGTCCTGCTGTAAGAGTTCTCTGTCTAAAGAAGTTATCTATTGAAAGGCTGTCCAGGATAAACCAGACTGGATGACAAAATGTGAGAAACAAAACAAGATACTAAAACTTGGGAAGAGAGAGTTGAGGCCTTCAAATGGTTCATCTGGACAGTAAATTGACCAGCCATACAACTCACGTTGTCATATTATTTCCCAATATAGCAAGATGCATTTCCATTTATATAGTATGTATTTCTAAATTTATAGTATTGATTTATAATATTATTATATAGTATGTATTTTGTCCAGAGGGACAAAGAAGCAGGCTTGGGAGCCCAACTACATCAGAGCTGCTTTCAAACCAAGGAAAGATATCACTAGAGCACTCAGAGGATACAACTCAAATTCAGACCATATATTATCAATAAGGTTTCAGGGCAAACCTATTTGCATCACAACAATCCAGGTATATGTGCCAACCACAGGTGCAGATGAAGAGGAAATTGAGAGATTCTGTGATGCAGTCCAGGAAGAAATTGACAACATACCATTGGAATATTTCAAACTAATCATTGGAGGCTTGAATGCTAAAGTTGGCAACAAAGAAGAATAAAAAACAGAAGGAAGATTTTAATTAGGAACAAGAAATAAAGCAGGAGAGTGTCTGATAAATTCTGCGAGGTCAATAATCTATTGCTTGCAAATACCTGCTTCATATAGCAAAATAGGAGACTATACACCTGGATATCACCAGATCGTAAACACAAAAACCAGATAGGCTACATAACTGGAAGTGGACGATGGAGAAGCTCTATCCATGTGGCCAAAACCAGACCAAGAACTGACTGTGGCACAGGCCATGAACTGATCATAACAAAAATCAAAGTTAAGCTGGAAAAGAAAGAAAAAACAATTGTTATACCAAAATATGACCTGAATAATTGAATAATAGTAAGTTACATGCTGAAAACATCATAAGAAAAGCAGAATTCGAATTAGAAAAAGAAGAAGTGAAGATAGGAGGAAGCAACATTAACAAGCTAAGATATGCACATGACACCATAATATTAGAAGAAGAGATTCAGGAATTGGAACAGTTAATAAGGAAGGTCAAAGAGGAAAGTGCAAATGTAGGTCTGATGCTGAACATAAAGAAAACAAAAAATGACAACAAAAGAAATACAGAAATTCAGTCTAGACAATGAGGAAATTCAGATAGTTAAAGAATTCCCATATCTAGAATCGAACATTGACCAGAATGGAGACTGCAGTCAAGAAATAAGAAGACCAGGAATAGGAAGGATAGCTATGAAAGAACTCGAAAAGATAGTGAAGAGCAAAGACATGCAACTGAACACTAAAGTCAGAATTGTCCAGGCCATTGTATTTCCAATTACCATGTACGGATGTGAGAGCCAGACAGTGAAGGAAGCAGGCAGAAAGAAAATCAACTCATTTGAAATGTGATGCTGGAAAAGAGTACTTAGGATCCCATTCGCAGCTAAGAAGACAAATGGGTTCTTGAACAGATCAGACCAGATTTCTCCTTGAAAGCTAAGATGATCAAGTTGAGACTCTCATACTTTGGCCACATCATGGAAAGGCATGGATCACTAGAAAAAACAAAAATGCTAGGAAAGGTAGAGGGTAGAAGAAAAAGAGGAAGACCACAAACCAGATGGATAGTCTCAATCAGGGGTGTTATGGGCAAGGACTTGCAGAATCTGGGCAAGGCAATGGAGGATAGGGATTCATGGAGATGCCTCATTCACAGGGTTGTCATGAGTCGGAACCTACTCAAGAGCAGGATTTCTAAATTTGTTTGCATGCATTCAAATTAGCATATTTTGTGGCATCTCCCCCATCTCTTTTCATGTGTTTCATCTTTTAGGAGATGTGTATGTGGCTCCTCAAACTGCTTGGTAGTTCACGTGAAGGATGGTGCACTGTGAGAGAGCAGCATGATAACCCAAGAAAGGCATTCTGGCGTCTTTCCTATCCCACAGCCAACACAGGTTGCATACTGTTGTCAGAAGTGTCTCATTGATACCTACTGAACTGTGCTACCATTAAGAAGAATGAGGTAGTTGTCAGTTATTACAATCTCACCTCAAAGATGCATCAGCTGTAAGGGGTAAGCAATAAGTGGAAACCACTAGTGTTGGTTGGCCTTCTACAGCCAAGATCCCCATCTGTCAGTTGATCAGAAATCAGCTGGTGAAGGGATTTACAGGCAGAACTGCTGTATCAACCTATACAGCAGTTATGGGTCCAACCTATCTTTGGAACCACCTCCTTCCATATAATCCTCCCCGCACATTTAGATCTTCGGGGAAGAATTATAAAACAAGGCTGTCTATAACCTCCCAGAGGACCTTCTCAGCTGTCTCGCCCAGATTGTGCAACAGCCTACCAGACGAAAACCATTATATTACCACCCTAAACAGCTTTTAAAAAGTTATAAAGATGAATCTCTTCCGGCAGGCCTTTCCTGAATAGTCCCCCGAAATCTAATTGCTGAATTCCGACCTCACCACAGCCACAATTTTTATTTTATTTTTAAAAGTATGTTGTATATTTTTGTTGTATATGTTTAATTTTCTTTTAAGGGGGAATTTAGGGGTTTGAATTGTATTTTTTCCTCATCTTTGTAAGCTGCCCTGATTGCATCTTGTAGAGGGATGGAATATAAATAAATTTTATCATCATCATCATCATCATCATCTGAGATAGCAGGAAGAAGAGCGCAAAACATGGTAACAGAGGCAGAGGAAGTGAGAACTAGAGTTATGGTTCTGCAGAGGACATCAAAAAGGAACTGGGCCAGTGGCCTTGGGAAATCTAAAAGGCTGACCAAGCAAAGAAGCAAAGTGGACAGCTTTAAATAAAAGTGGAACAGAAATGACAGCCAAGATAGCTCCCATCTTTCAGGCCTCACTGACTGATCTGCATCCTAAATATAATGAAGCTAAAAATCTGTTGGCAGTAAAGGAAATTAAAAAAGAAAGAAAAAGACTCAAAACGACTGGTGGATGCTCCTGGATGGGGGGATTTTCATTCCCAGAGCCATGAAACAGAAAGTACTAAAACAAACACATGATACCTCACATTTAGGAAAAAAGAGTGTACTTGACCAACTTCCATTTTTCTCCAACTCCGAGGGTCTGTGGTTTCCTGCAACATTTTTCTGGTGCCTTGGCACACAATATCATGGCCCCCTCTCACACAGAATCATGGCATGTGTCATGTGGATGTGACACTCTGAGTCTTCCCCAAGGCCAGCCTTTCAGGCCAGTCTGAACACTGGGAAACTAAGGTTCAAATTCCTGCTTCAGTGTAGAAACTCACTGAGTGACCTTGGATGAGTCACACTCAGCCTCAGAGGGCATCAGTGGCAAAGGCCTTTTGAACAAATGTTGCTGTGAAAATCATGTGATAGAGTAGTTTACCGCACTGGCTCCAGGCATGGGACGAGAACAATCCAAAGGGGGCTGGAAGGGAACAGAACGAGTGGAGGATGCATTTTACTGCACACAGGAAGTCCCTCACCCATTCTGTTCCCTTCCCTTCCATTCCCAAGCCGTCACAGAGGAGTTCTCAAAAATCTCCTCCTCTGGGACAGATTGGGAATAGAAGGGAAGGGAACAGAATGGAATTGGGATTCTGTGTGCAATAAATTGTGATTCCCACTCGTTCCAAGCCCCTTTCATTCCGTTCTCATGCCATGTCTGGAGCTCTTTGTGCAATAAACTCAAGAATCACCTTAGAGTTTTCATAAATCTGAAGTGATTTGACGGCAGAAACAACAACAAATAATAAGACATAAAACCTTTTCCTCTTGTGTGAAGAAGGAATAGGAGACAAACTTGCTTCTTTTTCACTCCTGAATTCAATTCACTGTGTTGTCTTAGATCTATAAAGTTCTAAATGGCTTGAGGATAGGATATTGTAAAGACTGCCTCCTTCTATATGAGATATGCAAGAGAGCTCATGGTGACATTTCCCATAATCTGAAAGTTAGTGCATAAGACATGGCTTTCTCTGTTGTGGGACTTGTTCCAAAGGGAAGTCAGACAGGTCCCATTTTACTGTGCATCCAAGAGAAAGTTGAAATTGTATTAGTTTTGTTATATCTTTGACTTTTAAAACTTAGTCTTCCTATCTGTTGTGTTTTTTTCATTGTGATTTTATTGCAGAAAAGCTATTTATAAATATTTTAAATTAATAAATAAATACAACATTATTTTTAATGTTTGGATTCTTTTTTATTATTTATTTTTTGGGGTGGGGGGAAGTGTTATGATTTCTGAATGCCAAACAAAACAACTGAATTTACACTTCCAGAGACACCATACTACACCATACTTCTGATGAAACTCCGAAATAGGCAATGGGCATACTAGAATGTGGAAGCAGTTTTGTGCAACTCTATGGAATCATACAAATACACTATGGAGTCACACACACACACACACACACACACCTGTGTAAACTGAAAATGTGCCATCATGACACAGACCAGAGACACTATGCAAGGTAAAGCTGATTGATGGACGTTGCCCTTCAGGTATTATTGAACTGTTACTTCCCTTATGCCTCATTATTGTCCAGGCTGGCTGTGGATGATGGGAACTGAAGTCCAACAGTATCCAGAGGGTGACACACTCCCTCATTTCTGGAGCCATACTTACATTTTTCTTGTCCTCAGTCATTCTCAGCTGCTGTTTCGAAGGGATGTCCAAGAAATGCCAGCATGCTTTGCTGCATATGTTGCTACTGAAGAGATTTTAGGAACTGTTAAGTTAAACAATTTGGAGTGCTCTTGTGACAAATTAAACACTTATGCTCCAGTTGCAATACAATTCACATATATAACTTTCAGCTGAGCTGGATTATCACTTTTAATGCCAACTGGATGGCACTGTTAGTTTATTCACACATCATGAATGAACTAGCTCTTTTTCCTGATCTGATGAGCTGTTGGTCTTACTTGAAAGCACATCTGTTGAAGTGGAAGCTTGGTTGGATATTGGTATCTCAGAGGAATATGTTCTTTAATTTAACAGTAGGAAGGCTTAATAAACTGGCAATGATCAAAATCTAATTGAATTTGGTCAATTAGGGGGGAAAAGCAGTGGATGTGATAAAAAAAGACTCTATTAAATATAGGACAAGAAAATTATGCTTTCATTAGCCATTGTCAATTAGGCTTCAAACAACATTTTAGTTACCATTCTTACACAAAACAAGAGAATTAGATAAAACTAAATTACACTTATTAGCTACGCTAAAAGAGTCACAAAAAGAAAATATGACCCTGAGGCCAAAAGGAGGGTAGAAGTCAATAGACCAAAATATCCTGCTGCTAAAATAATTTTCATTAGTATTTTTTCCTCTATTCTTTAAAGGAAATGGAAAAAAAGAAACCTAGCATTGTGTTCATGTGGGCCTGATTTTCCAAATTCCAGTTAATATTTATATTGTTTGAACCTAGTACAAAGGTTTGTTTGTTTGTTTGTAATATATGTCATCAGTTTTTCCTTGTATGGGTCTTCTTTCTCATGTCCTGCTTTCTTTGCTGTTGGGGGATATCCATAGTTTGTCTTTCATTTGCTTGAAATCCCCTGGTATGTTCTTGTCCTGTTAATTTAAGTGGCGGAAACCTCAGAAAGAACACAGTAGAATTCCTTGTTCTCCTTAACTCTCCATAAAATTAACACTGTGAGCATAAAATGAATGCACTAATTGGATATCGTTATGCGATATATTGCATAAATGAAAATTGCATTTGATTGCAGTTAGCAAAATTAGAGTCATGTTGACTGAAATATGCTGCATATTTAGTAGCAATACATTATTTATAATAGTACCTTTTTCTTCTTCCTTTTTTCCTCTTGTAATGATGCGAATGGTATTTGCAGAGCAACAAATAAGCATCCATGCAGAATATATGCTTGTGAGTAGCTGAACTGAACCAAAACATGAACAAGGATGAAACATTAATTTTTGTATCTTCTGTCCATAAAGCTCTATACATCCAAAATCATGCATCTTGGTCAATTTAGCATGATCTATACATAGAGGCAAGCTTGTAGAAGCTTGTACCAAAGAACTCCTTCCTGGATTGAATATTTGCACTTGCACAAGTTCATTGACATGACATAAAAACTCTTCTGTTATCTAAGGTCACTTGCCCAGCAATCAATTCCCTTTTACTCTTTGGGGATACGTTTTGACTTAGCTATTTCCATTCTGTTTCTGTGTTAAAAGGTTAAAGTTAAGAGCTCAAAGTCTGTCAAGCTCAAAGTAATTAATTTTGAGTCTGTCAGTCTGTCAAGCTCAAAGTAATTAATTTTGAAACTTATGTTTCACATATGGAAGCCATCTTATACCATTTAAAAATACAATGGCAGGTCTTTTCATGTTCCTCCCCATTGCTGAGGATAGGGACATTTTGACCAATACCAGGCAATATTAATCACCAATTTTCTTCATGAGAAATTACATGTTTAGAATCGAAATTTCAATAGCATTGACTTTTTAGGACAAGCATTAAAATCACAATAAAACCACGATAGCCACCCCATATAGCAAACAACCCATATAAAAAGCCATCCTATGATAATGCATTAAACACTTGCCTGAATAAAACTGTTTTTGCCTGTAAACATATTGAATGTAAGCTTCAAAAGTAGTGTCTCTGTGTGTTTCTGTGTGAGTGTGTGTAATTTGAATTCTCTCTCCTGACCTTACAAATGTGTGTTCATGAGGAAAAAAAGTATTTTTCTTTGTTCAAGTATTTTAACATTTCAATTACTTAAATAAGCAGAGGTTCACTTTCCTATCTGTGGCAAATGTTGTAGAACATTTTTATAGGGTTTCTTCACCACAGCCAAAGTCTATTTGAAAGTTATTAAAGTCCTCTAATGAGGCAACTTTCCAAGCTCACAGAGGAAAGTACAATATTCTATGATGCAGTATAATAATTCAGTGAAATTAAGCAAGTAAGTGGTCAATGAAGCAAATGATTAAAAAGAAGAATGAGAAATGAAGATTAAAATTGGCAAAATTGTATTTTCTACTACTTTAGCTTTTGGGATTCATGATTAACATTCATTTGACAAAAACAGAAAAGTGACCTTTGGAAAAGACATGCAAGGGACATTAATGCTTTTACCACCTCAGCCAGGTTGCTTAAGCCTCTTACTATTTCCTACAATGGACAATGGCAAATAGAAGATAATGATAGGTCAGTCTGAAATATTTCAGTATGTTCTCATTGCACAGTGGAATTTTTCAAATCCTGTTCTTTGTAATGGATTATAAGATATCTTTTTCAGTGATTGCATCCATATAGTCCTTTTTCTTTGGAACTGGCAGCACTCATTTATTACCACTGTTACCAAACTGTAACCTTCTTTCCCTAGTTCATTATTCCTCCCGTGCATCTCCACAACTGGTAGTTGCATTCATATTCTTCCTTCTTCTATAATCTTCCACCCCTTCCCTGTGCTCTTTCTCCTTCTTTCCCTTCCAAATTATTCTGGCTACATTTGCCTCCTCCTTTCTTCCACATCTATACTTGTCCTTCTTACACTCTTTTATTTTCTAGCATCACTTCACTTGGCTGCACCCATCTTTCTCCTTTCCCTCCTGCATATCTTTTTCACTGTGGTAGAGTGTTTTGTTGTATGGTGAAGATCTTTTGGGCCCTCTGTCTTGAACTGCTCCAGTGAACTTGAGTTGAATGCTTCTTATGACATGTTTCCTTTTGTAAGGAGCTTGTAAAAATATGTTGGGGGTTGCAACTTGCACATTGATCCTATGTTTGACTAACAGTTCCTTCTACTCAACCACAAACTGCTCTTTTTGTCTTTCTGATGCTTTAGGAAATGGTTTGTTACACTTTTTCCAGCCAAGGGACATGGTATGTTAAGAATGAGATTAATAATGTGTGTGGGGGGGGATCAGTCCAAAGTTTTCTCAAATTTAGTTGTTTTAACAGGCCTTCCTCCAAAGGTGTGGGCAAAATGCAGTCTGTACACCACATGCACAAAACCTAGGCTGCATCTGCACAGCAGAAATAATTCAGTTTGACAACATATTAACTGGCATGGAATGATGAGATTTGTATTTTTGTGAGGTAGTTAGCTTCTCTGTCTGAGAGGTCTAACAAACTACAAATCCCAGGATTCCATAGCATTGAGCCTTATCAGTTAAAGCAGTGTCAAACTGCATTATTTTTGCAGATGCAACACCAGACACTTAAGAGCTTATTACTCAGCATTTTAAACTGGCTCCAGCCTCCTGGGCTAGAGCCAGGACATGGGCTGAGGCAGGGATTATCACACACTAAATCACCACTGAATTGCTGGGTGCCATCAGCCCAGGTCCCAGCGGTGCTTTACCAGCACTTTCGAACTTCTAAAAAGTTCTGGCAGAGTGTAACTTGGACCCAGCTGGGACCTGGGTTGATGGCAGCTGGCAGTTAGTTGGCAATTTAGAATGTGATAATCTCTGCCTCCATCCCAAATCTCGGCTCCAGCTCAGGAGGCTGAAGCCAGTTTAAAATGCTGAGCGATAAGCTCCCTGCACCAATGCATGCACTATTTTGAATTTCAGATCTTTCCATGAAGGGACTTTTCCCCTTACCTTAATCCCTACGTTCCCCAAGAACAAAATGGCAAGTGGAAACCCAGGAAACCTGTAAGAGTCACTCTGATCTACTTTCAAAAGGCTCTGTGGTGTAGGAGGATGCTGTGTCACTTATTTGCATCATACAGCTGCTTATATCAGGCACAATTTCACTTGGATGTGGAGAAGAGGGCAAAACCTCCTACCTACTTCAATGATATGCAGGTGAATGATTTAGATTCATCTTTAATCTCATACCCATTCTACCAATAATACTCAATATCTGGAAGGCTAGAGCCATCCATTCAGTATCAGTGAATTGAGAATATGTAATGAGTGTGCAGTGCATTACTGCCATGTGTGTGTAGGTATGTACAATGCCCAGATGTCCATGCAACACCCTTTGCACCCCACAGTGTGAGAGCAGCTGACCACCTCTGTGTAATATATAGTAGAAAAGAAGCTGATATTAAGTCCAGTGATTGACTGGTGCTATTTTTTAAAAAATCAACCTAATACATTGTTGAGGTCCTGCACTGAAGAGATGTAGTGTAACTTTATGCTCAGTTATACTTTAGTTTCTTAACACAACCTCATTATATAAATGTGATGATGCACAACTAAATGTGCATTGGACATCAAAGCACAGTACATAATGTATATTGCAGAATGCACAACCATAAGCTGTTTAACTTATTTGAGTTATGCAATATGGCTGGCATTCAGTATTGCAATTATGGATTTATAGAGTTATGAATCCATCACCAGTCTGTAGTTTTAGACATAGGATATTGTTGCACCATCCTTTCATCCTGCACAAGACATGGGTATAAATTTTAACAGGTAGATTTTATCACACACCTCAGTGCCCAGGCAGGAGCCATCCCATAACTGATCTGGGCATCCCCATATTTGATCCAGGCATCTCCTGCACCTTTCCAATGAATGGGAAAATCCCATTCTTTGCAATGTGCAGGAGTTTTGCATTTTAAGGAATGACATTCAAAATTCTCAGGCATAGAGTCCTTAGGCTTTGGTCAAGTAGAAACCTCAGAATGCCACAGGAGGCACAGAAGCAGTAAAAGCTGAATAATAGTGTTATGAACTGAATATGGGTGATAAAGTAATGGATAAAAGTGTTGACCTGCTTTTGTAGGAGAAAATATGCATGTATATGCTGCCAATAGGATGCCAGGCATAAACAATTTAACTATGGTATAAAACTTGCCAACAACTTGCATTCTGTGTTTTTAATAATCAAACCCTTGGACATGTATTAATAGGAGAAGAGATCTATCCTTTGTCTCTGACTTGGGTCAGTTATTGCATCAGGGAAAAAAAAAAAAAAGACTGGCAGCTAACACATGTTGTCTGCCTCAGCTAAGGATGTACCTTCTGGACATTTTTATCTTCTGGTCAATTTTGCTTTGTTCATTCTTCACTGGAGGTTTTTGTGTTTATCTCCAGGACTATCACTTGGTGTTTTCCCCCATCACTAAAACAAATCAGATGAAAATATACCTGCAGGTATGTGCAGTAAATAGAAATAGCCTTGCCACAAAAAACAAAATAAAAGAAAGTGGCCTCCAGACTTGATTTTCCCAAACAAACCAGTTTTTATGGTTGCTCCATCATAATATGACAGAATGGTGGCCACAGAACAGCCTAATCACCTTTTTGTGATTGATAAAAATCTCACTTTTCTAATTCTCTGGCTTCAGTGCTTCTGTGAATATGTTTGGGCTCTACTAACTCTCAAGTGAATCTAATCTCAAACCCATTTGGGTAGTTTGCACATTTTATAACTGCCATGAGGAACTGGGTGCATTTCCACATTCTTCTCTGTCTTTTTCCACCCCATTAGGAGCTTACATTGGTGCTGGTTCCAAGATACCTATCAGAAATAAAGAGTTTGAAACTGTGTCCCTCAAATTGGTTTAGCACCTTAGATAGATTTTTTAAAGTTCAGACTAAAATCCAGAGTAGATTCACCACTTCACTGATATGAAAGGTTTCACTCCTACTGCCTGTGTGACCTTATTTTTACTGCAACCCATATTTTCTGTGAAGTCCTTGACACAACCTCCTAATCTGACAAGCAGGCTCATTTTTACTGCTCTAGCTCCTAGAGCTCACAAAACTCCTAGAGCTCACAATGCCCACCTTCACAGAAAATGTTTTCTTTCCCTGTTTACCTTTACACTTGCCTCTACTTCTCTCCCCGTTCCTTTTTATTTCTCACATGTTGAATTTTTATGATTTTAGATCATAAACATCTAGAGAGGAGAGTCTGTCTGCTTGCATATATTAAAGCAGGACACCTCAGGCTACTTGATATATGTGTGGATGTGTATGTGGCATTAGTTTTTATCCAGTTAGTAAGGACTGGTACCATTTTTGTGCCCATTGGCTACAATTCTTTTTTCCTTCCCTGGGAACTTGCCAGAGACCAGCAGCCAAAGACTCAGGGACTGATACCACTTTGAGTAGCACCACTGTAAAAGGTAATTTAGATTGATGCTACAAAACAATATTGTATGCTGTGATGATGACAACATGGCACTGCTAAAATCTCTCAAAACCTTTCACTCCTTTTTAATATGTGCCACTGCTGCCACCAATTATGCGAACTGATGGCCCATAATCCACCAGTTCATCACTGCAAGACTTGAACTCGGGATTCTCTTTAAGTTCCTCCTGCACTGTAGCTCTCTTTAAATGCCAGTACTCTGGTTTATTACACTAGAGGGCAAACAGGATTTAAACAGGAATTAAACAGGAAATACCTTATGTTTAACATAGGGCATTTAACATGCCTTATGTTTAACATAGGGCATTTCCTGTTTAATTCCTGTTTAATTCCTGTTTAAATCCTGTTTGCCCTCTAGTGTGATAAAAATAATAGTTTCAATTTCCCCCCCAGCTTGGCATCAACTATTCTTTGACAGCCACACACACACTATCTAGTGTGTCCCAAAACTGAAAGACTTTTCTCAGTGTTGGTAGTGTTTTTAATGTTTCTGAAATCAGTTGAAACAAAGTAATAAATTTATTTACAAGTCAGGCTGAATACAGTATCTCTCTTAGTGGACAGTGTTCATAATAGATACGGTGTATAAATACTTCAGTAGTTACACGATTTAACAGTTTCTTTAATTTGTCTTTGTAATTGTTTCCTTATAACTTTATACATGTTCCCTTATAGACTAAGGAGTTTATTGCACGCACTTTTCAGCCCAATCCGGACACAGCAAGAGATCGGGATGGAATGGGGGGAAGCGAGTTTTATTGTTGCTGCTGTGCTGCTGCCCAACCATCACCTGTCTCCCAGCCATGCTTCTCCTGGTGATTCTGTACCACCAAAATCAGCTGGCAGAGCATGGCTGAGGGATGTGTGATGGTTGGGTAGCAGTACAGCAGCAGCAATTTTTTGTGTGATAATGCCCATTTCCCCTTGTTCTAGCCCAATCCTGTCCCGTGCCTGGATTGGGCTGAAAAGTGCATGCAATAAACTTCTAAGTCTCTCAGAACCTTTATTAATCTTTTGCATCTTTTAACCCTTCTGGTTAACTCTGACTCCATGAGTCGCCAGGCACTATATCTCCCACAGGACAGTACCACAATGTAATTAACGACACTTCTCATCCCTATCTTGGGTACCTAAACCCTTTTGTAACTACCCCTCGCAGAAGCCTATCCTAATCTCAATGGCTCTTCACCCCTCAGAGCACAATAAACATCAACCCTAACTTAACTCCAAACACTACTCTGTCCCTCTTTTTGTACTTGCTCCTGGGAGCAATGCCCACCTTTTCTTGGATTTGCTCCCATTGGAGCAAATCTGCTTATTTTCTCCACATATGCCCTCCGCATTCATGAGTGTTATGGGTGGAGGACCCCGCGAAAATGCAAAAACTGAATATTTAAAGCCTCCCCCAAACATGCAGCAGGTGCCATCACTCCCATACTTCTTTCCTCTCCCTCCTCCTCCTCCTCTCCTGTCAACAGCACCATCCAAATCTCTCTCAGCCACCTAGTACCAATATGCCCTGCCAGATTAGCCAAGTCCCTCCACTTCCCTCCATTGACTCCAATGTTCCCACCTCCTCCCCACCACCTTCTTCTACATCTCTGTACCTTTCTTGGCCACCTAGCACCATTTCCCTCCTTTTGACCTCAGCCACATCAGCCAAGTCTATATTACTATCTCCTTGGCCCATCTACCCCCATACACCTCCCCTCCACCCAGAGGATGTGGTGAAGAATTAATAATAATAATAATAATAATAATAATAATAATAATATTTTTATCCCACCTCTCCAACAGGATCGAGGTGGCTTACAACAGCAGTAAAATACAGCAATACAAAATAAAGCCATTATCTCTCCCTCCAAAACCATAACATTATAATTCTTATAACAATAATAAAATATCATCTAAGTTATTAAAACAATCAGTCATTGACAGAGCGATGGGCATTCTGGGGTATTCCATATGGTAATCTGTATCAATGAGTGACCAAGATGAAGTGGTAACATTGGATTCAGAGTGGAGGGAAGTGGAGCGATTGGCTAATCTAGGTCAGGTCAGGTGGAGGAAGATGGTTCTAGGTGGCCTGTGTAGGCAGGGGGCAAACTGTAGATACAATACCATGGATAGTCATGATGAGTCAGCTACAAAAAATATTGAAACAAAGGACTGGGACAAAAACCTCTGAAAGTGGCAAACAATCAGGTTACTTATTCTGATCCATTTGGGCTGATCTAGACTGGCAAAAAGGGGTGTGTTCATGTCTGCATGAAAGTGTAGCCTTTAGATGGCCCACACTGAAATTTTGGCATGAACGCACTTCTTTTGCATTTTAGTGGGGGAAAAGCAGCTTTAAAAAGGAGCTGCTTTTCCCAGCTTCTTTATAAAAAGCGTTTAACTGCGCAGCTGTGTCTAAATGCTGCAGTGCAACTGTGCAGTTTTTTAAAGCTCCCAAACCCTAGCTCCAGCCCTAATCCGAACCCTAGATATGTGCAGTAGGGACTCTGGGATGCTGTAACTGTTATGCAACTGCACATAAAATGTCAATTCATTCATAAAATAAAGAAGTTTATTCATAAACTTAAATTGTAACGGATTCAATATCTTTTTAAGGGGGGAGGGATGCAGTTTGTTTTATTGATTTAATAGTATTTTAATGTGTAAGCTGCCTCAATTGATCTCAAAGGGTTGGGGTATAAATAATAATAATTATAATTATAATTATAATTATTATTATTATTATTATAAAATAAAGGGGTTCATTCATGGTACACTGATGCAACTGCACACTTTAAAAAAAATGGTAATTTCACAGATCTTCATAACTGCTCAGTTCATGTGTGATGTACCTGCGCAACTGCACAGTTCACAGCTGGCAATACAATTGCCTGTATGATGTACCGGTGCAACTGCGCAGTTTGCAGCTGGCAACAACAACAACAAAAATATTAAAGGTTCAGTGCAGCCAAAAGCCCCATTCATTGCCACCCATGCAGCTGTTCCTGTGTTTCTAGCATCCTGACAGCTTCCAATGTAGTTGCTGAGCAACAGAAAAGACTTCAGATAAGTCGTCCCCACACCCCCTCAGTGTAGCTGCCCTATGCCTTTTTATTACACACCTGGGATTTGCAGTGCAGCTGCTAAGCATTAAGGAAAAGGCAACTTCATGTCGCCCTTTCCTGCCAATCTAGAAAGCCCCATAGTTTGTTTGTCTTGAAAAGACCCTCAGGTAAAGGACTAGATTCTATCCCCTCTCCTGCCATATTTCCCTGTGTTTAAGGCCCTACACTCTGGCTCACTTTTCATCTCAAAGCAAGTCTGGGAGTACAGAATTAGCAGCAGTGGTGTGCAGGGAGTTAAATTTCTTTTACCAATGCTTATTTTTGCCATTAAAAGAACTTCTCCTGCTCCCATTTCAAATGGGAATGGGACAGACACATATGTGCTGCTGACTCACAAATGCCATCACATCTGGCTTTGCCTTTAGATATCAGATTGTGCTACTCCTTAAACACAAGAAAAATGAAAGTACAAAGCAGCTCAAAATAAATGAAGAGAGGCTTAGCCAACTGAAACAATCTCAGCAGAGCTCATAAAATGATTCTTTTTTATTATTATTTTGTGCTTGATCACTGCCTTTACTTACACAGGAAACTGTAAGATGTTTTTAAATGCTGCCATCTGCTGTTTTATAGTAGTGCAACAAGCAACACAATCCATCTAAACAAAAATAATGCAGATTAAGTCTCTGTTATAATACAGGTTAAATTTTTGAAATGCTTGGGATCAGAAGTATTTTGGATTTTTATTTATTTATTTATTTTTGAATATTTGCATATACTCAATGAGATATCTTGGAGATGGGACTCAGTCTAAACATCAAATTCATTTATGTTTCATGTACACTTGATACACAGGGCCTGAAGGTAATCTTATAATTTTTAATAATTTTGTGCATGAAACAAAATTTGTATACATTGAACTACCAGAAAGCAAAGATGTCACTATCTCGGCCACTCAGCTGGACAATTTGGATTTTGGAATATTTCAGATTTCAGAATTCCAGATAAGGAGATTCAGCCAGCTGCAGGAATGATTGAAGTGGATCAGTTCAAGATCTGACAGAACTTCATAATGATTGGCAGTATTCTCTTCCTGTTTATTATTCTTTTCGCCAGGATTTTTTTTTTCCTGAAGGGATATGACAATTTTTGCAGAACCTAATCAAGTCTGACCTTGTATTGGTGTTGAATCGGAGAGGCTAGCCTACAGCAGAAACTATATGTAAGTTCCTTTTCCTGAAGAAAGAATAAACCATAAATAGGAATGGGAAAACCCAGAGTTTTGAACATGCTTTTTGCCATACAGTTCATAACCACCTCCACACAATTTTTTTTTAACCACTAACATTTTTTTAAAAATCCCAAACATGTCTTGCTGCTCTGCCCATTGCTTTTTCCTGACTTTGTGCAGAGTCAATATATTTAAAATGTTGATAGGAGAATAACAGAAAATATTGTCATAAAGTGCCTAAAAATAGAAGTGAATTCAAAAAGTAAAACAAAATAAAAACCCTTGCTGCACAAAAAAGTATATTGTCAAATTGTTACATCATATGTATTTATTTGCAGTCCCTCCTTCTTCATGAGTCAAGGTGGTTTATATCCAATAAAAATACCCTCCTTATTTTTGTCATCATTGCCATGGAGGGGAGCCACAGCTGGAATGACCACAACACACCATGAGTTGGGAAGATAAGGCCACAACTTTATAATACAACAACTATATCGTAGGGTTGGCTCCAGTGCATGAGGTCTGGATCTGTCATCCATCAATCCCTGTTCGATCAATGAACCCCATGAACCCCATCCTGAAGCCAAGCTTCAGGATGAGAAGAGGCTGACTGGCTAAAACACCCATCCACCCTTTGGTAACCAGTTGTTTGCTTGATCGCATCTCTGACCCTTGTCACTTGGGGATGCTAAATCAATGTTGCCCCCTCAATGGTGACATTGCAACACTCTCAGCAACCCTGTGTCTCCATTGGACTCCCAATCCTATGCAGCCCTGGAAACTACACCCACCAGATCCAAGACCTATGTTACTGCCCTGGAAGTTGTGACAGCATAAACTGGATCCCAGTAGAGGGAGGGAGGGTGGGGAGAGCTGAGTTGAGAATAGCACCAAGAGATGTGCCACATGGCCTTTTATAGGTCCATGGACAAATGAAGGGCCAGGATGGGGTGGAAATCCCACTAACCCAGCACCTCAAACAATCCTGAGCAGTGGTGCTGTCAACATCGCCTAATCAGGGGGCACTTTCTGGGACTTATTGTCCCGGTGCCAGGAGGAACTGCCTCCCCTTCTGGCCCTGGCCAGCCAATCGTGGCCCTGGAAGCCCCACCCCACCCCACGGGGCATGCTGGAATTGCAACCCACCAGGTGGCCGCCAAGGAGCTGCAGCTCCCCTGGCATGGCAACTGAATCAGTCCTGGAAGTTGTAACAGCATAACTTGGACCAGGTGGCACCTTTTGTATGCCTTTAAGTTATTTCTGACTTGTGGTGTGTCTAAGGCAAACCTAATACAGGGTTTTCTTAGCGAGACTTGTTTGGAGGAGTTTTCCCTTTGCCTTCCTTTGAGGCTGAGAGAGTGCTACATGCCCAAGTTCATGCAGTGGGTTTTCATGACTGAATGGGAATTCAAATCCTGGTCTCCCAGAGTCCTAATTCAACACACAAATGACTACACCATGCTTATTACCAAGTAAGGAGATTATTACACCAGCTATTTTCTCCTGATCTGGATATGGGCTGAGACCAGGCTGAGACCATGTGTTACTTGACTTCCCCATACCCTGATTGGAGGCATCCCGTACCCGATCAGGACTTCTCCCATACTTATCAAAAAACAATACTTTTCTGTTTATTGCAAGTATGGGAAAAGTCCTCATTGGGTACGGGATATTTCTCATCTGGGCACATAGCTGTGCAATAACATCCATCTCCACCCATGCCCAGATTTGGGGGGGAAAGCTGTGTGATAATCTCCCAAGTAAGTAAGTAAGTAAGTAAGTAAATAGGTTAGACTACCTTATTACTAAATAAATAAACAAATTATTCATTACATGCTTGGAAATTGTTACTTTGATACTTCACAATATCATTTTTTATCTCATGTATGAATGCTTTTAAGAGCCAGTGTGGCATAGTGGTTTAAGTGCTTGACTACAACTCTGGAGACCAAAGTTTGCTTCTCTGCTCAACCATGAAACCCACTGGGTGACTTGGGCAGGTCAACCTCAGGGAAAAACAATGGAAAACTTCCTCTGGACAAATCCTGCCAACAAAACCCAATGGTAGGTTTGCCTTAGGACCACCATAAGTCAGAAATGACTTGAAGGCAAACAACTACAACAACAAATGAATGCTGTTGTGTATACTTCAAAGCCAAACAAATGCCTGCATTGGCAAAAGTCAACAGGTATTATAATTCCCACCTTGGAGCCCTTGCTGTACTCCCTGTTGTACAGATGTTAAAGATGAGGAGCCTTTTCTTTATGTAAAGAATTTCTGTATCACCTCTTAGCCCGCATGGCTCTTGAAGCGAACAAATAAAATCTATTAAAGCAATCCGAAGTTTAAAACATTCTAAAGCTACATCGAAATACTCTTTTAAAAACTCCTAAAAGAGTCTTTAAAAAAAGGTGGAATCCAGTTGTAAAACAGTTAAAGCAGCAGTTTCAATGTAGAACTGAATGCAATGTAGAACAGCACTGTTTTGGCTGCCCACTAGAAGCTTTAAACAGATGGTCCTAGCCAACGTTTATTGCGTAAGAAGTTTCATAGTCAAGGTGCCACTACAAGGTGCCACTGTTATGTGTACCCACCAACCTAATTTCACAAGGTATATGGGCATGCAACAAGGCCTTCTCTGAAGATCTCAAATATCTGGCAAGCTCAAAGGGAAGGAGAAGGTCCTTCAGATAAGCTAAAGCAAGAGGTAACCTTGATTCACAGTAACGTGGATGAATTCAGGGGGATTCAAATCCAAACTTTCTAAAAAGTTAAACATTCAAAGCCCTAGATGTGTCTAGGTAAATCTGTTAATTTCAGTTTCTCTCTCAGTTTTTTCTTTCTTTCCATCCCAAATATGAAGAAATTTGTGATTTGGGAGAGGGGATAATTGAACTGAAATTTAAATTTTGTCCATTCCCATTTGTAAATAGCACTTCACCCTTGCTGGGAACAACATAATTTTCCTGCAAAAATAAAAACAAAACAACAACAACAAAACTTTTGAACACAATGAATAATTGATTTTTGATTTAATTGATTTTAATTGTTTTTTTTAAATAAAAATAAGCACTTGATTAACAAATGAATAGAACTTACACTGGAACCACTTAAATGGATACTGTCATACTTTTTAGCAGCCTTGAGGCTGGGATAAATCTGATAGCTGGAAAAGTCCTGAAATTATTCATCAATTATTTATCAACCCCCTATTTATCAACCCTCACTATCACCAAATACAGCTGCCACACTGCTTCTGCAGTTTTCTCTGCAGTCATTTCTGGATTGTAAGTATTTACTTGGAAATATGTCTCACTGACATCAATGAAAATTGCTTCCAAGTGCTGTTGGGATCTCTGCATAATTAAAATGAGACTAGCAAAACTGGAACAACTAGATCAAAGCAGGCCTTCCAAGATCTCACCTCCTTTACAAGCTAAAATGAGTAAAGCTTATACTTTTGGAAGCTCTAACTCCTGTGCAGCATCTTTATTTCTTTGCTAGCAAAGTAAGGCAAGAAGTGCACATTGGGCTTGACATGGAAATGATATATAAATTGGCATCCAGTGTGGAGTTCTTCTTTATCTCCCATATTAAAGATCACGTTGCTTGTGGAAGTACATTACTATCACATCAACCATCTAGATTCTCTGAGAAGTACAATATGAAGATGCCACATATTAAGCTATTCTGCAGTGAACTGAGAAGATAGATTGTGATATGGTGGTGATATTTTGGGGGACATCATTGTGACAATGATAATGTATCTCTGCCCTAACCAAGAGATGCCCAAATAGTTGTGAATAAAATAAATGGAATCAGTGTTGGAAGAGTATAAGCATATAGAGACCTAGGAAATTCAATAACAACAACAACAATAATAAAGCTGAGGGAAGCAGTGCATATGACTGAGGAACCACAAAATATATGGATTACAAAGAAGCAGATATGATAAGTTCAGTTATTGACTGATGTTATCTGTCTGTCTGTCTATCTATCTATCTATCTATCTATCCATCCATCCCAAGACATAGGCCAAGATCCTACGCTGAAGATAAGTAACATAACTTTATACCCACAGAATTGCACTCACTTATGGTAATCAACCTCATTGCAGAACTGTGATGATATGTGACTAAGGGATGGCTTTCAAACTGCAATTATACATGGGAAAAAGTGCCTTTGGTGATACTTATTGCACAATGATGCCTCTGATCGATAGCTGCTGCATCTCCCTAACATGTTCAGGGCATCCCTTTCCATTGATGGGGAAATCCATCAATGACCTGCAAATAACACAAATGCCCAGGTGTGAAACTTCACCCAATGGGTTTCATGGCTAAGTGGGGAATGGGACCCTTGTTTCCAGAGCTTTAGTCCAACACTCAAACTACTATGCTATGCTGACTTTCCATATGAAACTATAAATGGGGCTTTCTGGCAAAAAGAAGTGTGTTCATGGCTGCATGAAACTCTAGCCTTTAGATGAGAAAAAGGGAAAGTGTGTCATGAAAACACTTTTTTTGCGTTTTAGGGGAGAAGAAGCGCCTTTAAAAAGGTGCTGGTTTTCCCAGCTTCTTTTTTAAAAACTGCGGAACAGCGCAGCTCCATCTAAAGGTTGTGGTGCAGCTGCTAAGCATTAAGGAAAAGGCAACTTTGTGTCACACTTTCCTGCCAATCTAGAAAGCCCCTATATGTGCATGTAAATACATTTAGGCTGCGCATATGAAACTGTAATTTAAAGGTATAATATTATTTTTGGTAGTTGTTTATGTCAAAACATTCCATTGTTGCCATTACATTCAGTACGTAAATGTAAATGCCATTACATTCAGTATGTAAATGTAAATACTACTACTACTACTGCTACTACTACTACTACTAATAATAATAATAAATGTATTTATATCCCGCTCCATCTGTACTCAGGCAATTGGGGTGGCTTACAGCATTAAAAATTATACATATAATATCCCCAACCCTCCCTCCCTTAAAAGAGAATTAAACACTTTACAATTAAAACATATTGAAAAGATCAATAACAATTTAAACAATAAATAAAAACAAAACAAACAACAACGGACAGGCAAACACTGGGATTGGTCCATTACTTTCTCTTTTTCATGGCTGGGCATCTATTCAGGAAAGGACTAAACATGTGTTTATGGGAATTATGGTATATGAGTAACATTAGTACTAAAAAGTATTACTAAGGATTTCGTATGGTTTGGTATGGGAGGAGATCAGTGGGGGGGCACCATAGGTTACCACACTAGGTGATGCCAATGTAGTGACATCTCTGCTATAGTGTGGAGTATTTAAGGCCACATGACCATGTCCTCACTGCTAATCTGGATTTTCTAGGCAAATGTGAGGCCTGGTACAATTTACTACATCCATCACCACCACTCCTTCTGTAGGGCCTCTGGATGGAGAGAAAATAAGGATGCCAGATAAAGGCTTGTGCAAATCCAAAGACTCCCTGGACCTATTGCTGGTACCATCACCAGCACACCATATCCTCCAACATTACACAGATGAAATTTGGGATCTGTGTGACCAAACAACATCAGAATGTTGTCAAGATGGCAGAAGTTATGAATGAGGAAGAACACACATGCTAGAAGAGGCAGCAGCAGTTTAGTTTTGTCTGAAGCTTCTGGGAGGATCAACACACACATGCCATCTCCTCTCCCCACCCCTGAGTTAACTGAGTGTAAACTACTACCGGTATTCTCATTTGAATTTAGATTTCACACATTGAAGTAAAATGAGGACAAAGGGAGAAAATGAGTGAAGACAAAAGATATTTTCAGGGCAGCTGAAAAAGTGGGCTGGCAGAGGAGTAAATTAGGCTATCCTTTCCAAACTGGAAAAGCTGGAGGGCATGGAGAAATGAAGGAAGAGTGGTAAGTGTATGGTTTCCCTGCCTGTGTGATTGACAAGACTAGATCTCTCTCTCTCTGTTTTCAAACCCACTTGCCTCTAGGTAAGTAGAGAGACTTGGCCCAATTCTGTAGCCCCAGGAATCAAAACTTTGCTTTTTTGTTTTTTTTGGTTTTGTTCAAGGTTTGCTTTGGTTAGTTCCAGGGTGGAATAGTAAAGGTGTATGTTCTGAAGAAAATAAGAATGAGAAACACTCAAACAGAAATGATTTGCACATCTAATTTTCTATTTCACTATTAGCTAATAGTTTTGGTAACTCTTTTCAAAGTGATAAGATTTTATGTTTCAGATCTCCAATAACTGAAGTGCTATTATTCACAGGCTAAGTGTCCTACCTAAATGAAATGGCTGAGCTATAGCAAGCATTTGGTAGGTTGTAGAATACATATTTCAAAATAACTGACACTGATATATTATGTAATATTGGCACACATGTTTTGTCTAAGTATCTACCAGTTTGCTTCATCTCCAAATTGAAAGTAAATGCTGATTCGTAACTTATCATCTGTGCACATTTGAAAGTTCAAAGCATGCAGTTATTGTAATTAAGTATGATTCTGTGGTTACCTTTTGTATCCCAGCTTGAGGACCTCAATTGAATCTAATTATTTTTCAATTGAAAAGATGATATTTTGCAGATAGATGCAGTAGATCAGGGCTCATTACTAAGGCTTCTCATTATTTTTAATGAGCAACTTCATTATATTTGGTTCTAGGGAGAAGAAGACATTATTCTGTCGATGCAGGAAACCTCATTAAACTTCAGTGGCCAGAGACACATGACTACCAGTCAAAATTTGGCAACACTGATTACGGTCAACGAAATTACCTCATAGGATTTGTAGGGTATTATTCTAGCTTATATATAATAAGAAAGAGAAAAAAATCTTTCTGGCAGTCTCTTTTTATGGATTCGAATGCTTACTCCTCCAGTGCTTGCTGCAGTTTTATTTGCAGTAATTTGGCTAGGACCACATGCAGCTCTGCTCTTTGTTTCACTGTTAGGACTTGTGGGAAAGGTCGGCATAGGGTGGAGTGAGGGTGTAGCATCCGCACAACATACGCCCCACATGGTGGGAGGCATCACAGCACTCCTCTGACACTGCATCCAGATGATGCAGCAGCAAAGAAGCACAGAAAAGTTGCAGCGCCAGTGGCTATGATTACCTTTCTGTGGCACAGAAAGGAGCTACTTTTTGCAGCTTCTTTTTGTGCTATGAAAGGCCAGATGGGCCACTGCACTTGCTGAGGCCCCGATCTGGTGAAGAAAGAGCGACTGCAGGCTGCCCTTTAGGGGTGGTCTGTTCAGCCTCTTAAACACACCAGCTCATCTCCCGCCACAATTGTGACAGTTTAACAATGGAAGCCTACCAGTTTGGCATCATTTATCACACCTTCCTCCATGATAGTGCTTTGGTGATCCATGGTCATATGATCTTTTCTCCACACTTCAAAATACTGCAAAATACTACAAAATAGAAGTCTTGAGAAGTTTTTTATTATCTTTTTTTTCTTTCTTTCTCTCCCCTTTTTTTTTTCTTTTCTTTTCGTTTTTTTGTTTTTGTTTGTTTTTTTTTAGATGCACTGCTTGGATTGTTATAAGCAGTCTTTTGTTAGTTTTTTTTCCCCGTTGTTTCGTTGTGGTTGTTGTTTTGTCAGCTGGTGTCTTGTAATTTTTTTCCCATTATGTGTATGGTGTACATAAGCATATGTAATGGCGAATGTAAGAGTTTTGTATATGTTATATTTTTTAAAATTTAATAAAAATTTAATAATAATAATAAAAATACTGCTTTCTGGGAAGAAGTAGGGAATGAGCTATCAAGCCTACTGTCTCCCAAAGCCGGCTGTTGTTTGAATGTGCACACAGAAGCTGGCTTCAGTAAGGTGCTAGTAGCTGAGCTCACTGTGAGAGGGAAAGGAAGACAGGGCGAGAGGAGCAGGATCATACCCATTGACATCACATGGCTTCTTGACAAGCAGAAATGCAGAGAAAGGGACCCATCACAGGAAGGCAGTAATGTAATAGCAGTGAGATTAAAAATCTATTGATAGGTTTTGCCTGTCAATGAAAAGATGCACTATAGGAGCAAATGGAATGCAAGACAGAGGTGGGATGGCCATGACATTATGTGATATGTACCAGCCATAGATGCTGTTAAAATTCCAGTTCTCTAGCTTCATGACAAATGGCGCCACCTGAATGAACAGGCAGGCACTTTTGCTGAGGTGGGAGAGCCCCAATGACTCCTCCATGGGAGGGCCCATTTGCTGGTGGGATGGACTGGTGTTGGCTGTCTGAGGCAGCTGGAACTACATCTCCCAGCCTGCCTTGCTGCCAGCAGTGGCAGCTGATTGGCTGGCCCAGATAGATGGGTTAAAGACCATTGGTGTGGGGAGCCTGGGGGTGGTGCCACCATCTTTCCAGGCTCCCTATTGGCAGACAGGCCTATTTAAGGCCTTGGCACATGTGTCTTGGAACCATTTTGCTCAGCTCTCCCATCCTCCCTCCCTAGGCTAGGGTGTTTTTTCACAACTTTTGTGGGTGGCATCATAGGTCCTGGATCTAGCGGGCATGGTTTCCAGGGCTCTGTAGCACTGGATCGGGATTCCTTTGGACCTGGGAGCACTGAGTGCATGCGATGTGGCCATTGCGGGGCCCACATTGCTTAGCTCCCGGTGACTAGGGACATTAACAGATACAACCGTTGAATTGTGTAATTGCAGAATTGCGTAAGAGCATTTCCTTTGCCTCTATGTCATCCTGATGCTTGGAGGACCAAGCAACCTAGCATGAATCAACCGGGGTGTTGTTTGATGCTCAATATCCGGACCTTATGCTTTGGGCCAACTCTACCATTCTGCTGTGCTAATAAACTTGTGGCCTTTACCTCCAATTGCTGTGTATGTGTTTCATTGGGTGCCTTCTCCTCCCCAGCAAAGTCCTTAATTCCTACATGGAATGCTGCAATAACCAATAGTCTCTAGATAATGGGTTATCAGCATCTGGAAGAAATCAGTTATAAATAATGAGTTTCCAGAAAATTATTTTTCCAATAACGTAATAAGAGACAACTCTACTTCGACTTGTTTTGAACTTTAACAGTAATATTTGAGTGACTTTTATAGTGATAGGTGTGCTGAGTTTACTAAAAAATAGAGGAAGAAACTCACATAAATCAAAGGCTGGTTTGGTGGTGTTTTGTGCTGCTGCCCTGTGCTCTCTTGTGCGTGTTGAGGAAGTGACAAAATGAATGAGAAGAGAGAGAGTTTCTTGTACAGCACACTGCAACTTGTTGCATTCAGACTTCAGCCCTGGTGGCGCAGTGGTTAAATGCCTGTACTGCAGCCGCTCATTCAAAACCATAAGGTGGTGAGTTCAAGACCAGCAAAGGGCTGAAGCTCGACTCAGGCTTGCATCCTTCCAAGGTCGCTAAAATGAGTACCCAGATTGTTGGGGGGCAAATAGCTTACAATTGTAAACCGCTTAGACACTCCTTAAGGGTATGAAGCGGTATATAAATGAAGCTGTTTGTTTTGTTTGTTTTTTTTAATGTAAAATGTAAAGATTTTACTTCATTGTGATAACAAAGAAATCAAGGAGTTACTTTTAAAGCGCTGTAATTATAGCACAAACAACTTTTGCATCCCCTGCTGAAAAAGAACCCATATTTTATTTTGTTAAACATTACAGGCACCCCTGCAACCTATTTAAAAGGGGAACTGACCTTCAAGGCTTCTAGGAGAGGCATTTCACTCTTCATGCTAGGAAAAGAGTGATTTATGGGGACCAGAGGGATCAAAAGCCACAAAAACATGTGACCCTCAAAGCCATCCTTTGATGTGAAGACATAATAGTAATAGGAATTTCAATTCCATAGGCAGCATAATTGTACATAAGAATTCAGTTTGTATCAGAACAATGGGTTCACACACACTACTATAGAATCTGGTTTACCAAGATGAGGTATTATGTTTTTTCCCCATGAAGAACCAAAAAGATGTACTTGTTGCAGTGTAGGGTGTAATTTCCAAAAAGAAAAGTGGGAAAATACTAATAGTAGATAAAATAAAACAGTGACAGATTATTTTTGTCATACTAACTATATAGAGTTACTATATATCTTGCTAAGACATTCCTGCCAGATCAGATGGTGGAACCTAGTAGACACTGAGAAATCTAGAGATAGGTCAAGGATTTTACAGTTTCCTTACCATTGAACAATAGCATCCACCAATTTGTAGACACCTCAGATCAGTATAATACCATTGCTGAGAAACAATCAAAATGTTCCTCAGTGCTTGAAGGAGTACCTCTCCCTCTATATCCCTGTTCAAAGACTGAGGTTACTGGGAGTCGCCCACAATGGGAGCAATTTACTGTGGCAGGAAATTCAGAAGAACTGAATTTCTTCTCTGTTCATGTGCCCTCAAGTTGTCTGTTGACATGTGGTGACCCCATGAATTTCATAGTTTTCTTAGGCAAGGAATATTCAGAGGTGATTTTGCCAATTTCTTCTTCTGTAATATAGCCTACAGCACCTGGTATTCATTGTTGGTCTCCCATTCATGTACTGACCAGGACTAGCCTTGCTTAACTTCCAAGATGAGACAGGATCTAGTGCCTTTAGGGTATTTTGGCACCCTATGAAATGGCATCTTTTTGTAGATGCCATTGGTACTATACTGGTTTCATTCCACTGCAAAGCCCTTTGGGGCTTAACTGATTTACCTCCCCAACATGCATATGTTTGATACTTTAAAAATTGTTTTATTTTTTAAAAATGTTTCAAATGATTTTATGATACAAAATCGATTCTTGTGATAAAGAGCAAAGTATAAATATTTTAATAAAATAAGAAGTAGAGACAGAATTTGCAAATGCAGTTACAAATAGAGTTATACATTTGTGATTGATTTGTATTTATGATTTCTATGTATTCACTTGTTGAGGGTATACATAGAGACAATGAAAGTCTTCCAGTCTCCACTTACCAGGCAGCAGCAACTAGGAGCAACAGAAGTTTGTTCCCCTGTCAATCATGAAACAGCTGGCTCACATTCCCACATCCATTACTATGAGTAATCTATAGTGAATTACAACAGGGACCTACTTCTGGCTAGTACCCAGGAGATTGCTCAGGGGAGGAAGTGGGAATTTCAGTCAGTGGTTTCCCAAATGACAGGGGAACAGAACCCTGTCAGACAGAGAAGATGCTGCCCAGTAAGAGGAGATTAAGGTGGTCAGGCTATGTGACTAAGGTGGCGATGTAGCTAAGTAGGTGATACAGATTCACAGCCTAAGAAATAATTTGGATGCAGAACAGACTTCTCTGCATAGCCACCCACTGCAAATCAAGTCACATACAATATATATTATATTAAGAAAGAGTTGCACTTAAAGAAAACATTGATTTTTTTGAAGGGTCACAATCTGAAACCTGAGGAATGACAACAGACACAGGTTTCTAATGCTCATTATATAAAAGTAAAAAAGAAACAAATAATAAGTGACAATGCATACATTCCCTTCAGAAATGGTATGTGTCTCTTCTACATGAATAAATAATATGATTTATAAGCAGGGAGTGCATTGAATCTGTAGATGGACATGATCATTAATTCTTTTCAGTGAAGTTACTGCAGTGGTATTGCACTTGTTTCTTCCATGCATGTAATACCAGATGTACATGGAAGTAGCTCTGATGAGCTTTTAAATGTAAGCAATGAAGAGGAACATGACTTGGGTTTCATGGGGAATAAAAATGTATCAGACTGAGCAGCTCTCTATCCTATTCCATCCTGTCCTTTACCATGTGGTACCATACTATATGTTGGTGAAATATTACAGGCCAGACAGAAAGATCAGGGAGAGGAATCGCCTTCAGGATTTGGTCAGCATGCAATGGTGGGATTTTTTTTTTTTTTTTTGACAAATGGCTATAATGATGTCATCTGACATTCCCTCAAGGTTTTCTGTGCTTCTAGAGGGAATCAGCTCCCTTCAAACGATTCAGCCTCGCAAAGAGGCATCTTCCGTTTCCATGATGATATTAGAGCGATTGGGAGAAGCGCTTCGGAGGTTCAGACACTCCCCCGCTTGAACCTTTTAAGGTCATTTCAGGCACCTTTCAGGAACCTTTCAGCCAGGTATGAAAATCTTCATAGTCATGTAGTGGCCAGGGGCATAGTGGATGGGGGCATTTGAGTAATAAGCATCACTGGTTATGGACTGGTAGTACAATGATGTAGGCTTTCTCCTAGACCTTCTACAGATCTTCCAAAGGTCTCTGAGTAGTCATAGTTGCCACACACTAGCTATTGAAGGATAGCCACCAAATTCTCAGCTTCCCTTCCCCTCCTACATGGCTACATCGGGGGGAGGGGAGGGGGTTCTCTTCTCATGAGAACATCTTCAAAAACAGCACTGTTTTTGAAGATGTTCTCCCCAGTGGTAAGAAAATCAGTTAAATTTTACATTCTCCTTTTCAGGAATTCATATTGAACAATTAATGAACAATTACAAGTGATGGACATTACAGACAACTTACCTCTGATGAAAGACAAAATTGTAGGATAGCAAGAAATTGCTTTCTTTATATGGATCAAAAAGATCCCTGCATTTCCCACAGTTCATATTTACTACTATAACTTACTGGTGTTGCCTCTAGAAATGTCTTGTTTGTATTTCTGCTCTTGTTATTCTCACTTGCTACATCCATAAAGTCTGAATCACTCTCTCCATCTTTCAGTGCCGACATTTGCTTCAATATTTAGCACTTCATGAAAGACCCAGATATTTGTCCTCCCAAGTGATCTTTGTTAGAAAACAAATTGCCTAGAAATTTCATGCAAGTCAACCATAATGGTAGAAAAGCTTTACATCAAAGAGACTGGTATGAAAATTGTATTATTATTTTTCATCCTGCAAAGCTACTGAACCCTGGGAGACTTACAAATCTAGAGAATGATCCCAGATGCTGAATTTTGCTCTTGTATTTCAGAATTAGCTCACGGCTACATAAAATTGCATATTGCAAGATTGTTCTTGGGGGAATATGCAAAGCTCAACTTTCCCAAGCCAGAGTTATCATTAATTTAAAATCAAACCTTGATCCTGGATGGGTTTGTGGGATGCATAGCAGGGAGAACAAATTATTAACCAAAACGGAATATATAAGTTGCAGAAAATGTATAAGCTTCAGCAACAGGCCTAATCACATTAATAGAAAACCGGTTGTCTGAACTTTTCTATTGCCATGTATTCAGCCCATAAAGTATGGATCATGCTGAGCAACAACACAACTGGGACTATCTGGATAGCATGCAAATATGGAAATATAGCTATTTATTGTATCCTCTTCCTTGCCTGCCTTCCCATTCCCATAAGAGAGTATACATTATCATAATTCACAACTGTAAACTGCAATTAGGGATGTGCTTAGCTTTTGCCTTAAAATAAAATCTGTAGTCTGTAAGAAAACAAGTATGTTCTTACAATAATGTATCTAGGCATCAATTCGAAGTTATAGCTGTGTTAGTTTGTAGTCAGTATGTAGAGAGATCTTGTACAACCTTTGAGACTAACTGAAAGAAAGAAGTTGGCAGCATGAGTTTTCGTAGATTTCTTTCTTTCACTTAGTCTCAAAGATGTATGTAGGCATTATCAAGAGAAGTTCAACTATTTTGGTTTTTGTATACCTTTTATTTTGTAATTTGGATTTTTGCTGGCATTATATTAGATGTGTCATGTGTTGAATTGTTCTGGCTGAATAAACACAGGCCTATAGCAATTAGGAGGAAAAGGAACCTGATGGTAATATGTTAAGTCTAGCTATCTTTATTAAGCTTGAAGTTCTTGACTGAGTGCATTTTACCCTAGATATGAGGAAAGGTGAGTTAGGACAAGTTGTCCTCATTCTGCATGCTAAATGTTAATGATTTCCTGACTTCCAAGTTACCATTTCAGTCTAGTGACCCAAAATGACAAATCTAAAGCTTTGCCCAAAAAGTATGCTTCAGTCCTGAATGGTCCTCATGCCAGAATAGAACAGCAGATTAATAAATCACCCAGGCATCCTCATGATATCCTTTTATTCTAAGAACTTCCACCTGATCGTCACTTGAAAGCTTGGCTTTGTAATGCTTAGCCAGTTGGCTTCAGTGCAGCCAAACAGCTGAAAGTCCTTAATTAAGCTCTTCATTCCCTTGTTTGTTCTCACCCTACTCATGCCCAAAGTTATCCTCTTTGCAATCTTTATCTATATCCTGTAACTGTCCCTGAACTGAAGATTCTCTGGGCATTCCTGAATATTCTTGCAACACTACAGATATTCTTGAGAATTTTCTTTATAGAACCAAACACAAAGTCTGCCATGATTCACTTGGCATGCTGCCTGCTATTAGAAAACTTTCACTCTAGAGCTGGACCTGCAAATTATTCAAAACCTACCCATTGTGTGGCTGACTTAGTGTGTGCTACTGACATTATCCTTAGATTTTCCAAAGATAGGGTTGAGAGATTTCAGCCCTTCAAAACTAAACATCTAATATGCATGTTATGCATATTGTTGGAATTATGCATATTACTGATTGCATTCTTTTTACAAAAAGTCAAAACATTATTAGTTTATATTTTTCTACTACTATTACCCAGCATTGGTATCAATTTTCATAGTAACTACTTTTATATGACAGCTAGTACCATCATCCATGTTTATTGTGCTAGCCAAGGCCCATGATAAAAAGCTTAAAATACACAAAACATTTCAGATAAAAGGTACAAAAATACAAAAGGCACCCTATAATTTAATATGCAGTAACCCAAGTTATTGTTAAGCTAGTATAAAAGGTAAAAACATTTCAAGTTATAGGTAAATTTCTAAGTTACCAACATGAAATCAGTTTGATACTTTGAGTTTACATAGCAATTTGTGACAATTTTATCTAATTCTCTTTTTCTAATCTTTTTTACAGCCAAAGCAAAAAGGGCCACTTTATGTGTTACATAGTCATTGGTATCACTCAAAATAAATTGAATTGATTCTACACGAGAGTTTCCACTTCCATTTGTCAGCAAGAGTGTTAGGAATCTTTCTTTGGGATTGCTATAGATATTTGATATAGAGGGTTCAAAGTGGCATGTAATGCACAATGTCCTCCATCTGACATTAGCTGCAAATTCATAGTCTGTTTTCAAAGAGTACCTTATAATAGTGGCATTACTTGAAATTGCAGTTCAGAGAAGGCAGTTCTTAAGGTAGATAATTTGCCTTTGATCAAATATCTGGCTCTAAAATTGAGAACTAATATAGGCAATAGGTAAAATGCTGAACTATGAATAGAAATCCAAGTTCAAATCCTTCCTTGATCATGGAAATTACAATATGACCTTTGGCCATCACTGTCTCTTAGCAAATGGATCCTTTCAGATTAATTGTGGGAATTTATAACAAAACACAAGCATGTAAAGTGGCCATGTACATTCATTATGTGGTGGTGGTGGTGGTGGTGGTGGTGGTGATGGTGATGATGATGATGATGATGATGGCAGCAGCATTTTGTCATTCACAGGCATTTATTTATTATCCAATGAATGCAGCATTTATTACCAGTTATGCCTTGGAACATACAAATGAATTATCAATGTTATGTTATTAGGAACCTTGTAACTTTGGCAAAATAGTATGTCAAGCAAATTGGACTCAAAAGACACACCCATAGAACTCTTTAAAAGGAACATTTGAGTAAACACCGAGCAATAAAGATATACACAATAGTTGCACTGAGGAATTGCAAATATTATGGTAGAGCTTCACAAATGGCAAAAGTCTGTTCAGAACAGCAAACTGGGGAGGGTGTGAGGATTTGGAATTAATAGCAGTTTGTAGAGGTTTCTAACTGAGGTAGAGATGACACAATGACATTCAAAAGTAAGACACTTTCTCTAATTTACAGAGAGGGGGGGGAGGGAGAGAGAGAGAGCAGAAAAAGTAGGAGCAGTTTTGAGAAGCAGCAATGTGCTAGGAAAGTACCCTCTGAAAGACATATATGAAAGATTTAAATATTACCTTTCCTTAGCCCTGTTGGACTTGTAATAAGCTAGGGATTACTCTTCGAATAGTCCCAGGAAAGGAAGGCTAAGCAAGGTCCTCTTAATCTAGTGGCAGGACTTTGAATAAGAGAAATGGATTGCTCTAAATTTGGATACTTTTTCAAAGCATCTGAAACAGAGGAAAATGAGGGTGACATCTGAATTTCTCTTTTTAAAAAAGGAACTTCTTCAAATAAAAGGTATCCATTTGCCTTCCTGAGACATATTGGGTTAACCAAAAGCTTGGAAAAGCTGCTTAAAAAAGACAAGACAAGTGTTAATCAGCCTTCCCTCAAGGAGGACATTTCCTATGAGTGTCATTTCTTGTCATTAATGTATTCTTTGCCAACTGCAGAGCCAACTACTGGAAAAGACAGAATTTTATATGGGGACCTTTACCTGGGGAATATTCAGTATTTCAGTTATTTAATTGGAAACATAAGCAACTTGATGTTGGTAGATAATGGATTCAGCAGAGGTGCTAGTTATAGGATTTGACCAGGAAACCTTTTGTTCACCTAGGCCAGAGAGTCAGAAGTAGTTGCGTATCTTGGCAGGGGTGTTGTACAGATATGGCTATATCCTGATACATTTTTTCCATCAGTTTTTTTTTTAAAAAACCAGTGAACATAGCACAGAAATTTTTTGAGACCCACTGACATTTGATTCAGAGTGGAAGATGTAAAGGAAAGTAAGGACAAATTATTTCTCATCAGAACCTTAGGTCTCTCCCAGGATAAAGGCAGGATGTAAAACAAATAAACAAATAAATAACCTTACTTAGCACCCATCTTCCCTTGGATTTGCCTTACCTTGTGTCTTCTTCTCTTCTCTCCATTCTTCTCCCTTGCTTCATCTTGTGCCTTCACAATACCTCCCTGCCTTACTCCAATGCAAATTATGAGCATCTTCAGACTCCATAGAACCTTAACTACTACTACTACTACTACTACTAATAAGAATAAGAATAAGAATAAAAGTTATTTTTACCCTGCCTCTCCTATAAGATCGAGGCAGCATTACAGCAATAAAAACCATACAATATGATAAAAATCCCATCCCCCTCCCTCATTAAAACAAACAATAAAATTATTACAATATAAAAATAACTATAATAAAAATGCAGTTAAAATCCCTTAAAACAATCAAAGATCAGAGAAGGACATCTTGGGGGAATCATTAGATATACCATTTTATATTATACCATATCATTGGGAGTGAATATGTTGATTACTCAGGAAAGGCCTGTCGGAAGAGATCTGTCTTGACAGCCTATTTAAAGCCATCAAGGTTAGTGATATTTCAGATCTCTTCTGACAGGCCATTCCATAATTTGGGAGCAGCAGATGAAAAAGCCCTCTGGGTAACTGTAGCTAACCTAGTCTTTGATGGCTGCAGTACATTTTTCCCAGAGGACCTAAGCGTGTGGGTTGGATTATATGGAAAGAGGTGAGTAGGCTGCAAGTAGGCTGGACCCAGGCCATGAAGGGCTTTAAAGGTCATCACCAACATCTTGTACTGTGCCTGGAAACTAATGGGCAGCCAGTGAAGGGATTTTTAATGCCAGTATTATATGGTTACCTCTTGAACACCCAGTTACTAATCTGCCATATTTTGAACTAATTGAAGTTTCTGGGCTAGGCACAAGGGTAGCCCCATATAGAGTGAGTTACAGAAGTTGAGTTGTGAGGTTACCAGTGCATGTACCACAATTTCCAGGTCCCCTGGCTCCAGGAAAGGACACAACTGTCGTATCAGCCAAAACTGATAACAAGCACTCCTAACCGTCATATCTATCTGAATTGACATCTGAAGCGACAAATCCAGGACCACCCCCAAGCTGCAAACACAGTCCTTTAGGGAAAGTGTGATGTATCTCAATCCCTGGGTCAGGGGACCTGACAACACGTACCTCTGTTTTGTCTGGATTCAGTTTCAGTTGGGTTTTCATCTTCCAGTCCATTACCGCCTCGAGGTATCCATTCAGAGGAGAGATGCTGTCCTTAGTCAAAGCTGTAATCCAAGGCATGGAGAAGTATATCTGGGTGTAATCAGCGTACTGATAACATCCTGCCCCATGCCTCCAGATGATCTATCCCAGTAGCTTCATATATATGTTAAATAGCATTGGGACAGAATGGTGTTTTGAGGAACACCAAATTTAAGCTCCCTTTTTGAGAAGCAACTGTCCCCAAGCATCACCATCTGGAATCTATCAAAGGAAAAGGATTGGAACCACTGCAATGGAGTGCCCCTAATTCCTAACTCTCACAGGTGTTCCAGAAGGATACCATGGTCGTGGTATCAAAGGCTGCTAAGAGGTCCAGAAGTACCAACAGAGTGTCACTTCCCCTGTCAATACCCAGACTAAGATCTTCCACCAAGGCAACCATGGTTGTCTCAACTCCATATCCAGCCCTAAAGGCAATTTGAAATGGATCCAGATAATCAGTTTCACAAAATAATCAGTTTCATCAAAGACTGCATGGAGTTGAAGGACAACAGCCCTCTCAATCACTTTGCTCAAAAATGGAAGATGTGAAACTGGCCTATAATTATTCATGTTCAAGGGGTCTAAGGAATGCTTTTTCAGGAGCGGCCTTACTATCGCTTTCTTTAAGCAGGATGGAAACTGGCCCTCCTGAAGAGATGCATTAATAATGCATTAAAATATATCATTATAGCATCTTCCCCTTGGACAACCAGCCATGAAGCACAAGGATCGAGAGGGCATGTTGTCTTCTTCACACTACCATGTTCACGTTCTCAGTACTCACAGACTCAGATTGATCCAGTATAATCTTATTCATGGAGTTGCTGGACACCTCTCCTGTCACCTCTACTGTAATACCAGCATCCAAGTTGGCTCTTATCTGAGAGATTTTATCTGCAAAATGGTTGTTTAACGCATCACAGCAGGCTGTCGTTAGGTATCTGAGTTAGATCTCTTACCATCTTAAACAGTTCTGCTGGATGGGAGTTTGCAGACAGAATGCATGCAAAGTAAAAAGATTTCTTCACTGCAGGTATTGCCACTCCATAGGAATCAAGAAAGTCCCTATGGCTTGTCTTGTCAGATAAGATTCGAGTTTTCTGCCAGTGGATTTCTAGTTGTCCAGCCCACTTCATTTTTCTAAGATCTGCCATATACCAAGGTTTTCAGTTAGAAGTGGGCTGGGAAGGATGCTTGGGAGCAATTGTGTCAATAGCCTTGGTAAGATCACTATTCCAGGTATTAACCAAAGCTTCAACAGAATCACCGGTGGTACCAACCATTAGACCTTCTAGGGCTTTTTGGAAACCGTCTGGTTCTATCAGCCTTTGAGGGTGGGACATTCTAATAGGTCCTCCACCCCTAATGGGGTGAATAGTAGCTTTTTGTCTGACCTTGACCAGGAAATAATCCATCCATGACAATGCAGAGATATTGATTACCTCTGCCCATGGTTGCACCTGTTCCGTATTAAAGATCAAATCAAAGGTATGACCTGCACAATGTGGGAGCCCAGAGACTAATTGGGATAGACCCATGTTTGTCATGGATACCATGCACTCCCAAGCCACACCAGTTAGATTTGTCAAACTGGATTTGAATGGGATGTTGAAGTTGCCCAGATCTAAAAGACTGGGTGACTCCAGCACCAGTTCCAAGACCAGTTGTGTCAGCTCAGCCAGGGAGTCTGTTAGACAATGGGGTGGACAGTATACCAACAGAATCCCCAGACTATCTCTTGTCTTCACCACAAGGTAAGGCAGATGCAATACTGCATCTGCCTTACCTTGTTGTGTCTCTCCTTCATCAACCCAATGTCTCCATTGCTTTCTGTGCAATCTCTGTAAAGAATTCTATAGTGTCCCAGAGGACTTTTTCACCAACCATTCCCAGAAGATGGAATGGGAGATCTATCATAGTACAAGACTGGACAGCTTTAAGAAAGCTGTCAAGATGGATCTCTTCTGACAGGCCTTTCCAGAATAGTTCAGCCAACCACTGAATACACTATTATGTAGCCTATTGATTTTCTCACACCCCATCCTCTGGTTTATTTGTTTTTATTTGTTTAATTATTTTTTAGTATGAATTTTTAATATAACTGCAATTTAATTGTTATTTTAAAGGGGAGGGTAGAACTTGGGATTATTGTATATTGTTATTTTACTGTGTTTTGACTGTTTTACTGTAAGACGCCTGGGTTCTAATTGGAGTAGGTGGGATATAAATAAAAGATGATGATGATGATGATGATGATGATGATGATGATGATTTCTGAAAAAATATACTTCATCTAGACTTTTCTTCAAAGCCTACACTTTCTCCCAAAGTTGCACCACTGACCCAGGGAACTGGAAATTGAAGCTGAGAAATAATAGACCACAAATATTGGTCAGTGGCATACATTGGGGAATGACACACCTTGGGGAAACATATTCAAAAGGATCTACATGGTAGATTATGATGGAATTCACCACAAGCACATTTCAGAACAAATACTGCTGCTGTATGAACTCAAGCTGTTCCGCCACCAGTATGAAAATAAATCATTTTTTTTAATTCAAAAATATTCCAATAAAAATTCCCTGTTCATTTAACAATTCTTCCTTCTAATGCAGAGTTGGAAATTCCAGGCTGAGATGGTCTGTTTCCAAATGGATGTATCATACAAGGTGTTTCAACATGACAATTCAAAGCACTGCTAAACTGTAGAGCTGGAAGAAGGCAGAACACAAAGGATCAGCTCAGCTCTGAATTGTATGGGCTAGATACATACACAAAAAAGAACCATACATTATTGTATTTATTGTTACCTGTTCATCAGTTTCTTCTTTCTTTTGTTGGTACTCATAAATAAAACAGAGCCAGGAAAAACAACACATAATATGGATACTTGATTCTACATTCTGTAGTGCTATTTTACATTCAGTAAACAGCCATTCCTTAGAAGTGAACAAATTGCATTTGAATGTGGATTCCTAATTATCAATACTCCTACCCTAAAAACTTATGCATTAGTCATGGTAAATGGAAATATGCTGTTTGTCTTTTGGATTTGCAAGTGATATGCACCACAGCTATTATCTGTTTGTTTGTTTTTCATGGCTGTTCTCATTATTTTTTTATTTGCCTTGTTAGTGGCATTTAGATAAATGAAAAATTAAACCCTAACAATTAGCATGCTCTTTATGAACTGGTTTTGACAATTCCTCCTATGACTGAAGAGTGCCATTTATTGTTTCCTTCTCCATTCTTGGCAATATATATGTTCTGCTTCTATACAGAGAGAAAAATCCAAACATACAGTTTCTGGACACATTTTCTCAAGCAGTTGAGGGAAAATAATGCAATATGTATGGAAAGAAAGAATGAATTGTTCCTTCAATTGAAAAGAAGATGGGAACCACTAGTATTGGTTTAACCATGGTGACAACTGCAGTACAACATAAGAATATGATAAACTAACAATGAAGACACAGAAGACCACCTTCCTAAGCTTTGCTTGAGAGAACAATTGAAAAAAGATGGATGGGCTAAGCTATGTCAAATGCTGCTATCTTCTAAAATCCTTTCATCAGATCTTTTTATTACATTAGAAATTAAAAACAAGCTGAGAGATTTGGCATGCAAGATGGACAATAATCAGGATGTAGATGTAATCAAATCTTCAAACTTTTCCCATTGGTATTGGGTGCTGAAATCATGAAGGAGCTTAGTACTTACAAATGCTTACCTTTGCCTCCCTATGGCTCAATCTAGATGGGCAGAAAGAGCTGCGATAAGGGCTATTTGAGGTGCCTTTAGGGTTAGGGAGGGTGCAGGGTGCACACCCTCCCTAACCCTAAAACGTATGGGTGCCGCCATTTAAAAATGGCAGCATCCATATGGGCGTGTGATGATGTTATGGCGCTCGCAGCGTTTAGATATGCTGTGCGCGCCATGACAACTTTGTGCTGTGGGAGGGTGCCAAGAGCGCCCTTCCTGCAGTGTAAAAAGGAGATCCGAAACAGAGCTCCTTTTTTGCGCCGGGTCTTTGGCACAGCTTTCAAACAGCCACGCCAAAGACCCAGGGAGAAAGGAGCCGTGGTAGAAGCCCCTTTCTCCCCTCACCACCGCCTCTGGAAGCGGGGTGCAGTGGGTGCCCAAGGTGCCTGCTTCACCCTACTTTGAGGCCGCTTCCCCATGGCCTCCGGAAGCGGCGGGATGGGGCCTCTGGGGCGGCTGGTGCGGCAGCTTTGGCCCCATCTTGCCGCTTTCTGGGGCGGCTACAGACTGCCCCTTTTGGGCGGTCTGTACTGCCCCTGAGACCTACATTTACAGAAAAACATATTCAAACTAATCCTGAATTCATTTTTGTATGGAAGAGACAGGCACGTTCCAACATTCATATCAAAATCACAAAAAGAGATTCCTGGCACAGATCTTGGCATCCTACAGGGTGAGAATTTTTTTCCCAAAGATACTCTTGTTACTGTGAGATAGTTACCCATATGTCATATACAAACAGCCTTCTTTGCTAAGGCTGCAGAACGTATTTGTGCAATCACTCTGAATGCTATTGTGGTTGGCTATGCAGGGTAACCCAACTTTTGCATTTATTTTGTTATTGTAAAATATGTTTTCTTATGTAGCTTGTAATAACTTTAGAAGGTGACAGACTGATTAACAGTGAATTAAATTTTCTGCAGCAGCTAAGTCTACATTCCATGCCCAGTAGAAAATAGGACATTGAAACAGTCTTCTTGAGGCTGTGTAGCATTTGCTTACTCACTCTATTGAACTGGTAAGAAGTATGTGGATTCCTGTGTACAACTAAAGGGATGTCATAGAAATGTGCTGAAGAGCCCACTTGTTGATAGAAGCAGCCCTGGGCAACTAAGTAATATAGCATCCCCAGGGGATAATTGATTCTATCACACTGATCCTCTGTGAGGACTGAATTCATTTCAATGATGTGCCCCAGGCTAGCCTCTGGTCCTTAGAATATATTTTCCCTTGTCTGGGGGGAAGGCAACCCCCTAAGGGTGTTCCCTACTCCATGGCACAGAAAAATACACGGTGCTTTACAAAGGACAGGTGTGATAGGTCCTCATACCAAGTAGCTTGTCTAAAGTAAATGCAAGAAAAGTCTGAAGTGAGGTGATGGAGACATGAATAAATTAGAGGAGGAGATGTTTTTATTTTAGTGTCAATTACACATACCTTGGCTTACCTGAAGAACTATGGAGTAGGAGATATATCTGCTCTCAGAAGATATATGAGAAACTATGGAATCACTCAATGAAATAGATTACAAAATTCAGAATGGGAACAGAAGGAAATATGTCTCTGCTCAACATATCATTAGTTGATGGAATTTATTTCTTAAGATGTGGTGAAGGGCACAATCTAATGTGACTTTCAACTAAGGTAGACATATTCAGGTGGATAGGTCAATTAATGGGCATTCACTGTGATAAGTAAATGTAATGTACAGCAGTATTGTTGTGGTAAACTTTAGAGTGTGGTCCTTGCTTATCTTGGCAGTTTCTATAACCAGGGAAAGGCCATTTTTAATCTGCAGGTTTGTAGTTTTTTTGTTTTTGTTTTGTATTTCAGTGTGTGTTGCAGGGTTGCTGTTTTTAAATAAGGGATGTTAACAGTTTGCCACATTGCTTGGTAACTTCTTCTTCTTCTTCTTTTTAAAAATCAATTAATTTAATTTGTAAAAAAATGTTTTATAGATATAGGTAGAGTTTCCCTTATGCAAAGTGCTTGAAATCAGAAATGTTTTGGATTTTGGATTTATTTATTTGGATTTTGGAACACCTGTATTTCCATATAATGGGATATCTTGGAGGTGGGATCTAAACACAAGAAAATATTTATGTTTCATATATACCTTATACACATAGCCTGAAGGTAATTTTATACAATATTTGTAATAATTGTGTGCAAGAAACAAAGTTTATGTAAATGGAATAATCAGAACACAAATGTGTCACTATCTCAGCCACTCATGTGGACAATTTTGGATTCTGGAGTACTTTGGACTTATATATAAAGGATACTCAACCTGGAGTTCAAGAGATTTTTATGAAAATCTTCTGTATGTTTCTAGATATATTGTCTCCATTTTAATTTTGCAAGCTTTCTTGAATCCCCATTCTGGGTAAAAAAGCAGGAGAAGGAAGGAAGGAAGGAAGGAAGGAAGGAAGGAAATATAGTTGGGTGGGAAGAGATAAGGGGATAAAGGAAATGTAACTGGTTCCAAACATTTGTTCCTCCAGATGTTTTGGACTTGTTCCCAGAATCCCTAGCCAACCTGACCAACAGTCAGGAATTATGGGACCTGACTATCGGGAGGACCAAAGATAGGAACCACTGGTCTAATAATGCAAAAGCAACAATGAGAGAAAACAGAGAGACTCGTTTAAATAAACACCAATCATAGAGTGGAAAGAAGGATTGGACTGGATTATAAACTAGCAAATGATTTTAGGGTGTGTATGGGTAGGATGAAGGAAGGCGAAACACAAAACTGTCCCCAGATCACAGCAATTTTTTTTCAAAAATGTTTGTGCTGCTAAGAGAGAACTAGCAAAAGAGCACAAGAGAGGAAAAGATAATTGATGGTATCCTTTTTACCTTGTCTCTTGGTCCTCAGCACTGGAGAGAGCTGGAAAGAATTTTTGTTTCAGATTGGAGCCTAAAGCTGCTGGTGAGCACAGGCCATGTACATGCATTCCACTGCACTCTACTCACCCTTGAATTCATTTTTATATTGTACTGTTTTGCCACATTTTCAAGACATACTGTATGGCTTTCTTGGTGTTTGGATGATCAAATCAGTCTGAATCTCTTTAGAACAATCTGATCTGATTTAAACCCATTCCAACAAGGCCCATGTCAGATTCCTCCCTTTACAATTTGGGATTGTACTGAATTTGTGGAACACCCCTCATGTTTCCAGTTTAGAAAATTGAAATATGCATTTGATGATGGTGGTGGTGATGATAAGGATTTCTGTCTTTATCTTATATATTCAATTCATGTGACTATGAGGTTTATCACACTAGAGGGCAAACAGGATTTAAACAGGAATTAAACAGGAATTAAACCGAAAATGCCTTATATTTAACATAGGGCATTTCCTGTTGCCTTATGTTTAACATAGGGCATTTCCTGTTTAATTCCTGCTTAATTCCTGTTTAATTCCTGTTTGCCCTCTAGTGTGATAAACGTATATGACTGTGATGTGCTTTCTCTCTCCGGAAATCTATGGACATTTGATTAAGGGGCAGGTTGGAATGCATTGCTTTTAAGATGATGTGGCAATAATTCAGTCTTTTTCCTTTTGTCTCCAGTAAGAATTTCTGAAAGTCCTCATGCACAGAATTATTTATGATTCTGACCTATACTGTAGTTCTCTTAGCTGGGTATGTGCTGCTCTAAGGTATCAATTCACATCAAAGTTCTGGGAAATTTGCTACAAACTAGAGGAACAATGTTTGCCTTTTTCCAGTCCTCTAGTACCTCAATTTCTTTCTCAAAAAATTGGTGGTAAGTGATTCAGAGAGTACATCAGCATGGTCCTTCAGTACTTTGGAATGCAATACAACTGGCCTTGCAGATGAGTACTCATTTAATTTAGCAGGTGATTCCTGACTAACGCCCTATCATTCTGGAATGGCAGTTCAGATCCTTTGCTACATGGTAGCACACAGTTCTCTTTTTGGAAGAAAACTGAAGCAAAGTAGGTATTGATTGGTTTTGGCTTTTTGTTCTAGTCTGTTAGCATATTACCAGTCCCACTGTCTCCTTGGTCATTCTCTTGCCTCATATTTGCCTCATATTTGAAAAACCTTGTTTTGGTGCTCCCTAATTTCCTAGCCAGGCCCAGTTCATTCTGACCATTAGCTTTACTTATATTATGCTGTAGCCAAGAGCCTAGTTGGGGAATTTTACTATTAGCTCAAATTGCGAGATGGGTCGGCTACAACAACCCTGCGAGGTCGCCTCCCGCTGTGTATACCAAGAGGGCCGGGGTTCACGGAATTCTGCAGAGACAGGCTTGTCTAATTAAAGTCCAATTTATTAAAGGGGGAAAAGACACTCACACAATGCACTTACACACACAAACATACAAGGCTGAGGAAAGTCAGTAGTTAGCGTTGGGAATAGGTTTGAGGCTTGACTAATAGTGATGCTTACCAAAGCGGGGATTCTCCTCGGGGATCCGAAAGAGACAGTGATTTCTGGGACAAGTCTGCTCCGCAGCCTGGGTTTGAGCAGATTTGTCGGTGTCCAGTTCAGAGATCAGACTGACGTGGAGTATGCAGACCCCGGGGCTGGCACCCTGAGAGCTTACAACTGGGGGTTTTTATGGGGAAAATATCCCCTCTGGCAAAGGTGCTTAATGGCTTGGCTGAAGCCTAGACAAAGGTATTGGATTACTTGGGCATTGTAAACTAAGGCTTTGCATTGTCATGTCTAAGCCAAGGGGTCTGACAACAATCAAGAGGAGATGGTAGAGGAGTTAAGTTAATCACTGGCTCATCAATGTGAGACCTAAAACAAAGATTTTACTTTTGGAGGTGATGGCTTTCCCATTTAGCAACTCCCAAACCTTTCCAAAGTATTGTTTTTCAGGGGTCTTGTGAGTCTGACTCATCTGCCTACATGACCCTCTGCTTTTGGGATTATGGCTGCTAGCCTGGCAGGTCAGTTTGAGGTCATGAAGGAACTCCACACACAGTCCAAAATTTTATATTAAAAGCATATATGATAACAATGCCCGAAAGCCGAGATACACTTCTGTAGTTTTTCTTGGTGATTCATCCTTCCTTTCACTCTATATACATACATACTCCTTTTTCTTTTTTACTTGAATTTGTTGTGTAGCTACATTTGCTTTTTCAAATATTTCCCATTTTCATTCTTCTATGGGATTGCTTGTGATCATTCCTTTTGCAACTCCTTCTTCAAGAACTCAGCTGGGCGCAACTTACTACCACCTCTGGTTCATGCTCCTTTCTTGGTCATGGGCACAGCAATCTCCCAAGGTGTTACCCAAAAGACGCAGTTGCCTCTTAACCAGCCTCATCCCTTCATTTTGTTCTTGCATGCGAGAGTGTGGTGTCTCCTACAAGAGTTTCACACAGGTTCATGCAGCCAGCTGCTCCACATCTTGCTCAGCCCAAGGAAGTGATGGCAGCAGCATCCCAGGCATGGCCAAGGCAGACACTGCTGGCTGGGTGGCTGCTGTGCAAAGCAAAGAATGACACCAGCAGTGAGGGGGCATTCCTCCCATCCTTTTCATCTCACAAGTGGAGAGCATATTGCATGGAGAGTTAGCCAAGCTCTGTTGGGAGGGAGGGAGGGAGGGAATAGTCGGGGAATAGTTCTGCCTCTCTTCTGCCCTCTCCATCTCACCTGCCTAGGTCACTATTATCCATGGATGGTTACACATATCTGAATAAAGTTAAGGGATGTATCTGCCACAGATACAGGGGCTGTAATGTACTTACTAATTGCTTCTTTGCAGATTTCCAGTTTCCTCACTTTAGTACATCTACTCTTTTCATTCATCATTGTAGCCTGAAGACATAGAATCATAGAATCATAGAGTTGGAAGAGACCACAAGGGTCATCCAGTCCAACCCCCTGCCATGCAGGAACTCCAAATCAAAGCATCCCCGACAGATGGCCATCCAGCCTCTGCTTAAAGACCTCTAAGGAAGGAGACTCCACTACACTTCGAGGGAGTGTGTTCCACTGTCGAACAGCCCTTACTATCAGGAAGTTCCTCCTAATGTTGAGGTAGAATCTCTTTTCCTGTAATTTATATCCATTGTTCTGCATCCTAGTCTCTGGAGCAGCAGAAAACAAGCTTGCTCCCTCCTCAATATGACATCTCTTCAAATATTTAAACAGGGTTATCATATCACCTCTTAACCTTCTCTTCTCAAGGCTAAACATCCCCAGTTCCCTAAGGCGGTCCTCATAGGGCATGGTTTCCAAACCCTTCACCATCTTAGTTGCCCTCCTTTGGACATATTTTTCTTTTTCCTCCAAAAAAGCCATGTACATAATTTTGAACAAATAATTTGTGAATAGAGCTATATATATATATATAACTGGGCTAATTTAATTTACTAATAGCACCTTTGTATGGAAATGGAGGTGGGATAAGAGCCAATGTGGCACAGTGGTTTGAGTGCTAGACTATGACTCTGCAGACCTGGGTTTAAATTCCTGCTCAGGTCTATAAACCCACTGAGGGAATCTTGACAAGTTTCATTCAGCCTCAGATGAAGGCAAAGGCAATGAATTAATTAATAAACTGATTTATCTCTACCTAGCTTAAATCTTAATTTGGGCCACATCCTGATATTATTGCAAGGTTTTTGCTGCCTAATTTGCCACCTGAATACAGCCCAGGTCCATCCCAGCTTTCAGAAGCTCTCCTCGTGGCTCTTTTCAGATCCAGGTGTTTTCTGAGTTAAGAAAATTGTTGTCGGAGCACTCCTGGAAGTGGGGGTGAACATTGGCTGTTGTGGGCAGCAAATTATGTGGCAAAAACCTTGCTATAATATCAGGATGCTGCCCAATTTAAGATTTAAGACAGATAGAAGTAAATTGATTTATTAAGCCATGGGATAAGCTCTTGTATCTTGCCAAGAAAAACCTATGAAAGTTTAGTGTTGGAAATTATTTGACGGCACACACAATAATTAAGCGGGACTCTGTTTTTTAGCTTCTGTCTTACCAATTGATTGTTTTGCTTGAGAGATCTCTCACATTTCTCAGTTAAAAATGGTGCCAACTAAAGTGGGAAAGGATCATTCCTACTTGGTTGGTGGTGAGAAGCTAGGTGCACAATGTGTGCATGCATCAGAAGGGGTGTATTAATCCAAGTCAATATGAAGTTAGCAGTACTGAACTTCTTCCGTTTTCAGAGTTTATTCAATGGACACAATGTTCTGAGTTGCATTTAAGGGAAACCTTTTGGAGGCTCCTTTTCTGCATATGAAGAGGAACGTTTATTTCTTTGTCACAACCTGAGTGTATTCTATGAGGGATAAAAGGGTGGTTCAAAGCCTTCAGGAACTATAGTTTTGGAAAATTAAATATTTAATTTTTACTTCATGGTGAACTATAATACCAATATTTTAGTCATAGCTACAGTGACATTTATCTGGATTAGCAATTAGGAGAAAAATAATATATGTTTAGCTGGGTCATCTAGATTAAACATGTCATTTAAGAGTTAGTTCTGTTTAGTCACATAAGTTGCTTGTTGTTGAATTTTTAATTTGCTGCATGTGAACTATCATTCTCCTGTGCCTGGCCTTGCTTGTAAAGAGAAAAAAGAAGTATTTTAGGATTTGAATTACAAATATCTTCTGCATCAAACATAGTTATGAATATTTAATATACCAACTGGAATTAGACATGATCTTTTTGAAAATATCCCTATTTGCAAAAGTCAGAATTATACAGCCCTGACCTTTACAATGAAATGAACAGGATTCTTGTTAAGTGCAGTTACAGTCAAAGGAATGTAACTTCCAGGGGAGAAAATTATGGAAATGATGACGGATGTATACATGTTCAAGGTTGTGCATTAGCCATGAATAACTCATTCATTTGTTTATTTAAAATATTGTTAAAATGTGTATTATTAAATTTTTTTTTTTTTGTGGTAAACAAAATAAACAGAACAAATACAAAATATATCCATCAGTGGCAAGGACAGGGTTCAACATGAAGCCTTAGGAATGGCTTGAGCAAAAAGATGTGCTTTCATAATTTTTTTAAAAAAATAAATGACAGCATTGCAGGGCCTGTGGTAATGGGCTGGATGGAGGAAACAAAGCTATGCACAGCCTCAGTGGAAATGAAAAGGCCACAACTTTATTAATTATTGGTCTATAAGGTTGGCCTAGCATGAGGCTAAGATTGAGCATTCAGATAACCCACCTACCATATGATAAATGTCAACTCCTGTGGCTGGCCTTCTGAAGGGGAACCTGGATTGACAGTTGTGGAATCCATGGGGGGGGGGGGGTTATGATGTAGTATTCCTGCCTTTGTCTACGCTTGCAAGAATTCTCCATTTGTCACCCAGTGCTGCTACTGAAGTCAGTAGTGCAGCCACACTATCAATGCTGGGCACCTTGGTCTGACCTCAAAGTGATGTGCACACACAGTGGGGGCACAACATGGGAAACGGGGACCAAGATTGAAAAGACAGCTGCCCATCAGTGCTGGAAATCCACTGAAAACCCACAGTAAAAGGTGAGGTTCTAAAGTGCAGATTGGGGGAGGAAGACTCAAATCTGGTACAGGCTTTATGAAGACAATCTGTACCCAATTTGGGGATTGGCCCTGCATCCTGTAGGCAGGACACAGAGAGCCCAGGTGGAACTCGGAATAAATCAGCCATATACCCCTGGAATTAATGAAGCTGTTCATTAACCCCATGCTGGGACTGCCTGCATCCCTAAGGTCTCTTAAAAAGATCCCTCAAGGGGTGGGTAAAGGGCACACTCTCTCTATTACCCATTTAAAAAACAGATTCTTTCCAGTATCCCACTGTGACACAGTTGTAATATGGAAAATTACAAAGCCAGAATATAATGCCTAGTAACATAAGCAATATAAAATACAGCTGAAAGAAAGGGTGAGTGTGTTGACTTGTGTTGATTTGCTAGGTCAGGGCCATTCCCAGCCTAGAGATTTCAAGGCCAGATCCTGAGATCTTGGAATAACTCATTCTGATGTCAGTGTTACAAAGAGTAGCACTTTGTGGTCATCAGATCTTAAGTATGATCTCTTCAGCTTCAACTAGAGCTGCATAGATTATACCATTCAAATATTTTAGATATATTTTAATATATTTTAAATATTTAAAATCTAAAAAATGAGAAAACATTTATGCATATACTTTTAAGATCATGTTTTTATCCTTGAGGACCATAAAAAAGGGCTCAGGCATTGAGATCTAAGAACCATATGGGTGGGTCAGAAGGCAACCAAGGCCCAACTGGGGATGTAGCATCTGGGGAGGTTATTTCTTCCTCCCCCAGTGTGACCTGAGTGAAGTCTGTCAACCCAAGGAAGATTCTGTCTACTCCTTTTCCTGGGCAGCCTCATAACTGACTGTAACTTCCTGACTTTCCTAAGCTAATGAGGACATCCTAACCCTTGAGGGCCATTATGAGTAGAGTGGTAGAGTCCTCTGCCATTTTTCAGTATTACACATCTCTAAAACTGGCTTTCCTGAGTTTGGGTCAGAGGAGCTTCGCCTGCCTACTCCATGCAACCTTTGTTTGTTTGACTATATATGGTCAAGAGAGTATTTTAGAAGACAAAAAATGCTGACTACGGAGTCACTACCATATAGTAACAACAACAACAACATTTATTTATATCCTACCCCTCGCCCCTGATTTCACTAACAGCTTCACCCACAGTAATAGGTTCCAGCACATCCTTAAAGCAGTATATCTGGAAGTTTGTTCTTACCCTGTCTCTCATCAGAAGGCTTATCAGCTGCAAAGAGCAATTTTTAATACCTTTTGAAGTACTCAGATAAAACCCTTAATTATTTATTATTCTTGGCAGAAGTGCCCTTATTTAAACACTGTACTGGAAGAGCAACTAATGGATAAGAACAAGAAGGTAAATTTAAACAAGTGCATTAATTATCATGGTGATGCAGGTGCTACTGACTTTCCAGCGGTACCAGAGGTGTGGGCAAGAAATGAAATAAATGCAAAGGCAGAGCAGGAAATGATGTCATAGAAATGTTATCCAACAGAGATGAAACTAATAATTTAGTTTATATGAGGATAAACACAGAGCTTTATAATCTTTTAAAATATATTGTTAAGTAAAACAATTTTTTTTGCAGCTACATTTTCCTTGTGAAGATGCATCACATTATGTAGGCATTTCTAATCAAGACATATTCTCTTTCATGGATATTACATTGTGTAAGCACAGATCTTCTTATGAGGAGCATTTCTTATAAAGAAAGCAAAAAACTGAGGTGCATCCATTCAAATCCACTATACAAACAAGAGATGTTTCTCAAGATGTTCCCAAGATGGTCTGTTGTGTTTCAACTTATGTGTACTCTTAAGGCTTTTCTTCACAATGCCATATAAAATTTTAAAAGGATAACATATAGATGACCCACATTACACAAAATCATTGTTGTGTTTGTACATTTCCCATATCCCAAACATACTTGGAACTGGAACTTGTTAAATTTCTGAGCCAGGACTTTACTGGCAATTATTTCCCATTGCTTGAAGAAAGAAGTTGATTGTATAAGCAGATCATGCTGAAGAAAGAGCTATAGATTTCCATAGAGGGAAGAGGTTATTTTTGATTAATATTATTTTGACAATCATTGAATTTAAAAAGATATTTGTCACACCCTGCCAACAAACAAACAAAAACAAACAAAAAACCTTGTTGCAGAAGGTTCATCTTACCAGTTAGGTTGTTTGGAATTATTCAATAACTCTTTGGAGAGGAAGAACTATTCATATTTTCAACAGCTGGATCTGATATCTTTCTTTTCAGGCAATACTGTTATGGGATTATGGGTATGAGTTTGGGATGGTAGCCATACTACAGTTGGATCATAATAAGTCTAATGGAAACTCCTCCTGGCAAAAGGGGAACAAGCTGATTCTTTCCTTCCACATAGACCTATCTATCATGCCAAAGTCAGGTCCTTAGGGTGGCCCCAACCTTCAGAATGGATTTCATCAGGCAAATGGGCTTCAAGAAGGGGAAAACTGCCTACCTGTCTTTTCTGATAGTAGGTTCTGGGAACACAGTTTTGTGAACAGAATTCTCTACACAGGATCTTTGGGTCTAATCATTGTGCAGAGCCAAAACTATGTAGTGGTCAAGTCAAGCTATGTAATGTTTCAAACTATATTTTCTTTTGTTCTTTATGTTGTCCATAGAAATGAGAATTTTTCTTTGGGGCATCATTGTATGAATAGACAATTAGAGTAATGCACAGAACACTTTAGCTTAAAGCTTGCAAACCTCCCCCCCCCTCTTTTCCAGGTCTAGACTCTTGTATGTTTGCATGCATTGCAAGTAGGGCGATTACATGTTTAAAAGGTTGCTATTTGCAGGGACTGCACAAAGATCCCCAAAGTTTCCTGTGGATGATTGCTGCAGCATGTCCAGCTACAGGAAAATAGCTGGAGGTCTCTCTGTGGATTCTCTAATGGTATGGAAATTGTGGTTTGGGAGTGTGGAGGTTGGTAGCACCAGGAGACATACTGCTTTTTTACACTAGGGGGCAAACAGGATTTAAATGAGACTTAAATGAGAGTTAAACAGGAAATGTCCTGTGATAAACATAGAGCATAGTTTAACTCTCATTTAACTCTTGTTTAAATCCTAATTGCCCCCTAGTGTGATAAAACAGGTAGGTACAAGGAGATAGCTACATGCTCCCAATGCAGAATTCTAGACATTTCCAGAGAAAACTACTTTTTGGGTCTGCAGCCCCCAGAAACCCCCAGTGAGCATGGCCTGTAGCCATTGCTGATTGGGAAATCATTTTATTTTTTAAAAAATGAAAAGTAATTTTTTAAAGCTCTGTATATTGCTCAGAGCAGTTTCACAACTCTAGTAATGATAATAAGAATAACCCATTTAAATCATTTTAAGTCCAACAGAAACAGTACAAATGTCAATGGAAAGTCAGGAAAACAGAAATATAAAATAATATTCTGGATGGGGGGGAATACCCACTTACCTAATGAAAAGGTCAACAGACACAGCTGTCTTTTGGACAGCTTTAAAAAAAAAAAAGGATCTCACATCCACAAATATCCAGACAAATATATTGATCTCCCAGAACACAAAGAAAAAGAGAAAAAGAGGGGGAGGGAACCAATACAGAGTAGTAATTAAAGGTCAGCTCTTCTTTTATAATTTTAAAATGCTAGCAAGTCTCCACCTCTCTTTATAAAGTTGTAAGTTTATACATCTACAAAACTATTCAATGGAGAGTTTATTCTGTGAATGGAATTTACTTTTGAACAAAGAAGCATGGGCTTAGGCTTTTTATTCTGTCAGTACTAATTTCTCTAGTGGCAAACACACATTCAGTCTCTCAGGCAGGATGAGGTGACGTGATTTCTCTCTCTTAAAAAGATAAAAGTAGCCCTTTGACATGAATGCGTAGTTGTAACTGATTGTAGGGGGTGGTGCTCATCTCCGTTACTAAGCCAAAGATCCAGTATTGTACGAAGACTGCTCTGGTGGTCATGTGGTCAGCATGACTGCACTGAATGCTGTTACCTTTCCACCAAAGGAGCTCACCCCATCATGCAGAGCTGTAGACTTGAACTGCCAGCCTTCTGATCTTCTGATCATCAGAATTGACATCTTAACCACTAAGCCACCACATCCCTCTTACATCCCTCTTACATATCTCTTACATACCTCTCTTACATATCCCAAAATGAAGATGCGCTGAGCTAAACAGGCATGTCAGTATGTAAGTATGTGTATATGTGTATTTCATTTTGTCAATGTTCACATATGAATCAAGTTTCAGTCTAAAAAAAATAGTAAAAACATCCATTTTCAAAGCCTGACTATAGATCTGCATACCTTCAGAATAATCAACATTTTCAGAATTATGACAGCAATACTAATGCCATTGTTGCATACCAAGTATGTTATTAGATGCACCGCAACAATAAGGACCTAATGCATTCATGAGAGTCAGTGCATCTTCACATCTATAATTTACATACCAGCTACAGAAAGGCAGTAGGTTGGTCAGGGCAGTTTAAAACCATTATTTCCTTGTTGTGCATGTGGGAGCAAAGCTACCATTGACTCTACTTTAACCATTTGATCCCACTGTTTACAATTTTTCCCCTGCAACCATGTGCAGCCTTCCAAAAAGGACTTCACTTTATACATATGAAGTTAGATTTCTCAGGCTGTTTTATATGTATTCTGATATCTCCGAGGCGAAAGAGATGGGCAGAAAAAAAGTGGCTTGAAGCTGCCTTTTCTGAAGCCACATTGAAACCCCACCAACCACACTGCCGGCTCCCAAGGCAGCTGGAGTGTGCACGACATGACCCCATGACATGGCTTCAAGCCAGGAAGAAGCAGAAGAAAGGTGCTTCTTTTTGAAATGGCTTTTCTCTACATAAGACGCCTAGAGGGCACTTTCCTGCTGGCTTCAAGGCATGTGTCATCTAAATGTCATGCCTTCAAGCCAGTCTGAAAGCACCTCATTTTGCCTGTCTGTTTAGCCCCTATATATACATTCTCTGATTCACTAGGCAGATTAAATATGTGAGTGTTCCTAAAATCTATCTATATTTACATACATATCAACATCTTTTTATAAAAAAAGAGTCCTCATTCCTTTAAAAATTGTAATTTCATTTTGACAGGTAATGATCAGCCAAGGATTGTGTATCAAGTATCGTCATTAAATGTGCCTGCCTTGTACTTTGCTATCTGTCCTGCCCTTTGGTATCCATCCATACTTAATGGGCTATAGTTTGAGTAATGGGTTTGCCAACGGGGTAAACAAGTAGTTTCCTCTGTAGCTTGATTTCAGCTGGATTTGGTCTTCCCCTTAATAAAAGGTCAGGGGCCCATCATTTATTTTGCCTCCAGAGTGAAGAGAATAAAAGCATTTATTCTGCAACAGCATCCCACATAGTAATTCAGAAGGCAATGCCAGTAAAACCTTCATGTGTGGGCTTGAGTCTTGGTGTATGTGTGCAAAATCAGAATTCCCTTTTTAGATTTAAGTGAGCTGGCTGGGACACAACTCTCTCAGCAGTGCCCAAAGGACTGTTTCAAGACAGAGAGGAAAGTTCAATATAAAATTACAAAATCTTTTTTAAACACTTTTTTAAAAAGAGTGAGTTGAATTAAATCAAAATTCAATATTAAACAGCAGCAGATATCAAGTACATCATGAAATTAAGCTTAAACTATTTGAAACAATTGTCCATGGGCTGTATAACTGACACATGGGAAAATAAACACACTTCTAATACCAGTCCATCATTGTCTAGCATATCAGGTGGCCACGGAGAAATTTATTTCAGTTTGCTTTGGATAAGAATGAACCTAGACAAATTAGCTGGTTTCTTCATATTTGGGATGGACAGAACTTAAGATGTTAAACATTTGAATGTGAGAAAAACTAAAATGGATCAATCCATCCCTCCAGGCCCAGGCTTTTCAGTATTCAGCTTTTAAAAGTATGGATAAATATTATTGTTATTGTTAAATTAGGGTTGCCTTTTTTTCCCTTAGAGCCTCTTTGTTTTTCACACATGTAGAGGAGGCAAAGACAACATCAGTATCTTCGTCCTGGAAACAGCAAACATATTTGACTAGTGGAGAATGGGGCAATTTCATTTTGGTTTGTTTTTGAGGGTTGTATCTTTGTTGGTTTGTTTTTAAGGACTGTGTCTTCATCTTCAGGCTGGAAGGTTTAAAACTATGAATGCTGAGAAAGCAAAGCTGACAGATTTGGCAATCTCTGTCCAGGAGCTTTCAAGAAAAAAAAAATCTCTCTCTCTCTCCCTCTCTCTCACTGTATGTTGTTATGGAAACAAGGGTAAGATGAGAAAGTTGATGGTCCTTCCTGATTGCTTTGCCTGCAAAGCAGGTACACAACCTGCAACTCATGCAGTCATGGCAATATTGTCCTGTGATTGTTTCTGTTGTTGCTGTTGTTGTTAAAATGTTGTGCCTTCAAGTCATTTCCAACCCTAAGGTGAATCTATTGTGATTTTTTTCTTGGCAAGTTTCTTCAGAGGAGGTTTGCCATTGCCATCCTCTGAGGCTGAGAGTGGACTTGCCTACAGTCACCCAGTTTGAGGAGCCACATATTGAACAAATACTAGCTGCAGATCAGAACAGCTTTTACAAGTTTCAGTAAGAGAGGAGCTTTGATCTGCAGAAGTTCATGTAATAAATACTGCATTAAAAATCAACTTTATGTTGATATATCTGCAGGAGACAGGTACTTATGAAATGGAACTTAGATATGATATAAAAGGAAGACTGTCTCATTTTAACAATCTAGACAGTATTTCTTAACCAGTTTCCCTGAAACCCTAGTGTTCTGAGAGAGGTTGCTAGGGACGCCCTGAGAGATCATGATTGAAAATCATCATCATCATCATCATCATCATCATCATCATCATCATCAGGTTTGGGATGTTTTTTGTGGGTTTTTTTTTTTTTTTTGAAAATTTAATATAATAATTTTTAATGTAAACTTTCCTTGATACCTGAAAATTATTTCAAAGTTGCCTCCAGGTAAAAAGGTTAGCAAGGGTAATCTAAACAAAAGCTACAATGCAGTGTTTAAGCCTTCTTGAGCTGTCAAAAAGGATGTGGAGAAACTGGAGTGTGTCCAAAGGAGAGCAACTAAGATGGTGAAGGGTCTGGAAGCCATGCCTTATGAAGAACGCCTTAGGGAGCTGGGGATGTTTAGTCTGGAGAAGAGAAGGTTAAGAGGTGATATGATTGCCCTGTTTAAATACTTGAAGGGATGTCACATTGAGGAGGGAGCAAGCTTGTTTTCTGCTGCTCCAGAGAACAGAACTCGGAACAATGGATGCAAACTGCAGGAAAAAAGATTCCACCTCAACATTTGGAAGAACTTCCTGACGGTGAGGGCTGTTCGACAGTGGAACACACTCCCTCGGAGGGTGGTGGAGTCTCCTTCCTTGGAGGTTTTTAAGCAGAGGCTGGATGGCCATCTGTTGGGGATGCTTTGATTGGGAGTTCCTGCACAGCAGGGGGTTGGACTGGATGGCCCTTGTGGTCTCTTCCAACTCTAAATTTCTATGATTCTATGATTCTATGTTGCCCAGCCTTCATGCTTTCCTACATCAACAACAGAAAAGTAGGATAGCTAATAATATGTGGGAGATCCAGTATTCTCAGTCAATTGGTTGACAGATAGGGAAAACTAAAAATTCATGGTAACCCTATCATGGGGTTTTATTGCCAAGTTTATTCAGAGGAGGTTTGCCATTGCCTTCTCCTAAGGCTGAGATTGTGTGACCTCCCCAAGGTCAAGTCACACACATGGCTGAGCAGAGATTTGGAGATCTGTGTCTCCAGAGTCACAGTCCACCACTCAAACCTCCACATCACACTAGCTCTTAATAATAATGATAATAATTTATTTATATCCCACTTTCCCCACAAAATACACTAATGTTCCATGATCTGCAATGGATTCCACTTTGGCCCATCAAACTACAAAGCTTTAAATGGCTTGAGGCCAGTTTCTTTTTTTAAACAGATTGTCCCCTTCCATATACCTAGCTTGACCTTAAATTCATAATCAGGGTGTATGGGTATCCCCAGCAGAGGCTACAAAGCAGAGGGCCTATTCAGCAGTGGACTGGGGAATTACCTTCTTAGGCTTCATCCTCATTGCAGAAACAATCCATTTTGTCAGCACTTTAACTGCCATTGCGCTATGCTTCATCAAATGGCGCCGCCCGAATTAACGGGCCGGCGCTGTTGCCGCGTGAAGGAAGGCCTCTCCCCTTCCCGTGCGCCAGGCTTGGGCACCCTGGCGGCCAGTGCGAGCGCGGGCTCGATGCTGATTGGCCACCGGGAGGAGCGGGAAAGGTACCTGTCTGATTGGCCACAGCAGGGTATGGCGTGCCCTCCTATTGGTGGAGAGCTCAGAGAGGGTGGTGCCTCCATCCTTCCTGAGCCTTCATTGGCTGTTGGGCCTATTTAAGGCCGTGTGAGTGTCGGCGCCATTGCCAGTTCTGCTCTTCCCAGACTCCTGTAGCATGCAGCATGTCCATGGTCTTCAAAGTAGACTATTTCTGCACTGTGGATGCACCCCTTGAAATGCTCATTTGCTCCCTGTATTATGTGGAGTCATTTTGTTTTTGCCTTTGCTGGCCATTAAGGCATTTTTATTTTTCTAGGTTTTTCAGTCCACACACACACATTTTAGAGTTTTTTTCCCCCAACTTTTCATGTTGTCTCATTTTTACTTCACTTTTATTCACCTGCTGTTTTAAAATTCCTTTTAGCTTTCTACCTTATCTTTTTAATATTTTATGTTTTCCGAAGTTCCCAGTGAGCTTCAGCTTTTAGCTAGAATGGAAAGGTAATAAATAAAATAAATAAGGTAACCTTACCCTGACTACTAGATAATCACTTTTTTCACCTGTTAATGTTGCATAGGATGTTGGCCTCTGTCTAGTAAGGTTATTGACTTAGCTTCAGGTGAAATGGATTTCCTTGTGCTCGCTGAGTCAGCAGAAGTCCTTGGCACTATTCCCCTGCCGTACTTTGCCTTCCAAACCTGACAGGAGTTTGGTGAGTGAGAGATCTGTCTTTCTTTCTGAATGGAAATGAGATACAACAGAGACTGTGATATCTGAATGCAGAAGGAGAATAAGAAATCTTGCTGCATTTTGTGTCCTATAACAAGGACTGAAATTGTGCATAATTTCTGTTCCTTGTCACAAAAAGGCCATCATGCAATGACTACTGAAAGGTCTGGTCTCTGATGTCTTCCTGTTGATGGGTGCTTTTCAATATCTAGTAGGAATACACAGGGGACTAATGGTTCAGATCATTAATTTATGACACATAGGAATTTGGTCTTTGTTTGGGGGTGCCTGCCTATTCCTTTTCTTCAACTGACCTGCCCCAACTGCACACCTTTCTATAACATGCTGCAACTAAACATCTAGTAATAGCCCAGAATTAGAACTGAATGTTGCCCCAAGAGACACATATGCAACGCGAATCCATGTTTTACAAGTCCTGAAATCTACCAACATTATGCAGAGACAAAGTAATGAAAAATGTTTTTTGTGGTGAAGTAAAATGAAACACTAAATCGATCTAGGGCTCTAATTAGCTTTCCAGTACAAGTTCAGATGAGATCATACTAAAAAGTGATTTTAAAAGATGTGCATGATTCACAACCCAACAGCAGCACTGGGGCAGAGCAAATATCAAAACATAGGGGGAAATTGGGGTGGGTAAGTTAGATAATCCGTAATCTACTGGCTGGGAAAAGAAGGCCTCTTCCCCTTCAAAGTGTTCTGCTTTAGAGATGTATGCAAAAGTAGCCTATTTTTCCCCTGGTTTATTTATGAACAGTGAAAGAGGGGAGGGTGTCAGGGTTGCTAGGTATGCAATATTCTATTTCCTGAGATTTCAGGATCACATACTTAGATATGAGGGAGATCCTTGTAATACCACTGAGGTGGGACTGACAGGCAGGTTGCAATTGCCTTCTAGGTCAGCTGAATGTGAAAACGGGTACAAGAATATTCTGGGTAAATGGGACCAGAATCTGAAGTAACTCACCTAACCAAGTACAGTAATGTGGCTCTCCAGAGTAGATGACAAAATATATCTAGCAGTGTAGAGATTTCTGAGATTCATGTTTAGGCTCATGTGCCACGCAGTGAGCCTTCCCTGAAGATCACATGCCTTATAGAGATTTAAAGTACATACTAATACACAGGGAGGTTTGTACTTGTTTTTTGCCCTTTTTGCCCCAGACTATGCATCTTTGCTGCCAGAGCATGTGTAGCCAAGTAGTCATGGTACCCCACTCCCTGCCTTATCTGGAACAAGGAAATAGGCTTAAGTCTACAAAAGCTAATGCAACCAGCTTCTTTCAGTTAGTCTGAAAGGTGCTACAAGACCCCTTTGCATACTGATTTTCCAGACTAACATGGGCCCATTTTAGATGGGCAAAAAGGGGCGTGAATAGGGCTAGAAACCCCGTCTTTAGGGTTAGGGAGGGCATAGCGTTTACACCCTCCCTAGGACTAAAGTGTATAGACGCCGCCATTTAAAGATGGCGGCGTCTATACGTAGGCGCCGCAAAGGCATCATCACATGCGCAGCGTTTTGACACGCTGCGCACGTTTTGACGCTTTTGCGGCGCGGGAGGGCGCCAATCGCGCCCTTCCCGCGCCACCATAAAAGAGCTCAAACGTGGAGCTCTTTTTTTGCGGCGGGTCTTTGCCGCGGCCTTTAAATGGCCGCGGCAAAGACCCAGGGAGAAAGGGGCTGCGGCAGCGGCCCCTTTCCCCCTTCAGCCCCACCGAGGGAAGCGGGGTGCAATGGGCGCCCAGAGCGCCCGCTGCACCTCGCTTGGAGGCCACGGGGAACCGGCAGTTTGCCGGTTCCCCGCGGCCTCCAAAAGCCGCTGGATGAGGCCTCTAGGGCTGCCCGTGCGGCAGCCTAGGCCTCATCTCGCCGCTAGAAGGGGTGAGTATGGACCGCCCCTTTTGGGTGGTCTAAAAAGCCCCATGGATATGTCTTTTAATTCTTCCACCTTGGAATGACATGATGATCTTAAATGCATCACCCACTGGCTCTCTCCTCAGTCTTTCCCCCTCAGTGTTGGCTTTTGAGAGGTGCTAATGTGCATACAAACGCAATACCAAACTACTTTTATATTGAGCCAGTAAATCATGGTTGTGCCAGATAGGAATGCATGGAAATGGGTGTCTGACTTTAAAGGGACCTCACATACCAAAATTAGACTTTCTTTTCCTCCAACACTCTTTACCTTGAGATCATTCTGACTGACTGGAGATATGGAGAAGCACAGCAATTCCATAAGACTTCAATTGGTGTCTTGCTACCTGGAAATTCTAGCTAAAGGAACTGGGTTCAAGATGAGGGGAAATTGAGGGGAAGGGTGTTTTCACCATTAGTTGCATCATGGCTTTTTAAAGTTCCGCTGAGGATTTATGTTTACATTTTGCTGTTGCAAGTGGCTGCTGAAGAAACAAGAGCCAGCAGCTGCATGTTCATTTTTTGCATCCCCACCATGTTCACTAAAAGACTAGTGATAGGTTTGTGTAATTATATCCATGTTGGATGCGTGTGGGTGTCCCTAGGGTATTTAATTTCATTTTGAAATATTTTTTTTTTAAGGGGGATGCTAAAAAAAACCCCAAAAAAACAAAAAACCAACTATGTGATATTATTTCTCACTGAAGAAATGAAGAAATTCAGAGATTATCAGTTTTCCAGTGGGCCCTTGGTATCCACTGGGGTTTGATTCCAGGACCCCTGTGGATATCAAAATCCATGGATGCCCAAGTCCCATTAAATATAATGGCATAGTAAAATGGTGCTCGCTATATAAAAGGGCAAAATCAAGGTTTGCCTATGTGCACTGGAGGACCTACAATATATACTTGACTCTAAGTCAATAAATTTATGCCTCAAAATTGACCCTAAATCCTGGGTTGACTTATATATGGGTCAATACACTAATACTGGTTAGAAAAGTCCTGAAACAAGCACCCCTGTGATGGCCCACTCTTCCTGCCTGGAGGCAGAATTTTTTGTGTGTTTGTAAGTGTGAGAGAAAGAGTTTCCCCAATCCAGCCTCTGAAAAATGTTGGACATGGTGTTGTACTGGATGGAAGTGGTGTTTTCCCCTTTGCATTCTTTGCTATAGCCCTCTAAGTTTTACCCCCGACTTATCCATGGGTCATATCAAAAGCCATGATTTTTACCCTGAAACCTTCCCTCGACTTACACAACATGTGCATGAGTATATACAGTACAAATCGCTAGAGAAGTGTTTTGTCTAGGAACATCCAGTGTGATTCTACGTCAGCTTACAAAAAAAGTCATACTGGAGGACCTAGAGATACCTAGAGAAAGCATATTAATCAAATCCGCAAAAGTGAAATCACAAATGGACCAACTGTAGTGTGAAAATGCATTTTTATAGAAAGGTGATACAGTTCAGAAACCATTACTAGAGCAACACATTTGGTCTCTCTGAATGAGCCCTTAAATTGTAATACATTATTTATTCGATTCTGGCTTGTTTGAACTAATAATAGTTTAAACTAACCAGATTTTCCCAAGTTAGCATACAACAAAAAAACAGAAAAAAACAAAACTCCAGTTATTTTAAATGCGGAAACAAAGGTTTTGATTCTTTTGTTGAGAGTGGAGAGCCTGTAAGCACATTTACATAATGATAACCTATACTTTAATTTCCCATGCAAAAAGGTCCATTGATAAATGTTTCTCTTTCCTTCCTTTGGAATGAAATACTGACAGTTTTTAAAAGCCATAACCTTGGTGGATTGCTTCAGTAATGATTATTCTAATTCAGTAGAGGAAAAGGCTCTGAAACTAAACAAAACTGCTTAATATTAAGCTTCAGGGACTGATTGAAAAACAACTGTTGGAATCATTCATCACTTAACATTTCCAATACCAAGCCATTAGACATTTCTGCCTTAGACCCTTTATCTTCATTGTTACCAGATGTTGATTGAAGGGGATATGTCCCCACATTCTAATTAAACCATTTTTAACCTCATGCTCTGTAGGCACGGAAGCCCAGAAAGCAAAATGATTACAGACTGCTGTGGAGAGCTAATCGATAAACTGTTATTCATTTATCCTTTGTAAGTATTTTTTTAATAATTGAAATAAAATGCTCATTAGAGCAAACAAAACATCCAGTATGCAAAACTGCCAAGGTACAAGGGCTACAGCACTTCACTGTTCCTGTCATTTAGGAGAAAGATGAGGCAAGGCAGTTTTCGTATAAAGTTCATGATAGTTAAGATATCAGTTTGATATTTGGTTCTTTTTCTGAAATATTGTTTACTACATTCAAATGTTAGGAATGGAAAGCTATTCCCAATTGCCTGTTTCTCAGTTGAAATAATAAAGTGGTGATACTTCTGTGCAGTTTTCTTTGCATATTTGAATGATCCAAAGTCTTCAGGGGAATGATTCTAGAGAGAAAAAACACATTTGTGTGTGTGTGTGTGTATACAAAACAGTGTTTTGCACATAAAATGTGTGTCCTGCATGACAAACTGTGATTTCTGTGCAGTGTCTCACCCCCAGGTATGTCTCCACAGAATATTTTCTTTAGAACATTTTGTCAATCCATGCTTGTGTACAATAGTGATGGATTTCTATCCCTGTTTTAAAAAATTTGTTTGAAGATTAAAAATCACAAATATAACCTAGCCATCCTTTACCTGTCAGTATATAAGAGAAGGGATGATATCAAAAATAAATTCTCCAAATAATGAAGAAAATAATTTGAAATAAAATTCAGATAGAGAAAATATTTTTAAATTGTGTACTCCTTGTAAATCATATTATTTCAGCAGGATTTAGATTAACCTAATTTCCATTAGATTAAATCCACTGGGGGGAAAAACAATTATTCTAATGTTAGGTATACTGAGATGTGCTATGATTAATGTAAATTTAGCAAAGTGAGAATAGAGGCAAAGGGGATTAATCTCTATTTCCTTATAGAAGTCAAATACTGTTAAAATTAAGATTTTCTTATTGGGTGTTAGTAGTTGCATTGAGGAAAAAATGGAATGTCATGCTGCATTCACCCAATCTTTAAAAAAATAACTTAGAGATAAAAACTAGAAAGAATTTCTGTACTTCTGCTATTTTTAATGTAAATGCCCATGCAAGGACCAGGACATTATATACCTTGACTTTCATGTATCTGTGAACACATTAACAATGCTTTATACTGAAATTGCCACTGGGCTTAACAGGGCTTCCTTTCAGATAAGGGAAGAAGCATTGCTACTACAGTTACAGTAACAGTCCTGATTTGGGGAACTGAACACAGGAAACAAAAGCATCTGTTAAGAAAGTTGAAGTACACCTGCCAGACTACTCTTCTGAGTGTATATAGATCTGAAAATATGTTTTTCAAGATGTTATGAATTATATTAGTGTTTCTTTCTATACAGCATTTTTAATGTTCACTATGGGCTAGTAAAAAGGGACCGAGGTTAAGGAAATTAGACAAAAGATAAAGTGGAAATCTCTGGTAAACTGAATAGCTGCAATGCTGAGAAAAGAACTAACAGAATTGATTACTCACTCTTCTTTGGAATTTCCCCTCATCTCCCCATCCATACCTGTTTCTTCAAATCTGGTTTTTCCAAGATAACTTAAGGGGCTTTCTAGATTGGCAGGAAAGTGTGACATGAAGTTGCCTTTTCCTTAATGCTTAGCTGCTGCACTACAGCCTTTAGATGGAGCTGCGCTGTTCCACAGTTTTTAAAAAGGAAGCTGAGAAAACCAGCACCTTTTTAAAGGCGCTTCTTCTCCCCTAAAATGCAAAAAAAAAAAAAAAAAAAAAAAAAAAAAGAAAGAAAAAAAAAGCATTTTCATGGCACACTTTCCCTTTTTCTCATCTAAAGGCTAGACTTTCATACAGCCATGAACACACTTCTTTTTGCCAATCTAGATCAGGCAAATGTATATTGTTGAAAGAACCTTTTATCAAGTCAAGACTGTAATTGCTGTAAAGTTTATTTGGGCAATAATAGATCCTACTGACAAAAAACCCTAAGCATGGCTCTAATTCCAAAATTCTTATCTGATTTATTGGTGCCTTTTCCTTCACTGTCATCTCTTACTATAGTGAGGCCCATGAATATGCACAAGGGGGGGGGAGTGAGAAGGAAAATGTCAAATTTTAAGTAGACCATAACATAATATCAGATGCAAAAACAGTACAAAATTGTTGTCAATGTGTACCTACATGTTGTTTTCAACTCATGGCAACTTTAAGGCGAATGTATCACAGAGGGGCTATACAGATTGACCCTTCAGAGGCAGCCTGCACCTGCCCCTTTTTGCAGAGGAGTGGGCCAGAGTAGCCTCACCGGCAGCCCAGAGGCCCCAATCTGGCACTTTTCCAGGCAACGGAGAAGTGGTAAAACACTGCTTCTTTGTGGCCTGGAAAAAGGTGTCCTTGGGGCTTCATGCCCCCGGTCACCCTGACAGCCACAGTGATGAGAGAAAGGCCCCTTTCTCCCATGTTTTTGTTCCCGTGACAGTGTAGTTGCTGCAGGAACAAAGCGTGTGGTGCTGCGCAACAAAAAGGAGCTGCCTAGAGCAGCTCCTTTTTCACGGCTCCGCAACCGGGAAGTGGAGCCATTAGGTTGGCATCACCCAGTGCAGTAATTCATGGTGTCACACCCCCCTTGACCTTCTCCTATACCACACCTTACTTTTTTTGTACTAACCTTATTTACAAATCATAATTCCCATATATCACTGAAAATAATAGAAATAGTGGTGCCATAAACGGGTACCTTTATAGCAATAACAAGTACATTTCTTTATTGCAGTGCACTTAAGCGCTCCCTAAGCAGCTTACAATGTGTACGTTAATTGTTTCCAACAAGCTGGGTACTCATTTTAGCAACCTATGGAAGGATGCAAGGCTGAGTGGACCCAGGAGCCCTGCCTGGGATAGAACTCACAACCTTGTGGCTGTGAATGGCTGCAATACCAGCATTTAACCACTGGCCACCAGGGCTACCTTTAAATTGCAATATCATATGCAGAACCTAAATGTATTTACATGTACATAGTTTTATGTGGTTAAATTGAAAATTTGGTAAGATGTGATGTTTTGAAAGAACATTTTAAAAGAATTTAAAAAATATTTTTAATTAAAATTTTATTTTTTTTTTTTTTAAAAAAAATACTGGGACCTCTCCTTTCTCCTCTCACCAAGGCTCATTCCACTCAAACCATCTCTTCAGTGTTTTCAAGGGACACAGGTGAATGCTAGAGTCCATTGTTTGGGGAGCAGTGGTGGATCCCTCCCTTGTGACACCCCTGCTACCAAGCAGGAAACATATTGTCTTGCTGTTTTATCAAGCAAATCATGGATTTTTCATTGTGCCAATTATATCTAGGCCTTGTTTCCAATATCACTAGGATTCCAAATAGGAACTGAGAAGCAAAAGAGCACTTTGTTCCTTATCCTGTGGCAATCTTATGGTAGATAGCAAACTTTAATATCACTTCTTCATCTTTCTTCTACTTCTCCCATCTTTTCTATCTGAATACTCATCAGAAAGATTTCCTGCTTCATATATATATACACTTGCTTTTCATCTTTTCTTCCTTTTTACCATTTTTTTTTGGGGGGGGGGGTTCTTCTGGGAAGAATTGTAAGAATGCAGCATTCACATTAGATTTTTTTTTTTAGGAGTACCTTCTGGGACTAGAATCTCCAAAATCCCATCATAGCAATACTAACTGGGGGATTTGGGGAGTTATAATCTAAGAAGTGACTTTTCTCAAGCTGTACAATGTTTTGATGCTTGCTGTTCATGACTGCCATTTTTAGTTACATTAGTAGAAGTCCACTGGTGTAATCTCATGGAAGCCGATCATCTCACACTGGCATGAATGCAGAATAATTTAAAACAAGTTATAGCTACATGGAATTATTCCCTGTACTTCCAGAGCCTAAGATATTATGTCTGTGGGGTTAGTAGTAGTCAAGAGCCCTCTGAATTTATCTATTCCTTCTTGCAAATACCCACTTCTCTTACCGCAGAATTATGAGCTTATTGAACACTCAGAGGTTTAAAGTGATATTGAAAAGAGGTCCAGTCTTTCACAGCAGAGGAAGAAATGCACAAGCACCTTTTGGCTTTCTTTATTATTTTTAAACACTGTCAATATCTCTTCTCTAAGCCTGTATGCACTCTTAGTGAAACCAATATGTTAGTGTTTCTCTTATACCAATACTACTTTTATAGTCCTTGTTTTTCTATTTTTAAGTCCCTCTAGTCATTTCAAGTGGAGGACTAAAGATACCATTGATCCATCAGTTGCCATATGATGCATCTGCAGTGCAGAAATACAGAAGTTTGATGCCATTTTAACTGGCACTGTTCCATCCTATGAAATCCTTGGTTTTGTAGTTTGTTGTGACACCAAACCTCTCTGATAGAGAAGTCTAAATATCTCACAAAACTACAAAAGCCAGGCTATATAAACTCTATTAAAATTACAAAAAACAACAACTATAAATTCAGAATTCTATAGCATTGAACATGGTGTAGTGGTTTGAGTACTGGACAATGAATGTTGAACTTTGTAGATCAAGGGAGATATTCTTATTAGACAATAGCTCATCAACCATTTTTGAGGTATTACACATAGTGTACTGATTTGAGTGTTGGACTATGACTCTGGTTCAAATCCTCATTGGAGCATAAAAACGCACTTTGTGACTGGACAAGTCACATTCTCTCAGCCTCAGAAAATAGCAATGGCAAACCCCCTCTGAAGAAACTTGCCAAGAAAACCCTAAGGTTTCAGGATCATCGTAAGTCAAAAATGACTTTGAGATGCACAGCAGCAACAACAACTTTATATGCATTATTACAGGACTCAGATTGTTCTGAGCTATTGCAGGCATTAAAACTTTATTTATAACATCCCTTTCAGTTAACCCATCTTTATCCAACAACACAAACTTACAAGTTGTTCTAGGAGGCAGACTATTCTTAATGTTGTTTCTCATCCACCCAAACTGATAGAGTTGGTAAATTTTCTGACAGTCCTCTAAATTGGCATGCCATTGCATATCTATCATTAAACTGTTACTGTGTCAGCCTTTTTCCCAGCCAAGTGAGCAATGGATTTGGAATTTCAACATAACTTTTCAGCATGAGCAGCATGCCTAATTCCCATGACCCAGTTGGTAGAAATGCAATAATCTTTGGTTTGCCTGTCACACAGTTACCATTAAAGTATTTGCCATTTTTATCTTTCAGTACTTAGAACCTATTTTTAAAAGAATTGTTTCTGAAGTCTTTAACTTAACAAACAGAAGTCATTGACTGCTTTTGATCCCAAGTAAAAGAAGACATCCAGATTTCAGAAAGGTATTCATGGAGCTTTACAGACTGCCCAAAAAGGGGGGTCAGCAGCCTCCTCTTTTAACTGCATACCATCACCACAGCAACTAGACGGAGTGGCAACGGTACGCAGTTAAAAGGAGCACAGAAATGCAGCCCCTTTTTAGCATTGCAGTTGTAACACAAAAAGGAGATGCTGGCACTCTGGTTACGTCACAGCTGCGTGGCATCATAGAGATGCTGCGCAGCTGCAATGTCATCACCGTGTGCACCACCTAAATGGAACTCTGCAGCAATGACGCCCCCATCACGTGCTAGGGTTGCAGGGCACATGGAATCCCCGCCCCCGAGGCAACCCTAGCACATGATGGGGGCGCCTCAAAGGGCTGCCCTATGTCTGTTTAAAACAGAGTTGCAGTAATCTCAGCAGTTGCATCTTGTAGGAAAATATTGTGAGGTTTTTGTTTTGTTTTTTGTTTTTTGGTTAACTGTCCTTAAGTCAACACCAACTCATTATATTTATTTTTTATTTTTACAATTTATAAAACTCACAAAATTTGGGAAGTGGGGAAGCCCTATGTAAAAATTTATGAAGAAATGTATATGAAGGGGCTCGATAGACCACCCAGAAGTGGTGACCTGCAGCTGCCCCCTTTGGCACTGGAAAAGGGCTACGGCAACTACATGCTGTGGCCCTGATCTCTGCTTTCCAGGGCACAAAAGGGAGCCGCAAAAAGCAGCTCCCTTTTGCACCCTGAAAAGGGCACGATAGCCACCTGCTTTTCTATGCTGCTTTGGTGCTGCATCATGTAGACACAGCACCAGATGCCAAGCTCCATGTGGAGTAGCGCACAGTATCACACCAGCTTGGTGGCAGAGTCGGGGTGTACGTCATGTGGATGCCACGCCCCCACTCTGCCCCCACGCTGGCCTTAATGGTTGTTTTATTGAGCTCTGAAATCTTAATATTATCCGTGAAGAAACGTTGCCAAATTTTTCATTCTTCATCCCTACTACTTTCTATTATTTTCATTTAATTTGCCATCTGTGATTCTTTTTCAGTGGTTGTAGACCTGAGCTTAGTTAGTCACACACCGGCCACACTCAGACTGGAGTATATCAGTCTTCTTTATGTGTGACTGTGAAGTTGCCCTTAAAGACAGGTCAGAAGGTTCTCTTCATTCAGCATATAGCTGTCAAGATGCTGATAGTTGCCAAGAAAAAATAAAATAAATAAATAAAGTGTTTTTAACAGTAATTTAGAGATTTCTGGAATCATCATTGGTAATATTAACACTTTTTAGATGTTCTGTGGGAATTTAAAGGGTTATGCTTTTCTGTTGTATTATTTTATAGTTTTTTTAAAATCACTTTTGTTTTCAACTTTGGGAATTTTAACTGTGTATCAATTTCATTAAACTAATGTATTAATATATGATTTATCTGAGTTATTCAGCATATGCTCACTGTTACTTTTTGGCTGGTTAGCCATATTTACATTGATAGTTGTGAAAAAATAACTGTTTCTATCTGCCTGCCTGCTTTCTTTCCTTCCTTTGTTCCCCTTTCTAGTAATGCTTTCTAAAGTATAATTCTAAAGTATAATAGAATCATAGAATTGGAAAAGACCACAAGAGCCATCCAGTCCAACCCCCTGCCATGCAGGAACTCCCAATCAAAGCATCCCTGACAAATGGCCATCCAGTCTGTGCTTAAAGACCTCTAAAGAAGGAGATTCCACTACACTCTGAAGGAGTGTGTTCCACTATTGAACAGCCCTTACTGTCAGGAAGTTCCTCCTATAGTTGAGGTGGAATATCTTTTCCTGCAGTTTGTATCCATTGGTCTGCGTTCTAGTCTCTGGAGCAGCAGAAAACAAGCTTGCTCCCTCCTCAGTATGTCATCCCTTCAAATATTTAAACAGGGCTATCATAACACCTTTTAACCTTCTCTTCTCCAGGCTAAACATACCCAGCTCCCTAAGGTGTTCCTCATAGGGCACAGTTTTCAGACCCTTCACCATCTTAGTTGCCCTCCTTTGGACCTACTCCAGTTTCTCCCCATCCTTTTTGAATTGTGGTGCCCAGAACGGGACACAGTATTCCAGGTGGGGTCTGACCAAAGCAGAGTAGAATAACACTATTACTTCCCTTGATCTAGACACTATACTTCTATTGATGCAGCCTAAAATTGCATTGGCCTTTTTAGCTGCTGCATCGCACTGTTGACTCAATACATCAATATTTAATTCAGGATGTTCTGGACATCTGAGGACAAGCTATAGCTGAAACATCTCTCATTCCCAAGGACATGCTCTCCTCCATCTTTATGTTCTTCACATCTAAATGGCTTTATTGAGTCTGCAGCTACTTTGGTACAGAAGAACCAAGAAAGAAAGCAGCTTCCCAATACTCTAGGGCAAATAACTTTAATCAAAAACAAATCTATTTACAATGAAAGAAGCACCAAGAGGCTTAACATAAAATAATAATAATAAATAATACAAATGATTATTTTGACCCTGTTGTTTGTTGTAGTGGTGTGCCTTCAAGTCATTTCCAACTTATGGCAACCCTGAGACAAACCTGTCATGGGGTTTTCTTGGCAAGTTTCTTCAGAAGGGGTTTGTCATTGTCATCCTCTGAGACTGAGAGAATGTGACTTGCCCAAGGTCAACCACTGGGTCTCATAACCAAGTGGGGAAATGAACCCTGGTCTCCAGAGTTGTAGTACAACACTCAAAACACCATGCTACAGTGGCTCTCATATTGTGACCCTAGCTGGCTGTTTTCTCTGACATTGGTTGGCATTGAGGATACGGTTAGCAACTATCCTATTGCAAGAGTGGCGAAAAGCTTCAATTCCCTCAGCAAATTCTGCCAATGTGAAAGAGGAGACTCATCTGCCCTGTCTCCTGGTCCAATCTGTGGAAAGTCCCAGAATGAGCAGAGGCTTGATTCACCATGTTGGCAGAGGAAGACAGCTAGTCATTTCCAAGAGAAAATTCCATTTCAAGATGCACTCTTGATTTCACAGATGATACTCCTGCAGCTGTTTTGAATTATAAGAGAGTCCTCTCAATGCCAAAATTCTGCAGGGATTAGGGGCAGCACCAGGAAAGCTCATATAACTGGGTGCAGTAGTTAAACCCATAAAACTAGAAATTGATTCACTGCCCCTTTGGCAATGAGTCTACCAGTTACCTGTGCACATCCTCCCTCTTCATCCAGGAGAAGGTTTGAGGCCACTTTGAGGCCGCGAGGAAGTGACAGTTTGCTGCTTCCCCGTGGCCTCTGAAGCGGCGGGATGGGGCCTCAGCAGCCTTGGCCCCATCTCACCTTTTGGGCGGTCTGTATAGCCCCAATGGGACTTTACTGGGGAGATAGGGCCATGGTAGTTGCCATAGAATGTTGCATGAACATGCCAGGCAACTGAAATGCATGCCTGGATATTAAAAAAACATATAGACAGTAAGGATTCTCATTGGAGGGAGTTCCGTGATAAAGAATGACCTCTAGGAAGAACATGCATGGCACTTTATTCCAGCTATTAACTAAGGAAGGATCTGGGACCAACATTGCTTGTCTATTTATTTTAGTGCATGAGGTGCTTTCCCTTTACTAGCAGGAAGAGTTCCTATTTTCCTTTTGAAAATAACAAGAGCATTTTTATAGATGAAAACCAAAGAGGCACACGCATAGTTTTACAACAAATAGCAGCCATATACATCATGCCTACTTTGCAAAGGGTATGGAGAAATCAATTTGTCCTTAAAACATCATCTTCTTCTTCTTCTTCTTCTTCTTCTTCTTCTTCTTCTTCTTCTTCTATCCTGCCTTTCTCCCAATTTAGGGTCAATGCACATAGGAAGACATGCAGACTAAACTGTGTAGTAATCAAGAAAGAAGCTTTGTTGTTTTTGTATGCCTTCAAGTTGTTCCCAATTGACGGGGACCCTATTATGGGATTTTATGGGGCTGAGAGTGTGTGACTTGCCCAAGGTTTCCCAGTGGATTTCCATGGCTAGGAATAGAACCTTGATCTTCAGATGTGTAGTCAAACCACTACATTATGCTGGCTCTCTAAGAAAGAAGCTACACATTATAATTGTTAAGAAGTTGGGCAAGAGAAGACAAAAAAGAAATGGACTGATTAACAGTCAACAGAAATGGCTTATGTCAGGAAAAGAGCTTTACAAATGTTTATCAAATGCTAGCTTGGATCAAAGCAATTTTACTTCTAAAAAGGATATCTGGCCTAGCTACGATAGTCTTTTCTTGAACCAGAGAGTTAAAGGGTTGGTGAAAAGGGCTGCTTTTAAAGAAGAATAGATGACAATCTCCATGAGTGAAACTGGTCAAAGTATTAGAGAAACTAATAAGTTCAGCTTTTAAAGCATCTTTGAAAAGATTAAAATGTGTACCCTCTAAAAATGCTGTGGTTTGGTTTAATGCAAATACTATGTTTGGAAGACCTTTAGGAAACTTAGGCGCATATGTCATTAAAAGTGTCACGGGGTATATTTTATCAGTTCACTGGCTGACTTACAAATTTAATTGAAATATATAACATGAATAATTTAGCAGAGACCAGGAGGAAGATCTTGAATCTTCCTTAGCCTTTTGGGGCTTTGTGTTAAAAACAGTCTGCCTGGAAAACAAGGCAACATATGTTGATGACCACATCATAGGGTGCACACCTCTCTTTTTAAAAATAAAATCAATAGTCATATCATATTTTGGAACGTCACTCCTCTATAGGTGCTTAGTGAAATAATTATTCATGCCTCATGAGAGATTATTCTGTAAACATCTTAGGAGGGTAAACACTACATTCAAAGTTGCCCAAGTACAGAATGTTAATTAAGTTGTAAGGAAAACAACTAAGGGGCTTCTGTGGATCAGGATATTTAAAACGCCAAGCAAGAGAGAAAGAGTTCTTTTTTGCTCCTGACTTTTCACATTGTCCTTTCACATATTATAACACAAATGTGGCTCGAATATAACATGACACCAGGCATTGGCAGTATAAAAGGGGTCTTTGAACCTGCTTCTTTTTATCCTGCTCTATTCTTAACAGGGTGTCTCTGCTCTAATTCCTTTACCGTTCCAAAGAGAATTTGCTTCAAGGCCCATAATTGCACAAGGGAACTCAAGCCTCATCAAAATGTAAAGCATTCCCTCTCCTAAGCCAATTTGTATTATCTGGAGTAGTAACAAACTGATATACCAAGAAGAAATAATTAAAAATGCCTTTTTCAAATGGAGCTTTTTCACTGAAAACAGAATAAATTTCAATTTATGCCTGTCATGTAACAACAACAACAACAACACCAACAACATGGTGGTGGTAGTAGTGGAAATGCACTGAATCCCTCTTAATCATACTTAGAGTAGACTCACTGAAATCAGTGTAATAATTTAGCTGGGAGTAAAGCCTCGTTGATTTCAATGGGACTGCTAAAGACACAGGCTACGTTATCTGGCATGAGACCCTTCTTTTCACTCCCATCACTTGCTGATGGCAACACCAGACCAGAAACACAACAGTGCTTCAAACATGCATATATGTGATTGGGCAATGGGCAAAGTAATTGGGCAGTGGTTTGCCACAGGTTTTAGGCCAGAAACTTCAGGGCTTGTGACAATGGCAACCTCAGGGCCTGAAATGGCAATCTTAGTTAAAGCTAATCACAGTTTCATACCTAACAAAAAGCTGTGATTAATTGAAAATTTAAGCAAATGCTTCTGACTTTCTCTTCCCCGGCAGTAATGGAAGAAGAGAAAAAAGAAGAAACATTTTCATGTATGCAACACTAAACCCTTGTTTAGCATGACATTCAGATTGGACGGCAGTATCTTTTTTGGTAGTGCCAGTATGATGTATTGGTTTGAGTATTAAATGAAGACCAGGGTTCAAATAACAACCATGGAAACAGGGTGACCAGATGTCCTAACTGCAATGGAAGCCAAGGCATTGCAAAATGTAGGGCATTCAAGAAATAAGTATGACATAACAAAATAAAAGCTAAAAACACTAATAAGTTTAGGCTTCTTAGTCATGCTCAAAATGGAGGATATTTTGAAATTCCTCTTGTAGAGAAGGTTGAAATGTAGGCCATGTCTTGGAAAAGAAGGGCATCTGGTTACCTTTCATAGAAACCCACTGGGTGACTTTGGGAAGTCATACTTTCTCAGCCTGGAGAGGAAGGCAATGACAAACCTCCTTTGAATAAATCTTTCCAAGAAAACAATAGGGGCTAGACTACACATACATGTATTTTGCGAATTGCTGGAGATTTTCACATATTCATGTCAGAGCTTAATTGTCATCACTTTCCTTTGCAAATTCACATCTATTCCCCCTCCTTCTGCTGAAAATGCAAATCCATGCAAACCATATGAATAGTCACATGTTTGATAATGCACATCCTCACAGATATTGACAGATACTCTGATTAAAAAAACAAACACAAATCCTTTTTTATGGAGTTTTTTGCCACACACACAAACACAACACAGAAAGCCCAAATTCCTCCCTATCATGTGTGGTTCGATTGCAGTCTATTTGACCTGAAAGAAGACTAAATATGTAGACCATCCCTAGGATAGCCACACAATATTCTTTAGTAATTAAAAGGTGCTTTGCAGTGAAATAGCTGTCCTTCTAAGTGGCTGTAAAATATGGTGAGTGCCTCACATGGTGAGGCTGTTTTCCACTTAGAAATGATGGCATTTTTCTTCTTTCAGATTTGCTAGCTTTGCTATCTCCTGGCAAATTGTTTTTCAGAGAAGCATGATTTGAGCGAAACGGGAAATTTAATTCCTTGTTTGTTTCTTCATGAGGTTAGCTTTGTAAAGGGACTTACTCAAGGGAAGTGTTTATGGGACTATAGATAAACAAACAAGCTAACATCCTCAAAAATGGATTTCTTCACAGAGCAATTCACAATGCTGTTCTTTTGAAGAGGCTTCTGTAATATCCTTATTTACCACTTGTCCTAATTATAATGGTCACCCACTGGAAAACAGTTAAAAAGTGGCCACAGTGAACTCCACAGGACTCATAACAAAGCAGTTGGACAGGGATCAGATCTGATCTGTTTGCTCTGGTTGGCCACACATTCAATTTGTTCAGAGATTGCAAGGGTTTTTTTCCATCCAGTATATGGAGAAATTTGCATGTTGAGAAGTTCATATTAAAAAAAAAATAAACCAAAGAAAACTCCCTTTTCTACAACAAAGGATACAGTGATGAGCACTGTGGAGAAGAACATGTTTTACCTGCCTATGAGGTAGCTATGTGAAGGATGTGGAGTCTGACAGAAGGTTGTGCAAGATTGTTAGCACATGGATGAATACACAGGTCTTCAAAGACAAGCTTTTAAGAGCTAAGTCCTCAAGGCCATCTGCTTCGATGGATCTACTTGTCAGTTTTTCTAGATGCTTAAAATACTATGTGCAAAAGGCTGGATCATAAAGGTCAGATATGTGGATTCTGTTAAATGTGACAAGGGAAAAAACCCTGAGAGGCAGAGAACAAAATATTTGATAAAATCAGTATGTGGGTCCAGTTACTGTTTTCTGGGTATAAATGGCTATATGAACAGAAATAGCATAAATGGCTTTCCAGAAGTAAATATTTGACATTGTTTTTCAGTCTGTTACAGCTTATATTCAATTTCTGATTAAATTCATTTAATGTTGTCTTTTATGTTGTCTTTTATGTTGCTAAAATGGCCACAGCCACTTACAAGAGACAGGTATCAGCAGATTCAAGGCTACCTGCTGTCCCCTGCCCTCTACTCTGGCTAACCCTTTCCCGCTTTTGAGTTCTAAGTTGTGTTGCAAAGCAATTTTTTTATTGCTTGCTTTAATGTAATAAAAAAGATAGGCTGTAAAAAATCAATCTGAGCGAGACATGTATGAGAGAAAAGAAATAGCTTCATAACTGATGCCTGAAAATCACTGCTGATTAAAAATGTGCTCAGGTATTTCAGAATGGCATGTTGCCATAGCCTGTTTAAGACCTGCTTCCTGAGAGAATTTGACTGAGAATATTAAATCCCTCCAGGTCATTAGCATTTTAAGTAATTAGACTGAATGTGTATTCCCAAACGCTTATTTAGTGTCGCATTAATAACAGTGCACTGTGCTAAATTCATTTATGAATGATAAACCTATTAGCAGGTCCAGTTTCCATTTTATGTATGCCAGATGTATAAAACTGAAGGCTGCAATTTTATATATAATTCTTGGTGACTGATTGATTAGCAGGACGATCCGTCATGGGCTGAAGTGGCCATGAGACTGCTGAGGGGCACACACAGATGCTTTCATGGCTCTGGATTTAGCACTCAATCGTAAGTGGCCTAAAGCAAAATTCTGATGGATGCAGACTTCTCTGTGTGTACCTGTTGGCACCTACAGGATTGTCTCAGCCAATGGCCATGCCGTAGTTAATGCCAGCACAGGCTGGCTAAAACTTGTAGGATCGAACTGTGAGGTGCCACAAATTGAACACAAATGCATCAGGTGTGCAGTTATGGCTTCTTCTCTCTCTGTTTTTAATCAGAACAAGTAGAGATTTGAGAAAAAATGTACAATGTGACATCTGGGGTACTTCCACATTAGGAGTGTTCTAAACTTCCTTTCTTTTTAGAAAGAAAATGTTTTTAAAATACACAGAAAATGGCATAGGAGAAGAAAAATCTATTTTCTGCATGGAAAGTACTGTTTTCTATATCCAAAATGTGTAAATGTGTGGATACATAATTTTCCTGTCTTAGGGGTTCAGGCCCAGCATTGCCTATCCCTCTCTACTACAAAGACTAACTAATCATTCCTACAGTATCTCTTTCTTTTCACTGCTATGTTACCTTGCTGTAAATTTTCCTTGGCCTCCTCCTTTGCACCTCCAGCATTCTGTACTGCTTGTAAAGTAGGGAAAAAAAATCCTTTTGCTTCTTATACAATCCTGCTTTCCAACCCTTTCCTCTAGTTCAATGGGGCAACACTGCATGAATCCTTTCATGTAAGGATCAAGCCTTCTTTCCCTGATGTACAGCTGTTTGTCATCCATAGACAAACAATTCAGCCAACAAAATACTTTCTTTTCTTTCTTTTCTTTTCTTTTCTTTTTTTGTCAGACAAACCATTCTAACAATTCTGAGGTTTGGGAGTGGGTGTTTCCTATGCTTCTCAGGATCACTTTAGTCAAGGTCTGTGGACAAAAAATAAATTTAAAAAATGATATTTTGTAGATACACATGAATGTGGAATGCCATTTTCTCCATATACTTTGGGAGGTAACTAGAAGCTTCGACACTGAAAATACCCAAATATCACAATAAGCTGTCAATTAATATTTAATATTTTATAGTGAAATGATAATTTATAAGAGTTTATTACTTATAATTTATGAGGATAATGATTGAATTATATGATTTTTCAAAGGCAAGATGATAAAAAGCAAGATGTTAAATTGCAGGATCACATTAGGTCACACCCCCCCCCTTCTCTAAAATTCAGATTCCTTTCAGCCATCAAAAAGATATTTAATGACAAGGACACACATATGCATGCATATACAACAGATCACCAGGAGGTGGCAATAGTGCTTGCTGAAACATCTTAGTATAACCAGGCAGTAGAAAAGCTCTGTCAGAATTCAAATAGGCTATTTGCAGTTTTGCCAATGCAGATAAGAGCAGTCTGAATTATAAACATGGTGCACTTTAATTGTGTACTTTATTTACTATTTGGTACACTTAATAAATAATTTACCATCTCAGTTCAGGAGCATTAGAAGGTGCAGCAGATATTGGTTGAAAATATATTAGGCATCAAAGCCTGGCAAGATATAGGATAACTATCTAATTTTATCTTTGATTAAATTCTTCATCCGTGGTTCTTCAAAAGTTCAAAGTGAAGTATTTGTCAGACTTCATGCTTTTGCAAGAAAGTCACCAACATGATTTTTTTTTAATTCATAAATTTAGGCAGAAATTCATGGTGAGAAGCTTTATAATGCTGTCATTGTATTATTTACTGAAGATTCATTTGAAATTGTTCTGAGATCTTTCCTACAATTTTGTGGATTTTTTTTTAATTCTCAAAGAGTGAAGTTTTCTTGGTATTATTATTATTATTATTATTATTATTATTTATATAGCTCTGTAAGTTTACACAGTGCTGTACATACAATCTTATAGTTAGATGGATCCATGCCCTCAGGCTTACAGTCTAAAAGAGACAACACAAAAGGAAGAGGGGAAGGTGGTGGGAAAGGGGATGAGGTCCAGTGGTTCTTCTCTCCTTCTGGGGCCTGGACCAAGGCAGATGGACTGGAGGGAGGGCATGGCTTCTTAATACATAGTTAAGAGGAGGCATCCTGGGGCACATGGCACAATCCTGGGAACACTTCCCTAAAGAAATATGTTAAGAAATATGTTGTTAACTTGCAGAAATAAACATTAAATGAAAAAGAAATACTAGCTTAAAGGGTTTTAAATTGTAAAATGTAATCTTGGTTTCATGCTTGCTGTATTTAGTTTTAAAATACAAGCAATTTATCCTGGAACCTTGATGTCCATTCTGCCATTGATGCTTTGAAATGGAAGCCTGTCCACACAAGGGAAGGAACAGACGTTTTTCCAGTTCCCAAGTGGGGTTGAATTAGGAGTTCGTGATCCCTTGGAAAACTTAGAACCAAAACATCATGACAAAAGTTCCTGCAAATGGAAGGAATTTTGTTGGTCCTAGTACAACATTAACTGCACAGTTTTAGAGAATTGGCCAAGAGTTTGAGAATTTGTGCAGCTTTGCAGTCAAAACCTACTCTTGTAGACTTTTAAAATAAAATTATGTGCAGAAAAATTCACAATACCCCAAGGGCAGAAAAAAACCCCTCACTGATGCCCAAAACAGATGGGTGAAAAAAGCCCACTTCTGGGAGGCTTGGGGATGTGGTGATCACATTATGCCTGCTCCCAAACCACTCAGAAGCCACCGCTAAGTCATCCCAACCCAGAAAAGCCATCCTTAAAAGGACAGGTAAAAAAAACAAAACTCCTTTTCAGAAGCTACTTTGAAACAGTGGCGAGGGTCCCAATTGGGGCTGTATGCATGTGGTTGCCACAGGGGGCGGCCCCAATCTGTCCTTTTTGGATTATCTGTTTTGCCTCTTCCTTGCATTGTTTTTCACTCTATACTAGAAGAAAGCTGAGAAAATGCAAAAATTCAATCACACACTATACTCCTATACAAATGATGTAGAGATGCATTCCACACTGTGGCTGCAGCCATTGCTGGTCTGGACATTGCACAGATATTGGGAAAAGCAACAGGAAAAGAAACTTGGCTTCACTGAGTTTTCACTACATAGGAAAAGCAATCTTGCATACAAAACACACACATGGCTGCCTAAAAATAGTCCTTTCCATACTGAGTTTTCTGAGAAGTAGGAGTAGCTACCCTGTTTCCCCGAAAATAAAACATCCCCTGAAAATAAGACGTAGTAAAGGTTTTGCTGAATTGCAATATATAAGGTCTCCCCTGAAATTAAGACCTAGCAAAGTTTTTGTATATAATACATATACAGTATATAATACATGTTCATTTTTTTTGTTGTTCAATAATAAATGTGAATTCTTCTTCATGGAAAAATAAGACATCTCATGAAAATAAGACCTAGCACATCTTTGGGAGCACAAATTAATATAAGACACTATCTTTTTTTTTTTTTTTTTGGAAGATACGGTAGTAGCTTCTGGAAAACTATGAACTTTTCTTAGGAACCTGAACAGCTTTTGTGTATCCACCATAAAAACATAAAATAAACAAGGCCATTGTATTATTTCTTTCTGAGTGCACAGGTTGCTTTTTAATTCAACAGCCAAGATGTGGAATGACAAGAAGATTATGGGTGGTATCCAACTAGTGTCATTCTGCTGACAGAAGACATCTGTGAGCATAACAAGGAAGGGATAGGTCTACTTTAGAGGTGAATCGAGTTTTTCTTTCAGCCTCCAAACAACCTCCCATGCTGTTTTGAAAGTTCTCCCATTCCTCTCTAAGATTTTTTTTGGAGGTGGGGGGGGGCTGCCTTCTGTCAGCAGAGGCACACCAGTTGGATAGCACCCAATGTCTGGCTCTTTGAGTTCTTCTGAGAAGATGCAATAAAAAGTTACACATACTGCTGCTATTTTTGAAATCCATGTTTTCTTGTAGCCTGAATTCAATTTTAAAATCTTCTGAGGGGCTTTACAGACCATCTGGTGCCACCTCTTTTTAGTCTGTACCTTCGCCACAGCAACCAGACGGAGCGGCGAAGGTACAGACTAAAAAAGGAGCCCCCAAAAGTGGCTCCTTTTTGCATCACAGTTGCGACGCAAAAAACAAAACAAAAGAAGTGCCTTAGGGTGCCTCTACGATGTTGCAGCTGCACAGCACCATATGAAAGCTGCACAGCTGCGACATAGTCATTGTGAACACTGTCTATACAGCGCTACGCAGCTGTGACACCCCCGTCACGTGCTAGGATTGTGGGGCATGTATATGCTCCGCCCCGAGGCAACCCTAGCATGTGACGAGGGTGCCCCTTAGTGCCCATCTGTTTTGGCCCTGAGTCTTCCTTAAAACTACATTGAAATATATATTTGGATTAAGCAAGATGAAATAATTTTAGTGTGAGATAAATGAGAAATGTCTTTTTCCAGTCCTATGTCCTTACTTCCCTGAAATATAATAGCCTGAATTTTACCCAGCAGTTTGTCATTCTTGCAGTCTTGTTGAATAGGCACTGGTATGTCAAATTCATCCTCAGTTGGGATGAAATGTGGATATTGCTTATCTCAGATTGGTTGATTCCCTTTCCTCTGAAATAGCCACAAGCTTCAAAAGGTACAAAGGAATTGCATCCTTCATTTTGCATTCCTTCCCATTTTGTTTTCAGTGCAGCAGGCAATATTCAGGACTAAATGGGACAAGAGGGTACAACTCTGTTGATTCTGTTGGATTTTTTTTTAGTACTTTTCAATATCATGGAGCGTGGTGTCCTTCTGGATAGGATCTTAGATTTGTAGTCAGACATTTTTCATCAGATTTGGAAAGGACCAGATGTACAATTTGGAGGTGTTAATAGATCCACCATTGTCATAACTGTGTCAAGTGGAACCCAATATTTCAAGTGACTTTTGTCACCCTTGGAATGCCAAGTGGACATTCAAGGCAGGATTTACATTTCAAAATTAGCAGAGAAATATAGAGCAAAATGTAGGTTATTTCTGATAACTGATGTAGAAGGAGATGCCATTTTAGAATCTTCATATTACATTTCCTTTGAACCATGGCAGTGTAACTTCTTCCCATGCCAAGAATCAGTTTGGGGCCTTGTGAGTGAATCCATACTGTCATTCTCCCCTATACAAATATTGTTCTGATCTGTAAAGAAATGCAGGTGGTGTCACTATGGGAATGAATAATATGTTCCCATGTGTCTTGGAAATTCTCACAGTATCACAAGGATGAAAATTGTATCACACTCTAGATGTTGGTGAACTACAACTCCTAGCATTCCCCATAATTGATGGCTTTCATGGTTAGGGCTTGTGGGATGTGCAGTCCAGGATCTAGAAGGCTACATTATTCCCACCCCTGCAGAAGTCAAATATCTTAGCAAATTACTATATCAATTTCTGTTTCTGTGTTTGTTTGTTGAACATCTCCTTTTCTCGTAAACTATTGTTACAGTGTTAGATTCACTATTTCTATCTCCACTGGGAACATCTGTACTTTGGTATTTTTGCCCTTCTGCTTCTTCATTTCTTTTCTTTATATTGTTTGCCTTACTAAATCCTACATTAATATCCACTCTGGTTTCAGGGGACCAACCTCTCTTATAATGTTTGCATATTTCCAAATATATATTTTTGTGTTTTAATAAAATTTATTTTAGCTTTTGTGCAATTGCTGGCAAATCTTTTTTTTTCCCTCTGTGAGAATAGTGAAAAAGTCTATTGGCTGCCCTATTCTTTAAATCTGGCTAGATGTGAGCTTTAGGGTAGAAAACCATGCTGGTTATGCATGAATTGCTTTCCAGAGCCCATACAGTGAGCTATAGAAATATATTTTCTTAATAGGAGTCACTGTGGTTAAAAGATCATGGGCCGTATATTAGTTAAAGAAACACCAAACCTGGCTCATTCTGTTTTTGTTCCATGTGCTTTTAGATCAGTCACTTTCTTGACCTGACCTCATTAGTAAGTTTTTTTTTCTGTGATTGTTGAAGATGAATCCAGTCAATGTATAGTTTTTAAAAGGAGCTTATAAAGACATAGAAAAGGCATTCCCAGGGCAACAACTAAAACATTAAATTAGACTTTGACAGCAGAACATTTTACTCCAGGTAGATTAGAAAACTATGCCAGAAATTACCACTCATAAAATCTTCCTAGTACTTATTTGCATTTTATTATGGTGCATATGGAATACACATCCAGGCTTGATTTATTTCAAACTGCAAAGATCTAACACTCTTTCATGATATTTTTCATGCTGCTGATGAAAAGAGGAATCATTTCAGACAGGCATGGTTTGACTGCAATATTAATGTTGGAACTCAGTCAAGTTGTGTGGAACTTGTTTTCCTACATTGACTTGATTGGCAAGTAACCATGGATTTGCCTCTCCCTCATTTGGGTGGATAAACACTGTAAGCTCCAGGAGATAAATTATTCCTATACCTCAAGAGGAGAGGTACATAGCACAGTGTTTCCAATGACTGAATGTCTATGTGAATGAATAATGAATGAGCCACAAACAATACTTTATAATCATCCTAGCAATTCTGACAATACCTAAGTTCAGAATGGCATTATAGAACCTAACTGGTACCACTGTACTTCACCAGTTTAAAAGCTGATGAGGAAGATTCATATTTAAAGATTACCTTACAGAATCCACTTAATGAAGGATGTACAAGTGATCCAAAGCAAACAGATTTTATTGCCTAGCATCATTTTGACATGATCCATTTTGCCATGTCTGCATAAGAAGTTTAAAATTTGTGTTTCCATTTGTTGCTGTTGTTGTTGTTTTCTTTCTCCATATGGGTTTTTTTATTTATTTTCATCTAAATTTCAGAGCACTATGAATTATCCATAATACCCCAAATGTCTTCCTCCCATAAGATCCTCTCCACATCCCCAAGGTCTGATGTTATGGTCCTTCTCTAGTTCCTGATATCAGCAGATTGGTTGGGATATTTATTTTATTTTATTTTGTCATTTGTATTATAATAATTATAATAATATAATCTCATCATATGATTCAAGGCATCTTACATCCATTTAAAACACAGTATATTATTGAAAAATCTGTTAATACAAAAGCTTAAACACAGTTAAACCTGAGTTCTATTGTTTAAAAAATGGAAGTTAAAGACACAAGAAGGCCTGAGGGGGGTGGGGTGGGGTGGGATATGTAGTGGTTCATCATCTTGAAGAATAGAGAGAAGCTACTGAGTTCTCAGAGTTGCCCCGTACCACAGCCAACAGAAATTCCTTTCCCTCATAAATTAGTCTTTTCTGTGTCTACTTCCATAGGTAGTGACAAAAACTGGGTAGAAACCTTTGCAATTTCAACTGCTATTTATTGATAGCCAACCTGAGTGCTGTCTCATTTTTTACAAGTATTAACAGAAGGGCAGGATATAAAGAGTATGAAATACAATTCAGTGAAGAAATTTCCGCCAAACACCAAGATTAATTGTTCAACTGCTATTGTAAGAAATATATACTATTTTATTCTAGTGCCCATTTCTTTCCATTTTTTTTACCAATTCCTGCTGCCTAAAGAGGTGTTCAGATCAGTTAAATAGGCAAAGAGTGACAATTTTTTAACCATGCTGTAAATGCCAGTCTATAGAATATCGATCTAGCTGAAGTTACAAAGCATTTTGACACAATTCATGTTTGAAGCTAGCAGTTTCAACTTTTTGAAGAGTTTTTTTGCCATAGTGTAGAGGATTTCTGTACCATTATGAGCTACTATCAGGAACAACCTCCAATAATATGGCATGTCTAAAACCAACATAACTAGAAAATTGCCTTCCTGGATCAAAGCAAGGAATCCATTGATCCAATGATCACTTTGATGTTTCTGGGAGTCCAACATTTCTACATGGAGTATGGTGCTCTCACTTGCCTTGACTTTGGGTTTGACCATGTTCAAATGACTAGTCATATCTATGAAATCCAGTTCTTTAAAGACTGAAGCATAGCAAGAAGTTCCCATCAGAAATTTTTCTTTTAAAAAATTGGCCATGGTTAAGGCTGCAATTGAATATGAAGCTTTCATTGCAAGATATAAGCAATATGTAGTCCACAGTTTGTGTGTGTGTGTGTGTGTGTGTGTGTGTTTCAGGTTATGTGGCCATGTTCTGGAAGAATTTATTCCTGACATCTCACCTGGAATAAATTCTTCCAGAACATGGCCACAAAGCCGAAAAAGCCATAAAAAACTATGGATGCCAGCCGTGAAAGCCTTCTACTTCACCATATGTAGTCCATTTTTCCTGTTATGTGGAATCTGTTTATGGAAGTCTCTGATGCAGCACCCTATATGACTTGGGCCCGACTTACTTAAAGGAACGCCTCTCCCTATACAATCTACCCCGCACACTTAGAACAACAGGGAAGAACCTGCTAGAGGTCAAGAGGACTAATCGGGTAACAACTGCTCAGAGGGCTTACTCTGCTATTGCCCCGAAGTTATGGAACGCCTTGCCGGAGGAGATCCGTCTTATGACCACCTTAGAAGCTTTTAAAAAAGCATTTAAGACGGATCTCTTCCGGCGGGCCTATCCACCAGATCTCCTCTAGCAGAGTATTAAGACGTAATTGTACCCTTGATTAATTAAGATACTTCTGCACTGTTAATAATGAATGTATTGACATTGCTGTGTTTGTAAGTTTACTAAATTTATGATGTTTTTAACTGTATTTTATAATTGTATTTTACTGTTGTTGTAATCCCACCTCGATCAGATGGAGAGTCGGGAAATACAAATAAATTTTATTTATTATTATTATTATTATTATTATTATTTATTATTATTAATACTCTAGGCCTTGCTTTAGCATGAATGTGTGAGTGTGGTAGAGCATACTGTTTTTTTGTTTTTTTTAAAGCAATAGAAATAACCTTCTGGTAACATTTGATTTTGGAAATAAACCAATTAAAACCCATTTTTGGTGGTGGATTAATCTGAGGGATTAAGATATGTTTCAAACCCACCAAAAAGTAACTAGTCAGAATAGAATTAACTAGTCAGAACTGTTTTTGGTCTTTCAGACCACATATCCCTGTTTTGCCATGCCTCTGGCACTAAGCAACAGACCTATGGCAACAGGCCTCTCTACCAACACAGAGGTAGGAATAGAGTGCATGAGGACTCCTATGTTTTTTCCCTGAAGTACAAGAATATTCTGTTGTTCTTGTTGAAACTTCAAGTCATTTCTGACTTATGGTGAGTCTGAGGTGAACCAATCACAGTGTTTTCTTGGCAAGATTTTAATAATAATTATTAAGAATTTTCCAAATACAATAAACATTACAAATATTTAAAGAGAAAAAAAGGAAGCAGAAAAATGAAAAACAAGAAAATGGAAAAGGAAGATAATCAAGTCTTGCTAATTCTCAAAAGCAACAATTGTCATGTCATTCTCTCCCTCTCTTTTTCAAAAAAAGTCTATCAGGGGTTTCCTGTCTTTTAGAAATGACACTAACCATTTTTCTCTAATCAAACCAGATAATTTGTCAATTTCTGCTAACCCATTCAGTATTAATAATGCCCCCAGTAGATAATAAGGAATCTGTATACATACAATAGTTTTGCTGCCATGGTCATATGCTTAAGTAGTTTTCCATGGTTCTTTTCCAACTGTTCATAAGTCCCAAAAGAAAAAAAAATCTGATTTTAATTAATGTTAAATGAAAAGATCCTCTGCAACCAAGCATGTATTTGAACCAAGAACTTTTTGCCCTTTTCACATGTCCACTACAATTGTGAAAGATGCCTTTATGTTTTTCGCACTTCCAGCATAAATTTGAAACCCCCTAGACAGCATCTCTGACATCATATACCAATGGTACATCATTTTAGAAATACAGTTGGCCCTCTGTTTTTGTTGGGGATCCATTCTGGACGACCACCATCACCCTGGTGAAAACAGAGACTTGCCTATATTCAAGCCCTAAAGTGCGAGGGCCTGTGCCTCAGGGGTGGGCCCCATTGAAAATAGCTGAGGTTGCTGCTCCATGAATATTTAAGACCACAGACCTCAAATCCGTGAGAAAGGAGGGGCTACTTTTTCTTTAAGATAATAGCATAGCATAAATTTCAATCCCTTTGACTACATTCTTTTCCATTTTCCATCTGTTAGTTATGGTCAAAATTCTTAGTCCTTTTTATCATGCAATCCTTTACTTGTTTTTCGTCCATGCCAAATTTTAACAAAAGTTTGTACATTTTACCAATTACATGTTCATCATCTGTACACAACTGCAATTCAATTTGTTTTGTTCAAAACCATAATTCTTTTTAACTGTAGATAAGAAAACCACTGAAAACTATATCTCTCTGTGACTGGCTGCACATTTGATTTGATTTTATATTAAACTTGGCAATTCTCCAAAATACCTTGGTACATTAACCATCTTCCTTTGCTTGTTGTTTCTCTTCTATATATATATAAAGTCTTGTGCTGAGACCCTTAAAGGCTTTTTTGGACAAACCTAGGTGATATCTATTCCATGTTCTCACTAAGGCTCATCTCCCAAAATAATTATTAAAATCAACATTCACTTTATCATACCATTAATATCCATGCCACTCAAACCTCAAACTTTGCTTTTTTAGTTCTAGTAATCTTTTATTTTCCATTCTTTCAGCCAAATCAAATAACAGGTAGAAAATTACAATTTCAAATCAGGTGAACCCAATCTTCCTCTTTGCTTTGTATCTTGAAGCACTTTATATTCGACTTTTAATCCCCCCCTTGTCCTACAAAACCTGGGCATAACATAAGTCGAGGGTAAAATTTAGCAAAGAAAAACAGTGCCAAAGAACATATAAAATTATGGCAGGCCTAACTGTTTTGGATCACACTAAATGGTGGATGGAAGAGAGAGTAGAAGGAGGTCATTGCTTCCAGGACAGATTGCACTTTTGTCTTTCCCTAAGGAATGGTTCCAGTTTTAATAAGTGTTAAACATAGTATTTACATTGACCCGTGGATAAGTTAACTTATATTTGGGGGGGGGGGTCAATTATTTGATTAAAATTTCTAGACTTATAGCCTATGCTTTCCTGGCCCATCTGCTTTGCCCTGTAAAGTCTTAGGCTGCAGATATAATTCAGTTTGGCCACATTTTAACTGCCATAGCTCAGTGCTAGTTTGTTGTGGAACCAGAGTGCTCTTACTGAGAAGGCTAAATAGCTTACAAAACTACAAATCCCAGAATGCCATAGCATTGAGCCATGACAGTTAAAGTGTGGTCAAACTGCATTATTTCTACAGTACAGATGCAGCCTTAATCAAACAATCATACAGCTATATCACAATGGCTCACTAATATTCCTTTAGTTAGACATTTTTTAAAAAACAATGCCTTGAATTTTTACATAGAGGCCTATGGATGGAAGAAATGTGATTGGAAACCAAATGTGTCAATAATGAGTAGGTAAATCACAACTGAAAGGTTCATTATTGTAGTCTAGTCCCTTTAAAAACACAACTGGTGTGTTGTGGGATACCTACATTCATGCTAATAACAAAACAGCAATCACAATCTTTGTCATCAGTCTGGTTACAATGTAGAATTTCTGAAACTGAAATGATTAACATGACTCTCAAATACACTCTCTCACTATAGTAATAATTGGCTCTATTTTGTATCTTTTTTGTGTGCTATTAGCCTTCACGATGTCATTTACAGTAATCTAAACATTCAGAATATTAAAAGTGAATTCTTCTGATAAGATAATGCAATGATCTGGCAGCTACAAAGAATTATTTCTTTGGGGTATAGTGAGCACACTCCATCTCTAAACCTCTTGAAAATGTTAATTAGCACCAAATAAAGAACAATGGAAAATGTCTGCATGCTTTCTCTGAGACTAGGATTTGGGACAAGTCATTTTGCACATGACTTGAATACTTAAGTGTAAAGAGATTTAAATATCTGATTTTAATAGGTTTCATCCCACTGGGAGAGACACTTTTGATTATCTATGACCTCTACCAATTATTGTGATTCTCCCCATAGGCCAACCATAATTTTAATAACTCATCAAACTAAGCCTGAAGGTTTTCTAAAATGCCAAATATGTACTTGAACTTTTTTTGCTAGTTACAGAGCAAGTAGTTGCTACCTGACCTTCTTTTATTCCAGTTTTTTTTAACAGCACCCATTCTAAACTCATTAAGACATTTAACTTTTGAACAAAGGTTTCTCATAAAACAAGAACCCCTACCTGTACATAGGTGTAAACGTATTAATAGACAACATCCAAATATGAATACAAAAGAGTGCTTGATTGAAAATATGTGATATAAGATCATGCTATACAGGCAAACTTGCTTCTGTGTTATTGTCCTGCTATATGTTAAGAAGAATTGCCATATGAATGGTTGAAATTTGAATTCTGGGTTACTGAGCCATGCATAAATACTGTTAGTTTTATCAAGAAAGGCAACATAATATGTGGAGGCACTAACATGTGTGTGTAAATGCAAGATAGTTGCTTTGTTGGTTTCCTATTCAGCAGTTTCTTTACACACACACACACACACACACACACACACATCTTTCTTTATTCACATGAAAAATGCTAAATAAACCCGGTTTAGCCAAGTGGTTTTTAAGTTTGATGGATAAACCTGCCTGAAGAAAAAAGATGGGAAAAAGAAAACTGTCAGAGAACTTTGGTGAGTTTAGCAATCTTATGATCACACTTTTCTGTGCCATATGCTGAGAGCACATAGCAATTAGACCATGTTTTACAGAAACTGCCCCATTAAACACAGCAAGAAGTTGATAGTTCTGTATTCATTTTATACACTAGATCAATACCACATCTTACTTATTATCAAATCTAGTTGTAAGATGTGCTCATTAAAATGGAAATAGGAAGCTTATTTTCTTGGAGAAACAAATGTAGAACATATTCTTGAGCCAGAATTATAAAGTACAGCATGGTGCCCACTGAGAATGCCCCCTGCCAAGCATTTGCAAGGAGAAAAGTGGAAAATGGTAGTATAGAAATGTATAGGTGTGGGTGATACTTCTGCTGTTGTAATTGTAATTGATAATATGTGAGTAATTGTAGTAGAAAATATTTAAGCTCCAGGGGGGAAAAGGAATATAATTGGGTGTCCCCTCCATCTTGTAATTCCAACAGGGTTGAGACAAAAAGAAAAACAATCCCTATTCACTTCAGAAGCTGGATCTTTGTGTGCATGCTGGTGTGGGGGGGGGGAGGTGGAGAAAAGGAGAAGGGAAACATTATCATAAAATCTCCACTGTTTTTGATAACCCTATACTCTCTGCACATAGTCCTTGAATCTACGGTGTCTACATCCTATGCAGCAATCTTTTAAAATTTACAGTACAAAGCATGCTTTTTACACTTTATCATCTTGTTAGTTAAAAAACTCATGCAAACAAATGTGGTATCCAGTTTCGGGAGATTATCACACCCACAAAAAAGACAGGAGCATAGTGGGATGCTCCTGTCAATATCAGGTGATAACGCAATGATTATCACATGACATTGTGTGGTGTTGTGATTATCCTGCAATGATTCTGTGAATAAAGAGGAATTCTAGCACCACTTTTTATTCACAGAAAATCCTGTGAATAAAAAGGGGCCCTAGAATTCTTCTTTATTCACAAGATAATTGTGACGTTGTGTTATGTCATGTGATAATAATCATGGTATCACCTGATATTGATGGGAGCATCCCACTATTTTCCTGTCTTTTTTGTTGGTGTGATAATCTACCCTGATTCAGGCCCACGCATGTACACCCACTGAGGTACTTTGGGCAAATCACACTCTTTCTGTCTCAGAGGATGGCAAGGGCAAACTCCCTCTGAAGGAATTTGCCAAGAAGTTCCATTTTGGTCTGCATTAGGTTCACTTTAAGTCAGAAATGACTTAAAGGCACACAGCAACAAAATATCATCAAAAGGGGGTACAGTTCACAATCTGCAAATGGTTATTTTTATATTACTAGATTTTCCATTTGTACAAGCAGTATGAGAACATATTATTTTAAAATGTGCTTAGGTTAGCATTCCTAGGTCTGCATGCCAGTATGTGTGTGAATCTGTGTGATGGGCCCCACTTCAAGTGAGAATGGCAGTTCATGGCACGATAGGTGATTCCACCTCTTTTGGTATAGTGACTAAAGCATCTTCCTGCGGTTTTCATTTTTTGTTGTTGTTTGTTTGTGAGTGGTCAGTCATGTCTCTTGAACAACTTGTTTACCAAACATTCTGTTACATTTAAATGCCTATTAAATTTGCACATCCTCTGGTGCAATCTTGGCAGTCAAAAACAGAGCCTGTGTTTCCTTACTTAAGAAATATTCAGATATTGAGAGAGAATGAACAGAGAGGTAAGAGGCTACAAATAACTGCTGTCAAAGTTACCTGTGACAAATTAGACATTCCCTGTTTCATTGTATTTTGTGGCAAAGGTCAACAGATGGTGCCATTGAAGATAGTTCCCCCTTCCTTTAGTGGTATTTGTGTTCCTGGTTAGATTTGTGACACAGTTTTTCAGCAATGTGTTTTGTTGTTTGCTTCAAGCTTTTTTGTTGCTCTTGCAGAATAGACACTGGCCTTTTCCAGCTGGTGTATTGCTACATATGTAGCTCAACAGTCATAGTGGTGGAGCATTGCCTACTGAGCCTAGGATTTGACAGCAGCTCAGTGTATAAACAGTAGACAGGTGTGCCTGTATCTCTGCAGCTTCTATCCAAGTATTCTGCCTGCCAGTGTCACTTATAGCACCTGCAAGTTGACCTTGTAGGATAAGGGGTATCTTGGATGGGAGTGGGAAAGACTCCTGCCTGAAAGGCCAGAGAATTACTGCCAATTACAGTCAGTAATATTGAGCTCATTAGATCAAACTGCTGACTAGAGCTTGGGAAAGTTATTTTGGGGGATTAAAGCTTCCAAAATCTCCCAGCCAGCATTGGCAGAAGCACTTGCTGGCTGGGGGATTCTGGCAGAACTAGTCCAAAACAGCAATTTCCCAAGCTCTGGGTGTGACACTGTGAAAGACAGCTTCCTATGCTCATGTGTATAAACATATAAAGTAAAAGCCTCATATTGAGTTGGTCTCTGGGAATATTCTTTTGCATATGTCTGAACAATGATATCTTTGTTTGTTGTTTTTGTGTTGTTGTTTTTTTCCATTTTGGATGATTTTCATTTTGGGAAAACAATCAGTACATATTTGCTAAGTGCTATCCATCTTTTTAGAGAACATTCCAATCAGTTCTGACATGATAGCAGCAGAACAACGATGAAAAAATGCTTTCCTTGCTCCACTGCTAGGGTTTGCTTCATCATAGCAGTACCTAGTGGCATCACAGTGGTACACTAACACCTGGATAAACTTTTGGCATAGTACAGCTATGCAGTGTTTGGAAGTTTAATGGAGACAGTATGCAAAAGAAACAATAAAGTGAGAAAGACAGTGAGTCAGCAGAGTTTTTGCAGACATATCTTAAAGCTGATCTCCTTACCACTGTCACAGCAGTGTCACCACAAAAGGATTTTGAAAGGACAGTTGGGCAGAGCATGGTGTAGGAGCAGCAATGCATCTGTCCTGGTTTTAATCTAGACTTTCAAGAGATAATCCAGGATACTCAACACAACACTCCAAAAGGTTCATCACCTTGCATAGTTTTCTTTAAAGTTCATAACAAAACATATAGCACATTTGTTACTCCATGAATATGATTACTACCAGCCAGCTGTGCCACTAGGGGAATGCAGAGGTGTGGGAGGCACTAGGTGTCACCCTAAGGGGAGGTCACACCACTGCTCCCCAAGCAACTGTCTTTGGGCAGAAACAGGCTATGGAGTTCACCTGTATCCCTTTAAAATGCTGAAGAGATGGGGTGAGTGGGGTGATGCTCAGTGGGAGGAGAAAGAAGAGACTAAAAATATATATTTTTAATAAATAAATACACTTTCTTTTAGAACATCACAATACATTCACTTTAACCACATGAATGTATGCAAATGTAAATATATTTAGGCTGTGCATAAGATACTGTAATTTAAAGGTATAATTTTAATTTTTCTAGCTGTTTATGTCACAACTATTACCATTACATGCAGTGATATACAGGAATTACAATTTATGGGTAACATTGGTACAAAAAACATTACTAAGGATTCTGCAGGGTGTAGTATGGGAGGAGGTCAATGGGGAGGGGGTGACACCATGAGTTACCACACCAGGTGATGCCAACCCTAATGATACCACTGCTACCAGCTTCCACTGGAATAAAAGTGCTTGAATATGAGTTTCTCTTCCGTAAGCTGAAGTAGCATTAGCAAACTGGCCTGTGCCTCACTTTGCTGGAGGATTATTCAACTATGACCCTTCCAATAACTGTTGACAGATATTCCATTAAAATTGCATTCCAATCTATGACATTTATCATCTCTGAAAAGCATCTATGTCTGAGAACATAGGCTAATTTTATGAGAATCTCTACAGTGTAAGTGAAATTATGTGGATCAATGGCAGTAGGAAAAATTGGATTTCTTTTTCCATAACCAAAGCTTGCCTAATTTTGCATTTTGCTGCCTGTAGCAAGTAGCAAGATAATACTTACCCCATTTCATGTAGAAAACTTAGGTGGACTGGTGGCTGAACGTTTCTTCAACACTAATGATAGATGATAGATAGATTTACTAAAGAGTAAAGACATACAACTGAGCACTAAAGTCAGAATCTTCCAGGCCATTGTATTCCACATCACCATGTACGGATGTGAGAGCCAGACAGTGAAGGAAGCAGACAGAATAAAATCAACTCATTCCTGATGTGGTGTTGGAGAAGAGTACTTATGATACCCTGGACAGCCAAACACACACACACAACAACAACAAGAACAACAACAAATAAACGGGTCTTTGAACAGATCAGGCAAGAGCTTTCCTTGGAAGTCAAGATGGCCAAGTTGAGGCTATCATACTTTGGCCACATAATGAAGAGTCAGTAGAAAAAACAATAATGCCAGGAAAGTAGAGGGTAGACAAAGGAGGGGAAGACTGCAGACCAGATGGATGGACTTAATCAGGGGAGCTATGGGCATGGGCTTGGAGAACCTGAGCAGAGCAGTGGAAGAGAAGAAAACTTGGAGATATCTCATCCACAGGATTGCCATGACTCGGATTTGACTTGAGGGCAGCTAGCAACAACATCGATCCCCCCCCCATTATATTTAGCTAAAATCAGACCTTTTCTTTCAGCATCTACTGCCAAGATTTTGGTTCATGCCCTCATCATTTCTCTCCTCGACTACTGCAACCTTCTGTTGATGGGGCTTCCTCTGTCCCATCTCAGCCTCTTGATTTCTGTTCAACATTCTGCCAGTATTATATTTTCAGCTTGTTGTATGATCACACCATCCCTTTGTTGTCATCTCTGCATTGGTTCCCTGCTCCCTTTAGGATTTGTTATAAGCTCCTTTTTGTAACCTTTCCAAGCCCTACATGGTTTGCCCCCACCCTTATTTGTGTGTTTTTGCTTTCCCCTGCCATCCTGCTTGTGATCTATGGGCTCAGAGCTCCTGACCCAGCCAAGGGTTTCCTCATCCCCGGCTCAAATTCGCCCTTTCTATCTTGCTGCTCTTCACTGCTGGAATCTTCTTCCCAAACATTTCAGGACAATTACTTCTTTAATGAGCTTTAAGTCAAAATTAAATACAATTTTGTTTTGGGAAGCTTTCCAGCTTACAACCTAGTTTTGATAGTTAGATAAGTGTAAGTGTGTATTGTTTTTATAGTTTACTCTTTTAGAGTTATTTAATGATACTGTTATTTTATAATCTCGGTTGCTTTTGATTGTAGATTGTATGCCACAGCCAGGTTTTAACTGTATTCTTATTTTGACAATTATGTAAAGTGCCAAAAGTTATGGCACTATATAAATAAACTTTAATAACAACAATAACAACAACAAATGATAAATCAATGTCCTCCACAGCACCTGAAGGGAGCAGCCGAGTTCTGGTGGCATACAGCTTTCTCCTCCAATACCTTGCTGTGCCTCCCAGCACCTGGTACCTAAGGCAACTGTTTTACTCTGCCAAATGACAGGGACACCCCTGTTCCATATTTTGCTTGGTATATAGAGAGTGAGGGCTAATGTGGCACTAAAAAATTCATGTACAGGTTTCAATTATTGTTACTTACTTACCTAGTCTGATTAAGATGCAGAAATAAGGATGCTTAGCCCTACCCACTCCATCATCGTTTTCTTTATGCTGAAAGCAATATCTGAAGATGTTTGCTTGAAGATCTGAAGAGGAGAGGATCCTTTTCGCATAGAGATAGCAAGAGTCCTGATTTTCCAACATCCTTACACAAGGAGTCACCCCACAAACAAGTTTCTTTTAGACTTGGGTCTTTCTACATGCGGAAAGTGCTACTGGGGTGGAGGAGGGCTAGGAACTCCCCTATTTATATGTTAATTCAAACTAAATAAGCAATGCTTGAACATAAAATATGCAGAATACCAATACCATATTGATAAAGCTATGCATGTGAAGACTGTGTCTGTCAAAAATGGGACAATTTCCAATGATATTTTTTAATCAAGAGTTTCACAATAAGGGATCATTTCTTTCTTTCCTGTTCCATCTGCATCTCCTGAAGTCATATGAATATGAAGAAAGCCCTCAATTTAATTTAAAACAGATAGGTTTTTAGCCTCCTGGCTCCAGAGAAACTTGAAAACATAACCCCAATTAACCCCAAATTCTCAAACAAGAAACCTAAATGGAAGAAAATATATATTCCCAAAAGAATTATTTTTGGAACTCTCAAAAAAGATGTAATTCTGGGTCTCTAACTCATTTGTTCCTGAAGTTTCACACTGCTGGAAACTGGCCTGTTATCAAATGGAACAAAAAATAGATACTGAGGAGATAACAGTGTCTTTTAAGCTTAAGGCCTTGTTTGCATAAAGATTTGGTTAAACCTAGTATATCCAAATTCTGGATTTAATAGCAAACATAAGCCATTTTAGAAATCTCCATCCGCACGTTCATTTAATATGAGACTGAGGGAAGGAGTTATGGTCAGTGCTTCACTAGTAATGTGTATCTTTCACTGATGTGCACATATCATATGAAAAGTCTGAGGTAGGAACCCACCTGTCCACCATGTTGCTCAGGACATTGATAGTCTCAGTTGCAAAGGGCTTCTGATCCCAAAGAGGAACCCACACATTATAACTGTATATCTGTATCCCCTTTGAGACTGCAAAGTGTATGGCTAACAGAGCCATTAGTTTTGGAGTACAGAGTACCAGTTCCTGTGTTGGAAGGAAACTTGAAAAATGGATTCCAAATGGATTGGAAGCACCATGTTTCAAGTGTAGTAGATCCAGATCTATCACAAAGCCATAAACAGATTCGGAAGCTCACAAGAAAGCTTCAAGTGTTTGCCTTAAATATTCACAATTCCATAGGACAGAACTACATATCCATTGTTTTGGAGCTAAGAGAGACTGTCAACGATACATTCACCTAATTTCTAAGTGGGAAAACTGATACATAGAAAAACAAAAACAAAATAAACTATTCCCCACCACCACCACATTTTCCTTTAAAAATGTTCATCTCTTTTAAATAGTGGCCAATTGGCACAATCATTCTTTAACTTGTGGTAATTAGTCTACATGGGACTTTTAAAAAGCAAATGTGTTATCACATGAAAATTTGTAGTTTATCTGAAATATTGTTCCTAGGCTACCGCTACAACTCTTTTTAGAGGCCATGGCATGTCTTTAGTTACAAGCAGAGCACAGCTTCTACTTGTCTGAATGGGGCAGAGCATTTGATTGTTGCACAGAGTCTTGACAACTTCTTCCTTTATAGTTTGATAACCAACTGCAGCTAGTAATGACTCTCCATATTTCTGCTCAGTTTGCTCCCTCATTTTTCAGATTTCCCTGGAAGATCATTGAATCATCTCTAAAGATGAGAACCAAAGCATTGTGTCTTGAAGTGTCAGTCATTTTTGGTTGTTTGTGTGTGGAGATATGTTAGTGTGTTGGTGATATGGATTTAATGTAATATTTTAATATTTAATAAGATGCAGTGGCTGAGTGGTTAAGATGCCAATTCTGACAATCAGAAGATAGGAAAGTTGGCAGTTTGAGGCCCAAGTGCTGCATGATGGGGTGCACCCTGTCACTAGTCCCAGCTTCTGCCCATCTAGCAGTTCAAAAGCAGGCAAATGAAAGTAGATAAATAGGTACCACTTCGGCGGGAAGGTAACAGCATTTGATGTAGTCTATCTGGTAGTCTGGTACATGACTACCAGAGCCATCCTTGGACAATGCTGGCTCTTTGGCTTAGTAACAGAGATGAGTACTGTCCCCTACAGTTGGTTACAGCTAGACATTCATGTTGAGGGGCTACCTTTACTTTATGGATTTGATATAACATTTGTTCTTCAGTCATAGTGCTTTGAATGAAATGGGGTGACTTGAGATATATATGTGGCTGGCATTCTGACTTTAATTTTGTATTCAGTATGGGTCTTGATGCATGCAACACAGTGACCTTTCTGCAAATATCATGTCCAGCTGAGCTGATCAAAAATCTATCAGTTATACATTTGAGCAGGCTCCCTCAACCAATTTCCTGTATTATTTCCACAGCAGAAGAAAAGTAGGCAAGTAATTTGGAAATATTTAGGCAAGTGCACCAGTGCTGGAGCAGGTGTTCAGACTGATGTAATGTTGGAATGAAGACAGCCACAAAAGGAAACCCACCTATTGTATGTCTATCATTTATTTCCCTAATGGCAACCTTTGTATTTGTATTAACATCCAGTTTTCAACTGTAGGCTTCCAAAAGCATCTTGAAATAGGATTTCTTGTGGACTGGGGTTTTAGAGAAAGTAAGCCATCCAAAGTTTCTTTAGCTGGGCTAAATTGGAAAGGATTTTGAAGAGCAGACATCATACCCACTAATGTTCATATTTTCAAATGGTTTTGGGAAATTTCTTTCTATTGAAATCAGTTTGTTACAGTAATTGCTATTTTCAGTAGTCATGTGGAAATGCCATTTGAGAAACCCAGGTTGATGCTCCCTTCTCCCATCCAAAAATGAAATGTCATCATATAATACCAAGGCTGAAAGATTGAAGCCTGTCCATGTTTCATTGGGTTTAGGTTTTCATCAGCAATTTAGATGATGATTTATGGCAACTAACTGATTAATGTACATTTTGGTGATATATTTAAAACAAAGTGAAGTACACTGTCAGCTGTCCAGGCTTTCCTTTCTGCTGTGGATTACGGTTCATAGCTGGGCCACACAAGATGGATCAAGATGGAATGCATGCATACCTTTTCAGCATGCTTGCCTGTGGATATGTAAGTAATAAACCAATATAATATATCAGGAGAGGACAGGTTTTTAAAGTAACATTTAATCTAACATCACAGTAGAATTTCTTCAATTACAGCTTGGTTATATTTGGTGGAGTAATGGTGTTGGGTGGATATTTATCATGAAATGCAGATAATTGAATGGGAAGGTATGTTTGCACCTTTCTATATATCATTTTTCAAAGAACAGACAATAGAAAATGTATAAAAAATAAAAGACAAGAAAAAGCAAACTTGTTCTTAGGATATGAACCCTTCCCTAGGGCTTTACATAACAGAACTGGCACAAGGTATTTTGCTGAAGGAAGTAAAGGACAAGATGGTATCTCCCTCTGTTCCAACGGTTGGGAAGGTTACATCTTCAGTACTCGCAATAAGGTAAGACCATCCACCACATCCAAAAGCAGCAAAATAGTTTTTGAAGAAGAGGAAGTGGCTGGGACTCTCAGAAGGAATGGCCAAAAGGCTAGATTTGGTGCCCACAAAGAATTGCTGCCTAAGGCCATAGCTTCACTCTGTGTCATGAAAAGGCCTGTCCCTGAGATCAGGTGCTGGCTACGTGCACAGATTACTTTTAAAAGTGGTGACAGGCATACTCATTGTGGACAGACCTTTCAAAGGCAGTCTGCTGAAAAATTACAACCTCTGTTGAACATGCTACTTGAATATCAGTTGCTAAGGAGCAACAATTGTACAAGGCTATGACTTCACACTCTACTTGTGGGCTTCCGGGAAGATTTTTATTGGGCCATGTGAGATGTTACATTAGATAACATTGTGTGGATGTTAGACTTGGCCTGCCTTCAGAATGATTCTTCTTGTTTATTTTTTACTTTATTACTATTATTTTTTACATTCTTAAGAACTAGGGATGGAAAGAGTACAGTTGCCTCTCCAAATTTGTGGCTTTGACTTTTGCGGATTTGATTATTTGTGGTTTTGATTAATATCTTCCTTCTAAGAATCCCTAGGTTATCCAGCACAGCTCTGCCAGATGTTGTAATGGAGAACATAGAAATTCCTAGTGACAACACTTCTCTAGGCATTTATGGGTCCTCCAGCATGATTCTTCTGGCAGATGATGACCATATAGTTGCACTATAGAACCTGGAGATTCCTATAGAGGTGTACTTTGAGGTAAAAATAGTGGATTTTTGTGTGTGGATTTTTCACATTCATTGGGGTCCTTCACCCCTGACCCTAGTGAATGTGGAGGGACCACTTTATTTGTTTCTATACATTTCCTTATATTCATGCCTGACAGAGCAAAGGCTTCTGAATATCTAGGAAACTCCGTTGGAAACCATAATAAGTAGTGGCATTTCCCTCAGTATTCATGTTCTGTAAACCATTCTGGGGAATTATTCTGTGAAAAAATGCCTGTGGTTTTTCTGTTTTAAAAAGTGGTTTTATGGACAGGTAACAGTAGTTTTTGTGCAAAATAAACTATTCCCTGTGCAGAAAATATGTTTTAGCACGCACACATACACACACACACACACACACACACAGTGGTTTGTTGCACAGAAAAGGAGAATTCTGTGCACAATGTGTGAATACTGGGAGAATGCTGCATGAAAATGTTTGTTTTCTCCCACAGCTGAGAGAAAACTATCAGAATTATTCATTCTTGTCTGTGGGGATGAGGATAAGTGAAAATTTACATCCATATTAAGAACAACCATTTCACAAATATGTTTCAGAAGTTTCTCAGATATCACCAGCTTCAGGTTGTATCTTAGCTGTGATTATACTCCTACTGTGGAAAACTATATTTGGTTCTGGCTTTTTGAAGCATATTTCCTTTGCTTACAGGCAGTGAAATAGTCATTTAGTATCCATCTGTACTGAAGAAATATTACAGTTTGACACCATTTTAACTGCCCTGTCTCAATGCTGTGGACTCCTGGGATCTGTAGTTTGTTGTGGCACCAGAGTTCTTGGACAAATATCTCACAAAACATGCATTGAGCCATGACATTTAAAGTGGTGTCAAACTGCATTATCTCTGCAGTGCAGATTCAGCCTTAGTCACCTCACACCTCTCTGCAGAGAAACAAGTGTACACTAACTTTTCCACAACTACTGTAAAGAGTTGAGCAGTCCTATGTGTAAAAACAAAACAAAACAAAACAAAAGCAAAAACCAAAAAACAGTGAAATTGGCCACAATCTGATGTTGAACTAGTGCCCGACAGCTAGCATAGCAAGATGGTCTTCCTCTGTACTGTCCAAAAACCTTTTCTGAAAGGTCCTGCAGCCCTCCATACCAAGTTTTGAAGGTGCATGAGAAGCTGAAGAGAACTACTGGTGATAGTTCTTTTGTCAGCAGAACAAACTGGATATTTTCCCTAAGACTATTTTCCTTTCTTCAGGAGAGCTTTACTAAGGGCCGATCCTCATTATACAATTATTATGCTATTATTCCAATTTAGCTGCCATGATTCCATCTGTTTTTTTGTGCTAAAACATTGTATTTTGGTGTAGTTTGGAATTCTGTAGAAAAAAATTCCTCCTTAAATTGCCAGTCCTGGGTTTTCATAGGGCAGAAACTTGGCAATTAAAGTGCAATAATAGTGCTATAATTCTTTAGTGTGGATGGATCCCCAATGTTTAAAGAACATACCTTTTCAACTATCTGGCAGGATTTCATCTCACTATTTGATGAGGAAATTCAAAAACTTTGCTTTTCTTCAGCTCTCTATGTGAATTGCCTCTAGCAATACTTCAATGGTTACAAAATAAAATGAAAATATATGATTTCAAGGGAAGTTCTTATACCAATTCAGATATACTAAATTACCCAGCTATGAGAGCTAGGTAAAAAATGTGCACTTTTGCTTACGAAATACACTGAGATTATGGCCAGTAAATCCCATTTTCCAGAGCTAATTCATTTAGAATATTTTGAAGAAAAAGCAATAACAGTAGAATATTGAACTACTGAACTTTCATAAACAGTTTTAGCTCCATATGAAATTTATGTTAACTGGGTGAATGCTGGCAATCCTGAATACCTTAGGAAAGATTGTTTTGTTTGATAAGATGATAATAACATCTGAAATAAATATGAACACTTGTGAATTGTTAGCAGCTTGATGTAGGCTGTATTCCAATGTAGGCATCATTCACTTTCAGTGAGAAGATGCCCGACCCTTTGGGGAGATATACGGCAGTGAAGAGGATCTGACGGTACCTTATTGCTTTACTCATTAGCTTCTCTGCTGCTGCTTTCAATTTTCTGGCAAAAAAGCCTCCTAGGATGCCCCATCACCATAATAACAAATGACTTGATTTGAAATGCAAAGGCAGCTAGACCACAGCTAGAAGGATCATATTTAAATTAAAATACCGAAACAAACAAGATTGGTATATTATGGTACTAAACTATTTTGAATATTGTATTCAGGGTAATGGTGAAATCATGTCCCAACAAGCTTAATCAACTCAAGAATATCACAACCCAGCATCTTCTGGTGCATAATGGTGCTTCTTTCCTGCCATTTGCCAATGTGTAATAATATTCTGTAACTGAAAGTTTACTTTGGTCACTGAAAATTTAAGTGACATATATTTTTTAGAAAAATAGCCTAAATACCCTAAACAAATCAAATCCCATCTGGTTTCTGAACCATCAAGAGGAACTATAAGCAGAGCAGCTGTAAAACTGAGAGTAGATTCACTACTCCTTTAATAAACAGTCCAATAGTCACCTTCATTAATACTAATTAATGTAAAACAAGGGCTGAGTGTTGAATAAACGAGACACACTGTTGAAAGAGAAGTCATAAACACTGCACTGACAATTCTCACTTTTTAAAAAAAGAAAGAAGTGGCTTTTAAAAAAAACCTTCTCCGATTAGTTATTTGATTTGCATTTTTAAGTTGACAAATAATACAAAAATAATTAGAGAATTCTAACATGGAGTACGCACATTAAGAGGTTCTTCATCAAACCTGTCAGTGGTGCCCGACTTCAGTAAGAGGTGAAACTATAATGTGCATAATAATAAATCTATAATATATTTTTTTTCTTTTTGCACACTGGTAGCCATAACTCATTGGGATATTGTGCTAGGCATCTCAAAATCTGGCGTGGTTTTGGTTGTAAAAGTTGTAAAAATAAAAGAAACAAAAACAAATTCCATTTTTTATAAATAAATAAATAAATAAATAAATAAGAGAGGTTGCCATAGTTCCTCAAGGTCTCCCAGTAGATGACTCCACGTTAAAAGGAATCATTTTGGTTGTTGCTGAAGCTGCAGTGCCATTTCAAATAAAAAAGTTGAAATTTCCATACGGGGAAAGGCTTCCCAGACGCAAAAAAGAGGGACTGCCATAATTCATCAGGAAATTTTTGATAGACACCTCAGAATCTAAAACCTTAAAAAGTTCCTGCAAACAAAAAGGGAAGGGTGCCATAACTCATTGGGACATTGTGGCCCAGTACAGATGGCCCAAAAGGGCCACCTCCATGGCAAGGGTAAGGCTGGGGAGTGGGCATATGGACAGCACCATTTTTAAATCGCACCATCCATATACGCACACTCCGATAATGTCAAGGCGTGCACCGCATCCAGATGGACTGGCGCATGCTTGACATCATGCCACTTGAGGGCACCTAGGGCACCCTTTCTGCAGTGCAGAAAGGAGCTCCGAAACAGAGCTCCTTTTGCAGAAGCACTTCTTTCCTGCTGCAACCAGATTGCTGTGGGAATGAAGGCAGGGGAAAAGTGGCCAGAAGGCCCCCTTTTCCCTCGGCTCTGCCAGTTGGGCTGTCCTTGGGGCATGAAGTCCCAAGAACAGCCCTTTCCAGGCCACAGAGAAGCAGTGTTTTGCTGCTACTTCGTGGCCTGGAAAAGTGGCAGATTGGGGCCTCTGGGGCTGCTGGTGAGGCTGCCCTGGCCCCAATCCAGTGCTCAAAGGGGCAACTACAGACTGCCCTTTTGGGGCGGTCTGTAAAGCCCCAGTGTTAGATGCTTCAAAAAATTTTTATTATTACTTAAGCTGAAATGGTCATTCTCAAGCTGAAACTCTGAAGTAGAGCTTTCCTAGCATCAAAAGCACAGGTGCTGCCACAGTTTATTAGGATGCATATTTGTTTGGCCTCAGAAACTTAAGCAGCAGTGCCTCAGAAAACCATGTCCTGTTTCTAATTCTCTCTCACATATATATGGTTGGAAACTGGAGAGGGCTATAACATTAAAAATGGGAGAGGAATCTCTGAGGCACTGCTGTTAAGATCCTTGAAGCAGACACAAAACATGAGGAACACTTGAGAATGCTAAGGCACTGCTACTAGAATTCCTAAAATTAAGGGAAAGAATTCTTATTATGTAATACTTCATCAACTATTTTTGAGATTTTACACATGGTGTAGTGATCTGAGCATTGGACTATGGACCTTATCACACACCCCAGAGCACCCCAATCCTGTGGATAAAAGTGAAACGCAGTGTGATTTTGTGACTTTCTGCACGGGTTAATGTCGTGTTAGTGCTCAATTAGCCTGATGTCATCTGAAAACAATCTCACTTTTGCAGGATATTCCGATTTCAACCCCACAGGATTTGGGGGCTTCCCTCCCATGTGATAAGGTCCTATGACTCTGAAAGACTAGTCTTCAAATCCACACTAGAGTATAAAAACCCATTGAGTGACCTTAGGAAAGTCACACTTTCTCAGAGGATGGCAATGGTAAACCCCCTCTGAAGAAACTTGCTAAGAAAACTCAATGATAGGGTTGCAATAAATCATGACCTGGAGGCACACAACAACAAACAACAGCATATTGGTCTAGGCAACACAGGGTACACTTCTGCTAAAATAAATATACTCCAAATAAGGAATTGTTAAAATCACAATTTCCATGTATTCAAAGGAATAAGAAAACAAAGTAGTTGTAGATTGTTTCAGCTTGAACTTTGAAGAATGGCAAACATCTGAGTTTTTGACTTTCCAGCATCAATATGTTAGAAATAAGAAATAAGGTAAGAAATAAAATTATTATTATTATTATTATTATTATTGACCTTCTGTTGCAGAACAGTATTTTAGAAATGCTTGTGATGTCATTGTTCCAATGTTGTATATAAAACATCAATATGTACAGAGAATTTATCCAACTTTCTGCACTAATCCAGTGAACTGATTATTGTTTTTAAGAATCCAAGCAAAAGTTTGGACTCTTCTCATTCTGTTTAAAAGTCTCCTAAACACAATGGTGTTTTTTTTTAACCAAACTTGCATTTTTTTAGCAGATCTAAACAAAAACAGAACTCCATATGATCTGAAGAGAAATCTGAAGTATATGATACATGGAAAGGAGACAGAAACAGTTGGGTCCACCAGAAGTAGACTTTAGATTCTGGGCTTCAGTTCTAGGATTTGCCCTAACAGTGTTCAGAGTGAGGTGACTGCCCCAGGCAATAGATAATGAGCAGCAAAACATGGCAGTGAGTTGTTGGAAACACAACCAGATGGCCTGTTCAGTTTACCTGGCACCCCACAGTATTATCCTTCTTTCCTCAGATGCACTGGAAAATGTTGTCCCAGCACTGAAGTGAGATTTGCTTGCCAGTCCCAGCCAACTTGTGCATTTGGAAGGGAAAGGTGGCATCTTGTCACAAACATGTCTTGGGGTGGATTTCTAGGAATACCTTTTTCTAAGTGGAAGTCAGAATGTGGTCTCTTACAGTGTTCTCCATCAAATTATGAAGAGTTTTCAGCTGTGAAAAGAATGAAGAAACCATTGAAGAAAGGGGAATAGCTGCATACAAAAAAGGGTTGCTCATTCAGGATACACACCGATTAGCACTGCTGAATCTATTAAAAAACTGGAAGCCCACAGAATTTTCCAGCTGTTATTTACATTACACAGTACACTGTTAGTGCAAAAATCAATGTTTTCTAGCTGTAGCAGTAGGAATTATAGTGAAGACAAAGGCTTATGATTTGATATATATGTGCAGAGGAGCGGGAGAGTGTGCTAGCACACATTTCCCATTCGCAAGGGGATGAGGGTTGGTAGTTTAACTGTCAATTAAGGATATCATAAACTACAAATAGAGTAAGTTAAGACAGAAGAAGGGGGCAGACAGAGAATAGGTCAGGGACCCCAGAACTGTTTCTAAGGTTTTGCGGGGGGGGGGGGGCATGCTGGCAGGCAAGTTGTTTGTTTTGCATATTTTCAGGTACTTGGGGGAAAGGGGCAACTTACCTTAAAACATTCTTAAATAAGAAGACTCTTACAAAAACAATGGGCATGTAGAAGTGCCTTCCATATATTCAGTGTCTCTTACTCCCAAGTAGGTGTGTGTATGTTATGCAGACAGCCTTTCTCTCTTTCTAGGAGGACTCAATGGCAATTGCTTTCACGATGTTCCTTATGGTCAGTTATCTACTTCTGGTGGATAGTTCCAGAGGGCAGGGGGCAACTACATAGGAAGCTTTGTTGTCCAGTTATCCAGATCACTTTGATGTGAGATAGGCAGGTGGAAGACTTTGTTTAGTAAGTTTTGTGTGGACGGAGAGTTTGGTAGTGAAATGTTGAGGAAAGCATTCAGTATAAGTAGTTACAGTGATACTAAAATAAGGTACTAAAATAAGTGATACTAAAATAAAGTACATCTACACTGTATACAGTAAATAATGCAGTTTCACATGACTTTAAGTGCTGTACCTCCATCCTATGGAATCCTGAGATCTGTAGTTTTACAAGGTCTTTCTCTTTCTCTGCCAAGGGTGCTGCTGCCTCACAAAACTACTAATTCCAGGATTCTGTAGGATGGAGCAATGGCAGTTCAAGTGATGTCAAACAGCATTATTTCTAGAAGCTACTTTCTTGTTCTATTTTGGCTTTCTTTTCTCATGAGATAAGGTTTTACATTTTGTAAAAATGTCACTCATATGACACTCAGGGTTTTTTTTTGGGGGGGGGGGGGGGGACAGCTACACAAATATAAACCTGAAGCCAAAGTAAAACTCATTCACTTGTCTAATATTTTAATAATTTTCGTGCCCCAAATTCTAAACCTAGGTAGTGGGGCAAGGTGATAGGAACTTCAGGATTTGGACTGTGTAAGTAACCTAGAGAGCATTTATGTCACAGTATGCATATAAGAATATTGTTGTACAATGAAATGAATACAAATCAGTTTCTTTAGTACACATAGATGGGATTCACCCTTTACATTCAAAATTCATCATATAAGATTTTAGTAATAAGCAATAAATGTGAACTAAGAAGCCATAAATATTTAATTGACTTTTCTATAATTTATTAATGTAGCATAGAACACTGGCTACATAGTGTACTATCATTTAGGGAAAAATAGATTTGGCTAAGCCCTTAATGTGTGTTCCTGAAATGTTTCACTTAAACAATTTATATCATCCCCCAACCATAACTGGTTAAATGTTCAAACTATCACTTTTCTGTAGAACATACAGTAAATCAAAGCAATCTGTTCCAGTTCATGGGAGATAATTCATGTCTGGATTGATCCTTCGGAAAGGAGGGGATATTTTCAGTTATAATAATTACACAGCACTCCTGCTCTTTAAAGTCTGGTTCAATGCTTATCAAAGTTTGGGGAAATTAAGAAGACACCATTGCCATCAAGTGGAATCTCTCCCTTTTTTGCCCATATTCTGTGTCATAGAACATAGAGCTGAATGAATGTTGTCATTTTCAAGTGTGACAGTAGGACATTGTTCAGGTAGAAGCAAAAAGTGGGAAGAGGGAGGTTGCAGGAGGATACTCTAGCCTGGATACTATCCCAAGTAAATCTATTAAATGAATTGTTGAATGTTGAATTATTAATCTGATGAATCTGTTTCAATTGGGATGATCTATTGATGCATACCATAGCTTCCTATCATACTGTGCACTGCTTATTTTCAGAGCAGAGATATCTATCTGTCTGTCTGTCTGTCTGTCTGTCTGTCTGTCTGTCATCTATCTAATAAGTATTCCTCCTCTGACCTAATACAGCACTCAAAGTGACTTGTTATGCTAAAGAAAAAGTTAATTGACTTTTTTTCCCCATTTTTCAAAATGGTAGGTTAGCTGTGGTGACATGAATCCCAGATTGTCTCACAACATCTGAAGTTGAGTCATAGCACATGTTAGCACAGCACATGTTACATTGCCGCACCTCAGAGGGTTTTTTTTTAAATCTAAGTACTTGTCCCCCACACCAAAAACCCTCAATGTTCTGTGTAGAATTTTCCTTCAGTATTACCAATCTCCAGCTAAACAATGACAGCAGGGGTCTTGGAAGCCATATGTGTATCAAAACCCTATCTTAACACTTGCTAATGCAATTTGGCACTGGTTACATGTACTGCAGTATGTTCCACTGAAATGGGGTGAGATTTTTTTTTTTCCTAAACCTCTCTGGCACAGTTTTTTGTGGCATGAAAATGTGATTTTGTGCTTATGATTGTAACACATTGATGTTCCTTGTTATTACACATTGTCTTATTCATGGGATCTGATAGAGAAAGGGATCATAGTGGCCTAGCCATTTTGTTCATATGTCAGTTTTCCCAGCAGCCCTCTCAGTGCCACAGCAAATGAGTAGAGACCAATCTGGTTTCCATGGGATCAAGGCAATGATGTCACATGTTTTAATACCAAAAGGGAGGAAACCCACAAATATTAATATTAAAACACATAGAACAATGAGCACTGCAGCAGATTGAGGTTAATTATTTGCTCTGGCTTGCAAATTAGCAATACAGTGGGCCCTTCCCTTATACGGGGGATCCATTCTGGATCCACCCGCGTAAAGGGAATTCCACGTATGCTTGCACCCCATTGAAAACCATAGGGTGTGTGCTTGTGGCACTGTGTGGTTTTATTGTCACACAGCTTCAATGTGAGCTTGAGACCACTTATAGTATATAAACCATACTATACTGTATAAACTAAAAACAAAAACAAAAAAACCCTTCACAAAATAATATATCCTCCAAAAAATAGAGACAATGGTCATGAAGATCTGGAAGGGAAAATGCCCCAATATTGTCTCTGCCTTCCTTCCTCTGGGATGGATAAATCTACTGGTTTTAGTTTCCCATCCATGGGCCCTCTAGGGCATTTAAATGTGAGGGCTGTGAAGCAGTAAAGGTAGAGATGAGACCTTCTGGAGCACATATGGTAATCATGAAGGAAAAGGGGAGTATAGCATTTGAAAGATCTGCCATTCCAGTGGACATCCAGTGGACATCACTCCTCCAGTTATAGATATAGTCCAATAATGGCAGCCTATGACTTTCATGTCATTGTTGTGGTAAACCTTCTCGGTTTAATTCTAGACTTTAAAATAACAATCAATGAACCCTGTCGTTAAAACAGGTTCAGCACCTCAGCCTCTCATATGATTTTATACTTTGGAGATTATCACACACACCTTATCCTGTCATTTTCCTGATGGCATACATGTGAATTTAACTTCCAAGATGGGTCATATCACATTTTTCATATGCAGCCCACATGCAGCCCTTATGGAAGAACACTAAGACATTAAGGTAACTGTCCTGTACACACTTATCTAGAAGGTGGTCTCACTGTATGCAGTAGGACTTATTTCAGAGCTGATATGTATAGAATTGTGCTATTAAATACTCACACACACATATTGTACTTCTTCATAGACTAAAAATTCCTTCACTGCAAAGCACTAAGGGCAAATGGTAAATGTAAACTATGTTCTACAGTCCAAAAAATAAACTCCAGTATGTGTTTCAAGCATTAAAACAACAAATCAGTGAAATCTAATTTGAACTAATTTAGTGCATATTTCATAGTGCCCTTACCAAAACAGGGGAACTTTGATAAATTACCAAGTTTGGTTTGTAGAGTTGTTCCACAGTTTATTGAGTTTCTCCATGGAGAAACTAGAAGGTCGGTTTAATTATGCAAATTGTACTGAGCTCAAATCTTTTCCCTAAAGTCAGAATCAATTTCTCTCACATTCCCTTGGGAACTGGCAACACACTTATTTGCCAGCTTCACTTCGAGAAATGATATTTAAATATTGAGCAACATTTCAGCAAAATGATTATCATAAAATGTCACGCTATTCTTAGTCATGCCAGTGTATGAAATCTTCAGCTACACAACACATACAAGAAGGTAATGCAGTCAAGAATCATTCACACATTTATTTCAGTGCCATCTTCCATTTACCAAAGAAGCTACTCTAAGGATAATACAGAGAGAGAGAGAGAGAGAGAGAGAGAAACTAACTGAAGGAGTAGCTGTTATCGGGTGCAATAAATAACAGATTCACCCAAAATATTGCACATGTCAAAAAATGTAAGCTGAATTAAAACAGAACGAGACACCTAATGTGCTATTATTTGCCTAGAGCTTCCAGTATTTGTACCCAAATGTACCATTATTTGCCTTGAGATGAAAATATGTTTCAAATTCTTATTGTTTAACAATTAACAGTACTAAATTATGTCCTCATTTGGAGTGCTCCAGATCAGCTTTCCAGCCTCTGATCTCTGTACTATTCAGTCCCTACTGGAGTGTTTAGGATTCCCTTCACCCCACTTTTAGAAATTATTTTATCCTTCCCCCCTCCAAACCTCTACATTATGCAAACCTCTGGATTCTATTTTTTAATCTTCCAAACCTATTGATAATTTCAGACCTTGTAGAGTTACTTTTCTTTAAAACAACAACAGCTAGGAACCCAGATAGCATGGAGCTTTTGTTTACTTATTTCTTTACAGTATTTTTACCCTTGCCTTCATCCAAAAAGACACCAAAAGTGGCTTACAAATTATTAATTTAAAAACAAATCCATATTAGCCTGGATCAGTATACAGAGGGATCATGCTATAGGTCCATCTGCACAATAGAAATAATGCAGTTTGACACCACTTTAAAGTCATGGCTCCACCCTACAGAATCCCAGGATTTATAGGTTTGTTTGGCACCAATATGCTTTGGCAGAAAACGTTAAAGACCTTGTAAAACTATAAATCTCAGGATTCCGTAAAATGGAGCTACAACACATAGAGTGGTGTCAAATTGCATTATTTCTACAGTATAGATGCACCCTAAGAGAAAGAAGTTGGTAGCGTAAGCTTTTGTAGATGCATCTGATGAAGTAGACCAGTCTACAAAATATTATGCTACCAACTTTTTTCTCTCAGTCACAAAGGTGCTTCAAGATCTCTTTGCATGCAAATCATTCATTTGACATCTCCCTACCCTCAAGCTTGCAATCTAAATAAGGCATGACACATAACAAAAAGGAATGAAAGTGTGGGAGGAGATTATGTCCAGTAGATGCTGGCTACTCTTCTCCCTCTCAGAGTCTGGAACAATGGCATTTGGGATGGAGGGCCAGCCTTAGTTATAGTGCTCTGACTATGTGCACCTTGTGCACGACAGTAGACAGTGTGATTTAGCATCTGGAGAAAGGATTTGTTATTCCTCTCTCTCTGGAAGAGCATCCCAGAAAAGAAGGGATACCAACTTAACACTGATGAGAGAAGAAGCACCCATGGGATGTTCTCCCCCATGCCACATCCATATCAGAAGGAGCATCATTTTCAACTGAGAGCTGCCCTGGGAAGACAGTGTATTGTGGCCTCATTTATGAGCCAGAGGACCTGCAGCCCCTGGGAGGTTGCCTTCCCTGCCTCCCAGGAGGAACTTCTAGGGCAAAGTAGAAGCATATTTCAGGGAGACTGCTTCACTTTTCACTGCTAAAGTTGGGTGGGTGGTGGGTGGGAACAGTCGTAAGAAATTTATAAGTACAACAGGTGCCTGGAGTTGCCTGCCGTCCCTCTTTTCTGCCTACCCAATCCCCCCCCACCTCTCTCTCTCTCTGTCAGGTCTCTTAGATTGTAAATGTGAGGGCAGGGACTGTCTTGTTGTTATATTTCTTAAGCTGCTCCAGAAGTCTTTTATGACTGAAGAGTGGGGCTGTTTTAAATCAATAATTGCATCAATAAATGAGGGGAATAGAGCAGAACTGAATGTGAGTGAAGTGTAGAATGTAATGTCATCCCTCTGTCTGTTACAGCTATGGAAGAATGCAGTAGGGTTTAGAAAGAGCACTGCACTCTCTCTTTTCTTCTTTTAAGAGCTCACTGTTTCCAAACAGACAGCAGTCTGAAGCTCTTTCTGCTTCATCATTTGTTTAGATGCTTAAAAATCTGAATCGAAGGTGCAGGTTTTAGCTAAATTTATGTGCATTGCCCCACTAAATGCTTATCAGTGCTGGTTTCTTTGACCTAGTTTGTTTAAAGAACAAAAAGAAGGACGCTGTTTTGGAAACCTAGTACTACTCTCTTGTAATGTAGTCAACTTAATTTCTTTGCCATTAGGGATATGTGAGGAGTTCATTTGGTCTGATAAGAACTTTCAAAAGACCCAAATTTCTTCAGGCATTCTGTGGAAAGAACTTGACATGCACAAAATCTGAATATGAGAGAAAGTAAAACACACAGCTCCCAACTGCCCAAACAGAGGGTAGAATACTTAGGTGCTAAAAATCTTGATTTGAATGCCTGTGCATTAATTAGTGTTCGGTGAGCTAAATTAGGTTAGCCACTTCTATTTTTCTGACAGGCTTCCTGTTTTAACAGTTAAAATGGCAAGCAGGTTCAAGACAATCCTAACTATGCTAGGAATAATATTTATTGAATTTGGCCACTACAAGTAGAAAAAAATTCTATTAAGTTTGTTTTTGACAAAACCTGCCAAAATTCTCAGACCCCTCCCCTAGTAAATATGATAGAAAGAACTTGATACCCTCCCCCAAAAAAGAAGGAGGGGATAACAAAAGACAAAACTACATTTTTTTTCCCATCTCAATTTATCCATCAACAACACGGAACCTGCATTTCAATTCACTGGGAAAAACCATGATGAAAGCAATAAGAGTTTTTGCAATAAAAACTAAAAAAAAAAAAAAAGGAAAAAAAAGAAAAAGAAAAAAAGAGTGTGTTCAAAGGTTAATGGTCAGAATCCTGTGCAGGCTTATACTTAACTAAGTATATAACTATTTTTTCCTGTCCTAACCCTGACCCCCCCCCCCCCCGGCAAACAAAATCCTGATGGAAACATAATTAAATCACACTCTGATTGTTGACAAAATGGCCTTCCTTTTCCCCATGCATCTGATGCCTTCTAAAGGGTAGAAGGGTGTATATAGGGTCTGTGAGGCAGCATTTGATTTCCATGCTGAACATTATTCTGTTGTTTTCTAAAATAAGTAGATGTAGTCACCCAGTTCTGCACACTTCTAAAAGCTGAGCCACTGAGCCATTTGAAACATGTCATTAATTAGCTCTAGTCTTTTATGTTGAATTTAGTGCTCCTTTCCCTAAATGTCCTAGCTCTCTTTCAGCTCTAATATTGCAGTTTAATGCAACGTTGTGCAAAAGGCATTTGTGCATGATATCTTATGTATAAACATGCCCGTTGGAAACTTTTAAGTAATAGTGTAAAGGAAGTATCTTTGTTCTGATCATATTACTCTCCTGCAGCCAGTTTGTTTGGGTTTTTTGTTTTGTTTTGTTTTGCTCATTTACCCTGATGCAGTAAAACAGAAGGATTACAACAATTCATAATACATTACTAACAATTAAACACTAATGTGAAGTGATGCGATATTAGCTTGTTTCCTCTATGAAGAAATAATACATCATAGATGTTAGAATTTGCTGGTTTAGTTAGGTAATAGATACAATTAAATCCTCAAACAATGGTGTTGGGTGTAATAAAGGGAAAATTTAGGAGGGAGCATATAGTGTTGGTTATGTATTTCATCATTACGGTGTATATATTGCCAACAAAAAAACCCATGATGATTGACTCTTCTGCCAATTCTTCATTAATGGAGAAAGAAAATTTGGAACCTAATATTAATGAACAAGATCATAGCCTCTGCATATTGCTGGAAAAAAAGAAATAACAGAATGGAGACTTTTCAGACAAATTTGACTTTATTGCATTTTGGAATCAATACAGGCCAAGTGATTTAGCACCAACTGGATATTTTGACAGTTTGACAGTCAACAATGAAAGGAGCTGGATTTAATTAATAATAACGATAACAAAACAATGTGTTTTGTTCATTGTTCTTTCATCATTCTCATCTCCTTAGGCTTTGTCCAGAAGGGATGGATGAAACTGAGTCCTGTAATTCTTATTTGTGAACCTTGTCTCAGAAACAAAGAAGCAGGCTCAGCTGAGACAAAGAATGAAGAGTAATATTGATTTCAAAATAGGTAAATTAAATCCTAGAAATATTGCTGATTTATTTCCAGGTTTTCATGTAGAAAGCAAATGTTTAGACTTAAATTCATTGCTTGAATGTGGAGAATGGTTTATGCACATAATTCTGTGAAGATGACCCTCAAAGTGTCAAGCCCCAAAGGTGTTGCTACAATTGTTTAATGGCCAGAGGTAGGGAAGCAACCAGAATGGGTGCTGCCTGGTCACCCCTTATTTCCACCCCACCAGCAGAATCACTAAGTGCTTGACAGAGATGCCTTAGTGAGAAGAGATTTTGGATTTTGCACTAGCAAATAGTTACCTGTGCAGTGTCAAAAACAAGACAAATATATGTGTAATTCCAAGTTGAATACATATGCATTGGCAAGAGGATTCCATCCAATATGGCACTGTCAATGGCATCAGAATTTTTACACAGACACACACCTCACACACACCTTGCACCCTTCTCCAGCTATTGAAAATCTACTTCAAAAAAAGTTGGGGGGACAGTTGTGGGGCTGCATCAGGAAGGATGCATTGCATTCCTTCTCCACCTCTTATACTGGATCACACTCTTGTGTGAGTAGATGTCTGCCTGTGGATGCAGATGTCTGCCTGTGGACTCCTCTTATTGATAAAATATATGTGCATTCTATCCACAAAGTTTTATTGGTGGTTATACATCTGCTTTAAAATTGGAATTTGGCTTGGTTTTTGTTTTGGTGTGGTGTGTGTGTGGGGGGGGGGGAGTGTATTCCAGGGAATTTCAAATCACCCATTTTGCATATTCACTTTCTCAAATCATCTTAAATCATTCCTTTCTTGCTATGGTGGTTTCAATTAGTATAAGCCAGGATGCTAATTTATTTTCCTTTCCCCTATTCCTCCTCCTAACAGTTTACAGTTGCTTTATTGAAAAAGTAATTACTGGCTTCCAATACAATAACTGCAAAATCTCTCCCCCCCCCAAATAGCCCATATTGTCATACCATAATCAACACTGTGAATTCATTCCTGCACAGAGGGGGACGGAGAGAGTGGGAAAGAGATGGAGAGGTTTCTTTGATTTCAAATGGAATTTAAATTACTGCAAAAAAGATCTATTAGTGTTTAGATGGCTTTGTTGACATTATTTGACCTAGGGATTTTGCTGTGCAAGACAAAAGGTCAGTGCCTAGGGAAATGTATGTAAGGCTAGTTCTTTGAAGTTTAAAAATTCTCCCTTGTGTGGCAGGGAAAAAAAAGGAAAAAAGAAAAGAAAAATGAGAATCTGCTCACTGAGATAATCTTTCAAAAAGCTTGTACTACAACTGTTCCTTCACTCATTCCCAGCCCATTTTCTATATTTCAGAATTTCTGTTGCAATTTAAAATTAGAGATATGGACTACTGTGGATTTCTGTCTCTCCCCCACCCCCACCCCCTGGTATATTTGCATAGTCCGTGAAGGGGTTGTCTGCATGGACAAAAACAAAACAGTTTTACTCTGTTTCAAGACTCAACCATTTATAAGATGCACAAGGCCAAAATGGGGTGAAACTGGGATGAAACCATGATCTGGGGTAAAAAAAAACCTGCGCAAAACAATACCCTTTTCCTCTGAGCTAATGCAGAAAGTGTGCCTTATCACACTGGCATATAAACAGCACGAGGCAAGTGCAGGAATGCAAGAAGGCCAACACAGCTTACAGATGTGGTCTAGAGCATGCACCCTAGGCCCAGGAAGACAGAGCAATCATTGCTTGCCATATGGGTTTCTTTTTTCTTTTGTTGAACATACAGGAACACAAGTGGCCAGATGCATCTTCAACCCATTGCACCAACAGGCCTTCACACACCTCATGAAGCAACATTTTGACCAATTCAGTGATTCAGTAGGCATGCCCTAGTTGGAGTTACCAACAGATTTGAAATATTGGTACTTCTAAAACAATGAAGCAGACACTTTTCCAGTTTGTAGCAAAGCAATGTCAGTATTAAGTGATTAGAAATGTGTCCACCTAGAGCTGATGCAAAGCTTCTCTCTCAATTGCTCTGCACTTGCAAACTTTGAGGCAGAATAAATAGCATAGAGAAGAAAACCTATACACTTGTCCCTGCATATTTGCTACAGTTAGGGGCACAAGACCACCGTGAATATGGAAAAACTGCAAATAACAAAAACACAATGTTTTGGACACCTCTCTAGGAATCTCTAGGTCCTCCAGTGCAACTCTATGGTCAACATTTGCCAGACACTGACTATAGAACTGTGTTGGAGGAGCTACAAAGGCCTAATAGAGTATTCTCTCTAGGAATCTCTACGTCTTTCAGTGCAACCTTTAGTTAAAGTTGACCACAGAGTTGCACTGGAGGACCTAGAGATTCCTAGTGAGAACATATTAATCAAATCCGTGAATAATCAATTTCGCAAATATCAAAGCCGCTACTATGGAGGGATGAGTGTATAGTCTAAGAGGCATGGAGACTGGAATCTACTCACATCATGCTTCTTTAATTCCTTATTTTAGCATAGTGAAGATGAGATGGTATCACTTGTTTGTTATTTCTTATTGTTAATTATTTTATGCCATGCAGCTTACTAGCCCCATGTGGCTTCTGTGAAAGGAGCACAGGCAGATCTAGCTTATGATGAGGCATTTAATATTTTGGGGCACTGGAGAAAGTGCAAGATGAGTGGCTGATAGTAGGGCTGCTCCATCCAAACGTTTGTGACTAAAATGACATTTTCAGTAATGACAACTGCCTATAAAAAGCCCTGCCCAAGAACTGTTTTTTCCCAAAGCACCTGGATATGTATGCAGGACATACTGTGATGGGATCCAAAGAATGCTAATCCCTGATCGTCCTTGAGGACAATGCCCAAGCTATGGGTTGCACAATGGATTTCCCATGTGCAGTCTAAAAATGCCAGGTGGCAAGGCAGCTGCAAGTGCCTCTTCCAAAAATCATTCCAAAAGGCATTCAATTGATTAGCTAATATTGGAGCTGTAGAATGAGATGGGTGAGACTCAAAGTAAAGAAAAAAATATTTGATTTTTTTCAACTGTCATGATCATCACTATCAATATTATTCTCTTTATTTCCCACCTTTCCTCCAACATGAGACCCAAAATGTCTTACAATAAACAAAGTTCACCTAAAAACCTGGCCTAGAATCTTTTGTTAGCTACTTAAATAGCATCTCCTTGCCCAACCCCTCAAACCTCTGATAAAGAGAGAGAAAGGGATCCATTCTTCTACCAACTGGGGTACAGATGGATGAAGTTTTCAACCCCTCCCACTAGCCAATGTGGCTGTGAAAATGAAGTGCAACAGGGGTCCTTTTTCTGGTGGTCGCAGTCTTGCTGGATGATGGGAAGGAAGTGGAAACATCAACTATCCATGCCATGACTGCCAGAAGTAGAGACTATGTGTAGGGACTATAAATACCAGTCCACTATGTGTAACTCCAGATTACACATTAATAAGACTGTTCCTGAATTCCAGCCCTTACAAAACAAATGCATAAGCTGTCCTATTAAAATATTACTAATTTTATATAGTAGACAGACAATTAAACATAATAGTCAAAATCAAAACAGAACACACAGACCACACACACTAAAAGAATTTTGTGCACTACCAGCCAATTGCTACATGCCAGTTGAAAAAAAAATCCTTAGCAGCTGGCAGAAGAAGAGTGGAAAGACAACAAAACATTCACAGCCTGGGAAAAACCACTGAGAAGCTCTCCTTGCCAAGCATGCCTGCAATGGTGGTGATGAGATGAAGAGACATGGCCCCACTTAGGAGTGGGGCAAGCTCATATGGGGAAATATAGGCCTTGTTCCCACTTACAGATAAACCGGTGTGTGATCCGAATTGATGGATCAATTCGGCAGTGGAACATGGTCCCCACTACATTTGCCCTGATTGCATTAAAATAATCCACTTGTGGTTTGCATTCACAAATGAATCGATTCAAAAGGATTTGGTTCCAGCTGGCCAAAGGGGAAATTTGAATCGATTATGATCCACTTGTGGTTGAATCCCCTACTTAAATCCCCTACTTCCTATCCTATATCTAGTCTTTAGCATACTTGTCTACCTTCTTTTCTACTCTTTGTATTTTTGATAGGAAATAAAAATGAATGATAGGAAGTTAGAGTACCATAGAGTAGAGCTGAGAATGTGGTATCTATACTTGATACCATAATAAGAAAATAAGAGATTGTTCTCAGATAAAGTTTGTCATTTCTAGGTGGCAGAGGCAATCATCATCCAAAAGAGATACATAGATCAATATGGATTTTTTTATATATATGTAAAAGCAGCAAAGAGTCCTATTACTTCTTACAGAACTGCAGTGCACTTCATAAGATGGATGGAGCATTGTCCAGCATTTTTAATATACGTGTGTGTGTGTGTGTGTGTGTGTGATACATGGTGGGGGCGGAGGCATGGGACAGTAGATAGTAGGTTAAATGGAGAGCTGAGATTTATATGCAGACTGATTTTGTTTGTTTGTTTGTTTGTTTGTTCCTAAAATGTAATAGTTGGGCTGAGAATGGGTTATATGATTACTTCCATTTTCCTTTGCATTTTGCTCTGTGTGTAAGCTTCCATTTGCTTGGCATAAGAGATACTAAGTTTAGGTGAACATGCCTTCCCAGAGCATTTCTTTCACCTTTATTCCTTTGCTTCTGGAGAAGATGCAGTGTCATCATTTGTCTTGGTTGAGCAGCTTCCAAGGCACATCTATTGGATAAACTGAAGAAGGTGACTTTAACCATATTAGTTGTGTGCATTTGTTCTTCCTTCTTCCTTTCTTCTTTTTAAATACCATTGCTTCAGTGATCGTGAGTCCTAAACAAAACCTGGCATGCAATCATGTTTATCTTTCTCTTGACTTTGTTCAAAAGTAGTGGATTTCAGCAGATTAAATGCAGAGCAGAACTTTATATGTAAACAAATGAGAAAGAGCTGCGGGTTTTATGTGAGGGGATACACCATTCCCCATGCTGTATTGTGGGGTCCTCATATTTTTATATTATATATCTGGAGATAGCATGTTTTTGAGGGACTGATGACCTTTCAGGAAATTGTAAGGTTCCCAGGGAACAAAGGGATCCTTTGTCTCAAGTTCCAGGGAAATAATACCATCAAATCTAAAGTGCACCCCCTCCCCCCCACGTAACCTGAATTTCCTCTCAAACTTGAGACAAAGGATCTCTTTGTACCTAAAGCTGGAAGCCAAATTCTCTCTGCCTACCCCCTGTTGTGCTACCAGCCAAACTTCTCCATCCACTCATTCCAGGGATATCCTGATCCAATCATCTGTTTTTCCTAAACTAAAATTAAAACCATCAACCTGTCTGGAGTCCTGTTGTTGATTTCTGGGACACGTCATTCAGCCTTAATTACCTGACCAGATAGCACATTACTTAAGGCTAATCTTAAGGTATAAATACAAAGTTTAGGTAAAGAAGTGCACCTAACTTTTGTGCACACATCCCAGCCCGCCTACACACCCACATACTGTGTATGTTCTATCTACTTCAGACCTCACAGTCTGAGCCAGTCAAGCTTTCCACTTTCTTCTCATCAGACAAACTCTAACCCCTAAAATCTCTGCTATCCCATTTCCATATTTCCATTTTTGTTAGTTCTGTATGCTATTCCTTTTTGAATTCCTATATTGTTTGTGTCTGATTGCACTCTGGATTTATAACTGCCCAAGTGGATTATGGCCATTAACCATGAGTCAATCAATTTTCTTTTTAAAAAATCAAAAATTTAATCTGAATACTATTGTTAGTCCCAACCAGAGTAAATTCATTGATTCCCAACTACTGTAGTTAGTCCCAACAAGAACAGACCCATCTACCCATATGTTGGCTCACTCATTGATAATTATTTCAGTGCGGTTACTCTAATAAAGACGTTCTGGATGTTCACAATAGGATTCGGACAATTGTCAAATGTCCAACTTCATTCATAACTTAATTAGTTTTCATTCATCACTTCCTTTCACTAGATTAAGCTGAGAAATGGTAAGTGGCATTTTTAACTGGGTCTTCCCTTTCCTAGGCTAGTGTTCTAACCATTTCGCCACATTGGCTGAGACCCTGCCTTGGGAAACACATGTGTGGCATGTAGCTGTGTTGTCCCATGCTACCTGCCCAAGCTCATCCTTTAAGTGATGCAGCCCTCTCCACCCAGCATAAATGCTTCCATGCTGTTGGAGAGTGTGGCATCAATGGAAATGATACACAGAGTCATGGCCAAGGAAGTCAACCCAGTTATAGGAAAATACTTGGCCATATCTCCATTGTTTCCCCCACTCCCCAACAACATGGAAGTGAACATGTTTTGGGGAGCAGGGCTGTGTTGTTTCCAAAGTGGGTTTAGGGGAATTTTTGTCATTTCTTGTTTAGTAAACAAAAACTCTAACTGATGTAATGACCAAAAAAGTGGGTTATGGTAACATAAGTTGAACTTATCAACGTTACTCACTAATAAAAGGCCAGCAGTTGACTCTAATAATTACACTTCACTGGCTTAATCAGATCCCCCTATATCCTCTTGCAAACTCACTATCTCCTAATGCTGATTTGGGCATGAAAGTCCTGAGTCACTGCATTTTTAAAGGAAAACAGACAGTAAAGCTAGACTGTTAGTGACATACCAAGTATAATTTCATTTTATGCTTCTGTATGTTTTGGTTGATCTTCCATTTCTCTCCCCATAAGGACCAAAACCCTCCAGACTCATTGTGTTGTACAATGGTTATTCCATTGTTGGTGGAGAGCAGAGTGGGGCAGAGGAGCATCTAACAATGTTCTCCTGGCCACACGCAGACTGATGGCATCATCCACTGAGACCACCCGAGGACTCTGATGGATCTTGGTGAACTATGCCTTTTTTCTCTATGGGAACATAAACAGATGCTTTTCTGATCCCTCTATCTCTGCTAGCCATGGAATGAACATGGGGGAGGGGGAGAAAAGACTATTGCTGTGGCAGAGAAATGAAGTTTTGCAGGTGGAACTGTTATGGTATGTACATCTATGTACAATTCCAGGCAGTGTGTCCTGTCTATCTTCCAGAATGACCTTGCACAAGGGGTGTCATTGGAGGTGTGAGGAGTATAGACTGCACTGGGTGACACCCCAGACTGGGGCAATGACAGAAGGGCCTCAATAGAAGATTTCAAGATATGAGCAGGTTATATAAGGAGGTAGAATCCTCAAGACAACCTGGACAAGGGTCATATAGAGTTTTTATGGTCATAACCAGAAATTAGAATTGTGCTTGGCAGCTATGGAGCTGTTGTCTTCAGAGAGCTATGTGCTGGCAGCTCTTTGAACCAGCTGGAATTTCTGAACATTCTTCAGCAGTACATCCATATTCAAATCAGCACATTACTGTAATCCAAAAAGAATCACATCTGATGTCTCAAGAAATGGGCACAGCCAGCATACAAAACTTTAACTGTGTGGATACACCTGGCTGCTGCTTAAGCATGGTTTTTCAGGCTCAGGGTTAATCCAAGAGTACATCCAATCTGCAAGCCTGTGTCTTCAAGGAAACCTTTCAAATTAGGCTGAATTCTGATCTCTTCCATTCAGTTCACCAGGAGAACCTCTGTTTTGTCTAAATTAAATTTCTATTTGTTCATCCTCATCCAGTTCATTACTGATTGCACCAACCTTCTGAGTTTACCCTGCCAGTTTACCCTCCCATCTCAGCTAGACAGCATAGGAGAATACCATGGTATGTGGTATGGAAAGCTACTGAGAGATCCAGCCAAATCAACAGGGGCACATTCCTGGTATAGCTTATCCACCAAGACAAAAAGAGCTTTTCAGTCTCATAGCTAAGCCTGAAAACAGGTTGAAATGGATCTAGAAACAAAGGATTTTTGAATTTTATTTCCTCGTTTACTTATAGATAAGCCCGATTCAGGCATGTATGAGTAGAAATGTTAGAATGTTCCAGAACCTGCAGTTTTGATTAATATTTGAACTAGGTGTCAAGAATCAGTAATATATTATATATTAATCTGTTTTAATAACCTTTAGGAACTTTCCTGGCATAAATGACTCTGAATTATAGTGACTTCAATATGCTTGAAGCTTCATAGCTGTAGTTAACTAGGAACATTAATTTTTGATGTCCGTGTATGAAACATTTAACTTTCACATAGGTCCAGAATCTGCTGGTGATCAGTAATTCCTGTGAAACTCTAGATTATTGACTTCTCCACACTGCTTGAACTATATACACAACACCCCTCAGCAGAAAGATAGTTGGACTGTTTTCCTTCACTTTAGAGTATGTGAAATAAAATACATTATCATCTACAGAGTGGAGATGAATGAGGCCTTTATGTTCAGAGTATTCAACCTACTTAGCAATATCTTCCCTGAAACTGAATTCAGGACAAAGTCAGCCCAAGACATTTTGTTCCATGAGGGGGCATGGGGGGGGGGACGTCCATCCATTCCCACATTAGAAGCTATCTGTTTCAATAGTTTATTCTAACTTCAACATGAACGAAATAATGTCCTCCACCACATCACACCTCAGGTCAGAAAGAGGTTTTGCGACAGTCCGTGCAACACAATTTGGGAGATTATCACATGGAGAAAAAGTCCCAAAATAGATTTGGGATTGGAAACTCAAAAGCAGGTATTATCACATGTAAAATCATCACCGCTGCTGCCAGGTGACTACAACCTGGATCCCAGCCGCACTCAGCCGGCCACTTTGCAAAAATGGAAAGCTGGTTAAGACAGCACCCTTACTTTGCCTAAAGCAAGGCTTATCTGGATCTATTGGGAACCCTGCTTCTGCATGCTCCAGGAGTCCAACTAATACATAATAATTCTGAATTACCATTAGAACAGAAAATCGTGGTTTATCCTGTTAAAGCCATTCATGCTGATTCCAAACAATTGTGGGGGCTTATAAGGTTAATTGACCTATTTGTGTGGAAAATTTATCACCTTTTTATAATTGGTTGATTTCATAGCTAAAGTCTTTCTGCTAGAAATGGCTTTTAGAGCAATGACAATGTTGAGTACAGGTTGATTCTTCCTTATCTGGAATTTCAAAATTCTAAATATTTCAAGATTGTACATATGGCTGGCTGGGATAGTGATGTCTTTGTTTGCTGATGGTTCAAGATACACAAACTTTGTTGCATGTAGAAAATTATTAAAAAATATTATGTTTAAAATTACCTTCAGGCTATGTGTATAAGGTGTTTATGAAATATAAATGAACTTCATGTTTAGGGTAGCATCCCATCTCCAAGATATCTCATTATATATATGCAAATATTCTGAAATAAAAATAAAAATAAAAATCTGAAATCCAGACAACCCAAGCATTAGAGATAAGGGAGACTCAACCTGTACTCATCATCGTCATTGCTCTAAAAGCCATTTCTAGCAGCAAGACTTTAGCTCAAATGAAACCACTTCATCCTCAAGCAATATATTTGTTTTCTATCTCCTGACATTTTGACACCATGGCAAAGGAGACCACAAGAGAGTGTTTATACTTCAGGACTAGAGTAGTCAGCCTTGGACAGTAATTGTCCTTGAGTAAATTGTCCTTGAGTAAATTGTCCTTGAGTAAATAGATGGGAGTTCCATACACTATTACTTGTGTCAGCTTTCTTTCACATAAGACAATTACAGTGCTTTGATACCACTTCAACATTCATGGCTCTGTCCTATAGAATCTAGGAATTTATAGTTACATGCAGTATTTAAAATTCTATGTCAACTCCAGTGATTCTCTAGACTTCAAATCCCACAAGGCCACAGAATGCAGCCACCACAGTTAAAATGGCATTGAAATGTCATAATTATGTAATATGAAAGAGTTTGTATTAGTGTGCTCCATCATCTCTTCCCTCACCATCCCACTGTACCTTCTGCAATGGTTGTTCTATCCCATGACCCAAAGAAGCAGTTGGGAGTCTGACATCAAAAGTTCAGCAATGTCAACTATGGAGATGTTGAACCAAGATCCAAGTCTGTGCATAATGCACAAGCTGACTTCTGTCATCTAGATACCCACTGAGCCAAAGAAAGGCCCTAGCCAAATTTCTTTCAGAAGCTGATGCCAATTACACAAGTGATCATATGCTTTCCCTTGTCTGTGTGACTAGTATCATCTCCAGTGACTACTGTGCCTGAAAAATAACTACACAATTGTTTCTTCAAACATCAGGCAATTAGACCTAATTGTGTGTGTGTGTGTATTCATATCAGAGTGATTTTTAATAAAAAGGAAAAATGCATTTCCTATTTGAAGATACCTACTGTCCTAACTTTTTCTGCTGTTAAGCTCTATGTGGTCATCAAAGAATTCACATATAATACACAAATAGGTTGTTGGTTTGGTTTGTTTTTGTTTCAGATGACCAGACCACCCCTTTGCACCACCGTCCTGGCAGCTTCAGAGGTCTGCATTTTGATGCTGCATGCTCTGAAGCTGTCTGGAAGCCAGCTTTTCAGCTGCCTGAATATCCACACATTGGCCGGCTTATGGTGGTTATACGTTGCAAGCGCCCAACATGCCAGGAAGCTGCCACAGGGCCACAGAAGAGCTGCTAAAGGTGGTTTTTCTGTGGCCAAAAAAAGGAGCAGTTGAAAGTGTGTGGGCTTCCACAGCCCCAATCTGGCTTTGTTACACCCCTTTGTTTGTTTTTTCTCAAGATGGCTGGGGTTGTGGTCATAAATCCCCCTTCCCCCTTTTTTTGCATGTATTTTGTAAAAATAATCTTTAAATATAAACATCTCATGAAGCTCAGGCATTTTCTCCCTGGAGTGTCCTGACATGTTAAAATCAAAGACCAGACAATTTGTGAGTATTCTTTACATCATCTGTGTACATCACTTTTATGGAGGATATATCTCCTAGTACTCTCTGTTCTGCCAAGGCTCTAAAGGTCTGAAAATAGCTATAGGTCAGAAACTGAATGGTCTCTAGTTTTATTGAAGAATCTCATCCCTTTCCCTCTGTTTGTCAGTCACAGCTATATACAGATTGGAATGGAGCATGCAAGGAATGTTTCAAACACTGACAGGTCATCCACTGCTTTTTTTGCCAACATGTGAGAAGGTGGAGGTTAGAGCTAGGATTAGGGGGACATGTTTTAACATGTCACAGAAGAAGGAAACCTGTAAGGATGACTTGTAAATGTAGACCCATGTGAGAATTGCTTGTAAATTCACCTATGAGCACTGCTGTCAGAACTTCTGGATCATTTTGTTCCAATATTCTATGGATACAGTTTTGAACAGTACTGTTGGATTGCAATAACAGTAATTATAACAACAACTCGGGAAATAATCAACATATCATGGCTACCTTCTGCATATAACAACAAACAAACTGGAGACCTTTAAAGCAACCAACTAACCATAAACCTAGACCATTTCCCAGTCTGATTCATAATGCCCTAGCACAGCCTTCTCCCACCTGGAACCATCCAGGTGTGTTATACTAGAACTCCCTCCATCTCAGCCCAGTTTCCACTGGTCATGTTGGCAGAGGATAATGGGAATTGTAGTCCTGGAAGCCACTGGGTTAAGCAGAGCTGGTGTAGAAATTTTACAAAAGCCTAACACCACATTTGAGAAGCAGGCTGGTGCAGTATGCAGAGAAGTCCCATCACTCTTAAATGACATGTTATGTAATGCACCCTATCATTATGAATGTGAAAACACAGGCATTGTCTGTTTGCATTGCTTTAGCACTGTCAATCAGAATTCTAACAATGACTATAATAACCACACAAGCATAAGATATAATATGACAAAGGATGCAGCTGTAATGTTCTGAGTCATGTTTATTTTGTACAAATGCTAACATCAAGCACAACTAATCTTCTGCCATCTTACCTTCTTTTTATAACCTTTTCCTAGACAATGTGGTATCAGGTTTTTTATGTCCTGTAGGCACCATGAATTATATTGGCATTGTGTATTGCTTTGACCTTTTCTACCTGGTTTAATCTGAGTAGCCATTCCACTACCCTGGCTTTTAACTGTTTTATTATTCTTCGGGGAACAGATAGTCACAAAGCAGTCATTAAAAACAGTCACCCTCATTTCTCCATTGGCAGCATTTTTGATTTCACACAACATTTTTATCCAAGTGTCACATTAATTGGTCTCTAAAAATGGAAGTCTCTTATCAGAGGGTAAGTTATAAAAGAAGGGACAAAATGTATTGAATGCCAAGACAAAAAATGTATCATATGGGATAGCAGAAAATACAGTAGTACAATGTCCTTTTCTTGTGACTCAGAATTCATTTGCATATGACAGAGATAACAAGGTGGGAAATGAAACAAAATTTCCATCAGCCTCCATTTTGGTGTTGAGATAAGCTGTATTGTGATGTTGCTTCTTTGACCTTAATAATGGGAAGGTGCCTAATAAATAGGACATATAAGGATTACATTTGTGAAAAATATAAAGCTTGTCATTATATCATTCAGATTGCATCTAGAGTACAGAATTTCTACATTAAAAATGTGAGAAGAATCATTTTAATTTCTTTTGGTTTCTTAAGGTGTGTGTGTGGGGGGGGGAGAGAGAGAGAGAGAGAGAAGTAAAATGTTTCATCCTGAAATTTTGTTTCAGAATGATAATTTTCCAAATTGTGTTCCTATCTTAGGATGTTTAGGGACTTTTGAGTTCCTTAGGAGAAGCTATTTAATTTGTCTGTGTGCCTTCAGTCAGCCATAATTTATCACAGTGCATAGACTCAAAATTTAGGCATTCAGTCAATATATACAAGCTCAGTCAAGATACTCTGTGTACTCTTTAATGGTACACAAACATGTTGTAAAGCCTAAGCTTATTATAAACCAGTCTATGAACAAGATACTGAGATCTGGTCTCTGTATCTGTGATACAAGTGGAGCATCTACAGAGTAGAAATAATGCAGTTTGATATCACTTTAGGTATTGTAGCTCCATCTTATGGAATCCTGGGATCTGTAGTTTTACAAGGTCTTCATTTTTATCTTCCAAAGAGTGCTGGTGCCTTAGAAAACTACAGATCCCACAATTCTGTAGGTTGGAGCTATGGCAGTTACCATTGTCAAACTGCATTATTTCTACCATGGAGATGTGCCCATTGACTGTATGCAATCCTGGGTGCTGCCTGTGTGGCCTTTCAACTTAGAAGAAATCCATCCGCCATTGCCTGTTAGGGGAAAATGCCACTTGTTGACTTCCAAGATTACTATTTTCCTGACTCTAATAGTGACAAGTGCCCATCCTATATCAGTGGAAATAGTGGCAAGATAGCTACTATCCTCTAGTGATGTCTTACCCTTCAACTCTCACAATTTGGCAGGAGCAATCCTAATTAAACCTCTATCAAACCACCTTTTCAGCTGCTTTCATCCCTCTCTTCCTCCTACTTTCCCCCTTTGTCCTTGGCTTACTTCAGTCACTGCAAAATGAATTCAAAGTACACAAGAAGTTTTCACTCAGCTCAACAGGGGCAAAAAGAGAGGAGTACAGCATTTGGCTCTTCCTAGGAGGCTCAGTCAAAAGCAAACTGCTGCAGCATCTCCTAGATTTGTGTTTTTCCTCATTCATAACTTTTCCATCTTGACCACTCTGATGTCACTTGGACACACACATCCCAGTTTTCATCTATGAGATGTTAGAGAGTGTGGGTCACTACACTGTTGTGATCCATAAGGGAAGGTTTAAAATTCCCTATCCCTATATACACTGTTGTGTATGTGCATGCGTTCACAAACATTCATGTGCTAATATGTAACCTTCAGCCTCCTACCAACACTGGAAATGTACCTTAGTACCAAAAACACTGTATATCTCTGCTCTGAGTGCATTGGCCTAACCACCTGTAGTTTCAAGGGCATTTTCAGAGTGATCACTGAGTTCAGAACAGATAAGATGTCTTTGACCTTCAGGTCTCACACCTTAGATATGTTTTATTTTCTGTAAATCTCCAGCCTATTTGATATTCTCTTTGCAGGACTAAGAAACAGAGAAATGATCCTATGTTTATTCAAACATTTATTCAGAGCATTTCATGGTACAATCCAGCTAAGAAACACACATATATGGAACTCTCTTTCCACTTGTACAGTTTTAGCAAGGGGAAGAACAGTATACTAAAAATAGGAGCTCTAGCTCAGGATTCCCTGATTTTATCTGCAATTTAAACAGCATGTGGTTCTTTCTTTAGAAGATGCTCAATTCCTAGTGATCTTTTTTTCCCCCAAGGGTGAACAGGGGATCACTTGATTCATTTTTTTCTCCCCTGCCTCTCTAAAGCTGACAGATATATTTCTGGCTTCTTTAAATATGGTACATGAATGAAACCCCAGCAATTGCACCCATCCATGGTGCAACTAATTCTGAAATTTACTGAGTGAACTTCACACTTTGTCACACATTTCAAAAATAAAGTTGCCCATATGCAAATCCTTGCCACTGTTGTACCTCTCCTCATGATAATGATTCACTTTGCACTCTGTGCTATCAGTCAATATAAAATTGGAGAAGAGCATTGTTTTTCATGGCTGGGAGCTGTATAAAACCATCACTTTCAATCAGGATCAGGTATTCACAAGGAACGTCTCACAAAGGATATGTTTGATTTAATCATGGATTCCTTTGGTGTTAACATAAAATTGTGAAGCTCTAAATAGCAATGCTTTAAATGCAACCAAATTTTCAAAAACTGTACTGTAACCATGCCAGCAAGTCATCATGTTAAGAAGCTGATATCTTTAGTTCTACATGTTATTAAACTGAGCATATGAATATGAAAAGGGGGAAGTTATTTTAATGACTCCCAGAATTTTGAAGCATTTGTTGAGTGAAAAAGCATTCCTATAGTGTGTGTGCATATATTATATTGTATATAGCTCAATAACGTGTCTGAAAATCACTCACACAGTCAGCTCCTTGATGAATGTAAAAGACTTCTGAAAATTGTTCCAGATGTCTTTAGTGGCTTGAAGGCTCCACTGACATAAAATCTACATTTATTCTCATCATTCCATACTTTAATACTTTAATTATCTATTTCACATTTGGTCTTCAGAGCAGACCAGAGAAGTGTTTAATTAACATTCTGGCTCTAGTATAATTGCATATATTTGGTAACTCTATCTTTAGTGTGGCTTTATAATTGATGGACTGCAAAATTCAGGAAATGTACAGTCATGTTTGGTATTCTACAAGTACAGTTCAGCTGTCTAAAACTAGCTGAATTAATTTAATATGTCTTGACACAGCATAGCAATGGAAACGCAACTGGGACTACATGGCCACAGCTGATACTGATGAGGCTCAAGTGTCATGCTAATGGATTTTGAAATGGATTTGACCTCAGTTGAATATTTTGCCATTTTTGAATGATCAGTCACAATTGTTTTAACTCACAATGCTCCAGAACTATGTAACATCCGGTATGTTTGGGATAAATAACTTTGCCAGTATGAGGGTAGACAGGACAGACCACTGGAAAAACAAACAAACAAACAAACAAACATGTGTGTTATTTGTGACCACTGCAATTCCCAGGAAAAGAACTATCAAAGGAAGATACGGGGAAAGAAAGCCAATATGCATACGAAAAGAAATGTGATTACAACAAACAAACTGCAAAAATAGATATTTTAATAGAAGTATTATGAAATCAGTGAGTTCTTTTAAAACAAAAATAAATGAGCAGTTGCAAAAGAATTGTATTACCTTCAAATCCCCCTTGTGAGTTTCCAATAAGCACCTGATAGACCAACCATAGAAGCAGAAAGCTGGGCTATATCAGCCTGTGATCTGAAATAGCAGCACTGTTCTTATTCTCTTTATGAAATAGTAACAGTGTGGTGGGATGTCCAAGCTGGAAAGTGCAGATATGTTTATTCCATATAAATGAGGACTGTACTTGGCTGGTGATTCGATATCACCTGCTTACTACTTTGTAGCATGTTTACTCTTTTATATTAGTAGCACAGCATCTGAAGTGATGCACTGGGGGTTTTCACATCCCATTGTCCTTTGCATTCCTCGACCATCCAAAAATCTTTTCTAAATAATGAGAGATCATGCCAAATAGGATTATGTGTGTCATGTGGTAAGGAGCTGTAGCTGGGATGAAAGTGTAACAACCTCCTTATGACAAGTGTTAACAACCTCCTTATGACTTTTTTAAGGGCCTCACTTTATTTACTTCCAGCATCCACTTGTTACATTTATGTCCCATCTTCCTTCCAGTGAGTTGAACTCAGCAAACAGGTTTATGCTAGTCTTACATTATTTTCATTCTAATATGCTTTCACAACTGATGGGCATTCCTAGAAATGGGTCAAGTAGGGCAATAGTAAAGGGTGTGACATTTACTCAATCACACAGGTCCATTTTGTCATACTGTTTATTAAATGCAGACTTCAGATATTCCAAACTGGGAGTCAGCTTTTGCATATAGTTCTTTAACCAACCTCCAAATGATACACAAATTGCCATTTTCTTGTTAATGCTGTTTTACATAGTACAATATGCAAGAGTTTTTTGGATGCAATCAGTGTTAATTGTAGGCTTTGTGTGCTTAGTGAAAAGGAACAACTGTGTCATTTTAGTGTCTGCTATAATTATGAAAGTCAGAGGGGGGGGGAAGCCTTTAAATAACACTGGGAAACAGTAAATTTTTGCCTATACTGTAACTTGACTTCATGCATCTATAACACAGATAATCATTAAAAGAGTAAATCAGAATGCCATTTAATAGCCAAGGAAATTAAGGCTTAGACAAATACAAAAAGCTAAAGCACTGAAAATTCACATACATAGGGAGAAACAGCATGAGGCATAAGCTTTCATGGTTCATTCACTACTACTTCAAGGATAGGCTAAGAAAGATTTCTTGAAAGAACCTGGAAAGTTACAGACAAATCAGTGTAGACAACACTGAGATAGATCAATACTCTATTTCAGAATAAAACAGTTTCCTGTGTTCTTTTGATAATTAAGAAAATGATTGCCCCAGTTGATTCCAGATGATGTAGACATTGGCAGATGGTTGTTTGCTTTCATTTGTATTCTGAAATATGAACATTGGAAGCTGCCTTATAACAAGTCAGAACCTTGGTTTCTCAAGCTCAGTCTTGGTTACAGTGACTGGCAACAGCTCTTTTTTCTCCAGGTTTTCAGAAAGGATTCATTTTCTGCTTTGAATGGAGAAGGCAGAGGATGAACCTGAAACCTTTGGCATACCACTGAGCTATAGCTCTTCCCCAACAGAGCTATATGTATATGTATATGTATATGTATATGCATAACCGTTTTATTATTTATGTGTAGTCATTGTTCCCTCCAATGGGCTGAGGATGGTTTGCTTGCTTCTCCCTACTTTATCTTCATGTGAGGTAAATCAGTTTAAAAACATGTGAGTAGCCCAAGTGCTCAGTGAGTTTCTTTTTTAAAATTTTTTATTTTATTATAATATACAAGCACAAGTATACAAACATGAGCATTGTGTTTTGAACAACATAACATTCTCCTACAAATTGAAACAAAAACAGACAAACGAACATCCACTAAAATTCCAAAACCTAACTCAACCACCTTTCAAATAGTCACTCGACCCCATCCCACTTAACATACTAAACACAATATACACAATAAACATACAATAGTATAATATGTACAAGAGATTAATCTGTAATTAAAAATGGTTAAATTTATTCTTATCTTCCTAACAGTTGTATTAACTTCTATATCTAAAGTAAAAATGCATTCCTTCCTTATATTCCAATTATACCTCACATCATTATTCTAGTTCTATCATTTTTCAATTATTGTTTTCATATCTATCGACTGAAATAAAGTCCATATATATAATTCTTCCCGAACTGTACTTTTCCTTTGAGATTATAATATAATAAACTATTTAGTTTTGTATTTATAAAATTTAAGACAGTTCCACTCTTCCTCAAGTGCTCAGTGAGATTCATTACACATGAAAGATTTGAACCTGGATCTATGAAGTCTAACCCACTAACCACTTTGTTGCATTAGAGATGTACATTTTCATGATTTCATTCATGTAGGTAAGAATGAATAGGTCACTCTTTTGAGAAAAGTCATTGAAAACTAAACAGTTTTTGAGCATGATTTGTAATTCAGGATTTATTCAGGTTTTTTAAAAACTACTCATGGGGTTTTTGAGCAGAATGTAGCATTTTCTGTGCAGCAGACATGATCTTCTAGGCAGAAACATTACTTTTCATGCAAAAACACTAATTTTTCACTTATTATAGTCCCAAACTCAAAATTCTCACCTATCTAGTATTCTAGTATGGCTTCCATGAATTTTCTTTTCATTCCTGCCCTTTGACACTATATATACATATATACGGATATAAAAATTAATAGAATTAGCATTCTCAACTAAATTTTGGCTTTCTTTGTGAATAATTAATTTATTTTTGTACATTTTTGAAATGATGTGAACTTTGACATTTATGTTATACAGCAACATTGCATAGAGAAGTGAGAAAATTAGATTGTTCCATAATGACTTTTCTGCTAGGCTAGTTACAGAGTTTGGCATCTTCTGCTCTGCTCATATTTTTCTATCAATAGAAGAGAACCTTTCTGAGAAACATAATAAATGCAGAAAACAGGCAGCAGTAATCATAACCGCTAGCTCCATCCACCTCTGCTATTGGTATTTTGCCTTACATGTAGGCTTCTCTGTATGTACATCTGGAAATATATATGGACAAATGTTAAATTGGCATTCATCAGCACAGCATAGTGGTAATCTGTGGCTATGGCTGTTGGTAGGAGTAGTTGGTGTAACTCTTAAGCAATATTATTTTAATTATTTTCTTTACTTTGACCCCCACCATCCCTGCACACCATGACAGGAACAAACTGCAACTGCCATCCCATTGGATGGCTGTCCCTTTGAACCTCCACACAGTGACATGTGCAGACCTTCACTGGGACAGGTCATCAGAGCAGAACTGTGCCCATGAAGGTGCTAGCTGAAGGTGCTCATCACCCCTTCAGCCCCCTTCATCCCATGCCCCCCCTTGGGCTGTCTGGTTTGTTTATGTTGTATAGATATCCATGAGAGGTGTCACACTTCCGCATCTTTCCATTGCTGCCCCCACAGCTTGGGTATGGTGGCTCTGTCCTTTTTTAGATGCACACCTGAATTGGTGTGTTTATATGCAGAGGTTAGGAAAGACCACTCCTTTAGAACTGCTCTGGCATCAGTGAGGTTATGTGCAGGGTTGAAGGTGTGCACCTTCCAAGAAAGAGGGGGAAAATTCAGCTTCTTTTTAGTCCGGCTTCCCTCCCCCCTTAGAGCAGTGGTGGCATGGTTTCCAACTGCTTCCGGGGCATGCACAATCTAAACGCCATGTCCCAAAAGTGGCCTGAAAGCACTTCTTTTGGCCTATCTGTTTGAGGCCATTCTTACCATATTAAATTAGAAGATAATCCAGTCATCACATAAGGGGAGATAAGTCTGAGAGCTTTCCACTCCCTCCCGTCTACATCACGCTGTACCAGATCTCTTACAGTTTGCAAGGGTACTCCAACTCCTACAAAAGCTTTTGGGGTAGCACTGGAAGGCCATAGATGAAAGAAGGGTGAAACCATTAACTTTGTGTCATTCATAGAAGATTTATTACCCATTTAATAAAAAAGAAAGAAAAGAAAAAAGAAAAGAAAAAGTCTTCAAAACCAAACTTAGAGACTCCAAACTTAGAGACTCGCATACTGTTTAGTCCTCACAGAAACACTAGTTAACATGTCCAGTGGTCAGGGAGGATTGGAACTTAAGTCAAACAACAAGGTGTTTGGCCTTTCTACAGCTGAATGAAACCATGACAAAATCAGTGAAGCCAGAAAGCACATAAGAATTCCATTTAAGAAGTTCAACTTGATTTCAATTCACATACATGATTTGAGTCATTTCAATAATGATATATGGTGATAGGTGTTAAATACTTAGATAAGGGCTCGATGTTAGTCAATTGTAAGAGAAGACAAATAATATAACTTGTCATAGTGATGTTTCACTACCAGATTAATTCTGTCAACAAGGGCAAGGATTTTGCAGCTCTCCAGATAGCAAATCATTGTAGCCTTAGCCAGCAGAGCCAGTGATGAGGAATGCTACAAACTGTGGATCCCACCCCCCCTCCCCGCCACGCACACACACATAACAGAGCCACTGGGAGAAAAAATGCATTTTGTGGGCCTCCCAGGATCATGAGGCCAGGTTAACAATTGTATCACAGCCACTGAGCTGTAGTAGGAGGATTCTGGGGATGGGGCAAGAGGCTTATCATACCCTGCCACCCCCTACACCTTCCTCTTTCATTTTGAACCTCAACCCACCCTCCCGCCACTGACACAGTATGAAGTTTCTTGGCTGCTTTAGGGCTGGGTAGGAATTCCCCCTTCCATTCCAGTCAGACATGGACAATTGGCAAGGGTGGTGTTTAAATAAGCTGTCATTGTTTTGTTTTTGTTTTTTTGTGGGGGGGAGGTTTTGAGTTCAGTGAACACCTAGGTCACCATTTTGGTGAAAGGGAGGTCTCTGGAACTGTGTCTTTAGTTCCTGGGACTGGGGAGGCAGGGAAATGGGCTTCTCTTGAGGCTGGCCTGAAGGATAAACCCTCACTTTAATTCTTGGGGCTTGAAGAAGAGACTTTCTGGTTGGTCTTCCTGATGCAGGCCTGCCAGGGAATAACACAGCTCTTGGGTTATCACCTTTAGGAAGCTTCAGAGGAGGTCTAAGGAAGAGAGCACCTGCTGCAGCTGCTCCCACACGAGGCTATTCTCTCTTTATTTATCAAGGACAACAATAAATAGGTAAATTAATAAAGTGGCCCCTTCCCAACCCCATTTTCTGTCTCTGGTCTCTTTATTTCCTGGGTTGGGAAGGAATGCAGTTCAGCAGTATCTGGAGGCCTGCACAATTCCCATACCGGGCTACAGAATTCAATTGTTTCTTGAAAGTCCTGCTTTCAGATTTGGTGTGGCTATTAACTAGATTACCTTCTAACTAATACTCTCAGAATTTTTGGAACATTTTTAATAGTAGTAATTCAGCCACACTATCAATGATAGGCACCTCATTCTGACCTCAGAAAAACTCACATCCACAGCAGTGCCATCAGGCAGCTTGCTGGGACTGTGAATGAAAAGGCAGCTGCTGCCATTACTGTGTAGTGAGGCAAAAGCCCATAGCAAAAGATGAGTTTTTAAATGCAGGTTAGGGGGAAGGAGGCCCCAAATTGTGTGGAGGTGTCAAGAAGACAGTGTGGACCTGATTAAGGGTTTTGGTCCTGCATCATGCAAACTGGACACAGCTAGCCAGGGGGATTCAGGGTAAAACACTCATACAGACAAAGACTACATCAAGTGAAATGGAAGAGGCTCACCGGTTTAGTTAATTTGGTATCAGCTGAAATGGCTTACTTGATCTTTGATTATTATGATTTTTAGGAGAGGCTCTTTGCTATAACTTTAAACAATATGGCTATATTCTTTGATGTAAAATGTATCAGCCATAGTCCTTTGCTTGTATCTAGATATGTCCCAGATTTGTTTCACTGATTCCGGCAGAACATAACTCTCTCACCTAATATGATTTTTTTGTCCTCATTTTCGTTACTGTTGGAGACTCTAGCAATGGTTTCTGTGCCGCAGAGACTAGATGTGTATTGTCAGATTTTGCATGTATAAATCTTGAATAGACCTTTGCATTCATACTTGGGGCATTTATCCTGTGAAATTTCTGTGGTAATTAAGGAGCCCTGAGAAAGCTCAAAGGTATTTATTTCCCCTAGCCTTCCTTTATCCTTCCCAATGAATGGAAGATCTAGAAATCCTGTCAGAAGTTACTTATTCCCATATGCATCAAAATTCAATATCTTTCCCAATTATTTTTAAATCTGCAAATCACAGCAAAGGCTTTCATTGTCACAGAAATGTCAGGTACATTGATCTGCACAGAGCACACCTGAACTCCGCATGGGGAATATCTTATGATCCCTTTTAGTTCAGAAAAAAGAAAAAAATATAGGCAGCACTGCAGCTGCCCTGTAAAATCAGTGGCAGTGACATACACTTTAAGATGCATCTTGTTCAACCTACTGTTTCTGTACTATCCATGCTGGTGTAACTTCTTCTTTTTAGCTCTTCTAGAAATACACAAAGAAAAACAAAATTATAAATTGCCTTATAAAGACACCAACAATTACCCAGAGAATTTGGGAAAATGCAACTTGAAAATCTCTGAAGAATTATCTTTTCCCCTTGTTCATATATTCCAATGAGATGTTAAGATTCTCGCTTCAGAAAATTCATTATTTCTCTAATATGTCAGACACAACTTAGCTGTCTTTTCAAAAATAAAATTGTTATCTCTTATGTTACAAGTTATATATGTTACAAGTCATATATGTATAATGTTTTTGGTATGTGTGGGGCATATGGGTTATATATTATACATTGCATATGCCTTTTACGTATATATGTCTGAAAGGAGAATGTAGAATGTTGAAGATTTCATAGGTAAAATCAATGCTAGTAGTTTGAGTCTTAATGGTAATGCTAAGGTAGACCTATCATGCAGTTTTCTTGTCCAGATTCGTTTGGATGGGTTTTGCCATTTTCTGTCTCTGAAGCTAGGAGAGTGTGACTTGCACAGTGTCATCCAGTAAGTATCCACAGTTGAACAGGGATTTGGACCCCAGTCTCCCAGAGTCCTAGTCCAGCACCCAAACCATAATTCCACAGTGCCTTTTTTAACACTCGGCCCTCCATATCCATGGATTCAACTATCCATAGCTTGAAAATATTCCAAAACTATATAAATTCTAAAAACAAAACCTTGAGGCTGCTTTTTATATATATAAGGGACATCATTTTGCTATACTGTTGCATGCAATGGCACTTGAGCATTGGTGGATTTTGATATAAATGGAGCAGGGGTACTGGAACCAAACCCCAATGGACACCAAGGGCCCACTGTACTATTACTGTGTTTAAACCAATTCTGCACCAGAGATGTTGGCCAGAATTATAACTGTTAATTTCTGATCCCAAAGAGAAGAACTATTCAATCAATGGGCTTCACCTCTACATTGATTTATCACTCAGGAGCTCAACTCTAGATGGGATTAACCCTTAGGATTCTGACCACTGTTTTTGCTCTAGTTCGTCATGTTATTCTGTATTACCAATGCAAACTTACACAGAAACATGCATTTAAATTTAGACATCTATGAATTTTTAACCCTATAAAAATGAGTTCTGGTAGATGCCAAGCATAATCAAAGTGAATTTTATACTGTAGCCAGCTTTTATGTATCTTCATAATACAAGTTGCAGAACCTGGAATATTACAGGATCGGGGTGGGGAGAGGAAGACTAATTCTTCCTCTGATTACCCACAGCGAGTGACGTACTGTATGCCATTGCCAACAGAAGAGCTGTTAACTTGTTAAATTGCTAATTTATTTTTTGTTATTTTTAAATTAATTTTTAAATTATTTTTATTATGTGGAAGATATGGACTACTTTTAACTCTTTTAAAAATGCATTCCTGAAACTTTTATCATAGATTAGTAAAGTATAGAAGTACAGTTCAATAAACCTAGTGGGATGAAGTAATTACAAAGAGATATGAGTGCCTTGTTTACAGTTGTAATAGAACTACCAATTCCAGGTGGCTTCATGGAGCACTAATGCAAGTTGCCAAGAAACTAGCATATTTTGAAAAAGTGGTCTGTGTGTTTTTTAAAAAACTAAAAAGTGAGTGAGTTCAAAGGAAGCAAGAAACAAGTGTTGTAAAGGCTGCAAGACTTTTTTTTTTAAAGTTAGCCTTTGGCTCTGGAGGTAGCGTTGGCAGTGCAGATAGGAGGCAATGTTTTGGCAACTTCATACAATTTTAAAACAGACAAAGAAACAAATAAATCAGAGGAACCAAAATTGATCCTAAATATAGACTCTTCTAAATCTCATGCAAAGTAACATTTTGAGATAATAAGCAAAATATCTTCTTACCCACAAGTGTTTTAAATGTTTTCCCAGCTTTTATTTTTATTTTTTGGCATTCCAGGAGATCTTTCAGGGGGTTTAATAAGCATGCCAGGAGAAATACCTATTTATTATTTTGGCCATATAGCCCAAAAAACCCCCACAAAAATCTATTTATTAATTCCTTGATTTCCTGCATCTTCTGCATCCATTTGTATTGACACACAGCCATTAGACATAGACAAAATCATTTTAAAACCAATGCACAAAACACAAAATATATGAAGCAGTCATTCTTTGAACCAGCAGATTTTAAAATATGGTTCCTGAAATATACGACTTGAGTACAAATGACGAATCAGTTTTTATATGGATATCAGAGCATGATTATAAGAGAATGATGATCCAAATGTCAAAGAATGATGAGGGTTAATACATCTCTGAACAGGTTTTGAGGTCTATAAGAGCAGCTAAGAAGCAATGTACAAAGGAAATTGCTTTGTATTAATCCATTCATTTTTTAATTCTCACTTTCACTTAGAAAAAACAGCTTCCCTTCTCTCCCCCCTCCATATGCATTATCTAACATTTGCATTCCAGATGAGTCATTCTCAGAGCTGAAGAAGCCAATAATCATCTTCTGCAGAGATGTACCCAAAAGTCATACAGTTTATACACATTTATTGCATTAGAATGCAATCTGTGAAAGACATACTGCCTTGATAATACTTTATGAAAGACAAAGTATTATCCTTGACCAATCAACTTATCTGCTTATTTTCACTTTCTTCCTTCTTTCCCTTAACTGGAACCTTTGCAATTTGTAGCCTGATCTCTCATCTCTCCCTGCCCCCCTTAGTAAAACCTTTCTCTCCTTCTCCCACTCCCTCCCTTCCATTCTCCCTTTTTCTGTCAAAGGAATAACTGCTCTTATTCTTCCTCTAGCTGTTATTTGTAAGTAGTGCATTCATGGGAAGTCACTCCCCAATAGAAAAAAGGTAGTTTTATCAAGGCTGTTTCCATTGACCTTCTCCTTTGTTCACCTTTTGCCTGTCTTGTGTGATTTATTTTTCCATTAAAAGCTATACCTATATTTGTATTGATGAATTAACAGGCACAAGGTCCCAATGAAGAAAGCAAAGCATATTTTTTTCACACTTTAAAATGTACATGGTGTTTAGCACATATTTTTAAAATGTGCACATGTTATTGAATGCCTGCAACCAACCAACCAACCAACTGACCGGCCAGCCTTGCTTCCTTCCCCACCCAGAAGGTACAGATCAAATAAATGTCTTTTACATTTGACTCGGTGAATTTCTTACATATCATTTGTTACTCCCTAAGAGAGATGAGAATCTAGAATTTGCAGAAAAAATTTCTGTCCAAGGAAGAGCAGAAGGCAACAGCACTTCTTCTTTGTCAAGAAATGGTGAAGATGTCCCTTTCTCCACTCATTTTTCCCTGTCAAGGAAGGGTCAAAAATTGTTCCAGGTGGATGCATATGCTGATGAAAAGCTTTCTCCTCACTAAGAATACTAAAGGTTTCCTCACACAAATATGGCAAATGGCAATTAGAACTCTTGAGGGTTTTTTTGGTTTGTTTGTTTGTGTTGTATCTCCTGTTCATTCGAGCTGTCCAGACAAACAGGCAAGCTGTAGCACATAGTTGAAATCTACTGTCAATCCCTTGGTCATTGCATGTAAGAGACAGAGGACATTATCACACTACACTGTTATTGTGCTGTTATTCCACTTTAACTGCTATGGCTGCCTCCTGTGGAATTTTTGGGGTTTGTACCTTTTGGCTGAGAGAGATAAATACTTCTCCCTAAATTGCAAATCTCATGATTCTACAGGAGACAGCCAAAACAGTTAAAGTGGAATAATAGCACTATAACAGTGTGGTGTGTTATTGTGCAGAGGCAAGGTGAGAAGGTAAAAATGAACAAGCAGGACACGGAATCACTTTAACTGGGTTTGTTTCTCACTATTAGTAAGCAATGGACTTCATATATTAGAACTATTCAAAAATATTTAAATATTCAAGAATATTTAAAATTTTCAACAATAGGAGTCATACTGTTCATCCCAGAATCCTGAATGACACATGATACTACCACCAACAAAGGCCCGATACAGATGGGCACTTTAGGGCACCCCCGTCACATGCTAGGGTTGCCTGGGAGTGGAGCCAATAGATGCTCTGCAACCCTAGCACATGACAAGGGCGTCCTCACTCCGCAGTGTCATACAGAGCAATGACATCACAGGTGCGCAGCAACTAAATGGAACTTCATACATTGCAACTGTGACACAAAAAGGAGCCCGGTTTCGGTGCTCCTTTTTCTGCCACACTTTCGCCGCTTCATCTGGTTGCTGTGGTGATGATATGGCGGAAAAGGAGGCAGCTCCAGACCACCCTTTTTGGGCAGTCTGTACAGCCCCATAATTATACTGGAGGTCTGGAAGGTGGCATCTGCTTCCTGTTTCCGAAAAGGCAGATGATGGCACACCCCTATAACTGCCATCTGGCTACTGTTGTAGAAGCAAGGAAGATGGGTGGATACTTCCGTGCATGCTTTTTTGCATCCTGGTGGCACCTGGGGCACAGTTCTCCCTGACCAACCACTGTTTGGCTGTGAGTGTGCACCACACAGCATTGTCCGGCTACATCTGAAAAACTGGGAAAGAGCATTGTGCAAGGGGGTACTGTATACATGCTTGTGCAATTCCTCCAAAGGAGCCTAATCCTCAATTATGCCACCATAAACTGGGAAGAGGTTTCTGGCCCCAGTCTGCACTCTCCATTTTGAGAGTGTATCTAAATGCAGGTTTTATTGTTGGTTAGGCAGTCAGGTACCCACAGAGCTTTGAACTTTATTTCCCTTTATTTCTCATCATTGGTCAAGCTAACTGCAGCTTCCGGGGCAAGGGGGGTAATCCAGAACAACAGCTGGCCTACCCCTGCTTTCTGGATGCTCCATCTTGCCTAATTTTTGTGCTGTTTTATGCTTCCCCTGTTCCCCATCCCCTGCTTTCTCAACCATCCATGTGTAAAACTCACCATTTATTTTCTGATATTTGTTCTAATGACAGTATTGTCTATTTGGTAGTATTCCCCCACTCCATGAACCAAGCCAGAAAACTTTGCTTATTAAAGCAAACCATTGTATGTTGTTTCTCAGTATTTTATACCTTAACTTTTTATTCTCTCTCTCATTCTCTCTCTCTCTCTCTCTCTCACACACACACACAAAACACACTTACACACACACATACACACATGCATACATAGACCCATATTCATTAAATTAGCAAAACATATTAGTAACACCAAGCTAATTTTAGTGGGTTTTTTTTTTCCACAACTTCTACTTCACAGAATATTTTAGTATGATCTCAGGTGGTGAACAAAATTAGGGGGTGGAAATTCTTATGATTCACCATAGAAAGAATTCTGCTTTTTAAGTGCAGAGATGTATGAGTTCAATCGCTGTGAAATTCCAAGAGCCTATGGTGTAACAGCCATAAAATTGTAAATGTTCATGGTTACTGTATAGTGTATTGCTGCATAAATACCCAAGAAGCTTTTGACCAAATACCAGTGGGGAGTACAGAGATGTGGAAAGATAGAATAGTTGCATTGTAATCTGCCTAATTAGCACCCTGCTTTTTAGGGTGTATTCTCAGAAGAACACCAACTTTTGAACTTTCTTCTAAATAGGCATCTTCTTTTCTATTTTACCGCTTTCTTTTTACATTGCTCAGTTTCAAAATGGCTCTCCAGGAGACATTAAAATACCCACGTGGGTAATCTATATCCAGAAAAGATCCCAGCACAGACCTAAAGTTTAAGGATATGTATTCAAAAGAGAGAACAATTTGAAAAGCTTCTCTGTATGCTCAAAAATGTCATTAAACAAAGTGTTTCATACTTATTTTGTTTGTATAATGACAGACTTGCTTGCTAGACTTCTATAGTCCTAAAAGAGTAGTCAGTAACCATAAAGAGTACTCTCTCTGCAGATTACAAAAGAAGCTGTCTTTTATACAAAAATAAATGAAGAATGCTTTGTGCAGATACTCTGAGCTTCCAACTGAAGCTTTTAAAGCAACTGTAATTGAGGAACTGCTCTGGTGTGCAATGTACTGGGATCCTTTGAACAAGTGTCTTGTTGTTCCATTGCAGATTTTTATCTGTATCATCACTGGATATCCTCAAATCATTGGTGAAATTTATATTCAAAAGCCACACTAAGACTTTTGTGTTGCTGCGGATTCCAGATACTTTTAGGAAGCCCATAGATAGGCCATGGCTGGAATCCTGGTCATGAAATACAGTGTTGTAACTATGAGAGCCAGTGTGGTGTAGTGGTTTTGAGTGATGGACTATGACTCTGGAGACAAGGTTCAATTCCCAGCTGAGGCGTGAACCCCTCTGGTTGACAGTCGCACTCTCTCTGCCTCAGGGGAAGACAATGGCAAACCTCCTCTGAACAAATCTTGTCAAGAAAATCCCATGATATGGCCTTTGGGTCATCATAAGTCAGAAATGACTTGAAAGCACACAGCAACAAAACAATAGCAACAACAACAACTGTGGGTATACAAGGGTGTGTGATTTTTGGGTGATGTTCTAGAAGGAGCTATTCAATACTGGCTCATGTTATGCCTTCACAGATGTCAAGCTTCCCAGTGCTGGAATGTGCCTCCATGACCATTAGGAGCTGGGGAACAGCAGGGGTGATTAGACAATGTCCAGTTGCAGCTTTGCATCCAAAGCAAGAGAAGATACAGTGCCCTGTTCTTTTCGTCCTGACTGCACAACATCAGTCAGACACTGACCCAGCATCTCCTCCATCCTTGACCAGTTGATGGCTGTGAGGTGGTGTTCCAGTCCTGAGAAGCCATGTTGAGCAGATGGCAGAAGGAACTGCACAGACACAGCATGGCACTTGACCCATACAGTGTAGGATCTCATAATGTTAGAACACCATTGTGCCTTTGATACTCCCCCCCCCCTTCTGCCAGAAAAAGAGAAGAGAAGAAGAGGACTCAAGAACTGGTATTTAAGGTTCTCCTTCCTTCATCCTTGCATATGAACACAATATTATAAGAACTACAGGAGAAAACAAATAATTTCCTGCAGCATTCTCACAGTATTTCAGCATCCTAAAGGGTTGCACAGAAATTACTATCGAGAGAAAAACATATGAGTTTGCATGAGTTTGTTTGTTTGTTTACAAAAACCCTGGTTTCTGTACAGGGAAAAAAATCCTGCACAGGAAACAATGGTTTCTATGCAGAAAATGTGGGAAATGCAGAGGAAAAATTTTTTATGCAAAATAAATAAATAAAAAACCTCATGTTTTCCTATGCATAATTCCTTCACAAAACAGTATGTAAGAGAAATTTGCACAGTTGAAAGGAGGGGGAAAGGGCATATTTCATGGATTTCTGTAGGAAGCTGCATAGTACCTCTGCATTATATATATATATATATATATATCCAACATTACCTGGAGCAGGTCCGTTGAAATTCATGGGTTTTGCTGAGAATTAACATCCCATTTATTTCACTAGGACAGGACAGCTTACTTAGCCCAATGTTTTGAAAAATAATGTCAATTAAAAGTCCAAGGTTCCCCAATACTTGCCATCATAGCCAAGTTTTTAGAATAGCTATTCTTTGCTTTCTTTGCTACTCCAGAGAACAGGACCCAGAGCAATGGAATGAAACTACAGGAAAAGGGTTCCAGGTCAACATTAGGAAGAACTTCATGACAGTAATGTACTTCTGAAAAGTTGTCTTCAGACCTCCTCAGTGTAGCTGCCCTATGCCTTTTTATTACACACCTGGGGCTTGCAGTGTAGCTGCTAAGAATTAAGGAAAAGGCAACTTCATGTCTCCCTTTCCTGCCAATCTAGAAAGCCCCATTGTGACCTTATTTGATAACCAGGTATGGAAATAACAAAAACAGACATGGAAAATTGGGTTAAACAAGGGCCATTTTGTTTGAGCTAACCTATTGAAGATGAGTTGGCTTGGAAAAGAAATGACATGGAAATGAAGCAAGAGGGAGGAGCAACAATGCAGGTCCAGCTGAGGCCAGGTGTCTAACCCTTGACAAACTTCTTTGTCCTTGCTTGGGTAAAACACCTCAGCCCAAGGATAATCCAAATACTTGGGTTGCTCCCCAGTCAGCCATAACTGGAAGGTAATCGAGGGGACTCCTACCCAAGTCTCAGAACTTTACAAGTGAGAGCCCAGATCCCAGGTTGATTTCAAGTGTAGCTTCCTTCCTCAATCCATTCCCTGGGCCTCAGAACCCTATAAGAGGAGCTTTCAGAGCTCTATCCTAACCCAAAGGGTGCCAAAGATGATCACTGAAGACTTAAATTTGCCCCCCTCCCCGCTTCTTGACAGGTGAAAGCCTATTTAGTAACACCACCTGAAACCAATTGTCCAAGTCCCTGTGATAATGGGCTTCTCACATTATCTGGACAAGACAGCTGAGGGGATAGTCCCCTTTCAGGTAACCAAAGGTTTAAGGATGTGATAGTGTTAAGTTGCATTTATTGAGGTCAATTTCACAGAAGAGTCATCATGATCATGAGAGACAGTTGCCCAATGAGAATAGCCAGTCATCTGAAGCTTCCCAGGAACAGTTATAAAAATCCTGAGATGACCACAAGGAGAGAAAAGAACAAAGAAGAAAAAAATATTATTATTAACCTTTATATAGCGCTGTAAATTTACACAGTGCTGTACATACAATCTTAAAAGGGATGCTTTGGGACTAGAGGCTCTGTCCCATCTCAGGGGGAGCTCCAGACTCCTAGCTGGGCTCTAGAGCTCCAGATCCCATCAGTTGTTGGGAGTATCTAGGTAATGTTTGGTTCAGTCATGAGAGAAATTATGTTTATTTTTTGGTGATCTTGGCTGAAAGGATCCAGATTATTCTATAACTTCTAACTGCCCTAAGTATATCTGAAGGGAATGTACCCTTTATGAAAGAGATGTCTTTTACCAATCTAGATGTCTTGCTTAGAATAAAGCCTTTCCTTTAAAGTACCTCTCCCCTTACACTCTTCTTGTGACTTTGCTTGATCTGTGTGTTGCCTGTGCAGAGACAGGGGTGGGAAGCATAGTGCAAATAGAACCCCAGCAATGTCCCATTGTGTTGCTGTGCAAGGAGGATTCAAATCAATTGGTGGTGGCACTTTTGGAGGCCTCTGCCTCTATCACAAGTGGCATTCTGGCACCTTGTGCTGGACACAAAATATACAAATTACCTGGTTTCTACCATGAAGGGTATCAAATTTCTACCTTTCCCTGCAGTGTCATTCACCATGAGACTAGATAGGTATTCATCAATCCCATCTGGCATCATCATTCAGGTGGGAGAGAAAAGCACAAGGTATTAGTAAGGTCAAATGCTGCATTTGTGGAAATGAAGGGGGAAAAAAATACATGTGACACTTTTGAGGAAAACTGAGTTCTTGAAAGGGTCATCGTCCTGTAGCATGTTTATGGCAATGCAGTTTAATTGAAACATGACAGGTTAATTCTGTGGCATAACCTGAGTTGGCACCCAAAGTAAAATGCCATTTTGCTAATGCCATGAGTAAAATTTGGAATATTATCTCTGTAAAAATATGAAATAGCAGGATGAAATGATGTATAAGTTGAAGCAATTAAGTATGGAAACACAGAGACTAAGGAAAAGATAAATTGAAGTTAGAATAGCCCAAAAGGGTACACTTAAATCAGAACAATATTGATGATCATGCCATTCAATTAATCCAAGAAATGACATTTAAAAAAAAAAATCAGTTGAAGGTAGTTTAATCAAGATGTTAATTCAGAAAGATTTGTGTTCTTGGAAGCACTTTTTATTTTAAAGGCAGCTGTTGCTCTCTAATACCCTGGGGGAGCCATACACTATTTACTTGGTAGATGGTAGAAATGCATGAGAAACACATTATTCTTGTTGCAAAATATCAATAATTGTAAGCAGTGGGCAAAATAATACTAAAATTAAGCACTTCTGTATCCCAGAAGTGGATACAGGTTTAAATGGAGATTTCCACCCCCACCCCCACCCAAATATGTACTTTGATTCTGTAATTTAACATCATAATGAAAAGTACTTAACTTTGGCTAGGGAGTGCCCTATATAATTTGAAAACCACAAAATGCATAAATCATTACCTTGTATAGAACATATATGAATTGTAGACAACATGATATGACGAATAGGTCTGGAACATATGCCTTCACACCCCACAAAGTCATCTCCATTCATTCTGGTATCTTTAAAGAACCTAACTGTGAGGATGTGCATATGTGATGACTAATACTTTATGATTTAGTTAATACTGCAGATTTTTGTTTCAGTTCCTAAAGAAAAAGATGCAAACCCATAAACACCTTCCCTCTCTACTGGTATTTCAGGCTATGTGTTTTAACCCATTTTTCTCACATGTGGAATAGCACTGGATAGCTGTTAGACATTAAATACATTTAAAAAACACACCTCTCATTACTTTGTAAGGTCATGAACAAAGTAAAATGGCAACCCCCTTTCTTGCCTGTTTTTTCCATTATTGCCATGGGTTTTCTTTGTTCTAAGATGTATCACTCACTTAAACCACCTAAACTGACCTTTTTGTTCATCTGTATTTCTTTTCCACTAAAGGAAGGAATATAAGGGTTTCACCTTTTAAAAAAAGCTCTCCTATCTAATTTTTTCCCTCTACTCTTTACTAATCCTTATTCACATACTATCTTTCTCTTGCCCTCCCTGCCCTTTCTAGAATAATATATTATGCTATGGCCTTTAACTAGAAGTAAAAGTCTGCTTTCTAGGTTGCATCCCATATTGCCTTGCCCCTGTTAAAGGAACTATGCCCTCCACATTCCCTTGCTACCACAGCAATTGTAGCATGTCCATTTATACCTGTGAAATGTAGTAGAATGATACTTTGGACAGGAAAGTTAATATCTGAATATCATGATGACTTCTGCTGTCATTGTCACTGATGTTGTTCTTGGTATGTCTCTTCAAATCATTTCTGACTTAATGTGACCCTATGGCAACTCTATCAAAGGGTTTTCTAGGACTGAGAGTATGTGACTTGCCCAAGGTCATCCAGTGGGTTTCCACGGCCAAGCAGAGAATCAAAGGTTGATCTCCAGAGTCATATTCAAACGCTAAAACCGCTACCCCATGACAAGGCTCTTATCACTGAAGTTAGACATCCATATCACAATGCCTGAATTGTGAAAGCTCTAATGTTTCCCTTTGAATTAATGTAAGATGTAATATAATATAATATAATAGGTAATAATTTATTATGAGGAAACATGGATGCAATTTGAAAAACAATTACAGAATTAAATGTATCAATGAAATAAAAAGGAGAAAGATTGTGGCTCTGAACACCACTTTTATTTTATTTTTTTAATTTTTTAAAATTTATTTATTATTAAAAACAAACAAACAAAACAAGACATTACAGAACAAAACATAACATATCACAAATAGTACACCAAATAAATAAACATGTTACTTCCTATCAAGACTTCTATTCTTATAAATCCTAATAACTTTACTGTTCTCCCACTGTTCTGAGGTTAATTCCGTAATTTCAATAATACTTTAAGAGTGTAGACATTTCTATACATATTTTTGACTTTTGAAAGTAAAAACCTTCTCTCCTCAAAGATAAATTGCTTTTATTCCTTTTCCTTTTAGATTAGGCCCAATACCCATTTTTCTCCCCAATTGTTTTTTAAGTAGTTGATGAGAGGTTTCCAATCTCTATATTTTGTTATTGTTAATTGCCCTCGAGTCTGCCCTTGATTCATGGTGATCCTGAGGATGAGACAACTGCAAGATCCCACTGCTCTGCTTAGGTGTTGAAGATTCAGGCCCATGACCTCCCTGATTGAGTTTAGCCATCTGGTATGTAATCCTTCTCTCTTTCTACTACCTTCTCATGATGTGGCCAAAGTACAATATCCACAGTTCCATCATCTTGGATTCCAGAGAAAGTTCAGGCTTAATCTGTTCAAGGAGCTGGTTCTTTGTCTTTTTTGGCTCTCCATGGTATCCTCAGCATTCTTCTCCAGCACCACATCTCAAATGAGCTGAGATGTCTCCTTCTGATTTCTTGACTGTGGTCTCTGTTCTATTCAATATTTGAGAGAAGGTATGGGAAATCTATTTCAATTTCCTCATTGTCTACATTGAATTTATGTAAGTCATTCATGGTCATTATTTTTGTTTTGTTTTTTATGTTCAGCCACAAACCTTTTTTTTTATTTGCACTTTGTCTTTGTACTTCCTTCCTTCACCTTTCTTAGTAATTATCACAAGTAGATGCTGTTTTCCACTACTAGAATGGTGTCATCTGCATAACCCAGATTTTTTATATTTCCTCCTATCTTCACTTATCCTTCTGAGTTCAAACTTGGTCTTTGTATGATACTTTTTGCATACAGACTGAACATGCAAGATGATAGAAAACAGCCTTACCTGACCCCTTTGCCAATTGGGAACCATTCTGTTGCTCCACATTCAGTTCTTTCTGTAGCCTCTTGTCCTAAGTACAGATTTCTCATCGGGACTATGAAATTAGCAGCACTCCCATATCTTTAGATGATCGTTTTTAAGATTTGGACACAGTGATTTTATTTTTTAATTCAAATAGGGATATTTCTTTTGATTAGAACTAACCAAACTTTGCAAATTCCTTCATATTTAGGAAGAGAATTGCTTAAGCTTTAAAATAATGCAGGAAAAAGAAAAAAATTATAGATTCTCTGATCCTTGTGATCGACACTTGTCTTCATCAGTCCATTCTTTTTTTCCTTGTTCATGCTTCTTTGATATTTTTTCCTTGAAACGCCATTCATAAGAGAATGTTGCTAAATTTCTAAGAAGGAGAGGTTTTTGGCACTTTGTTCCTTTCAATGCCAATCAAGCCAGATGCCTTAAAAGTAGGTGATGCATTTTGACTCTCCTCCATAGCAATGTCCCTCAATGGCACTAAATCCCCAAACCATAGCATTCCTCCAGAAAACTAATATCCAGGCTAATAGAAAGAGAGAAAATGGCTCAACAGTTCTAAAGATAATTCCAGCCATATGCATCAGTAGTTCTCTCCCACATCTCAATCTGTACAGTATTTTGGCCTTGCACATTCTTAGAAGTATTAGAAGTACAAAATGAAGGTGAAGAAAATGGCAGATTGACAAGGCATGTGTGAAGTGTGAAGTGATGCTCTAAGATGCTGAGAGGTGTGATAGCATGGTAAGTGTTATATTATCAATCATTTGAAAAATGCACATTTTGAAAAAAAGACTTGCTTTTCTCTCATGCAGAGTGAGAAGGCTTGAGAAGATTTGAATGTGTATATGCTACATTTATCAGAATGTAAACCTTTGTGAATGTGAATCAAAGTGACATATTTTGGGTACATTTCCTTTTGAGAAATGCACATTGAAGCTGTAGCCCTGGATTCGTTTATGATACTTGCATACCTTATACAGAATCATAATGAATCAATATAAAAATATCCTTGGGACTTAATTTATTTAGGCATCTGGAAGAGTGGGTCATGTCTTGAACATATGCAATTTTTTTATTCTTTTCTTTATATCCTGAGTAGCCCCACACTAGGTGACACCCTAAGGAGGGGTGACACCTCTGTTCTCCAAACATCTGCCTTTTGGCAGAAACGGTCTGTGGTGTTTCCCCAAATGTAAAGGTATTCCCCATTGACAAGATCATCAAGTCATATCCGATCATAGGAGTAATGCTCATCTCCATTACTAAACCAAAGAGTCAGTGTTGTCAGAGAGTACTCTGTGATCATATGGCTAGCATAATTGCACAGAAGGCTGTTTACCTTCCCACCAAAGTGGTACCTGCTGATCTTGCAATCAACAGAGTCAGCGTCTAAACCACTTGAGCCACCTCATCTCTACATTAAAGGTGTTTCCCTACATATCTTTAAAACACTGAAAAGATGGTGCTAGTGGGATGAGACTCAGTGGGACAAGACATGAGAGGCTATGGTTTGCTTCTGTTTCTTAAAAAATAAAATTTAAAATTTAAATTTGTAAATTTAAAAAAGATTTCTTTAAAAAATGAATTTTTAATATTCTTTATACATTTTCTTTAAAAGCATAATATCTTAACAAATTTTCACTCCAACCCTATGAAACTATGTATATGTAAATACATTTAGGTGGTGCATATGATATTGTAATTTAAAGGCATAATTTTAAATTTGCTAATTTTTTATATCACAGCTATTGCCATGACATTCAGTGATATATGGGCATTACAATTTATTGGTAACAGTAGTACAAAAACATGATTTGTTATGGGAGGAGGTCAACTGTGTGTGTGTGGAGGGGTGATACCATGAGTTACTGCATTGGGTGACACCAATTCTACTGAGGCCACTGGCTATAGTTGCATAGCCAGATGCTTCTCAGCTGTCCCTCAACTGACCAGTCCTGTCTTGTGAGAGGGGAACGGGAAGATATTTCATAGTTATATCATGGTGGAACTTTATTGTACACATCCTTTTTGAATTAGGGCATCAGGTATGCTGGTTTTATGCGTTATTTGGAGAAGCATTACAAGAGGTTTGCAAAGTTGATGTCACAGTTGTTTACCCTCCTTGTTGTTTACCTTCACAGATCATAACTGGCCTTATTGTCTCATATATATCCTGGTTTTGTGGACAGTGGTGTATGCTGTTCATATCTGTTAAAGAAGTCTAATTACCATTATGATTTTTACTGGGTGAAAGTTGTTTGGCAATACTAAACAGTTTGAAGAAACCAATACCCTTTAGAAGAACAATTTTGCAGAGATGTTCAGGTTTCCAAACACATTTTGCCCGTAGAGTTAAATTAAAAGTTCTAAAATTGTAGTGCTCATGGTAATGTGTAGGCTAATTGAAGGTCTAAGATGAATCCATAAACTATATTGCAAAATTGATTAGAACTTTCTTATTACAGAAGGTACACAAAGCCAACATTTTTTTCTTGGTTCATTTCTTCCTGAGATGTAGCAAAGAAGAGAAACAAATTAAATATCAGAGGTAAAGGGCCATATTAAAAGGACAAATGTTCTCTAACATAACACATGGCCTTTACTATAATTTTAATAATACTGTAGTGTATTATTTAAGGATATGTGTCTGTCTACATGGAAATTGCACACCAAGAGAGAAGAGAATAACCCTTCAGAATAACCATTCTGGCATTCTTCTCAGACTTTTTTTTTTTAAAAGAAATCTAAATAGTATTCTCTGAATGTGGTCTAGTTATACACTGAGAGAAGAAAGTATTAAAAGAATACAGAACATAAAGTGTTACAACTTTGTAATATCTGTTTTTAGTTTAGTGGATGCTGGTTTGTTTGTTGAAAAGTTGCTGACTAATCCATTCTTCTACAGCTTGTGACCATAAGCTTACTGCTTCACAGCAAGAAATGTAAATAAATAAATAAATAAATAAATAAACAAATAAATAAATAAAACAAAAACCAGATATTTTTAAGCTACATGTGGAAGCTGTAGAGAGAAACATTGTTTTTTGAAAGGTAACAGGACTCATAGTTTTATGAAATACATGCAGTATTTATTTTCTTGAATAAAATTTCCTGCTGTAACAACCTAAAATACATCACTCAAAATGTATCATATAGAACTGAATTGCTTGACATAATTATGAAATTTACAGAGCAGTCCTATGCACAATTACTTATAACTTTGAATCAGATGTAGGGCATTTCCTTCTATGGGCCTTAGGCTGCATCCACACTGCAGAAATAATGGAGTTTGACACCACTTTAACTGCCATGGTTCAATGCTATGGAGTCCTGGGATTTGTAGTTTGTTGTGGCACAAAGGCTAAATGACTCAAAAAACTTCAAATCCCATAGCATTGAGCCATGACAGTCAAAGCAGTATCAAACTGCATCAGTTCTGAAGTGCAGATGCAGCCTTAGTTAATTCACATCCAGACTTTTCAATGTTCCCCAACATCTGCTGTAATCCCCTCTTCTATACAATACATGAGCCCTCTCTATTATTTTACCTGGCAATCCTGTCCCTATCTGACTTTGTTCTCTTCCAGCAAGGGAATGCCTTGTTTCTCAGTCTTTACTGGAGTATCTGTGTTACAGTCTAGCAAAATAAGTTTCAGGATATTGAGTCAAAGAGACAATGAAATTTTGAAAAGGGATCTCCAGCCATAGGTACCAGTAGCAGCTGTGCAGGCCCTCAGAGACTTCAGTACCTGTGGGCAGGCTATTGAATTGGATCACAGAAGAATAATAGTTAAATGTCCTTTTATCTTTAGGCAGATGGAGGAGTCATACACAGTATAACTAATCCTATAGTACAGACAGATGCCCAAACATCTCAGAATACTGAATGTATGCATTGTCTGTTAAGAAAATGCTGTTACAAGAGTCCTCAGATAATCCAGGACCATTTTATTTGGTTAAAATGTATTTATGTAAATTGCTTTAGGAACAGGAAAGCTATTAGATGATCAGATATTTACGTAAAAAGGGAGTTCTGGATTTTAAAGGGAGTGTGCTCTAACTTGTACTTTTTATCCAGCAGTTTTTATAGTGGATATGCCGGTAATAGATTCCCAGGTGCTTAGCATCATTGAAGCTTGTCTAATGGAAGTTCAATTGTGACAGTTTTACTATATTAATATATAGCTTCTAAAGTTACTCAGAAACTAGTGACTTCTTTTGCAAAACATATTTGCCTTTTCTGTTATATACCTCAGTAATATTATGTTTATAATCTTTGTTTGTAAAGTCATCAAGATCTTTGGAAATAAAATGGCTGAGTAGATTTTAAAAAATGAATCAAAATTCAAGACAAACTGAATTTCACTGTATTCCAAGGTGTCCAGAATTTCTGGCTAATGAGAGACTCTGTATACATATATTTACTTTCACTGCCTAACTACATTATTTGTGGCTGTTTCAACTTTTGCATAATGTTGTCTTTAATATTTTCTTTGGAAGCTCGGTATTGAGCAGGTGGGTAACCTAATTACTCTAACTGTGCAAAATTGCTAATGACAGGGTAGCATATTATTATTGTGGGTGTTAAGATAGCAGTCATTGTGGCTTGGAACAAAATTTTGTGGTACAATGTGAGACAATTAACTGCAATTGCAGATGAAGTAAGGTGTTTAATGTACCCAATCAATGGTTACATTACATTCTTCTCAAGCCAAATTTAGCCATGGTGGCAATGATCATGGTAACATGTTGCACTATTTTAGCCCATAATACATAAGGCAATGGCAGTCATAATAAAGAGTTTTATGAAGGGTGGGAACTTTTTGCTTTAGTTTTAAGTTTTGCTTTATTTTACCAGACAAATATGTGCCAGGAGGTTTGCCCCCACCACACACCCACTTTTTTCAGAGTACAGAGTACAGTGGGTGCTGTGTAGGCTTTCATAGCATCCTTGGGCCCATTCAGATCCTTTGATAGTATACCACTTTGGTAGCACTTTAACTGCTACAGCTACATCCTATGGAATCCTGAGGTTTGAAGTTTCATCAGAGGTGCCCTGGAGGAAGTCTCTCGCTGAGAACTCTAAAGGTGCCTCCCTCAGCTACAAATCCCAAGAATCCATAGGATGCAGCAATGGCAGTTTAAATTGAGTCATAGTACTGACTTTGCATAGTATAAAAGATCCTGTAGTGCATTTTAAAATTATTGACTTTTCTCCAACTACTTAACTTCATGCCAGGAAAAGCTAAAGTTGAGCAAGGATTTCCATTTCTCTGCCCTTTCCAGCACAATTCAATGCAAATGTATTATGATAGACTTCCTTCTGTACTAACTGGTACTTATTCCCAAGTAATTGGATTTGGGATTTCAGCTGACCTTTCCTACTGCAAGATGTAGGAATGCATTCATATTTGCTTTTGCCTGCTCCTTCCTAGAAAATGACCCACTGATTTATGGAACAGAGACTTAGATGTGCTACACAGAGCAGGTATTGAAGGAAAGCTAGGGTGCTCAGGGACAAACATGATCTTCTGCATGCTGGGAATAATTGTTTGATAGCTGTTGACTGTACAAGTCCAGATGCCAAAGAATTTCATTGTAGTTTTCATTTGATGAATTTATTCACACTCCTAATTTCTTCACATTGAGAAAAGAAACAACATAACAGTTTCTTGTTATTACAAGTGTGGGGAAAATGAAATTGTCAGAATTTCTGTCTCTTAAAGGCACTCTCCCAGCCCTAGAGAAACAAACAAATCTTACCAAGAAAACCCCATGATCACCTTAGGGTCACCTTAGGTTGGAAATGACATGAAGGCACACAACAACAGAAAGAAGTATCAGACAACACAACAGGGAAGGCAGCTCAGTACTGCTGCTTCCTGATTCTTGGAAGGATCTCTCCTGGGACACATGATAGTGTGGATCTGTCCTGTTGAGGAGTGGAGATAGAGGTCCACCTTGCAGTGGAATACCTTACTTTAGATGCTCGATAACATTTCCTAGAGGAAATTTCAAGGCTGTTACCACAAGGCTCATTTTTAAAAGAGTTCTTGGAGCTTCTGCACATATTTTATTTCCCACTGGTTTCAATGGTGGGAGTGGGGGGTGGGTGGGATTATGACAGAGTTAGCAAAGAAAACAAAAACCCATATGGAATAACAAACAGACAGTATTCATCCCAGCAAGTTTTTGGAAGAGGCATTTTTTCCCCTGTTATTCAGCTTTTCTCAACTGGTAGGATTGTTCTCCCCAAGATGTACATCTGGGTTGATGTCTTTATGTTTTTATTTGTTAAAACAACTAAAACAGGCAGACAAGGAAAGAAAAAAAACACTAATTTGAGTATGTACTGCAGATGCCCAGACATTGTTCATTACCACTGTAAAAAAATATTACACTTTATAGACAAAAGTAAGTTCCTCCCAGGTAAGGTAGGCAACTTTGTATCATGTAGTTTTGGATGAATATAACTACCCTGTATATTAGCAAACTTTGTTCTCAGAGAGACTCTGAAGCTGACATCTGCAGTTAAGCTTGTCAGCAGCAGCAGCAGCCACACAGGAATCTCCTTCTAGTTTCTTGATGCTAATTGCTTGCAGACACCTGAGCCCACTTCCTCATCTTCCCACTACCCATGAGGTAGGTAAACACTAGCAAAAATCTATGAGTATTTGCCAAGCAGATGTGTCTATATGCACACATGCACATGTGCATACTCCCACTATCGAGCTCCTTCTACATTTCTTTGATAAAAATTTCTAGTGATACTCCTCATCCACTGAGCATGAACAGGAGCCATCATTGGTGTACCTCAACTAATTAATGGTGCTGTTTGTTTAGAAAGTTGATCATTGGACTTGAAAAGTTGTCAATGTATGATCTGATTCTCCCTCTGTGTGCGTCAATCTATTCTAGAAGCAAAACTATCAGAGAACCCTGTATACCAATCTAGAGATGTATTTGTTTCATATGTAGGTAGTTTCTTCAATTCTAAGCAAACAGTAAAGCAAAGCTGGATAAACTTTTGAAGAAGATTTCACTGTGATTTCTGAACTGCAGGCTATTAGATCCCAAAGGTCTGGCCTTAGTGCCCCTTCTGATGCCACGTCTAGTTCTGCTATAGCTGTGCATATATAAGTGTGATGTGAGCATTTTTATTATTTTAAATTGCTCATTAATTGCCTTTGGAGACTTTTTTGTGTGGGTGGGGAAGTGGATTTGTCACTATAATAAGAATAGATAAATAGATACATAAAATACCTAGAGAAAGAATGTGTTTGGCATCTGTTCCAAGAATCACCAGAACAGGCATGATTCTGTGCTACCTGTTTTTGCATTTCTTTGGTAACATTCAAACAGCACACTTTCACCAAGTGCTGATGCCTGAATTTGCACAACATTGTCCTCTGAAAGAAAAAAATTGGTGTGCAACATCTTCTGCTCTTCCAATTTATTGTTGTTGTTGTTGTTGTTGTTGTTATTATTATTATTATTATTATTATTATTATTTATATAGTGCTGTAAATTTACACAGTGCTGTACATACAGTAAGGATTGAGTGGGGGCCAAAAGAAAAAGAAGACAACATGAGAGAGTGATTTCCAAAAGAGCCTTCTGCTCATACAACTTTGTGTCAAATCCATTCCTTTGATTAATCTCTGTGGCTCTTCTCGTGACTAGAAAGGCTCTTTTGAATCCAGATCCCTATATGCAGCTATATAAACTCTGAAATGATTGTTAGATTTGAAATGTCTGCATTTTCTGTCTTGAGCCCTCTCTTCTACCTTTAGCAGTAAGATGTATTACAAATTTAGAAAATGGAGCTGAACCCATTATGAGAAAAAATCCCGCTTGGTAAATGTCTATCAGCCTGAAACTACACTGTCTGTCTACAAGGCACACCATAGCCAATGAGACCGAGTCTCATGTTGACAGGTCTGTGCTGGTTTTTTTCCCCTAGAATTTTACTTCACAGATTTTTATTGACTGCAGCTAGGAAAAAAAATCTGGATTGCATTGTGTAATTACCTAGCTGAACTACGGGAATTGCCTAAAGGGTAAGCTATATATCACATTCATGGTATTTATTACTTTTCCATTCCATTTCTTTTCTGTATTAAATAGGCACAAAAACTCTATTATTTGTCAACAGCAATGAGTTAGCATCCAGCACAAACCTGTAGTGCACAAGAGAATTCTGATTCCCAGCATCTCTGAATAATGTTAAAACTCATCATTGCAAAGGCATGGAGTTTCAGTCTTTAAATTCATCTGATTGCAACTCTTTGAAGTGTTTCACAATAAACCATTTCCCTCTAGTCCTACTTCTGAATGTTAGCAGTGCTATTGAGAATACAAGGGACAATGGAACATGGAAAGAAGGGGCATATTTTTAATTTATTGAACAGTTTAAAAGGTTTCAAAGTATGGACACCCAGAGGAAAGAATAGTCCTGCAAGGAACTGTGATCATCAAGCCATTCATGTGCTCTGAGTCACCTTTTCATATCTGTACTTAAGTGAAATAATAATGAAAAAGGTCAATAGTGATGGGATCCATCCACCCATTTGAACATCTAGCCCTCTTACTTTTTTTGCAGTGAAATTTAACCTCTGACCCTAACCCATTATAGTAGTGGGATCATTTTGCAACACCAGGTCCTAGAGAAACTGGGGAGACGGAACCATTGTTGTAAAAAATGGCTGCATGTTGTTACAACACTTCAAACAGGATAGTAACTTCCACTCCAGCTGTGGGCAATAGGTTAGCTTGGAGGAGCACACACTGCTCACTGTCCTACAACATGTTGCCTTGAATCTCTGACCACACATCCATTTCATTCTGCTAAATGGAAATTCATGAAGTCTCTGTTAGGCAATAGAAAAGAAAATGGGTGGATGAGAGACTCAGTCCTTTAGTTTTTCTGTCTTGGGACGGAGTCTAGAGAAGCAACAGAGATCCCAGAGAACATCCTCTCCTTTCCACTGTAAATATTTTTTTTCCTCCAAGGAGGTATTTCATACTTTCAAATATAAATTAACAGAATTAATTCCTCTTGAACCAGGCAGTGGCACAACAATCCCAACTCATTTTAGCAAAACCTCATTTAGCAGGGAAGCAAGTTGTTTCAGCCCCTATAACTCCCTTGCCCACTTTTTAATTTACTGTTTGTTTATGTGATACCTGTAGGTTAAAATTTAATGACCTCACATGAAGCAGTCAATTGGGTCTTGTATTGTTGTTGTTGGACTGCACCTTCTATTACTGTTAGACAGTCATAAATGTTCAGAAATTATGGAAGTTGAAGTACCTGAAAGAACATACATGAAGAGAAGAGAAGAAAAGAAAAGAAAGGAAAGAAAGGGAAAGGATGAAAGAGTGAAAGAAATAGAATGAAGAATTAAAGTAATAGAAGATAGATAGAAGGAAGTATATATACTGATAGTAGAGAAAAAAAGACAAGTGATATTAAGATAAGAGATAGAAATAGTATAAAGTAAAAAGATATCATTGAGAGTATTATTGATATTAGGAATTATTTGGCTGTACTATTTGTATTGTTTGTTTGTTTGTATGTTTGTTTTTAATGAAATAAAATTATTTATTTATTTATTTTTAAAAAGACCATACATGGAGAGCATTAGCTAAACTTTGTCTTGGGGCCGGACTACGCTGGCCAGAATACTCTGGGTTGCTCCCATAGTATTATGGTCCTGATGCTGCCTGAATCCCCCCCCCCCCCCCCGCAATTACCTGGGCACTCCTGAGCAATCTAGGCAGCTATCTACATACTTATCCCCCTATGCCATCTGCCACCACTGGTGCAAGTTGCTCCCTCTGTGATAGAAAATGAGGCACCTAAACTCACATGGCTTAGTGCCTTGTTGTGACCTCAAGAGGGTGTGACTTGATCCAGCAGCAGTTAGTGGCACAGCAGGACATGTATTTAGACAGCTGCACAGAATCACCCCAGGCAGCAGAGTGCTCCAGATTTTCTTGGGTGATCTGGAGCAAATGGTAAGTTTTAACATTTTGATTTTAAGGCAGAGATAGCCTGGATTAGCTCCAGAACTGTCCTACCCATAGTCCACCATCAAATTGGACCTTTGGCCCTGCATCATGAAGACAGGGTGATGGAAGGGTGTGTGTGGGGGCAATGCAAATAGCCCATGTAGGCATGCCCTACAGCTGCAATAACATAGATATTTACTTGGGAGTAAGAACACTGGGTTCAATACAACCTGTTTCTCAGTGGGGGGAAAAATTCACTGTATTTTATTTGTCGCTGAAATGAATTACATTGCTCTTTTTGAGCATATTGCATCAGAGTGAAAATGACTTGTGACTTCTGAGAGTTTCTTCTGTCTACATGGGTCACAAAACTTACATATGACCAAATTACAATTGTGTATTGTTGAAGAGATGTTCAAAAATTGACCAAGATCCAAGCAGTGAGCAATAGGGTGATAAAATGAGTTTGTTGGTGCAGCTGGACTCACTGGATTCAGGTCACTAGACTTATTCATCAAAAGCAAAAGCTATAGTTTTCCATTCTGCTACAAATCATTTCAGTGGAGATTAAGAAAATGAACTTTGTACTGGGCACACAGAGGGGTGACTTACTGCTGAATCCACTTAATCTCTGGAAAATTGGCTCCATGCTTTTTTGCCCCAGTTTGATATGATCCTAGAGGACTGACTTTTCCCAAATGTTTGTCAGACTGTTGTGTCCATGAATAAATGCATGGAAGCTGAGTAGTTAATGTGATGCTTCCCAGTATTACTGGACTCCCATCCGTACCAGTCCCAGCCAGTATGACCAATGGTAAGGGATGAGAAGAGTAGCCATGCAGTATCTGTAGGGAGGCAGTTTCCTTGCTGATGCTTTAATGGCCCTTTCCCCTCTTGAAACGCAGTTTGATTTAGTGTCTCCTCCTAGTATCTATTAGACAACACTTGTTACAGGTGGGGATGAAATTTTCTTTGTAAGCTATATCATGGACCTTCTTTCTCTAAGTGCACCTTTACTTAAAATTTGCACATAGCACTTGTTTGGACTACACTATGATGACTCCTAGCAGACATAGCCAGTAACCAGGTTGGCTGGAAGTAAGGCTCTATGCATTTCAATCCAAAAAAATCGGGTACTATCATTTATTCCCGTATTTGCATTTGTTACCTAAGAAGCTGCCTCATTTTAAAAAAAATACCTAGGGCCTTACACTGCATCTGTTTTAAGTTGTAGGTTTATTATAAATGACATTGTCAATGTTAGATGCATTGAAGTTATAATGCTCCCTGTGAGGCATGTGATTTCATTACAGCCGTCGTGGAACTATAGAGAATATATGTGACACCACAGTATCAGTTCACTTACTTATGCATACTAATTGGTTTGAGACAGAACGTGAAATGAACAAGTGACAGCCATATTAGAAGCAGGGTCATAGATTTTCATTATTTACTAGTGAACTGGTTCACCCCAAATAATAGAGTATGGTATGTGAAAAATGAGTGCTCACTGCATGGGGAGCTTGCACAGAAAGAATGCTTCATTCATAATCCAAATGAACAAAAAATGTGATTAAAATGGATGCCATTTTGTATTATTCCATGTGTCAGATTTTTAAACAAGATCCATCAAAGTGCCTAATTTTTGTCAAAATATGGTGTAAGGAAACTTATACACAAGTATATACAGTATGTTCAAGTCTAGAAATTTAGGTTAAAAAATTGATCCAAAAAAACACAGTCGACTTTTCCATGGATCAATGTAAGTACTGTATTTTAAGTCATATTCATATATATATATATATATATATATATATGGGGGTATCCAAAAGTTTTAATGATCACCTATTTTAAAAATTGACAGAAAGTTTGTTTTGATTTGTAATTGTTAACTTATCTCTATGTGGTCACTATCTAGATTTACACATTTTCCCAGCATATCTTGAGCCTCTGAATACCTGACATTGTAGAAGTCTGCAGATTGCGCCTTACGAGGGGGTATCGTAAAGTAATAATTATCACCCGAAAGTTATTATGGCATATTGGTGAAATTTTGTCAGTGTCATCATTGGTCCTTAAGTGCACGTTGCTGAGATAATCAGCTCATTGCATCCTTTATTTTTGTGACTGGCTCTGCCAGAAGTGACTAAAGTGTAAAATCCTCATCAGGAGCAATCTGCAGGCTTCTACAATATCAGGTATTCAGAGGGTCAAGATACGCAGGGAAAAATGTATAAATCTACATAGTGACTACATAGATATAAGTTAACAACTACAAATCAAAACAAAATTTCTGTCAATTTTTAAAAAAGGTGATCATTAAAACTTTTGGACACCCCCTCGTATATATATATATATACACACACACACACACATGCATATGCAGTGGAAACATTGACCCCTTCTACACTCTCATTCATCTAGCCTTTAGTATGAGCACAAATAGTTAGACCTGCTGGAATTTTGTAAGTTCTTTGGCATTGTTTTCCTTTGCTTCATCCTTTGCTTTCCTTTGCTTCATAATTTTGGCCCCAAAACGTGCCCTGGATTTATAAATGAGATCGAGTATATACGGTAGATATCAGAATATACAAGTGTGTGAGGGTGGATGTGGGTGTATTTATTCTGATATCTATTTCTCTCCTATATATATATGGGCAGTTGAAGCACCTATCTAAAAATGAGCAAGTGTTGAATACTATAATACACAGAGAGAGACACTCATATTTTAATTATGTATTTCAGCTGTCCCTAATCAGAAACTTTCCTATATTCTGCTGTTGGTCAGTGTATTTCAGCACAAGCTTTTGTGGAGTATTGCTTTGCATGCTTCAGCCCCAATAATTCAAACACATGAGAGGGAGCAGCGAATGTAGAATGTAACAAAAATGCAAAACATTCTGGCATGGTTATGGCATGACAAGTAAAGTTTTAATGGTGGTCATAAAAGAGTAGTTAAGAGGACAACGGAGGATGACACATTTTATGTGCAAGCATAGATAAGCCAATAAGCATATGTATGGTGGAGAAAGGTTTTTAATTGGTGAATATGCTAGGATGCAAAGAGGGGGAAAAGTTCAACCATAGTCCTTAAACCAGAAGGGACTATTCTTGGAGAAGGATATTTGTGCACAACGCAGGTTAAATGAAAAGCAGCATAGCAGTGTGTCCAGTGTGCTAAGAAGCCATTGTCTCTTTTCCATCCTCTGTAGATATATGACAATATTCATTAAATAAAACTAGACTGCAGTGTATAGTGTGGTAAGGAGACATATGTTTGGTATAAATGAGAGTATATATAAAGATATGTTTATTGAGGCTGGACACTATGCATCTGCTATGTCCCATTATGTGTCCTAAAAGTTGTCATGCGGGGGAGGGGGGATATTTAGAATTCTCAGCCAGAGATCTTCTCTGCTGCCTCACAGAACTACCAAGCTCAGGATTCCACAAGATGTTGACATGGCACTTAAAGTAGAATCATATGTCTACAACTGTGTAATGTGAAATGTCCCCAGCCTAGGCTGCAGCAGTGTAAAATACAACATACAACAGGCAGAGAAATTCTTTCAGCAACATGCACTGTATGTGGGAGCAGGGCAGATTGTGATCTTTAATATGAGAATAAATACAACAGTGCAACTCTTTTCTTCTTCATTCTTTTAAAAACAATCCTGTTGTTAGTCCAGATTAAAATAGATCTTTTTAATCAATGGGATTTGTCTACATGTTGACTCGCCATTCAACTGTTGGTTGAATGGGTCTACTTTGTTTGGGGCTAACTAACAGGAAACTACATTTATTATAGTGATGTTTATTTATTATATTTATTATAGTGATAACCTACAACATGAATGTCCCATTAAAGACTTCTTCTGGACCTACACTTTCTCAGCTTCAGCAGTACTGCAGAATCACATGCTCTGGAATCACTTTAATGAATATGATATGTTAATGTCCTCTGCCCAGATAAAGATAGGATAGAAATATCAGTAAAGTAAATGCTAACTCCATCCACATTTAAAATGTAAAAAACAAACAAAAAACAAAAAGCAAAAACCAAGACAAAGGCAGTATAGGGTAGAATGTTTAGAACTCTCAGACAGGGAGGTCCTCTGGTGTCTCTAACAAACTACCAATCCCAGGATTCCATAGGAATGCACAATGACAGGTAAGGTGGAATAATACTTCTATATGTGTGTAGTTTGAAAGGTCCCTAAGCTGTCCAAAATGGGAACAAAGTTTTGGGATAGACAGACCTTTGGTCTGATCCCACAAAGAACTTCTTCTATTGTGAAAGTAAGAGAGAAGAGTCAGATATAGTTATTGAATTATATAGTTTATAGTTTATAGTTTATATTATATAGTTTATATTGAATTATATAGTTATTGAATTTCAGATATATTTATGGTATGGTTCTTCTGCACACTCTTATTCCTATGGTTGTCTATGTTGAATCACATGGAAAAGTGAATATGAGAACTGAATTCTATTGGGGAAATATTTCCCTCACTTTTAATGGAGAAATATTTTTGCCTTATTTTGAACTTCTTGAAAGATAAGCACTTTTCATTGTCACCTCCTAAATATCACTGGGGGAGGGGGGAGATTTTTGCCAATCCTGAAAATGTTAATAAAAAAGCTCAACCTGTCAAAAATCCAAAGTTACTCCTAGAGAATATATCATAAAAACTTTTAATAGCAAGAACACCTAAGCACTTGAACCAAATGGGAAAGGCAGGTTCTGTGTTTCTTAGAAGTCTTTTATCAAGGTGTGGTGAGTTTTATAAAAGAGATGCCCCATTTGCTGGGTCTGATGCAGGAATTATAGGGGACTTTTTATGATCATCATTACTCAGGAGGTCAGAGTCAGTGTTGACAATGGTGCCTGATAGCTATAAATTCTGTGAAAAAATATAGCATCATCTTGTGCCTCAGGTTTGTAACTTTTTTATAAAACTGGCAGAGCATTATTGTCTCCAGTAACTAGAGCAGAAATAAGTGTCTTTCCTCAAAGTAGAGATGTAAAAACCCATCAGTCTCAATTTCAATGAGTTTTTGCCACTCAGGTCAGTCGCCAAGAAGACAAAGGACACTTGGCTGGAGGAAACATGACCACAACTTTATTAGCAATAAACAAAGGCAAACATAACAATAGGATTGGCCCAAAGCATAAGGTCTGGATATGGGCATCAGCCTAACCACAGTTGGTTAATGTACGGTTGCTTGGAGAGCCAAGCATCGGGATGACGTAGGTGCCAAGCCCCGCCCTAAAGCGCAGTCACGCAACTGTGCTGCTTCAATTTGATTTGCAAGGCACTCTAGTCACTAGGTGTTAAATGAATGTGGCCCCCGCACTGGCCACAGCAGCTCGCTCCTTACACCCGGGTCATGTGGACTCCCAATCCAGTGCCAGAGAGCCCTGGAAACCCCTAACCCCAGATCCAGGTCTATGCTGCCGCCCCCCAAAAGTTGTGACAATCAACTCCCAGGGATGAAACGTGGGAGAGCCGAAACTTGCAATGTCACTGAGTGGCGCCCGCCGCAGCCTTAAATAGGCCCGCGGACCAATAGGAGGCCGGGGAGGGGGAAAACCCCACCCCCTACGGGATGAGGCAGGCAACTGGCCAAATCCTGGGATGAGGCGGGCAACCGGCATCCAATCAGGGAGCCCGCTTCCCTCCCAAGGAAGTCTGGGACATGTAGTCCCCATTGAGACTTTTGGAGGGCTCTTTTCCCGCCAATTCTCCTGGCGGCCAATGAAGAAGGAGCCCATCCTCGCTCAGGCCACCAGGAAAGAGCCACCGCAGGAGCCCCGAGACCCTGGCGCTTCCTGCGCGCGGCAACAGCGCCGGCCCAGGAAATCGGGCGGCACCATTTCCCATCTGCATTTTCAGCCATTCTTTGCTCATACTGGATTCCCAGACACTTATTTCTTCCCACACTGAAATCCATTCATTTATTTTTAATATGCAGTTTTCTTAATGTATGCTTTTTTGTTCTCATTCCCCCCCCCCCCCCGGATGTATGATTTCTATACTTATTTGTCCTTATTGACTAAAGGGTTTTTAATATATTTGGCTGTTTGCATTTGTAACAATGAATGTGTGGCTTTGAGTATCACTCATTTCTCTGAAATGTACAACAGGTCTCACAAATGTGAAGATTTCTCTGCTGAGGTACAGTTTTGTTTCACAATAGGTGTTCAGAGAAGACATGGATACTTTCATTGGTAACCTGAACACCAATTACATTCTTTTCCATCTCTAGTATTAAGATAAACAAAAAGAATGACAAAGGATGGAATTCTGTTGCATGCACCTGTGAGAAAGAATCATTTTTATAAGTCCAATGTTGCCTGTTTCCTAATTGCCTGGATTGCCACCTCAGAGCCAAGGCAAACAGGGAAGGATGGCTTAGATTATCACCTGTCCCATAGAACTGGTCATTAACTAGGCCAGGGTGGGGAAAGTTTGCAATTTTTGTCCCCATTAACTAGAATATAAATAATAACAACTTGCCCAAAACAAGAATTGGATTGGGAGTATGTGTTAAGGTTTCAGAGTATTTTTGACAGGCCATGTGACAAAAAAAAAAATGTTCCTGGATCTTCCAAAATTGCCTACCCCTAGCAATTCCTCCCAGAGTGTCTTGGTTCTGAGCACAAACCCACACACAAGGGGCCAGGCATTCAGGAAACAGACTGGATGGAGCATCATCCTTCGCCAGCTAATGTCATAAGAGGGCCCAGAAAGTGCAATTGTATGTGTAAGAAATCATTAATATGTAACAGATCATTAATATGTGCAGTTTGAACCTACAGTATCCCAAGAGACCTTTTCCACTATGCAGTGATTGCACTTTAAATATAATGGCTGAATCCTGTAGAATTTTAGGGTTTGTAGCCTGGTTAAACATTAGACCTCCCTTACTGGCAATTCCAAAGGCACCTCTCTAAGCCACAAACCCCAGGATTCTAAAGGCTGGAACCATATCGGTTAAAATGGAATCATAGTGTTATAATTCTGCAGTGTGAAAGGGCCTATTTCCTGGATACCCAAGATACTGAGTGATTTACTTTTAAGGCATGAAGTCATGCCATTACAAAATAATTCAAATTCACTTTTCAGGGCTTTCCTGGGACTAACTGGTGAAACAGACAGGCAGGAAAAAGCAGCTTGTAAATGCCTTTTCCAAAGACACACTGAAATTCCACCAATCTCACTGCCCACTCTCAAGGTGGCTGCAGTGAGAATGTCATGACCACATTGCATGGCTTGAAGCCATGCCAATGAGTTTTTTTTTTTTTTTTTTTAAAAACCCATCCCTGTGTACCTTCACAGGTGCAAACCAACAACAACAACTGCTATCCCACTGGATGGTCATCTCTGTGAACCTGCCCACCAGGATAGGGCATTGGAGCAGAGGTGTGCCCATGAAGATGCCAGCAAGGTGCAATAATACCCCCTTTCACCTCCACCTTCACCCGATGCTCCTTCTTTGACTGTCAGTTTTGTGTATGTTATACTCATACCCATGAAAAGTGTCACAGTTTCTATTTTGGACATTGCCACCCTCACCACTTGGGTACAGCAGCTCCATCCCTTTTAAATGCACTCCTGCAATGAGGTGTTTACATGATGATGATGATGATGATGATGATGATGATGATGATGCTTATTAATATCCCACCCTTCTACAAAATGCATTAGGGCGGCATGCACAATTAGGGTTAGGGTTAGAACATCTCTTCAGTGCCACCCTGGCATCAGTATATTGATTCCTACATGAGAAGGTGCATACTTTCCAGGAAGAAATGGAAAAATACATCTCCTTTTGAATCTGGCTTTTTTTTCCTGTAGTGCAGCTTGGGTGTGCTTTCCAGCCAGCTTTAAGGTATGCACCATCTAAATGCCCCACTTTGAAGCCAGCCAGAAGCCTGCTTATTTTGACCATCTGTTTCACCCTTAACTTTCCTAAATTACTTTCATTTTTAAATAAATAAAGATTATTACATGTGAATTTTTTAAAAAAGACTTCCTTCCTTTAAAAAATATTAAAGATCTGTTCATTTACTTGTTTGCTTTTTCAGGAAGATAAATTTTTGAGGGGTCTGTCAATAAATATACGTGGCCTATTTGCATTTTACTGGTCTTTGGAAATTAAAGCAAAGGTTTTTACTGAATTACATTATTATACTGAGCCATATCTTTGGATTCTGAACTGGTCTGTATATTAGGTTTTCAGAGTTTTATTTTAGCATTTCATTATTTTTGTAAGCCATACTGCACAAAAAGATAGCAGGATATATATAATTCAAATAGTGATGGATGAATTTTCTTCAGTATGATTTGGAAATGAATAACTGATTATGGCCATTTTTTTGAAAATTCTCATAAAGCTGAGAAACCCTGACCCAGATTTATTTACATGTTAATATTCCAACATTATAGATCTTGATTTCTCTTTTTTGCATCCCTGCTTGAGTTTTGCAGATCTTTCCTGCATTCCTTCACTAAGATATTAAGAATGGAGGAACTACTACGCTTTCCATGGTGTTTGGATGCATTTGATACACTAGAGTTCTTTCTTTTCCTACAAAGGCAAAATCTTGTTCTAAATGAAAGCATGTGTAAGGGTGCTAGTATCAGCTTTCTTTACTTATAGCACATCATAAGTACAACCAGAGCAGTTGTTACCTTCTACTAGCTGCTCAATTTATAGTAAAATGTCACATAGTTATAGTAACACATTACCCTGTGGGACACTGACGTTACAAGCTAATTATATGTTCAGCTGTGCATGAAGAGTTCTTAGACTTTAATATTGACAAATTACAGGTGTTATATCCTAAGAAATGAAGAGAATGCCCTACTATGCTCAGAAAGATGTTTTCGAAGTTAGAACGAAAATTAAATAAATTCCTGCTATGGAATAATGTGGTTTAACCAGAACTACAAGAAAAATCGATATACCTGCCAAGATATCTGGTTCATTTGACAATTATTTGATTAATAATTGACAAAATGTTCTTGACATCCTCCTGAGGCAGATTCACCCAGGCGTGTACAGGAGTCAATGATTCAGCACTCGGTGACCTCAGTTAAATGTGAGGCTTGTAGTTTTCACTGAAAATGATTGCATTTAAGGTGAAGGATGGTGTGAAGCCTCTGTTCGTGAGGTCTGATGGATGCTTTACCTTGAGATGAGCAAATCTGTCAGTTTTATTTTCTCACAAATTTGAATTTTGCAAAATCTGATTTAAAAAACTGAAAATCCTTCTTCAGAGTTTTTGAATGCTGGCAACATATTTTAAACTTCTGTGCTCCTTTCAATCAATGAGGGGCAGGAACTTATTAATCGAGAACATGCTTTCTAGAAGGAAAGTCCCAGGACTACTCTCCAATATCACAGAGTGAGGGAATGCAAAAACCAGCAACTTGAAGAGCTTGCTTTTGGCGGTAGTGACAATAATGGGCTTCTTGGTTAAATAATTTCAGTATAAGACAGCTTCCTGTTTTCATATTTTAATTAACATAAATAAGATGGAAAACCCCACTTTCCCCTACCCCCTGCCTCACAAAACAAAAACAAAAAACCCATAAAATCAAATGACTAGCACAAGGTAACAGGAAGCTTAGCTGTATTGTCTTGCGTCTAGATCAGTGATTCCCAAACATTGGAACTTCAGACATTTTGGACTTCATCTCCCAGAATTCCTGAATGTGGGCAAGAGTGGGACCTCTGAGAAATGAAGTCCAAAACACCTGGAGGTCTAATGTTTGGGAGCTGCTGGTCTAGATCATTATTTCATCCTTTTTTGGCTCAGAGTTTCCAAAAGTAGAAAGCAGATGGGTGAAAATGTTTCCATCAGCACTCATCCATTGCTTCCCTAGTGTATAAATGTTTGGCAGAGTACAGTTTAAATTGGCCATCACCTAGTGGCAAAAAGGAGAATTTAGAACTGGGAGCATAATGTGCAGTTTTATCTACATGTTTCTGAAAAGAAAGAGGTGGAGAATGTTCTTTGGGAGAGTTTTTCAGTATCATAAATGATCAAGGAAAGATCAAGATTTCTTTAATAAATTATTCATAGAAGCAAATGCTGAACTTGGGTGTTCATGCTAACAAATTTTACTAGCCCAGTGAGATTGTCTCCAGCAGGATTAATAGGTAACCTTAGATTTTTTTAAAAAAAATACCCTTTGAGCCTGCCATAAAACTCACACACTACCATCTTACCTAGTGTAAGATAGATACCCCCCTTATCTTCTTACCTAGTATACAATTCTAGACTCAAACGCCTAGATATTCTATGGCCTTCTCTGCACAGGCCAATATATTCACTTTATCCCTTGTACTGCCATCATCCTAGTTGGAACACACATTAAAATATCTTCATCTCTCACTCTGGATCTTCTGGAGCCCTCCATTCTTACACTGTGTGCATCAGCATCCCACTGAGCTGTCCAGTGCATTCACTGGTGTCACCAATGGCTCACTCTTAGGGCAAAACAAGGTACACCACCATGTGATTATCACTGGGCAGAGTGGCAGATGAAACAGGTAACTTAGCAGGACACCTGTGCAGACATTTGTCCCAGCATGGGAACAAAGGGCCAGGTAATAATAATAATAATAATAATAATAATAATATTTATTTATATTTCTTGCCTCTCCCTGTGGATCGATGCGGGATTACAGAATAAAAACTATACATTACAATTACAGAATAATAATGAAATCATTATAAATTAAAATTATCAAGATTAAACCATCTAATAATATCAAATCTACAATCAATTAATTATTCAAACAGTTGTAATAATATGGAGTCAGTGTTCTTAATGACCTTTATATAAGGTCTGGTGGATATGCCCTCCGGAAGAGATCCATCTTAAGCATCTTCTTAAAGGCCTCTAAAGTGGTAGTAAGATGCATCTCTTCCGGTAGGGCATTCCAAAGTGTTGGAGCCAAACTGGTGTATGCTCTCTTGGAAGTTGTTACTAATCTAGTTTGTTGGTGTTCAGGTAAATACTTCCCTGATGTTCTGAGAGTGCGGGGTGAATTGTGTATGGAGAGGCATTCCCATAAGCAGCTCAGGCCCAAGCCATGTAGGGCTTTAAAGGTGATGGCCAACACCTTGTATTGCTCCTGGAAGCTGATTGGAAGCCAGTGAAGAGATTTTAATATTGGCGTTATGTGGTCAAATCTAGATGTTTTGGTGACCAGTCTGGCTGCCTCATTCTGAACTAATTGAAGCTTCCAAACTTAGTACAAGGGTAGCCTCATATAGAGCACATTACAGAAATCTAAACGAGAGATTACCAGTGCAAGTACCACTGTTTCAAGGTCCTTTTGGTCCAGGCATGGGCGCAGTTGGTGTATCAACCAAAGTTGATACCAAGCACTCCTGGCAGCTGCATCTATTTGAGATTACAGCTGCAAGGATGTATCCAGGAATACACCCAGACTGCGAACCTCATCCTTTAGGGGAATTGTGACCCCTCCCAGGACTGGTTGACAAATCTCCATCACTGGGCCTAGGGAACCTATCGCCAGTACCTCCATTTACTCTGGATTCAATCTGAGCTTGTTTTACCTCATCCAGCCCATTACCAATCCAAGGCAGGCATCCAGGGGAGAGATGCCATCCTTCATCACTGCAGCAGTCAGAGACATAGAGAAATATATTTGGGTGTCATCAGCATATTGATAACACCATGCCTCATGTCTCTGGATGATCTCTACCAGCGGCTTAATGTAAATGTCGAGGAGCATTGGTGACAGAATCACTCCTCGAGGGACACCCAACTTGGGCTCCCTCTTGGACGAACAACTGTTGCCAAGCGACACCATCTGGAATCTCCCCAAAAGGAAGGAATGGAACCACTGCAATGCAGTGCCCCTGATAACTAGCTTCCTCAGGTGTTCCAGAAGGATACCATGGTGAATGGTATCAAATGCCGCTGAGTTGTCAAAGAGTACCAACAGCGTCACACTTCCCCTGTCAATGCCCAGACGGAGATCATCAATCAAGGCAACCATGGCAGACTCAACTCCATATCCCTCCCTGAACCCGGTTTGAAATGGGTCCAGATAATTGGCTTCATTCAAGACTACCTGGAGCTGGAAGGCCACTGATCTCTTGATCACCTTGCCCAAGAATGGTAGCAAGGAGACTGGTCTATAGTTGTTTCTCACCAGGGGGTCCAGGGAGAGTTTCTTTAAGAGTGGGTTTACAACCGCTTGTTTCAATTTAGATGGAAATTTCCCCTCCCTGAAGGATGCATTAATTATGGAGTGAAGCAGTGTTTTTACTGCATCCCCTCCCCCTGGGTGGTCATCCATGATGGGCAGGGATCGAGAGGGCATGTTGTCTTCCTAACACTTCCAAGAAGCTTGTCCACTTCATCGGTATTTACAAGCTCAAAATGATCCAGTTTAACAGAATCCACGGAGTCACTGGTCACCTCTCTTACTATTTCTGTCTCAATGCCCGTGTCCAGACTGGCCCTTATCTGAGAAATTTTGTCTGCAAAAAAGTCATTAAAAGCATCACAGCAGGGTTTAGATGGTTCCAATAATGGATTCAGGGTGGAAGGTAGATGAGTCAGCTCCCTAACCACCCTGAACAACTCTGCTGGATGTGACCTTGCAGACACAATTCGTGCAGCATAGAATGAATTATTTGCTGCATCGATTGCCACTCAATAGGAACACAAAAATCACGATGACGTGTTTTGTCAGGCAAGTGGCGATGCTTTCACCATTAGTGCTCAAGTTGTTGCGCAGTCCACTTCAATTTCCGAAGATCTTGATTGTATCATGGTCTTCTATTTGATGTGAACTGGCAAGGACGCTCGGGAGCGATACTGTCTATAGCCCTGGTAAGGTTGTTATCCCAGGTATCAACCAGGGCATCAACAGAATCACCATTGTTCCCAACCATAAAACCCTTTAGGGCTTCCTGGAACCATTTAGGTTTCATCAGCCTTCTGGGGCAGACCATTCTAATAGGTCCTCCATCCCTGAGGGGGATCTGGGTAGTAGCCTTCAGTCTCAAAGTGACCAGAAAATGGTCCATCCATGACTGAGCAGAGGTGCAAATCACCTCTGCCCACAGAATTTTCCCGATCTGTACTGAAGACAGTACAGTGTTACCTGCACAATGTGTTGGACCTGAGACTAATTGGGACAGTCCCATGGAAGTCATGGAATCCATGAACTCCTGAGCTGCACCTGTTATATCTGAAGAACTGGACTTGAAGGGAATGTTGAGGTCTGCCAAGACAAGAACTCTGGGAGACTCCAGCATCATCAGGTGGAGGAAGATCAAGAGAGCTTCAAGGCCAGTGCAAACAAAGCCCTCAACAACCAGTAACATATAATTTCACCCTCTACCCATAATTTTTAAGCCTACTCTTCTGTTTCCTTCTACCATTCACAAAACCTTTGATCTCACCTTTCCTCCATCTTGTCACTGTCTGTCCAGCACTAAATTTGATAGGAGACTATGTTTAGAAAAGTAGTGGTAGTATTCTGAATCTGTACTATAATCTGTACAGATACTCTAGTCTTACATTTTAATGTATGGGCCTATCTCCAGGGGTGGGGGGTGGGGGATAATTCACAACAGAATCTTAAATGGGATTAAACAGATTCAATTTAATTATTTCTTACAGTATAGGTTTTAGAGCATTTTTTATTATGATACAGCTCTTCAGGACATGGAAATAGAATCTATAGCAGCAATGAATAGAAATAATTTTAAAAAGAGATATTTAATAGCCACCATAGAGAGGCTCAAAAATTTGGACAAAAATAGCTTTTTACTGTTAGCTTCCAGATGAGGGAGGCTGTTATGAACTGAGAGGAAACATTCAGTAATAACCCTGCTCCTTGCTCTTAAACATCAGTTAAGAAGTTGAAATTCAGCACAGTGCAGGCACAAAAGAAATATTTTTTTCCACGAACCATGTATAACTTTCAGCATGGATGCCTCACTGTCACTCTGCCTCCATTCACTTCTGCTTCAAAAGTCATGAAAACTGATACCTTGTAAGAATTCAGAATAATGTTACTGTGTTGGATTTTGTTGTTTGTAGCCTCAGGAAGATAGACACAGTGGTCTGTCTCACTTGTCATCTCTGAAAAGGCAACCCATATCAGGATGGCTAATATAAACCAATAGGTTACTCTATCAGTGTTTTAATAAAGGAGACTGCATTGCTCTCCTGAGACCCCCAAGCTAGTGTGAGGATGAAGAGCTGAGCCATTGGGCATATAGTTATGGCAGGATCTGAAGAAACCAAGCCTCTTGTCAAATATCTGAAGTCTTTGTTGTTGTGTGCCTTCAAGTCCTTTCTGACTTATGAAGGCCCCAAGGTAAACCTATCATGGGGTTTTCTTGGCAAGATTTATTCATTGTGGGTTTGTTTTTTCATTGTTCTAAAGCTGAGGGAGTATCACTTGCCTAAGGGCACCCATTGGGTCTCCATGATTGAGAAGGGATTTGAATCTTGGTCTCCAGAGTCATAGTCCAAGGCTCAAATCAATATACAACACTGGCTCACTGCCTGAAGCCTTGGGTTATTGTATTAAACACACACACAGAGAGAGAGAGAGAGAGAGAGAGAGATTAAAATGTTATTCTTGTATTTCTCTAGTCAGCATTAAAAAAAGAAGAAGATGAGCTGCAAAGAGACCTTGTCATAAGCCTGTTTGTAAGATACCAGGGTTCAAATCTCCACTCAGCCATGGAAGACCCCTGGATGACTTTGGGCAAATCACACTCTTAACCTTAGTGGAAGGCAAGGGATCTGAACAACTTTTGGTAAGAAAACCCCATAATAGGTTTGTGTAGGGTCACTACAAGTAAAAAATGACTTGAAGGCACACAATAAAAACAAAAATGCCCAATATGCACCAGTGGGATGAAGGCAACAATAACTTCATAGTCGTTTTCTTTCTGTGAAGACTAGAAGAGTGTCAGCATTATGCCTGTTAACACAACTGAAGTGTTGAGACTTACTTAGCATTGTCCCAATGGACAGGTCTCCTGACATTGTTGCCATGTGTCTGCCCGCTTTTGCCATCAGTGTCTTGATGGAAGCAAAAGAAATTGATTAGTACCACAAATGTTGGTGACATTGGCAAGACCACATAGACTGTGGCTAATAATAATAATAATAATAATAATAATAATAATAATAATATTTATTTCTAGTCCGCCCCTCTGAACAAGCAATCAGGGCGGATTACAACAAGGATTAAAACAATATCAAGTAAAATATCCCATCCTTTCCCTTACCACCCCCCCTTAAAAAGAGATTAAATCACAATTGAATTAAAACAGTAACTAGCTAAAATACTAATAAAAACAAGATTAGAGAAGAACGGACCCAGCCAAGGTTATGTAAAAGTAGAAACAGAGAAGGAAGGCTGGAAGAAAAGGCCACTCTAAAGCCTAGATTTGGAGCCGGGGGATGTTTACATTCTCTGGGAAGGCCTGCCGGAAGAGGTGCGTCTTTAGGGCTTTTTAAAAGCCTTCTAAAGATGAAATAAGACGCATCTCATCCGGCAGGTCATTCCACAACCTGGGGGCAACAGCCGAAAAGGCCCTCTGGGAGGTCTGCACCAACCTGGTCTTCATGGGTTGCAGCAAGTTCCTCCCAGAGGACCGAAGTGTGCGGGGGGGGGGGTTCATATGGGAAGAGGCGGTCACTTAGATAAGATGGACCCAAGCCATGTAGGGCTACAACCACAGAAACATGTCTGAATGTTAAATAGGACTTTGAGACACCAGGGTTTGAATCCTCAGTCAGCCATGGAAACTTACTGGGTGATTTTGGGTGAATCACATACTCTCAAACTCAGAGAAAGGGAAGGATAAGATTCTTCTGAAGAAATATTGCCAAGAAAACCCTGTGTGAAGGGCACCATAATTCAGAATAGCACATAGGCACATAGCAACAATAATGTTGGCAAGACCATGTATATTCCATGACTTGCACTTCAAGGAGAATGACTAGGATTAATAGCAAGGTTAATATGTCCTGGACTGACATAAAGCAGAATTTGGATTGATAGAAGATGCATGTTTTCACCAGTATTTCCCAAGCAAATTCCTAAACTGAGAAGGGGTCAGTTGTCTTTCCCCATTTTCAACTCATAATAGCTTTGAGTAAGAAGTCAATGTGGTACACATGATGAACTGCATCTTAATTCCATTTGCATCTCAGTCTCCTTACAGGAATTGAGTGCTACATATTTGAGGTCATAGGAATGTAGAAAAGTATCTGATACTTAGTCAAGCCATTGGTCCATCTAGCATTTCCTTCTTTGTTTTAAATGGCCTTGCTGCTGAAATTTGGTGGCACAATTTGTCACCAGATGTCAGTGGTGCAACAAGTGTGCAGTCCATACTAGAATTTGGAAATGACATTAGACCCTAAAATCACTGCCATTCCTCACCACTGCTTTACCCCATTAGTTAGTATCTTATTGCCTTACATAACTGGATAGATAGGTACACCAGTTCTCTGAACCAGCCTGAGGCAGTTCACATTGCTTCCCTGGGCAGAGAGACAGTCTAAGGACTTTTTAAAAATACTTCATAACTATAGATCCTTTTTTAAACTGCCATACTCTGTTAACCCTCAGATTTGCAGTTTAGGAAGATAGAATCCTCCACCAGAGATCTCTAATACCTCACAAAACAATAAATCTCAGGATTTCACAGGATGCAGCCATGTCAGTTAAGAGAGAATTAAAAAGGTGTAACTGTCTAGTGTGAAAGACCTGAGACAGCTAATAGTCCATGGAACTCCCACATATAGTCTACTGCATAGTGTGAAAGACCCCAAGAGATGTCTGATGTGTTGTCCAAATTAGTTTCTTTCTACAGGGGGACAAAATAGCTTCTAATTATTGAAAACAAAATTTACGTAAGACTGTGAAGTCAAAGTCTTTTTCATAAGACTATTAAGGATTACTGATCTTGGATTGGGGGAAAAGAAAATGATAATATTGCAGTCTTTTCTCATTGCCTTACTGCTTGAAGTTTCTTTGCTGATCATTTCTACAGTTGGTGGCTTTAACTGGAAGACATGTTTAAATAATACTAAAAAGTCACATACATGAACAGTACTTAAAACATTAGTAATTAATCACCATTACGATAGAAGAGTACAATATTTGGGCCAAAATACAACAGACCTGACAACAGTAAAATCCAAAAAAAATCTATAAAACAATGACAACTTCATTGGACCAACTAAAAATCACAAATCATATCATGCAAGCTTCCAAAGTTTCACTGCCTTCTTTGTCAGGCAAAGATGTTACAAATCATACAAGAGAAAAAAAGTGATGATGTTAGAGTCACAGGCCTACATTTTAACTCAGATGTTATTTCTGTCATCAGTTAAGATGGTTTGAAGATATATCAATGGCAGAGGCCATTCCTCTTCTTGGCCATGTGGTGACTGAGAACAAATGGAAGCAAAAGATATATTTTTAAAATGTTAACAGCAGCAAAGTAACTTCTGTTGGATCCAGGGTATCTCTGTCCTGTGCAAGGCTACTGGCCCTTTCCTAAGACAGAGTACATTGAACTTCAAGGGAAGTTACACAGCTGCTGGTGCTGCTGGTGGTGGTGCTGGTGCCGCTGTTCCTAATGGAGCTGAAATTTTAAGATGGATTTGATAGGGCTTCAGTATAATATTTTATACTCTTTTACTATCTTTTTAATTATTTATTTAGAGAGGAAAATATTTCCATGATACAAAAAAAAGTATCAAAGCACAAGAGCATTCTCCTACCACCAACTGATATCTGACAATGACAGATTATATAATCTCTATTTACATTTTTTTCTTTGTTGGAATGTGAAGGCTTTGCCTTGCCATCTAATTAGCATTTTCAAGCACTCTTTTCAAAAGATTCTATTTAAAAGCCATAGCTGCAAGGCAAATAAGGGAACAAAAATCTTGTTTCAGTTAGATTAGATTTACTGAACATGTTTTCTGACCCTTCAGTCTACATTTCAATGACCCACCTGCAATCTCAACCTGAGGTGTGGTGGAAGCCACTTTAATCCTTTTTTTCTTTTCTAACCATAATGTGTCAGTTGTTCTCCCTCCACCTAGCATGCACTTTTTAAAATTATTATTTGCACCTTTCTTTCTTTCTTTTTCCTTCCCTTTCACCTGCTGCTCCCTCTGTCAAGGAAAATCACACACAAATCTTAACACAACAAGCAGAAGAGAAAATGTTAGTGGCTCTGCTGGCCACATCCACTGTGGGCTAAGGACACAAGCCACTTCTGGCTCCCATGATTGAATTGGAAATTTCATAAAATGACTGGAATGGAAATTGGAAATTATAGAAACCTATTTCAACAGGAATCTTTTCCCCTTAATACAAATGTGGGAGCTGGTGGAGTCAGTCAGGGGAGACTGTTCAGTGCCTAAGTATTGTGGATAAACTAGATTTGGGTTCTAGCTAAGGGACAGACTGACTTGTGTCTCAGTTTTTTAAATGTGGAAGAGAAACCTTTCTCATGTGGTTCTTCTAAAGATTTTCAGAGTGAAAATAATCACATCTATTACACTTATGTGATAGTTATGCCTCATTTTCCTTGGTTGAATACAGATGATATGTTCCAAAAAAGAGAGATGCTGCCTTGGGCTCAGCAACTACTGGCCAAGGTTAAGAAAAACCAGCTGGCCAAAGACTGACAATGAATTATTGCTCTTGCTGTGCACCTTCAAGTCATTTCCAACTAATGGTGACCCTAAGCTAGTGAACCTACTATGGGGTTTTCTCGGCAAGATTTGTTCAGAGGTGGTTTGCCTTTGTCTTTCTCTGAGGCTGAGAGAGTATGACTTGCCCAAAGTCAGTCAGTGCATTTCATGGATGAGCTGGGAATCAAATCCTGGTTTCCAAAATTGTAGTCCAACACTCAAACCCCTATGCCGTGCTGGCTAGTTCCTAATATGTGCTTGCTCATCTCTGTATTTTGAACAGTCCTCTACAGGCAGCAGATTCCTGCTTCCTCGTCTGCTCCCACACTGCAGAATTAACGAATTTTGACACTACTTTAATTGCCATGACTCCATTATATGGAATCCTGGGTTTCATAGTTTGTTGTGGCACAAGAGTGCTCAGGCAGAGAAGGATAATTATATTATAAAACTATAAATCTATGTATACCATAGCATAATATTTAAAGTGGGCTCACACTGTATTAATTCTGCAGTGTCGATGCAACCCTAGAGAGATCCAAGATCCAGGAAAAGTCAGCACTTTTCCAAGTGATCTTGAAGTCAGTCATCCATCTCAGATCAATTAGAGGGAGATAAACACCCCTTGGCAAATGACAGTGGAGAAAGGTCACCGCATCAGGGATGACATCAATGGGGAGTCATCCCCTTGACAGCCCCAGAGATGAAGCGCATATCACTCTGGCCATTTTCCAGTCTGTTGAGCATGTAGAAGGAGTTACTGTTGTGGGTGACAGGAGATAAGGAATGTAGGGGATTTTAAGTGCACTACCTTGAAACACAATTTTAGAAAGTGGCTTTTAGTGAAACAAGTGGAAATGGAGAGAGTTTGGGAGTTCAGGTAATTGGTGACTAGGAAAATATTGGTGAAGTTTCAATCTTGTCTGATACAGGAAAAGGAAGGAAGAAAGAGTATTCCTTTTCCTTCCTTACTTGTTTTTAGATTGCAGACTAACCATGGTAGCCCTATCCAGATGTCTGGCAACTTCAAAGGTATACTGCTGCATTAGGGTGGACCAGGCCATGTAAGGATCCTGTTGGTGTATTGTCCACTGCATTGTTGACCACTATCCCTTTGAAGCTAGCCAGAAAATCTCAGGTTCAGTATTGGAGTACTTTGTTCTTCAGTAGATTTTAATGTTTATGCCGAGATCACTGTCTTTCATATTAATAAACAGTCCTGTGAGATAGTTTGAGAGACAATGACCAGTGTTATATCACCCAACAAATGTTGCAACTGGGTTGATGTTGATGTGGTGTGCTTTCCAATCATTTCCAACTTATGGTGACCCTTTGTTGTTGTTGTGTGCCTTCAAGTCATTTCTGACTTATGGCAACTCTATCATGAATTTTTTTCTTGGCAAGATTTGTTCAGAGGAGGTTTGCCATTGCCTTCCCCTGAGCATGTGGGCCACCCAGTGGGTTTCAGGGATGAGCTGAGAATCAAATCTTGATCTCCAGAGGTGTAGCCCAAAACTCAAACCACTATGTCACACTGCCTTTTATGGTGATTATAAGGCAAACTTATCATGGGGTTGCCTGCATGGAAAGAAATAACAACATTGCTAAGCTAAATAATGAAGCATTCAATGATGAGGTACTAATACTTGTGCTGAACAAATTTATGTGCAGAAATGAAGTTACTTACAGTCTAAGAGTTAATTACAGAATTATTTTTTTAAAAAATGATGATTGCTAATAAAGTAATAGAACACACCATTTTTAGAACATCATTTATCATATCTTTTTACATATTTGTAGCCAAATGTTTTTGCATGTTTATCGTCTTCTTTCAGGAAAATGACTTAGAATAAATTTGCCAAACTACATGACATTTATTTACTGAGAATTTTTACAGAGTATGGTTATCACTTTTTAAAAATTACTGCATCTGATAACATGCTTGCAAAGTACAAATAGCAGATTTTCTTTTTTTTTAAAGTTGCATATAAGAGAGAGATTACAGAATATTTCAGAGAGAAGAATAATTATTAGTGTTGCATTAGCAGGCCCAATAAATCATTCAGTAGCATTTGCAAAAATATCCAGTCTTTATGATATATGGTCTATGCTATATAACTACACATGGAATTGCTTTAAATGCTAAAACACTTTTAAAGATTGAGGATGTAATTAAGCTCTTCTATAATTATTTTTATGGACATAAATTGATCAAAAATGAGAGAAGTGATCTTCTCAATTTGTACTGCCTAAAGCTGACTAAATCATTTGTGCATATTTTGCAATACAGTCCAATGAAAAATATCTGCAGTACAATTGTTGTTGTTGTTGATGATGATGATGTTGCTACAATAGACCCTTATATGTAATTTATGATTTTATTAAGAAAGCCATACTGTGCAAGAGCCTGGCAGTGACTGGGCAACTTTACTTGGCCTTGTTCAGTCTTGATTTGAAATGATAATCTTGGATCTGGGCACCCAAAATCTGTAAAATATTTTTTTTTCAAATTAGAGATAATTCAGACAAGACCTACATATATGATAAGAGGTTTAGCAGTAAAGAAAACATGAAAGGCTTAGTTGCTCTTGTACAGGGGAAAAATTATTATGGAAGTTTATACTGACCATATTTAAAATGTCAGAAGGAGGAATGAGTACAGAAACTAACAGAGTGACACTGCACCAAAGGTTGAGTTCTTGATGTGACAACAGGAATAGCAAGAATTTGCAATGAATAGTGAAGGATCATTGCAGGGATTAAAAATGAAGGAAACTGCATTATTCTCAAGTTTGCTGTCCTCTTTCACCATGAGAAAAATTATTTATAAATGTCTAGGGTAGGGATTTAGCATAGCAACCCTGAGAGTGCAGGTTGATGGGGAGGGGTGTAATGATTTTGAAATCTGTATAAATAAAATCCAGTTTTTGTCTGTCTCTTGCCACAGCACATCATGAAAACACCTGAACAGATTTTCACCAAATATGGAAGGCAAACCTGGGAAGGCTTGACTTAGCATATAGCGTCTTTCCCAAACAGATCCACTGCTGCAATTGATTTTATCACTTTGGTTCTTATTAACTTTTGTATTACTACTTATTTTTTTTCTGTTTATGAACTACATAAAACTAATGCAAGGCATGACTGCAATTACACCAGAAAGGGAAAGACCTTTTATAAAGAAGCTGGTAGAGGAGGAGGAGGAGGAGGAGGAGGAGGAGGAGGAGGAGGAGGAGGAGGAGGAACAAAGCATTGTAGAAAAAGGAAGGGGACAGATGGATTTCATATCCTATGGATGAGAAATGTCACTGTTGAGCAAATTGCCAAGTCAACTGAAGTACAGCCAAGCCAGCTTATTCATCGCATGTCTACTGATGAATTGGATGAAGTATCTCTCCCCCCTCCCCCCGTGAACACACACACACACACACTTTCAGTTTTTCAAAAGTAGACATTTGGGAATCAGAAATGTACTAATCATCCACTTCTGATGGCCTGCAGAGAGATTCCATATGACTGAAATAGATGCTATCAACACTGTATTCATCTATGAACATCTCAGTCTCAAGGAACTCATTTCAGACCAAACGGTTCACCAGAAAGTCCTATATATGTCTTAAGAAGCCCAAGCATGACTGATTCTCCATGATGGTAGGTTTTAAACACACACACACACCATACTCCTACATAGTAAGAGACATACATATTAAAATGCATACTTGGCACACACAAATTAAATCATTTTATTAGCACCCCTACATATGGCTGAGAAGTTACGAGGATGGCATTTTTAATAGTATTCCACTGGCTTGCTTATAGAATGTACTCTGTAAAAGAGATAAAATTAAACATGGCATCCGTAAACTGTTCTTTATCTCATTGTACCATTTTATTGTGGTCATTTTGGTGTATACTTTCTCAAATTTGGCACAGGATTGTAGATGTTGCTTTGTTGTATGAAAGTGTAATTTGCAGTATTAAGAAAGTATTATGATGATGTTGTTTTCAAGTAAGAGGAAACAGTTGACATGATAAAACTGCTATGTTGTTATGTGGGCCATCTGTCCAGTTGTTTACAAACCTTGGTTCCTCAGGAATTTTCAGGAATAGGTCTGTAAAGGGCAATGTATAATAGTCAGCAGACTACAAGTGGGAGATTCATTATTAGATTTACTACAACATGCTGATTTTTCATGCTGTTTTAATAGCTTTGAGAGCTAAATGAAGAGGGTGTGGGAAGAACAAATCAAAAGACATACTTCTTGGTTTTTATGAGATCAGGGTAGACAGACATGAAAAGAATCAAGAGGAGGAGAAAAGAAGGAAATTCTCAATGGCTCTGTAAATCAGGGATGGGGAACTAGTAGTGTTATTGGATTCCATTGACCATCACCCCAAGCTTGCATAGCTAATGGTCACAGGGAGCACTCTCTTCCCAATATATCTGTGGGCCTTAAGCAGACCCTGAATGGTGCTCTCTCATCTCTCTGCTAGGGCTACAGCATTAATAAATCTTTGGTTACAATTCAAATACAAGTTCTCGCCTTCATTTATCCCACCCCTTCAAACTACTTCTGTGAGAAAGTCCTTTCATGCCCCTGCATCACAAAACCAACCCTGTCTGGAAAAACAGTGATAAGTGGATTGTTGATTTGATAGGGCACTTTGTAACTGTGAGCTGTGTGCTTAGTAAAGACATTTACCCAGTTAACTCAGTTACCGTGGTCCTTTCCCTTACACAGGAGATTCATTCCAGACACACACACACACACACCATGTAAGAGAAATTCCACGTATGCTCAAGCCCCATTAAAATTAATTGGGCTCGTGCCTGCGGCCCACAGGCACCACGGGCACACATGCCATTACTCTTTCCGGCGCATAGCACTCCTTCTTCAAATGCAGCAATTAGCGTATGCGGAAAGCTGCGTATATTGCATCCTGTATGATGCGGGCGTACTGTACTTGCTATGTGTCTCCACAATGCAGAATACAGAAAGGGAATACTCCTATTTAGCTGCTTCCCAAGAGTGGATTATGGATTCTTACTGCCACTATATGTTTTGACTCTTTGAAGCCCATATATTCTACGGGCCCATCATATAAATTGAGCAGTGTACAATATTATGTTTTATCTCAATAATAGTGGACACTGGCTCCCTGTCACATGTTTTTAGTGAAAGGCATGAAAGTTATGGCCCAATTTCAGTCATTTCAAGTAGTCAATATTCCTCAATCTCTGTCTCAACTAAAGTCCATCTTTTTACCTAGGGATGAACATTTATTATTTATTTTAGGTAATTTTACTTTCTGTTCCAAAGGGAGTTAAAAAATAGAGACACATAAAACAGTAAATCTTTAAAACACATTAGCAAGCTAAATGCAGCAGCAAAAGTGAATTCAAAGAGTCAATAAATAAAATTAATTAACAGGTTTGTTTAAAGAGAAAAGTTGTCTATATCCATTTCAGTCTGGCTTCACACCTCCTTATGGGAGGGATACAGCTTTGGATGCCTTGCTGGATGACCTATGCCAGGAACTGGAGAGAGAGAGTGTGTCCCTGTTGGTTCTGCTGGACCATTGACAACCATATAGTTTTAGGCCACCTTTGCAGGATTTTGCTTTACCGTGGTTCCTGTTTGCTTTACCACACACCTCCATGCCACCATTCAGTGAAGATGCCAGCCACAGATGCAGGTGAAACATGAGGAATAAATTCTTCCAGAGCATGGCCACATAGCCTGAAAAACTCACAAAAAATAATGGAAATTTAGTAACTCAATACTTGCATAAGTTTCATTGATTCATCGATTCGACTATAGTTGGGACTAAGAGCGGGACTGAGGCTATAGATTTAGGAAGTTAGGGATGGCATCCTGTTAGCGACATGGACATGTGTACATTGCCTTTACATGTATATCCCTTTTTGGAAACTGTGGAGGCTGGTATCTCCTTCCTCCTTCTGCAGCATCCAAGTCTGCCCATGGACTTCTGAAGTCCTACACATGGCCTTTTCATGATTTTGGGGGAGCAGGCAGGATCACAGAGGTTTCTGACTGCATCTGTGTAGTCAGGTGTGAAATGGTGACATCAGTGCTGAAATAATCTGGGATTCTCATAAATGCTGCTCCAATCATTTTCCGTCTGGCAATGGGACCATACTCAGGCACTTATGTGATCCTGCCTGCTTCCTACAAAGTATGGAATGGCTATGGAGGGGGTACAGAGACAGTTCAATAAGTCAGTGGGTAGTATATGGCTCAGCCTAGTCTAGGTCAGCATGCAGACTTACTATATGTTGAGCCTTATATAATTGGGTCTAGGTCTTCTAACAAGAACTACTACTTCTTCTTCTTCTTCTTCTTCTTCTTATTATTATTATTATTATTATTTTAAAAAGCTCTTCTCATTGCAACTTTCCTTCAAATTTATTTAAGATAACACAGCAACCACAGCTAGAAATGCAAATGCCTCTTGTACTTCTTCCACAATATTGCTTCAGGTGCAAAGCCAATCAACATTGATTCATTAGCAACAGGAAGGTTGAAAAGGCATCAGGATGGGGGTGAAGTTTACATTCTTTATGATTACACAGAAGAAAATTATTGAGAGCCTGAGCAATTTACATATTCATAAACAACTGAGTGTGGCAAAGGATTTTTGGTATCAATATGTAATCACAAGTATTGAGAATCTTTCCAGTTTTGGTGCAGAGAAAAGAACCATTCTATACTATCAGTGCAATTCATTTATAAGTAAATTCCTGTGGCTTGAATTCTATAGATTAAACTTGACTAGACCCATGGGATTAATTGTAGACTGTTGAATCAATACCATTGATTCAATGGACCTACTGTAGTCAGACCTAACAAAAATAATAAGAAATCTACTTCTCATCCAGTGATAAAAATGAAGATTTTCACACCGGCATTTACCATGGGTTAAGCACTGGTAAAGTGCCGGTAAAATGTCCCTGAAGCGTAAGGATGTGAAAGCCAATCACACTTCTGAAACATCAGTGAAGCATCCCTTCACCTCTTCCTTGAATCGTTTGCATAGCAGCCATTTCCTATTAATGCAAAGTTCCCCTTAAAGGATGGTACAGGTGAATAGACCCTTCACTGATGTTTCAGAAACATAACTGGCTTTCACACCTTCACACTTCAGGGACATTTTACCAGTGCGTTACTGGCACTTAACCCACAGTAAGCACTGGTGTGCAAATCTTCAATGTCATAGTCATTTCCTCCCCCACCCATTTTTCTCCCACTATGAAAGTTACTTTTCCTGAATTCACTGGGACATGTGATAAAGTAATTCCTGTAATGTTGTTGTTGTAGCTGTGTGTGTTGTCAAGTCATTTTCAATTTATGGAAGCCCAAGGTTAATTTATCATGGGGGTTTCTTGGCAAGATATGTTCAGATGGGATTTGCCTTCCTCTTCCTCTGATGCTGAGGGAGAGAATATCTTCCTCATGGTCACCCAATGCTTTTCGATTGCTGGTTTCCAGGGGATGCAAACCCTGGTCTCTTAGTGTCCTAATCCAACACTCAAACCAGTACACTATGCTGGCTCTCTTTGAGTTTTAGCATTGGACTGTGATCCTGGAGGTCATGGTTTGAAACAACTTGAAGGTACACAACAGCATCCTGAAATGATATATAGGATTAAATTATCTTCTTTCCATGTCTCTCTCCCACATGTATCCTCATATGCCAAGGCATACTCACATTGCCTTAAATTGGATAAGAGAGGAAAACCAGTAGAGCAACAACAGCTGTTGCAGAAGATGGATTTCTTGCTGTAATGATGTTGCTAAGATTATTAATTTATTTAATAGAATTCAGAAGGAATTCATCTGTAAACTGTCAGGATTCCACAGGGCTGTGAGTTGCTGTAGGCGATTGGCATGCTGGTTGCCTGTTAACAACATCCAAGGGGGCCAGCTGACAAATAGCTTTGTTTATTTGTGTTTGGATTATAGGTCTAATCCATTATTTGGTTCAATGGATCCAACTTCCTGTTTCTTATATATAGTCTTAAAAGATTCACGAGAAACCTGGCTGGTGCTAATTTTTCTTTTTCAACTTTTATTCATGTTCTTGAAAAAATGTCACCCATTCTCAATGTGTTAATGTATTTCAATAGTGTGTTGGAAACGTATGGAGTACAAAGAAGTCTACATATACATTCCAAGTACTGAGTAAATTCAGTATCACAGAGAAGGCCATTACAATCTGTCATAAACACAAAACAGTTTCATCTTAATCTCAGAATTTGGAGATGCCCCCTTTTGGAACTGCAATTCCCAAAACTTTCTAGCCAGAAAAAAAGTAGTATTTCCAAGTTCTTTTGTGTCAATGTCTATAGACCATTCATAATGGTGGGCAATTATGTAGTTTCTTCAAGGAATCCTTTGTGGAAGTGAATTAGCTCTCCTATATACTTTGAGTTTTGGATGTTGAAAAAACTACACTTTTCTTCTGTCATATAGAGACATAAAGCTAGGGGAATATTTCAGACCTAAACACATAGATGAAAGGGGACCTGAAGCTTTGGCAGCTGTCTTTTGGGATGAGCTTTAGTATGAGTCAACAGGAAGCTAATTCCTTTGGGCAGCTATTACTCCCAACAGCAAAATTTCCAGTTGCTCTGTGCCTTAGACGGGGGGAAAGAGCTCCACTCCAGTGCTGTGAAACAAATTTTGACATTTTGCTACAAGTATGGAAATGTGTCAACCTGGCACTCCTGTGGGGCTCTAGATGAAGCTAGACTGCATGGTCTAAAGCCATCTTAGAAACAGAATCCTTATACGAATTTATTGGGCCTTGGAATCTTGGCTGGAATTTAAAAATAATGTTAAAAATCAGCTCATTCATATTTCACTTCTGCTTCTAAATAATATGCTTGTAAAATAAACATTGGGTATGTAGCTTTATGAGACCTTGATTTTCAGAGAGATTTTAAAAAATTACTTTGCTAACTTGTCATTCTCATGGCACTCTCAGGCAGCAGATGTAGATCTCTAGAGGAAATGTGCCTTACCTGCTGACTTATGGTGACTGCATGATTTTTGCAGGGATTTCTTAGGAAAGGAATACTCAGAGGTAGTTTCCATTGCTTTCCTCTGAAATACAGCCCATAGCCATCAATATTCCTTGGTGATCCACCCCTCCCCCCAATACTAACCAAACACTACTTAGCTTTCAAGATCAGGTGCCTTCAGTGTAGGAAGTTGTTACATTGTTGTTAATTCTCTTTGCTTCTGCAACTCAAGAAACAGAGACTACTAGAGAAAGCAATACCAAGGGGATATGGATAAGCATTTCACTATGGGCCTTTGTTTGATTAAAACTCACCAAGCCTTCCTTCAGAAATTCAATGGAAAAATGATTTTTATTGTTGTTGTTGTTGTTGTTGTTTTAAAAAACCTGAATGTTAAAAAATACAAAACTGACAGACTCATCCATCAAACAATGACTTATTCCAAAGGAAAATGCTCAAACTGTTGGTACTAGTCATGGAATAAGGGAGGAATGGAGGATTGGATAGCTTCTCCATGAGGCTAGACTGTATCCTGGCATGGGTAATGTCAAGAAGATGGTACCTCCTTACCCCAAACCTCCCATTTATTGATTGATTTATTTTATTTAGTTTCTATGCCACCTTTCTCCTTAAAAGGGACCCAAGGTGGGACCCAAATATCAATTTCCTTTCTCTAATCCCATTGTATCTTTCCATACACAAAGAAGACATGACACTCAAAGGAGCACCTTCTCCTCCTTCTGTTTCTATCCTCAGGGTCCATTCTTGGAAGGATGGAGTATCTCCACAGGCCACAGGGTCTGCTGGGAGGAATCCACATACTCCTCTTGCTTGTTAAACTGGAGTCCTGCTTTCTGCATCAGGCAGGAGAAGTAGATAGCTAACATCATTTGTTGGAGCCACTGGGATTGCATCATTTGAGGAACTTCTAAGAAGCACTTAGAAAGTAAAAATAGTGTGAAGTTCTCTCATCAATGAATCTATTGTGTGGGAAGTTTAGAGATGTCCAGGCCCCTAGTGTGGTCCTTCTGATTCTCTCCCCCCTCCCTTAGACAAGGTCTCCCTCCCTCTCCCTAAGTCTCTCTCTGTGTACTTGTGTGTTTGTTTATGTGTGTGTGTGTCCACATGAGCACCTGGTTTTATATCTTTCTTAGAAGATATTGTAGTGGTCAGTGCTATCTGACACTGCTTCCCTGGTGTATTATTTCTCTTTTATTGCCATCAGAACCATCATTGAAGAACTTTCTTACAAAGGCAAAATTAAATTTGAAATGTTTCTTCCCTGGGTAGCCGTTCTATTTGGCTTTGTGAGATGTTTGCAGTAATTTGTTCTCTTCTGTCTGGATAAGCTACCTGCAGCTAGGTGACTGCTATGTCATCATACCTGTGTGGTTGATTCCCTGTGATCTTTTCATTAAGGCTTTTGAGATTTTGCCACCAGGAGACCTTGAGAGGGCTGCTTCTGTGTTCGTGCCATAGTTGGAGGAGGGGAAAGAGTAATATTTTGAACTGAAGTCCTGTGGCCAAGCACTCTGTGAAATATTGCAGATACTTTAGCAAGATTGGTCCTATTGTGATACAAGGAAAAGCAAGCTGCTTCAGGTAGCCACATTTCAGGTGATAGATCTGAGGACTGCATTTCTGAAAAGCCTTTTGTGCTGGCTCTTGCTAGAAGAAGCACCTAATGAGTTCTCTTCCAGGCTATTTTAGGTCAGTCCTCTACAGGTGCTAGAGTCTAGTAATAAGAAAACTAGAGTCAGGTATGTTTGTTAAGCTGGCATAATCTATGCATAAGAATACGAGAGTCAAAAATTAATGTCAAAAAATAAAGAAACAAGGTTTTAGGGACTTGCTAAAGACATACTTATGAAATCAAATCGTTCTAGCATAGCATATTGTTACATAGAAGGATAAACTAAGTTACTATGTACATCAGCAAAGTGATGATAATAATAATAATAATAATAATAATAATATCCATCACTTCATAATTATCACAAAAGGTGGGTATAAGTTCAGACATATAACCCTAGTGAGTTCAAACTTTGTGAGTACCCCACCTCCAATTGGTTGGTGTTCTTTCTGGCAGAACACTGATGGGATAGAAAAGATCCCTTTGATCGGTCTTCCCTAGATGGTCAGAGTGCTCCCTCCCTCCCCCCCTCCCTCCCATCATTTATCAAGTGAGATAACACCATGGAGAAGTACCAGTAGATTGCATTGTTCACTGTATGTTCAGTGTATATGTGCAGAGCTTCTGAGAGGTGGCACAAAGCATAATTATACACTTCTCCATGAATTTTCCTAGAAATCTAAGATTACTACTTTCTTTAAAAAAGTTTTTAAATGACACAAGTTTAACTTAGAGTGAGAAAGATTGAAAACAAATAAATAAAATTTATAGAATGAGATATTTCATGGTTTTAAGCCAGACTGGTGTAGTAGTTTGAGTGCCGAACTAGGACTCTGGAGACTGTAGTCTGAATCTGCCCTTGGCCACAGAAACCCATTGGGTGCTCTTGGACAAGTCACATTTTCTCATTCTCAGAGAAAAGCAATGGCAAACCTCCTTTGAACAAAGTATGCAAAGAAACCCCCATAGTAGGTTTCTCTTGGGGTTGTCATAAGTTGGGAATGACATGAAAGCACACAATGATAGTTCATATTTATTAGAAACCAACACTGTTCCAATAAATATTCTTTATATCTGCATCTACAGGCACACACTTTTCATTGTCCCAGGTTTCACAGAGGCCATGGCACTGGGGATCCCCACCCATCAGTGTATGTGTGTGTGTGTGTGGGGGGGGGGGAACAAATATTGTGCTATGCATTGTCACATTGTTGTATATGAAAGAGAACAAAATCTCAGTGAGATCATTGACACATTTCCTTGGCACGTCACTATCCTTGGCACATTTCCTCAGATTCAGAAGTGTCTATTCCTTGGAGGGCAAGCCTAACCAAGCTGATTATAGGCCTTTTTTAGTGACTGGACCCCAGCTGTGGAACATCCTGATAGTTGAAATTCAACTGAATTTCATGTTGCTATCATTTCGAATCATGTTGAACATGTATTTATTTGTACATGATTTTGTGGTGGTGTACTGTATTTATCTATTGAATTCTGCTGATGTGATTTTATTTTTTGTGTTTTGTGTTTCTAGAATTATAGTTTTAATGGTGTATATGTGTTATATTGTTTTATGTAGGTTTATTTTTGCTTAGTTCTTTGTGAATAATGATGAGATGAATAGAATAGAATAAAATAAAATAATAAGTGTGTATAGATTGTTTTGTTTCCAATAACAGATACAACAAGCTTTCCACAGAATTTCTACAGAAGTTATTAAACACCAAAACAACACTGTTTTCACAGTTTCCATGACAGGAAATAAAATAATGTGTTATACTGTATATTGGCCATATATTTCTCTTGCTTTCTCTCCTTCTAAACACATAACTTTAAAAGTTTGTTTTCCTTGCCTCTAGTTATAAAACAGAAAAATTGGCAAATATGACACAACACCATTGAGGGTATAGTTTAGCCTCTGGATCAATATGCTAGCTATATTTCCATTAAACTGATTCACAATGCAATATACTGAAGCTTACTTAAATGTTAATCATTGCAATATACTGTTTGTAAGGCAATGGCAAAAATTGGTTTAAAACCAAAAAAATAAAAAAATAAAGTCGCATTAAGAAATCTAGTAGTATTATAGTGACATAGATCACATTTTGACTCTCTGTTTTGTAACCTGGGTTTGCAAGCATCAGGAGAACTAACAATGTCCAGCTTTAAAATGAATGTGGATAGTTGTTTTGGAACCATCATATAATTTCAGGAACATAGGCTAACACAAGGACGTTTAGAATTAACTATAGATAAAAGGAATGGAACACTAGAGAAGATTAATGTAAATGTTCCCTTAAAAGAAAATGAGCTTCATGAAACAAAAGAAGTAGAATGAAATGTCTCACAGTAGCTTATTAGTAATGCAATAAAATGCTTCTTTTGTTCACTACTGATGTTAGCCATCATTTTCTTGAGGCAAAAAACTTTACGTTCTTTTGTGATAGAAAGGGTATTTTGAGCCATTGGAAAGTTGTCTACTTCGAAAAGGTAATTGGAAAGGTGACACCTCAGTACTTTTGCTGACAGTATACCGAAATGTACAAATTGAAACCTAATTCAGACAAGATGAAGGTGCTAATGGTCAGGCAAAAGGCACATCATGGCACAGGGATTCAGCTGGATGTTTGTGAAAATGCAGATTTGCAAATTAGGTATACTTTTAGATTCATCCGTGAGGCTGGATGCCCAATTTCTAAGGTGATCTGAAGTACATTTGCATAGCTACAACTAATGTGCCATCTCCACCCATTCCTGGAGAACGGAGACCTAGCCACAATGACACATGCTTTAGATTACAATAACATACTCTACATATGTCTGAGAAATAATCCAAAATTTCTGTTTAGTCCAAAGAGCTGCAGCCAATTAACTGAAATTGGTTACAAGGAAATACATGACTCCCTTGTTACAACAGCTCCACTAGCTACTGGTCTGTTTCTAGGCACACTTGAAAGTGGTGGCTATAACATATGAACCCTTACACTGCTCAGGACTATCTAAGGACTGTATTCATCTATATGAGTCTGCCTTGGCTCTGAGGTCTTTGGGAAATGGCTTTTACATAATCCAGCTAGGCTTGCAGATATATCTGGTGGATCATGTAGCAGCTTTGAGACCAACTGAAAAAAAAGAGTTTGATAGCATAAGCTTTCAATTTCATCAGATGCATAGAGTGAAGTGCCAAGAAACGGACCTTTATAGCTATGGATGAGCAGGTTGTATGTGTGAACAGCAATAAATAGTAATGAAAACTTGTTTAAAGAAAAAAATAATCTTAGATTTCTAGGAAAATTCATGGGTATAGTGATGTGGTGACAAGTTCCATTTTAGATGGATGGTTATTGGTGGACAGAGACAGCAGGAAATCTGTTGCCTAAAGCCAAGGCAAGTAGAATACCAGATGAATGGTTGAGGGACTTATTGGAGTGTAGTGTGATGCTGGCTGGGAACCTGAAAGGAGACATGATAAAGTTGGAAAGAGAGCCTTCATGAGGCTGGGGTGTTAACTAGTGTTATAATATGTGTAGTGTGGCAGAAAACTCTTGTTTCTGTTCATCTCACTATCAATGGACTGGAGTTTCTAGATATATTCCAATTCTACTTTTTCTCCTTCTGGTCTTCCTTTATAGTGTGTGCAATCCTGGGGGAAAGTCCTGGTATAAATCACATTGGGGCTTTTTAGATTGGCAGGAAAGTGTGACATGAAGTTGCCTTTACCTTAATGCTCAGCAGCTAGACTGCAAGCCCCAGGTGTGCATTTAAAAGGTACAGGGCAGCTAGACTGAGGGGTGTGGGAATGACTTATCTGAAGTCTTTTCTGTGGCTCAGCAGCTACATGGGAAGCGGTTAGAATGCTACAAACACAGGCGGAGCAGCTACATGGGCGGCAATGAACGCGGCTTTTAGCCGCGGTGAACCTTTAAATTTTTTCCCTTGCCGGCTGCGAACTGCACAATTCCTCAGTGCCCTGCAGGTGTAAAAGCTGGGGTTTAACCGCGAAGTTTTTAAAAGCTCCCAAACCCTAGCTCCACCCCTAATCCAAACCCTAGACATGCGCAGTAGGGACTCTGGGATGCCGTTACTGTTATTCTACTGTGGATAACATGTCAATTTATTCACAAAATAAAGGGGCTCATTCATGCTGCACCAGTGCAACAGCACAGTTTAAAAAGGCAGAGGAACCGCAGTGATAAACCGCTGAACTTTTAAAAAAATTTTCCTTGCCGGCTGCAAATTGAGCAATTTTTTTAAAGCACGGCTAAAAGCCGCGTTCCTTGTCGCCCATGTAGCTGCTCTGCCTGTGTTTGTAGCATTCTGAGAGCTTCCCATGTAGCTGCTGAGCCACAGAAAAGACTTCAGATAAGTCGTTCCCAAACCCCTCAGTCTAGCCGCCCTGTACCTTTTAAATGCACACTTGGGGCTTGCAGTCTAGCTGCTAAGCATTAAGGAAAAAGCAACTTCATGTCACACTTTCCTGCCAATCTAAAAAGCCCCAGCAATGTTGCGCCCTTTTTAAAAAAGTAGTGGGGAAATCAAACTACTTTTTAAAGGCACTTCTTCTCCCTTAAAACTCCAAAATAGTGTTTTCATGGCACACTTTCCCTTTTTCTCATCTAAAGGCTGGGCTTTCATGCAGCCATCAACACACCTCTTTTTGCCAATCTAAAATGGGCCATTATATAATATGAAGTAAATGTGCCTCATCCTCTTCCCTGCACTTGGCTGGCAATTCTCTTAAAAGGAAAAGTTAGAACATTGGGAACAAAAAATAAAAAGAGAAGTAAAGACAGTAAAAGTTATACATGGTCTAGAGAAAATGAACAAAGAAAGATTTGTCTGCCGCTGTCATAATGCTAGAGGCCAGCATCATCTAATGAAGTTGAATGATGGGAAATTGAGGAGGTAGGGGGCATTTATTTACATGGTCTGTAATTAAACTACACAACTAACTGTCACAAGGTGTTGTAGCAGTCACTAATTCAGATGGTCTTAAAAGAGCATTAGACAAATTCATGGAAGACAAGTCAAGTCTTATCTATGAGTCACCTGTAGACAAGATGGCCTCCATCTGGTTCTGCCCTCTTCTCTATCAGTGCTTGCTTGTTTCCTTCTGCTTCAGTCAGCCACTTTCCCCTCTTACTTGATCAAGAAATCAGACATATAAGCAGGCAGTGGAAAGTGCTGTTCCTTCTGTTCACACAGAAATTTGCAGAATTTTCTTTGTCAGGTGTGCACAGAAGAGAAGCAGGATGCCCATGGCCATGGCAGCCACATGGCTAGTGGACTTTCTCATAAGGACAGTGTCCCAAAAGTTGCCCTTTGCTATCACCTCCTGATACCAGAAACTGTATTTGCTTGGTTTGCAAGACTCCTATTACCACTGCTTCCTTCTGTCAGATTTCTTGACTAAAAATTCCTTGAAGAAAATCAGTTTCAAAATATTGTTAACATGTTTAGGTTGCTTAACAAATTTAATGGATTCCCAAAGTGTCATTTCTCAAACATCATTCCAGATTATTCCTACACAACTACCTTCATCAACAGCTGTAATGCAAGGAGATAACAGTCAAATGTAAACAACTAGAGCAGTATCACATTTACTCCTGTCAAAGATCAGCTTAATTCATGTTGCTGTACTAATGTCTGAGAGTCAGCTAAGCAAGATAAAATTTAAAAATATTGAATCTGAATGACTTTTATGTAAATCTCAAGTCACTGTTCAAATCTGCTTTTTACAATGGAAGTTTGTGACACGGAATCTTAATCTTGTCTTGCAAGGGAAAAAAAAATACAATTACACTTTGATGGTTCTCTAGTTTACCATTGTCAGCACACTCACGTACCATTATGTCAATACAACTCATCTTCGCAGTTGATGGCATGCTAGTCTTAATCCAAATATGCACAAATTAGTTTAGGCAGCACATTTATCTGGGTATTTCTCCTTTGGGACTCTTATCTTCCATGGTGTTCTTTTTAGCTTTTTAAAATTATTCTCCTTCTCTCTTGCCATTTTCTTTGTACTTTGAATTTAACTATGTTCAAGGACTGTAGCTTCTGTTTTTGGTTGGCACTTTCCAATAGACATCCATAAATGGTGCTGCCCGACTGACCGGGACGGCGCTTTTAACACATGGAGAGGGCAGCCAAGGAGCCTGCGTTTGGTGGGCATTTTCGCCCCAGCGACCTTTGCGAAGGTGGGCTCGCTCTTGATTGGCCACTGGGACAAGCGGCAAAGGGGCCAGCCATTTCTGGGGACTACAGGTCCCAGACTCCCTTGCGGCAGCACACTGCTCACCAATTGACTGGCCGGGGCCCTGCCTGGCTCAGTTATTGGCTGGAGAGTCGAAGAGGACAGTGCCTCCATCCTTCTCAGCCTCTGATTGGCTTGTGGGCCTATATAAGGTCTCGTGAGGCACCCCTTAGTGCCATTGCTAGATTTCATTAAACTCTGAATTATCCAACTAGAAAAGCATTGTACTTTCCCTCCTATGTTCCATCTCCATGTTTGATCTGATCACTGATGGCTCCCATCTTTCTTCCTTGTATTCTACTGTAACTTAGAGTATGTTACAGTCATCCCAATGGAATATAATCAAGGCACATAACACTGTAGCCAGATCTGACATCTACAGGAGCTGGCATAGCTGGTGCACTAGATTTTTGTACAAATGCAGTCCTGGCCATTGCTGAAAACTGAGTATCCAGACTCAGATCTGAGTTCATTGACATTGAATAGCAGTGGGTTTTTTTTTTTTTCAGTCCAGTGGCCTAATTGCCAAGCCTATTCCAGCTATTTGTACAGGGGGACATTTTGGAGGTACTCAATACCTTGTAGGCTGCCCCTTCTACAATGCTGATAGCACTTCCTCCTCACTCCATATTCATGTTTCAGTGACTGCTTCCTGGTTTACTTCTCCTCTTGTGCCCTCCATATAACTTCTTTTTCGTTTTTCTTTTTTGGGCCAGCCAGCCAGCCAGATTGTTGTTGCTGCAGGGTTGTGTTTTTTTTTTCTTTTTTCTTTTTAACAGATTTAAATTATGCAAATAGAGCCACATCCTCTCTTCCCCCTGAGCAGAGAAACTGGCCTAAAACTCATTTCACTATCAAAGTTTCCTCAAATGGGCAACCCCACCAGTGGTTATATCCCCTTGCAGGATGGGGGAATTATACTCGTTTGACCTGTTAGCCAGTAGCTGACCCAGTATGTGAGCTTTGTCAAACAGGCATCAGGGTTCAGGAAAGAAAGAGAGAAAGAGAGCCAGACAGACAGACAGATAGGCAATGGCAGCAGCAGGCAAGTAAATGTTGGCAACAGCCGGCCCAGATAATGGCAATGAAATTACTTCTTCCCGGAGTGCTGACTCCAATTGTACTACTGGAAAAATAACAAAGGGCACATAAAAGCTACTAAGCTAAAGAAATGTCTGCTGTATGAATGCATTCCTGTAAAATACAGTTCTTTATTTGTCTTATTGGAAATATTCAGCAGAATATTTAAATAATTATTTCATTATTTCAATAACTGATAAATACATGCTTACTTTCAGTTTATTTCTTTATATATTGTTTGAGTATTTTAAAATTAAGTTTAATAACTGGTACCATTAAAAATTCTCAGTGGGTTGTTTTTCACAAATATAATGGAGAGATTTAGGTTTTGCTGTACTAATCAAACTTCAGCCTCACAATTTTCCACTTAACAATAAATAAAGCAAGAAGGTCATTCAATATGGTCAAAAGGCCAATCATTTGAGTTTAGTTTCACAAACTAAAGACTAGGAATAAATTGCCCTATGAGCATTAAAGGAGATAATATACTGTACTGTACTTCCTTAGCAGAAATAGGAAAGTTAGTAGGAAATGATTAATGCATTAGTTAATCATTATGTGTGTGTATTCCATAAAAAAGAAGACACAAAAGACTGCAGCAGCTATAGGACCATAGCATTAATTTCCCATGCAAAATCATGTTCAAAATTTTGCAGCATACACTGAAATCAAATATAGAGAAATCCCAGAGAACCAAGTGGGGTTCAGGAAAGGATGAGGCACTAGGAACACATTGCGAACATATGATGGTTAATGGAAAGCATCAAAGAATGTCAGAAAATCAGCATGTGCTTTATAGACCACAGCAAAGCTTAAGACTTCATAGATCATGAAAATCTATGGCACATTCTTAAAGATATCAGAATGCTATTACATTTGTTAGTCTTGATGAGGAATCTGTATTCAGGACAAAAAGATACTGTCAGAACTGAATATGGAGAAACAGAATGGTTCCAATTGGCAAAGTGGTCAGGCAAGGCTTCATCCTTTCACCCTATCTGTTCAACTTATATGCAGAACATATTGTATGAAAAGCAGGCTTGGATATAGAGGAAGGAGTACTGAAGATAGGAAGGAACATCAATAATTTAGGATATGTGGATGACAGTATATTACTAGTGGAAAACATCTGAGACTTGGAGCAAGTACTAAGAAAAGTTAAAGAAGAAAGTGCAAAGGCTGAACATAATGGAGATTATCACACGAAGATGGGATAAGGATGGTATCGCTTCCCTGTCCTTATCTGGTCTTTGATTGTGGTCCCCTGAAAGGCTTTCAGATTGCAGCACTATTGTCTTGTCATTGAAGCAGCATTGCATTAATGCAAACTCCCATTAATGCAAAATGTCTGGCAATCCACTTCAATGATGGGACAATGACAGGATCTGTGTGATGTTGTTTGAAAGTCTTCCATGCTATCATGGTTAATCGCACTTGCCGGATGGGACAATGTCTGGCAAGCCTGATGTCATATGAAAATCTTCTTGCGATTGTGCTATGAGAATGGGAAAAAGATGGGATAAGAACGTTTTGTCTCCCATCTGATAATCTCCGTTGAAAATAAAAATAATGATCATGGAAAATCTACATAAATCCAACCTAGATAATGAGGAAATAAAAATAATCAAAGAGTTATCATACCTTTGATCAAATATTGACCAAACAGAGACTGCCGTCAAAAAATCAGAAGAAGACTAAGAATAGGAAGGGCAGCTATGAAAGATCTAGGCAAGATCCTAGTATAAAGATATACAATGGAGCACTAAGGAATGACCTGCCGGAAGAGCTCCGCTTGATAAACACTCTAGAAGCATTCAAAAAGGTGCTAAAAACGGAGCTCTTCCAGTGGGCATATCCACCAGATTGTGTATAAAATTTCATCAAATCCCTGCTTGGTGAACCCCTCTGATAGACCATATAGTCGATTTTAATTGATTTTAATTGGATAATTTTAATTTGCTGTATTGTAATATTGTATTGAATACATTGTATTGTTGTTTTATATGCTGTAATCCCACCTCAATCCATAGGGAGAGGCAGGAAATATAAATAAATAAATTATTATTATTATTATTATTATTATTATTATTATTTATAAAGTTAAAATCAACCAAGCCATTATATTTCTCATCATCATGTATGAATGTGAGAGCTGGAAAATAAAGAAAACAGACAGGGAAAAAACCCACAAAGGGGCTCTACAGACCACCCCAACCTTTCCTGGTCAGATCGGGGCTGCAGCAACCTCATGCTGCAGCCCCAATCCGGCCTTTGGAGGGTGCAAAAAGGATCCACAAAAAGCAGCTCATTTTTGAACCCCCCCCCCCAAAAGGCGCCATAGCTGCAGTGGCATGGCTGTATGGCACACCTTCGATGCTGACATAAAGGCATTTAACAACAACAAATGTAAGTACCAACCCAGGCTGACCCTATTTAGCTACTAAGATCAGATGGAATTTAGTACTTTTAGGGAAAGCATTAATACATTAATTCATCCAGGAATAAAATCACTTCTCTTTTCAGCCATTTCCTGGCCCAAATGACAATGTAACATGGGGCTGTGACACTCCTGAGATGACAAATCTCATTTTAACTAAAGATTCTGGGGTGTTTTGGATGTTTTGGTGGAGTTTAGGTATAGAAATTGCCCCAAAATTAAAGGTAAAATGAAGTGGTAGGCCTGGGAACATTCAGGAGACTGGCAAGACACTTTAGGGGAGAAGAAAAGTGGAGTTTAGAAGGAGATTGCATTACATGAACATTTCTCCTTCATTTCTTCTCTGCTTGTTGTCTGGAGTAAAGCACAGGAGGACCACCTGAATCTAAAAGAAACCATCTTCTTTTAAGCTACTCTTACTCCTTGTTGGTTTAAAATCTTTTAACCTTGGAATTAACTAAACTATTTTTATCCTGAAAAAATAAAATAAGTGGTTTGAACTTGGTGACCTGAGTGCTGCAATTCCCCCCAACCTTAGGGATTAATAAAAACTTTTTTGCCAAGAGAAGTGGTTTTGTAGAAAAATCCAAGAGAAATAGTATTTGGGTAAAGAACTAACAGGGCCATGTAAAATGTGTTAAGTCTTTAGTACAATCTTTCATTTATGCAATTAATATCTTAATTCTTAGTAGTCTTGAGTCCTAGGTTTTGAGGGAGAGATGGTATATAAACAAAATTCATTATCATCATCTGAAATTAGAGGTGTATTTACACTGCAAAATTAAAGCAGTTTAAAACGAATTCAACTGCCATAACTCTATCCTACAGAATCCTGAGATTTGTAGTTTAGTGATGTATTCAGATTTGTCGGAAAGCTCTGGTGCCTTACCAAAGTACAAATCCCTGGATTCTGTAGGACAATCGTGCCAGTTAAAGTGATGTCAAACTGCTCCAATTCTGCACCATGGATTCACCCTAAATTAATGTTAAATCCCAACATAAGTCTATAACTTTGCTGAAAAAGAAATTTAATTATGTTGTGTTAAATTAAGTTGCCTGTTTACATTAGAACATTACCAGCTTAATTGATAATGGAACTGGTTTCTGCTGGTTAATTTATATCACTGTTCAAATCTTTAAATTGCCCCATTCCCAGAGGTTCTATCAAGGAAAAGTACATCTGCTAGAAACAGAGTTGGACTAGTTAAGATTTCAAATATTACTTTGCCATTATAGTTCCAAGCCTCCCAGAAAGTATGTTCTTAATACTTAAGTGGGCAACTACCTTCTGTGAATCATAATTTATTTTTTAAGAAGAGATACCTTGGAGACAGTTTTTTGCCTTTCACATTTTGACATTGGTAGAAATGTGTGTTGAAAGATAAAGGTGGAAAGTTATAGTAGCATTTACTTCTATCTGTGCTACTGGCCAGAAATAACCTTAGGAATAAAGAAGAGTAGGGCTAAAGTCAGAACTGTTGGTGCTAGACCTGTTTTGGGGTCAGCTCTCTTTGATTATCTATCTTAACATGGCCACTTGACTCTTCCAAAGAAAGGCAGAAACTGGGGCAGAGATAATAGCAATAACATAGCATGTGCATTTCTATACTGCTTATCAGTGAACTCAGCACTCTCTAAGTAATTTACAATCTGTAAGCTAATTGCCCCTAACAAGGTCATTTTACTGACCTATGAAAGGATGGAAGGCTGAGTCAACATTGGAGCCCCCGGGATCAAACTCACTACCTTGTGGCTGCAGTACCAGCATTTAACCAATGTGCCACCAGTGCTACTTGATATAGTCTGTTGATATTTTTCTTGAAGTATGGTGACTGCAAACACAAGAATGCAAACAGACATTCAATTGACAAAAAGAAAGAGAAAAATTATGGATGACAGATGAAACACTATGAGCAATAAAGGAAAGAAGAGAAGAAAAACAAAAGGGAAATGGGAACAAACTAAGAACTATGAATTCAACCGTACAAAGGCTAGTGAGAAAAGATAAAGAAAACTATTGCAATGGCCACTGCAGAGAAACAGAAGACAACAACAAAAGAACTAGAGACCTATTCCATAAAATCCAAGATATCAAAGTAAAGTTCAAACCAAGGGTCAGTATACTTTATGACAATAAAAATAACATAATTCAAGACCAGGAAGAAATAAAAAGATGATGGATGCAATACACAGAAGAGTTATATAAAAGAGAAGATAAAATGAAGGACACATAGAATGAAGAGCCATATGAAGATGAACCCCATATTCTAAAAAGCGAGGTAGAAGCTGCAGTAAGAGAAATGGTAAAAAACAAATAATCAGGAAGAGATGATACTCCAATTGAACTAAAGCAATCTACATTGACAGAGTCAACTCTAGTGCTATCCAACATATCTCAACAGATATGGAAAACAAAACAATAGCCAATAAATTAGAAATGATCAATATATATCCCCATCCACAAAAAAAGGAGACTCAAAAAACTGCAGCAACTACAGGACCATAAGACTAATTTCCCATGCAAGCAAAATCATGCTCAAAATTTTGTAATATAGACTTCAACCATACATGGAGAGAGAAATCCCAGTTCAAGCAGGTTTCAGGAAAGGAAGAGGTACTAGGAACCACATCACGAACATAGGGTGCTAATGGAGTGCACTAGGGCGCACCAAAAGAAATTCAGCATGTTCTTTATAGACTATAACAAAGTCATTGACTGTACAGATCATGAAAGGCTATGGAACGTCCTTAAAGAGATGGGAGTGTCAAAACATCTGATAGTCTTGATGAGGAATCTGTACTCCAGACAAGAGGCTACTGTCAGAACAGAAGGCGGAGAAACAGAATGGTTCCCAGTTGGCAAAGGCATCAGACAAGGCTGCATTTTATCACCCTACCTGTTTAACTTATATGTAGAACATATTGTAAGAATAACAGAAGAAGGAGGACTGAAAATAGGTGGAAGGAATATCAGCATGCAATCTAAGATACGCAGACGAAACCATAATATTAGCAGAAACCCTCAAAGATTTGGAACAACTAATAAGGAAGATTAAGGAAGAAAGGGCAAAGGTAGGTCTATAGTTGAGCATAAAGAAGTAAAAAATGATTACAAAGGAGACTCTAGACAAATTCAACCCAGTTGATGAAGAAATAGAAATAGTGAAAGAATTAACTTACAATTGTAAACCACTTAGAGACTGCTTAGGTGGTAGGAGGCGGTATATAAATGAAGCTCTTATGGCTATAGTTCTCATATCAGGGACCAAATATCAATAGAAACTGAGACTGCAGCCAGGAAATCAGAAGAAGATTACAAATGGGGAGGGCAGCTATGAAAGAATTAGAAGAGATTCTAAAATGCAAAGATATACAACCCAGCACAAATGTTAGAAATATACAAGCCATTGTATTCCCTACTACCAAGAAAGAAGGAGGAAAATTGATTCATTCGAGATGTGGTGCTGGAGAAGAGTGCTGAGGATCCCATGGACAGCCAAAAAGACAAATAAATGGGTCAGATCGTGGAAGCCAAGATGACCAAACTGAGGCAGTCATACTTCGGACACATCATGAGAAGGCACAACTCATTGGAAAAAACAATAATGCTTGGAAAGGTGAAGGCAAGCAGAAAGTGAGGAAGGCCACATGCTGGATAGATGGACTCTATTAGGGAGGTCATAGGTATGAGTTTGCAGGAACTGAGCAGAGTAGTGGAAGACAGGGAGTCTTTGAGATGTCTCATCCATGGAATTGCCATGGGTTGGAATCAACTCAAGGGCAGTTAACATCAAATTAATATATTAATTCACAACATCCCATTGCTTGCTATAGGCCTTCTTTCTGGGTAGGCATACATAGAAATTTACTGTTGCTTTAAGCATTTCCTTTAATTCTCATGGTGAAAGCTGCACATACTGGTAGATTGTTTTTATAGTTTTTCTTTGTTATATGTGTAATTTAAATAGCTGTTGATTTTATACTGCATTTTACTATTGCCTTGCTCATATGTGTGTGTGTGTGTGTGTGTGAGTGTGAGTGTGAGTGTATATAATGTCATCAGTATTCTACAGACTCCATTACAGCAAAAATAATTATATCATTTGTGGGCTGCATGTGATTTAACATTACTTTTACATCTGTGTTTACTAGTTTCCATTGTAGGTTGCTGATTTCCTAATTTTTACACAGTGTTGTTAGATGCCTTCCCAGGGTTCTATACTGACATGTGTACATATATGTATATATATTGAGATTAATAGATTATGGTTCCCATATGTCTGTAGCATTGATCCATACTCAGAATAAAATTAAAATGTGTAATGTCAGTTTATATGTTTTGTATTATAATTAAGTGCTATATTCATATTTCCAGTGTAAAACTGTTTAACCTTTCACTGATTTGTGTCAATAAGGCAAGATAATAAAACAAAATGAAAATAAAGCAACCTAAAAAAAGCTGGGCAACACAGAGTTGTATCTTCCACCCTGTCCAGCCAGCTGTGTCTTGCAGCTGGAGTAATGTTAATAAAATTAAGCATGAGACAGCCTCAGTGACCATTGTTAGATGGTGAAGCCATTTATGTGGTAATATCTCTATTAACATGCAGTCCACACAACCCAAAGATTCTGACACCAGTTGGAATCTACTGTGATATTAAAGTGCAGATCTTGCTGGGTTTCCCACCACACACACACACTTTAGGCCTATATACTGCAAGCATATTATTAGCATGATTATATCTTCCACATGTAAAAGGGAGGACAAAGTTAGCATTCCACAAATAGTTTCCTGAAAGCCAAAGCAGCTGCACTAGAATGATGACATTTTGAGAAGGACTTGCTTACAGTTCTTCTAAGGATGTCCTTTAACTTATACTTTTATTGTGTGTTTCCTATAAGGGGTCCTATAGTTTCCTGAGTTTTGTACCTGTAACCAGACTTCCTGTCATTTTCTTTTGTAGCATCTTAGTATTTCTGTGCTTCAGTGAGGGTGAGTTCTATCTAGGCTACCTGACTCTCTTCTAAATATAGCTCATTGTTCTTTAGTTCACTGGGAGTCTGTACTCCAAACGAGGCATCTTTTCTCCACATCTGTCTGTATCTTTTGTTTTGAAGTCAACTTTTAAAGGGGGAAAGATTCTACTTCACTCCCAAGCAGTATCATGAATTTTAGAAGAGGTTTGCACAGTATTGTCACTCCATAAGATTCAGGTTGGTCTTGCTGCTCTCTGCTACTTCCTAAGTCTTGTACTTCACTCTCCTCAAAGCAGTCCCTGCAAGATAGTACATCCCCGAAATAGACAGAAAGGTGGTAGCAATTGTTGTCTTCTACCCAAAAGTCTTTTAAGTACACTGCTAAACATAACAGTCTGCACAGGTACAGGACTTTGAGGGTGTACATAGAAGGATGCTAGTGATAGTGATACTGCAAGTGATTCCTACTACAGTGGGCCCTTGGTATCTGCTGGTTTCAGAACCACCACCACCACCTCATGCACCTCTAAATGTGTGAATGCAAAAGTCCCATTAAATACTATGGCATAGTAAAAATTGTGTCCTTTATATAAAATAGCAAAATCAAGGTTTTTGGAATTGTTATATTTATTATTATTATTATTATTATTTTATATTTCCAAGTCGTGGATGTTTGATTCTGTGGATAAAAAAATCTGTCGATACAGAGAGCCAGCTGTATTACCTGTACTCAGTTACTATCATTTCATGTTTAGTTAAACAAATAATTTCAAGGGTCCAGTCCTATAGGAAGCATGTGTCTGAAATAGGAGGTTTCTTTCAGGAAATTGAATTAAAACAGAGTTGTAAATAGAAAGGCATTGTTGGCCTACTATGAAAATGAAGATATCAGATACAGAAATTGGGTTGAATAAGGGACTTTTTATTGCAACTATTTTCCTATTTAACTGCATTGAATCCTGTGAAGTGCAAGTGGGGAGCAACCAAGTGTAGGACAGACAGATGGACAGACATTTTATTTCAGTCATTGACTAGTAAGTACAATCAGTAAAACAACAATAAATTTATAAAATTAATCTCTAACATCAATAATTATTGGCTACCATTTGTTGATGCAACTTATACATAATGTAGCAAAATTTTGCCACTTTTAGTAAAATAGTTTTGTTTTGATTATTCAGTAAATAATGTATATAAAAATCATCAATGCCCCAGAAATTTAGATAAAAAGGGGAGATCAACTGATAATGAATATCCCTGTAAAACTGACAGTGCAGAAGTACATGTGCTATAGTTTCTAATGCATCCATGTCACAAGAGCAATATCAGGTTTCATAAAGAATTTTCCTATATTTCCCTTTCAAAACTGCTGCTGGGAAACTGGGTTAAAAACAAAGCTCAGTGTGGGACTACATAAAGCAAGGGTTCACCTCCTGACTTACTTCCCAGCTTCCTCTGGGTGAACCAACTGAGCACCATGGAAAAACCAACTGCTGGGTTACTCCCCAACCAGCCACAGCTGGAAGACCTGGGGAACCTTTTGCTGAATTGTTTTCAAAAGAGAAAGTAAATCAAAATTCTGAACCATCCTAAATTTACCACTAGAGAACTACAACTCTAGTTCTACATTTCAGAGCAACTGATATAAATATTTATTGAAAATACACTCGCTGGGCATTGATCCCAACCTTTTTTTTAAAAAAAAAAAATAGTGTGAAGATTTTTCAGCAGAAGCACATGACAAACTGCTGAAATTTTTAAGGAAATATTGCTTGTAGAAATAACTACCATAGAGAGGAGGTAATAGAGAGAAAACCCCTAAACTGGGCTTTTAATGGAACTGGGCTTATAACGGCCTCCTACAAGTCACCTTTTGCTGCTCCAAAGAAACAGATATGGCTTGTAGCCAGTGTTTCTCTGGCCTATAGAGCATGAAGGAAGGATGTTATCATAGAGCCGGATTCCTCTTAGTTAGCTTCCCCTATGTGGTAATGACATTTTTAGGGCCTTTAGTTAACCCCGTTTACCACCCTCCCAAAAATGCCATTTGCTGAAACATGACATTTGGGCTGCTATCTCTGTATGCCAGCTTTCACTTTTATAGAGATTTTAGTGTTCAGGACTAAGCTGCTGCTCATATCAACCTGCTTTTCCACTTATCACCTACAGACCATCTTGTTTCCAAAAAAGGAGAACAAACCACTGCAGATATCTTTCCAGAGTTGGAACAATCCTTTGGCTGGAACGTGACTAAATGCATGACTACCTATGCTTCCTTTGTGCTGCCTGAATATATTCCCTGCTTATCATATTCACAAATGATGTGACATTCTCTAGCTAAGGTTACTAGAACAGAGGGATGACAGTTGTTAGTATATCTTAGCATAAGTAGCAGGGAGATTCTCTGCAGTGCAGATTAAATTATGTGCCATTTTGATTCTATCTGATGATTCCATCCTCGCTAACACTGTTATCAAACATTTACATTAGCCAGCTTTTTGGCACCTTGTTCTGTACTGACTCAAAAGGGGGAGGAAGAAAGAAAAGAAAATAGGGAGTATCAATGTAAAGTCTGATTGAAAACTCCCAAGACTGTTTGCCTATGGCAGAGTTGCAGATGTTTTACAGATACTGTCAAAGAAGATCACTCATGCCTTGTTTAAAAAAAGTACAGGATTTAGACTGCAGAGTTCTCACTTGCCTTGCTGTAATCAAATTGACCCATTGGTCTTCTAGTAGTAGACCAAAGCTTTACAGTTGATTGGAAAGTGGCAGCTATAATTCCATGGTTTTGAGGTTATAATCAAGATATTACACTGGCTGTTTTCCTGGCAAGGCAAACTAAATACCATGTGGGAACAGAGAAGGACAGACTGCATGCCTCATCACTGGAAAAGATCCCAATGCTTTTTGTAATATCAAGGTTCATACTAGAATTTGCCTTTTATTTTTTACAAGACAGTGTCTTTCATCCAACAAATATTTAACTTACATGAAATTGGGGAAGAGAACAGAAGTGTTTTCCTTCCCACCAAGTCCTAAGTCAGCGATGGTGAACCTTTGAGAGAATGAGTGCCCAAAATCAGTGGCATTCCCACACAGGGTGTCACTTGGTGTTGGGGTGGGATTTCTTGGCATGGGACTTTCTGAGGGGGGTGGGTGGAAACACACAAGGAAAAAATGGAGAACCTGACCAAATAAAAGCTCAAAACAAAAATGAAACAAAATGAAAGCCACTCATAAATATTAAATCCATCTCTCTCAGCCCTGCTCAAAATGGAGGATCTTTTGGAATCCCTCCTGGACAGTAGGTTGAAATGGAGGACAGGTCCTGAAAAGGAGGAGGACCAAGTCTGATCACCCTGAGCTAAAAACATCCATATAGATATACATCTATATACATCACAGCTTTCTTCCAGCTTTAGGCAAAGGGTTGGACGTTTGACCCCCCTGACCCTTTCCAGTACAGACAGCTGCCTAGTTCACCAGGCAGCAATCCATCTTGGAAATATATGGAGGGTCAAACGTCCAACCCCACGACCCTTTCCAGCAGTGAGAGCTGGGGGTTGAAGTAAGCGTATGGAGCCAAAAGGCAAATGTACCCATAGAGAGAGCTCAGTGTGCAGGCTGTGGCACACATGCCATGGGTTCACCATGGTTGTCCTAAGTGATCTGTGGCAGGGCTTAAACAGGGTATGAAAAGAAACAGGGTAGCATACAGAGGTCAATGGGGTCAATTTTCCTCACCTTCTCCAAGCCATAAGTACTGGAATGGAGTGGGTGAGGAAGGTCTCTTCCGATACATGAACAGCTTTGGCCTCTGTGGAGAGGTGTAGGAATTACCCCACTCTACCCAGATCAATCTGGATTTATGATCACCTTATCTGTAACCAAACTTAGTTGCCAGGATGTTGCAGCATTTGAACAACTAAAAAAGTTCTAATGGGTAGTTCTTGTTAATTTGATGAAATCTAAGTTTTAATAAATTGTGGGCATCACTTATGGAATATGACATGTTGTCATTCTGAATATAAAATACACTTGTGTTTTAAATATAGGTTGTGATGGTGAGGTGCTCAGAGACAGGAGTGATAGTGAATGAGTTTATTCCACCCCTGTGTCTAGAGCAGGAGTGGGAAACTGATTTGGGTCCCAGGATGGATCCCTGCTCTTCTACCTCATAGGGTGGATGCTAATAATAATAATAATAATAATAATAATAATAATAATAATAATAATAATAATAATAATAATAATAATAATAATAAATTTTATTTCTAGCCCACCCCTCTGAACAAGCAATCGGGGCAGGTTACACCAAAAGTTAAAACAGTGTCAGTTAAAATATCCCGTCCCTTCCTTCACCACCCCCCTTAAAAAGAAAATTAAATCACAGTAGAGTTAAAAACATGGAATAAAACAAAATAAGACAATAAAAAGCAGCAACAGGGAAACGGCCCTGAAGAACCTAGGTTGTATATGGGGTGGAAAAAGCACAGGAAAGGAAGGCTGAAAGACACTAGGGCCTAGGTTTGGAGCCGGGAGGTGTTCACATTCTCTGGGAAAGCCTGCCAGAAGAGATGCATCTTTAAGGCTTTTTTGAAGGCTTCTAAAGATGGAATAAGACACATCTCATCCGGCAGGTCATTCCACAGCTTGGGGGCAGCAGCTGAAAAGGCCCTCTGGGAGATCTGGACCAGCCTGGTCTTCATGGGCTGTAGCAGATTCCTCCCAGAGGACCGGAGTGGGAAGATGCGGTCCCTTAGGTAGGTTGGACCCAAGCCATGACGGGCTTTAAAGGTTAAAACCAGCACCTTGTACTGTGCCCGGAAACTGATCGGCAGCCAGTGGAGAGATTTAAGCACAGGTGTTACATGCTCTCTCCTAGATGTTCCAGCAACAAGCCTGGCTGCCATATTTTGGACCAGTTGTAGTTTCCAGGTTAGGCACAAGGGTAGCCCCATGCAGAGTGCATTACAGTAGTCCAAACATGAGGTTACCAGTGCATGTATCACAGTTTCCAGATCCCTCATCTCCAGGAAAGGGCGCAGCTGGCATATCAGCCAAAGCTGGTAACAGGCACTCCTGACTGTCGCATTCACCTGACTAGTCATGTGAAGCAACAGGTCAGGGAGCACCCCCAGACTGCAAACAGAGTCCTTTGAGGAGAGTGTGACTTCATCTAGGACTGGAAGTTGTATTTCCAAACCTGGTTTCGGGCCTGTGACTGTGAGCAACTCCGTTTTGTCTGGATTAAGCTTCAATCGGTTTTCCCTCATCCAATCCATTACCGCCGCAAGACAGACATTGAGAGGGGAGACGCCATCAGAAGTCTGAGCAGACGATCTAGTCACAGAGAAATATATCTGAGTGTCATCAGTGTACTTTAAGGGAGGTGGTCTAGAATGGGCAATTGAGATCAGTAACTTTATAAAATACATGTTCCATGATGGACATGGAAACCAGCAGAACTGGTTTCCTTATATAGTTTGATACAATGCATTAATTAAGTCAGTTTACCAGACTTTCTTGGGTGGTTGTAGGCTATGTGGACTTTCCTGATGGTATCTGCACTTCAAAATTTACTACTTCTTTGTTCCCATTGGATGTGTCCACCCACAGCCTTATAGATCAATCTGTGAGCTTTGTGGTAGCCACACATCAATGTTATAGCCCCAAAGCCCCACAAAACAAAACAAAATAAAAACAAAAAAATCAGTGTTATATTTGCACCTTTATACCATTCATTGATGGAAGTTTAAAGTTAAATATCAGCAAATTATCTATGAATGTGGAGAATGGAACAATAATGCTTCTTCAGTTCAGAATTAAGTATAGTACCAAAAGAAGGTTTACTTTCACATGGCACACAATATGTATGCTCCATTGGTATGCAACACTGTGAATGTATCCTGAAAAAGACCAGCCCAAGCACAAAATATATTCAGGCACCTTTGTCACCAAGATGGGGGTTAAAACAACAACAACAACATTATACTTGGTGGGCAATGTAACTAAAAATGGTATTCCATGAGTGGCTGCACTAATAGAATTTTGTAAGCCTGTTTTCAGTAGAATTCATTTTTCCTCCCTTGAGATAATAGCATTACTGTTAGGGTCAGGCTTTATTTTATACTCAAAGTGATTTCTTCTATTTCAATTTCTAATATAATATATTAGGGCTTCCTGGGCAGTTAATATGCATCGCCATATTCAGTCATTAATTCTTCAAGTCTTCCCTAAATCAGCTTTTTCTGTGCTGAAGAATACTAATACTATTTTGTTAGTTCCTTGTGATTCTCTTCTAATGTTCTGCAGGAAAAAAATGTGCTACATGACTGATTTTGGCACCTCCAGTATTTAAATTGGCTTATTTTTGCCTTACACAGCTAATAATTTCCTATACCAAAAATTAAAAAGTATCTTACTGTATATTCGGTAAATCAAACTCATTATTCCTTGTCATCCTGGGTTTTTTTTCCAGTGTATGCAGCACAATGTTTTCCTGAATAAAACCTCTCTGAGGTAAAGAATCCAATATAGTTTGGCATGGCTTTTTCTCTGTTTCCCCAAAAGGCTGACTATCATTCATTTTTAAGAATATGTAAAATAATGTGTTTGTAATTTAATGTGATGGACACATTATAGGATCTACTTGCAGAAGCATGTGTGGGTTCCACCACATATGCATCCACTGGCCATATAAAATTGTGACATACCCTCCGGATTTTGTTGTACAGCAACTGCTATCATAACTAGCCAGATTAAATGAAGGAGAAATATTATTGGAAAAGCAGTTCAACAAATTCTGGGGCATCACAGTTCCCCATTCCTGCTAGACTTCAAGGGGCAAAATAAGCTTATACTGTACCTGAGCATAGCTCATGGGCTATGCTCATTGGGAATGGGAGATTTGTAAACATTATTATTACTATTAATCCCCAAATGGCCACAAGAATGGATTTCATTATTAGTATTATTATTATTAATTTATAAACTCCATTGTAATTAATTTGATGTTGAATCCTATGCATGCTTTCCTAGGAATACAGCTAATTAAAGCTAACCATACTATTAGAGTAAAACAGCTTCAAGCAACAGGTGTTGGGATAGAGGAGAGGAAGCAATTTGTTTAAAGAGAGAATGTGTGGCCTAATCAAACCTACACAGAAGGAAGCTTTGTCACCACCACTGTCAACATGAGAAATGTAGGCACCATCACTTTCATTTGCCTCAAGCAGAAAAGTGCCCTCAGTTACCCTGTAGCTAACTGAATGCAAATGGAATTGGTTCGGAGCTAGCAATAGGCTGGGTTTTCAGACTGAAGCCCTTTGCACACTTACTTTAGAGCATGCTCCAGTGACTACCAGCTAGTCATACACAAGTATGAGTTGACAGTTAATCTTTTAATACATGGAAATAAGTGCTGCCTTATAGTAGAGTATAAACAGGGCAGGGAAAGGAAGCTTAAAACTATGCTGTCAAATCCCATAAATCTCAAAGTATTTCACCTGCAAGGCATGGAATCTCATAAAGGGTAAAATACTTTAAATAGCTTTTACTAACCCCACTGTGGATGACAACCTTTGTTATCCTATAGATATTACTTCATATAAGCAGCTGGTTTATGGCATGCTGTTAGGGACACTGTGTGTTGCTGAAGCAGTACAAATCATACTAATTTCATATCTATGTTTACTATTGTGCTCAAAAGCTTACAACCCCAGGCAAAAACTAAATTCCCTGTCTCTGAAGACTATCTAGATGTGAATTTAGTTCTTTCTGTTTAGTTACCTGCCCTTATCAAATTTTATGTGAATATCATATAAACACTACTTCTTTTTACATTCTATGATTATTTACATATTTTGAAAATCATATAAATGGCTTCTGATAAATGAAATCTGGGGGGAAAAACCCTGCATATTCACTGGAGGGAAAGCAAAAGTACCTGGACTGCTAAAAAAACTGTCATTTTGGAAGGAGAGGGTTCAGATTATGTGAATAATCTTTTAAGATCTGCATATTTCTTCATAGAAATGATATTTTAAAAAATTGGTTTTTGTTTTTGTTTTTGTTTTTTAATGCGAAGGTAAAAGAAAGTGAAATTGTTAGATCTACCCATTCAGGGAGAAGACCCACATACTTAATCCTTAAAAGTCAATCTTTGGTTCCATTGAGTAGGTAAAGTTATTTCCAGGTTGTGGAGAACTGTGTAGTACTTTTCTGCTTTGTAGTTTTTAAAAATGAAGTGCTTGTCGTCGTGCTACACCTGACTAGCAAGCAGGATTCATTTCTCTGTCTCCTTCCTTACTATCTCCAACCTGAGGGTTGGGATATAAATTCTGGCATATTTTTAATAGTATATTTGACACCCAGTGCAGATCAATTTTAACACCCTCTTCTATCTACAACAAAATTGTTTTCAGTAATATTCATGAAATGAAACAAATAATAGCAATGGTTAGAAAAGAAATGCAGATATTGAAAATTCTCTTTTATAGAACTTTTCATGTGCATTCATATAAGATAAAATAAACTCTAAACCTACCTTTGCACTTTCTTCCTTGTCTTCCATCAAAAACCATTCCAGGTCTTTGCTATTTTTGCTGGAATTATGGTGTCATCTGCATATCTTCATAATCCTTCCTCCAATTTGCTCATCTCCCCCAAATTTAACACAGCTTTCTGTACAGTATATTTAGCTTGTAAATTAGATTGGGTGATAAAATGAAGCCTTTCCTGACTACCGTGCTAAAGACAAACTGTTCTGTTTCTATGTATTTTGATTTCACAGTAGCCTCTTGTCCTGAGTATAAGCTATGCACCAGGACAGTAAAATGTTGTGACACACCATTTCTTCAAGAGCAATCCCTAGTTTCTGATGAAATGCACAATCAAAAGCTTTGAAATAATTATAAAACACACAGTGATTTTCTCCTGAAATATTTTGGCCTGATCTAGATTGGCAAAAAGAAGTGTGTTCATGGCTGCATGAAAGTCTAGCCTTTAGATGAGAAAAAGGGAAAGTGTGCCATGAAAATGCTTTTTTTGTGTTTTAGGGGAGAAGAAGCGCCTTTAAAAAGGTGCTGGTTTTCCCAGCTTCTTTTTTAAAAACTGCGGAACAGCGCAGCTCCATCTAAAGGCTGCGGTGCAGCTGCTAAGCATTAAGGAAAAGGGAACTTCATGTCACACTTTCCTGCCAATCTAGAAAGCCCCATAGATGCCCTCCATTATCCAGTGTACATTTGCAATATGATCCCTAGTGTCTCTCCCTTTTCTGAACCCTTCTTGGACATGTGGTATTTCTGAAGCCATATATGATCAAAGTCCTATTTTTAGTATCACTTTACTTGCACTAGACAGTAATGCAATGGCCTGCAGCCCCTGGTTTCTCCTCTCTTGGGGAATGTATATTGAACATTTCAAGTCTGTGGGTCATTGCTTTGTTTTCCATAGTTCTTCTGTGAATGAATCAATCACCTTTTCATCTCTTTTATATAGTTCTTCAGTGTATTGTTTCCATTATCTTTTTTTATTTATTTCTTGTTGATCCAGTAGTGTGTTCCTCTGCTGACCATATAGCATCTCCACTCTTGGTTTAAAATGTCCTTTGTTTTCTCAATGTTTGTGAAAAACACCTCTTATTATACCTTTTTCATGTCTTCTATTTTTCTGCTTTGACAATTACAATAGTTCTCTTACTTCCTGCACAGAAGTTGCTGAACAGTTCTTTTCGGGATTCTGATCCTATTTCTGTCACCTGTTCATTTTGCTTCTTGCCTGTCCTTAACTGCCTGAAGAGTTTCTTTGTCATCCAATTAGGCTTTTCTTTCTTTTTGGCTGAGAATAGTATCTTTTTGCATTTTACCTTCATATTGGTTTAAGCACAGAGTTCCTCTGGATCCTTGTCAATTAGGCTTAACAGTGCAAATCTATTTTTTGTATTATATCTAAATTCTACAGGGATGTCCACCAGGTTGCAGTTTGGCACAATGTTCAATTTAGTGTTATCCTTTAGCTATATACCAATTTTGGATGTTAGCAGTTATTGGTCCATGTCACAACTGTTTTTGTAGATAGATCTGGGTTTCTTTATCTTCTTTCCCAATTATGTTGTTTATTTGATGTTTATATTAGCCATTGGAAGATATCCATGTATTCAGTTGTTTCTTTTTCATGCTCATCTGTTCTACCCCATTGTCACCTATGGTTCCCAATATATCCTGTTTGGGTGTGTGATCAATTTTTTCCCTGAACTCCAGAACAGAATCTTCCAACTTCTTCTTCCTCTAGAGAGGAATCTTAAATTATATTGTTCTTATATCTTCATTTTAAAATGAACTCTTAAAATATAAATTGGTTAGTCTTAGACTATGGGCGATTCTAGACCGCCCAAAAGGGGGAGTCCACAATTGCCCCAGGAAGCTGTGGGATGGGGCCGAGGCTGCCGCACCGGCAGCCTCTGCAGCCCCATCCTGCCGCTTCCAGAGGCCATGGGGAAGCGGCAAACTGCTGGTTCCCTGAAGCCTCTAAGCGGGGTGCAGCAGGGGCCCTGGGTGCCCACTGAACCCCGCTTGCGGAGGCGGGCCTGAAGGGAAAAAGGGGCTGCCGCTGCGGCCCCTTTCTCCCTGGGTCTTTGCCACGGCTGTCTAAAAGCCGTGTCAAAGACCTGCACCAAAAAAAGAGAGCTCAATTTGGAGCTCTTTTTTTGCACTGCAGAAAGGGTGCAATTTGTGCCCTCCCACGGCGCAAAGGTGTCATGGCGTGCGCAGCGCATCTAGCAGCTGCGTACGCCATGACACCATTAATGCGCACCCATGTGGACGCCGCCATTTAATTATGGCGGCACCCATATGTGCTAGGGTTAGGGAGGGTGTAGAAGCTGTGCCCTCCCTAACCCTATTCGAGCCCTTTTTGGCCCCTAACGCGCCTCTTTTGGCGCGTCTAGATTGGGCCAAAGATTCCTTTTTTTCTTTCTCCACCCCTATTTCCTTCTGTTGCAACACAGACTAGCAGGGCTATTTTTTGAGGATAGACGGTTTCATTTTCAAAGGAAAGGGGCACCTACCATCACCCCACCAACCATTACCCCCAATCCTTTCCACCCTAGGCAAGGGAATTCCAAGGCATAGGGGAGGGGAGGGAGCAACTCCACATGCCTTGGGACAGTGTGTGTGTCTGCTGGTCAAGTCACTTTTTGCACAGTGAAGCCTTCTACCCTTTTCTGACCCCTCAGTAAGTGTGTGTGTGTGTGTGTGTGTGTGTGAAGAGTCACCACTGCACCTCCTTATGTTTTGCACCTATGTCAGAGGCATTCCCACTCCCCTTTTGGTCTGCTGTTCAAAAACCTTCAGAACCTTGGTTAAGTCTTACATGGGAGAAACTGTTTATATAGCCAAACTTTGATGTTGCCATTTTATATAAGGGGCACCATTTTAATTTGTTGTTGTTAGTTGATTACAAGTCTACAGATGAACATTATAAAAAAGCAAAGATACATACCACAGAGGATTTAGGAAATAGTTTAAGTTTATTTAGAGCATATTCAAAGACTTGTTAGAGTATATTTAAAGTCTACTGAAAATAGATATTTAAAGTAGACATCAAAATAGTTCAAGATCACTACTTAGTCATGATTTTACATACATGTATGATCATAACTCACCCCCAACCTACCTTACCAGCCATGAGCTGCATAGGGAGAAAGACAACCATTCTGCAGGTGATGAGAGCATGGTAAATAATATTTCCATCATGTTTTGAGGGCTCAGGCCAGAAGAGACTTTGTTAAGTACTTAGTGAATACAGGATTCTGGCCTTAGTCTTTTGCAGCAAAAAACAAGAGGATCTAGTATTCCCATCTTATACATGTATGTAGAAACTGAGTTTGTATAATGTGCTGGCCTTTTACTTCTTGTTGTTATTGTTTTTAATACTTTTCTATTTTTAACTGATTATAACCTTATGATAGTTTAATTGCTTTTTAATTTTAATTTGTATCCTGTGAATTTTTAAGCTACATTTGTTTTAATTGTTTTAAGTTTCCTTGAATCTCATACTGAGGAAAAAGTAGGATCCCCTCCCCTCGTCATTTGCAAACTGCAATCCACTTTAGATGCGTGGAGTGCTGCCACAGCTGACAGATATTTATATGTATTTGGGGGGTAGCAGGATATAATTAGTGATGTGAGAGGGAATGGAAATCTAAAATGTATAAACATTTATCATTACCTCAATGGACACTAACAAATAATAATTGGGTAGTGGCACATACTTCTAAGCATAAATAAGCACCTTAGCATATATATTTTGATGAAATGTCAAATAGGTGAAAGACACTTAAAGTAGACCATTTTTTATTTGTTAAAAATATATTGTGTATTTCTGAAGGAGATCAGACCATGGTTTTTCTCTTGTTGTTCATCTTTACCTTTCTCTGCATCTTGCTCTGTAAATCAGATGGTAGTCACTCTCAGGGTGTTCCTCGGGTATTTTCATGGATCTACAGCCCTTTGCCATCAGTGAAAAAGTGATGACAAAAAACAGTGATCTGATGAGAATACCACTGGAACTGGCTGTGCATGACAAAATGTTAACATCATATTTCCTTTTCTTCAATTCTTTTACCATACATAATCATCTGTAAGTCTAAAAAAGTTATGCCAAAAAATTGACCCCCAAAATCTCAGTTTGACTTATTTAGGGGTCACTATGGAAATGTGATAGCAGCTCTTTCAGATTTCCCCATGTGGTGTGGAGAGGAGTTTATTTCTCTCTGGAGCCAAGGAGAAAGAGTCCTGATTGAATGACTGATATTGCTGTTTGTTTAAGAATCCATCTCCCACCTCCCCATCTGGCTGAAATGAAAAGCTGAAACAATGAAGCAAAAAGAGTCTCTCCTGTCATATGTATACACATACACACCAAAGGAGCCTCCAAGTTTTACCCTCGGCCTATCCATGGGTCATGGCAAAATCCATAATTTTGGCTTCAAACCTGACCTCGACTTATACATGAGGTTGACTTATAGTTTAGTAATTATGGTATTTGTCCACTTGACATGGTTTCCCTTTCCCTATTAATGCCCACAGCAATATTGTAAAGTAGGTTTTTTGAGAGGTAGTGATGAACCAGAGCACATTGCTAATTCCACAACTAAGCAGAGATTTGAACTTGAATGTTCCTGTGTCCTAAATCCAGCATTTTAAATATTATATTGGTTTTGTTGGACCAGGTGTAACTATTTTAAAAAAGATATGATGTTAGAAACATTATGGGAGAAAAAAAGGCAACATTTAGTGTATCTAATTTGCATAATTAGAATGAAAATCAGAATAATTTTCACAATGAGAATAGTTTTTACAAGATGCAAGTTAGGCATTCAGATTTTAGGAAGTAGAATATGGCAACCGTAGCGATTTATTCAACTTACTTTTGGCCCATAAGAAGATTCAAATACTCTTACGCACATGTGTTGCATAAGCTAAACAGTTCCATCTATTAAGAAAATGATACATAGCGCAGGAAACTATTGAACATAGCATCAGTTGCTATATTGATTCCAGTATGATGATGTTGTTGTTGTTGTTGTTGTTGTTGTTGTTTGCTTTCAAACTGTATCTGACTTACAGTGACTCTAATGGGGTTTTCTTCATAACATTTGTTCAGAATAGGGTTTGCTATTTCCTTCCCCTGAAGCTGTGAGAATGTGACTTGCCACCTGCTAAGAATCTGAACCCTATCAAGAGAGAAAAATCCAAAAGTAGTTCAAGAGTGAATGCACTGCATTCAGAGAGACATCAGCCGTAAGGTTAACTATAGATCTGACAGCTTATTCCAGTCAGAAATTGGGAAAGATAAATAGTCCTGCTCCACTGGATGTATATATTTCTGTCTATTTATCCACTCTGTACCAGCTTGAAAGGATGCTGATTACATATGCTTTGCATTTGGAAATCTGCAAATTTCATGAATTTTACTATGTTCAATAAAATACACATGTATGAAAAAGACAAATAGAAAAATGTGTACATTTGATATATCCATGTAAACATAATTTAGTTATTGGGTAGAAGCATGCAAATAATGTACATGCTTTGAAAAACTGGAACTTTTTAAAAATGTCACAGACATTTTTTTTTTTTTAGACAGGGATTTTTCTCTTTAAAATATGCATGGAAATGCTAGTCAGAGAGGTGAAAAAAGTGTGAGATAATAATATTCATTTCAAAACAATTTTAAAATAATAAAACAATTATAAAATCAATAAAACTCGCCACGTGGTTTTGATCATTAATCTGACAGTTGTTACTGTATCTAGTATAGATCCAGTGATGTCTATTAATTCCTACTGGATTAAAGTATGTCAGATGGGTAAGCCCGCCAGAAGAGATCCATCTTAAGAGCCTTCTTAAAAGCATCCAAGGAGGTAATAAGACGGATCTCCTCCGGCAAGTTGTTCCAAAGCTTCAGGGCTACTGCAGAGAATGCCTTGTGGGAAGTTGATACCAGTCGTGTATGGGTGGGATCTAACAGATTCTTCCCCGATGTTCTGAGTGTACGGGGTGGATTATGTAGGGAGAGGCCTTTAAGTAACTTGGACCTGAACCGTATAGGGCTTTAAAGGTAATGACCAACACTTTGTATTGCGCCCGGAAGCTAGTGTAAGGATTTTAATATAGGGGTGATGTGCTCAGATCTTGATGCCCCTGTAAGTAATCTGGCTGCTGTGTTCTGAATTAACTGAAGCTTCCGGACTATTTGAACGATGAAAACAGAATTATTAAATGTGACATCCTTAATCAGAAATTCTTGTGGATAACAGACCAGGAACACTTTTGAGGTCTCCATGGGAGGGATTTCTCTCCATCCAACCACCATCACAGGTCTATTTGGTGAGTATGCAGGACAAAGCATTCTCAGTGGCTACTCGCCAGTTGTGGATTTCCCTCCTGAGAAAAATTCAGTTAGATCACTTTCTGATACAACAAAAAGGCTAGTTTATTTAGGTAAGCCTTTGGTTCTTAACTTACTGTGGCAAGAGGTTCTTTCAATGGTGTGTTTTGTTTGTAATCCTTCTTTCCATTGATTTCAATAGATTTTTAATACCATTATTATTATTATTATTATTGTTATTTCAAAAAACTTTTTGTATCAAATTGGTTTGAACAGTACAGTCAGACCTCAGTATCCACAAAATATTTATCTTCAGATTCAGCCATCCAATGCTTGACAATACACACACACACACACTCCAAAAAGCAAACCTGGATTTTGCCATTTTATATAAACAATACCATTTTACTGTGCCATTGTATTTAACAGGGCTTGAGCATCCATGGATTTTAGTATCCACAGGGGTGAGGTGGGGCTGAAACCAAACCCCCATGGATATCAAGGGCCCACTGTACTTTGTTTTAATTTGTTATAAGCTACCAGCAGAATGTCAGAATATAAATTAAATCTTCTTATAGTTCCAACAAGCATATATTTTGAAATAAATAACAGCAGAAACAGGAAGAATCAAGAAGATAAACATGTTTTGTATACTATAAAAACTTTGACTGAAAATAAAGAGCGCGACTGGGCGCATGACCTACTGCATAGGAGTCAGAGTAGTTACATAATGGCTAATAAACAAAACAGACAGACAAAGAGACATTCATGAAAATATTCTAGACTTAAAGATATAGCAGTTTTGTTCTCATCTTCCAGTTTTCAAAATATATGCTTGTTGGGACTATAAGAAGATTGTCAGGTACTCCTTTTACAAGATCTTTATTGGCTGCCCATAAGTATTTGAAATACATTAAATTAAATTTATTTGAAACACATTAATCAAATGAATATACAGAAGACTGATAAGTAGATGGCTTTTTATTTAAATAATGTGAGTTGGTAAAGAAGTGGTCTTGTGAGACATATAGAATTCTTCCAGAGGCTTCTTGAAAATTAGTGGCCATTAACATGACAACAAAGATGTTGCTAATGTCAATCTTTGCAAATGCTCCAGAGAACTAGCAATTTATTCAGAGAACATAATTGACCAGCAGATTTACTGACTATTGTACTGAACTGTTCACTCAAGTTGTCTATTCATCTTTTTCAATTGTAGTTTCTACTAATAATCAGCTTCATTCTTAGGCATAAATCCCACACTTTTTCCTGACAAATTATTGTGTGTCATTTTCATTTCTGACTGTGTGAAATATGTAAGACATCGCCTTTAATGCCTATTATTTTGAGGCTTGTGAGTTACTTTCATGTAGAGTCAGACAGGCCTATTGAAATAATTGGGATTTACGTTAGTCATCATTAACTTATTCTGTTGATTTCAGTAGATTCATTCAGAGTTTGACTAAATCTGGATCCAAACAATGGATTAATCCCTTTAACATGGGAATATGTGACCTAAACCCAGTTGTTAGTTCTGGCTACAGTTATTGTTGACTTATCACTTGTCATTCAATTCAATAAGTCTACTCTAGTTGTGATTAACAACTGGATTTGAGTCTATGCCACACATAATGACTCTTCCATGTGTCCTATATCCATTAATATATTAAAATGTGTTTTTTGTTGTCATGTGCCTTCAAGTCTTGTTTTGCTCTGCATCATTGGCCTCTCCACATCCCCTCCCCACATCTTCCCTCCAACAGATTATTGATCCTTGGGGTGTGTGCCATCCCTCCCTGTCACTCATCCCCCCCCCCCTGCCACCGTGGACCACCAAAACCTTTCCCTAACTGCCTACTTGTCCTGGCCACACAAGAGTTCTTCTTCTTCAGACAGTCCATGTTTTTCTACAAGCACGCCTATCATAACTCCATCCCTGCTTCCTTGTATCTCCTTTCTCCCCTCCCCTCACCAGCTTTGGCCCCTTACCCCTACTCTTCCCCCTGCCTTCCAGTGACAAAAACTCGCTACTTGGTAGTGATGTAAAGAATATTCATCAAAATTTGATAAACAGAAGATATATCTGTTAGTCAAAGATTTTGAAACCTTTCTAAAGAGAAGAAATTATGAGCACTTCTCGATCAACAAGTAAGAATTTTGTTTTTTAGTTCGATGGCCAGGATTTGAGTATTTTGCATATGCAAAGCTACCATTCATATTGGGGTTTTCTAGCAGAGGAATGTTCTTTAAACCTCTACCCAACTTCCTTTTGGCATGGTAATTGAGTTTGAAATACCAGGTAATTAGTGTAAATGTTTGCCTCCCTTGTCTTTTATTTTCATTCGAGAAATCTGTGAAACAGACTTCTTGACAGGGAGAGGAAAAAATAACCTTTTGAAAGTGGGACTTTTTAAAAGAATATCTTTTTAAAAAAAATTGCATCTAGTTTTCGATGGATGAGAAGAAAAAAAATGGTTTGTCATAACACTACGGCCTTGGTCACTGAAGTGACTGCATAGAAGGAGAGTGCCTTCTTCACCCACTGAGCTATCCCTCCCCACATTCCTTGGATGTTTGAAGGACAGTGGTGTCCCCTGGTGCATTCCACACCCCTTGCTCCTCTCTAGGAGCACTACTGATTCTGATATATATATATATATATATATATATATATATATCTTTTAATCTCCTTCTTGCTAGAGGCTGTTCTTTCCTTTGGCTAAGTATCAAGAGAATTGTCAAAAAAGGGAGGAAAGAGGGGAGGGGATTCCATGGTGTCTGTAGGACTGAGAATAATCTTGATTCCTATTATACCTTTGGAGGTAGAATACATTTGCAAAGCAGCACTAAAGAATTTCTTGTATATCATATGTATATATGACATTTAAGGCTGATTTAGAAATATTTCAAAGATGGTTTGACTGCAGGGTAGTTGTGATAGAATTCTTCATGAGCTGAAGCTGTCTATCTAGAGAATAAATTATATCTCAAGTGTAATAGAGTAATAATAATAGACATTCCCCTTTACTTTTTTTGGTAACATGGGGCACTTTTATCATTGTAAAGATACATTTTTCCAGTCAAATTAGACAGTGTCTCCTATAATAGTTCTTCCAAATTAATATACTGCATTTATTTATATAATTTTAAAATTCATACAGTTTTCATAGTCAAATTTGTTTAATGAAGCTGTACTTTCTATAATTAATTTTATTCAACTGGTTTTGATGCATTTGTTTGCTTATTAGCTGAAGAACACCAAATAAAGTAAACTGATATGAAAGAATCTTTGGCTTGTTAAGCAACCCAGCAAAGCAATGAACAGGCCAAGGTTGAATGATCTATGTGTTTCTCTCAAGATGCCAGTGCAATGATCCAGGTTAAATACAGGTATTTAAGTCATGAAATATTGAATTAGCCATCAACACACTGAGGACTGTTTAACAATAAATTAATATCAGCACAGCTGAACAATGAAATGTGAAGTTTTCCAAAACCAGCAGGCATATATATGAAAGTAGACAGGTGTTTCATACCCGTATACATCTACAATATTTGGGAAATCATGAGTCCTGTGCCTTCCAGATACAGTCAGAGATTGTGCATCCACAGATTCCACCAGCCACAGCTAAAATTCCCCAAAAGCAAACTTTATTTTTCTGTTTTATATAACAAACACTATTTTAGGTTGTTGTCGTTGTTAGCTGCCTTTGAGTTGACTTTGACCCATGGTGACCCCATTAATGAGAGACCTCCGAGGTATTCTATCCCCAACAGACCTGGTCATAGCTGTGTCTTCCATGTTTAAGTCTATTCATCCTATTGCCTTACCAAGCACTATCATCTTTTCTCCTGAGTTCTGTCCTCTTATGATATGGCCAAAGTGTGACAGCCTCACTTGTCCTGGTTTCCAGGGAGAGTTCAGGCTTGATTTGATCTGGGAACCATTTGTTTGTCTTTTTATAAGTCCACAGGATCCTCAGAACTCTTCTCCAGCAAACAACTAAGATTAGCTGATATTTCTCCTATCAGCTTTTTTTGCTGTCAGGCTTTCACACACAGGCATAGAGATGGAAAATACAATGGCTTATACAATCTTAATTTTAGTTTTCAGTGATGTATCTTTACATTTCAGAATCCTGTCTACTTCTTTCATATCTGCCCTTCCAGGTCTTAATTTTCTTCTGATTTTATGACTTCTGTCTCCATTCTGATTAATGGTTAAGGAACATTATCATATGAGCCCCATTCTTGTCACAATCACACTTCTAAAAGAAAACATACCAGTTTCAGAACAGCCATTTTCATGCATCAGTCATGTGACTGGAGCTGCTTCTACTATTCTATTTTCTTTTCCACTCCTCCTTAACCCCGTCTCTCTGCCCTATGCATTACCCAGCAGGTCTTTCAGGTTATTTAAAAATATTATTTTTATTTTTACTTTTCAGTGCAATTCTGGAATTCTGCTAATGAAATTTAAGTTTTAAAAGAGAGAAAAAAAGAAATAGAAAAAAGTGAAATCGGGCTGCTTGGGAATAGTGAGGAAGAGGAGAGGAAGGGAGAGAGGAGGAATCTGTGACACCACATGATTGTAAATATTGCAATTGCTGGAGCAGTGACATTTTGCACATGAGGGTTAATGGGACTTCTGCATGATTGGGAGCTTATTGATGGGTTTTCTCAGTTAATGGAAAGGGATGCCCTAACCACACTTGGGAGTCACAGCAGCTAAAGGTCAGAGGCAACATCATGTGATAAGTACCATCAAACATGGTATGCTTGTGCACTGCCTTGTTGCAATGGGATGTGGAGATACTATTTTAGTAATTCCTTCCTGGAGGGGTGAATCCAGAAAGTGGTGCTGGGGGACTCTTGTGTGATCTCCTGGCTGTTGGACTCTTTTGTCCCATATGCTATTCAACATATACATGAAACCACTAGGAGAGGTTGTCCAGAGATTTGGAATATGGTACCATCAATATGTGAATGATACCCAACTCTGTTAGCCCCTTTCACTCCAATCCAAGGTGGCTTTCCTGATCCTAAAACAATGTCTGTCATCAGTAATGGACTGTCTGAGGGCAAAATTTACATTCAATACAAGAAAGTGCCCCTGGTCAGTTGGAAGGCAGATCAGGGAATAGGGATTCAGCCTGTGTTAGATGGTTTATGCTTCCCTTGAAGTTGAAGGTTCACAGTTTGGAGGTACACCTGGACTCAGCTATGAACCTGGAGGCCTTTGCAGTGACCAGGAGTGCTTTTATACATTTAAAAGTTGTGTACCACCTGTGACTATTCCTTGAAATGCTGAATCTGTCCTCAGTGGCATATGCCTTGGTTACATCCTGTTTAGATTTCCGTAATACACTCAGGACTCTTTCAGACGTGGGAAATTGGAAGTATAATCCAAGGGCAATCCAAACGCAATCCTGGGGTTTCACGTTATTGCGAATTAATTCTTCTCATGCAAATTTGGGCAAAAGGGAAGTCACTCCGAATGCAATCATGGGTTTAACGTTATTGCGAATTTAAGCTTCTCACGCGATTTCGGGCAAGGGGGGGTTATTTTCGGGTAATGGGAAGTAATTCCGAATGCCTTCCAAACGGAGCAGGGGTTCAGGTAAATTCGCTAAACAAGCGAATTTACATGAATCCGCATTGGCTCCATTCGGAATTGGGAGAAATTCCTCCCGTTTGAAAGAGTCCTCTGTTTGGGGCTACCTTGAAAAAGTGTTCAAAAAGGATTAATTGTATTATTCTTTTAAATTGTAACCTGCTTTGACTCCGACTTTTGGAAGGAAAGCAGGATATAAATTATTATTATCATTAATCATAAACATTATTGCCAAATAAATATTTACAAATATAATTGAGGCTGAAAAGTTGTGTGTGTAATAATCTCCAAGGTATGAAAAACCTTGAATTATTTTGATGTCGCCATCATTTACTTTAGCTAAACCCTCTGTGATCATTATTTTTCATGTTTTGATGTTTAGCTGTAGACCTGCCTTTTCATTTTCTTCCTTGACTTTTTTCAATAATCACTCCAAGTCTTTGGTACTTTCTGTTATGGTTTTAACAATGTATCATAGATTATTGATGTTCCTTTATATAAGGGAAATGGTTTTTTATATGACAGATGCCATTCTACTGTCCCATTGTACATAATGGGACTTGAGCATCCATGGATTTTGGTATTGACAGGTGGTCCTGGAGCCAAAACCCACAGGACATCAGGGGTCCACTGTATATGTACAGGATCACCTTGCTCCCATAAATGATATTGCAGGTGATAATATGATTCCTCTCTTAATAACTCTTGTTCAGTCTGTGTCTATCTACTGTTTTCAGCTATTTTTCATACTGGTTAAACAATACAGTTACAAGGGTCATACAATGGGAATTCAGCAAAAGATGGGCAAAAACATATCTGTTTACATCAAGCAAGAAAGTGAGTAACTGAAATAAAGCTACTCATTTTAAAATTGGATGGGAACAGGATAAATTGTTTGTGATTACATTGAAGAGCAAATGTAAATTAAGTAGACTCTAATAGATTACAGGAAGACAGATGCGAGCTCTTTCTCTACACTGCAGGTTCATAGATTGTGCTCTTACTTGGTCTGTCTGACATTTAGATTTTGCACAAATTCATTGGTTTCTAAGAAAAGCATCTGTTGCTGGAATTACAATAGCAGCTGGATGCAATATGAAGGGGGAGAAAAACCTTAATTGTTTTCAGGAAATGCACACAAATGCCAATGATGGGAACTTCAATACTGTTCCTCAGGAAATCTTCTACCTTCGTCCCCCCCCCCCCACAGCTTTGTGTGCATGGAAGAGATGCATTAAATGCAGGTACTTCAAATAATAAGAGCTTATTATTTAAGCCTCTGCTTAAAGACCTCCAAGGACGGAGATTCCACTACACTCCAAGGGAGTGTGTTCCACTGTCGAACAGCCCTTACTGTCAGGAAGTTTCTCCTAATGTTGAGGTTGAATCTTTTTTCCTCGAGCTTGCATCCATTGTTCCAGGTCCTGTTCTCTGCAGCAGCAGAAAACAAGCTTGCTCCCTCCTCAATGTGACATCCCTTCAAGTATTTGAACAGGGCTATCATATCACCTCTTAACCTCATGTTCAACTTGTGGTCTACTTGGACTCCTAGATCCCTTTCACACGTAGTTTCATTCAGCCAGATGTCTCCCATCCTATATCTGTGCATTTCATTTTTCCTCCCTAAGTGCAGAACCTTACTTTACTTTACTTGAGAATGAGCTCAATAAAGCTTATTGAAGAACAGACATCTCTAGGACTATACTGCATGCCATACTGTTTTCAAAGAAGTGACCATGTTAGTCTCTTGCAGCATAAAAAGGCATAAGGAAAGAGGAGCATGGAGGGGGGGGGGATATGGCAGAACCTTTAAGACTAACTGGTTTTTATTTTTCCATGAGCTTTCATATAAACCTATTTCTTTGGATGCTGTACAAGAGAATGGCTGCTGTGGCTGAAGATGATGAATAGATGTATTGGTTTTAAAAAATTTCATACAAGGGCCAATTTTTCATTTTCTTTTTCAATTTACTGTTCCTGGGATATTCATGTGACTTATTCTGCACTTGTTGGTAAGTGGATGGGGGGTGAGGGGCAGGAGTGGAGAGAGATCAACAATTCTTCATTACATTCATACCACTTAACTCACAGACTGAATTTTCTAAAAAGTGACAGACATCTAAAGAGAACAATCCTTGAAATTAGGTGTGTAATTATAACTTGTAAACAATTAGAGTAAAACTATGAGCTACACACTTATGACAGCACAGTTTTAGCTACATCTTCTAATAAACACAGACAATAAACTGTGAAATGCCAGCCATCTCAGGAAATTGCTACTTCATTGTTTTTCATCTTGTTTTTGCTTTTGCTATCTGCTTTGCTGTGTTTAATGTAATGCCTGTGCTCATTTACAGGGCATATATCTAATGGCTTTTGACTTTTGCACATATATTTTAAACATCATGGTCTTATTGGTTTAAAATGTCTTAAAAAGAAGACAATGACCTGCTAGATCAGACCAATAGCCTGTTTTAGTTCCACATCTCAGCAACCCTCCCCCAACTAGCTCAGATGCCAAGAGCAAGGCCAAAAGCAGGATATGAGGGAAATAGATTCCTTCCGCAGATGTTTCTCTGCCTCTGATTCTGGAGGTATCATATCACCATTATGAAAATTGATAGTTTCATCCCTTGTGAATTTGTCTAACTCACTTCAGCTTTCTTTTGCATTCATTCATCTTTATTGTATTGTCTTGGATGCTGAGCCATACATTTCTACAGGACTACCCCTATGGCCTTGTTTCAGCATCAGCTTATGGATGATACATTAAAAGGCTTTTGCTTACCTTTCCCTCATAGATGTGCTTAACTTATTTTCCTGCTTAATGCTTCTGTCACATGGCATCCTCCTCCTGAAGCTTGCCTTACTCTTTATCAAGCCTTGATTAAAGAAGAAGAGGCCCTGAATCACTTCATGTCTTTAAGAAAAGAGCTAGTCTTCAAGCATAGGAGATGAAGTGGTAAAACTCTTCCTCGAATTATGCTGGCCCATTTTACATTGGCAAAAAGAGGTGTGTTGAAGGCTGCATGAAAGCCCAGCCTTTAGATGAGAAAAATGGAAAGTGTGCCATGAAAACACTATTTTGGAGTTTTAAGGGAGAAGAAGTGCTTTAAAGAGGAGCTGGCCCATTTTACATTGGCAAAAAGAGGTGTGTTGAAGGCGGCATGAAAGCCCAGCCTTTAGATGAGAAAAATGGAAAGTGTGCCATGAAAACACTATTTTGGAGTTTTAAGGGAGAAGAAGTGCCTTTAAAAAGTAGTTTGATTTCCCCACTACTTTTTTAAAAAGGGTGCAGCATTGCTGGCCCGTTTTACACGGGCAAAAAAAGGCGCTTTTAGGGCTAAAAAGCCCGCATTTAGGGTTAGGGAGGGCGTAGCCTTTACACCCTCCCTAAGCCTAAAACGCATGGACGCCGCCATTTAAAGATGGCGGCGTCTACACAGTGGCGCCGTACAAGCGTCATCACGTGCGCAGCGTTTTGACGCGCTGCGCACGTTTTGACGCTCTGGCGGCGCGGGAGGGCGCCAATCGCGCCCTTCCCGCGCCGCAAAAAAAGAGCTCGATCCTGGAGCTCTTTTTTGCGGCGGGTTGTTGCGGCGGGATGAGGCCTCTGGGGCTGCCCGTGTGGCAGCCTAGGCCTCATCTCGCCGCTAGAAGGGGCGAGTTTGGACCGCCCCTTTTAGCCAATGTAAAAAGCACCCCTATTGCATCTAAAGGCTAAGGTGTAGTTGAACGGTTAAATGGGGCTCTGTATCTTTAAAGCGCCCATTTAAAGGCAGTGATACAAGTGCAGAGGGAGGGAAGGTGCCAAGACAAGAAGAGACCTTCAGAGCCCGGCCAGAGTGCACCTGCACCTTCCTTCACCTCCTCCCTTTGGTTGAGAGAGTGTGACTTCTAGGGAGACAGCAGGGCACTGGAGGCGCTCAGCCAGACCAGGGCAAGCTGGCAAGAGGAGGAGGAGAAGGGGAGGGACCTGGAGCACCTCCGCTGCCCTGCTTCCCTGCAAGTCACACTCTCTCAGCCGAAGGGGGGAGGAGAAGGCAGGCCCAGGCACACTCTGGCCAGGCTCCATGGCTCTCTCCTGGCTGCCTTCCTCCTCCCTTTGGCTGAGAGAGTGTGACTTGCAGGGAGGCAGGGCAGCAGAGGGGCCCCATGTCCCTCTCCTCCTCCTCCTCCTCCTGTTTCCAGCTTGCCCTGGCCCAGCATCAGGAGGACCTGGAGCACCACCGCTGCCCTTCCTCCCTGCAAGTCACACTCTCTCAGCCAAAGGGAGGAGGAAGGCAGCGGGGAAGGAGGGAGGGAGGGAAGGAGCCAGGAAGAGACCCCCAGAGCCTGGCCAGAGCACGCCTGGCCCTCCTGCTTCCTCTTCAAAAAGAAGGCTGGAAAAGTAGGACGTGTCCTGGCAAAGGAGGACGTGCCTGGTCAACTTGGAAAAGGGGGGCCTCTGCTCAAGAATGGAGGATATATGGGAATCCCTCCTGGACAGAGGGCTGAAACCTCAAGACAACTCAATATAATGCTCTGACAGAACACAGACTACAACTCCCATGAGCCTTTGCTACCATTTCCCAAGATGCCTTAATTTGCAACAGAAAGCCGACCAGTATGTTCACATGTGATGAATTCTTTCGTATTGACTATGCATTTTCTTTTTGTGTAGATGCTCTCTTGTTTTGTGTGTGATGAGCTTGTGCGTAATCACGTGCATTTCCGAACTGACCTCACTTTCTCCCTCTTTCGGAATGGTCCTGTACTCCCCCATGTGATAAGCTCCGACTGTATGGTGTACCTGCGCAATTGCGCAATTCGCAGCCAGCAAGGAAAAAAATGTTTAAAGCACGGCTAAAAGCCACGTTCCTTGCCGCCCATGTAGCTGCTCCACCTGTGTTTGTAGCGTTTTGACAGCTTCCCATGTAGTTGCTGAGCCACAGAAAAAACCTCAGTCTAGCTGCCCTGTACCTTTTAAATGCACACCTGGGGCTTGCTGTCTAGCTGCTAAGCATTAAGGAAAGTGCAACTTCATGTCACACTTTCTTGCCAATGTAAAAAGCCCCACAGTTTTAGACACACATGCACCATGGTAGGAAAAAACGGGGGGAGCTGGAGAGAGTTTCACTGACCCAGTTTTCTTTCTTAACATGGCAGTGTTCTTTATATAGGATGTTTTTGGGGTTTTTTTTTTAAATTCATACACCCTCCTCTTCCACATACATTCTGTTGTGGATGTAGTTCTATGTCTTCACAACAGATGTTGATCTAGGCCTCCCAGACAGTTTATTTGGTGCTAAACACTGCTGCTGATGGTAAATAATGTTTATTGATGGTAAATGATACCAGAAATAATATAAGCAGAGAAGCTTTCCAGCCATTTTGCTCACCCATCACAGATCCTCACAGACCATGATACAATTGAGTAACTAAACAAATAATTCTAGCCACACTATTTTTGATCTGTGAACCAATGTCCCACCACTGGCTAAATGGAATCCCTAGGTTAAGGTGACCTAGCATGGGGATGATGGAAAATGAACTCACATGGGTAATGCAGTAACAAACAAACTAAAAGTGCAGAAGTTTGAACCATATCTCACTTCAGTAGCTATGAGAACATACAAATATGTTACCAACAGAGGAAAATTCACTCCCCTCGGACTGTTCCCAGCCTTCATATCTTTTCATTCTCAAACTACCAAGAAAATGCAAAAAAGCAAAACAAAACAAAGCAAACAAAAGCAAAACAAGGTCAGTAATACAGGTTAACCCATTTTTAACCAATTAACAGTTGTTAATGTTTGGCCATGTTATCAACAAGGAATCTGAAACCCATCTGCCTGGCAGGAGAAGATCAACACACTACATTGCTGTCTCAGATCCTTCACTAATGCTTTCCTCACTAATATATTTGTTAATGCAACAACTAAAGCAAAGTTATACAGAATGAAAGATAAGTACAACATAGTATATATAACATAAAAACACTGTCTAGAGCATAACACAATATATGGCATAGCAGACATTAGGTATCATGGTGCATAACAACATAAAGCAGGCTTCCATTACTATATTGATAAACGTACACAGAAGACAGCTTGCCTCCATCACTGTGATGCACAAATAATATATAAGGAGTTATGTTCATTTTCAATATCATTTTTTGGATTGGCCACTGTGTCAAAAACAAACGGGTCAATTTAATATATCTCCCACTATACAACATGCTCTGATGCCTCAATAAACTCCAGTTCCCAAAATTCCATAGCATTGAGCCATGGCAGTTAAAGTGGTATCAATCTGGATTATTTTTGCAATGAGGATGCAGCCACAGTCATTCCTCATGACTCTTGGTTACCGGACTTTTGATCATCTTGGTTGTCCTTTTCTGGACATGTCCCAACTGGTCAATATCCTTCTTGAACTGTGGTGTTGAGAACCAGATGATAGCCAGATACTGTTGAAGTCTTCTCTACTTTCTGCCAGGCATGAGTGGGCAGGGTGTGGTGGTGGTGGGCTATCTGGCAGGTTTACAGCAGGTCCATTGGTGGCAAATAGCTCAGCATTGCAGTAGTTCTTCATGCAAAGCTAATGTTCTGTGTAGAGCCCAGCAGGTTTGTGGTCACTGGATATTAACACACCAGGAGCTATTGACCGGTCATTAAGGCCAGCCTAGGGGGTGGAGTCAGGGTATGGCATCCACATGATGCACACCCTGACTCTGTTCCTTGGCCGGCATGATGCCACACGCCACACCACACGGCATGCAGCATCACGGCACTTCTCTGGCACTGCATCTACATGACACAGCTCCAAAGGAGCATGGAAAAGCTCTGTGCCAGGGGCTATGGCACCCTTTCCATGGCACACAAAGGATCGAGGCTGCAGTGTGTGGTTGCCGAAGCCCCAATCCGGTGCAGAGAGAGGTGGCTGCAGGCTGCCCTTACTCTTGTTCGAGGAGATTTTTTTTTTAAATGAAGTGTTTTCCAGCTATACAAATATATTAATTGTGTTTCAAATCAGTGAGTGGTTCTTTTTTGTGCCTCTCCTGCTCACCACAACACCCAACACATCTGTTCCACCTGCAATATAAAATTATCTAAGACAGGTGAATTGAAGAATACATCTTAGGTGCTGAGAATTTAATGAAAGGAGAAAAGAAAGATCCTGGTATTCTGTTTCACAGAACAGGACAAGAGAAGGAAGAAATCTTGAGTTGCTCAGTTTCCTTCTTCAATTTTTTTTTTTTTTTGATTTATGGATCAAGCAAAATGTAGGGACATTTTAAAATTCAAGATTGCACAGGTATCATGTCTGTACTTTGATAAAATGCAGTACCTTTCAGGTATGGTGATAATGTCACACAGAGATAGCTGCATGATGGATTCAAGATAATAATCAATTAATGATGATACTTAGTAAATGAAGAAACTGCAGGCTGATGACAATAGGTAAGGTAGTGAACAAAGGCTATCCTTTGTTGAACAAGAGTAAGTTATATGACAGCAAATACTGTTGCCATTTTTAGTAAGAGCACTTTTGTCTCTGTTATAGAAGCTACATTTTTTATGTCCAGTGTTAACTATCACCTTAGCAAGTCTTACCTCAAAAGGTGGGGGTACTTGGTCAGCATCTCCTTGGTATTTAGGGGAAATGTATTAGCTCAACAGGAGGCCTGTAAGTGGCTGGGTAAGTTAAGGGGATCTTTCCACCTACATATTCCAGTACTAACTACAGAGAGACTTCAGCATGAATAAACAAAAGCATTTTATTTAGAAATGTGCAAAAGTGCATGCAAACACACAACTCCAATTCAGTTTTAGAATCATACAAGCCTAACAGAAAGAAGGGTGTGAAAAGTTGAACTGCAAGAAATTGGGAGTTAGAGAGGGTGATAAATTACCAATCCTTTACAGAGGCCCACAGAAGATGGAGTTGGAGCCAGATGGCATTCAAAGAAGACACAGTGAGTATTGGAGTTAGTGGGCACACTGTGAGTTCAAACTGTTTGCAAGGAGGCTATGTCTGGGACTGATATTTATATCTGAATTCATAGCCTTCAGTGGTACCTAAGATCCCCACATGGTGTAACAAAGACTTGGTGGTCTTCCCATGGAATGGACAATAGGATTCTAAAACAACGGATGGTTGTAACTTTGGAGTGATTGGATTTGACACAACCCCTAGATAGTTAGAGAGGAAGGTGTGAACAGGGACACAGCCTGGGGTGAGAAAGAAATATCTTGAACTGCTTTGCGATGGGACTCGCCTAGTCCCTATTGAGAGACAATATGAAGAAAGACTGAGGAGGATGGAGTGATAGTCAAATCCATTTAACCTTTAGTGCCATCTAGGTCTCCCACATGTCTTCAGGCCAGCATATGTTTCCCATGAAAAAATTCCTAGTGTGCCAAAGGTCATAGTGACCCCCTTAAAATATGTCTGACTATAAGTATCACTGGACCCCATCCCCTTTCCCACCACCTTTCCCTTCTCTTTTTGTGTTGTCTCTCTTAGATTGTAAGCCTGAGGGCAAGGAACCGTCTAATTTATAAGACTATATGTACAGCACTGTGTAAATTTACAGTGCTATATAAATAAAGGTTAATAATAAAGGTTAAAATATAAAAATATGAAATTCTATATTCAGCATGAGAGGGGTGCAGAGTATGCTAATGTAAATCCACATTAACCAAGGAATTTGCTCATTGCTACCAAGGATAGTAAAATATTGCTTTGCTTTGGACCTCAGCACTGACAGCTGACATGAAGCAGTTTCCTTTCAGTTATTAGCCCTGTGTATCATTTGCTTTATATAAGCCTATGTTGACAGTTGTCACAAAACTGGAGGGAAGATGCAATAGCCCATGATCAGTTGCTTTTTATTAACTTGAAAAATAATACTTTATTTAAATGGACTTCAACCTTTTGTGATAAAGTATTTGGCCTGAAAGGCCACCCACACAATTTCTAATCTCCAGTATTCCATTCCAATAGCCAATATGAAATATACAATGATGTTTCAGGTACACTTTATTATTCTCAGCCAGAATAAGGCAATGGGACAATATCATGCAGAGTGAGGCCTCTCCTTGTTCAGATCATTTCCAATGTTTGTTGTGCTCCAGTTTGTAGGATCTATCTGATTTACAGTATGCATGCAAGATTATTTTCTGTTGATTTACCTGAAGTTGCAAATACAATGGAGAGTCCTTGATGTCTTGAATGATAAGATACTAACTAAAGGTATCCAGCTGTCTTTCAAGCTCAGCAGCCCATTTGATTCACAGCTCTGTGAATATGAGAGTACTACCTATATGAGATCAGTTCGGTTTCATTTTAGCAATCTAAAAATTTGAGTGCCTCTGGGATTGTCTGCATTATGTATAGGAAGCTAAGAGAAACTGATTTCTCTGATGCCCCCAATACATATGGATTGAAGATGGCTAGTGAGTAGTGTTTAAACTGTAGTTGTTGCCCAGAATCCTATTGGTATTACAGATTGAGTCTCCATTATCCAAAATACTTGGAACCAGGACTGTTTTATTTTTAGTATTTTTTATATTTATTTATTTATTTATTTATTTTGGATTTTGAAACACCTGTATTTGCATATATGAACATAAAGAGACATTTTAGAGATGAAACCTGGGTCTAAACACAACATTAATTTATGCTTTGTATATACCTTATACACATAACCTGAAAGTAATTTTATACAATATTTGAATAACTTTGAGCATAAAACAGTGTTTTGTACACTGAACTGTAAGAAAGCAAAGGTGTCACTATCTCAGCTACCCATGAAAAAAGTTTTGGGGTTTGGAATATTTCAGATTTCAGAATTCTGCATGAGGGAGACTCGACTTGTACCGATTCAAGCAGACTTAGGCCTGAAACAGACAGGCAAAATGATGCAGCTGCAGGCCACATCAAGGGTGTGCCATTTATGCCATGTATGCCCCAAACACAGCCTGTAGTTGTGCTGAGGTCACACCAATGAAAAAGAATCTGGCAGCCTGGTTCAGAACTGTGGCGGTGACTCAGATTGAGACTGGGCATGTACAGTTGCCGCCGTCTCAGCATGAATAGTGCCAGCGCAATGTCATGCTGCTCCTTTGGGCATGTCTGTTTCAGGCCCCAGTGAATCCATGGTTGAATGGTGAGTTAACATGTAAGTAAATCCTATTGAACCAACAGGTCTGCAATAGCTTTTTGTGGGGTTTTCAAGCTATGAGGCCATGTTCTAGAAGAGTTTTTCCCCGCTGTTTTGCCAGCATCTCTAGCTGGCATCTTCAGAGAATGCTGGCATGGAAAAGAGTGGGGGTACATATCCTGTTGGTTGAGGGAAAGTGATTTGCATGTTAATCCATCCAGGTTGAGGTATCTCACTGGAATTGGGGGGGGGGGGGAGACAGACTCTTTCCCATTTTGGACTTTGGGATGGCAGATAGAGCCAGCATAGTGTAATGGTATGAACTGGTTATCTGGGTTTATATCCCCAAATCAGGGTGGCCTTGGGCAAGTCACACTCTCTCAGCCTAAGGGGAAAGCAATGGCAAACCTCTACTGAATAAATCTGACCAGGAAAACTCTAGGATAGGGTCATCATAAGGCAGAGTCAACATGAAAGCATGGAACAACAACATGGGTAGATTAATTGCTCAATATACCATTTCTTTTTGTATGTCCCATTTTAATCCTGCCTTTCTTTTAAGGAATTCTTTGGTATATATGTGGTTATGTCATTTTCTTTTCACAGAGACTTTGTATGGTGATTTGGGAGGGAGGAAGGGAGGGAGGGAGGGAGGGAGGGAATGACTGGTCTAAATTCACCTACTTAAATGTATGGGTGTATCAGGATTTGGATTTAGATACCCCACTACATACACACATCTATGGGTATATGTACAACAAGATATATAATATAATAGAGTCCTGTAGTAGCTTAAACACTAAAATATTTATTATGTCAAACATTTTTGTAAACTACATTTAGTTTAATCAGGCACATGATCAGAACTGGATTATAAATAGTGAAGCCAGAGGAGAATGAAATGAATAGAAACAATTATTGTCAGTATGTACATCAACTAAAAAACTCAGTTCTGTCCTGATTCAGTGATATGGAAAACAACTTAGTTCATTTCAGGCTGATTCAGAAGCCATTTAATCCAAATTTTGATTAAGAAATCCAAAATCTTTGGAAATCGAGACATGGCTATTTTTTTTTTTACAGTTTTTATAATTAAATGGAATATTTAGGGAAGAGTAGGAGAGAACCACGCTATCTGAAATTCAGTCTCTTCTTACCTCACTATTTGTAATTCTGCTCCCCTCTTCAACCATACATATTTGTACTTGTTATTCAAGATGACACATCAAACCTAGTAAAGCAGACTATAGTCTGTGAATGCATATGCCATAATAAATTTCTACAGCAGAAAGAACAGACTTGATTATTCTGTTTCTAACATGGCAACCCCTCTGAAAATTGTTAATAAAAGAGGGGCTTTACAGACCGCTCTTTTGGGGCGGTCTGCAGCCACCCCTTTAAGTAGCGGGATGGGGCCAGGGCTGCCTCACCAGCAGCCCCAGAGGCCCCATTCCACCACTTCCCCAGGCCACGGAGAAGTGGCAAACTGCTGCTTCTCTGTGGTCTCAAAGCAGGGTGCAGCAGGCTCCCTGGGCTCCCAGTGCACCCCGCAGTAGCAGGTGGTCCTGAGGGGAGAAAGGGGCTGCTGCTGCAGCCCCTTTCCCCTCGGCTTCCTTGGCACGGCCATGTAAAGGCCATGCCAAGGGAAAAAAATGCAAGAAGAAGCTCCAATTCTATGGCTCCTTCTTGTGCCATAGGAAGGGCGCCATAGTCACCCTCCTGCTTCGCAATTACGTCATGTATGCAGCGCACGTCTAACTGTGGCACGCACATATGGACGGCACAGAAACAAGATGGTGCCGCCCATACGTGCTAGGGTTCGGGAGGGACTAAATGCTGCACCCTCCCGAACCCTAAACGCGCCGCAAGGGCACCTCTTCATGCCTGTTTCGGGCCAGAATCTCTCAAAGGTTGCAATTAAATGTAATGTCCTGAAATATGGATTCACACCTTTAAAACAAATAGTGTAGCATTTGATTTGTTCGTATCTAGCAGTTTTCATGATATGAGACAACTTAGTTTCAGTGCCATGTGGTGTAGCATAGTGGTTTGGGTGTTGAACTAGAATTCCAGAGACCAGGGTTTTAATCCCACTCAGCCCAAGATGCCCAATGGGGAAGCTTTGGCAAGTCACACTTTCTCTGTCTCAGAGGGGTACAAAGCCAAACTCCCTGTGAACAAACCTTGCCAAGGAATCCCCACCACAGATTCATTTCAGGGTTGCCATGAGTAAGAAAGAACTTGAAGGCACACATCAACAACAGCAACAGCAGCAACAAGCAACAACACCTAGAAATTTTCATGGTGTGAGAATATATATTTACAGTGCCAAGTATTTCTGTACAATAACTGTAAACCTATAAGAAACTATTCATATCTACAGGAATATTAGTATCTTCTAACCAAGGTGTGGCGGGACTGCAAGGGACTCCTCCCACTCCATGCTTCTTGGATGTATCCATCAGGGCAGAAGAAAGTGCAGACCACTCTAGATGGATGCTCTATAACTTTTAATAAACTGAAAACTACATTCACAAAGCAGTTCCCAAAAGAGGGGAGAGATTTTGCTTCACTCTGTCCCTTTTGGCTTGCAGCTTATGCCTTTTATTTCTCTCCTCTTTACAGTTCGTCCTTCCCAGCTTCATCTTCAACAGGTCAGCCCCGACCTTGAAGATTCCAATAGAAAGCCCCTTGGGACCAATTGCCCAGTCCTAGTCCAGCCTCCTTTGGCTCTAGGTTTGTCAGAGGAGAGTATAGCTTGGCCAGAAGCCCTTCCTCTGGGCTGAGCCTGCCAGGGTCAATTACCTCCCCTCCTGCCAGGGCCTCTCTCTTAGCTAGAGCTGCAGTCTCTCCTGAGTTTACTTCTCTTTCCCTTCCAGCATCCGCCTTACCGACAGTTCTTCCACGTTTCTCCCTCTCCACGAATGCCTCACCCTTTTCCCTTTTATCCACGGACCCCTCCCTCCTTAGGCCCTCCCTCTTAGGTGTTGCCTCTCTTTCTTCTTTCCCAGGGGCTGCTGGATCTTGTAGTTCCCGTAGCTGGCTCTCTGCTTTTTTCTTCATCGACCCTCTCTTTCCAGAGCAACCCTCTTCAGTGGGCCCCACATCCTTTGCCTTGCCACACAAGGCCTTCTCATGTATGAGCCAGACAGGTTCTGAGGTTGACTTTGGAAGGGATGCTGCAAGAGCAGTTTAGTAAAAAAGCAGAAAAGATACTGCATCACCATACTGCCTTACTTCTGTAGACTTAGGCATTTTTACACATTTACAGAAATTGTGATTTCTGAGTATGCTGGACTACACTCAGAGTCATTAACCACTCCCCAACTCCCTCTAGCACTAAACAAGCCCCATTAAACACCCAATGGCATTTTTGGACAACAATGTTTAAGCTAGAAGGAAGGGAGGAACCTCCTCAGGTTCATACAGAAGCATCTCAGGGGTCAATGTCTATATGATAAGAATGGCTGGGGTCAGATAATTTCAACTATCTCTTTATAGTATCAGGTATTTCAAGCAATGATTTACTATATTATTCAAGGAGTGTATATTTGCTATGGCAACTGGAGCAACTTGTGGCCTGTGTGCTGGCTTCCAGATAAGGAATGCAACGAGAAATAATGTGAATTTCAACACTTAAACTCTGCACAAGGGATGAAATTGGATTTGGAACAAGGATGTGCTCAAGGAACTAGAATAACCTCTGAGGGGGGTGAGAAAGTGATAAAGTTTTAAACTGGTATTCTGTGGGTCAAGCTACACATTACTTTAAAGATATAGCAGAAGGTGCGTGAGGATGTCAGATTTCTATAGGGTCTCCCTCTTTTCCCGTGTTCTTTAAGCCTCATAGAGGGAAACCATTATCAGTAATTGCATGACTGGGCAGGCAAAGATAAAGCCCTCTTTCTTTGTGTGGAAGAGTGCAATAAAAATTGCTACAATTAAAAAAATGTAGCTGTTAGCTATGCATTTGAAACAGTGTACAGTTTGACTTAACATTTTTCATTCTCTAGTCAAACAGAGGCAAACAAGAAATGTGTTGGTAGCCCATAGGATTTCAGATTCCACCCACTGCTAAAAGTATATTTTTACTCATAGTCTTTCCTTGTTCTTCTTGATTCTTTTTTCCTCCCTTGTTTACTTGTAGCCCTCAGATGCCAAAGATCTTGAAGCAGATATCTTATCTTTGCATGCTACTTTGTAAAGTGTCACATACAGTGCCAGTAACATTGTAATAAAGCCACAAACAGATCAATCATTTTGCAACATACAAACAGATCACCCCAAAGGGGTGACTTCAAACTGCCCCTGACAAAGCTGCATTGGGGCCATGATAACTGCATGTCACAGCCCCAATCTGACCAGAATCCAGCCCAAATAGAAGCAGCAAAGATCTGCTCCTATTTGGGGTGGAATGAAGCAACCCCATCACAGCTCCAGATAGCATCCAGCTGGCTTGAGACCATGTGGTGTCTAAATGCCATGTCCCCAAGTCACCGCAAAGCTGCAAGGCGTATAGTTGCCAGTGAGACCTTCAGGCAACTTGAGGACATGGTGTGTGTAAACACCATGCCCCAAAGCTGGTGTGAAGCCAGCCCAAACTGCCTGCCTGTTCCTTGCCCAAGAAGTGTAAATGGATAGTTTTGTGGGTTTTGGGGAGGTTTTGGGGCTATGAAGCTATGTTCTGGAAGAGTTTATTCTTGTTGTTTTACCAGCAGCTGTTGCTGGCATCTTCAGAGAATGATGGCATGGAAGAGAATGGATTATATATACTGTTGGTTGAGAGAAAGAAATTTGCACGTTAATCCATGTGTTGCTGAATGGCAAGGCTTCACGGTGGCTATTTAATTAATGATTCATTGTCTCCTGGGAAACCCCCCCCCCTGACCCTGGGTGGTTTTCATTTGTATTTGCTTGGCCTTGATTTGGGTATTTTTCAGGACTGGTGGCCAACTTTGTTTACTTTAAGGGTTTCTTCTTTCCTGTTGAAATTGTCCTGATATTTATGGATTTCAATGGCTTCCCTGTGCATTCTGACCTGATAGTGGTTGGCGTGGTCCAGAATTTCAGTGTTTTCAAACAGCATTTTATGCCCAGGATACCCAGGAGTGAATGGACCTTTAAAGCCCTACATGGCTTGGGCCCATACTACTAAAGACTGTATCTCCCTATACAAACTGGCTTGAATTTTAAGATCTTTTAGAGAGGACTTTCTCTCTATCGCAGCACCATCACAGGCATGTATCGTGAGCACTTGGCACAGAGCCTTCTCAGTGGTTTCTCCTGAAAACTCCCTAGGAACTCCTTTCCATGACATGGTTGATTGGCCATCTCTGTTCTCTTTCCACTGACAGGCAAAGACCTTTTTATTTTAACGGACAATTGGGTGTCAGAAGTGTGGTTTGAAGAAAGATCATCATGGCCATTTTAATAGGGGCTTACTGTATATATGTGAGACTTAGCGGTCTCACTGCAGAAAGCCTTATACAGTAAGATTCTATTAAAAATGGCTCCCACAGTTGCTTTTCAAGCTCCCTCACGTTGCTGCTGAATATTACTCAGGCTGAAGAAGGTAAGGAAGGAGGGAAAGGAGTGGGAGTGCTACCTCCACCCCAAGAGGGGATTCTCACCTCTGCCTCTTGTCTCCACCTTTAAGCTGGGTTCCTAACAGAGATAGGTTTCTTTTCTTGCTCTTCTCCCCATGTTTTCTTCTTTAGGCCACATTCACATGCTTTTTCCTCATTCATATTCCTTTCCCTATATGTATTTGTATAGATGTAGATATTTTAAGAACAGAAATGCCATTTATAGCCTCCCTCATTGTAACCCTTCCAATAAATAGATCTTCTTCTTTTTATGCTCTTACTATGCATTTTTAAGTTTACCTTAAATGTTACCCTCAATTTATCCATGGATGATAGAAAAAAATCTCTAATTTTGGCCCTCAAAACTGCCCTTGATGTATGTATAGAATCAACGACTCATAGACTCATAGAGCTGGAAGAGACCAAAAGGACCACAAAGTCCAATCTCTGCCATGCAGGAATATACAATCAAAGCACCCCTGACAGATGGTCATCCAGCCTCTGTTTAAAGAGGTCCAAAAAAGGAGACTCCACCACACTCCAAGGGAGTGTGTTCCACTGTCAGACAGCTCTCAGTGTCAAGAACCTCTTAATGTTGCATTGGAATATCTTTTCCTGTAGCTTGCATTCTTTGTTCCATGTCCTATTCTCTGGAACAGCAGAAAACAACCTTGCTCCATCTTTAATATGACATTCCTTCAAATACCTAAACAGGGCTATCATATCATATATTAACTGTCTCTTCTCCAGGCTCCCACTCCCTAAGTGTCTCCTCATAAGGCATGGTTTCCAAACCCTTCACCATTTTGGTTGCCCTCCTTTGAACATGCTCCAGCTTCTCAACATCCTTTTTGAATGGTAGTGCTCAGAGCTGGACACAGTAATACTCCCAGACCCCTGACACCCTTGGATCACCCAATGAAAATGAATATGACATCTTTGCTTCAGCATGGCATAAATATATGGTGTTTTTCTGTGAAGAATCATCTCCATGGTGTCCACAACATGGACTGGCACCAGTACACAGATGACTGCTTTTAGTAGTACTGATGTCAAAGATCCAAAGCTAGGTAGACAAATGGGGTCACTCACTATGAGTGCAAAGCATTCAGGGCTTATGAATCCTTGACTTAGTGCCTACCATACAGATTGCCTACCAGATGTCAAACAGACAAAGAACCAGACAAGATGTTGTCTGAGACAGTTTACACCCCTCACTTCCATCATTTTACCTGCCAGAAGCCATCCCCTTTGTCACATTAGAGAAATAGAAACGGCCTACTTTTTACACTGGACAAGTTTCCAATTTGTTTTTGTCATTTAATAGCAAGAGCAACTGAAAATCTCACTGACAGTTAATTTTTAGTATTACTGTTATGTCTCTATAGATAAAAATAACGCTGGAAGTTTCTTACATTTCTCAGTACTACACATTGTATCTGTTGAGAAAATTCCTATTAAGCCCTAGTCTAACCAATGTTTTCCTCTATTGCAAATAATATGACACAAGAAATTTTATTTGCACGCTTAAGACTGGAAATACTGCAATACTGAAGTCAGCATTGCTATGCCCATTGAACACACTGATGGGATTTGATTTTCAGTCGTCCAAAGAACAGCTTTAACTATTTGTATTATTATTATTATTATTATTATTATTATTATTATTATCTGTACTTATAATATGAGATCTCACTTAGCACAAATGTGCCAAAACAGATGCAGCAGAAAATGCCTTTGCAAGAAAAATGTGAAGAAGATTTACTTTGAATAATACTAAATCAAATCTGGTGAATGATTCCATTTCTTCCATTAAAGTAATTTTAATTACTGTGCATTTATTGAAATCTTGACACAATTCTTACTATTTAAGGCTGAATTATATTTAGATGTTGTGTCATAAAAGCATAGCTGGCAAGTGCATTTATTGATTTTTTTTAAAAAAAATCACTGTATTTAATATTTGGTTGGAAGCAAATTAATCCTCGACTACCTCCTTATGAACATTATGAACTCTGGATTTTGTCCACAGATGAGAAATTTCATTATGCAAGTCTCTCTATGAATATACTATTGCTAGGACCCCATAACTCAAATAATGACCCTTCTGCAAGTGGTTTGACATTTTTGTCTCTTGTGCAGGGACTTTCTGAGACTTTCTTATGCACATAGAAGAGTAATGGCAACAAATGGTGGCAAGCAAACCTGACCACGTGCCAGGTTTCTAAAGCAGGCTCTTTCTTCAGTGCCTGGCACTTAAGAGACTTTGAAGCCAAGGCACCATAGCAGGTGCAGTTTGAGTCATCACCTGGGTGATCCAGGTAAGCAGTGCTGCCAATGCATCCTAGTCCTCCAAAACTTAATAAGATCCCATCTCATACAGTACATTTGTACAGTATAAGTTATTTCCTGTACATATACATCACACCTATTTATCAAATTTATCAAAAAAAAAAAAAAAAGAGTCTAGCCATCTGTATCCAATCTAAGGTTTTTCTATAGTCTATGCTGAATTTCTTTTGCAATTCTTTGGTACAGTCCATTATCGAATATATGTATACAATATGATCGCTAGTGTCTCTTCCGTTCCTGAACCCAGCTTGAACATCTGGCATTTCTCGCTCCTGAATAGATTGACTGTTCCCTTCTTTGTTAGTAGTATGACACTTTAGTCTGTTTGTCTCCTTTCTTTCTTCCATGGAACACAGGAGTGTGTGTATTTTACCATCACAATGAGATAGCTTATATGCATTTAAATCTTTTTGTTGTTGTATGCCTTCTAGTCATTTTCTACCTAGGGAGACCCTAGGGCAACTTTGTCATGGGATTTTCTTGGCAAGATTTGTCAGAGGGGATTTGTCTTTGCCACCCTCTGAGGCTAGAGTGTGTGACTTGCACAAGGTCACCCAATGGAATTCCGTAGCTGAGCAGATATTTGAACCCTTGTCTCCAGAGTTGTGGTCCAATGCTTAAATCATGACACCATGCAAGCTCTCATTAACTCAGTTACAATTCACTTAAAACATTTCTAAGGTGTACGTTAAAATACACTGTAACATTAGCTTGGGTTACACAATTCACTTAACAGTTCATAGTAAAAATCTAACAAAAAGACATGTCACTATTATCAAACTCAAGAATGATGCCATCTTTTCTTAGTTTTCTTGACAACAGCCAGGTCCTACCATTTTGGAGCAACTTCAGCTTCCAGATGATCTTCAAGGTTTGCCCTACATAACAATAGTTATCGGGGAAGTTACCAGAGCATAGGTCAGCAAGACAACGTTATGCAGTTCAGGAACACCCATTGCTGGCAATTAAGGAAAAGGTAGACATAGGAGAGCCAACATGGTGTAGTGGTTTCAGCACTGTTATCAAGTTTGCAGACGACATCAAATTAGGAGGAGTAGCTAATACCCCAGAGGACAGGATCAAAATTCAAAATGACATGAATAGACTAGAAAGCTGGGCCAAAGCTAACAAAATGAAATTCAATACAGAGAAGTGTAAGGTTCTGCACTTAGGGAGGAAAAATGAAATGCACAGATATAGGATGGGAGACACCTGGCTGAATGAGACCACATGTGAAAGGGATCTAGGAGTCCAAGTTGACCACAAGTTGAACATGAATCAACAGTGCGATGCAGCAGCTAAAAAGACCAATGCAATTTTAGGCTGCATCAATAGACGTATAGTGTCTAGATCAAGGGAAGTAATAGTGCCACTATATTCTGCTTTGGTCAGGCCCCACCTGGAATACTGTGTCCAGTTTTGGGCACCACAATTCAAAAAGGATGTGGAGAAACTGGAGCATGTCCAAAGGAGGGCAACTAAAATGGTGAAGGGTCTGGAAACCATGCCCTATGAGGAATGCCTTAGGGAGCTGGGGATTTTTAGCCTAGAGAAGAGAAGGTTAAGAGGTGATATGATAGCCCTGTTTAAATACTTGAAGGGATGTCGCATTGAGGAGGGAGCAAGCTTGTTTTCTGCTGGTCCAGAGAACAGGACCTGGAACAACGGATGCAAGCTCCAGGAAAAGAGATTCCACCTCAACTTTAGGAGGAACTTCCTGACAGTAAGGGCTGTTTGACAGTGGAACACACTCCCTCAGAGGGTGGTGGAGTCTCCTTCCTTGGAGGTCTTTAAACAGGCTGGATGGCCATCTGTCAGGGATGCTTTGATTGGGAGTTCCTGCATGACAGGGGTTGGACTGGATGGCCCTTGTGGTCTCTTCCAACTCTATGATTCTATGATTCCATATATGGTAAAAGTTTCTGTTGAAGAATTTTGAGCTTCACTTTGCTAGAATGGGAAGTAATTCAATGGTCCTGTGATTACTTTAATCCCTGGTGCCCCCTTTCTTGGGGATTGGAATGTATATTGGCCATTTTCAATATGTGGGACATTGTTTTGTTTTCTATATGTCTTGACAGATTTTAGTTACAACTAGAAAGATTTTGTCTCTGTAGACTGAAGCAGCTCTGTTGGTATGCCATCTGTTCCTGGTGATTTGTTTCTCTCAAATGCTGTGAGTACAACTTCCAAGTGGAGGTTCATCTTCATATGGTTCTTCTTCAAATAATCAGTCATTCTTTCATCTCTTTTGTACAGTTCTTTTGTGCATTGTGTCCATTGTCTTTTGTTTTGCAGTTAGTCATGTAATGTGTTCTCCTGCTAATCATAGAGCATCTCCATTCTTGGTTTAAATTTCCCTTTTATATTTCTAATCTTATGGAAGAGGTATCTAGTTCTTACTTTTTTTGTTGTCAATTTCTTTTTCTCTGCATTTATTATTATATTAGTTCTCCTTATCACCACACACAGGTCATTAAACAGTTAAATTTAGAGTTCTGGTTCTATTTCTGATACCTGTCACTTTTGCTTCTTTTGTGTCATTGACTACTTGAAATGTTTAATCTATCATCCATAGATGTAGAAAAATAAAAGGTAAATTTACATCAGAGTCAAACAACCAGATTTTAAGGCAAGAGTGAGTAACTGTGGCCTTCCAGATGCTGATGTGCTACAAATGGTTTAGGTAATCTTTTGGGATATAATCATAGGTAATCTTTTAACATTGTCTTATAAATTGCACCCTATGCCAAGATCTAGGCTTTAAAAGGCTCACCTTCTAAAATGCCAGCCAAATTGTAGAAATCTGTCATTGCTTCTGGAAGATTTAATCAATATACTAAATATTTTAATTAATAATTAATATAAACTCCCATGACCACTGATGAGTGGTGAGTGATCATGAGAGTTGCAGTCCAACATGTGCAGACCACATGTTACTCACTCCTCTCTGGAGTATTATTTAAAAGTGGTCAGCGAGGAAGCCAGAAGTACTTCCCAGTTATGTAGGTATGGAACCCAGAGAGTTATGTAGGTATGGAACAACTGCTAAAAGGCCCTGTCGCTTCTACCATTCACTCTGATAAAGCTAAACCCATGGCTAAGGTTAACAGCCATTTACATCTTTCAGATGTCCAAGTCCAATCCATTTAGGGCCTTAAAGATAAAAAACATGGACTGTTAACATAACCAATGTAGCCAGTGCATAACTGATGTAACATTATCAGGGTTCCAATGAGGCTGTTGCATCCCTGTACCAGCTGAAACTTCTAATTTGCTTTCAGAGAATGTCTTATCATAGTCCAATCACAATGTACTCAAGGCATGAATTCCAAAAAGCCTAAATAGAAAAGACACTTCTTGTATATATACTTTCAGGAAGTTTTATGGTTTCCACAAGAAAATAGCAACAGCAGGTTTTCAACAGAACTTGCCCTGTGCATTTTAGCTTGTCACTCAGGTGCCAAGGCTTTCTGGCTAAGAAGAAAACTATGGCCTGAAACTTCAATTCAGGTATAACCTTGCACTCCACAGGGAACTTTACCACCAGCTGTACAATCATAGCAGTCAAACTGTTTTGATTAGAGCAGTGGTAGTTTTACAGGTGCAGAAGGAAACAATAATTTGCTAAATTCGTTCAGCACAGAAGACAAGGGCATTGGTTTAAGTAATCTTCTGCATTATTCTGCTTAGATCTTAAGTGTATTCTGTCTTGAAGGTTATGTACTAATGGTACAGAGAAACATGTTATAGAAAAGGGATAAAAGCCTTGAAGATGCAACAATACAACATCCGCTTCTGTAAGTAACGGCAGCTAAACAACTCACCTTTTAAAATGCCAGCCAAATTATAGCAAGCTGGCAATGCTTCTGAAGGATTAAGACACTCAGCTTCATAGGTAGTACCAACTGCTACTGTAATCCCTGGTCTGGCTATGCAACCCAAACCTCATTGTGTGCCAAAATACTTTAGAGCAAACTTGGAATAATCCTATCAGTCCAAACAGACCCTTTCTTAATATAATCTGCCACTTCTGTTTTGCTTTCATAGGTACCATGTGGAACAATCCCATAACCACAAACATATGGCAGATGTAATACAGAATTTAGTAACTTTCCTTGCCTGGACTTCAATTCCCTGAATCCCTCCACCAGCCATTGGCAAATTTCTATCATGGAGACAAACCTTCCTAGTCTTCTGTTCTCTCCCCCCTCCCCCTCCCCCCAATCCCAGCAATTTCTGAAGTATTAGGTATTATAGCATTTATACTGTTGATAGAGAGAATTGAGTTTCAGGTCTAAAGAGAAGAAGTTTGAAAAAGAAAGACATTGGACAAAAAAAAAAAAAAAGCAAATATATCAAAATTGCATAGCAGTTTTTCTGTCTAAACCAGACAGTATATATGGTCACATATATACTTCACAGACCAAAGCATCAGGTGATTCTCAAGTTTATGGTTCCCAAGAGCACAGAAAAGACCTCTGCTGGATGAACCCTGCCCAGTGCCCAATGATGAATGAAAACCCCTCCAGGTTTTAAGAGTAAGTTGCGGTCCCCATTTTAGGGATAGAATTGAACACTTTGGATACCTTATTTAACATTTTTACTAAAGCCCAGAGTTTATTCACCATCCCTCTGACATGGAATCCACCTGCCACCACTGCTATACTGGGACAGAAAGACTAAAAGCCTAATTAGTTCTGTGACATTACAAGGAAATATTATGTGTATTTATGTCACTACATACAGTGGCTTATTCCAAGGTAAATGTGACTAGCACTGCAATCTTAGAGGTTAGAAAGGAATAATATGGGAATAATATGCTCTACAGAAGAGAGTAGAATTTTTGCAAGAAAACAACCTATCTGGGCTATTTTTTACTCTCAAATAATTTCAGGGGCTCAGATCTTAATGAAGATCCTCATGGGGGGAATATGGAGACAATAATCTTTTGTTGTAATCTGTAACCCTCCTCTGTATCAGCCCTTCTCTTGTATTTGCCATTTTTATTGCCAGGAAACTGGGATCCAATCTAGATTGGGACCAGACCAGAGACAAAGGGGCTTTTTAGATTGGCAGGAAAGTGTGACATGAAGTTGCCTTTACCTTAATGCTCAGCAGCTAGACTGCAAGCCCCAGGTGTGCATTTAAAAGGTACAGGGCAGCTAGACTGAGGGGTGTGGGAACAACTTATCTGAAGTCTTTTCTGTGGCTCAGCAGCTACATGGGAAGCGGTCAGAATGCTACAAACACAGGCAGAGCAGCTACATGGGTGGCAATGAATGCGGCTTTTAGCCGCAGTGAACCTTTAAGTTTTTTTTTCCTTGCCGGCTGCGAACTGCACAATTCCTCAATGCCCTGCAGGTGTAAAAGCTGGGGTTTAACCGCAGCTGGCAGCCGGCAAACCTGCGCAGTTGCGCAGGACAAATGCATACTTATGAGGATCCGTCAAATTATCATTGCATTTCCTCTGCCTTTTTAAATTGTGCTGTTGCACTGGTGCATCATGAATGAACCCCTTTATTTTGTGAATGAATTGACATGTTATCCACAGTAGAACAATAGCAACGGCATCCCAGAGTCCCTACTGCGCATGTCTAGGGTTCGGATTAGGAGTGGAGCTAGGGTTTGGGAGCTTTAAAAAACTTCACGGTTAAACCCCAGCTTTTACACCTGCAGGGCATTGAGCGTTTTAATTAGAAGTGAAGTCCACACCACGCATGCTCCCAACCCACGATCCATTATGATCCGCACCTGTATTGCTGCCTTTAAATGGGTGCTTTAAAGAGACAGAGCCCCATTTAACTGTGCAACTACACCTTAGCCTTTAGATGCAATAGCAATGTTGCGCCCTTTTTAAAAAAAGTAGTGGGGAAATCAAGATACTTTTTAAAGGCGCTTCTTCTCCCTTAAAATGCCAAAATAGTGTTTTCATGGCACACTTTCCCTTTTTCTCATCTAAAGGCTGGGCTTTCATGCAGCCATCAACACACCTCTTTTTGCCAATCTAAAATGGGCCATTGATTTAAATTCCCCTTGCTCTCATCATAGTAGCCTATATCAGATCAAGCTCCTTCCTGCTGTGTTTTTAAATATTGCTTGATCCCCAGAAGAAGATAACCTAATGGCAAAAGGACAGAACAGGCTTCATCTCTGAAACCTGTGCTCTTGGGAAGTGTTTGTTGCAGGAGATACTACTCCCTTAGACCATCAATGTCTGTATAATATGGTGGGTTTAAGATAAAAACCCAGGTTGTAGGGCTTTTTTTAAAAGATAAAAACTAATTTGCACCATCGAATCTCCCTGAACTACTTGGCACAAAAACACTAGTGTGAATGTTGTGGGGTTTTTTTTGGGGGGGGGGGGAACAGGAAACTCATGCAAATACTTTAGAACTGGAGTAATATGACCACACTTCATACTGCCTATTAGTATGTAGGCTCCCTTATTTTGTACTAGCTGAAGTTACCAAATTGTCTTCAAGGGCAGTACCATATTGAGCACACTACAGTATCTAATATCACTGCGGAGCAAATCTGCATTGGATCAGGCAATAAAAGTCATAAACATCAAGACTAGAAAGTAGGTTGCCTAGCTTTGTGTATTTTTCAGAGGGATTTAATTTATTTTGAATATCTCACAGATGACTGCAGGCAAGCTGCAATCACCACTCATTCTTTGCTGAAATCATATTCGTTCACTGTTAAAATATTTATTGATCTCTTAAGCAGTAAATCACAGTTTACTTGATTTTTGCTGGATATATATTTTATGAATGCTGTGGTGACATTAAAGATCAGCACAAAGATCTAGAGGAGAGAATGCAGTTGTAATTTTTAAAAAAATACTCTTAGAAGATTGTACATATTCATCAAATTCTGTGCCTCTGCCTTGTTACAGCTGGTAGCATTCTATATTTTGTCAGTTCCCTACATAAAGAATAAATATGCTATTGAAGAAAGGCAAAGCCTCTTGGGATGCTTAGTGTGATATTTCTCCTTAATTGGTAAGGAAATAATGTTGTAAAGTCGATATATTTGTTTTTCAATGGCTCTGTGAACTGAGTCACAGATATCTGAGAAGGAAAATATTCTATCTGATCTTTCACAAGTACAAGAAAGCAACCTGCTTCCAATCCCTTTAGACATCCATATTTTCCTTCAGAAATAAAAAAAGGAGGCTGACAACCTAAGTCAAGAAGCCCTAGTTTGTAACCTGTGCTACTGACTCAGTTCTTCATACATGGCTCCTTTCAGAAAATACATAAACTGCTAGTTGGTAATCACACAAATGATCAGATATTTTTCATACTCAACCTGATGGAGAAATTTATTCTCAACCCCAACACTATCAGAAAAAAATTAACAAAAGACACTGTGGCATACAGCTTGGAGCAGTGGTCCCCTGGTCTGGTGCTGGTTTCTGACTAATTAGTTAATGGAAAGAAAGAAATACTTGTAACCAATTGGCATGAATATAGTGGTGATCCCTGGCACATGAAATTGGGGGGGAATAATTGCTTATCCAGTATATCAGAAAACCTGAAAAGTGCTGAGTTCAAGCATTCAATTAGAACTTGGAACATCCATGTTCCAGTTAATCTCTTTTAACTGGAGATTAAAAGGTTATGAGGCTAAAATAAGGAAGAGAAGAAATGTATGCTGCCTTGAACTCACAGGAAAAGAGGTGCAATATAAATGTAAATGATATATAATAAAGAGTTTGAAACTCTGTGCTGCTTTATGGTCCTGTTTGACAGCTGTGTGTGCCATGGTTGCTCTGTTTCCTGTAAGAAACAGATAAAATATGAGGATACATGAACATCCCTGTCCATTTATGAACCCGTCGAAGGAGGCCTGATATGAATGAAGCCCAGGGCTTTTTTCTGTCTGTGTGGATTGGTTCCTAGGAATGATGCAACTGTTTTCTTTATTTTAGTACCTTGCTGAACTCTATTAAATTTCCATTGTCTCTGTTTCTCCTCAAAACTATTTCTGTTTTTAAGTAACTTTCTCCCTTCCACTATCTCTTCCACTGCAGGACATGATTTCTTTTATGATATTCGGCTGTAGCCAAACTTTTATAGTATTGCTTTCTTTCACCTTTCTCTACCTCTTTATGTTCCTTTGCCTCAGCAGCACAAATGCCCGGGTGGAAATGCATGTCAGGATGCATGCAAAGGAAATGACTGGACTGCAAAAAGAACAGGAGGGACATGTGTATAAGCTTAGCATACAATAACCTAAATGATTACTTTCCCAAATAATAAATAAATAAATAAATAAATGGGAGGGGGGGTTCCTAGTTCCTTTCACGTGCCTTCTGACCTTTATATTACAGTAGTGCTATATTGATTCAATGGAAGAAATACTAGTATTGTTCAGCTAGTAGAGAATATCAGCATTCTGCCATTTTGAATATAAAATGGGAGGACCAGCTTGTGCAGAACTTAGGCAAGCTGTTTATTTAGGGGCAGTACAGACTGCCCAAAAGGGGTGGTCTGTACTCGCCCCAAGAAGCGGCAAGTTGGGGCCAAGACTGCCTCACTGGCAAACCCAGAGGTCCTATTTCGCTGCATCTGCAGGCCGCAGAGAAGTGGTGAACTGCCACTTCCCCGTGGCTTGCAAGCGGGGTACAGCAGGCACCCTGGGCGCCTGCTGCACCCTGCTCTCCCTGGCACTGCCAAGGGAAGAAAGGGGCTACCACCACAGCCCCTTTACCCTTGGGGTCCTTGGCACGACCAAGCACCAGGCGCAAAAAAGGAGCTCCATTGTGGAGCTCCTTTTGGTGCCGTGGAAAGAACGCCCTAGGCGTCCTCCCATGGTGCCATTACATCAGGCGCATGCAGTGTTATGTAATGGTGGCGTTCATATGTGTTAGGGTTAGGGAGGGTGTGAATGCTGCACCCTCCCTAACCCTAATTGCAACATACAGACGGCCCTTTTGGTTCATCTGTATCAGTCCTTAGAGTGCAACATCAAGGATCACCTAGCAGGGTGGTTTTTGGATTTTGGGTTCTGTGAGGTATTATCTAAAAGAAGGTAAAGATTCTAAGTTCTGGTCTTGTGAATGTTACTTAGTAAAAATGCATACCTCTCCCATTACTATTCAAAGTCATTTAGAATAAAAATATTGGCTTCAGGGGCTGTACAGACGGGCAGCAACCAGCTGCCCCTTTAGTGGATTGGTGCCGCAGCAACCAAATGCCACAGCATTGATCTGCCTCCAGAGAGTGCAAAAAGGAGCAGTAAAAAAATGGCTCCTTTTTGCTCCCTCTAAAGGGCATCATAGCTGCAGTGGCATGGCTTTGTGACACACTTTTGACACCGTCATGATGTAATGGGATGGAGTCACAGTGTCCAGCATGTGGATGCTGTGCCATTGGTCTGCCCACAGGCCAGCACAAAGTGGTGGTCTGTACACCACCTTCAGGCTCCAAAGCACCTCCACTTCTATTTCAGTTTTCCATAATCCTTTTTATAGGACTGTATTGTCCAAAGAATTTCAAGCAGGTAGTGTTAGATATCTATTATGGGTTCATACAGAGCCACTCTCTGCCTTTCTGAAGTAAATGATGTAAAGATGACTGGAGCAACCCAGCATTCGTTACTTAGATATTTACAGCAGGAACATTCACACAGAGAACAACATTAGTGCCTGCAGGTTTTCTGACAGAAAAGATCAGGGCATCTATGGATCTGTGCAATGGTTCTGTGAGAGAAGCTATATAACATGTTATATAATAAAGACTTTTGTTAGGATTCTAATTGCTCAGTTTTGAATATCATAATGGATCAGGTCAAAACCTGAGATCTAGGGATGACCCCTTCTGATGACAAAGTGGGGTGTGTGCTGGTGATGTACAACGTGATGTCATTAATCATGGGACAAAAATCACTGGTTACAGTTACATGTAGTATGCAACTCAGATGAAAAAAAAATACCATGTCTGAGAAATAAGGAAAAGATGTATACATACACTTTTCATGACAGTGCTCTCACCCTGAAGTTGTCCCCTCTTGACCTAAGGACCAGAGGAGAGAATGGAGGCCAAACCTGGGAATCCTAGAAGTTAATGGATTTCTTTATTGGAAAAATCAGTTATACACTTCTCATTAAAATACAGGTTCAAATTACAGTATTCCTTCCTGATTGGTAGTATGATTACACAGAAGGAGAGAGAAAAAGACAACTTTGGCAGAAATATGATAAACGAGAAGCTAAAATTAATAGTAACAGGAGGTTGCAATTAAGAAATGTTTGTAATTGCAAAGCATGACCTTTGCTGTGCTCAAATTATTTTCTATTCTGTGTATCGTTCTTATGATTAGAAAAGTGGTGTGAAGAGGCTCATTGAATATTCAAGCTAACTTGAAATATCTCTGCACAGCTATGCACTGACATGTCTTTCAGTCTACATAAAACTTACTATTCTGGTTTCTAGTACTATTGGGGAGTGAGTGGAATGCCCTATGTGAGATATTATACTACTTTTGGAATTGCAAAAAGATCGCTTAACATCTGTCATCATTCACACTGTAGTTACACTGAAGTATAAAAACTGAGTGAAGAAAAAACTGAAAGGTGATACCCTAAACAAAAACAAGCAAATGAGGGAACAGAAAGTTTAGGGGAAATGAATGTCAGCAATACACAGTGATGTAATAAACAAACAAATGTGTTTACTAGAGTAATAAAAAGCACAAAATGGCTGGTGAGCCAGTCAGTGCTGTACTTAACAAATGACAAATATTAAAATTGAGGCAAACAACTGCAATTCACAGAAATACCAGTTCTCCTGTGTCTCATAATATAAAAGAGAAAAAAATGTAATAAGGATGCAATGATGAGAGACACCACTGGGACTGGATTGTGTGGGATAAAGCAGTTGGCTCATAACACATTAAAATCTAGAACCGAGACCATTGAGACAAACAACTGCAATTCACAGAAATACCAGTTCTCCTGTGTCTCATACTATACAAGAGAAAAAAAATTGTAATAAGGATGCAATGATGAGAGACACCACTGGGACTGGATTGTGTGGGATAAAGCAGTTGGCTCATAACACATAAAAATCTAGAACCGAGACCAAACGCGTTTCGACAGAAACATCTTCTTGTATAGTATGAGACACAGGAGAACTGGTATTTCTGTGAATTGCAGTTGTTTGTCTCAATGGTCTCGGTTCTAGATTTTAATGTGTTATGAGCCAACTGCTTTATCCCACACAATCCAGTCCCAGTGGTGTCTCTCATCATTGCATCCTTATTACATTTTTTTCTCTTTTATATTATGAGACACAGGAGAACTGGTATTTCTGTGAATTGCAGTTGTTTGCCTCAATTTTAATATTTGTCATTTGTTAAGTACAGCACTGACTGGCTCACCAGCCATTTTGTGCTTTTTATTACTCTAGTAAACACATTTGTTTGTTTATTACATCACTGTGTATTGCTGACATTCATTTCCCCTAAACTTTCTGTTCCCTCATTAAAAACTGAGTGAAGACTTAGAGCCCAGTTTGGCATTTACTGTGTTGGCATTTGCTATAAGTTTAGCTTCCAGAAAGTGAAAACTATAAAGCTTTTAAAGGGATGTGAAAATCTCTCTGTCTCAGTTTCGCTGTGTTTCCCCAAAATCTGCCCCTGCAATTTTTTCTTTTAATAAATTTCAGACAAGTTTTACTACTTTGTATTTAATTTACATTTTTATTTGCCAAGTTTACCCAATTCACACAGATTCTTATCTACATTGATTAAAGTATGTTTTTGTATCTTCTTTTCAATTACATGCATTTTAGCTGCTCATCTTTTAAAATATGTTTTTTTTTTTGTTTTCTGTACACTTTGTTTTTGGAGACCCTTTGTAAGCCTCAAAAATGTGACAATGCTGTGGTTGAGGTGCATAATTTCTTGCAACAAGTGTTAAGAAGTGTGAAAATACTACTCTCATTGAAACTGCCAGCTCCAATGAAATTTATTTTAATTCTCATTCCTCAATAAAAAGTGACTTGACTAATTCAATTATCCATAAGCCAATCTGGTATACTGCAAAAATGGGATTCAATTTTGCTCAGCCTTGCAAGGTCCACTCCAACCACCAGTTTGGTGGCATGATTGGCAGAAAATTTCAGCTCCGTTTTGTGGAAGAGTCATGAGGAAGTATAGAAATGGCTTTGGGTTTATGAACCATGGATTGCCCATTTCAGTTCTGGTTGCTGAAATGTTTGATTAGAACTGGACAATTCTTCACTCAGACCACAAAGTTAACCTTGAGCTAATGCCCATTTTCTAACCTAACTTACTACATAAAGTTGTTAGGTAGACCAAATGACGAATAGATATTCTACTCCGAGCTTCCTGGGGGGATAGCTGGATGAAAATGGAATGATAAAATAGAAATACCTGCAGTTTTCACTTAACACCTTGAGTAAGTGCAACCTTCTGTCAGAGGTGGTTAATTGTTAACTGTCATATAATTATCTCATCAGGGAGAGTGAGAGAAATGTTAAGCATGTCCAGCAGAAATAGGCTTGCCCTGCTCTTGTTTAGAGTGTTCTCAGAAAATACATGCTACTACAAATTTATGGTAAATATCACCTCCTCTAATAACACACATTCTGAAAGAAATAACATCTACTGAGAAATAACATCAAGGTCAGTGGAACTGTGCATTTTGTTGCATCTTGATATAGAAAAACAATAGAGGAGCAAAACAAAACAGTCCAAATAGGATTGTTTATGATGACCGGTACCTGTGACATACACAAGGTAGAATCCAACTAGGTTGCTGTTGTGTGTATGTGTGGTTTTTGTGGGTTTTTTTCACTTGACAGAATTTTTCTGTCACCAGACTGGGTATGTTGTGATGTCCAGTGTCTGCAGACCACACACAACCTCAAAATATGCACCCCAGTGGAGCACTGAAACACCTTTGCAGAAGGTATATGGAGGAATAGGGAGGCACATGGAAGGAGAAGATGGTTGAAAATCACAAGATTTTCAGTTCCACTGGCAAATACCTCCTCTTGCTATAGGGAAACTTGTTGAACTTATCAGCTAAAAACTAATTCTTTCACAGAATGCAGGATGAGAGCTGAACGTTCCTGTTTCATAACATACACATGATGGCTTCTTGGAGAAGAGCATGGCTAACTTACAGAAACTCTTGAAAGGGGACATTCCTACTAGGAAGCAGAGATACATTGCAACATTTATTTTATACTGGGTCCCACTTCTTGTACAGCATGCTATAACTAAGTGTTTCTGCTTCCTCTTTTTAAAACACTTCCATATTTCTCTTACAGGTAGAGAATTGTTGCTCTACCTCACCATTACTGAATTAAAATGCAATAAAATATTTATTAGACTCTAACAAAAGACTTGGATTGATTGTGGGTTGATTACCTCATACTAGCAATTTTGTTGACATTTAATCATAGGAATATGTCATTGAAGTTCAACTTTATTGGTAGTACATTACAGAGATCTATGTTGGTGCATGCCTTTGGAGCTTATTGCAGTGTTCTCTGTGTTCTGTAACACTCAATATAGCCAATATAAGTATAACAGGAAACTGACAACAGTTAGTAACCAAGGTACATACCAAAATGGAAGTACTCATTTCATGTTAACTCTGTTTGCAAGGAGAAACTATGAACATTTCATCATCATGTCTGCTAAGACAAATTAATTGGTACTTTTCATTTAAATTTCATAAGCTGCAAGAAAAGGCATTTTCAATTAGTTTAAAAGGCTTTATTCCTAAAAACTTGATTGGCTATTTAAAAGGCTTTGACAATTATCATTCTTCTAAAAATTCTCATCTTTTTACATTTTGAAGGGTTTTCAGTTGATAATCATGCAAGTTCAACTTTTAGTGTTGGAGATCTTTTGTTTTTTGTAAAAAGGCTGGAGACAGGAATTCCAGCATTTGTCAGATATGCTTTCACATTCCCCAGTGATAAATTGATATCTAATATTCATTCTAGGCTCACACCATCTAAAATGTTTTTTTCCTCCTGATTTACATGATTAACTTATTTAATGAGGCAGAAAGAAGGTCCCATCCATTGTATTTAGTCACAAGCAACGCTGCACTGAATAAACAGTAACAGCACATTAATCTTGCTGACTTTTCATTATTATGCACTAACAGGAATAAATTAGTACCTGGATCTATTGTTCCAAAGCAGTCACCATGTCTGTTTTAAATAAGCAAGATATGAAGTATTAAGAAACCTGTTCCATTGCCAGACTGAAACTTCAAAAGTTTTCCCCAAAATGTTGGGGTTATAATGTGGAAAATAAAATGGAAAATCAGGAGGGTCAAATGTTTCCAGAATGCTTACAGTCTCATTGACTCTTCCAGAACTATACCGCAGATCAGAAAAGGTACTACTAAATCCATGTGCATGCCATGTGGCTTATGGCAGAATCAAGGTATTAAAAGTAAAGAGTGGTTCCTTCAGAAAGCCAAATAATTGCTGGAAGTGGTGGTTCAGCAAAATTTGGAAGTATAGGTAGAGCCTCTGGAATTTCAGAGGCCAAAATACTCCAAAAACCTTTTTTCAATGGGTGGCTGAGATAGTGATACCGTTGCTTTCTGCTGGTTCAGTGTACACAAACATTGTTTCATGCACAAAATCATTTAAATATTCTGTAAAAAAAAATACCTTTAAGCTATGTGTACAAGTAGTATATGAAACATAAATGAATTGGGCCCTATCTCCAAAATTTCTCATTATGTACATTTAGATCAATCAATATTTAAATAAATATTTAAATCCAATACACTTCTGGTCCCAAGCATTTTGGTTAAGGGAGACTAAACCTGCATAAGTGGACAATAAGGGATGCAAAAAACAAGAACTGTTAATCTGAAGAACATGTATCTATGAACAACATTTAAAAAAAAAAAAAATTAAATATCTCAAGAGCAGGAAACTTTTAAAGGAATTTTAAATAACCAGGGTATTAAAACTATGCTGGAAAGGGATACAAAGATTGTACAAAAGCTGCATGATTTTTTGGCATCTGTCCATAACGTGGATGGCAGAGGCTGTGAATAGATAAGTTCAGGAGTAACAGGCTATGGGATTGCAACTGTTGTGAAAAATTAACTTTTCCAGACACTGAATTTTTACTTCCAACTCATGAGGGAAGAAAAACTATTTAGCCCAGTAAATATTGGCCCATCTTTCTAGAAAATTCCAGATATACACTTTCATGCTAGTCATTTTGTTTATATTCTGTTCTTAGTAATCTGTTCCTCCATACATTACTCACTAGCAGTGGCTGTTGGATCTATTGCCAAAGGAATGGTGAATTTATTCTTTGTTTTATGGCTCCTCCTTCCAGAACTGGGATTCTCTGGATGCCAAACCTCAGTTGGCAAAAGAGGTCTAGCATCAGGATGGCTTCCCTTCAGTATGGAGCAGCTGCAGAAGGAACAGCCATATAACTGAGAGTGGATTTGTCCTCCCTGGAGCCACAGATCTATCAGCCACTCATGTTTCTCACCCACATTAGCCTGATATGTTTAGAGTCCTGAAGTAATTCTTTCGCAGGCCTATCTCTTGGGGTGTAAAAGGATAATGGAGGTTTATGTGCAAGGTTTATTAAATAGGCAGTCAAAACATCCTTGAATTCAGCGGTTTGCCTAAAAGTGCAACATTGAATCTTTAGGAGTAACAAAAGCATCCAGTTTTCAGTAATTCCAGTTTAAGGCCCTTTTTCATGTTCATGTTGTAGAGGTGAAGGGCTAGGGACAACATGCATAGTTAAGGGAAAGATGCCAGTTAAGTACAAAAAGAGTAATAAAACTCAAGTTTGTCGCACAGGACTGGCTGGAACAGTATAAAAGGGCCTGGGAAGGGAACGGAACAAATGAGGGATGAGTGACACAGAATGCCGCCGGTGCCGGAAGTCCCCGTCCCGTTCCCCATCCGTTCCCCATCCAACCCAGAGGAGGAGATTTTTGAGACCTGTTCAGAACAGTTCTCAAAAATCTCCTCCTCTGGGATGGATGGAGAATGGAATGGAATGAAACAGGGACATCCTGTGTGTGGTAAAATGCATCCTTCACTCATTCTGTTCCCTTCCCAGCCCCTTCTGAACCATTCCAGGAACCCTGTGCGACAAACAATTCATATTCCATAAACAGCTCCACCAAGTGCACAACATGTTTCTTACTGAAGTGCTTATAGCAATAAGAGGGTGGCAGTGGGACAATCTGCATCCCTACTTCTTGGCCAAGAAGGTCAGCCCTGCCATGAAATAAGATAGCAACAATTACTTAGCTATGTACCCTGCAAACCCTACATTTTGAACCAAGCACCCCGCAACAGAGAATTCCCTAGGCACTGAACAGCAGGACAGTCAGTAATGATGTGCTCAGCCCATTTCCAGCAATGGGGTATGAGGCACCAGACAAAGGCAGGGACCCTTGTAGGTTCTTGTCAGAGCTGCTTGTTGCATGCCACTACAGTATCAGGAGCAGGCTGGATGTGTTATTGCTCACTGGCCTGCTCCCCCGCATCTTGAAATTTCCTCCATGTGTGAGAGGAAGGAGGCTTCTTGGTTTAAAAGGTAGAGTTTAGGGGTCATTTTCAGACATTTTAAAGAGCAATGTGTAAAAGTGAATTTGTATACTTATGATATCATAAAGTTGGATTATAACATAATTACTGAACAGGATGCCAGCCACTATTTCAAAATAGCTGCATGATTCTTTTGTGTTAGATTGCTAGGGCATATGTTGTTGTTTGTGAAAGCAGATATCTTGCACACAGACAAGTGGTTATTTTATTTATTTATTTATTTGGACAGAAAAAAATGACTATCTGAAAACAGTAGAGGTTTGGACAAAAAAGGTGGTTTTTGCACAACTTCCCATGTGTATTTCTGTGCAGATTAATTTCCTGAAACTTTTCAGGTTGCATGAATACCCAGTGAAACTAGTGCAAAACTCCTATCACTGTATTATTCTTCCTGATCACACTTTGCAAGTTTCAGGAAACCTTTTTCAGGTGGGGTGTAGTAAACAAATAACAGTAAGTATTTCATTTGCAGTACCATACTCTGTGTGCAGCCACTCAACATGGTATTGCTATTAAAGGATTAAAGTAACATTGCTCAACCATGAATGCTAAAACAGGCCAAGCAAACACTGTGGTGGTGAAGACTGCTCCCCATTCTCTCAGTATGCAAAGAGATCTTGCAGCAAATTTGAGACTGAGTGAAAAACATTGTAGCATAAACTTTTGTTGATTTAGTCTTCCTCAAATGCATCTGAGGAAGTAGACCAAGGACTTTATCACATGAGCCTCACTCTCACTGCAATCATGCAAATTAGTGAAATTGCAAACATACTGCTTTGTATGCCACTATTACACACCTTCACAATTCCACGACAGGCTGCTGTTGCAGCCTTGCTCTCTTCCAGATTCCCCCCTTACCCTGTGTCCCTGTTCTATGCCCTACCCAGCAGGCCCTTTGTTTTATTTTATTTTATTTTATTTTATTTTTTAAAATGCAGTTCCTCAGTTCTGGTAATGTGATTTAAGTTTTTAAAAAGGAAACAAATATCCTCCACTCCCCATAAAAGGTGAACCAGGCTTCTTGGGAATAGCAAAGAGGAGGGAGGACAGGAGGAGACACTGATACCACATGATTGCCAATATCACAACTGCCCCAGCAGCGGACTTTTTCACACAGGGACCTATATGCTTCCATCTTGGAAATGATTAAAGTGTTGGCATCCTGGAAAAGCAAGCAAATTCTCTTATGTTTATCACACAGAGAGCACAAGAACGAGTTAAAAGCACATTACTTAGGCAAGAAAGTGGATAGAAAATGAATTTGGGTTTCAGACAGATGAGGACAAATCTCTGTTGCTAGCTTGGCCCCAAAACATCCTGTCTCTTGCTCTCCCCTCAGCTGTTCCCTGCTGCCGTAGGAGAAGACCAGCCACCAGAGCAAAAGAGGTGTGTGTGTGTGTGTGTGTGTGTGTGTGTGTGTCCCTTTAAGAACAAGGCTGCCTTTTCTTCTTGGCACAGCAAAAGAACCCTGGGAAATCTGGGAAAAGGGAGAATCAGTGGACATCGTTTTCAGAATCCTGCAATTACATGAAGAGAGCAAACTCGTGCATGAACTGGAAATGAAAACACAGTATTTTTGTGAAAATGCTTATTGCCCGATTCATTTCACTTTCTGTCTGGATTCTGACCAGTTTGTGCATGGCATTGTTTGAAAAGCAATTGTGAAATTGTCCCTAATGCCCTGGATGACTCTGCATTGCAAGCAGTTTAACCTTCCAATTTTCCCTGTGTGAAAAAGTCCAGTGACATTTCACGCATTATTATTATTATTATTATTATTATTATTAAATTATTAATAATTTAATTATTATTATTATTATTAAAATTATTATTATTAAAAATTATTATTAATTTTATTTATATAGCGCTGTAAGTTTGCACGCATAAGGAGTCCTGGGACTACTGCATGATTAGAAGATATGGATGAATTTCAACCATCATTGAAAAGGAAGCCCTAAACTCACTTAGTATGCATATCAGCTATAGGTCAAAGGCAATGTTGTGTGATAAGTATTGCCAAAGGTGGTATTTTATTACTATAAGCATGGTTTAGAAACAGCATGTAGTAATATCCCAAGTCTATGAAAGCTTATGCTAGAATGCCTGTCCCCTAAATTAGAAGTTTATCACACTGCTTACCTTCCTCCATGCTCCCATCTCCCAAACGTTATCAATCTGCGACAGCAGCCTTCTGGTGGGATCTTGCATTGCACAAAGCTTCCATTTTCATCATGGAAGCATTATTGTAATTGTTTAAAAAGGGCCCTTTCTAAATAACAGATTAAATCATTATTAAAAAGGGCCCTTTTTTAACTATTACAATAACACTTCCATGACAAAAATGGAAGAGTTGCACAATGCGGGATCCCACCAGGAGGCTCCCATCGCAGACTGGTGATGTTTGGGCAAGAGGAGCATGGTGGAAGGTAAGCAGTGTGATAAACTCCTTAGTCTCAAAGGTGCTACAAGATCTCTTTGCATACTGACATAGCTCTGTCTCTGAATCCTGTCTTCTCAGTTCTAACTAGAAAAACAGCCGATTGAGCAAAAGAGGCATTTTTTTTTAATTTGTCTGGTTGTTGGTGAGGAGATATTAAGGCTCATTCTTTCCTGAAAACATGCTCATGTGTTGAGTTGCATTCTTTTTGTCTCCTCAAACAAGCCTTGTTAAGCGATTCAGTGTCCCTGAATCTGCTTTAAGAATTGATGTTTTCTTAAATACATCTTTTTCACTTCTACTCATAAAAGTTATGAATCATATTCAGTCCAGGACGTGATAAAAAAATTCACAATACAATTTCCCACAGCAGTAAAAATCTCCCTCTAGCTATATTTAGGAGGGGGAAGGCTATGGACATAGAAAATGGCTGTGTTTACATCCACAGAGTTTCATGGGTCTTGCAACCATATTGCATGACAAGTATAGCAGTGGAGGGCAGTGATGACTAGGCAACACACATAAAGTGAATGGAATTAAATGGTAATGAGATTTTCCTGTCATTAATAGTTAATGAGTCACTTAATGCACCACTTGTCTAATCATGGGAATGATCTATTTAGAAGGGTGTAAGAAAAGCACAGCACAGGTCAGCTTTTGCATTCAAAATATTATTTAATTGTAGCCTTTGAACTCAGTTTCCACTCACATGCAAGAAGGAAAACAAATGTCTCTGGATTCTTACAATTTTAATCTTGCCCCTCTTTCCCAGATTCAACCATATTTATGGCAATTAAAATTACTTCCCACGATCACACACCTGCTATTGTGGATTAAACTACTGTAAAACAGAAGCATCCTGCAAAAGTTAGAATGTGACAGAACCATTAGATAATCTAGTTTTCAAAGATGTAGACATGTTATTCTGTCGCAGGATAAAAAGGCTAAGGGAAAGAGCAAGAGAGGGATCTAAGGTCTGAAACACATGGGCCAAATAAAGCAGCTTCTGGCCACTGTGGAGGGTGGCGTTCAAATGATGCAGGTTCCCAAAGCAGCTGGAAGCTGCTCCAAAACCACAATCCAGTCCTTTGGACCAGATCAAAAAGGAGCAGACATAACCCAGCTTCAGGCAGCGGCCACCTTCAGATCTCTACCACAGCATGCTTTGTAAGCAGGCCATAAGTGGGCTGTGCATTCATCATGGTTCCAGTGTGATCAGGGCCGGAGTGGCCAGAGACTGCTCTTTATTGGCCATGTGCTTTGCCTCACAAAGAACTTTTAAGACTGATTTTTATTTTAGCAGTAGGCTTCATGAATATCACTACCCTTCTTCAGGTGCAATACTAAGTGATAGCCTCTGCTTATTAAGTATATTTATACAGTTGTGGGAGGGGAATAGGATATAATAAGATCCAGGATGAACTGTTGCACTCTAGCCCATATGAGTTTTTAAAATCACTTTGTATTACATCTGAAGAAGTGGACTGATATCTACAAAAGCTAAAATAAAAATAAGTCAGTCCTAAAGGTAGAGCCAGCATGGTGTAGTGGTTTGAGCACTGGGCTGTGACTCTGAAAACCAGGATTCAATTTCCCACTCAACCAGAGAGACCCACTGGATTTCCCACTCAACCAGAGAGACCCACTGGATGACCTTGGACATGTCACACACCCTCAATCCTCCCCAAACCCAATGGTCTTTAGGGTCATCAAAATGTCTTGAAGGCACACAGCAACAAAAGTCTTAAAGATGTTGCTAGAATCCCCTCCTTTTTTTTCCTTCTCCCTTTTTATTTTTTTATATTACATAAACTACATAACCCAAACTCTTCTGCTTGTGGGCAGCCCCAGAGAACTCTTTTCAGTGTACAATTTAGCTTACTTGGCCCCGTAAGACCTTTTCAATGACTTCCCCATATCTTTCTCTTCTCCTCCTCCTTTAACCAGAAAAATGAAAATGTTTCACTCTTTCCCTCAAGTTCCAGTTATACCTTTCTGTTTGGCAGTGATACAGGCAAAGGAAAGTCTGGTTGGGACTAGCTGGATCTCATTTTTATTCTGAGTGACACATATTTTTTTCAGAAAAAGAAATGTATAATCTTAGATATTTATAATGCTTTGTATTTTCATTCTCCTCATGCTCTACTTCAATGAGTGGTAGGTCTTTTTGGGCACCAAAATAATTCCAAGAAAACTGTAAATTTGTCCGATAAGACACAAATTCTATTTAATTGTCCTGTTCCAGCCTATACAATAGACTCCATCAGTAGATTTTTTTTAGAACACTGCCATAGTTGGTAATATGATCAATCATTCATCTGTATAAAAGATGACAGTTAAAGCTCCACACAGAATATTGTAGCCACATTAAACAGCCTCAGGACTGAAGCTTAAGAATGTCTCATATTGTCTTCTAAGATTTATTGTTAGAAGCTGTAGCATAAAAAGTCAGGATTTTGTATAAGACAGCATGCCTTTCAGAAAAGATGATTTAAGATGAATCTTCAGCTATAAAGGTCATCTTTCCTATAGACCTCAAATCATTCCAGACTGGTTATATTGAAATCATTGGAAATATATTGAATGAAGAAAGGGATTTAAGAACAAAGGAATTTAAGCTCTGTGTTATAATGTTTTATAAAATAATAGATGTTTCTCTTTTATCTCTAAGCCTCCCCCAAAGGTTAATTTTAATGCATAGGGTGGTGAACAATGAATAATTTTGATCTATTTTAGACATGAATCAAGCACCTGCTTTTCTTACAGACCTTTGCAACTTTCTTGATATTTAAAATGTTGGCCTCTCAGAAATAGTCTGGTGGTTAGGTTAGATAGCATCAAAGGTGTCTATTCTTTTCATGAAATGTCAAAAATGGAAGTGTTCATTTGTGATCTGAATCAAGATACGCTACAGTCTAGATTAAAAACTGCCCAGTCCTTGGATAATGTCACCCATGAGCTACATATGATGAGAAGAGCACTAGTGCCGCTGGCAATGGGGATTTCTTTAAATTAAATCCCACTAAGTACTGCTGGGAGGGAAGTGGCCATTATCAGTAAAATTGTGAGTGGGAAGACATAAATATTATGTATAGAATATGGGGGCAGCAAAAATAACTTTAAAAGGGGAGAGTGACTTCTATATGTGTATGATGCTCCAAAGCTGGACTTTCCTAATCCAATATTTTAAAAGTATCTTTCAGCTGCAGACCCTTAGGTCCCTCAATGGAAAGACCAATGCAAATGCCTAAACAACAACTTTCCCATCATTACCCACTTTTTTCCTGCAGAGTAATATCTCAGAGAAAACTACACCATCCTCCATGATTAGCTGGGGGAGGGGGATGGCCACCTAGTTCAAACTGACCGTAACTTCAAGGGCTTGTCTATGCAAGAAAAATACTCTCAATCAAACAGAATAGATTGTGATCTGGCTACACATGATTTTGTAGAATTCAGGCTTTTTGCAGCCCCCAACTCTGCTAAGAAAGGTTTTGTGGTTTTTATTGGAATGTCTGCAGGTACATGCATTATCAAATCTCTGGCTGTCCATCCACTTTGCATGGATTCATATGGCTGCACATTTTCAGCAGATGGAGAGCAAATTGATGCAGAGTTGCACAGAAAAGTGAAGAGAATTAAGTGTCAATCTAAATGTGTGAAAATACATAACAATTGACATAATACACTTCTGTGTAGACTAACCCCAACTTTCCATGTTCTTTCAGTTCTAGAATTTCTTCAAAAGTCAGATAAAATAGCAGCTGCTTTTTTCTTCAGTGTGATTCACAGTCCTCATGTTCCCAAGTACATGAAACTCTCATAACTCTAATAATGTCTCATTACTACAATCATTTGGAATATGTGTCTCTTACCATACCTCCTACACATCTTACTTCTTTGCATTTAGAGATCAAGCCTTTCTGTTACACAAATGTTTTCAATAATTCAGCTCAAATAATATCCTAAAGGAAATTTCTTATCAATAGTGCATATGCACTATTCCTGCAGAGGACAGCTGGATGGCATTTTGTCAAAGCATTCTTCCTACTACCATGCAAATCCAGAATTTGAAATGTTTGTGAAAACAACTAATGTTGTGGCAGAAGTTATAATGTGACAGTATTGAGGGACTATAACTTCTGCCACAACATTATTGGAGGGAGCAGAGATAAGGGGAAAAGGCTGTTCTTACACCCTTGCATCATGAAACAATAACTTGTTATAGGTAATGTTGTTATTAGTCATTCATAATTTCCAAGTGACCAAAATACAAAGAAGCCAATTCTGAGCAACTATGGCATTATTTAATCTGGGCAAAATATTTTTCTTTATCCACACAAGGAATAATGGAACATCTGCATAAGAAGCAATAGAAAAGTGATCCTTTTTATGGAAAAACAACAACAGTGTTTATTGGGAAAGTTTCTGTTATGTATCTTCAAGTCAACTCCACTGTGGCAACTCTGTCCTGGGATATACTTAGCAAAATTTATTTATTTATTTTATTTGGAGTATTTATACCCTGATGTCCAGCAACATAGACTCTTAGAGTCTTTTCCTTTTGTACCATATCTTTTTAGATTGTAAGCTGCCTTTCTCACTTTCTGTCCCTCACTCCTGGAGCCTTCTTCCCCCACATGCACACCTCATCTCTTCTCTAACCAGTTTCAAAACTGAGTTAAAGACTATATTGTTTAAAGAAGCATTCCTAGATGTGTGACCTTGTCTGCCCCAGGATGCCTCATTTTAATTATGTATTCAGAAGCTGCCACCACCACCATTGCTGCAATTGCGGTGGCGGTGACAGAAGCCCCACATGGTGGGAACAGTGGTGGTAGGCCAGACGATTTTTGGCTGGTGCTGGAGGAGGAGGAGGAGGAGGATGGAAGCCCTGTGTGATGGTAGCAGCAGCAGCAGAAGCAGGCCAAAATAGGCCTGGTTGAGTGGAGGAGGAGGGGTGAGAAAGAGGAGGTGGCAGTGATGGTGGTACGGCTTCCAGCAGCCTTTGGAGCCGAAAGTCCCACCCCTTCTTCTGGCCAGCGGTCTCTCTGTTTAGTTGGGAGGCTGGGAAGGGGCAGGACTTCTAACCGCAAAGCCTGCTGGGGCTTGTAGGTGGCCGGAAGTCCCACCCGTTCCTGACCTCCCAACCAATTAGGGAGGCTGCCAGGCAGGACTTCTGGCCACAAGGGGGTCACAGCTCAACAAAGTTTGGGAACCACTGCTCTAAGGCTGAGAGAGTGTGAATTGCCCAAGGTCACCTAGTGGATTTCCAAGGCTAAACATGGATTAAAACCCTGCTTTTCAAGTCCTAGTCCAATATTCAAAGAATACACCATGGTGGTTTTTAAATTGGAGGTGCACTCAGGTAGGAAATAAGAGGCTTATCATAAAGCTTTCCCAGAAAGATATTGTAAAACAAGCCCATAGACCAACTTGTAGTCAAGTGTAGGTTTGGCTCAATACATGAGATATTGAGGAATGAAAGGAACAGTATCCTTAGTTGTAATATATAGGATAACACTACTTCTGGAACAAAAGCCTTCGAGGGATTAAGAAAAGCTTTATTCAGTAAGCAGAGTTGATCACAGTACAAAGTTGTTGTCAGGACTGAAGTTTTTTTTTCTGTTACACCATATATTTAGAGTTCATACAATTTACCCTATGTAAAAACCTTCATCCCATTTGTCAGCAACTCAACATATTCTGTTCTCAAATCTCACCCCCTTCCCTCCCTCCCCACGTACCAAGCTACAGCTTCCCACAAGAACAACCATTGTAATTTAAACAAACAAACAAACAGCTTGATTTATATACTGCTTCATACTGCCTAAGGAGTGTCTAAGTGGTTTACAACTGTAAGGTACTTGCTCCCAACAATCTGGGTACTGATTTTAGCGACCTCGGAAGGATGCAAGCCTGAGTCGAGCTTGACCCCTTTTGCTGGTCTTGAACTTGGAACCTTATGGTTTTGAGTAAGTGGCTGCCATATAGGCATTTAACCACTTCTCCACACATCTGTTCATTATCCCAGGCCATCACTGATATACAATCACTCCCCCCCCCATCACCAAAAGGATACCATAACCCACCATTCTGTATTAATACATATATGCCCAAGCACAGCAATCAAGAATGTCAAGAACACATCTAGACCATGTTCCAGTATTGGAATAAAGATTGGACAGGGTAACAAACAGGAGAATAATGCAAGGCTATTGTGTAGAGAGTCAACGTGGCATAGTTGAGTGTCACTAGAGCTCTGGAGACCAGGGTTCAAATCCCTGCTATGCCATGGAAACCCACTGGGTGACCTTCGGCAAGTCACACATTCTCAGCCTCTTAGGGAGATAAAGGCAAATCCCCTCTGAACAAATCTTGCAAAGAAAATCTTGTGATGGGCTTGCCTTAGGGTCACCATAAATCTGGAATGACTTGAAGGCACACAACAACATTCTGTAAAACTGTAGAACTATAATTGAAAAGAGCTGCTGGATAGACAACATGATTCTTTCCTCACAACAAAGCGGAACAAAGGAAAAACACCTGCAAGGGCTAGACCAACGGCCTTTTCTTTTAGACTAGTCTTTGTGTTTGATTTTGCCAGACATTTAATGGCTAAGAACAAATGAGCTTAGTTTAATGATGTTGCTGTAAACTTTTTAATTTTCATAACATTACAAATTTTCCCCAAACTAAATGAAACCAACACAATGTGAAGTAGAATTGATGGTGTGCCTCGCTTGCTAGTCCCCACTTCTCCAGGCCTGGTTATAACAGGATGCTTAAGCAACCATTAACCCCTCCTACTTAATTTGTTATTATCGAGTTAGCATATATTCACTCTTACTCTGATCTTTCTTTGTTATTTTTAATCACCTAATAGCTAGTAAAAAAGAACATTTTCCCATTACTGTCAAGAGAAAATACAAGAGCAAAGTACCATTAAAAACTCTGGTGCTTTTACATAGTTTAGGGAAGCTTCAGAAACTGACATCTTGTCTCGAAAGGCATTATGTAATAGAATTCCAGCACATTCTGTGATCATATTCCTGAAAATTGTGAGATTTACATATTCTATCATGAGCTGAGTTATAAAAGTAGCATCTATTTACTTTAAAATGAAGACTGCAAAGCTGATTGTCACTGCAGAGAAGCCTTATATCAAAAGGAGCTGGATAAATTGAGTACCATAGAGGAAACATGTTCTATATAATTTCTCTTTAGCTGACAGGTGCCTCACACAGACGTTCTCCCACAGGCAAATCTTTGGTTCACTTCCCCCTTTCTGACTGCTGGCATGTGTTATCCCTACCAATTAGTTCCACATTCCATTCAAGGTGGATCTATGGCTGTGATCTATCTGACTTACTTTCCCTCTGGAGTTTTCAAGGCACTGATTATGAGCACAAAGGAAGAAGATTCCCTTTCCCAGAGTTAAGAGCCGCCAAAAATAGGTGCTGCTGTTTTATTCATTTGATTACTCATGCTCCTCCGTGAAGTTCCTCAAAGTGACACAAGCCCTCTTTCTGACTAGTTCTGGTTCTGCTCTGTGTTTTCTCACTGGGCTTCCTGAGAGGTTATTTCTTGCTTCTGAGCACTGGTTTTATTTCCAAGTCACATTTCTTCTTGATAGTTTCCATCTTCTCTGCTTCACCACAACACATTTGACACACTCACTCGTTTTGCTATCTGAAATTTGCTTTGGTTTGTTTTGGGTTGTTGTTGTTTTTTCATGTCCAGTATTTGGCCTTAGATCTGGGCATTTTGCCAAGAGGTTTTTTAAAATACTTTTTAATCAAGCAAGAAATAAGATCTGTTGTTCTTGTTAACTGTCTTTGAGTTGACCTAGAGTCATGGTGACCCTATGGATGAGACATCACCAAAGACCCACTGCCCTCAACCACTCTGCTAATGTCCTGCAGGCTCAGTTCTATGGCCTTCTTGATTGAGTCTGTCCATCTGGTGTTTAGTCTTCCTCTCTTCCTACTGTCCTTCACCTTTCCTAATATTATTGTCTTTTCCAGTGAGTCCTGCTTTCATCATCTTGGCTTCCAGAGAGAGTGCTGGTTTGATCTGTTCAAGAACCCACTTGTTTGTCATTTTGGCTTTTCACAGTACCCTTAGCACTCTTAGCACCTTAGCACTCTTTTCCAGCACCAAATCTCAAATGAGCTGATATTCTTTCCATCAGCTTTCTTCACTGTCCAGCTCTCGCATCCATACATGGTGATGGGAAATACTTCTTATAACATCTTGCAGTCATATATGAAACACTTCCAGACAAATCACTTCTCCTGAGCAATAAAAACAATACAGCTGCCTTACATTAATCCATCTAAATCATATTCACACCATCACCACTTATGGAATGGAACATTTCTTGTATCAATATATTACTGCATATACTCATGTATGAGTCTAGAAATTTTAGTCAAAATTTGACCCCCCAAAAAACTGAGATTGGGGCCGCACACATCTGTTTGCCACGGCTCTGAGGCAAGAACCTCCAGGACAGTCCCCGTCCCCACTTTTGGGGCAGTCTGTTTCTCCCTGTAGTTATCATTTTCTTTGCTTTGCCTTTTCATCCCTTTTGACATGTGTGCATTTTCTTAATCCCACCTATGCCTGGTTGTCTCCCACACACATGGCACAGTCATGATTTATCATAATTCCATCTTTGTCTATCCAGCCTTCAGAGTGAGCACAAACAGTTATACTTATTAGAATTTTGTAAGATTTTTTGACATTGTATTCCTTTGCTTCATCCTTGACATCTTTTGTGGAATGTCCCTAAGTTTTACCCTCAACTTAGGTATGGGTTATATCAAAATCTGCAGTTCTGGCTCCAACACCTATCCTCAACTTATACATGATGTTAGGTTATAGTGAAGCATATATATATATATTCTGGGGAAAGGGCCTGTTGTGTGGCTCCAAGTCCCTAAACGCCCCCCCCCATTTTTGCTGGAAAAAAAGCCCAAAATATCACCCCAAATATCCCCCAGTAACCCCAAATAGGTTTCTTGGAATGTATTTTTTTGTTGTTGTTGTCCCAGGTGGCTTTTCTTTATACCAAAATGCAAACAGCATGTGGGTGGAATATGGAGTCATTGAACTGAATCCTGTTAGCCCCAGCTACTGTAAAACCACTAAATCAGCTGTTGAATGGTGAGGTCAAAAGTGGGAAGAGTGTGGCTCATAATCCACATATCATCCCAGAAGGGCCTGTTTTAGAGTCCAAGCCCCTAAATTCCCCCCTCCATTTTATTTGTTGGAAAATGGTCCAAAATATCACCCCAAATATCCCAAACTGCTACATAAACATGGCAAATTGACTCCCCCCAGCAATCCCAAACATGCACACACCCAAAAAACCCCACAAAATTGCCCATGCTTCAGCCAATTCCTGGAACCAGCCATGCCAGGAGCAGATGCACATCACCCTGGAAGAGTGGGGTGAAATAATTTCAAACAAGCCGTTTCTTCTGCAATTGCTCATCACTGAAATAGGTATATCAGTGCATTTATGATTGCCATCCTAATTAATATATTGTGCCACTCTTCTCTTGTACATGAAAATTAATGTTTAAGTTTAAAACCCAAGTAGAATTTTAACCTATCATATGAAAATTATGAACCTATTTCAAAAGGGAAACAAACATAGGTTAATGAAAGTAGATAACAGGAAAGACAGCTATTTATACAAGATAATATCTCATGTAAATTTAGCATTTTTAAGTCTTTCTTCTTATGACTATGTCATAAGATCATTGTATATATTGGTTACGCAAATATTTTCACTCATCTTTAATGCCATTGGGACTTTGATTACTATAAATAAATATTATTTCTATTTAACTTTTGTTATGGTGTGTCACATCTCACTCTTAACTTGAGACAACAATAGATCACAATCTAGCACTTGATCAATAATCAGTGCAAATAGATAATCTTTACCTCTGATTAAAGCCCAGTATATTATTTATTACAATTATGAAACATAAACTCATTCAAATATGACAAATTGTGATTTAGTACATGATAGTGTTCATGTCTGCAAACTTTAGGGCTGATCTGTGATGATACAGCAACTGCAAAAGCTTGTTCTTGTATTAGAATAATGTGTAATAGTTTAAAATAATTGTCTATGAGAAGTGGTATATGGTCAGAACATTGACAATATCCAGGGAATATCCACTTACATTATAAATCTTAAAATCTGTGTTTCACACTGAGGATTTGTTCTTCTTGTTATGTGCCCTCTATGCAATGCCAACTTAAGGTGATCCTATCCTAGGGTTTTCTTGGCAAGACTTCAGAGGAAATTTGGCATTGTCTTCCTCAGACTGAGGATAGGATTTGCCCATGGTCATCCAGTGGGTTTATATGGTTGAACAAGGATTCAAATCTTCATTCACCATTCAAACCACTATATGATGAAGGGTTTCATCTGAGAGTATGGGGTGCCATATTCTCTGCTGGCACAAATTTGTACCATTAATTAAGTATAAAACCCACTATATATTGAGAAAGAAGAAACTTTTATTCTTACGCCACTCTTAGTCATTCCCACTGCAAAAAGCATTTGAAGATATAACAACAACAACAATCCAAACAAAATATTTTTGTGTGCAACTTTATTAATATTTACAAACACAAGTGTTCATTTTTGATTATTCAAATGTGCCCCTTGTATTATTTTAACTCATTGCCTCTGTTTGTGAGCCTGATCCAGATTGCCCCTCCTGTTTTTCACTTTTTGTATGGCAAAATTATTCATTGACCCAGACTGATGTTTCTCCCTGAGCAAACTGGAAGGATAGGATCAGGAGTACTGGAACAGTGGGCCGATCATGGTTTAGGCACACCTTACTCCTGACACTAGCATCCCACCCATATCAAAATCCTTGTACTTAGTTTTGAATGCTACAAGCTTTTAATATGCAAGCTGCTAACTAAAGGTAATATGTTGTTTCACTCTCAGTAAATACATGAGAAGAATGGACTTACAGTATTTAAGATTAATTTCAAAGGGTACCTGCCACAGATTGTGTGATGCATATCGATGAAAGGATCTTATGTGAAGTGGCCCTGGAGTTGGAGTCCTTTTGGGCTGAAGCGTGGCATAAAAATGCTGTAAATAACTACACTCACAGTGGATGAGAGACCTGAGTTATTTAAATCAAATCTCATGAATAACAAACAAAGTGGTAAGGTAGATTTATAGCCATAGTGATCATCTTTTCCTTCCTTTACACAGTTTTAACCTGGCATGCTCTAATCCACATAACAGCTGCACAGAGCACTAAGTGCATAAGGTAGGATTAAATACCTCTCCAATAAACAGAAGTGTTCACCTAAAGTAGAGTTTAAGAGTCTAGGCAGTAGCCAGCTTTTAAGATTCAGGAGAGGCAGTTCACTTCTTTCTTTAAGGAAACAACCTGGCTTTATATTTTATTCATAGAGGTATCCTGACCATATTGCCTTGGATGATTCCTGCTGGGTGCAGATGTGAATGTAGTGGCTTTACATTCACCTGATGGCTGCACGCATTCTTGAATCAGCAGTTTGCAATACACTTAACAGTGTTATGGCAGCTATTATTTCCCTTATTGCAGCCTTAGTGCTCTACTACTCCTCAGACCTGAAGTGCTAAATTGACACCCTGCTTTAGATTGGAAAAGCAGGACTGATATTAGAAAATGTTGGATTCCTCTAATAGTTTTGTGTGTGTCAGATATGTTTGTCTCACATATCTTTCTCATTGTCTTAACTGGAAGGGTTCTTGGCATAACAAAATGCCTGCTAAAAAAATTCAGCCACCATGAGATTTTTTACATTTCAGGATTTTTAATGAAAATTTTTAGTGACATATATTTTGCACATATTAATGTATTTTGTGGAAAAAGTGTTTTTGCACAAAAACATTCTCTATGAATTTTTTTGCAAAAAAGCCCCAACATGCAAATTACAAAAATTATGCAAACAAAAGTTTACATTTCACAGATTCAAAGGAGTTTTTACTTGATCAGTAGTTACACTTGGAAACTGATTCCAGTAGAACAAAAATATCCCTTGAAGGACATTTTTGCAATGTTTAATTGCTGGTGGCTGGTTCATACATAAGCTGTCTCTTAAGGATGAAGTCACTTAGTAATGAAGACTCACATGTGAATCTCTTACAAAAGTATTTCTGTTAGGTAATATGAAATGCTTTTAAAAGCAATTCAGAAGTTTGGTTCAGTGAACAGTAACAAATCCTTATTTTAAGTGATAGTTGGAAGGTGTCTTGCCACATGATATAAGATAAAAATTGTGGGTAAGAAAACATGAATCCTCAAGTGAAGCTATCTACTGACTAGTAGCTCAATGGCTCAGAAAGTATGAGTACTAAAAGCAGAAAGGAAACAATTCATTGGTCTCAGGAAAGGATTTAAGCAATTTAGCTCACCATTGCAAATCTAAGTGTTCTAACAGTTTTTGAAAAAAGACAGAAAAAAAAGACAACTGTTAGATCCATCTTAGCTTCGTTTTTTTCGACAACTGATAGACCTGATTCACACTTCACTGCCAACCTCTTTCAAAGTATCATTTATTTAAGATCATTTGAAGGACTACTTGTTTGCCTACACATATACCATGTAAACCTCTAGCATCTGTAGTGCATAAGGTGGCTACAGGGAAAATGCTTCCCCAGTGGTGGCACCAGACTGTTAAATATTAATAAAATTATAGGAGGGGATCCAATAGATACACAAGACTTACTATACCTGGGAGAGGGGGAGATTAGTCATACCAATAAAGAAGTGAATATAAATATAGTACAAAAAACAAACAAAAAACAAAAAAACAAGAGAATTATTAACAGCCAATGCCAAAAAATTACTAATATCATGGAAACACACATAGAATCTACTTGAATGTGATATATAAAATAAAACACAGCCAGCAAACCATAAACTTGAAAAATATATGAATTAAATTCCATAATATCTACAAAAGATAAGTCCTTCAGTAATAGGAATAAGAAGCTACAAGAGCTTGCCGAAGGACTATAAATGTTGAAGTGCTTTAACAAATCTTCAAAACATGTGTCCTTTAATATTTGGATTAAGAGCTGTAAGAGTTTGCATGAAGGGATGTAAACAGAATTTATTGTGAGAAGTAGAACAAGCTTCACTGACAAGATAGCATTATGATAGCTGAAAAGTTGTAGCATTAAGATGAACCATAAAACAGGTAAAAATATGATTACCTTTGAAATATGAAGTCAGATTGAAAAAAATTTCATCAGTAACAATCAACAGATTGCTTTTTTCAATAATTATTTATGGTATTTTTTCCAGATTCCAAGAAATGTTCATAGATGAAAATAACAGCATTAGCTTGTTATTAAATTGCACAAATCTTCCTCTTCAGTATTTTCCTATGTGGAATGTACAAATGACCAAAAAAGCAAGGAGGGACAGCTTGGAAAGGATTTATGAGAAAATATTTTGGGCTTAAGTAAGGAGTTGTATCTGTTAAGGCCTCAGCATATACAAATTCTATAAAAGTTGCAGGTGCCACCTAGCAGTTTGACATAACACACTATGCAAATAGTGTTAGCCCCCTAACTTGAGCAAATACTTCTCATTTTCAGTAATTTGTCAGGGATGACTGGCCTTCCCTGGGAGGGGCAATCCAGCTAAAATATCTCAATCTCCACAGAGCAATGAAAAGAGTAATAAAATTTTCCACCTCCTTTGGGGGTGGGAAGAATAAAGGAAGAAATTCACATCACTACTTTAATGCATATTTTAAACTGCTTCGTTCTTTACTGTCTGCAATGTAGTGTCACCACTTTTTAATAGTTTTGTGAATGTGTTAGATTCATCTGTTCATTGTCTTCAGTGTTATCTGTTTGTTATTTTCAGTGCTACTGAAAGATGAGTTGTTGTTTTTTTTTTTTTACAAAAATATTGTATCACATGAAAATGACAATGTGACTAGAGAAGGATCATGCCCTGGAGTTATTAAATGACTTCAGTTCCCATCAGCCCTTGGCAACACAGCCAATTGAAGGGAAGATGGGTGTTGGGAATCCAACAATTTTTTTTTAAAAAATCACACATTATTATTATTATTATTATTATTAATTTTATTTATATAGCGCTGTAAGTTTACACACATTCCCCATCCTTGTTCTAACATCTCTCCTGCTGCACATTTATGAAACCAGGTTTTCTTAATGATATAGAGAATCTCTCTCTCTCTCTCTCTCTCTCTCTCTCAATTAACAGTATAGCAATCTCTCTCCCAGGGTGCATCTACATTCTAGGAATAATGCAGTGTGAAGCCACTTAAATTACAATTATTCTATCCTACAGAATCCTGGGATTTCATAGAGTCAGATTGTTGGAAGAGACCACAAGGACCATCAAAGTCCAACCCCCTGCTATGCAAGAATACACAATCAAAGCACCCTCCACCCCCAATTGCCATCCACCTCTGTTTAAAAATCTCTATAGAAGGAAACTCCACCATTCACCATTCACTGTCAAATAGCTCTTACTGTCAGGATGTTGTTCCTAATATTGAGATGGAATCTTTTCTCCTTGAATCCATTGCTCCAGGCCCTGTTCTCTGGAGCTAGCTTTGTGAGTTTTCTGAGGCACCAGTTCTTTTTAGCAGGGAAGACTAAATATCTTATAAAACCGCAAATCCGAGTATTCCATAGAATGAAGCTATAACATGTAAAGAGGTGTCAACTTAATTCTTTTTACAATGTAGATGCACCTTCTGTCCCCATCTCTGCATGCACAGGCTTACATGTGTCTGGCTCAGTCTTTGGGATGAGTTCAATATATTACCAATACCTTTCACTTTAATGCCACTATGATAACGTTTTCAGTCACCTGTAGAGTAGGACACATGAAAAATGGGCAGGTGGGGATTGCATGTTTGGAATGACCTGTTTCTCTGAAACCCATGTTGACTTTATGGCCTGATCCAGACAGGCCTGAAGAGGTGCCATCACGGCACCATTAGGGTTCAGGAGCATGCATTGTATACACGCTCTCGAACCCTAGTAGGTAATGGTGCCAGCACCATTATGTAACGCCATTTAGATGGCGTACTTAATGGTGCCGCCACAACTGCACAGCTTCCACATGGAGCTGCGTAGTTGTGGCAGCGCAAAGGCACCAAATGGAGCCTTTTTTTCTAAATTGTGCCACAACTGCGCACCTAAAAAGGAGCATGGTTTCCCTGCTCCTTTTTAGGTGCGCAACTGCTCCGCAGCATCTAGCTGCTGCGGAGCAGTTACAGCACTAAAAGAGATGTTGCCAGACGGCCCTTTTGGGGTGGTCTGTACCACCCCTTTGTGATTATGGAATTGCCTTCTAGATATTCATAGACTCTCTGTTTAATGATCTGCTCCAGAATCTTTTTCGGTATTGATGGGATTGACTTCTACAATATCAGGTATTCGGAGGGTCAAGATATGCTGGGGAAAATGTGTAGTGACTAAATAGAGAAAAGTTAACAACTACAAATCAAAACAAACTTTCTGACAATTTTTTTAAAAGGTGATCATTAAAACTTTTGGATACCCCCTCGTTCTAATGAGATATCCTGGAGATGGGATCTCCAGGGTGGGGATTGCATGTCAAATAATTGGTAAGTATGAATACTGTGCCTCCATTCCTATTTCTATCTGACAAGCTACTTGAGAAATTGTTAATTTCTTCATAAGCTTTTTGTGTCACCCCATCTTGCCCCCACCCACCTTTCACTAATCATATTAACAATTTAAAAATGTTTAAAGTTTGTTGTTTCACCTGTCAAAATATGTACCAAAAGAATTGTCTTAAATGTGTGTTGCAGACAAATGGTGTGTTAAAAGAGTGGGTGGTATGGAATGGAATCTCAAATCAAATCATCTTTCTTTTGCTGTTCCCATCTGTCTTTTGCTGTTACCTGTTTCTTTCTGTAGCCATTATGTAGGAGAGGGGGTTGGGGTATACTGTAACTGATTCTATGACTTTAATTAATCCTGAAAGATTCATCTTTTTCTCTGCTATTCTAATTTGTTCTGTTACTGAAATGTAACCAATAGCCCTTATAATAAAGCATCTAGATTATTTTTGCATTTTTGAAAAAAATCTAAATCCTGCAGCCATATTAAACAATGCCAGAGTTCCTTGTGTTCCTTTCCTTTTACTACAGCTATTGTTATAATTTCTTCCAGTGCCCAAGAAAACACTTAGCATGAAGTACTTACAGTATATAATCGACTATAAGTCAACCTCATGTATAAGTTGAGGGCAGGTTTTGGGGCCAAAATTATGGATTTTGATATGACCCGCAGATAAGTTGAGAGTAAAAACTTAGGAACATGCTGCAAAGGATGTAAAAGATGAAGCAAAGGAAAATGATGCCAAAGAACTGACAAAAATCTGGCAGGCATAACTGTTTGTGCTTACCCTAAAGGCTGGATGAATGAGAGAATAGAGAGAATTGGTGCTTCTTTTAGGTGCTCCCAGGAAGGACAAAGCATTTGCCTTTTGCCTCTCTACCCAGAGAAAGGAGAAAGAAATTTTGGTCAAAAAATTGACCCCAAAAACATGGGTTGACTTATCCATGGGTCAATGCAAATCCTGTACTTTAATTTGTGTGTCTCTCTGTGTGTGTGAATGAATTAAAGTAAAGGATTTACATTGGCCCATGGATAAGTCAACCCATGTTTTTTGGGTCAATTTTTGACCAAAATTTCTAGACTTATACATGAATATATACAATGCTCTCTTCATGGACCATAAGGAATATTTACTTCTGTATAAACAACATGCAATGCTGTCTGATTCTTTGTTAGTACTTCATGTGGTGCTGTCTCTGATTTCAAATATTGGATATGTTGTACTGATATAAACAAACTCTCATTTCCAGAAGATGACAAAAAGGAAATTAAAGTCCTGCTCCTTGACACCTCGCTTACGGCAGATGTATATTTGCATATAACTAGGAATGCAGCTGGGTGTAGAGCTGGGCTGAAGTTTGAAAATTTCAATTTAATTTTATATTGTATTTGTATTGCAGTTGATCACAGAGGTCCAAACCTTCTTGCTATTCCCAAACGGAACAGATCCACTGAATCATTAGTTATCAAATTCAATATGTCTAAGCTATTTGGACTGGAAATAGGATTTAGGCCACAATGTCCAAGCAAGTATCCGTGAGTGACTTCCAGTGGTACATGAATGGAATGCCACTCATGAAAAGACACTTGCTCTGCTTTTCCCCCATCTTCCATCTTGTGTGACCTTCAGATTTTTCCAGAGAGTCCTTCAGCTTCCCAGAGCAGATTTCATGGAATGTGGGTGGACTGTAAGGAGGCTGAAGACATTATTTCCAATAGTGATGTATTTTCAGTGTGTATAAGGAGGGATGATTTTCCTTTACCAATCTGACAGCTGCAAAAAAGGTTAGTGACATATTTCTCCATTACTGCCACTGTATAAAAGGGTTTTTTTATTTAAAAAGAAAGAAAAAAAAGGCCACAACACGACAGAAGTAGTAAGTAAGTGGTGGAAAGAACCAAAGTTTTGTCGCATTACATTTGTCATTTTACCAGTGGCAGGTGATGTCTGTCATGTCCATAGGGCTCTGAATCCATCACAAGTTTAGACTGGCTTTAGAACAAGTCTCCAAGAGGCTGAACCTATACGGGGAATAGAGTTGTCAGAATATAAGACACATTTGAAGATCCATCTCTTCTGGCAGGCCTATCCAGGCAGTTTTTAATCATGAATTCAATTTTTAAAATTGAATTTTACATTTAATTATGGTTCAATTTATTGTAATATAAATATTGCACAGATCTCTTTATATGTGTATTTTATGCAGCTTGATATGTGTATTTTATGTAATTATTATGTTTTAACTATAGAGTTTATGTTGTAAACTGCCTTGAGCCATGAGGAGAGGTGGGTAAGAAATAAAATTATTATTATTATTATTATTATTATTATTACACGGAGGGGATTCATCATCCCACAGTACACCACCATTAAAACCAACAGGACTTGAGGTCCTGTGGTTTTTGGCATCTGTGGGAGGAGGGGTCTGGAATGGAACCCCCATGGATATGAAGGTCTGACTGTATTTTAATATCACCTGTGTTAGTTACCACACACATTCAAATCTAGTTAAGAAAGAGTTGAGGAAATAAACACAAACCACCTTCATCTCAAGCACTTTTAAACTAGTGTGTACTTTTTTGAGTCTACTATTTCAAATGAGGTTGCAATGCTCATTTGAGATGCCCATAATGTGTCAGACTATAAGGCTACTTTTCACAGTTGTGTTATGTTAAAGAATAAAGGAAAATTAATTAGGATCATAGAATCATAGAGATGGAAAATACTACCACGGCCACTCAGGAAATCAAAATCAAAGCTTCCCCAACAGATGGCCATCCAGCCTCTGTTTAAAGATCTCCAAGGAAGGAGACTTCACCACTTTCTGAGGGATTGCATTCCACTGTCAAACAGCTCTCACTTTGAGGAGGTTCCACCTAATGTTCAGCTGGAATCTCTTTTCCTGCAGCTTGCATCCATTGTTCCGTGTTCTAGTTTCTGGAGCAGAAATTTGCTCCATCTTCAATGTGACATCCCTTCAAATACTTGAACAAGGCTATCATATCACCCCTTAACCTTCTTTTCTCCAGGCTAAGCATAACCAGCTCCCTAAGGCTTTCCTCATAAGGCATGGTTTTCAGACCATTCACCATTTTGGTCACCCTCCTCTGGACACACTCCAATTTGTCAACATCCTTATTGAATAGTGCCCAGAATTGGACACAGTATTCCAGATGAGGCCTGACCAAACAGAATAGAGTGGCACTATTACTTCCCTTGATCTAGACACTATACATCTTTTGATGCAGCCTAAAATCACATTTGCCTTTTTAGCTGCCACATCACACTGTTGACTCAGGTTCAACTTCTGATGTACTAGGACTCCTAGATCCCTTTCACATGTCTCATTAAGCCAGGTGTCCCCCATCCTATATCTATGCATTTCATTTTTCTGCCCTAAGTATTTTATATTCCTCTGTGTTGAAATTCATTTTGTTAGCTTTTGCCCAGCTTTCTAATCTATTCAGGTCTTCTTGAATTTTGAACCTGTTCTTTGCGGTATTATCTCCCCCTCCTAATTTGGTGCCATCTGCAAATTTGATAAGCATGCCTTCTATTCCTTCAACTCATTGATAAAGATGTTTAATAGCACTGGACCCAGGACAGAACCCTGTGGGATCTGACTGGTCACTTCTCTCCAGCATGAAGAGGTGCCATTGCTGAGCACCTTTTGTGTTTGGCTGGTCAACCAATTATAAATTGGTTGACCGCTAACAGTTAACAGTTACTTGTCTAGCCCACATTTTACAAGCTTTTTTGCAAGAATGTCAATTGCAGAGGAGGTTTGTTTAATCATTTAGTCTTAGTATGATCAAAATGTTTTGTGCTTCTTTGTGTATGCCCCATCTCTATGATTAGAATCATAGAATCATAGAATCATAAAGTTGGAAGAGGCCACAAGAGCCATCCAGTCCAACTCCCTGCATGCAGGAACTCCCACTCAAAACATTCCCAACAGATTACTAGTTGAAACACTCAGAGGGTAGTTAGAAAGGGTTTTAGGTACCCAAGAAAGGGACAAAGAGTGTCCTTAATTAAATTTCTGTGGCGTCCTACAGGAGACAGACCGCTATTTCACAGTAGGGGGCAAATGGGATTTAAATGAGAGTTAAACTAGATTAAACCAGGAAATGCCTGATGTTTATAACACAACAGTTCCTGGTTTTCTCTAGTTTAACTCTTGTTTAAATCCTGTTTGCCCCCTAGTGTGATAAAGCAGTTAGTGTTTGGTGACTAGTGGAGTCACAGGTAACCAGAAGGGTTATAAGATACAAAAGTTTAATAAAGGCTCTGTAAGGAAACATATATAAAGCTATAGAGAAACAATTACAAAAAACAAGCTAAAGAAACTGTTAAAGTGTGTAACTAATAATGTATTTATACACTGTATCTATTGTGAACACCATCCACTAAAAGAGATACTCTATTCAGCTTGACGTTTAAATAAATTTATTACTTTGTTTCAACAAGCAGCTGTCTGAGGTGATTTCAGAAACACATTAAAATGCTACCCATATTGGGAAATGTCTTTTAGGCTTGGGACACATTAAAATAATTGGTGCCAAGCTGGGGGAAATTTGAAACCCAGAGTACTGGCATCTAAAGAGAGTTATAGTGCAGGAGACATGTAAGAGAGTCCCGGGTTTGAGTCTCCCAGTGAAGAATTGGTGGGATAGTGGCCATCACCTTCACATAATTGGGGGTAGTGGTGGGATTAAAAAGACCCATTAGGCTACCATCTGAGAAGGTAGTTGGGTGGGTGAGTCTCTCTATCCATGTTCACAGCAGACTGACTCCTAAGCATTTGGTGTATAGCAAAATGGACTCAAATTTTGACGCTGAAGAGCCATCTATTGCAAGTACAGCTGGTATCTGCTCTTCTTTATCTCAGCTCTTCAGGGTCAGGTGATAAGTAAGTGGTATGTGACCTAACATGTTGCAGGCAATCTTGGGCTGACCTGGGAATGAAGCAGACTGTCCTATATTACTGTTCAGAAAACCTGGCAACCCTAGACTGGGTAGAAAAGCTAGGCAGATTGACCAGTCTCTATCTCAAGCATACAGATTGTGAAAAACAGAAAAACATGCTCCAGCAGTTTCAATTTCTGGCTGTTATACATGCAAACCCTTGCAGATGGAGAAATGTTACCCTATCAGCCACTTAACAACTAGTAAGGCAAATCATTAAAACAAGCTGAGTAAAGGCCAAGTATTATTTAGCTCTTTACAGGTTACTGAAACAGAAGGCTGGCTGAAAGCAGATTTCATAAGTGAGCAGGTCACATTTACAGAAAATTGTTACAGCAAAATATTGCTAAGTCTTTGTTTTATTGTGGCACTGCAGTGTCATATCTTAAAGTTTGTACAGGCTGAGTCTCCCTTATCCAAAATATTTGGAAGTAGAAATGTTTTGGATTATTATTATTATTATTATTATTATTATTGATTTTGGAATATTTGCATATACATAATGAGATATCCTGGGTATGGGATTTAAGTCTTAAAATGAAATTAATTCATGTTTTGTATATACCTTATTTGCAGACCTTTAACATAATTTTATGTATAGTATTTTTAAAAATAATTCCATCCATGAACCAAAGTTTGTGTACACTGAGTGACCAGAAAGCAAAGGTGTTATTATCTCAGCCACCCATGTGGACAATTTTGGAGTATTTCAGAATTCAGAATTCTGGATAAGAGATAGTGAACCTGTAGATGGGTGGAGAATTGCATGATGGATTAAACTCTTGCAGATATATGTTTTGGCAGTCCTTTTATAGATGTTGTATGGTAAAGAAGCATCTGTCTGACATCAATATAAACATATAAATTAGTCAAAACTTTGCAGTTGCTACCCAACTCCTCATTATTAAGGGACACTGAATAGTTTCTAACAAGATAGCTACATTGGCAACACAGCTTGAAAGATACAAGACACTAACACATACTGTACTAGAAGTCATCCCTTTGATGAAAATAGTGATCCCATAATGTGGTAGAAGAGGGGTTGTCAACCTTAAAAACATAGATGGCTTCTGGGATACATAAACAACTCTTTGTGAGGAAGAAGCATAGTTCACTAAAGTTTTCTGAACAGCATAGGAACTGTGAGTGACATTTGTTGTTGCTGGTGTTAACAGCCCACAAGTCACCTTGACTCATGGTGACCTTGTGGATGAGACATTTCGAAGATCCGCTGTTATCCACTGCTCTGCTTAGGTCCTGTAAATTCAGGCCTGTGACCTCCCTGATTGAATTCATACATCTGGCATTCACACTTCCTCTCTTTCTACTACCTTTCCTAATATTATTATCTTTTAAAATGAGTTATGTCTTTTCATGATGTGGCCAAAGTACAACAGCCTCAATTTGATCATCTTGGTTCCCAGGAGATTTCAGGCATTTTTGGCACTCTTCTCCAGTACCACATCTCAAATGAGTTGATTTTTTTTCTTAGTGAAATATCACCCATGGAGACTACAAGTTTCGGACTTGTGTTATCATGCAATCATCTAAGGACTCTGTATTCCCTCCCCCCCCCCCCCCCCCCCCCCCGATATGAAAATCATTATGAAATCAAAATTTGACATTTGAGCAACTTCCCTTGAGGGGAAGTACTGAGCAGTGAATAACAGTTTAAGTGCTGTGTCACAATAGAACAACTGCATAATTGGTATATGTTTTGGATCACACCCATCAGGGTTTGTTGTGCTATAGATCTTAAATGGAGGAGGGAAATACAGAGTGACTTCTGCTAATAGATGAATGATATTGTAATCACTTTGGTAGGAGGCATGACTTTAAGAAACATGAGGTAGATACAAACTTTTATTTCTGAGCAGTGCTCTCAAAAAAAAAATAGCTCAGGTGTGTGACAAAGTTGTCTTTGCACAACGTTGTGCAACAGCAGAAATTCTTCTCTCAAGACAAAGCAATAGGGGAGTCCATGGCCATTTGCATTTATTAATTTTAGATTATTTGTAATCTAATTCTATAAACTAGAATCCCTCTTTTAGGTTAATTTGAATTCTAGGAGCATTTTTAATCACATTTCTCACAAAAGTTTCAAAAGTAGGCTGAATACACTTGGAATACCCCCATCCGCATCTTTTTTTCCATGCAAGCTACTTATACTCTGAAGCAATGGTAGGAATACTGCAGTCCTCTAGATCTTGTTGGACTAAAATTCCTACAGTTCACCATTTACTCTGCTGGCTAGAGGATCATAAACTTTCAGCCCAACAATATGCAGCTACATGAATCCCATCCTTTCTCTGAAGCAAGAATGTAATCAATCTGTCTATTATTTTATTTACAACCTGCCTTCTTCCCAAGACTGAGGGTACATTCACACTTACATTTTTGTACTGAGGAGATCTGGATCTCCATGTGAATGTGATACCGAATTGAAATTCCCACTACATTTAGGCCCCATTCCCACTATATTTTGATTTGAATTGTGACATGGGATATATGACCCTCGTTCACACTAGAATCGACTTTCGATCCTCATTGGATCAATTAGTGGAGGAAAGGACTGGGTTAAAAGCAAATAGCCCAGGCTTTCCTGACACTAATTTTAAAGTGGTCTTTTTCGGAAAACACGATTCTGAAGCATTTCCAGTAAGTGGGAATGCTGGTCAGAATCATGGTTTGTTTGTTTGTTTGTTTGTAGGGGGTATTGATCGCAAAATCAATCTTGTGCATTTTCAATCTTGTGCATTTGTGATCTTGTGCATTTGTGATCTTATGCATTTGCAATCTTGTGCATTTGCAATCAGCATAATGAAGAAAAAGAAACACACACACACACACACACACACTTGCTCCTGGGGGTTCCTCCCTCCCTCCCTCCCTCCCTTCCTTCCCCCCATTCCTTCCTTTTTTCCCTCTTTTTCTACATTATACTGATCACAAATGCACAAGATCACAAATGCACAAGATCGCAAATGCATAAGATTGATTTTGCGATCAATACCCCCCCCCCCCCAATAAAAAAATTCCCCTGCGGGAAGCCTTTTCTGATGCTTTTGATCTTCTTCTTCTTCTTCTTCTTCTTCTTCTTCTTCTTCTTCTTCTTCTTCTTCTTGTTTTGTTAAGGGCTGTCACCTTACATGGCAGCTCCAGTGGGAACGACAAGCGTTCCCAGCTAAGAAAGCGGTTCCAAACAAGGTCCCTTTTCATAGTGTGAATGAGGGGCCTTTTGGAATCACTTTCATAAGCGGAGCACAGCCCGGTTCCAATGCAGATTTTTCTGCAAGTGGGAATGGGCCCTTACTGCAATCAAATCTCTCTGTGGCATTTTAACCTTGTTGCTGTTCACACTATCATTGTATCAATTTAAAATGGAGCCACCTTTTCTAATGCTTTTGATATTCTTGTTGTTGTTTTTTTAAATGTCAATCAAGAGGTGAACATCTTTGTCATTCTGCTTTTGCTTTCAATGTTGGTGATGTGACTCTGATTCCTTTGTTTCTTTTTCCAGCCTCATCAACTCCTGATCTGCCAGCAAGGGTCTATTTGTTGGGTGCTTTTTCATGCTTTTTCATGATAAGACAATTAGAGAAGCAAGCAGTACATGCATTGCAATAAGCACCTTTTGAATGTGGTCTTTTGTGGGGCGGGGTAGCATCCATAGAGCCTATGTGCCATAGTGATTTCAGTATTGTACTACTGTTTTTGAAACCAGGGTTTGCATCCCAGTTCTGCTGGGGAAATGCACAGACTGACCTGGAGGAAGTCATACACTCTCAGGCTCAGAAGAGGCCCACAGCAAATCTCATCTGTACCATAACATTGCAATTTCACCTCATAGGACTCTTTCATACAAGGCTAAATTGGAAGTATAATTTAAGGTCAATTCGAATGCGATCATGGGTTTTATGTTATTGCAAATTAACTCTTCACATGCAAATTCGGGCAAGAGGGAAGCCAATTCGAATGCAATCATGGGTTTTACCTTATTGCGAGTTAAAGCTTCGCATACAAATTCGGGCAGGAGGGGGTTATTTTTGGGTAATGGGAAGTAATTCCGAACGGAGCAGGGGTTCATGTAAATTCACTAAACAAGCGAATTTACATAAATCCGCATTGGCTCCATTCGGAGTTGGGAGAAATTCCTCCCCATTTGAAAGAGTCCATACTAGAGGTTACCGTCCTGGACCGGGATGGGAGGGCAGACACCCCAGAGTGAGGTTTGCTTACCTTCTCACGATGATTACTCTTGAATCCAGTATGACAATAGATCCATAGATTCACTGTTTTGGGTGCTGTCAGCCACCATCCCCTTGTTTTCTGTCCAATGGGAATTTCTGTCCCTCTCCCTGTCACTGAATGGTAGCACTGATTTAAAGTTTTACAGACTTGACAGTAACCAAACTACTGTTACTGTTACTGTTAAAGCATTGAACAGGTTTTTTTTTTTTTTTTTTTTGGTTTAGGTAAAAAGCACTCATTTAATGTTTTATAATGCATCCAAAAAATTGACAACAACCAAACTACTGTTACTGTTACAGCATTGTGCAAGTTTCCTTTCGATGTAAAAGTTAAAAGTCAAAAGCACTCATTTAAAGTTTAAAGACCAGGTGGGATGTGTATGTTCTGCCCCTCTGCACATAACCCCTACCTTCCTGTTTTGGGAGAACTGGTGCAGAATGCCCTGAATGGAATTGATAGTGTGTTCTCATTTCAAAAGATTGGGGGGGGGGGGGGGCAGTATAAAATATGTGTCTCAAGTCATCTTACAAGCTAAAAGGAAATAAAAGTAAAACCACATGTAGCTAAAAACATACAGAAGATTAAAAATGAAATAGTGTTATTTGTCATGTTAAAAGTATTTAAAAATGTAAAAGCCCTGAACAGTGGTTCTTAACCATTTCTTTACCAGGGATCCCATTTAAATGTTTTTGTTGCCATGGACACCCTAAGACTTAATTCAAGATAAAATAATAATAATAATAATAATAATAATGCCTGAATATTGATCCATTTACAATGACAGCATCCATTAAACCTTCCCTCAGAGGTGCCAGAAGGGGAGGGAAGACTTTTCTCCTGCTTCTTCCCATCAGTTTGCTGCTGGAGTAGATTGAATGGCAATGAGCAGGTGCAACCAGCCAGTTTGCCTTGTCTCCTGTCATATGGCCACTCTACTGTGGGCTCAGCAGCCTTTAACTCTTCTTGAACCCCCTGTGAGAACACTGCAGCCTTCTGGAGGTCTGTAGACCATGGGCATAAAATAAAAGTAATACAGCACAGTCAAACAGAAAGCCCTTTACATATAAAACAGTTGCCAGACGTCTGATGGAGTAAAAAGGCTTTCACCTTCCTACAAAAGGACAGCAAGAAAGGTGTTCATCTGCCCACAAAAGGAGAGGCAAGGTTACCTACGAAACTGTGTTCCAGAGTATGGGAGCATAGTAAGACCCTCTATAGAGATGGTAGAACTAAGAAATACACATCCACAGAAGGTCTTAGAGTTTGAGCAGGCTCATATGGAAAGGTATGGTCCTTCAGATACCCTGAAACTAAGTCCATAGGCTTTATAGGTCAGAACCAGCACTTTGAATTGAACCCCAAAACCTGCTAGAACAAACTGCTAATGGAGATCTGTAACAAGAGACTTGAATGATCCATATAACCAGCCCAAGTTAAGAATCTGGCTTTAGATCTTGGGATTCCTCAAAACATTTTAAAAACATGTAACTAAGGGCCATAGCAGACAGGGGTGAAGGAGTGGGCTGGGTCCACTCCAACCTCAAGCCAATTGGCACCATGCCAACCACATGGTCCACCCTGAAAGTAGGCTGCTGCTGCTGCTGGCCCCAACCCATGCCATGAGGAGATTATCCTGGCTCCTTTTTGCTCCAGTCCAAAGGACCACAGCATAGCATCAGAGCAGCTTTGGGCCATGCTGGAGGTACATGTCATTTGAACACCGCACCTCCAAAGCAGTGGGTAGCCATTTCTTTTTGCCCATCTGTTCCAGGCCATAGTCTTGTATCACAGTGGCCAAGTCTGCCATCCCTTGGAATGAGTGCAGTTGATGCACTAGCTTTAAGGGTGAGAAAGCAGTCCTGACCACCACAGAAACTTGGGCTTCCAGGCTTGAGGTTGAATCCCCAGAGTACATTCAAATGACAAACCTGTGTCTTCAGAGGAGTGTAACCCATTCTGCACAGACTGAATTCTTATTCCCTGATCTGACTTTTGACTGACAAGGAGCACTTCTGTCTTTTCTGGATTAAGCTTCAATATGTTTGCTTTCCTCTGGCCCATTATTGTTGACAGACACAAGTTTAGAATATAAAACATTCCCTGGATGGTGAATGGTTTAGAGATGGAGAGCTTAAAGGAGATATGGGGAAGCACATAGATTCTCATTCCTTACAATGACTTCTTGGAATGTCATGCTGAAACATGATTCTGTCAAACATTGTGGGAATACTTCAAAAAAATTCAAATTTGAACAGAGTCAGACACTGTGCTCTTGTCTTTTTGCATAAGCACTCTTTAATAAACTGGAATGATAGATACTGATACAACAACTCAGCAACCACTTCATAATTTGTACTGTTTTTAATACTGTGAAACCATTCTGAGTCCCAATACAAATAAATATAACAATATAATGATAAATAATAACTTTCCAAACCCTCACAAAGAATTAATTCTAATGCCTGGGATCTAAACATATTCCTCCTGCTGCACAAACCTATTAATATAGTATGTGTTGTAAACAAAGAATAGCAGCAGAATAAAAATCACACCAAAAAAAATTGTTCTTTCCTGTTTAACCAGCAATCAAAGAAGCAACTTCTGTGGATATTCTGAAGTGGAAACACTTTTTTCAAAGTAAAGAGATAGAGATTCACTGTGTACTCAGTAGTCACTAATGTGTGATGTGCAAACAGATGTACAACATTTAACTTGGATGTTTGTTATTTAAAGAAGCTTATGCCATTGACAGACCTGGCAATGGTGGGGTGCTTGACTTTTTTTTAGTACAAAAATTAGCGGTTCCATATATTCTCTGCAATCATATGCAACACTCAAGCAATGCAAGCAGATAGATTCTCATCTATGATTTATAATCTAATCTAGTGATTTAAATGAAATGCCACTTTGTATCGTTCAGCTAGGAGGAGGCTAGTATTTGTAGGGCTGTTCCCCAGGGGATCTTGGAGTGAATGCTCCCTCACCCCCAATTTTTACATTTCTCTTGCCTCCCAACAGTCCTCTTGGCTCCCAACAGGTATCACAATTACCTCATTTGTAATTGTTTGTCACTAAAGGTAAAGGTTAATAGTTTTCCCTTGACATGAATATCTAGTCATAACCAATTGTAGGGGGTGGTGCTCATCTCCGTTACTATGTTGAAGAGCCAGCGTTGTCTGAAGACAACTATAGTGGTCATGTGGTCAGCATGACTGCACAGGACACTCCTACCTTTCCACCAATGTGGCATCTGTTTATCTACTCGCACTTTTACATGCTTTTGAACTGCTAGGTTGGCAGAAGCAGGAACTAGTGATGGGAGCTCACTCCATCATGTGGTACTTGCATCTCAAACTGCCAACCTTCTGACCTTATGATTGTCAGAACTGGCATCTTAACCACTAAGCCACATTTACTCCCTTGTTATAACAGCTTCACTTCTAGACACAACTGAGTGTTGATTATGACCAATAAAACCCTGTGCAGCCTGAGTCTGTGTCTTTCTATATGAGGTAGCCCAAGCCATAGGACTTTGGGGAAAGCCCTTGTCCCTGTTCCACTACATTCACAGCCAACCTACTTGAATATTGTAACTCCAGATTAAAAACAACTTCCTAAAGAGTGTTCACAGCTGTGGGACCCAAACTGTGGAATAATCTACCGGAAGAGATCTGTCTTATTAGTACCCTAGATGCCTTCAAGAAGGCATTTAAGACGGATCTCTTCAGGAGGGCTTACCTATCCAATACTATATAAATGACCATGATGATTGCTCCTGGCCCCCAGATTCTGATTGTATCATTATGCTATGATTATCTAATTTTATAGGCTTAATAGGAATGAAGTAGCTTAGTTTTACTGTTTTAGTATTTTATTGATTGTAATTTGTATTTGTATTGTGTCATTTTTACTGATGTAATCCCACCTTGATCTGTGGGAGAGGCAGGGAATATAAATAATTATAATAATAATAATAATAATAATAATAATAATTATTATTATTATTATTATTGGTGGGAACCTGAGAGAGGGTCTTCTAAGTGGCTGCTTCTGTGGTTTATGCTTATCTAGGAAAGCTAGGATGGATCACTCATGGCTGTCCTTTTGACACCAGTTGAAAACCATCACTATTCTGTCACACATCTAGGAACATCTTGTAAGGGCTTTTAATAGTGCATGGTTTATTGTTTGTACTGATCTTTACCCTTTGTCTTCTTAATGGGTTTATTTTAAATTGTTTTAGTTCTGTGGTTAGTTTAATTGCATTTTATCAACAACTTTTTGTATGTTTTCAGCTTGTGTCTGTATTTGTATTTGTTTTAGGTTTTGTATCCATCTTGAGTACCCAGTTTGAGGGGGGATAGAGGAAGATGAACAACTCCTCCTCCTCCTCCTGAAAATGCTATACTGGTTGAATTGCTGCATCTTCTGAAGCAGGTTTTATGCTTTATGAGGAGATAAGTTGCTAAAGAAAAGGGATTGTGGGGTGCACCAAACATTTGATCATGGGGTGCAGGTTATTTCCCCTAGTATTACATGAAAAAAATCTAAATATATCTGTTGCCTTAAAAGGGGGAAACACTGGGGGTTCCCAACAACAGGGTCAGCATGGGGTTTAGGGTAGCTAACACATCTAACCTTCTGTTTTCACTCGATATAGTTTCTGATTGAGAGGTTCTATGGCTGGTTGCTGGCCAGCTCTCTCATGACTCATCCCATGATATAATGGAAACATATAGCTGCCTGGAGCTGGGAAATGAAAATATGGAAACTCTAAAAACATGTGTGTGTGTGTGTGTGTGTGTGTGACGGGAACACTCTTGAAACCTGGTAAGAATGGGAGATGAATAAAGTAAGGAGACAGAAAAGTTGAATGATCACAGGATGTGTTTGGGGGGAAAAAATAGAAAGTCTAGTAAGGCAGAACATAATTTTGGTGAAGGAAGGAAAAGTGGAAAGGAAGAGTCATGCACAAGGGGGAGAGCATGGGGTTTCTAACCCAGTTAGTAAGGAGTGAATAAGTACTGTGGTGGAGAAAGTATCTTGACTGAGGTGAAGTAGCAAACCTAGATATTTTCAGAGGTGTTAAATACTTCAGTTTAAACTTTTTAACATTTTATTATAATTATTATAACCATGACTGGGGAAAATACAATCATCAGGCTTGTAACAGCTATGATTTATCTATTCTTGAAAGGAATAGATTCAGCAAGTAAATAACAGATTCCTTGCACTGCTAACACTACTGGTTGATGTGCACAGCCATTTTTATATGATTATCAGTAGGAATAAGTTTTAAATTCTATTTTTCCACTCTGTGAAGGAGCCTCCATTCATAGAACAGTTACAGGACTTATAGAAGGAGCTCTTCTCTTCGATAAAATGCAGCTCTCCTTCTATGAATGCAACCATTTTCTGATCAGAGAATAAAAAGTTAGCATGTAAGCCTATGATTTTAACCTATCATTGTTAGTTGAATGCTAGACATGATTGTGTCAGTCAGGGTTCTGTGATGGGACTGTGGTCTCTGAAAGACAGTACTAAAGAGTAGCTGAATAAAACAACAACAACAATGCATCCATAGAAGTAAGTTGTATTTAGATTGCAATCTGTGACATTTATTCTGGTTCTCTGATGTCACATATGAATTGGAAAGCTGAATCCAGAGTAAAGCATTATGTAAACTGAGAGTGTAAGTCCTGGTTGAAAGTGTTTAATATGTGCATATACATATGATTTCTATCATGCAAAGCTATTTTGGCATCATTGTGATGGCCTACTGTACTTTGGCAAATTACTTTGTCTTCTTTGCGGCTTCGCCATTCTTCTTGTCAATTGCATGTCACTGATAATGTCACTTATAACAGTGATGCTGTGAATGCTTGGAATTACTGATAATTTCAAGACACATTGTCCTTTAGAAAAAGGAGGAAGAAGGGTATGTGTTCTTTGTTTTACCTTTGTCTAAGTTCTCCAGTGTATGATTTCCTTGGCAATGGTCCTTTTATGCTAAATGCAAGGACATTTGTCTAGGGAGTGTACTGTGCCGCTAAGATTAGAAAAGAAGAAATTCATTTTTTCTTTTGTAAATGTAAGTGGAGGAAAAGAATCATAATATAGCACAAGCAGTCTTCCACAAGCAGTTACCCCCCAGAAGCCGTGCGGCCCCAAGAAGCTCACACGGAGGGTGGAGCAGCAGCTGTGGCTCTAAAGAGTACCCACATGGCCCCAAGGACTGCTCATGAAGCCCTAGGAAGCTCCTGTTAGGAGTGCAGCAGTGGCCTCGGCCCCAAGCAGCAGCCGCACAGCCCTAAAGAGTGCCTGTGTGGCCCTAAGGAGTTCCTTCAGGGTGCAAGCATCACCCATGGGAGATGCAGAACCCCCTGGATGTCACAACCACTTCTGTAGTGTCACCTCCCCCCCCCCACACCACCAGGGATGCTACTGCTACATAGGTGAGCAGAGTGGGGCCTGCAAACCATATTTGGCTTTTGTAGCCCACTTTTATGCATTGCCCAAACTTCCTCATATTAAAAAAAAATAGCATGATTGTCAGGTATTTTCTGCCTGAGAACTACAAAAATAATAGTCTAAATATGAGAATATCCAAATCACCCAGGCCACCCACCAACGCAACATCACCAGAGGCTTTCTCCCCCTCTGTGTGTGTGTGTGTGTGTGTGTGTGTGTGTGTGTGTTGTGGACCACAGAGGGGCTGGGGGAGATTGGCCCCTGTCCCCATACAACTGCCCAGTTTTTTCTATCCCAAATGAAATTATGTTTCTCTTTCTAATAAGTAACTTCATCCAGTTTATCTAACTTTTAAAATAGTAATTCTTATGTTACCATTTTTTTTTAAAAAAAATAATATCTACCAGTCTTTCAAAAAACATCAAAGAGCATCCCAAGGTAACTGAACAAGAGAAGACAAAGAAAATACAAAGGGTGATGTAAAAGAACTGGTGGTGATTTGTGGTCTCCATGTTTGTGGGTTGCAGATTCTATTCCAGGCTTACAAAGAGCTTTTCAATATAGTTTTATCCCCCAAACAGTTTCAGCACCTTGGATAGCTTCTTCAAATTTCAGATTAAACCAGAATGGATTTATCACCCCACTGATAAGAAGCCGCCTTGGGAAACAATGGAAAGAAGTGAGCCTGGACATCTTTTTTAATATTGGGACCAGAACTGATAATCATTTGCATTGTTTACACCAATTCACCAATTCACCTTAATTTAGGTATGTGCCTTTTAGTTGAATTTAAAGATTACTCCACTGTTCACAGATGCCATTTTTCTGTTTGCTATGAAAAGACTATTACAGTTGTCAACTTCACTCAGATCTATTTGGTAAATGTGAAATAAACATTTCATAATACCCAAGCGTGTTATGATTCCACATCCATTGTGACATTTTCATTAATTATCTTTATTCTTATCACCAGTCCTGATGAAAAAGTCATGATGCTGAATCCTTGTGATTCAGCAAAAGTTCCAAGCAGGTTATACAGAGTTAGATTTCTCATTTCTCTTATCCATGTTAGTCCTTTATAGCTGCTCTGGATGTTCTAGAGTTGAGCTGTTTCTTCATCCTGCTAGGAATCAATATTGTCCAGGAGGATAGAGCAGAGATGAACTACTCAAAGTAAAGATGTTAACCCGCAGGGCAGCCCTTGCATTGATTTAAGAAAATTACATTTTGTAAAGGCCTTTTAATGGATAGATAAATGGGGTTTTAAGTTTGAGACAATGTGTCAAGGTGGGAGATAAAGAAAACAAACAGGTTACTTGATGATGTAGAAGTTCCTCTTAGATAGGTCTTTTTAAGCTTTCTAAAGTTTTTAGATATCCAAGGTGTGTGTGTGTGTTTAAATATAGTTATGAAAGCCCCTAACACCATTTATATTAGACTAGAATTTTCAAATTTCTGGAATTTGCAAAGGTAGACTCCAAGGGCCAAACCCAATTCCATCTCTAATTAAAAAGAAGGAGAAGCAGCCAAAGCTGGAGAAAATGAAATAGATGCAAGTCTAATCCAGGTTATATGAAGGTTCTATGGATGCTCACCTCATGATTCTGGAAAATGCTGTACATCTATGAAATAACACTAGTTTAATGCAGTGCTCTACTTTATTATATCTAATTGTTAATTTTTCACAAAAAGCAATCTTCAGAACCATGAATAATTGAGGGAGCAGAACTTTATCCTGTCTTCTTACAATCATTCTGAATGCCCCCCGCCCCAATCACTGGAGGATCAGGGGATCCTCCTGTACAATGTGGGATAAGACAAGAAAAGCTGGAGGAAGAGGCAGAAAATTTCCCTTCCGTGAACCCCTTGCCATTTAAGGATAACATTAACCTGATGAGGAAAACCTCCTCCCACCACTATATTTTAAAGGTTAACATACTTGCAATAATTAATTGCACAAATTGTTCAATTAAGAACATGGCTTGCTTTATTATATTGTTCTATATTAATACATTATTATTATTATTATTATTATTATTATTATTATTCCACCCTTCTTCCAAGACTGGGACTCAGGGAGGCTTACAACATTAAAAAATAATGCAATTAAAAACATACAAAAATATTACATTAAAGCCAAATTAAATTAAATAATTAAAACAGATTCCAAGCTAAACTATCAAAAACTTTAAAGAGATAAAATTGTGTAAAATACATTAAAACAATATAACACCTCAGGCAATTCTTTAAAAGCTTTTTGTTTTGAATGTTTTGAATGCCTGTCTGAAAAGAAAGGTTTTTGTCTGTCGGTGTGAGGCCATCAAGGAAGAGGCCATTCTGGTCTCTCTGGGCAGAGTTCCAGAGTCTAGGAGCAGCCACAGAAAAGGCCCTGTCTTGTGTTCCCATGAATCATGGTTGTGATGGTGGTGAGATGGAGAGAAGTGCCTCCCCTGAGGATCTCAGAGCCTGGGCTGGCTTGTATAGGGAAATACAGTTTGCCAAATTGCCTGGACCTGAACCATATAGGGCTTTATAGGTCATCACCAGCACTTTCAATTGTGCTCAGAAACAAACTGGCAGCCAGTGGAGCTGTTTCAACAGGCGCGTTGTATGATCTCTGTATCCTGGCCTTGTTAGCAGCCTGGTGCAGCGCTTTGAACTAGCTGAAGTTTCCGAACACTCCTCAAAGGCACCCCAAGCAGAGTGCATTACAATAGCCCAAACAAGACATAACCAAGGCATGTACCACTAAGGCTTCTCAAGGAATGGCCGCAGTTGGTGCAGAAGTTTGATATGTTCAAAAACACTCCTTGTCACTGCAGAGACCTGGGCCTCCTGGTTCAAAGCTGAGTTGAGGAGTATCCCCAAACTATGAACTTGCATCTTCAGGGGAAGTGTCACCCCTATTCCCTGATCTGCCTTTCGACTGAGCAGGAGTACCTTTGTCTTACCTGGATTAAGTTTCAACTTGTTTGCCTTCACATAGCCCATTACTGATGAAAGGACCAGGACAACCTCCTTGGATTGTGATGGAAAGGAGTAGTACAGTTGAGGGTCATCGGCATATTGATGACACCATGCCCCTGATTCTGGATGATCTCTCCCAGAGGCTTTATGTATATGTTACATAGCATAGGGAACAACACAGAACCCTGACGTACCTCACAGACCAATGGCCGGGGGTCATTCAGGTGTCCCCTAGCACCACCTTCTGGGAGTGTCCCTCCAGGAAGGAATGGAGCCATTGTAAAACAGTACCTCCAAGTCCATCCAGATAAGCAATCCAGAAGGACACCATGGCCAATGGTATCAAAAGCCACTGAGAGGTCCAGGAGAATCAGTCCCTGTCTAGTTCCCTGTGTAAGTCATGTTCACTTCAGTATTTATTGAATATGTTATTATGGGCATACTCATGAGGGTGGGAAAGAAAGCAGTCTCTTTCTCATAAGTCATAGCAAGCAAATAAACTGTTTCTGCAGAATTTCAGTGACCTTTATAAAACTAAAGATTGTAAAATATATTGGAACATTGGTATTCAATAAAAGCAAATTGAAGGGCTGCTTTGAACTAGCAGAGTTTTGAGCTAGGAGAAGAGCTCACCCCCCCCCCCCCCAGTTCTTACATCTATCTTTGCTCCTCTGTGTCCCCCATCTGCTGGGAAAAATGGGGATCCTCTGGAAGAGGTAGCACAATAGGCTGTGGAGTGAGGGAAAACTGACGTATAATACTTTCTTTGCATTTACATTAGCAGGAATGTTCTGAGTGTAACTGAAAAAGGGAAGGGGGAAATTGAGGATGCAGCCACTAGTGTACTAGAAATTCTGGATTGAAGCCTATAATGTTGCATGACAAAGAACCTACATTAATAAGTACGTTCCCTTTAGGGCCTGAAACATTAATGTCTTCCTAGCTCCTCTCAGTTTATGAAATGTATTGAAGTCACTATATGTTTTACATCAAACAGATTCTCTTCCTACAAATGAGATTATTATCCATTTTTTATACAGAAACATGTATCCCTAATACCAGCAGTGTCATCATGCTTTGCTTCCATTTCATTTGAAGTTCTAAAAATGGAAAATAAAGTACAACAGCAACAAAAGAAAAGCTTCCATGCTAGTGGAGGCAGTGTTCTTTTGTGCCATGCAGGTGCATTGCTGGACATGGGAATCATTTGCTCTGCAGTTGAAATTTCTGCCAACTTGTACCAGTTGAGCAATTCCCTATGTTAAACACCTCATTCAGGACAGAGGAAAAGAAATGTTTTATTCAAGCAGCTTATGCAATAAAAGACCATCATCTGCTCTGTATGGAAGAATATGTTTTGTTCAGACTTCTCTTACTTGAATAGTTTCTTTTGTGGATAAATTAAATCTTTCTTTTTTTCTTTCTTTGTCTGAAAAAATGTGTATGAACATTAAAATAAATTAATGCATTAATAAATTAATATTACAGCCAGAAAAATCATATAATATATTACATAATTCCTCAAATTATTACAGCATGAATACAAACAATCAAAACTAGAGCCTGAACATAGTAATCTTTTTCCAAACTACAGAGTCCACTCAGATTGCCTAGAAGTGTTAGGCAGAATAATTTATTACTAAAGCATCCAGAAGCTACAGCTTCATTATAAAGACATTTGCTGCCCATTAAATAAATAATTTATAATTTTAGAAAGGAATAATATTATACTATTTTATGACAAAAAAAGGTGATACAAAGCAAATCTGTAGTTGAATGAGAAAAAGTCTTCAGAGGTTATGACTAGATTCAGTGATTTTGTTGTTAACTGCCCTTGAATTGACCCTCAACTCATTGGGACCCTGTGGATGAGACACCTCCAAGATCTCCTGTCCGCCTCAGCTCTGCTCAAGTTCAGTAATTTCAGAACTGTGACCTCCCTGGTTACGTCCATCCATCTGGCATGCAGTCTTCCTCTCTTTCTAATGCCTTCCACCTTTCCTAGCATTACAGTCAGCCCTTTCCTTATGTGGGGAATCCATTCTGGGGGGGGGGGGGGCTACATAAGGGGAAAACCATGTCTGCTCACACCCCATTGAAAACAATGGGGCACAAGTATTGGGCATGCATGTCATTCATTTGATTGTACCGTAGCTTCAGTATAAGCTGAAAGCCATGTAAGGGAAGCCCATGTATAGTGTGGAATGACTGTGTTGTCTTTTATAATGAGTTTTGCCTTCCCATGATGTGGCTAAAGTATGACATGCTCAATTTGATCATCTTAGCTTCCAGGGAGATTTCTGGCTTGATCTGTTCAAGGACCAACCCACCTCCCCTTTTTATTTTTATTTTTATTTTTTTATTTTTTTGGTTGTTTTGTCTGTCCATGATATCCTCAGTATTCTTCTCCAGCATCACATCTCAAATAAGTTGTTGTTGTTTTTTTCTTAACTGCTTTCTTCATTGTCCAACTCTTACACTTGTATATGGTGATGGGAATGCAATAGCTTGTACAATTCTAAGTGTAGTGCTCAATTGTATATCTTTACACTTTAGGATCTCTTCTAGTTTTTTCATAGCTGGGAAAGCTGGTGTGTGTGTGTGTGTGAGAGAGAGAGAGAGAGAGAGAGAGAGAGAGAGAGAGAGAGAGTCCTAGGCATGGACCAGCTGTGGATGCTTGATCTTGTCACACTTTGAAAAACTGTTTAGGGCTAGCCAGGGTCTAGAAGGCACCCTCCCTTTTGTTTGTCTTCCCACAAGACACAATTCTGGGTGTATATGCAGCTAATAAAACAGCCATTCCCCAGTCTTGGTCTAGTTTACAAGCGGGTAGGCACTCTGTCAATTTGACTAGACTAGGCTTCTCAATACAGTGGCTAAGCCCCGTTGTCTCAGTGTCTGTTTTGAGTCTTCTCCATTTCCCATTCTCATCAGTTAGAATCAAGATCCATGTTGGTAATGTATCTCGATTAGCATGGCATGAAAGCTATTCCACTTCTCCCACCTTTGTTTCCCTAGTTCTTGCATGTGCATGTGAGTACATGTGTGCTTATAAGTGCTGATTACTTTCTCTAATAAAAATACAAAAGCCTATTTGAATTTGCCTCTGGAGTTCTGTATGATTTGGACCTGGTATACATTTGAGTTACTATCCTGGGCTGCCTGTTACCTCAGCTGCACTATAACTCTCCTTTGAGGTAAACAACAATTTCCCCGTGGGCAATTTGGGTAACAGGTTCTGTTATCCTCAGTGATGGCATGTATATGTGGCTGCACCAGCATGGTCACATGCACATCACACCACTATTGGGAACAATGGATCCTGATGTCCTGTGGATTTTGCTGTTCGCAGGAGGGTCCAGAATGGAACTCCGCAGATACAAAAAGCCAACTGTAATTGCATTGATTATAATACAATTTTAATTCCAAATTTTTATTGAAATCAATATTATCAAAAAATAAGTTAATAATTTTAGAAAAGACTAGCAGACTGTGGCCAATCAGCAAACTGCTGCATTTCTATTTTGTTTGTTCTTGTAGAAATCAGTGTAACAATCTTCCTTTCTGGGAAGTTGAAAAATGATGGCTTTGAAATTAACCAAGAAGTTTCTTCTTGAGAGATATGATACATCAGTGGTTGCTTATGCCTTGACATAATTTATTAGTTGAAACAGTGCAGTGCGAGGAGAAGGAAGGCAAGGCATGGTGCATTCAATGGGGTTTTTTTAAAAGAAATAAATTGATTGAAAAATCAATTCATTTGTTTACCAACTACTTTCCATTGCAAGTAGTTGCAAAATCAATGAATAGAATCTTCTTTTTATTTTTATTTTTAAAAGCATGTACCCATAGGTCACACCACAAGCAAAGAGGCCACACTGGGGTATGTGTGAAATGCTGAATCTCCCAAAAATTGAGGAGGCTGCAGCTCCCGGGGTGTCTGGGAGCATGAAGCCCCAAGGACACCCCTTTGCAGGTCATGGGGAATCGGCATTTTGCCGCTTCTCTGTGGCCTGGAAAAGTGCCAGATTTGGGCCTCTGGGCTGCTGGTGTGGCTGCCATGGCTCCAATCAGGCATGGAAAGGGGTGGATGCAGGCTGCCCCTTTGGGGTTGTCTGTATCGGCCCCATATTAATCAACTCTGCAAATAATCAAATCTGAAAAAGTCAAAGACACAAATGTGGAGGCTTAATTATACTAAAGCCTGGAGATTATTGTAAGCAAGCCTACTATTATAAAAGCCACACCAAAGTTATTTAAGCAAACATACACCACCCAAGTTTGATATTGTCATTATATTTCTAAGATGTTCTGACCTTGTAAAAATGGAAATAGCAGCATCATTAGATCAGAAAAAGCTACATTCACCCAAATTGTATAGCACACAAATGTTCCTGTTCAGAAAAGCATAGTTGAAGTTTTGGAGCCACAGATTCAGTGTTCTCGCACATCACGCAAACCTCTTGCTGCCTAGCAAGATGTTTATTTGTCTGTGTATGCTACAATAAATATAAATAAAATTATGATTTGAGAGAGAGCTGTCTCCATCACTGTGCAATAATGTGATATACTTTCTAACCATAATGGGAACAGAGAAAAATAATTGTCCATATTCTGATTATATATAATAATACTGGTTAATGAACTTGCAAGAAAATGCTTACTTTATTGTTACTGACATCTTCTTTTGTTCTGGTTATATTCTCATATCTAATCATGTGTTTGCTGTATAACATTAAAAAGGTAGCCAAACTGCATGCAAATGTTTTAATTTCTTTATAGTGAAGCAGGCAAAAGTGTAGCATTTCAAACGTAAGAATAATGTCAGCAGGTGTTTTTAAAACTGCTTGCCAGATTCATTTTTTTAAAAAAGTTTCAGTAGGAGTTGCTAAAAAGCTAGAAGTATTTTCTACAAACAACTCCCTCTCAGCATATGTGCTGTTAAGTTGCATTGACCATCTTTTACTGGAGAAAGATAAACTCTAAGGAAATTTTATATCCATATTCTGTTTCTAATGTATATGGAATGGAAACTTTGATGTTATGACTTGCAGTGTAAACTTATGCACATTTATTCAGAGAGAGATCATGCTCAGAACTGTTTCTCCCAAAAGTGACTTCTCCTAGCCTCTCAGGGTACCCAAGAAGGCAAACCAGTTTCCCATATTTATATGCTATAGCATCTGGTTTCTCAGTGTGTTTTAATTTAGCTCTGATGAGTAATTCTTCTTTCATTAATTCCTCTAATATTGAAGTCACATTTGAAAGAGATTAAATAAGGCCATGCAGAAACATATTTAACATATTCCTTCTAAATGCCAAAAATGTAGGCTTCTAAATGTCATTGAATGTGGCACCAAGGGCCAAAGCATGCACATGCACAAATATGGAAAATGCGTAGCTGTATTATAGCAGCACATGCGACACACACAAAATATACACAAGTACACACTTAGCAAAATATTGTGGACACCTTTGAAGTAATTTATTATTTACTTCAGTACGTTGTTATTCTTTTCAGTGTTGAAAAACTAACTCCATGCATTGTTTATTTTATTTTATTTATATGCCACTCTTCTCCCAGAGTGAGACCCAAGACAGCTCACAGAGGATATAATAACAATACATATAAAACAGTATAAAATTTTAAAAGGACACAAAATTTAAAACACATAAATAAACAAAGCTCCCCTCCCCATAAGCAGCCTCCCTGAGAGCACTACATATGAAAAACCTGCTTAAATAGAAAGCCAATAAAAAGAGAGCATGGAGGGGAACAGTGAAAGGAAAGCACGGAGGGGGCCAGCCTAGATGAAGAAAGGAGTCCTATGTTACTCTTTGATTTTCATTGTGAGGAGGAAGGAACTAATGGCATAAAATTTGAACATGACCAAATTTTTTTTTTTTAAATCCAACCAAAGTACCTCTTAAAATGCCTGAAAATAAGGGGACTCCTGTATGTTACCAATCCCTGTTGGAGACTGGTGAACAATATCCCAGATCCCGGACCCATGCCACTGCAGTGGTATGGCACTGTTTTGTCTGCCTTCTTGGAGCTCAGAAGAGATGGGGCAGACTAGCTTCCTAGGGTAGAGAGTTCCACAGTTGCAGTTCTGCCACAGAAAAGCCCTGTTAAGTGAAACCACTAACCTAATTTCATGAAGTGCTGGGACATGCAACAGGGCCTCTTCTGGAGATCTCAAATTTCTGGCAGGCCATATAAGAAGAGGTGGTGTTTCAGATATCCTGGGCCCAACTCATTTAAGGTTTTGTTGGTCAACACCAGCACTTGGAACTGAAGTCAGGGGAAAAAAAAAAAAAAAGGAAGCCACTTCAGTTCTTGCAGGACGTGTCTGACTTTCAGTTTGCTCCCAAGCTCAGTATCTGCTCATGGTTCCAATAAAGATTCTAGAACCCATCTGTCTGGTGGTAGGGACCATACCTAGTACACTTGGGAATTATCTAATGTTGATCTTATTACACTCAGAGGATTTGTCTCCTCTGTCTTTCAAAAGCATAACATTTTTTTTCTTTGCTGCCATTGTAGCTGCTTGGTTTGTCTTTTTATATTTTTCTGGCTGCTATTTTTTTAATGATTGCATTATTTTATTGTATTTTAATATCATATAAATATTTTTGAGTAGGGGTTTTTTTTCCTATACACTGCCCTGATATCTTGAATGGAAGGAATGCTAACCCTAATATTAATAATTCAAGACAAATGTTGCTGCAATCTATATAGAGGTTAAGGATCATGTCTTGTGTCTTCTTTTCTATAGACATATTTCTTTTTTCTGGACTTTACATGCATTTTCATATATTGCTGCAAAAGAGAGGCAGGGGGGAAACAACCCAGGAAATCCATGTTTCTTCCTCACATTATTAGCCGCTGCTGTATGCATGCTGTGATAAGTGTCACCCTGCCACTTATTACAGCTAGTGCTAACTAAGATAAATGCTGACTTCATGTCAGCTCTCGCTCACTGGAAAGAAGTCAAGTTTGGCATCTTGTCTAAATTATATGTCTGATAGTACTTCAGCTACAAGGAAGAAATGTCTGCAGGGGATATCAGGAGTAGATGCTGAGGTACAGAACATATTTAGACACTGCCAGTCTCTTCTTATCAGCCAATGCACTAACAAATAATTGTTTCAAATGTGTTGCAGTGCCTGCCATGCTGAAACATGTTTAACATTGAGAAGTTGATGAGGATAGGATCTCTGGGGCCTTTTAAAGACTGAGCACTGCAATAGGGACTGTATTTAATGTTCCCATCCATAGTAGCATACAAAGCTTTTGGACAGTGTAGCAACTGTTATAGCAAGGGGTTCTTTAGGCTAGCTTAAAGACAATGCAGAACTATTTGTATTTTCTCCTGATAATCAGATACAAACTTTTTGAATGCAGGAATACTAGCTCTCAGTCATCATATCACAATGAACTTGCCCATTTCCCAGTCAAAATTCCTACAGCCACAGTCATGCTCATCCATAATATCCCAGTGCCTACTCACAAATAAGCTCAGATGAATGAACTGCTGAAGGCCCTCCACATTCTGTTCCATCACTGACACACTTACCACCAGTAGTTATAGCACCCCACAGAGTATAATTGTGGATAACTAAAGATCTGTTAAAAGGATATCATATTCAAAACCATTTATGAAATAATTGAGTCAATTGTGAGTTAAATTATTGTCAATTGGATGAAATCAACCTTCCATCTATATTACAGCCTTATTAAGAGCATTACAGTAGTCTTCACTGTAGGATGGAATTTGTCAAAAAGATCACACACATGGATTTTCTTTCTTTTGAAAATGCTTGCTGTTCAAAATCATTTTAGCCCCATCTCTGTTTTGTTTTGTTTCTGTACATTAAATCCATCCAAAATGTCCTTCCTATTTTTTAAAGAATGCTGTTGTGTTTGTGACAATCTTCCATGTCCTCATTACAGCAGGCCATTTAATTTCCCAGTGTTTTAATAGGGTTTGTCAGTGTTGCATTTCACGCTTGGTGGGAGCTTGGAAGAGCACAACAATGCTGACCACCACTTGCTGACCACGTCAGGAGGCTTATAACTGCTGCTGTGGTTATAAGTCTAATGGATAAAGATCAAGCACTGTTGGGAGAAGAGAAAACTCTGGCTAGGGGGAATCCTGCTCCATTCAATCACTTCAATGATGGGAAAAGCTTCATGTTTATCAAGGAAAGCACATATGCATTGCCTCCTTTCATTATAGTGACTATAGGTATTCTTGTGGACAGTTTAATCTAAAAAGCTATAAAACGAAATACTTGTTTGCATCATTTTCATTGAGAATATTTCTGGATGAAGAGAGACATGATGCGGAACCTCACAACTTCTTTTGTAATAAACTTTCAGGAATTTTGCTTCTTATTTCACACTGCAGGGCTTTAAAGTTAATTAAATTGCAAAAGTCAGCGCATTTGATGGTAACATCCAAGGCCTCAAATATTTACATTTTTTTAATGATTACTAGGATAAAAAGCTTTACAAAAGCAGGTTGCAACATACCCTAAAAACAGCAATGTATCCTAGCAATAGCAAATTGCCCTTTCTGCCTATCAGCTACCTCTATAACATTTTGCTGTTTATTTGCAGAGGGTTATATTCTTGCAACACAACAAAATAAAGACCAGACAGCAATGATGAGCAGTCTGTGCACAATTTTGTATTTGATGATAGTTATAACCAACATGTTGCAAGTAAAATTAAATGTACTGTGACTTTGATTCTCTAACCTCATTGATTGGTAGTGACAAATTACAAAGGGGTGGCCTAACAAAACCAACAAAGTATCTTATGGCACCTAAATGAACAGATTTATTGGAGAATAAGCTATCATAGACTAGTCTTGTCACATGCATAAAGTGCTATTCTTAGGAGCTTATCACTCAGCATTTTAAACTGTCTCCAACCTCCAGGGCTGGAGCCGAGACACAGGATGGAGGCAAGGATTATCACACACTAAATTGCCACTGAGCCACTGGCCGGCATCAGCCCGGGTCCCAGGCGCATGCCACCAGCACTTTTTAGAAGTCAGAAAGCTTTCCAACCTCTGAAAAATGCTGGTGGAGTGTGGCTGGGACCTGGGCTAATGGCAGCTGACAGTTCAGTGGTGATTTAATGTGTGATAATCACTGCCTTCATCCTGCATCCCACCTCCAGCCTGGGAGATTGGAGCTGGTTTAAAATGCTGAGCAATAAGCTCCTTTGTTTATACACGTTTTCATAAACACACACATAAAAGTGTGAAATTCTCTTTGTTGGGATTTCCTTACTTTTCTCCAAAATACACTTAGATACTTGTTCCATTTTTGGGTCATACCAGCTTCTGATTTTTTTTCCCCTTCCAGAAAATGTACACATTTAACAAGATAGGGATTTTTGTATGTATTTATGAAGAATTGTTCTCAGTTTCCAATTGATTAAAGTGAGCTAGTGAACATTTTTCTATTGTATACATTTTAGTCACTCTTATTTTTAACATGTATGCAAGGTTTTGTGTCCATTTATTTCTTCAGAACATAAATATTTCCAATAATGTGCATATTTTCATGGCAAAATGCAAACCTATTAGTAACCTTACTTAGAATAGATCCATTGAATCAGTGGGATTTACCTATGTGTTGGCTCATCATTCAACAGTTGATTTCTTCTAATTGGGGCTAACCAGAGGAATTCAGGCCAATGAGTGGGGGAAGGGTAAAACCTTGACCTGAGTAAATTACTTTTTATCTCTAGATATTGTTACGGATACAGGCAAAAACACATCTGAACTTTTTGTTGAGAACACAGTTGCATACAATATAAGAACAAAGTGGTCTGTTTGCAACACTTGTAGTGCATACTGTCTTACCATCTATGTTGTGCCAATTTACAGCATTCACATTCATTTGCAACCTAGCATTATCCATCAATAAATAGTGTGTGTTCTCCCTCTGTGATTCCATTTCTCTGCTCTCCAAAAGCTTTCTGGAGGTTTGTAGAAAGAAGACGAAAGGAATGTTCCAGTCTCTCAGCAGAAGACCACTTCAAATAAAGTTCCTATTCAACAATGTAATGTTGTAGTACTAAGTCTTTTAGCTGGAAACTGATAATTTTTCATTCAGCAGCACAATGCTGAAACATAGTGAACTGTTTTCCCACTCCTTTCTGAATGCTGACATTTTGAAACCATATTTCTGCCCATTTATTCTCCTGCATAAAGACTGTGCTATGTGGATATCAGAAGAACAGTGCTTTATCATTCATTTATTTGTTCTATATACTGCTTTCCATAGCAAGTCTTAAAGTGTTTATGCTTACATCAAAGTAACAAGGAAAAAGACATTTACCAATACAAAACAATTTTATTAAACTCCACAGTCATCAGATCAATCACCAGCAGGAGGGATATTAAGAGGTGAGGGCAGGTGGGACTACAGTAGGATGGAGGACAGCCTGCAGAACAGAAAAGCAGAAGTAAAACCTTAATATATAAGCAACATACATATTTTAAAAGTTAAAATTATAACTATAAAGTAGTGGAGTTCAACATTTGATTCAATATTTAAATAGTAGGTTGTCTTAACTATGCTGTCCTATGCAATATGTGTTTATACTCTAGCTGTGGTATATCTCAGTATTTTTATTGTTGTTTTCAGTATCATAACATTCATAGGTCTTCTTTTTATATAGTCTCTTACTCTTACATACATCTAGCACATAAGGAAGCTGTCTTTTACTGAGGCAGACACTGGTCCCTATGGCTCAGTACAGTCTACTTTGTCTGGCAGCAACTCTTTGGAAATTTGGACAGGGATTTTTGCTGGCCCTTCCAAGAGATTCAAAGTATTAAATGTGGGAGGGCTAGAGAGAATTTTTGCTGTCTGGAGGGAAAGAACAAAATAGCAATCTGTGTATTTTATTTACAAAAGCTTGTTGGAAGTTGAATTTTATTTCAGTGCTACCTGTTTCTACTTATTTGAGGACAGATGAACATTTTTAAGGTCACAGAGCAGGCTATTTAGTACACATACAGCTTGGTCTTCCAACACCTTTCTGCCGTTTCTGCTATGACAGTGTGCTAAGAACATGGTAGGCTAAAATCTTTTTAACAGGAAGTACATAAAATATTTGGAGTAAAAAATAGATTAGATGGCAGTATTCTGGGTATGCTTCTAACTCTTCTGAAGCTAACAGTTGCTGTCTTAGAGCATGGATTCACCTAGATAATTTCTGACAGAAGCCTGCTCTAAATTCCCTCTGAAGTTTCACATAAAGTATAAAGCAGAACAAATCACTACTGAAGTATCCCATTCTTGAAGATCATCTGAATTTTCAAACAGTTTGAGATTTAGGGACATTCTAGATACATCTTGACCATTTTGGCTAACAGTTGTTGATAGAATTTTCCAACTATTTCTTTTAGTCTTTTTTAAAAAACCTAAACCTTAAGTCACATGATAGAGACCTGCTAGGATTGCTTGTGACAACCCGTTCTGAAAAAGTTATCTATTTAAATCAGGGATGGAGAACATTTTCATATCAGGAGACTTTAAGTCATTTTAAGTGGGGCATCTGTTATTTATTTATTACTTAATACATTTAGTATGCAAAGTGGTTTACTGTCTTTCTCATTAGTTTTGACAATTAATGTTATGAATTCAGTGAAACAGAGTTATCACTTGAGAGACAGGAAATTAGTGTTGGGAGATGGTGGCATTTCCTAGCTGCTGGACTATTTCTCTAAATCCACCTAGAAAATAAGAAAAGAACTGACAAGCTTTAAAAAGATATATGGAGTTAGTGGAGTCATGGATGGGCAGATTACTTACTTCAGCAGCCTTTATCTGTGGTGCAGATGGTTGAAGTCAGAATAGGACTCAAGGGAATAAGTACAGATAATTGTCATAGGGATTTTGACTCACAACTGGCTAAACCTCAGTCCCAGATATTGCTAGGATGTCTGTGGATTGGGGCAACGTGTTTTCTTGACAAGTTTCTTCAGTGGGGTTTTGCCACTGCCATCCTCTGAGGCCAAGAGAGTGTGACTTGCTCAAGGTCACCTAATGGGTTTCCATGGCCAAATCAGGATTTGAACCCTGGTCTCCAGAGTCATAATCCAATATTCAATTCACTATGCCATACTGGCTCACACACTGATTGGGATTGGAGTAATCCCAAATTCTTAATATTCTGTAAACCCTTTCTGCATCTTCATAATTAGAGACTATGCCTGATACATGTTGGATATTCATAAAGTTTCATGTGTGCAACCTGGTTTGCAATGACCATTTCATTGTTTGGGTATTTATGCGGAACATACTCGTTCTGTCATAACTGGGTTATTCAACAAGAAAGAGATAAAACAAGCTCTGGTATTAATGAACCAGCTACATTTATAAAATGCCTTTCATCCAAATTCAGCTCACCTCAGCGTTCTTTGAATTTCTAGGTTGATCTTGCACCCAGGACACTGACAGGAACTGTGCCTCCTTTAGCTTTACTAAATTCAGTGTGGCATAGTGGTTTGAGCGATGGGCTCTGAAAAACAGGGTTTGAATCCCCACTTGCTCATGGAAACCCATTGGGTGGCCTTAGGCAAGTCACAATCTCTCAGCCTCAAAGGAACACAACAGCCTCAGGGGAAGGCAAGCCTTGTGAATGAATACTTAAGCTTCACCGTAGGGTTGCCACTGTCAGAAACAACAACAGCAATATCAGCTAGTTTTGAGTTGATGAGAAGTACCTTGAATATCACCATGAGAAAACATTTTAAAAATATAAACCTAGGGTTTGCTTTTAACAATTCCTGCAGGTTACTTTCCCCCATGGTAGTACTCTTTAGAAAGGCATATCTTTTGGACAAAAAAAGGAGATGTTTCTAAAAGAATACCACACTCAATACCCATTGTCATAAAAGTTCAAATAGACTGGATTCATTAAAACCAGACCCTAGTTTTTTTTAAAAAAGAAACTTTTTGTTGTTGTTTCCTCATGGTAATATTCAAGTTATGTCACCTCAGCTCTAAGCTAGATGCTATTTCTGTTAGAGAATCATAGGGCTCTTTCAGACGTGGGAAATTGGAAGTATAATCCAAGGGCAATCCAAACACAATCATGGGGTTTCACGTTATTGCGAATTAGAGCTTCTCACGCAATTTTGGGCAAAAGGGAAGTCACTCCGAATGCAATCATGGGTTTCATGTTATTGTGAATTAAAGGTTCTCGTGCAATTTCAGGCAAGGGGGGGTTATTTTCGGGTAATGGGAGGTCATTCCGAATGCCTTCCCAACGCAATGGGGATTCACGTGAATTTGCATTGGCTCCATTAGAAGTTGGGAGAAATTCCTCCCGTGTGAAAGAGTCCATAGAGTTGGAAAAGACCACAAGAGCCATCCAGTCCAACCCTCTGCCATGAAGGAACTCACAATCAAAGCATCCCCAGCAAATGGCAATCCAGCCTCTGTTTAAGACCCCCAAGGAAGGAGACTCCATAAAAATCTTTGAGGGAGTTGTTGCTTCCAACCTATGGCAAGGCAACCCTCGGGTATGCAGATCAGCACTGATGATTATTTTGCTCTTGTGTGCCTTTCCAACTTTCCATCCTAAGACCAGCCTATCATGGGGTTTTCTTGGCAAGATTTCTTCAGAGGGGGTTTGCCCTTGCCTTCCCCTGAGGCTGAGAGAGTGTGACTTGCCCAAGGTCACCCATCACTTTCCCTCAGGACAATGTGCAACAAGAAGCCAGAAAAAAAGAACAGATTAAAACAAACAAGCAACCCTCTTGTCTTGCCAGTATGAGCAATAGGTGTCCTTTTCCCTCCCCACCCTTCTTCTCCCTGAAGAACAATATGCAGAGAGACCTTGTAGCACCAGATTATCACAACAGGGTCAATTCCAGAACCATCCCACATTTATCCCATTGCTAAGAATGGGATATTCGTTGCCAGTAATGGGATAATTGTGGGATGGCGCTAGAATTGCCCCTAGTGTGATGATCTCATTCTGACTTTGAGACTAACTGAAAGGAAGAAGTTGGCAGCAGCAGGAGCTTCCTTAGACCGGAGTCCCCTCCCTCAGAGGCAGGTTGTGTGTTGTTGACACATTCTCCCACCCCAAGGGCAGCTCTCTAGTCGGTCTGTCCCTGCTGGGCTTTCCACGCCATTCAATGCACCTGAGGAAGTAGACCCAACAAGTCTAGTAAAGCTGTATGTGTGTGTGTTTGTGTGTGTTTGTGTCCAGTAGTCACACACTTCCCGCCCATTCCCCATGAAAAAGCCCTGGAGGAGGGAGCCAGCCTGGCCCTCCTCTGGTGGACTGCCTCTTAAAGTCCCTCCTGGCGGAGCTGCTGCTGCTCGAGGAGGGAGGCTGAGGTGGCCCTTTGGAAGGAAAGGAGAAAGGAAAGGGGAATATCATAAAAGAAGCAGAAGCAGCAGCAGCAGCCTTGCTGTTGTTGCACCTGAGCAGGCAGCTAGAGAGCAGCAGACTGGCCCCATCCTCCTCCTTTCCCTCTGCCTGGGGGGGGGGGGTGTCTTCCTCTCCTCCTCCTCCTCCGGGTCTCTCTCTCTTCTTCCAGCTGAGGAGCAGCAGCAGCAGCAGCAGAGCCGGGTCTTTCTCTTGCCACCCTTGACTGCTGCTGCTCTTAGCAAAGGGAAGAGGACGGACGGACTGACTGACTGACTGAGAGAGAGAGGAAGGCTCTCTCTCTCTCTCTCTCTCTTTCCCCTCTCCACTCTCCCCCAGCTGCCTTCATCATCTCTGCCTCTCTCTTTCTTTCTCTTGTTTCCATCGTCTGGAACTACGACTCCTACTACTCCTGCTACCAGCACCACCACCAGCACCACCACCAGCCCCTTTGGCTGCAGCAGCCCTGCCATCCATGCCCGCCTTGGAGTGCCAACCCAAGAAGAAGACGAAGAAGGAGAAGTCCCAGGGCTCCGCTGGCTCTTGAGGGGCAGCTGCTCTTCTTTGCCTCTGGAGCATCTTGTTTTCTTTTCTTTTAGGATTGGAAGTTGGGAGAGCTTGGGTTTCTCTCCCCCTTTCTTTCTTTCTTTCTTTCTTTCTCCTTTGCTTCCCTCCTGGTTTGGCTTCAGGGGGTGCAACACAACAGCAAGGCAGAGACCCACAAGAGGGTTTGGTGCCTCCTTTCTCCCTCTCTCTCTGTGTGTGTGCTGGCTCTGTGCTTTCTGCCGGAGAAGAAGACGTTTGTGTCATGCCAAGGGGGCCGAAGAAGGCAAGGGCTGCTGCGGGGCTGCTGCTGCTGCGAGGCCAGTGAAAGGCAGCCTCCCTCTTTGGACAATGACAGCCATGAAGGAGCAGCAGCAGGCGGCGGCGGCGGGGAACCCGGGCAGCAGGAGCAGCCAGGCTCAGCAGCAGCAGCAGCAGCAGCAAGAGCAGGTAGGGCTGGCTGGGCGGCAGGCAGGCAGGCAGGCAGGCAGGCAGGCAGGCGGCAGGACTCTCGCAGGAGCCACTTCCAGCCTCTCTGCCTGCCTGCCTGCCTGCCTGCCTACCTCCGTGCTTGGGAAGTCTGCTTGGCTGACAGTGAAGGAAGCCCTGTCAAAGGGGCTCCCAGTCAAGTGGAGGGGAAAGGAGGGAGGGCAAACAGAGATACAGATATATATATATATATATATATATGAAACATTTTATATGTATATATGTGTGTATATATATATATGTGAATATATATATATATAAATAATATGAAACTATATATATATATATATATATATGAAACACTATATATATATATGTATATGTAATCATATATATAATTATATATGAAACTTGGGAAAAGGCAAAATATAAATTTATTTATTTATTTATAATTATATATATATATATGAAACACTATATATATAAAACACTATATATATATATATATATATATTCTCTTTCTCTCTCTAATGTTTCATATCTATATCTATATCTATATATCTATCTCCCCTCCCTCCCTTCTTTCTCTCTGTTGTTTCATTTGGGGAGGCTGCGGGGTGGCCCTCTCTTCCTGCCAAGGGGGGGGGGGAGGAGGACAGTGCCCCCCCGCCCCCTCCTTCCCGGCCTCTTCCTCCTCCTCAGGAGGGACTTTTCTGGACTTGGAGGAGACTCTATTGACTGTGGCTTCTTCTTCTGGAAGGGCTGGGGAGGGCAATGGCGGGAGGCAGCAGAGGAGAGGCAGGTGGGGCGGGCAGGAAGGGCAGAGAGGGCCCCAGACAGAAGAGGGTCCCGGAGGAGGGCTGAGGGCGAGGAGGGGAGGGACTGGGCTTAATCCCTTTGGGGCAGGGAAAGGGCTGAAGGGAGCCCTGCTGCTGCTTCTCCCGAGGGAAGGCAGAGCAAAGCAGAGCCCTTCCCTGGAGGACTCCCCTCAGGGAATAACCTGCTCCTCCTCAGGCGAGGCTGCTGCTGCTGCCCGCTCTTGGGCCCTGGTGAAGGGGAGCGAGAGGCTGCTCTTGTGGCCAGGGAGGGTGCTGGGCTCTGGCCATAGGCACCAGGGGCTTTCTCTCTCCTTCTCAGTTGCTCTCTCTCCAGAAACACAGAAGAGAAAGGAGAAGAAGGACTGGAGGTGTGGGTTGGGTTGTGTGTGTGTGGAGGGGAGGAGGAGGAGGAGGAGGAGGAGGAGGAAAGCAATGGCAGCCTGTTGTGTCTGCCCAAAGCTCGCCTTCAGAAGCAGGAGGCAGCTCTTTGGGCTTCGCCGGGGCTTTGCTCAGGGCTTTGCCATTGATCCCTGCTCTTTGCTGCCCACTCCAGTTCCAAAAGGATCCTTCTTGTGCCATTGATCGTGTATTTACTGAACAAAGCAATTAGGCGTCCAGCTGTCAGTGCTGTCCTGGTACTTCATCGCTAAAAAAACTTCAGGCATGGAAAGCTTTTTTGTTTTCCTTTTCTACCTTTTCCTGGGAGTCCATGTTTATATCATTGAATCAGGTTGCTTGGAAAATTTCTGCACTTGGAGAACACAAGAGCAAGCGGTTCTCTGGTGAATTATATCAGGCTGGCAAGAAGGTGTTGTTAGATATTTTCTGCAATAAGCTCTGAGTGTTCCTAGAAATCCTAGATTGCATCATAATCGGCTGCTGGATCTCCTAGTAGTTCAACAATGGCAGAAATGGATTCGGTAGCTGTCTAGTGTCCGGAGGTTTCTCCATGTGAACCCCCTCCCTTTCCATTAACCTGTGACAAAACTGGAAGGGCATTGCAGAGTTTGGAAATGTGGGAGGAAGAGGGGAGTTAAGCAGAACATATCACAGGCAGGAAGGTCCTCTCTAAACTCTGCCTGCCAAAAGATGGTTCGGTTCGGTGGTCCATAAAGACACATACTTTCAGGCTCAAGACTTTTGAAATACTTGAGGCGCGGTACAGTCAGGAAACTTTAAACAACCCTCCAAATAATGTTATTTGTTTTCTGCACTTCCATTCAACATGTAAAACCTATTGGACAATATATATATATATATATATATATATATATATTAAAATGACACTGAATATTAAAAACAAGTGTGGTGTAGTGATTTGAACATTAGACTGTGACTCTGGAGAACAGGGTTTGAATCCCTACACACCTATGAAACACACTGGCTGGGCAAGCCACACTCTCTCATCCTCAGAGGATGGATGTGGCAAACCCCCTCTGAGGTAATTTTCCAAGAAAACCCTGTGATGGGTTTGCCTTAGGGTCATCCTAAATTGGAAACTAGCCGAAGGCACACAACAGCAAGTATGCTCCACCAGAGAAGGCCCTGTAGGGACTCTGCACTTATCAAACTATGTCTATACATTTAATTGCTGAATTACTCACAGAAAATATTTACCAAAAGATCAACTTAGCTAGGTTCAAATAAAATAACAACTTTCATGTACTCATATAGGCACAAGGCCTTTGACTTGATGAAAGACTGCAATGTTCAATGAAAGACTTTTCAAATATTGCTTGGTTTTGTTTACACGTTTTAGCATAATGTTTACCCATGTTTACTGTATGCCCACACACAGGGTAGTGGGCAAGATCTCCACAAGACACAACACAGCCCTCATAATTTCATTTCCTATAATAAGTATATACATCGAGCAATGGTGGTTGAAAAGGCAAGTGTCTATGTTGCCCTTAGAAGATCCCTTCCCACGTAGACACTCTGTCATGTTTGGTAACATTGTGCCCATGCTGTTTCCTTCAGAATCATTTACTATGACCACTGGGAATATTTTGGCATATATAGTGAAATGTAGTAAAAATATGGAATCTTAGCAGGTGTTTTTGCCACATCTTTTCACTTGTTATAGATACTGTATAAAAGAAATCATCAGCTTGTGAAATGAATGGAGGACTGTTGAAAATCACTTACAAATCACTGAAGAGTGTCCTATTCTGTTTGGTCTTGATGCTTCTGCAGGCCTGGCTCAAATAATTGCAAGATTTTCTCATCATTCATAAGAGCAGGAAACCATATAAAGGGCAGAAAAACAACTAACTGATTAATACTTTTTCAGTAAATGCTTTAAGCAATCCACAAACTGAATTGAAATCATCATCACTACCACCTTCATAAATCCAAATTTATACAGAACCTCATATGTAATGTTGTTAAAACTAGTTGGACAATTAGAAAACAGAGAACATGCCTACATATTAATTCCAACACCGAGCTCCTAAGGGACAACAATCTGCTGTCTATCTTTTCTCAGTCTCTCTGTTTTGCTGTTTTTCTAAAATTATTTTACTATGTGCTATGCACTTATTTATGCACTCATTGCATACTATCATTTGGTTATTTTGGATAAAACGTTATAAACATGGTTAAGGGAGCCCTGGTGGCGCAGTGGTTAAATGCCTGTACTGCAGCCACTCACTCAAAACCATAAGGTTGTGAGTTCAAGACCAGCAAAAGGGCTCAAGCTTGACTCAGGCTTGCATCCTTTTGCTAAAATGAGTACCCAGATTGTTGGGGGCAAATTAGCTTACAGTTTTCTACACATGGCAAAGTCTCACCTCGTTTTTACTGTGAGTTGTCCACATAATGTACAGGGTGATTCAGGCAGAATCTGGGCCTTTCCAGCACCTCAGTGTTTTAATCTGGAGGAAAAAAAAGAGGTGATTTACTCTGGATCTCAGTGGAAAACTCAGATATTATGCTCTCTCTCTCTCTCTCTCTGTGGACTTTGCTCCATACTGGGGCCAGGAGTGCGAGAAGCATTAGGTGGACAGGATTGGTTGGCTCCAGGAAGCCTGGTGTGTGTTGCTGTGTTTTATGTTCAGCTGTGAGTATTCAGTGGTGAGGGGTTACCACTCCCTCTTCCTTGTGGGGCTATACCTGAGTACTAGGAATGAGTAGAGTGAGTAAGTGGGGGGCTGGGGGATTGCTGCCTCATTCACTGGTATGGAGATCTGCATGCTTACATTTGCCTTTTCCCTTCACCCTCTTTCTTCATTCAACTTTATTCTTTCACTGGTGGGGGAGGGCAGAGTAAGGGGTAGGCCAATCTCCACCCTCACAGCCAATTTCATGGCTGAACATTTTAATAAACGAAGAATAAATAAAATAAAATTTTATTTTGTTTGTGTGTACGTGTGTGTGTACATTTAAAGTTCCCTCACTCATTCACTGTTGTGCCGGAAGGGAAAAAGTATCCAATAGGGGAGGCATCCAATGTGGATAATAGATTGACAGGAAAACAAATATTATTGGTTGATAAGGTTGAGGTATGCTGGGATAGAGCAAAACAGCAAGTTCACTAGGGAAAAATATATGGCCAGTTATGAGGCTGTCCCTTCAAAGTGCTTTGAGTATTGACTTAACAGGTGCACTATCATGAGTATAGTATAGTTATGAAAAAAATTAGCTTACACTAGATTGAAGTCAGTTTCTCCTATTCTACATCACACTGACATTAGCTAACATTCTGGAGGGAAAAGGCAATGAAATGCCTAAAAGCTTCATTCAGAACCTAAATGAACTCTCTCAAATCTATTTGAAGAATTCATCAAATTCTATTTAGCAGCCTGCCATTTGTAGCAACTTTTTTCTGTATCTCACACAATAACTCATAATGAGTTTAAGAGAAACCACAGGCATTCAATACGTGAGCAGACACAACAGATTTGGAAGAGAAAAAAAGACCCATAATGTATCTACGTAGTATGCTAGTTGATTGATGTTTCGATTTCTCAGCAAAAGAAAAAAAAATCATATAATTCCTACAGGTATGCAGATGATGAGTGTTCCAGTTTGTTTACAAAAAAGAGTGGATAATCTGGACCATTTTATATAGATTATTGCTGTTTATGCATACCATCTAAAAAAAAGAAGAAGGAAAAACAAAGCAGTTGTGTAACATATCTGATCTTGGGTTTTATGCATTGCTTGTATTTAAACACATTTCTGATTGATTTCTATAATACTTATTCTCCTTTCTGAATTTGTGGTCATCTGGTCTGGGAAGGTATCATCCGAATCCTCAGTCTGACCTAGAGGTCTGCAGTAGACCCCCACATTGACCCCCTGTTGTTTCTCTCCCCTTTACTCAGATGTTCTGAAACTGGCTTCAGGGTATAAGTCACAGGTATAAACATTTTTGACATATAATGCTACTCCTCCTCACACTTTCTGTTGAGTCTATTTCTCTGAAATGAGGTATACTCCTCTATTACTAGATTGGGATCATGAGACTCATCCCACCAGGTTTCAGTGATGCATGTTATATTTTCTTTGCTGTGTTAAGAGTTTATTTTCATCTTGTTTATTTCCCATACTGTGTGATTAGTATAGAGACATCTAAGACCATGGGATAGTCCCCATAGCTGCTCATTTAAGGTTTTTCCCCCCTCTCAAAGTGGAAGAGCAGTAAGACAGAATGCATAATTAAGCAGTAGATGTTGTGATGGCCACTAATTCAGGTTTTGAGGAGAAAGATAGGTGTGTCAATGACTACTAGATGTGATAGCTAATGAAAATCTCTGTGTGTAGAGGCAATGTATTTAGAAAAAAATGTAAACAACAAAGGAGGGAACCAAAATTTGCTCTTAAGAAAAGTAATTTAATCTGGACAAGTCCATAATTTGCATTGTACTATAAGTGTGTCAGGAAAGAAAATACCAACACATGAAATCCTAGGTTGGTTTTCTATATAATGAGCCTTGTTTCCACTATTCAACAGCACCAGCAAGGTAAAATAAAAAATAAGGAAGAAGACCTGGAGCTGTTTTCTGTATGAGGGGATCTAAGATTTTGTGTTAAAAGTCACTGCTCTTGCTGTGGTCTTCAAAAAGTTCAAATAAATTTCAAGTCTAAGCTTTATAATTAATGCAGTTAATTCAAGAAATTAAGCCACAGCTAGAAGAAAGCCACAGTTAGATGCTAGGAACTCTTAGCACTAATTTCCATGAATGTACTTGTGAGTCTTGGAGGTTTTTTTTTTTTTTTTTGGTTTTTTTTTTAAGGCAGAGCCTTTGTTATATAAAAGAGCACCTCTCACCTGCCTACCAGCTTGGCAGTGCTGCTGCACTATTCAATGGAGCAAACTTACACCTTTTGTTTTAACGGAGGCACACAGAGATGGGGGCTCCCCTTCCATTGTAACCCAAGCCATGCCTTCTGCTTTGTGTATGTGCCTTCAAGTCACCTGTCAACTTATTGTGACCTCATATATTTCATTGGGTTTCCTTAAGCAAAGAATACTCAGAGATGGCTTTGCCACTTCTTTTCTTTGAAATATAGCCTACACAGCATGGGTTGCCTGCTTTTCCCCATCCAGCTCTGTGGCTTCATGCTAGGAAAGTCTCAGGACACTCTTGGTTCTTTCTCACAAATGAATTGTTAATGTTTTGTACTGTAAAGTGGAAAGGGTCAGCCTCCCTTGAGCTGCTGCTGACAACAGAAGAAACGATGCAATTGTATTTATTTGCAGAACATCCATGCTATAGTGCTTACTATTGGAAGAGTAGTGACCATGGACATGGAACTGATCCATGGATCTCTTGGCATTCCATTGCTCCATACTGTGTCTTCTGTATGACTGCTCCTTGGAATTTTCTTTTCTCCTCCTCATTTATCTTCTGTCTTTTCCCACTGGGACTTTTGCCCAAATTTTCCAGCCCTCCTAAGTAAGTTGTTGGAGAGATGAGAAGATGTAGGAGAATTGTTCTGCTGATTGAAACTACTTTGTTGACAAGAGATACTATTCCATGACATCTCTGCATATAGATAGGGCTGGATAGATTTGAATTGCAAAGATTTAATGTTGTTAGTTATTTGATTGATAAACCATTTGTGTTCTCATCCTAAGTGCATTTTGTAAGATACAACTGACTACTGGGCTTTCTAGATTGGCAAAAAGAAGTGTTTTCATGGCTGCATGAAACTCTAGCCTTTAGATGAGAAAAAGGGAAAGTGTGCCATGAACACTTTTTTTTTTTTTTTTGCGTTTTAGGGGAGAAGAAGCGCCTTTAAAAAGGTGCTGGTTTTCCCAGCTTCTTTTTTAAAAACTGTGGAACAGCGCAGCTCCATCTAAAGGCTGTGGGGCAGCTGCTAAGCATTAAGGAAAAGGCAACTTCATGTCACACTTGCCTGCCAATCTAGAAAGCCTGTACATTTTCCAATGGACTAGATTCATTCATTGCACACCTATGTTTGGTTTTTCTCCAAATGTGTATATAGGAAACTCAACATAAACATTCCAGCCTTGTTCTTCCATCTCTGACCCCTGTGTGTTGCTCGGGGAGGTCTGAAAGGGAGCCCCAATTGCACTTTAGCTAAATGATGCTACAGGATAGTTAGGAACTCTCCATATGATTAGGAAATCTAGGGTGGGATGGCTGGAGTGTATTTTCTGCACTGCCCTCACAAATCATATAACTATTTTTAATAAATGATGACATCTTAAGTATTTTTCTGTTTATTAGGGATAGATCTGCACACCCCTTTTGCATGTCTAATTGTCTGTCTGTTTGCAAACACAAGGGACATGATGTATCATAATGTTTTATGTATAAACTGTGCTTGCATACAAACGGATAAAGTGGGATTCTGCACTCATCATGATTTCCTATGAATAGGCAGCCTCATGGTTCACCTGTGCTTTGCCTCTCCTTATGTATGAGCAGGTAAAATAATCCAGGAACTTACTCTGAAGCTATGATCCTAGATGTTAATGCTCTGAAACAAACCTGTATGATAAAGCAGAAATGATATATCTTGTGGTGGTAGTGATGGTGGTTGTGTGCCCTCTAGTTATTTCCAACTTATGGCAACCTACAGATGCCCTATCATGAGGTTTCCTGGGGCTCTGAATGTGTGACTCATCCAGTAGGTTTCCATGGTGGAGTGGGGTTCTAGCCCAATGCTCCAACCAATACACCAAGCTGGCTTCTTGTGAAATCCACACTTGGGTCAAAACCAGTTGTTAGTCTTAGCTAGAGTAGACCCACAAAAACAATCACAGAAAGGACTTAAGACTTGAGCAATTTCCACTGATCCAGTAGATCTAGTCTAATTGGGACTACGAAATGTATTTCATCCAATATGTTGAATTATTTTTATTTCTTATTAAACCTGAATGACTGAATACTGCATGCTTCTCTCTATGTGTTTCAGTACATTCACTATTGTGTATAACCAATCATCTTAGTTTAACAGTTTGCCTTAGGAACTGTTTTTATATGCTGTGCTTGATTCCATTTTATATTTGCATATGCCTGAAATGAAAAGCAGTACATAAGCAAAACTGCCTCTGCATTTATGTGGTCTCTACTTAATGGAATATTTGACTGGCAAAATTACTCATTTTGGTCACAGCCACTATTTACAAAACCAGCTGTTAAATGTGATATAGGCACACTGGGAAAATACAAAGTATATATATTTTTTATTTGCAATGGTAATTCTTTAACTTGAGGACACATTTTTCATGTGGTGTGAATAATACCATTTCTGTACTAGGCATGTCAGTGTTTAAACCTTGTATTTCATTATTCAACTCTATGAATGACACCTGTACTTGGATTTTTAAATAAGCCAACAAGCTATTCTGTTAATGGCATTACTACAAGAACAGAAGTAGACCTACCAGCCTCCAAGTGCTGGAATGAAATATTAAAGGTATTCATAGATCAAATGAATGTTTTAATAGTTCCTTCTGCCATGAATCATCTTCTTCTTGACAAACGACTGTGTACTTTCAGACTCATTTCTGAGCTTACATGGTGAAGAGGTGACAGTAGGAAATATAGCATAGGTTGTCCAAGGATAATCAGAGTTCAAAGGCCACCTAATCTGAATTGGTTTATGTGATTAGTGCTCATATTGAAACTAAAGATATCATCTTTTCTGAAAGTCAGCCCCTTTGAAAATTAAAAAAGAGAAGTAATTTGGATAATTATTCTGTTGTATAGAAAGAAATTGCCCTCATTTTGCTTATTATGACTACATTCCTATTTGGTAAGTCCTACTGAATATTGTGGGACTTAATTCTGATTAAACATATATAAGATTTCCATTAAACGTAACATACTTTTATCATAAGTTTTTGATGTAGACAAATAGCATATTCAAGATAGAGATTTCCAATGCTGGATAGTTGTGTTCATAGAATCATAGAATCATAGAGCTGGAAGGGACCACAAGGGCCATCTAGTCTGCCATGCAAGAACTCACAATCAAAGCACCACCAACAGATGGCCATCCAGCTTCTATTTAAAAACTTCCAAAGAAGGAGACTCTACTATTCTCATAGTTTTTATCACTGAGTGGCTATTATTATTTTGAGCCAAATAAGTAAGATGTTATCATATCCATAATGGGCTTGTCTGATATGCCCTGTTCTTTATTCCATATTCAGGTAGAATCTTCTCTGACAAAGTGAGCTGCTGCATATCCAATCCAACCTTTATAGCTTTCTCTTACAGGTTCTCTTGTATATTGTATTAGCACTGAAATAATATGACTGGAAGGTGAGAAGTCTTTTCATGTCCATTGCCAATGTCACCTTTTTGTCTCCTAGCAGGAGGTGGATATAATCTGCCAACAGCCTCCTTCTCACCATTAGGCAGCTTGTGTTGCTTTTTTCAGGGCCATGCAAGTAACCATGAAACATGAGCTGTCTCAGTCTTAACCTTTAAACATGCGGTTCTTTTATGCTCCACTAAGTTAGATAGAATAATATTCATGAGTATAAAAGAATAATAAAACGAACAATGCTGGTGATGATAAATTACTGAATTTATCCTTTACAAAAGACAATTGGATGACCTATAGACTCAGGAGCTGGAGCTAAAACTTAATCATTCTTAATATCTTTACAGACTGGATCATAGTAGCATGTATTGTACTAACATCTGAGCACTTCTGCTAATTTTTTATGTTCATTCTCTCTAGGGAAAAAAGTGAAAACAAAACAGAACACAATGCTTAATGTTTTATAAAAGATTTTGTACATGCTTTGAGCATTAATGTGACACATCATATATTGGGGCAAAAAAGGAAAGCTTTGGTGGAAAAGAAATGAAAAGGAGCTGGAAGGAGAAAATAACATTTGGTGTCTGTTGGCATCCAAAAGGCAGAAATAATCAATTCTACTTTCAGCATACAAGAAAATGAACAAAGGAAAGTTTGTTTTATTTCCAAGCCTATTTTCAGATCTGTGGTGATATCAGAAGTATATACAGCATGTTCCCTCGGTCCACATCATTTATTTCACAGATGGAGAAGAAAGCAGTCTTCTTAACACATCGAAGTGCCAACTAATGCTCTGTTTAAAGCGGTATGTTGTGTAAAAGAAAAACATAGTCAGTGTCATTCAGAATTTTCCATACTGTGTTGTTGCTAATTTCTGGTAATGTAAATTTTAGCATTCAGCTGCTGATGTGCTCAGAGGGGAAAAGAAAGTCCTAAACTGCACAACAATTATTATGTTTGGACTAATTCACACATTTCTTGCACTCCAACCACCTGCTTCCTGGGCCTTTTGCTAACTGAAGCATAGGACAGCAGGGACAAAGAGAACTACTGTAAAAATCAATAGAGAAAAATAGAGGACAACAACAAAAGTGTTAGAACAATAGACCTCTTCCACAAGATCAAATATATCAAAGGAAAATTAAAACCAGGAGTGGGGATGCTACATGACCAGAAGGGGAACACAGTGCACAATCAAGGAAATTATACATAGGAGAAAAAATGAAAAAAAAAAAAATGACAGATGTAAAAAAGATGAAAGAATGACAGATTTATATGAGGAAGAAGCATTTGAAAAGGAACTCATAATTTTAGAAAGTGAATTGGAAGTTGCACTCAAAGAGCTTGGAAGAAATAAATCACCAGCTATAGATGGCATACTAATAGAGCTGTTTCAAGTAACAAAGTCAGAACCCACTCAAAATCTTACTAAAATCTGTCATCAAATATGGAAAACAAAACAAATTGGAAACACTTAATATACATTCCAATCTCCATGGAAGAGGATACCAGGGACTGCAGTAATCATTAGACCATTGCATTAATCTCCCAAAGTACAAGCAAAGTGGTGCCTAAAATTCGGCAACAATTACTTTTACCATATATGGGATGAGAAATATCAGAAACCCAAAGTGGGCTCAGAAGAGGAAGAGGCATGAGTGATCGTATTGCAAATATATACTGGATAATGGAGTGCAAGCATCTCAGAAGAAAATTATCCTGCAATTTAATTTATAGACTGCAATTTATGGCCTTTGATTGTGTATATCATGAAAAAGTGTGGATTGCTCTTAAAGAAATGGGCATACTACAACATTTGATTATTATTATAATGGGCAACCTGTTTTCAGGACAAGAGAACACTTTTAAGACAGAATATAGAGAAAGCGAACAGTTTCCAGTTGGTAAGGAGGTCTAACTTGTGTGCTGAATGTATCATACTCAGATGTCCACCTTATTCTCATTCATGGTAAGCAGGATTAGACTTGAAAGAAGGAGGTATAAAAATTGGTGGAAGGAACACATTTAAGATATGCAGATGTGCTGACCCCTTCCATATACCCCTTTATTTTTCTCTCTATTATATACTTTATTGGTAACATAAGTGCATCTAAGTTATGTGGTTGGGTTATTATTGACTATACAAAGCAATTGTATATCTTGTACTTTTTTATTCTGTGAAAATACAAAAATAAAGGAAAATAACCCCCCAACCCCCCCCCCCAAAAGATTTGCAGATAACACCATGCTACTAGAAGAAAATAGCAAATAATGACTACTGAAGAAAGTCAAGGGAAAAAGTACAGAGACAGGTTTACAGTTGGACGTTAAGAAAAAATAATAACCTTAAATGATTTACATGTCTTTAAATTAGACAGTGACACCTTTGAGATAGTCATTAATCAAAATGGAGACTGCAGCCAAGAAATCAGGAGAAGACTAGGATTTGGAAAGAACAAGAGAAGACCCCAAGTGTAAAGACAGCAAAGTCATAATTGCCCATACAACTGTATTTCAATTTTTTGAGTATGGTTTGAAAGCTGGATAGTAAAGAAGGCTGATAGGGAGAGAATCAACTCATTTCCAATGTGCTGCTGAAGGAGAGAACAGACTGGACTGTCAAAAAGACATATTAGTGAATCCTAGAGCAGATCAGGCTTAAGCTTTCCCTGGAAACCAAGATTACTAAACTGAGACTGTCATACTTTGAACATATCATGAGAAGACATGGCTCACTAAAAAAACAATAATGTTTGGCAAGGTGAAGGAAATGAGGAAGACTGCATTGCAGAAGGATGGGCTTAATTAAGGAAGCTACAGTCCTAAGTCTGCAAGACTTGAGATGGGCTGTTGATGAGGGAGTGATTTGGAACTGTCTCCTTCATAAGACTGCCATAAGTTGAAGTCAACTCTGTAGATGGTTAACAACAATAACAACAACAACAATTTTAAATCTAACAAATTAATTAGGGTCCTTTACTCCCATTGTGTTAAACAATGACATTCTTTCATTGCAATGAACATGGGAAGATATTAAAATTGATTTTTTTTTCATAGATTTTGTTTTATCTATGGAGTTATCTATGGAGTTTATCACACAACGGGAATTGGAAGTATAAACCAATGGTATAAACCAATACAATCATGGGGTTTCACATTATTACATGAAAGCCGATCACACACATTTTCAGGCAATGGGAAGTCCTTCCGAACCAATTGTGAGGTTTCACGTTATTGCATGAGAAACTATCACATGCAATTTCGGACAGTGGGAGGCAATTTCGGGCAGTTCTAAATGCGATGCGGCATCAATACGCAATCACTTAAATTAGCTGAACTAGCGAATTCACTCAATTCCAAACTGGCCCCACTTTCATTTCTTTTGAAATTGAGAGAAATTCCTCCCATGTGATAACATCCTATGTTGACTAACTGAAGTCTTATTGAGATCAGTGGAACAACAGTTAATTTCATCTGGCTCCAACTCAGAATTCCACAGCTGATGGCCAAGCATTCTTTTATTGGTTAATTGTATATGTGAAGTCTGACCTATTCATCCTTTTTTTATAGTCCGGAAGACGCAATTTCCTGTAAACATTGAGAGCAACATGAAATTTGGTCTACATAATCAGGATAAAATTCTACATATTGACTTATCCACATTATCTACTTAATTTTCACATACATTTTGAAAATGATGAGGGATCTCTGCATTAATAAGTGACTGTTTCCCTTTCTCTCACAATTTTTATCAGGTGCATTAAGAAGTTTTCAAATTTTCTGAAGTTCTTAAAAAAAAAACCCAAGAAGATGATAGCACCATGGGCGTACAATGGGCACTTGTTATCCACTGAGGTTTGGTTCCAGACCCTTCTTGGATACCAAAATCCATGGATATTCAAGTCCCATATATAGTGGTGTAGTAAAATAGTGCCCCTCATATACAATGGCAAAATCAAGCTTTGCTGTTTGGAGTGTGTGTGTGTGTGAGAGAGAGAGAATATTTTCAAGGTGCAGCTAGTATAATCCATGGATATAGAAGGTCATACATGAAACTGGATTGTGTAGAAAGAGAGGTCCATTAAGTTCCAAACTGACCTCCTCCTAAATGAATATTTGTATTAAGAACACAATACTACATTTTATGTTCAGGCCAGAGCTATATAAAAAGCAAACCTTGACACAGGACCTCTCTTGATACTTAAAATATGCCTTTTGTCTCATATTTTATGTATCCACTCTGGTAAAAAATAGAAATAGTAAAAGAAGAAACTGTCCTAAGAGATTATAAGTGAGTTTATAATTAATAAGAGTTTTGAAACAGCATCCAAGTTTCAGAATCCTAGCTTCTGGATTCTCTCTGTAATCCCAGTTTCTCAAAAAAACAAAAACATAAACAACAAAAAATTAAGGGCACAATCAGCTGCTGCATACAAAGAAGAAATTAGCAATGGAGGACCTGCTTTTTCATTCTAGCTTTCTGTTGATCAGATTATCACACCAGATAGATATGAAATTGCCTCTTTGCAAGAGGAGAATATTCTTGTCCGGGGGTGTAGAACACCTAACATTGTTCTCTTGGTACAGCTGCACCTTCCTTTAAAAAAAAAAAGTATGTGGAATGTGTTTTCATTTTTTTTTACCCTTTCACCCACCATTCTTCTTACTAATATTGATCAAGAATATTTGCTCCACTATATATATTTTTGTGTGCATACCTGTGATTTGCTACAATTTGGACATTTACAGCACAACTCTAAACTATGCTATATATAGTTTTACAATCAGGACATTAGAGAATTTCAGAGTTGGAATACACTTTGGAGGTCCTTTAGTCTTTTCTTCTGTTCACTGAAGGATCTTTGACACAAGGCCAACCAGCTTTTAAACACAGCTAGTGAACAGGAGCCCACCTCTTTCTGAGACAAACTGTTTTATTGACCAGCAACTGTTGACGAGGAGGTCTTTTCTAAAGTTTAGCTGAAAGTTACCTCATTGCAGTTTCTACCCATTGATCCTGCCATTGGGAATAACAAAGAACAAGTCTGTGTGAAAGCTTTTCTGATATCTGAAAACATACTCAACACTTTATTGTTGGTCTTATTTTCAGACACCTCATCACCCTGGTTGTCTTCCACTGGAGATATTTCAGATTGCCAGTTCTTCTTCAATACATGGTGCCAAGAACATATCATCCTGGAGAATAGAGTGGGTCAATTACAGCCAACCCTCAGTATCCATGGAGGATCCATTCCACCCCAACCACACCCCTGTGGGTACCAAAATCCATAAATGCTCAAGTCATATGGTACCTAATGGCAGCGTGTCAAATGGCTGCACCACCATTAGGGGCAAAAGCACTGAAATCCTTCCTTTTTTCCTCTCTCCCCATCCTTCCCCCTCTAAGGCTTGGCTTCAGGGATAGTGGAGGCTGGAGTCCCACCCACTAGGAGGGAGCTAGAGCAGGGCTTGGGTCTCGGAGCTGGGAGGCTCCATCCCAGGTGTTAGGCGGGGGTGGGCTCTGAGATCCAAACCCTGGTCCTAGCTCCACTTCCCTCTGACTGACAGGGATCCAACCTCCAACCCCCCCCCCCACCCCAACAGAAGCCTTGGAGAGAGAGAGAGAGAGAGAGAGGTGGGAGAGAGGAAGGAAGGAAGATGGAGGGAGTTGTCCCCAATGGTGACACAGCTGCGTTCAGATGCAGCCATTGAGGACAATGTGAGATTGTCATCTGCTGATGCTCAAATCCATGGGTGGCAAATCTATGGATATTGTGGGCTGACTGTACTTCTCAGGACCTGAACAGTGTACCTAATACCTTGGGTGAAAAACACATAGATATAGAAAGTAATACACCATGTCAACCTTTTGCAACATATAAAGAGGAAAAATAATTTAGAATGTTATTTTCCCTAAGGTTTTGTGAATTTTTTGTTTTACTTTCACATTTTTTATGATCGTACTATTTTCTGTCAGATATACAGTACAGCCTTATAAATCTGTCTTCCATTGGTAAGAGATAGCAAAATCATATTAGCATGAAACAGCCATAGATGGATTACGCAATATACAGTATACTTTTCATTCATTTTGTTCATTCTTTCTTTAACAACATCTTCTTCTAAAAGGATTGATGGAAACTGAATAGGACAGGACAGTTGCTTAGACATAGGAAGCATGCTCAATATCAGAGAGAACAAAAGTGGACAATTGATAGGGTTTAGGCTCATCAAATAAGCCAGTGTCATGTAGTGGTTTGAATGTTGGACTAAGACTCTGGACAGCAGAGCTTGGCCGTGGAAACCTACTGGGCGACCTTTGGCAAGTCACACACTCTCTGACTTAGACAATCCTGTGATAGGTTTACCTTAGGGTTGCTCTAAGTTGGAAATGACTTGAAGGAACATGGCAGCAAGGTCAAAAAGAATGAGCACATTAATTGAAAACCACCACTGCCATTTTTATCCTCATTGGGTCAAACTATATTGGAATTATTTCATGTTATCTCTGTGACTCATCCATAGGAAGGTCATATAGATAAATAGTGAGAGATTCAAGGATCTCCCATGATAATATAGGTTTATGACATTGCCTCAGTTGATATGCTCACTTCTCTGTGGCCCCAGTTGGATTTCTGTCCCACAAAATGGTCAAGAAGTTCTGTAAAGCCAAGTTGCTCAAGGGCCTCAGAAAGTGTGAAATGAGTCCTCTTACCACCTTGACCCCTCAGAATGCCACTTTCTCTGGTCAACCCTTCCAATCTTGCTTATATAAGCCTTTGAATAATGAAAGTCTCAAAGCACATGTTTCACAAATCTTTTGATAGCTGAATTACTTCTTCTAATCAAGCAGATTAGGCTTTTGTTGTAACATAAAGTAATCTTCTATCTGATTGAGAGACTTTTGAATCTGAAAGGAGGGGAAAGAACCCTAAAACACACATTTTGGAAAGTACCTCCTCTCTCATTTTCATTTTCTTGATTGCACTATGACTATGAATTTGGACAAGCATATGTATGTTTAATAAAATGAGATCTAAATTACTGTGTTGTTTGAACACACATTCCACACACATCTCATTTCACCATGGATTAGATTTAGTCTAAGAAGTCTTTAGTTAAGATATGTTTCTATTTCATTTTTGAAAATAATGGTTACTAGCTTCAGAACCAGTTACAATATTAGATAATGGTATGAAGATGGTTTAATATACTGGTTTGTTTTGAAGGTAGTAGTAGTAGTAATAATAATAATAATAATAATAATAATAATAATAATATATTTATAACCTGCCCCCTGAGTGAGCAATCGGGGCGGGGTACAACAAATTAAAAACCAAGTACAATTAAAATATTACAACCCAATCCCTACCTTCCACCCCTTAAAATGAGATTAAACTAGTACAAATTTAAAAACAAATGATAAAACAGCAATAAAAACAATACAATATAATCAATCAGGATTCTTGGGCAGCCTAGAGTTGGTATCTGATGTGTGGCTGGGGAAGGCTGGGTAGGTGTCTTTGGAGACTGGGGAAGATTAACCACTATCTGGAAAGGCCTGCCAGAAGATATGCGTCTTGGCTGCTTTTTTGAAGCCGTCCATGGTCATAATAAGACATATCTCATCTGGCAGGTCATTCCACAGCCTGGGAGCGATGGCAGAGAAAGCCCTCTGAGAGGTCTGCGACAGCCTAGTCTTCATGGGCTGTTGCAGGTTCTCCCAGAGGACCAGAGCATGCAAGGGGGCTCATATGGGGAGAGGCAGTCCCTAAAATAGGATGGACCCAAGCCATGTAGGGCTTTAAAGGTTAAAACCAACACCTTGTACTGTGCCCGGAAACTGATCGGCAGCCAGTGGAGAGATTTAAGCACTGGTGTTATGTGCTCTCTCCTCGATGTTCCAGTAACAAGTCTGGCTGCTATATTTTGGACCAGCTGGAGTTTCCGGATTAAGCACAAGGGTAGCCCCATGTAGAGCACATTGCAGTAATACAAACGTGAGGTAGGATTACTGCAAGTGAAGTCTTGAAGATAAAATGGGAAAATGGTGGTTATATCTAAATTGGTGTTCTTCCAGTGATGGAAAACGTTATGTATTCTGCCAGCCATATGGAGAATGAAGTGCTTTAGGTCAGTTTCCCTTTCACTACCATATGCTCATTGCATCTCATGTGATATTCTGAAGAGGCCCTGTTCCTCCAGATCACAGGAGTGGGATGTTTCCTTAAATCACTTTGCTCTCCTGCTGACAGGGGCAGCCTCTGGGTCCAGAACTTTCCATCAGTGGAAAGGCATCAACTGGATACAACTATATTGTTAATTATGGACTTCCCAGTTTAGCTGTGGCTTATACAAAGGGAAGAAAAAAAATCAGTGTGTGAGAAAATTATTGTGTATATTTCAGCTTTAGCCAAAACACAGTCCATCTAAAATCGGCCTATAATGCAGGAACATACTGTGACAATGAGTTCCTGAGATGGCGTGTTACTGAGATATACACTTGTCCCTCCACATTTGTGGCTTTGACTTTTTATTCACAGGTTTTATTAATATGCTCTCCCAAGGAATATTTGGTCCTCCAGTGCAACTGTATGGTCAACCAAAAGTTGCATTGAAGGACCTAGAGATTCCTAGAGAGAAGGCATTTGGTATTTGTAGCTCCTCAAGTGCAATTCTCTAGTCAATGTCTGCCAGATGTTGACTACAGAGTTGTACTGGAGGACCTAGAAATTCCTAGAGAAGTGTTCTCTCAGTGTTTTTGTTATTAGTGGGTTTTCCACATCCACAGGGGTCCTGTGCCTCTAACCCCAGTGACTGTGGAGGGATGAGTATAGTGAGAATATAGACTTAAAACTCTTCCCAGTAGTATATTGATAACCAGTACAGTTGTTTCATCTTGTTGTATGCTGATAGTAGGCTATTACAGTCACCATCTTAGCTGTTGTATTCTGTACTTTTTTCTTCTTCACTGAACCAAAGTATAGCCTTATGTAGGATATATTCCAATAATCTGGTCCAGTGACTAAACCACTGTGGACAAACTGTTCTGGTCCAGGAAAATCATAGTTCCCAACCAGCTGTGTTGTAGTGGTTTGAGCATTGGACTATAACTGTTGAGACTAGGGTTTGAATCCCAGCTCCACCATGTGAACCGACTGGGTGACCTTGGGCAAGTCACACACTCTCAGCTTCATAGGACAGCAATGGCAACCCCCTTCTGCAGAAACTTGCTAAGAAAGCCCCATGACAGGTTAGAGTCACCATACGTTGGAAACACCTTGACGGCACACAACAATAACAAGCCAGCGGTAGTTTAGTAAAGATACTCCTAGCCTCTGAGCCACATGGACTTCCTTTGACACAGATTGTTCCAGAAGTAACCTCAAATAATACATCTTCATTTTCATGAAATAAAATCCCATCTCAAATGGTTAATTTGCCTCTCTTTCATCTAGAGCACCTTCATCTTGCCACAATTCATACTCAACTTATTGGCCCTCATTCAGCCCTCCACTGCATTCTCACACTGGTCCAGAGCATGCACAGCCACACCTGTTTCATGGCTTCATATAGGTATAAAATAGTGCCAGGAACAATATATCACCTTGTGACAGACTGTGTGTGTGTGTGGGGGGGGGGTGATTCATAAACAAACAAACAAACAAACAAAGCTTCATTTATATACCACTTCATACCGCCTAAGGAGTGTCTAAGTGGTTTACAACTGTAATCTACTTGCCCCCAACAATCTGGGTACTCATTTTAGCAACATCAGAAGGATGCAAGCCTGAGTTGAGCTTGAGCCCTTTTGCTGGTCTTGAACTCGCAACCTTATGGTTTTGAGTGAGTGGCTGTAGTACAAGCATTTAACCACTGCGCCACGAGGGCTTCTGGTGATGATGAAATTTCAGTGAGACTCTTTCTTTAGATTATGACTAGTGATCACTGAAATACTTTTACCACTGTACCTATCACATGAAAGTGTTCCAAAAGGAAAATATGATCAGTGCTATCAAGAGCTAGCAAAACAGAGTAGGAGGAATAGAATACAGGACCTGAACAGAGATATGAAAACTTAGCTGCAATAATAGAAGAACAATGCCCATTTAAACCATTTTTTCAATTTTTTGGATATATTTTAAAGTTTTATTTTAATGATGAGTGTTTATTATGACATGAACTCCAAATGACAGTGATTGATGATTCTGAATATATCAAGAGTGCAGATTGATCCATTGTGTTCAAGCTGATTCAATGATGTGTTGTCAGATGAAATGAGCTTCACAGAAACATGTGCTTTTTTTTTTTTTTTAAAAAAAATCAGAATTATATTAAAACAATATTTCTTTGAAAGAGTTTGGATTTGCTCTACAGATATAATAAAGGATTTTGCCCATAAGCATTTTGCTACTATTTTTTGGCACTTAACAAAGCAGTGAGAATGAATTAAACACTTTCAATTTGAAGGTTTTTAAAAAATATATAACTGAGTATTTCATATTTTGGGTATGCATATTAAAGTGGATGTTGATTATAAGAAGTTTATTGATAAACAGCTGACAGAGATATCTTTTTTGTGTGACTGATGGAACATCACTGGGTCTTTGTCATTCAGAACACCTGGTGTTTATATTTTAGTACAGTTTTCCCTAGAGTATACAGGAAGATAGAAATATCATATGAAAAAAACCCTACTGCATAATGTTTCCCTTTCTGTCAAATAAATGATTTGAAGTGTGTGTTAAGATATTTAGCTATTCCACTGACCCAGTTGCATGATTCATAATGTTCTGTGTCCAAAAAGCATATAATTTTATGCTGAGAAAAAAGCATATTAATATAGTCTGACAACTAGAAATTGTAATAGGCATCTTGAAAAATATCAGCATCTCAATCACTTTTAAGTCATGTACAGTTTAAACAAGTACAGTGGGACCTTAGTATCTGCTGAGGTTTGGTTCCAGGATCCCATGTAGATACCACAATCTGTGGAATTGCCCAGGGTAATTGGAAGGAAGAGAGAGTGAATTATATATATATTTTTGAAAAAAGTTATTTTTGTTGTTGTTGTGAAATGATATTTTGGCCTTAATTGTGAGTTCAAAAATAACAGTATTGTTTTACCAGCAGCAGTAGCAAAATTTTCTTTTTTCTGTCAAAGACTGCTTTTTTTGTACAAAATACAAATTTGCACAAAATATTGTTTTTGTGTGTGTAGAAAACAAGGTTATTCAGTCAAAAGAAAAGGGGAAAATGAAACATAAAAATATAATCACCCCTAGGTCTAAAACACAGTGTGGAAATAATCCAGTTTGATACCACTTTAACTGCCCTGGCTCAGTGCTAGGGAATCCTGGGAATTTTAGTTTATTTTAACAGAGCTCTCTGACAGAGAAGGCTAAATGTCTCACAAAACTACAGTCCCCGGCATTCCATTGAATTGAGCCAGAGCAGTTAAAGCTGTCTCAAACTGGATTATTTCTGCAGTGTGCTTTGGATCCCAGTGGAGATAAAACTTTGAAAAAAATAATCCTTAGTTATGAGAACACTTAGGAACACTTACAGGAAGATATAGTACCCTAGATATTGATGACATTTTGTGACACAGCTCTGTTAGTACAGATCTGGTGGGTGGTGTCAGAGGATAACACTTGTTCGCTACTTGTCTATTTTCAGGTTTGTTTCCCAGGGTACCAAATAATCCTGTCTTGTGATTATCAATACCTAAATGTGGCTGCTGGTGTGTGTGTGTGTGTGTGTGTGAGAGAGAGAGAGAGAGAGAGAGAGAGAGAGAGATGATCTAATGATTTCCAAATGTGTCATCAGTGTGTTGAATCCACCCAGATCCATTTCCCCTCCCCAATTTTGTATGCTTCCCATTTTTGTATGATTGAACTACTGTTTTGTCGAATACCTATCTAGAAACCATTCTAAGTGATAAACAAAATAATTTGAAACGTAATTTAGACAAGAGGATTGAAGGATGTTGGATGCTAATTTCTATGTTGGTACAATGCTCTCTTTGAAGAGTAGGTTTCCCAGATCATTATGGATTCTGCTTTGAGACTTGATTCTTGGCTGTTGGCAGCAACCAGGGCTGTTTTGTGATTTGGCTAGTAAGTCAGCTGCAGCCTTCTTCCCAGCACAGGTCTTGCCATAGGCATTTGGCAACTATCCTGATCAGAGTACTGTTGTTGTGTACAGCTTTTCATTAAAAGACAAGCCCAGAAGGCCTTAGTGTCTGCATGCCTCGGGGGAAGAATAGAAGTTAATGTATTTCATTTGGGTTAAAAGCTTGGGTGAAAAGGCAGCTCCTGCCTACCTTCTTCTAGCCCAAAGCCTCCTGATGCTAGGATGCCAAGGGTGAGGGTCTGATTTAAGATGGTGGACATGAGAGGCAGTCACTCCACACTCTGGACTCAAAAGCTGCCATGACAAGATGGCCCCACATATGGGTCTCCACACACACAGTTAGCACTCATTTATTCTAAGGAAGATACATATAGGATTGACTGTACTCTTCTTCACCTTGAACTTATACAAGACTCTTTGTTATGCACTCAGTGTATCATTGATTAATTTTACGCAATACTCAATTTACGCAATTACCAAGAAATATTTCCTTGGGAAAATAATAGCAATGGAAAGGTTTCCATTCTCCGTTCTTTCCAAGAACTGGGGCGGGAGTGATCATTTTGCTACTCCCATATCTGAACCTCAGGGCAAGCATGGCATGCTCATCACCTGTCTCTTTGGCCCAGTTTCCTTCCTTTCAGTAAAGGAAGGAAAGACAGCCAGAGTAGAAGAGCAAAGGAAAAGAAATGGAGCCAAACTGATAAAGGAGGATGGCTCTGGGACAACAAAAGGAGCCAAACCAGCAGAACAGACCCTCCCCCCTGCATATGACCTGGCAAAGTTCCTTCCTTTAGTGCTAGTGGAATATATACTAGGAGAGTCCCTTTGTATGACAGTCCAAGAAACACATGACTAGGAATGGTCAAGGGCCTGGAGGCAGTGGTGTGGCAGGAAAGAACATAGAGGAGGCAATGACATACTTAATCTGTAGCCATGCTAGGTGCAGGGACTAGGAGAAGGGCAGATGGTGGCAGGTCATTCCCAAAGGCTGCTTGCTTGGGGTCAATGCTGCTGGTACTCCAATGGTACTTACAGCAGTGAGTTTGCTTCCGATAGTTCTTCTCTTTAAAAAAAAAATCAAGAATTTTTTGGGTGGCTGGATGGCAGAGAAGCCTCTCCAAATGCAAGACCTTCCATTTACTTCTGATGAATTTCATGGTGGTTAGGCGGGTGGATGAACTTTCGCCATGGATCTATGGATGTTGAACAGTCCTGTTGTAAATAATGACTGGAAAAAACCTGAAATAGTATTGGATGGAAATGAGTTGTACTTTTAAATTCTACTTTTCACCTTTAAGATGGTTGGAAATTCAGTGCAACACTAGTTTTTCCTTCCATTGTAGGACCTTTTCTGAAAATGTGGTTGTTAAATTATTGATTCACATTTTCAAGTCAGAATGTTATGTGTACAGTTGCAAATGCTTCTGTGGCTTAAAGCTGAATGCACACTGTGTGTGTGTGTGTGTGTATACACATGCATATACATTTCCCTTAGAGCTTTGTAAATGTTGATGGTGGTATTCACTCCCTACTGAATTGCATACTTTCCTTACATTTCCAGTAGCTTACCAGCTATTAACAAATGTATGTCCTATACACTGTCTTTTAGAAGTTGTGTTAAAGTTCAGCTGAGCTTACAGATATAATAATTTTTAGGCTTTTAGGAAGAAATGAAACATATAAATTGTAGTTTTTCTCCAAACATGAGGTGCGGGTTGATGCCCTTTCCATACTGATTTAATCAAGCTGTAGCAGGAATCTAGATTTTCAGAAACTCATTCAAACTTCTCTGAAATTTTAGAGAATGTGGGTTTTCTCTGAGGGCAGAACTAAGAAGCTTATATAGCCTCCTTTAGAACAGAATCCAACTTGCTAGTTTTAACTTAGTTTAGCGCACAGCTAAATAATCCAGTTTATCTTGCCCGGTTTGAATCCTCTTCTGGAATGCAGCTGGATATTACCATATGCATTTTGCCACTGATGCTGCCTCCCACCTAAAACTCACCTAAAACCCGGCTCCCAGCTGTGCTTAACTGGTCAAGCAAGCTCAGATTCCAGCTGGGATTTAGGCGGGAAGTGGCAAAGGCGGCAAAATGCAAATGATAATATCTGGCTGCATCCTGGAAGAAGATTCAAACTGGGCAAGGCAACTCGGATTATTTAGCTGTGCACTAAACTCCCAACTCTTACATAGCCTGAACTCAGTATGCCTCAAAGACTGCTTCTTCTACTTTAACTGTGTTGGTGTTAAGATCTTCCTTGGACATTCTTTATCAGCAATGGCTTACAAGCTGCTGGGAAAGAACATAAAAAGACAATTACAAACAGAACAAGCAACTTAGACCATTCTCTTTTCCAATATGCACTTTAACTACATATAGAAAATCCAGAAACTATTTATATACTTTTATTTTAAAAAAATGTTTGGATATACTGTAAAGTTGTTTGCTTTCTTAGGATTTCTGTGCTAAGTTTACTTTTGATTCAGGATATTATTATTGCTGTTGTTAATTAATATTATTATTTTTGGTTAATCAGTTGTGGACATTTTATATACATTTATATATTTGGAGCTATTTCTGCCACATATTGTCATCCAAGAAGTTGTATCTGCTTAATTTAAGATACACAGGCTGCAGGTCTGAACTCTTTGCTTGCCTAATTGTCAGTGTGTGAATCCACTCCTCCCCTTCAAAAGAAGGAAGACATGGCATCACATTATCTCCCAATGATGAATAACATCAGTCTGGTGGGCTTTGTTTTCAAGAAACAGATAATGCCCCCCCCATGTCTCAAGCCATCCCCTCCCCACATATAGAATAGCAATATGGGATAGCCAGTCACAAGTTCCCAGGCCTGAGTAGAAAAGTTTTGGGTGCTCTCACAATTGGTTACATAAGAGCCAACAAACTTACTTCTTCAGCAGTTGTATACTGCTGAATTGGTGATTTATTACATCTCCCTTCTGCATCTTGGCAACATCTATGAAAGCTACCAGAATAGTTGTAGACTGTGTTACAAGAATGCACGCCCTTTTCCTCATTGATGTATAAACTCCCTTTCAAATATATTCAGGTTCTTTTTGCTTTGGCTGGAATTTGTGGTTGGTGTTTGAATGGCGTAATTTTTATTAATTAGTGGTGATTCCATGATTTGAATTTAAATTTATCTTAAAAATAAGGTTGTTGTCATTATTATTATTTAATTATATATCCCAGCCACTGTTCTGAGATCTAAGGATGGCATGAAATTAAAACAATCTAAATAATTTAAGCAATTAAAGATAAAAGCAAAACAATTCAGTAAGATAAAAGCATATCAAACATTTGTTTTTAAGCCCTTTGTACTTGATAAAGGTTATCATGTTTAAACCAGAAAATTATTCTGTTTTCTGTATAAACATATCCTAGGGATGTATAAGTGATGCTTTTATACTCATTTTCAGTATCTTTGGAGATGCTATGAAATACATTGAAGAAATATGTTTTTTATCTGACAGTGAGCAATGGCACTTGCTCATTGAAAACAAACTTTAGAAATGAAATGTTGTTTCTGAAATCAAACTTGTACATTATGTAAGCTGATGTGGGACATAAGCAAATACAGTTCAGGCTTTTCAAGTTTTGACATCTTGTCAGAATCTGTACGTCTGTTAAGATGAAATTGTTATGAGTACATTTTTTCTTTAAACCCTGATGTATTTTTGGAGGAGAATTTGTTCTGATTCAGCTTGTACTACCTGCCAGACCATCAATTTGAAGGCCTAGAGAGCACAGTTGCTGTTGAAACACCCCACCCCATCCCCCCAAAAAACCAGAGGAGGTAGAGAAGCAACAAAATCAAGAAACTGAAACTGTCAGATAGTTTTCTTAAGAATTCCCTTGATTTGTGTGAATCCTGTTTCACTTTAGAGAAAACAGTGGTATTAGGTCTGTCTACTGTCTGCAAGTTACATTGTAAGAGGTGTTTGAAAGAGGAATAAGTTGCCTTGGTAGAGTTTCCTTCCTTAGAGGTTTTTAAACTGAGGATGGATGGCCATCTGTTGGGAGCGTTTTGATTGTGTCTTCTTGCATGGCAGGGGGTTGGACTGGCTGGCCCTTGAAGTCTCTTCCAACTCTATGATTGTATGATTTTGGAGTTTTATAGCATAAGTCTGCTCAAATATAAACCCCACTGAGTTCAGTAGGATTGACCCCAAGGAAGGTTCCAGGTGGACTGGATGATCGTTCTGGTCTCTTCCAACTCTGTCATAGAATTCTGTGATTCTGTTCTATACACATAACAGTCTCTAACTATAGTAAAGCAGTAATGTACCTGGAGGCTGATGTTGTAATGATTGTAAAAGCTTATATGAAAGCTTATATGAAAGCACACTCAATCCTAATTTTATACAGTATAGAAAACAATAGGATTGTAGCAAAACTTTGTTTTTCTTTGAGGTCCCACTGATTTCATTGGACCAATTCCAAGTACATATTTATCAAATTACAGTCAGCCCTTTTTTTCCATGGATGCTTTATCCATGGATTCAACCATCCATGTTTGAAAATATTATAAAAAGATATAAATTTCAAAAAGCAAACCATTTGAACACCATTTCAATACACCATTGTATTTAATGGAACTTGAGCATCCATGGATTTTGCTACAACAACAACAATAACAATAACGACAAAAATGTTTATTTATAATGCCATTTCTACCAAATGGTGGTAAATCAGAATATATCAAAAAAGGTAAACAATAAAACACCAAATTATAAAATACTAAAACAATATACAGTTGTCCCTTGACTTTAGTGGCTTTGACACTTGTGGCTTTGATTATTTGCAAGCAGTTCACCATGTGTGCATTCACTCCTTCTTCTCCTCCTTCCTGGGCTTTTTCCCTGGGAGAAAAATGTCCAGGAGGGAGGGAGCAACTGGGAAGGGTACACCATGTTCCCTGCTTTCCCCCCATGCTATAGCCAGCTGAGGGAAGCTATAGCATGGGAGGCGGGGAGGAGCACTCTCTCACACACCCCTCTTGTCTTCCCCTGTGCTATAACCAGCTTCCCTCAGCTGGCTGTAGCAGGGGAAAAGGTGGGAAGGGTGTTCACATGCTCTCCTTCCTTCCCCTGTGTTAGAGCCACCTGAGGGAAGCTGGTTACAGCATGGTGGGGAGGGGGGAAGTGTGCATGTATGCCTCTCCTGCCTGCTTATTTGTGGTTTTCCCACTTTGGCGGCGGAGTGTGTGTGTCTTGCACCCCTACCTCCTGCTTAAAACAAAAACATCTTCGATCTGCCTCGGCCTGGGAATAGAGGCAGGTATCCCAACCTAGTGCCCATATCAGTTTGATTTGATTGCCATCTGAAGGGATAAGTCTGGATAGGATTTGTTTGGAAGCCCAGTTCTACCATTGGCTGTGAATGGACAGTGGGTGCCATCAGCAAAAGTGATGAGATGCTTCTCTGCTGTGTACCTTTTGCTGTATCTTTTACCAGCAGTGGAGCTTATGCTATAGCTGTAACATGGGACAGTGTTCAGCACTGAAAGAACCCTTGGACAGGTCTGTAACTACAGTCCCAGAGTGAGGGACCAGGTTCCTTTTTGTACCCAGTTTATCATGAAAAAAAATTGGCTTTGCAGCCTATGGCAGAAGAACATGGGTTTACAAGGTAGAGTAGAGCTCGTGCAGGTTAAGTACCTCATTTCTTGTCTGCACCTAGCCTTTGATCAAAAGATTGTGGGCAGTGCTAGTTGAGGATCAACTGAATATAAACTTTTTGTCAAAAATCCCAAGCCATATATTCTCTCTCTCTCACTCACTCTCTCATCTACTTTATACCAAATGAGGAAGGACAACTGATTGCTAGATGGGTGTTCTGAAATAGGTTGCAACTGGTCATAACTACAGATCAGGAAGAATTAATGTGATTCACACCAGTGGCATGCTTTGGGTGGTCCAGGATGTATGGACCTTGCCTGATGACACCCAGAAGAGGGGTAATGCTAAGTTGGGCCCAAGGGGCACATGTGTGCACTTGCTGGCTGCTCCATCGCCAGGCTTCCTCACAATGGAGAAAGTGTGGGGAATGGAGCAGCAGAAGCCTAACCTGCACCGACGCTCCTATACACTTTTTCTCCCACTCCTGTGGGGCACTTTCTGGCACAAGTCCTCCAGGCCACAGTTCGTGTCTCCACCCAATGTGACAGACCAGTGGCTGTGGGATAAGGGGTGTAGCAGGAGCAGTGGTCCATCTTGATCACCGCCAGTTGCTCCTAGCCATCTGGCATTTGGTGCCACCTCCTCCCTCCACCAGGGGGTGCCTGATGCCTCCAGTAGGGAGAAGCTCTCCAGGGCATGGGCAAGTTGGAGGTTCAAGGGCATGGTGGGAGAAAGAAAAGGGAAGAAGTGAAGCCACCCTTTTGCTGCACTGGAACCTTCCTTCTTCCTCCCTCCCATGCAAGTGAATCTCCACTAAGTGGCAGAAATTTACCGCTCCCTTTGGGATGCTGAATTAGATTAGTTAGAGCTGAATGGAGCCCCCCTGGAGAGTCTACCACTCTTCCTCCCTCCCAGAGGGGTGTGTATGCACCCTTGCCAACTGCTCCATCCCCCTGTTTCCTCCCAAGGACAGCAGGAGGGGCGCACACATGCTCTTCCTGCACCAGGTGACACCATAGTTGGGGAAGCCACTGGTTCATATATTAATGGTGATTTGTTTAATTGTTTAATTGTTTAACTTCACTGAAGACATCTAAGTATAAAATGCATGTAAACCTAGATATTTTGACATTTCTAAATTTTGCAGCTTAGCATTTATAAAATTTCTTAGAGCAGAGTGAAAATTATCCTTAAAACTCCATTGTATTAATGGAAATCACTTGCAAAGTATAATTATATTATACTAAATGATGTACAAAATGCACACCAAATTGTGTACAAAAGTGTATATCTTCATGTGAACTTTTTTTTTTAAACCCACAATTGATGGAAAGGAAGGGAGTAAACTTAAGACTAGAGAAATGAAAACAAGAGTTAAAACAGGACAGTGCTGATAAAACAAAACAGGAACATGTTTTCTGTGGGTACTGAGAGGAAGATGAAGAGGAAATTCCATTGACTTACCACTTTGGTCAAGGAGTACAGGGCAGGAAAAAGAGCCTCCTTTAGGGTTTGAATGGGTTTGAATGGGTTAGAACAGTGGTTCTCAAACTTTTCCCCACATGCTGGACAGATTCTAGATGGTTGGACTCTATCAAGGAGGTCGCAGGCATGAATTTGCAAAATTGCAGAACCTAAGCAGAGCAATGAAGTATAAAGAGTCTTGGAGGTGTCTCATTCACAGGATCACCATGAGTTGGGAATTGGGATTGACGCAAAGTTGATTAACAACAAACAACAAATGTCTCACATTCTGCATATAATCTCTTGATGAGTAAGGTCGCAATAGCCATTAGAAAACATGCTCACAAAGCTCAGACTTTTCTCCAAATCATTTTTAAATCTGAGTTCCAAAGCAAGGCGATTAATGTTTAATTATACTGTTGGAAACATCATACTGAAATGCTTATGAAGTTTAATTTCAACTATACAGAGAACCATTTAGAATATGTCTCTGTTAATGAAAGGTCTTGGATCAGCCAGATTTCCAACTTTTAATCAAGAAGGCTGGGTTTATGTGGGGAAATTACTGTCATTTCAGTTACTGGCCAATTTGCAAAAGTACCATTCTATTAAATATACATTTTTAATACACTGTTCACTCTCTGATACTGATGTTCGTTGTTATTACAGTATGCAATTGTGGTATGAAAGTGTCTTTCTAGTAGCTGTACCAAGACTTTTAATTGTTCCCTCTGTGGAAATTCACATGATTTCTATTTTTCTATTCTTTAGACATAAATTGGAAAACAAAATCATAAACATGTAGTATTAGCTCAGCTACTGAATTACATATGCCAGTGACTTCTTATTTTAATTGCTGATTGTGTAGGTGATTTTGTATTGCTAACACTTAAATATATTTATTTGTAAACCACTTTGGGTGTTCATTGAGCAGAAAATGTGATATAAATAACTGCTTAAGGAGAACAGGAACAAAAATATCTTATAGTGTCAAGCCTTGCAGAAGTTAATGCACCATGTTAACAGAAGTTTAAAAATAATTCCATTAATTCTGTTAGCAACTTTAATAAGTTCTATGTCCTTGTTTTAAGTATATGAAAATCTCTTTGTAAATCCCATAGGTGCAATTACTTCTGTTCAGAATGGATTTTTGCTGCACTAAGACCATGTACCTGCTACATTCCCATTGAACATATTAAATAAAAAAAAACATGTTTTCTGCAGGATAAATTTCACTTTAAATATTGAAACCAATTAAGAAATGAAATATATGTTCACGTTGGACTCTTGGATGCTGTGTTTAAGATGACAACTGCTTAATTCCTGTCTGAAGCCTTTTGGCCTTTAACGCCATGTGTTGCTCCTTAGAAGAAAGCAAAATAAAAGTTCCTTAGCTTTGTTTTCCTGTCCTTGTCCTTTAGCTGAACTTTTGTTTTTCAAACTCTTACACACAATGTGCTATGGATAAATAGATCTAAGATGATACATGGCAGTGTTGGCAATCTGAATCTTGCTCAGTAAGGGTTATGTTATGACAAAGCTTAATTAAAATGGATGAAGCAAGAGAGTTTCAAACCCCATCAAACATTCTGGCATAGACTTGCTGATATCTCAGCAGCATACTAGAAACTGGTCCACACGTTGCAAAGTTTCTTTGATGTCAGTGTCTGGCTGTCTCTGGGGCCTAAGAAAAAGCATGGTCTGAAACATAACTTATCTATAAGCATTGTTGCTAAGCCCTTCAGCACAGCTGCCATGTCTGTATGGATTCTATTTAAAAATCTTAAATTCAGTCCCCATGGCACTTCCTTCACAAAACCAGATTGTGCATCAAAGGATTGCCCAAAGCTTTCTGATAGAACTATTTGTTGAGACTGATTAACATGGTTGAAAGTACTGAATTTGAATAAAGAGCATGGCATAAATATTGTACCTTCAAAGTGTTCACTAGAATCCTTTTGTGTTTCCAGAGCAACTAACAGTGAGGTATTGGCACCAGCTATCATTTTATTTCATTTTTTTCAGTGCTTCTTTTTTCACTTTTTGAAAGTGCTGGCATTGAATATACGCCAAGTGCCGTTGAACCTGGAGAGGTTTGGTTGGCTTTATCATACCAGAAAGATTACTAGCATTGTGGTCAGTTTTATAAATAGTGTATTCTGAAAATTTAAATTGAATTAATTTTTAACCAACTCTAATAAACAAGAGTGGTTATTTTGAGTGTTCCCCATTTGATAAAGTAGCAAATGAGGGTCTTGAAAAGATAATGTATAAGTTTGTTGCCACCTTAAAGAAGACCATTCCAATATTATCCATTTACCTAATCCACATCAGGGATTCAGATGATCACCCTATGAAATTTGAAGGCTCAAAGGTGTGAACACACCTATTACAATATTTGGATTCCATGCATTTCTCCTGCTGCTTCCTTAGGGTTTCCTTTGGAAAATGTCTAAGAGATGATTTTGCAGGTGGCAGATATGTACCATAATTTTCAATGTGCCTTTGTGCTGCCAAAATCTTAACATTAAAAAAATATATCTTGCAGCTGTTGCACTATAATTTTATCTAATATATTGGAGTGGAGTCCAGATATCAAAGAAAGAACTATAGGAGATGATCCACAAACAAGATCAGATAGTCTTGAACATTTCCATCCCTAAAAATCTTGTCTTGGATTCTTTTAATGAACTCCACCATATGTTCAAAGCCTGGAAAGGTTACTTGCTGGAACAATAGCTAGTGGTCAGTGCTAACTGGAGGGACTCTGGTACTCCAAAAAGGTAACTTTCTAAAGCTTTGTACATGTTCAATAATTCCACTGGTTTCCATCAATTGTAGACTGCAGGATTGTTGTTTTTTCCTGAAGAAAGAGCTTTGTTTTCTTTTGGTTTTTTTTTTAAAAATAGTTTCATGTACTTCGAAACAATTTATAATAGTCAGTAGCTATTGCAGTCATGAATTTGTTTAAAATATTATTTGTGCTGGATAAAAATGGTAAACCACACACTTGGCACAGTTTCCTGATGAAACCAACCTGTGACACACAGATATAAATTGGTCCATTACATTTTAATTTTTTCCTTTGGATGGGCTGGAAAGCTACATATGTTGTGGATTAGTCACAGAACTTAATCCTTTGCATATTTACTCAGATTGAAGTACTTCTGGGCTCAACAATTCTTTTCCCCATGTAAGAGTGCATGGGATTACATTGTTACAGCACAATTGTATGCATGAGCCTTATATGATGTACGTCATATAGAGTTGACTGTGGGTTACTCACAGAAAAAAAAATGAATGAAGGGTTTCAGTGTAAGTGTGCATGATGGCCATGAAGTATCAAAGCAGGAATGAGATTGTAAGAACCTCTTGTTATCCTGTGTAATGCAGGATGCCAGAGCCAGCATGGTGGTTTGAGCATTGAACTATGACTCTGGAGACATGGGTTTGAATCCCTGCTTGGCCATGGGAAAACACTAGGTGACCTTGGGTAAGTCACGCTCCCCCAGCTTCAGAGGAGGGTGACGGCAAAGTCCTCTGGACAAATCTTGCCAAGAAAACCCCTTGATATATTTATCTTTTGTTGTTGTGTGCTTTCAAGTAATTCCCAATTTATGATGACCCTAAGATGAACCCATCACAGGGTTTTCTGGGCTGAAAATGTATGACTCACCCAAGGCCACTTGACAGGTATCCATGGCCAAGCAGGGAATGAAACCCTGATCTCTTAAGCCATAGTTCAGTGCTCAGACCAGTACATTCCACCGGCGATAAGTCTGAAATGACTTGGAGAAACACAACAACAACACAAGATGATAAAGCTCTGAGTCATACAGAGGGATGGTGGAACATCAAAGCAGAACATCTAGGTTATTTTTAGTGCCATATTAAGGCAGGTGGCAAAGAGAAGAACACTCTGAAAGCAACATATGTGTAATATCAAATTCCCATTTGCTACAGTGGTTCTGCTCTAGCTGGAACTAGCAGTTGGGTGTTAGACTTGTATATGGCTGCTGATTTTGAGGAGAAATTGATTTGTGTGGTCCAAACACTTTTTGTGAAATAATTATGTAGAGTAATTAGATTTCAGTATTGCGGGGTAAAAGAGAGTAAAATCTTCAATTATAAAGAAAAACAACCTTGCCAGAGTTAGAACTTGGTCTCAGGTCAAGCAAAGTGCACTTATTTAAAATAAATAAACTGATGTAAATAAACATCTGAGTGTTGTTATTACATTCACAAGAGGCAGATTGCAGTTGTTATGAATATTACATTCAAAATTGAAGAGCTGCACTAAGTGCTTCTGAAGAAAGAGTAAACCACTTTAGTTTTGTTTTTCCAGATAAGAAGTAACAGAGTTTGTTGTGCTTTTTAGTTTTGAGCGTGTCATTCTTAGCAAAACAGTCAGTTTGTTTTAATGGTATGCTTCTAGAAGCAGATGTGCACTGGATACAATAATGTAGTACATTTGATTAGGCTAATATTGAGTCAGTACTTTGAAACTGAACACTGCTCAGTTAAGATGGAGGTCATTTTGATTATATTTGTTTTCCATCTCAAAAACTAACTGCTTGATTCCTTATCTCAAGAAATACATTTTCAACTGGAGACATAAGTCCATTATTACATCCTCTATCTGTTATTCAATATGTGATATATATGGTCAGTCTCACACTCATGCAATAATGGAGAAGATTTTGCCTAAAGAAATAGCAAACTGTTGGTGTGAGCTGGCCAAATCAGAAGAGGGAGAAAAGGCTGCAAATTTAGAGTTTAAATGCCAAAGATATAGCAAACAATAAACAATTTCCTATCTCTTACTGGGAAAATGCGGTCCAAGTTACTGGTAATAAAGCAAGCTAAAAAAAACCCAAACATCTTCATCTTAGCTGCCATTACTAGCAGGATCTTTTGATAGGATTTTAGATGCTAGTAGCATATTTGATGTTATCCTGTTGTTGTGTGCCTTCAATATATTTTCTAGTTATGGCGACTCTAAGGATCCCTGTCATGGGATTTTCTGGAGCGAAGAGTGTGTGACTCACCCGAGGTCACCAAGGTTTCCATGCCTGAGAGGAGACTCAGCCCCTGGTCTCCAGAGTTGTAGTCCAGTGTTCAAACCACTATCCCCCACTGGCTCTCTCATGTTACCAGGACCTAGAAATAAGAAAGTGAATGAATCAAACTGCTGAGGTAAAGAAAGCTTTCAAACAATTTTATGTGTTATTGGGATAATTTTTAGTATATCCCAAGCATGGTGTGTGACAAAAATGTGGTGCAATGTGTATTTAAATGACATTTGTTTGGGGCTCAGAGCTTGGACTAATCCTGGCATGTCATAGATAAAACTATACAGTGTTTCACCAAGAGCACATATAAAATAACAGTCACATAATCACTTTAGTATGTAGTTAAAGAGACCATGCACTAAAATGACATGATTGTGCTAATTCTTTGCATTCTCTGAATGCAGTTACAGATCATCTGTGTTTACTAAGCTATTGCTTAAATATGATATATGCAGAAAAAAATCAGTTTATTTGAAAGTATCAGAAAATTCTTTGCTCTAATGAGAAATCCGAATTGTTACAGATTCTGGATCACAGATATATCTGTTTATATTTTAGCACTTCACATTTTCACTAAGTTGTCATTTTGGAACATTCAATCACTTCATATTACCTAACCTTCAGATACTGTAATATAATATCTGTATAAAAGTATTTTATATCACCAGTCTATCATGCAAACATAAAGTCATTTTTATAAAAAAGATTTTCCAGGGCATCATAGACTCAGTATGTCATCCACAATGTCAACAGAGCGTGTTTCATGTTTTGTGTTTCATAATTTCAGATAGTCCATAAATTCCTGTGGTTGTTAAGGTAATGTAGTATACAACTGCAGTTTTATGAAAACTATTATTTGCCTGAATGAAGTTACAACACGTGACTGGAACACCACATAGAATTGTGTTGTAAATATTCAAAGAAAAAATGTATATGGGAATCAATGCTGAAATCAGTACTAGTATAAACATCCTTCACACACACCTGTACACACAAAACAGACTTTGTGGAATTGAAGGTTTTCACGGCTGGCATCCATAGGTTTTTGTGGGTTTTTCAGGCTATGTGGCCATGTTCTAGAAGAGTTTATTCCTGATGTTTTGCTGGCATCTGTGGCTGGCATCTTCAGAGAAAACAGACTTTTCCTGATATAGAAAAGAAAGTAAGATAAAAATGAAAAACAGAGAAAAGTAATTTATATTATTATTATTATTATTATTATTATTATTATAAATAATGATCAATTTTATTTCTTTCCTCTCTCCTCAAGGCTTGAGGAGGAGTACAATGCATTAAAATATAAAACGCAATTAAAAATGTGTAATGGTTAAAAGGTAAAGGTTTTCCCTTGATATGAATGACTAGTCATAACTGACTGTAAAGGGTGGTGCTCATCTCGGTTACTAAGCTGAAGAGCCAGCACGGAAAGCTGTTACCTTCCCACTGAAATGGTACCTATTTATCTACTTGCAATTGCATGTTTTCAAACTGCTAGGTTGGCAGAAGCTGGGACTAGTGACGGGAGCTCACCCCACCATGTGGCACTTGAGCCTTGAACTGACCTTCTGACCTTAACAATTGTCAGAATTGGTGTCTTAGCCACTTAGCCACTGAATCCTGCAAAACACACACACACACACACACACACACACAGCCCCTCTATATAAACCCTTAGTTAAACTACAATACAATAAAATCATTAGAATATACTCATAAGAACACATATACATATTAAAAAGTCATGATTTAAAATTGAATGACTAGGCCTGCTGGAAGAGATATGTCTTTAATTCTGTTTTAAATTCAGTCAGTATTTTTCAGCTGTTGTATCTCCTTTGGCAGGTCATTCCACAGTTGGGGGACAAAGGTCCTTTGGGAAACCATTGCCAGTCTAATCCTGGCTGGTTGGAGCAGACATTTCCCAATAGGCCTGAGTGTACAGAGAGGATTGCGCAGAAAGTGATCCTGCGGGTAATCTGGACCCAAACCATGAAAGATTTTAAAGCTAATAACTATTTGGCAGCCAGTGGAGTGATTTTAAAATAAGTTAATGTGATCACTCCTGGATGTACCTGTAATCAGTCTGGCTGCACACATTCTGAAGCAGCAGAAGTTTCCGGACATGGTACAAAAGTAGCCCAACGTATAGTGCATTGCAGAAGTCCAACCTTGAGGTTACCAATGTGTGCACTACCATCTTTAGATCCTCCAATCCTAGGAAAGATGCAATTGGCATATCAGCAGATGCTGATAACAGGCATTCCTGGCCTGACTAATATATCTGAGTTGACATTTGGAGAGATGAATCCAGGAGCACTCCCATATTGTGAACAGAATGTCGGCAGCCAGACTGATTACAGGTACATCCAGGAGAGATCACATTAACTTATTTTAAAAATCACTCCATTGGCTGCCAAATAGTTATTACCTTTAAAATCTTACATGGTTTGGGTCCAGATTACCTACATAATGTATATATGTGCACAAGTGACTGCTCTTAAAAGGTGCACCGAGTTCATCTCTTCGGAGACCAAGGCTGAGTCTGCACTATAGAAATAATGTAGTTAGACAGTGCTTTAACTGTCATGGTTCAATGCTATAGAATTCTGGGAACTATAGTTTTGTGAGACATTTAACATTCTCTGTCAGAGAGCTCTGGTGCCACAAACTTCAGAATTCCACAGCATTGGAATTCTGCATTATTTCTGCAGTGGTGATGCTGCCCAAGAGCAGGAAAACATTAACAGTTTTGTTTTATTTTCCTAAATGGAAGAAAGATTTGTAGGAACTGCTTTGTTTATGATAGTTTGAAAGAATAGTGTGTAGACGATAGACTGTAGTGAAATATGATATAAAATGATGTTATTGAAACAGCTATAGTGAGCTATTTGCATAGAATCCTATCAAGAGTGAGAAATTTCTTCATATGCTAAAGTAACATGACTGTGCTACAGCTGGTAGCTGTAGCTTGCTGATATACCACTTTACTGCATGACATGATATTGGTAGTTGGGGAAGAGTCCAGACTAGTTAGGTGGTATACCTTGTTGATAAAACCAAATTATTTGGAAAAAATAAAAACAAAATGGGACTGAAAGACCCCAGAAAGAACTCTGCAGATTTAATTGAGCATAAAAATGACAATTGTGGTTCAATAGAAGCAAGTGCAAAGTGATGCAAATTTAAATAAAAATCCTAAATGTATATATATATATATGTTGATGGGATCAGAGGTGACAGGGCTGACTTACGGGAAGCATACTGAGGACATTGTGAGAAGATTAATGAAAAGATCAGCCCAGTGTGTGGGTATTGTGAAAAAAGTAAATTCCATGTTGGACATCATTAGGAAAGGATACAAAAATTAAAATGCCAATACCACAGTACCTTTATAAAGGTGGTGGCCAACCACACTTGGGATACGGTGTTATAATTCTTGTTACTGCACATCCAAAAGACTATTGTAGAACTGCTGAAGGTGCACAAAACAATAATGTTTTTAAAAGCTGCATATTTTGCAACATTTCACAATGGAAAAGTGGGGGGGGGGGAAGGGTGTCTAAGTAATATCAGAGTTTGGTCAAAATTGAAAAAGTTATTAATAAGGAAGAGTACACAAGCTAGGAGAGGTTGCAGCAGTGTTTTTGTTGTTGTTTTTTGTTTGTTTTGCCTGAGTCTGTTGGAAAGGACACAAGTTCTTCCCCACCCCTCTTCCTTGATAAAATACCTTAATGCAAACTACTTTTGGACTTTGAGTTCAGTTTGCAGCAACTCTTAAGTAAACTGATGACAAAGAAGGAAAATGGGATGGGGAAAGAAACCAGGACATTGTAAACATAGCTGAATAAGTGGGCAACAGAGAAATCATCAGGACAATCTGTGTCAAACTGAAATAGTTGGAGAGCATGCGATTGATTCCTGTGATTAGTCTTTAAAAGCAACTGAGGTTTTTGCAGCTGAAATTGAAGTTTATTGGGTAACTTGTCCTTAACGTTTGAGATCATGTCTCACTTCTTTCTTCCATTTTGCAAATCAGAAATGAAAGAATTCCTGATGATTTCTAATCCTCCCATCCACATTATCCATTATCTATTTATTAACTTCCATGACAAGGACAGCCATTGGCAGAAAGTAGTTTTTACCTAATCTGCTAGATGCTAGAGGAAGTGGTTCTGAATTGTTTTTGCGTTAGTGGAGTGTGTGCCAAGACAGAACTTTGCTACCTGCCATGCACCCTAAAGAAAAGCCCACTGCCTTTTCATACAGTGTAAGACACTTTAGTAAACACTACTAAAATGAGACATGATCTCTACCTTGTTAGTTTTTAAAAATGATTCTAACATGTTTACATTGGTTTCTGAGCTATTGAAACCGAATGTCTGATCTATTGAAAAGCTAGGGCTGAAAAAAAACTATTCACAAATATGGTAATATAATGGTACCCCCCCCCCCCCCAGTATACTGGACTAATGATAATCTTCATAGTTGGAGACTAAGAGGCTCTACAGACCACTCCAAAGGAGCGGCTCTGCACTGCCCCTTTCAGGGCCAGATTGGGGCCATGGCAACCACATGCTGTGGCCCCAATCCAGTGCTTTGCCTGCGCTAAAAAGAACTGCAAAATTCTGCTCCTTTTAGCACCAGCAAAAAGGAGCCCTTACCATGGTAGCGGCAGCTTTTCGGTGCAGTGTCTAAAAGCTGCACAAAGGAGTCGGGTGCGTGGCATGACAGTGGTGTCAGGGGAGCATTGGAGTGTGGGGTGTGTGGACGCCATGCCCCCACTCTGTCCCGAGGCTGGTGTTAAACACCGGTCTGTTTAGCCCCCAATTCTGCAAAATGATTCCATGTGCTCACAATTTGGGAAATACTCTGCCCAAAATTCACTTGTGTTCTTCTTTGGACAGAAAGTGGCGTTTTCTGCACAGTTGCAAATTTTGCACAGAGTAAGTCCTGTGCAGAGTAAGTTTAAGTGGTCCTTGAAAATGGTGTCGTTTTCAAAGGCTTTATAGCTGTGGGAAGAAAACTGTTTAAGATATTTATTGCTTCCTTTGAGAATAAAAATAGCCAAAGAATTATATCACTATGCAAGATCCATGACGTTAGCAGTTGCATGTTTTAAATGTATGTGGAATGGTTGTATCAAATACATAGATAGTTTCACATAAGACCGTGCACATGCATAACACTGCAGTTCAGTGCAACTGCATTAGCAGAGATTTTTACTCTACTGCCATTATGCGCCATTTAGGTCGTTGCATGGGAATAACTTAAATTTCTTTCAAGCATGCATACACTCACATTATTAGTATAATTTGGCTTTTAGGCTACATACCTAAACACAGCTATCATGGAGTAAACTGAACCAAAGAGAATGAGTCCTGCTTCTGAACCTACAAGTGTAGCACTGTGCTTTAAAATCTTAAATGTCATTGTTCATTTAGGTGACAGTAGAAATAATTTTTGACAGCAGATCACAAGCTGGTCACAAGTATAAGTTGATACTGTGTATTCCAAAGGCATGCTTGTTCTTTCTGAGCCTGCATTTTGTAGGCTATTTCCTTTCTTTCTTTCTTTCTTTCTTTCTTCTTTCTTTTCTCACTTTGATGGAAATAATAATCTATACTAATTCAAGCCATTTTAAATTGCTTATTTGTGGAAGTAAAGTGATCAAATACCTGAAATTTATAATTGCTGGACATTTTACCCTCCTTTAAGTTGAATGGATAATTTGGCAATAGTTGAGCTAGCAGGAATTTTAGCAGGAATCCCAGTAGCCTACAATGATGTTGACATATTTAAATGGACATATGTGGCTTAAATTAATAAGGAAAACTTATCAGGTGGATTTCAGTCATCACTCCAGTCATCACTAAGAAACACAACACAATCAACAAAATTTCTGCCTATTTCAACTAACCTGAGTGATATACTCTGCTTGCCCAAATTTGTAATGGTACATGAAGTGAGTCAACAAAATTATGAACATTTGCAGCAAAAGTAGCATATACGAGGATTTATGTAATATGAACACAGAGTGTTTTGCACATATACCTGAAAACAGGAAATCTCCAGATATGGTAATTCTGCCCCACTGCATATTTGCTATACTTCAGGTATTGGTGAGCTCTCCTGGCACACTACATAACACTAGCTACACCTCAGGCTTTCTTGCACATTTTATCACATCTCCTTTCTGGCTCCCAGATGGCATCATACTACATTCCAATAACTTTCTCCAACATTCATATGGTTATCTACCTACCTTGGTTTTAGGCAATAGCTTTCCTCTCACCTTTGTCTCCCCCATAACCATCTTGAAAACTGAACTTGTCACCTCATTATTATAGCCACGGGTTTTGCATGTTTGTTGCTATTCACACACACAACCTGTTCATTTACAGGTATAAATGTTTTTCTAAAACAAAAAAACAAACAGCTTCATTTATATACCGCTTCATACCCTTAAGGAGTGTCTAAGTGGTTTACAATTGTAAGCTATTTGCACCCCAACAATCTGGGTACTCATTTTAGCGACCTCGGAAGGATGCAAGCCTGAGTCGAGCTTCAGCCCTTTGCTGGTCTTGAACTCGCCACCTTATGGTTTTGAGTGAGTGGCTGCAGTACAGGCATTTAACCACTGCGCCACCAGGGCTGTTTCTGTAGGCACTTCACTCCCTGCATCTGATGAAGTAACCTTAACTCTATGAAAGCTTATGCTACCAACTTCTTTCTGTCAGTTAGTCTCAAAGGTGTTTCAAGACCCCTTTGTAAAGTGATCCAGACTGGAATGGCTGTGTTTGCTTCTCTCAAAATTTCTTTTTATTTTGTCTTAGGTAAAATTGGTATCAATGCAATTAGAATCCACACTGAAATGACAGCTCATTTAGAAATAATAACTGCTTAGCACAAACATTTCTTTTTAACTACACTGTTCTTCATAGCTTTGAAAAGAACACTTATTTGTACAACTTGTTTTTATTTCTAACAGTGTGTGAAATGTTTTATTAAAGGGCTGTATTTAAAAATCATATCTTTGACAGCTTAAATTCATTAGAAGTTGAATATTAAAACTGCAGAACTAGATAAGAGAAGAGAAGCATGTATATCTCAGATTCATGTTTAGTTTCAAAGGAAAAAAAAAAACTTATGTCAAAATTATAATTAGAAATAGAAAGGCTCAAGACAACTGGTCTGTAAAAACTGTGACCTGGGGATAAAATGGCTTAAAAAGAAAGATATTCTGTGAACAAAACTGAACTTCCCTTTGCTAGGAAGGATTGCAATTGCTAAAGCCTACTTCCTGCCTAGATTCCTATCCTTTTTCCAAACTGTGCCCATCCACCCAGTTCAACACATTCTTTTAAATGTCAGAAAATAATGGAAGAATTGGTTGTGACTAGCAAGACACAAATAGCTATAGCAAATACATTTCTATAGAACTTATCAGTGCCCTTAAGTACTCCCTAAGCAGTTTGCAATGTGTAAGCTACTTGCCCCCAACAAGCTGGGTATGCATTTTAGTGACCAATGGACTGATACAGACAGCCCAAAAGGGGGTGGGGCCAGGGCAAACAGATGGCCTCTTTAGTTCTGTTCCTTTTGGGGGTGGAAAAAAAGCTTCATCTTCTCCCAAAGAGCCAGTTTTTCCTCTGAAAAAGCTGGCTCTGGGGAAAGTGGCATCTAAGTGCCACACCCCCTAGTGGGAGAGAAGCTGGCCAGCATGTAATTGCTGGTCCAGCTTCTGTCTGGCTTGGGGCATGGCATGTGTTAACGTCCCAAAGCTAGCCCCAAGTGGGGCTACATGGGTAGTCTGTTTTGGCCCTATTAAAGGATGGAAGGCTGAGTGGCCCTTGGAGTCCCTGGGATCAAACTCACAACCTTGTGGTTATGAATAGCTGCAGTACCAGCACCAAGGCTCCCAAACAAAGGAGAAAGGTACAGAATATTTGGTATTCTAAAAAACTTACATGAGGCTTTGCTATTCTAGTTCTGAATGCATACCCATTGAAATCAATTCTGCCTCAAGAAAAGAAACAATTTCAAATATAGTGCAGGAAGGCATAGTGCTTTGTGTAGGTTTTGAACTTAGGAAAGGCAGGAGAAAAATGATCCCAAAAGAGCAGCATTTATTTCTTTTCTGCAGAAAAAGCTTTTTTTTATCATGGATATGACAGGGGCTAGGTGTGGGAATGTGGCTGAATGACTGATAAGATCAATTTCTATTGTTAGTGTATGTTTTACCAGCGGCTTCCCAATTTGTGTTTCCAGAAAAAGTGTTTGACTTTGGTAAAACATAAGAGTTCCAGCTTCCTTCTTCTCAGTGGGTGCACAGAGATATTTGAGAAACAAAATTCAGCACTGTCATATTAATTAATTATCTGTTAATTGTAGCCTTGGAAGACATGATAATTAGGTGAGATGGTGAGGTGGCAAGTACAGACAAGTTGAGGATGGAGAACAAATTAGATTTTAAAAATCATGCCACCATGTTTCAGTATTTTAAATGCCTTAAACCACTTTTTGTCATTTAAAAGCCTAGGGGCCAAAACAGATGGCCTGCATAGCCCTGCTTGGGGGTGTGGTGTTTATACGCACCATGCCCCCAGGTGGGAGAGAAGGTGGACTGACGATTACACGCTGTCTGGCTTCTCTTCCACTTGGGGGCATTTTGCTTAGATGGCACTTTCCCCAGAGTTGGCTTTTTCAGAGGAAAAGCTGGCTGTTTGGGAGAACGTGCGGCTTTTGGGGAGAAGGTGTGGCATAATCTGGCTGGATTGGGGCTGGGCATCTGTTTGCCCTGGGCCAAATACAGCCTGAAAGGGACAGCTCTAAGCCACCCCTTTTGAGCTGTCTGTATCCCCCCTTAAACTAGTTTTCAAGCATCCCACCTTCCTTGGAAATACCAACTGTACTTCTGGAAATACATAGGACTCTTTCAGACGTGGGAAATTGGAAGTATAATCCAAGGGTAATCCAAACGCAATCCTGGGGTTTCACGTTATTGCGAATTAATTCTTCTCACGCAAATTCGGGCAAAAGGGAAGTCACTCCGAATGCAATCATGGGTTTAACATTATTGCGAATTTAAGCTTCTCACGCGATTTTGGGCAAGGGGGGGGGGTTATTTTCGGGTAATGGGAAGTAATTCCGAATGCCTTCTGAATGGAGCAAGGGTTCAGGTAAATTCGCTAAACAAGCAAATTTACATGAATCCGCATTGGCTCCATTCGGAATTGGGAGAAATTCCTCCCGTTTGAAAGAGTCCTTAGTTTTCTTGTCTGGGGACATCTCTGACTTATGTCATTTTCACACAAATTTCTCCCCAAATTTTCCCAAAGTCTTCTCTGTGTTGTGGGGAAAGGAGGAGGAGTGACTTGTTAACTTCTCACTCACAGTTATGTACTCCATGTCCACATGTAGTGTTACTAAACTTTGGAAACTCTGCAAGTTTATTTCAGAGACTCACTGGTTTATTGTTTGCAAATTTCAGAGCAGTAGATCCCAAGGAACCTGGTAGTTCAGTCTATCCCCCTTTTCAGATATCTTTTAAATAGAAAAGCTCTTCTTAGCCAACAAGCCTTTCCCCTTATTCTTCTGAAACATGACAGCCTTGCCTCCCTCTAAAGAGGAAATTACGTTTGCAAATCTTTCAAATTTAGCCAAGAAATAAAATCTGGGCAATTTTTTTTTTAAAAAAGTAAACTTGAATGTTGTATTGCAGAAGAAAGGTTCTTATGCCTATGTGTCTCATATTTGGCAGGAGTAGTACTCTCCCAAGGGGGTAAAAGATCTGCAAATTTCATACAATTCTGACAGAACAAACGCTACAGCCACTTTTGAATTTCTAATTCTAATTAACAGCTATAAAGGACTTTTAGCATTTGAAATCTTAAAAGCCAGTTCAAACTTGCCTTTAATCAGCCCAAAGAGAAATATGCCATTTTTGAAAAGCCATGTTGGCTCTGATCCATATAATAGGGTTAGTGCATTTCCCTAGTTGTGCAAATTGCCATCAGGTTGTCATCAACTATATATGAGAGACCTCCAAGACATTCTGTCATTGACAATCTTGTTCAGTTCCTGCAGACTTGGAGCTGTGGTTTCCTTGGTTGAATAATGTCATCTTTTCCTACAGTCTAACATTTTATGAAGCATTATCATCTTTTCTAATTAGACATGCCTTCTCATGATAGCGCTAAAGTATGATAGCCCCTGTTTGATCATTTTGGCTCTCCTCCAGCAGAAAGTTATTGATTATTTTGATGCTTTCTTTACCAACTTTAAATCCCTGTACAACTTGGGTCCAAGCTAATTTGAAGAATCATATCTCCCTTTATGAGAACATTAGAGTTCTAAGATCTTTTTAAGAAACTGAGGCCCTGTACACACCAGCCATTAAGGCTAGCATGGAGGTGGAGTTGCAGCATAGCGTTCTCATGATGCATGCCCGACTCTGCCCCCAGGGTGCCCTGACATCACAATGCTCTGCCTGCACTGCTTTTTGCTACTCCTTTTTGCACCCTCGAAAGGCTGGGTTGGGGCCATGGCATAAGGTTGTTGCAGCCCTGATCCGGCGCAAAAAGGGGCGGTCTGTAGAGCCCCTGAATAGGATGGGTTTTTCATAATGTCCTGTGCTGTTTTATGGCTTGTATGGCCTTTTAATGAATTTATTTTCTTTAAAGTTTAATGTTTTAGCTTTATAAATTAACTGCTATTTAAATAAAATTTACATTTATACTTTTGTCAGTCACTTTTTTTAACCTGTATTGTTTTTGAAAATGTTGTTAGCTGATTTGAATCCATTTTTGAGAGAAAGGTGGGATATAAATGAAAACAACAACAACAACAATAAATGTTATGCAAATCATCTGTAGTCATTAATTTTTTTTGTAATGTTGAATTATACTTTCTTCCTTGACTTTACTCAATAGTCTTTCTGAGACTGCATCGCCACTGCAGAAATAATCCAGTTTGACACCACTTTAACTGGCATAGTTCAGCGCTATGAAATTCTGGAAAATATAATTTGTTGTGTCCCCAGAGGTTTCTGATAGAGGCTAAATGTCTTAACAAAACTACAGGTACCATAATTCCTTATCATTGAGCCATGGCAGTTACAGTGGTGTCAAACCGGTTTATTTCTACATTGAGGATTCAGCCTAAGGTTTTTGTGGTTTTTTCAGGCTATGAGGCCAGTTTCTAGAAGAGTTTATTCATGATGTTTCACCAGCAGCTGTGGCTGGCATTTTCAGAGAATGCTGGCATGGAAGAAAGTGGGGTATGCATACTATTGGTTGAGAGGAAGTGATTTGCATGTTAATCTGTGTATTGCTCTGTTGTTGTATGGCAAGATCTCACTTGGTCCATTTACTTAATGATCCATTCTCTGCTGGGAAACCCCCCTCACCCTGGGTGGTTTTCATTTGCATTTTCTGGGTTTGATTTTGGCATTTTTCAGGACAGGTAGCCAATAACTATCAGGTCAGAATGCACAGGGAACCCATTGAAATCCATAAATAACTGGACAATTTCAACAGGAAAGAAGAAACCCTTAAAGTTTGGCTACCAGTCCTGAAAAACATCAAAATCAAGACCCAGCAAAAAGAAGAATGCCTCATAGACTGAACCGCCCTCTCCTCACCCCCACAAAAACTATGGCTAGTTGCTGTGAAAGCCTTCAACTTCACATTGGACATTCAGCTTAAGTATTTGCTGTTTTCTGCTGGTAGTATGGAACAATCTGCATAGTTACTTCCATGAATTTCTTTGATATTTGTTTAACTGTTGCTAATTTCTTATGAAAGAATCAAATTGGTGATACTGAACATTTCAGAGATTTTGCGGATGAGGAATAATGTTATACTCTGAATCTTGTTTACAGTTAAATCATTGGCACATTTGAAGGAAGGAAAGGGAAGCCAATTAATATTTATAAGAGAAAGGTTGTTTTCTTTTGCTATATGCCAGGTCTTATTGTTCATGACTGATGAGGAAACTGCTGGTTCAGCAGCACACTTTTAGTATAAAATGGTTTCAGAGCATGAAACAATATAAAGTTCTAGCAGTAAGGATTTAAAAGCATAAATGCAACTTTTCATAAGATTATGAAAACAATCTTAATTTTATTTCCCTCTAAAAGTAGTGTTCTTGGAATACACTAAATTTTGGTACAATTTACCAAACACAATAAAACAAAAGAGTCAATGATAATCCAGTGAACAGTAATATTTCAGACCAAGTGCATTTATGCAATTTCACATGTAGCTGGATGTGATACTGTAACTGAGTGAGATATTTAACTATGGTTCCCACCATTTAGGGGCTAAATAGACTGGTGTTATATGTCAGCATGGGGACATAGTGTATGCACACCAGCCGTCCCCATGCTGGTGTCATGCCGCACACCCAACCGAATGGTGGGGTGGGGGGGGGTGTCACAATGCTCCATTGGCACAGCATTTAAATGTGCTGTTCCAAAGGAGCACTGAAAAGCTGATGAGGTAGTGGCAAGAGTGCCTTTTCCAAGGAGCAAAAAGGAGCCACTTTCTGCAGCTTCTTTCTGTGGCCGGGAAAGGCCAGAGCGGGGCCTCAGTGGTTGCCACAGCCCTGATCCAGTGCTTCCAGTGTCTGTTGAGCCCCTTGGTTCCTTTAACAATGTCATTAAAATAATTGGGTGTTTAACTTGGGGTTAATCTTTTAGTTTAAGGTTTTTTTTCTACCAGAGTAAATCAGTTTTTTGGGGAAAATATATTTATTAAACATATTTGTTTCAAACAGAAACAAATTAAACAAACAATAACAACAATAACCAGACTCACTATACATTTACCATCCAATATTCAGATATTTCTTCTTGTGTTTACTCTACATTCCAATTTCCCTTTATTTGCTTTCTATCCTCCCTTTTCTCCCCTCTCTTATCCCTTTTCCCCCTTCCTTCCTTCAGTTTTCCTCATTCCTTCTACTTTTGTTTTCTTTCTCCTTTCTCCTTCTCTTCCACTTTATATTTTCTTTACCCTTTCCTAAAATTCCTTCTTCACTTACTCCTACCTCTATCTACTACCACTGTCTACTTATTTTCCCTTCTCTTTAGTTTTTCTATTCCATTCCCACTTGTCAGTAGTACAATTCATATTCTTATCAGTTAAAATTTCTGTGCCTTAAAATTTACTAAGCTTTTTCTTGACATTCAGCTAATCTAAATTTTGTATATAACATTTAGGGCTGGTACAAACGGCCAGGATACAGCGTCCTGGCAGTGATAGTAGGGCTCGGGAGCCATACACTCCCCAGCCCTACTACATGCAGGTGGTGCCGCTATTGAGCAGCACCACCCACACAGGGGGTGTCACAGCTGCGCAGCATTGTACAGATGCCACTCCGCAGAAGCAGCGTCATAGGGCTGCATCACAGCCCTTATGACACCGGAAAAAGGAACTTCCTAGAGCAGCTCCTTTTTTAGTGCAAGAGGCATATGGATGCCAAGTGGTCTGTCAAGCCCCTTTGTTTTTGTTTGTCTTTTATGCATGAAACAGATATGTTTAATAAAGGGTACCAATTTATTTATTTTTAGTTAATTTTGCAACCTTGTGCTAATACATTACTGTACCATCTTTTATCACCAATTATTCATTAAAACATTCCATTGCCAAAGGACCCTATTTTTGAAGCATATGTGATGTTACACATTTCCAATCTTTCGTAATTTTTTTTCCAAATTTCCATCAGTTAATAATCTTGTCAGTACCAGGCAAGATAGAGCGCAGAAACCCATTAGGAGACCTTGGGCTAGTCACATTCTCTCAGGAGATTATCACACTGAGGGTAAGGACAAGAGTAAAGCAGATTGCTCCCATCTTTATCCCATCCCGTTCGTGCAATTGGGGCAAAGTTTATCATACTCTTCTCCCCTTTTTCTCCAGTCGGTGAAGTGTAATGGACCCATCATTTGGTATCAAAGGGCGTTTCCATTAATACCAAATGAAAGGTCAATTATATTTCAGCAATGAGAAAAGAATGGGTGAAGCACAAGGTGTGATAATCTTTACCCTGATCATGTGAATGGGATAGGATAAGAATGGGAGCAATCTGCTCTACTTCCATCTTTACCCTCAGTGTGATAATCTCCTCAGCCTCAGAGGCAGGCAGTGGCAAACCTCCTCTGAACAAATTTTCGCAAGGAAACCCTGTGATAGGTTTGCCTTAGGGTCACCATAAATCAGAAATGACTTTGAAAGCACACAACACCAACAATAACAACAACAACAAAGCTAGACTCCTGCTGAGAGAGACAGTCAATTGCAACTCTGCTGTTTAACTACTCAGCTTAGTACCGAGGCACTAAAGCCATTCAGAATTAATTTCAAATGGACCCCAGTCCCTGTGAGAGGTGAAACATTTTGATTTTCGAATACTTCACCTGTGGGGGTAACAATAAATATATTTCCCACCCTTCCCCAGGAACAAGATCAATTTTGACAACTATGTGCATCCCTATATACAGCTATTCTCTCCTAGCACATATCAATGTAGAACAGAAGGTTTTAGTGTTGCTATTAAAACAATATTTCCTTCTGTACAGTAATTTTTTTATTCCAGTCTTCCAGTGCCTATTTAACACCCTGGATGGCATATAAAAATCAAGATCATATAATGATATGTGATATGATATTGTTTTTAAAGTCAGTAAGATAGAGACAGAGCAAGGTCCAGTAATTAATATGCCAATAGCCTGTTGAAAAATAAATGATAAATAATAAACTTTTATTTATATCTAACTCTTCTACCATAAGGCAATCAGAGTGACTTACAGTATAAAAACATCTGATACACAACACAATATATCATAATCCCCATCTTAAAAAAAATTAAACATATTACTATTAAAGGCTACAATTCAGAGGACATAAAAAGAAGTACATTCAATAGCTAATGGAAAAAAGGCAGTGAGGTGGCCATATTGCATTGCTCCCAAGAACTAAATCATCTTTTTGTAGTGGCAACAGCCTAATGTTTTGTATGGAATTACACCATGCTTGGAATAGGAGACAAAAAGTGGTTTATCAGTGAGGAAAGAAAAACTCTAACAGCTCAGTCATGCACATCTTTCCCCCACTTACTCCTGGTATGTGCATTTAACACTGTAGCCTTAGACATTATTCCATGAAAAACATACAGTACTGTGTAACAAAATGGAAATAAATATATTTACATGGAAGTAAGATACACTGAAGCAACAGAACTTACTTCTATAGACAATTTTTTTTGTTGCTACATATAGTTTTACAGGTATTTCTTTTTATCATGTAAGCCCAGTTTAAGGTAAAGCATAAGTAAAGTGACAGAAGTAATGAGTAATGAGTTATAGAAATAACAATCAATTCCTGTATAACTCTAATAAAACAAATATAGCTGAATCAATCTGTGGCATACCCTCTGCACCACCAGTCAATTGAGACTGAGGAGTGAAACAGACTGCGCCAAAGAAAACCAGATTGAGGCCGTGACAACTGCATGCCATGGCCCCAATCTGCCTTTTTGCTGGTTCAAAAAGAAGCAGCAAACGGCCGGTCATTTTTGCATCACCAAAAAGCCAGCTTTTCTGCCCCACTGCAGACAGAAGCTGGCTTTCTGGTGCTCTGGCAACAAGCAGCATGTAAATGCCATGCCACCGGAGCACCCAGAAGCTGAGTGTTGACAGGTGGGCGGAGTGAAGCCAATTTCTAGGCAGCTTCAGAGTATGTGGCATCAAAACACCCAAAGGGTGGTTTGTTTTGTCCCTGAATTAACTTAATTAAGAACTGGCACAGATTTTAACAAACATATTTTGTACAATACAGACAAGAGAGAGGTGTAACACAAACAAGTACTTGGTTGTTTTACTCCTTGAATTATGTTCAACCTATTTTGGAGCATGTTACTTTTCCCACACATAATCAGTTACAATTCAGAGGACATAAAGCTGGCTTAGAGCTGGGGTGCTTAACTGTGAAAGGCTAGAGGAGGCACATTTGGCCTCAGAAGACCTTGGAGGGCTACTTTCCCTGAACCCATTCTTCCTGAAAAGAAAATTATTTTGTTTCTTCCAAATGCCCCAAAATACATTCTAGGGGGTATCATTTTGAGGAGGAAAAAATTGGGGGTGGGGAAAATTGGCAAAAAAAAAAAAAAATTGATCCTTGGGAGGTCTGGGGAAGATCAAAACATGGTAATGTCTCCATATACCCAAGAAGCCATTTTGGAGCATTCTAGAGGGGGGGGGATCATTTTGACCCTGGGTTCCACACTTTGCCCACCCCTGACTTAGAGTATGTTCATTATTGTAGCCAGATGTATCAGATACAAGCCTATTTGGATAGCAATGACCCTTGTCAAATTCATAAAACAAAACAAAACACATGAAGACAGAATTGACTTTTTAAAGATTCACTCTCAGAATTAGCAAAATTGCTTCCATATATAGTAAACATATTTTTGGACTTCTCACACATTTTGGTTATGTTAGAAAATGTTTTCCCTAGTCTTGGCCTATAGGGAACTTTAACAGCTGTCCTAAATTCCAAAATCATCTTGTTGCTAAACAAACACCAAACACATAATACATTTTTTATATCCTGGAGGTACCAGGTTAATGCATTATTCAGAGATACTGCTCAATAGGGAATCGGTAGCTTTTGGTGCTATGAAATGCTCAAAATAAATAAATAAATAAAGGAATAAAGTCAACAGAAAAGTGAAAAGAAATTAGATTGTGGTATTATATGCTACCTAGCAGACTGAGAATTAAACTAAATGTGTTCACTGCTTTGTTTGAGTAATTATCATTTTCGTATGAAAATGGCTTACGAATCATTATTTCTAGATATTTCTGAAGAACTTGCTTTATTAAACACACAGTAATAATGGAAATGGATATTGCTGATAAAGAGAGATGGTCTTTGGCACAAATCTAGGTAACTTACTAGTAAATTAAGGGGGACTGGTGATTATTACAAAAAGGTTACCAGTTTATACAAATATTAGCTATCATTCAGCTTACTTGCATATTACTAATACATTTGGAACAATATATTTAAAAATATGAATGGGTATAGTTCCTTTGACATCACAGAAGAAAGATTAATTCATTTAAAGTTTGTTAAAGTATTTTGGAAAGGGCTAAGTAATGGAATACTATATAGAACTTTGGTTTAAACTTTAAATGAAAAAATTAAACCACAGCACTCAAGTGGATATTTTAGGTTGTTTAAAGAGGGTTACATGTGATGTTGGCTTGGCAACTGGAGCCAATAATGTCCACATGCACACACATAAATATGCCCACAGGAGCACACAACCTGTCACTCACAAAACAGACAAAATATGTGCTCCTGTGGACATTTTTTTGTGTATGCATGTGATAACAAATCATAACAAATAATGAGTAGACATTAGTAACTTTTTTCTGGTCTTGGACAAAGGGTCAAGATGCCCCACCAGAACAGCCACAAGATCTAATCCTTGCATGAGAACAAAAAGACACATGCTTTCTCCCATTTTTCTTTTCACACAATGCAAACAGTGAACTATACCAAGATATCTAAAGGTTCATTTCTTTTCAAAAGAAGTTCTGTAAACAAGATATTTAACTTTCCATCATACCCACATTCTCATGCTTAAACTCCTTTTTTAAAAAAGAGAGCATCTTTAAGAGAGCATCTTAACCATAAACTGCTTGAAATTCTATTCATTCCCTCGAATGTTCTATCCTATTTTCATTCCATTTGGACATGAGGAGGAAAAATGCACACATGACTTTATTTTAATGTTCAGGTTGGTGTATGGGTCAATAAATAAAGGCAAGCACTAGAATAAAGGCAAGTGCTAGAATCAGAATGATTCAATGTTACATTATTTATTTAACTCATAGATTCAAAACTTTTAATATCTGTAAGATGATTGTATCTTCTCAAATGATTTCTGACTCATGGGGGCTTTCTAGATTGGCAGGAAAGTGTGACATGAAGTTGCCTTTTCCTTAATGCTTAGCAGCTGCACCGCAGCCTTTAGATGGAGCTGCGCTGTTCTGCAGTTTTTAAAAAAGAAGCTGGGAAAACCAGCACCTTTTTAAAGGTGCTTCTTCTCCCCTAAAATGCAAAAAAAAAAAAAAAAAAAAAAAAAGCGTTTTCATGGCACACTTTCCTTTTTTCTCATCTAAAGGCTAGAGTTTCATGCAGCCATGAACACACTTCTTTTTGCCAATCTAGAAAGCCCAATGGTGACTATGACAGGGTTTCCTTGGCAGAATTTGTTCAGGGTGTGTGTATTTCCTTTTGACTTCCCTGAGGCAGGGAGAGTATGGAGTTTATCACATGGGAGGCATTCTGTACAGAAATGGGACTTAAAATGGGATTTAAAACAAAACAAAACAAACCCCGAACAAGACACACAAAAGCACAATTGATTTTCACACACATCAGGGTTAATGCAACATTAAACCAGATAGAAAGTTGACAAAACATGATTCTTTTTACTTTGAGGATTTTCCCGAGGATTTTGTCTACTTTCTAGTGGGGTTAATGTTGCATTAATGCACCTTAACAGCGATGTTGTCTGAAAATCAGTTGCACTTTTGTGTGTCTTTTCTATTTTCTGTCTGGGTTAATGTTGAGTTAACCCATATGTCATCCGATAATAAATTAACTTTTGTGTTTTTGTTTTTTTTTTTTCATTTTAAATCCCATTTTTGCATGGGATCCCTCCCATTGATAAACTCCTGTGACTTGCCCAAGGTAACCCAATGAGTTTCTATGGCTGAGCAGGGATTTAACCTGTAGTCTCCTAACAAGCTTCACAGTGTGCAGCAGCTTTGAAGGGTTCCAGAAGGTACAATTGGTAAGAATGCATAACTAAAAGTCCAAAGCTGCTAGGACAAAAATTAATCAAGTCAGAAAAGTAAAGATAAAGTGAACTCATATTTTCTCTAATACCAAAAATAAATAAATAAATAAATAAATAAAAATAAAAAAATAAAATTTTTTTTGCATGGATCTGTGTAGTGCCTCTCCACATCACCTGCTTTTCAAATATTTAAGATGTTTGAGTATTAAAAATTAGATCTGAAAATTGAGATTCAATACTTATACAGAGAGGCTGAGCATCTGGAAACTACCAGCAACCAGTGGCCATCTAAAAAACAACAACTCAACATATTTTCCACAACCCTTTCTAAAACATGGGCTTGATTGATTTGCACCATTATTCTTCCTACTCCACTTCCCAAACTGTACAGCTTGACTCTAATTATAGGCACTTATGTTTCCAAGCTGACAGGAGATTTAAAACACACATACTGTATTGATTTTGTAACAAGAAGAGAGAATAAAAATAACCAAACATGCCTTCCTTATCTGTCTTGAAAACTGGTAAACTGCCTAGCAAGAAGTCATTACTCTGAAATGAATTAATGAGGCCATTTGCTCTGAGGCAAAACTCATAGCTTTGATGGATTTTGGCCAGAACTGCACAAGATGTTCAATGAAATGCTCTCACCTTTATTAGCATATGCATTATGACGTGTATGGGAAGCTGGGATAGTGGTGGGGAGTCTGGTTTCTGGGCAACATTAATCATTCTTTTGTATGTAGCATTGCCATGAGAGCCACAATCATAAATGCTGTCATCATGAATGTAAAAATTCAGGGCATTCATTTTTCAATAGCTGTTCCTATGGATTGCTGCTTTTGTCAGAGTGATTGTGTAAGACAGTTTGAACATGTTTGCAGAAGAAAGTCGAGTGGAGCACAGCACGAAAAACCAAAAATAATGCCAACATTATGTTTTGGTGTCACACTAGCGATTGTGTGTTCAAAAGCCATATAATGCTGGTGATCAGCATTGGCAAAACAAATCTGCCATGTTTGGGCATGTAATTTCTTTATACTATTTTACTTCCTCCACCACATCTGGTGTGTAGTGCACCAACAAGCTTCCTGACAGAGGTTGTTGTCACTATATGCTTTCAAATTATTTTCAATTTACCTTGACCCTAAGGAGAACCTGTCATGGGATTTTATAGACAAGGTTTGTTCAGAAGGGGCTTGGCTTTGCCTTCCCCTGAAGCTGAGAGAGTGTGACTTGCTCAAGATTACCCAGTGGGTTCCTATGGCTCAGCAAGGTCTCTAGGGTCGTAATCCAATGTTTAATTCACTACATCACACTGGTTCTCTATTAGATGAGACTGTGTACCTTTTTTTATCTCCAAATATAAATATGTGGCTTATATACATAAATTACTTCCACAATGTCTATTGTTATATATACCACAGACTAAATTAATGTAGTGACAGAGGTTCATAATCTCAAAGAAGGTCAGGGGAACAAAATCTTCCACAATTTTTCAGACTGCAGATTCTATTGCCTCTCACAGTCGGGCATGATGATTAGGGCTGATAAGAGTGACAATTCAACAAGACCTTCAAAGCACCTAATTTCCAACCCATCATAAGGAATGCTAAGTCTACTATTACTAGTTAACTAATATCAGGGCTCTGCGATCAGTACTGGTGCAGCTGGGATCCTCGAAGCACCACAAGGCTACTTATATTGAACTGATGCGTCTAAAAAGAAGTCAAAGCTAAGCGAGAGATATGGAACCTAAATGAATGTTTTCAGATTATATTTGAGCAATAATATTTGAGCAATAATATTTCACAATTTGACAATGAAACAAATTTGGTTTTGATTCTCAAAAATATCCAAATTTCTTGTTCATCATTTTCATCCACAAAGAGTTTAGTTTGTTGATGATACCTTGCAATACACTGGCCTAAATCTGATCACTAGGCCGTAAGTAGTTTGCAACTGTTGACTCAATTATTGAATTGAATTATTGTAACCTAGACCAAAGGAGATTGCTCTATGGATAGTCTAGCCTTGTCTTTAAATTATTAATAATAAAAAGTTTATCTTGTTCTTCAAGTGGAATTTTTCAATATTACAAAAATCTATTAAACTTCACTTCTGCTTCCTGTCTCCTGTGCCCTCCATATCAGGGAAACTATATAGTAAACCTGTAAAAATAAAGTATAAACAAATTCCAACTAAAAAGGCTTTGCCTGAGGCTCTAATTTGAGCCTCAGGCACAAGAAAATAAAATGCTAACTGGGGTTGGTGCTAGGCTTAGTTTTCACAAACTGTACCAGTCACATTGAAACAAGATGTTCTTTCAAGACCTTAAAAATAATTTTGAAAGTGAGACTAAGGGCCAGAGCAGATGGGCAGGAAAAATGGCTAGATCCTAGGTTTTCTGAAAGGATTGAAACCCTGTTGTCCCCACAACCACTCTCAAGGTGGGGCAAACACCCACAGGCTTTCCACACCATGCAGCATCAAGCTGTGCTATGTGGTTATTGTTGTTGTTGTTGTTGTTGCCTCCCCCATGCATGTGCAGCATCACACAAACACACCACCTGCGACCTCCAATTACCTCCCTCTTCCCACCCAGATGCCATTCCATTAGACACCCACTGGTATGACCAGCCACACAGTCGCAAATGCGATGCACCGCCTGTACAGTGAACTGGTGCTTTGGTCTGCCCAGGGATACCTTGGCAAAGCACAATCATGGAGCCCCTCCACCATACATGCTCCCTTCATCCCACCCCCTTCACCTCATCCCCCCCCTCCCCCAATTGGGCTGTGTGGTTTGCATATGTTGTAATTACATCCATTGCATTATTGGTGATCACAATTTTGCTTTGCTGTAGTCCCATACTGACACTAGGCTATTTATATGCTGGTGCAATGATGCACATTTTTTGCCTTCAGTGGACTGTCCCACATCTTTTTGCTCTGGTGTATAGCCCAGAGTGCAGCTTCCTTTTGCTTTCCACCAAAAGTTTCACCTCATGCATCATCTAAACACCCTGCCTTCAAGGTGGTTAGAAGTTGCTTTATTTGGCCAGTGTGGACTTAGACCTTGTTTATATGGGTCAAATGAAATTGTCTCGCCTCATTTACACTGCAAGCAGCCTGGGTGACATATTTGGGTTTGGGTTGAATCTGGACCTTTTCAGCATTTCAGGGATTTAATCTGGAGGGAGAAAAGTGGTATTTTACTCAGGATTTGAGTGGAAAATCTAGATATTTGCATGTATGTGTGTGTGTGGCTCACACTCCATAGTGGGACTAGGGGCAGGAGGATTGTGTGGTGGATGAGATTGGTTTGGTCTGGCAAGCTTGGTGTGTGTTGCCATGATTTTCTACTTCAGTGTCTGTCAAGCCATGAGATCAATGGTGAGGGATTAGGCAGGTTAACCCCCTTCCTCTCCAGAGTGTCACATTTGTTTTACTGTTTGAACTCTTCAACCCCTCATTCTCTCCCCACCCAGTCATCATTTTCTCATCTTTGTTTTGGCTTCAGTAAGTGTAGCATGTGCAACCCCCCCCCCATCATTAACTCACCCATATGGAGATCCCTCTTCCCTCTCCCCACCACAATCATTCACTCACTTGCTTGTGCAATTGCACTCCCTCCTTTCCCTTATCATTCACTCACTTGCTCATGTGGAGATCTACAATGTATGTATGAGGGAGAAGGGGAAGGGATCAGGGGCAAAGAGAAAGTGTGTACTCTAGTCACTGATGTCAAAACAAAGACAACACAGTGATGATCAAGGGGAGAGGTTGGGGTGGGGGAGAAGGGTACAAACAATACAACAGAACACTCCAGTGAGAAATGGCAGGGATTAGCCCTAATTTCTCACTGCTTCTCATGCTGGACATTTTCATAAATGAAGATAAATAAAATGCATTTTTATTTTTTCTTTCTTCAGTGTGTGTGTGTGTGTGTGTGTGTGTAGATTTTCAGTCCCCTCCCTTCCTCAGTGGAGTGGCAAAAGGGAGAAAGGAATTGAATTAAAGGATCCAGACAGAGCACATTGTGGATTGGCAGGCAAACCATAAAGACTATTGACTTTTAGGTTGATAGATGCTGGGAAAGAGGAACAAACAGTGAGTTTGCCAGGGGGAAATGTGTGTCCAGTTGTGCCAGTGTCACTTTGAAGTCCTTTGTGTGTGCATGTGGACTTTTCAGGGTCCTTGTGAACCAGAAAAGGAAAACTGAGGCCAGTTTATTTTGTCAGTGTAGAAGTGCTCCAAGTGCATTTCTTATTAATTTCTTATTGTTTGCATTTTTATTTAAACTAACTTAGCTTTCTTGCTGACTTGTGACATGTAAGAAAGATTATAATGTCATTTTTACTGCTTCTGACAGCAACAGTATTAGTGACCTCTGCTACTAAGGCACATCACATAACTTAGGCATGTTTTCAAAGGGGGGCTGTTAGACCCTTAAAAATAGTTATTCCTTTATTTCACAGAATTTCATCCTTGCAGACTGTGGTTTTAGTCCTGTACCACTTGCTCGGGAGTAGAGTTCCTAGATCTCAAGATTTGGCCACTCTCATTTGGTTATCAGGGAAGGGGGAAGAATCTCAGGATAGGAACACTCTTTTCAAATATGTGACTCTCTATATTCTCCTCATTACTTAGACTTAATTTTTAGTTGAATGGCATGCTCTGTGCAACTATGATTTATGCTTAGTATAGTATGTTGAATGGCATCACTAGGACTTGTTCCCTGTGGCATTAGCAGGGATCACCCTATAGAATTTATTCCATGGTGTTTTAATTTGTTTTACCTCTATCCAGATTAAATCTTAATTCAAGTGGCATCCTGATCTTATCAGATGGGTTTTGCCACCTATTTTGCCACCCAAATACATCTTGGGTCCATCCTCACTTCCAGAGCCGCTCCCCCTAGCTCTTTTTGGATCCAGTAGTTTCCCGGCTTGAGAAAATGGCTAGTGGAGCACTCCTGGAAGCAGGGATTGACCCCGGGCTGTATTTGGGCAGCAAATTAGTCAGCAAACACCATCTGATAATATCAGGATGCCACCCAAATTAAGGTTTAAACCGGACAGAGGTGAGCCGAATTAAAACATCATGGAATAAGCTCCTATATCTCAGGTTTGGGTCCTGAAATCACAAGAATTGGCATAGTTCTGACCTGGTAATTGTACTTGGGAGGAAGCATCCTTATTTTAAACAGGATTTAATCATGCATGGGATTGCACTATGTAGTATCTATTCTGTTAAGGAAAGGAGTATTGAGAAGAATGTTAACATCTTACTCTCAATACTCTCAATACTCCCTGTGAAAAGGTCCCCAATTTCACAGCAGTTTCATCTAGGAAAGACCCTTAAGGGGAGGTTGAGCCAGTTAGAACCTATTTTGTACAGCACTAAAGTGGAATGTTAATAGGTTCTAACAAACAATAGGTTTACCACCTGTTTCTATTACTTTTCATGTTGAAAAGAACAGACAAATATCCTACCACACCATTGATAAGCACTACTACAGCGTAGTGGACAGGTATTTTGAAATATCATGTAATTTTTTTAAACTGTTATGTTTTTTGTAAGTAATTCAATATAAGAGTAACCTCTGTGGACAAATACAGGTATGTAGAAATTGGATCTCAAGGGTGTAAGGAGGAAGAAAGGATTATGGGATGATATTAGCAATTAGTATGATATACTCTGTACTGAGACAGAAAAATTCAAAAGCACTGCAGGGTTTTGCAGCAGCATTTACTAAGGGGCCGTTCAGACTACGTTATATACCAGTTAGCAAACCGGTTTAAAATCAAGAAGTTCAGACTGAAACCGGTTTTAACACTACTGAATCCGGATCTTGCACACACAAAGTGGGGCAAATCCCCCATAACCCAGTTTCTCCCAAAGCAGAATATTTACCGTTTCTTTTGGGAGAAACCGGTTTGCAGGGAATGTGAACTTGGCTCTGATCATGATCGGGTCAAGTTCAGGGGAGGGAAAAAGGCCAGGGGGCGGAACATGCCTCCTCTCCAGGCAAAATCGGGCACTCCAGCATTTTAAAAATATTTTTTACTGTATTTTTTTAATTAATTAATTATTATTTTATTTTATAGTTATTTTATTTATTATTTATTTCATTGTATTTTATTGTATTTTATTTATTAGTAATTTTATTGTATTTTATTGTATTTTATTTTAGTATTTTTTATATTTTTTATTTCTTATTTTTTATTATTTTTTCAGTTTGACAGCTCATGCACATTCTATGAGGCTCCTTTCCCATCCGATTTTATGAATGGGGCAGAGGGGAAACCCCTGTCCATATATGGATTGGGGTTCCCTTTCAATTTTTAAAGGGCCCCATTCATTCTTTGAACTGGAGGGGAATGAAAGGGGCCCTTTAAAAATTGAAACTACAACTCTTTTATTTTACAACTTGTATTTTACAACTTTTATTGTAACTACAACTCTGTGAAGTAGGTTAGGCTGAAAGAGGGGATCATCCAACTTACCAGAGCCAGTCCCATTGCTGTGGGGGAAGAAGGCACGTGAGGATGGCTTGCATGCCTTGGCCATCCCTGGTGGGCTGCAGCACTACATGGCAGGGCACTGATTGGCTGGCGGGGATATTTGGGAGAAGGGGACAGCACCTCCAGTCCAGGGACTGGACTTCAACTCTCAGGGTCCACTGAGGGTGGAAGTGCTGCATCATTGGCTGGCAACGGGGCAGTGATCCCCAGGATTCGCTGGGAGGCTGGAAGGGATGGGACCTTCATGGCTACGAAAGGCCATGCAGCACCTGAGCTCAGCGCCATTTTCATTTGGCTCCCCATCCTCCCTTCCTCTGTTCAGGGTTGGTGATGTGCTGTCACAACTTTCCAAGGGGTGGGAGCATAAGCCTTGGATCTGGTGGGCATGGTTTCCTGTTCTGCGGAGCACTGGATCGGGAGTCCAATGGGGACTGGGGGTGCTGAGAGCGTTGCAGTGTCACCAATGTGGGGGCAACACCGAACCATCGTGCCCTGGTGACAAGGGGTAAAGATGTGCACATGCGTTCTACTGGCTGAGTTGTGAACACACAGTCAGTCGATTACCCTTCTGTCATGCCAAAGCTTAGCCATGACCAGGCAATTTGGTTCATCGACCAACACAGGGGTTAGTGGGTGACAGATCTAGACTTTATGCTTTTGGGGCCAACCCTTTTTTCACTTGCTGTAATCAATAAAGTTGTGGCATTTTCCTTCTAATCAAGAGGTCATGGTCACATTGCAACACCTCCCCTGCCACAGCAGTGTTATTATTATGAAGTAACTGGGATTTGATCCAATCTCTACTTGTATTGGGCAAGTAGTGAATGTCATCAATAGTTCCTGCAGTGACCATGGATCTGAGAGAAAGCTGTAACTTTGAACATATCTGATAAATGCATTTGGATTTTACTATAGTATATTATATTGCATATTTATTGTTAATCATACTGTTTGTATGCATACATAAATGCAGAATTTTGTATTTATTGACACTTCCTTTAAAAAAAGATTTCCTAAATCAGGACCTAAATCCAAAATTTTTCTGCTTAAAACAGTACCTTGTGTGTTTTCCCTCATTATTATCTATTCCCCTGTTGTTTGACTGCACCCTTTTGAACATACTCTGATGTAGCTCAACCACATGTAATTCAGTCTTCATCTGTGAAATGCTGGAGTATATGCTGTGGAAGGACTCCTCTCCAATTGGTTTAGAGCAGAAGTGGGCATGCTCTTTTGGCCCAGTCCCTCCACCCCATTATAATTATTTGTTCAGTTCATAAAAAGTAGCATATGCCCTGTGTTTCTGACATTATATGAAGATAATAAATATAAACTGTAGTGTGGAAATTTTATTAGTTTTGTACAGTCTGATTTTAAAACAACAAAAAATAAAAATAATACAGAATTTGCATTTCTTTTACTGAAGAATTTAAATCACCATTGCCTACTATAAATAGAAGGTGAGATGTACACAAATTCTGTGGAAAGATGTGTGCTTGAGTGTACCAATTCCTTAATGCTACTATAGAATAATGTTAATTTTTCTGAATAATAGATGAGCAGCTTGCAAATAAGATACAATGAAAAATTATACTCAAATTGAAATTGATTTTAAGCTAATACAGCACAATTTTTTTCACACATTCTAAATGGCATGTTTAACCCTGCACATTTTAAGCCACATATATTTAAAGCTTTATGGCTAATGACACTTTACGTGGAATTATAGTAAATTACTATGTTTTATTTCCCTAATTAGCTTACAAAGTGTTGCCCTGAAGTTTATCTTATCTTTAGTATGTTAAAACACCAATCATGTTGTGGCCAACATTTATTCTGTTGATTTCATTATTTTTCTCTGTCTCTCTCTGTGGTGATTATTATTTCTTAAAATGAAGTAATTAAGGACCTCTATATAACTGAAAAAAATATTGAAAGGGGAGGCTTTTCAGTATGCAAACTGTGATGATAACTATGCATATAGTAATATCTTTACTTTATAGTATGTGGTAAGTAACTGTGAAACAATTTCCTCTTTTTGATTTCCCCAGGACCTTGGAAGCAACAGCCCTCCACAGAGGAATTGGAAGGGAATAGCAATTGCGCTGCTGGTGATTCTTGTTGTATGTTCACTCATCACAATGTCTGTAATTCTTTTAACACCAGGTAGGATGTTTTTACTTACATATTATATAAACATATTAAAGCATGTATTTTTCATTTTGTATTAGTTTTGATGACTTATTATACTTTGTGCAGTTAAACTCTAGTTTCTTTCTTTCATGGCCAATCGTATGAACTGCCTGTATAAAAAGAAACTTGCTGACAGAAACATCCATGTAAGGCAGAACAGGGATGTATGGTTCTCCCAATATTGTTGGTCTGAAATTTCCAATATTCCTCACCCTGTCTGTGCTGGCTAAGGCTGCTGGGAACTGTAGTCCAACAACATCAGCAAGTCCACATGATTCCCACTCTGATGTAGTTAATGGTGATTTATTTCAGTTATTATCAGAGTAAACATACATAAAAACCATAAAATAACTCTGTAGGTACCCAGGAACTCATAACCGTTGACTTTTCTAGCTGTGTTCACTCATGCTGCATTCTGGATACAAGGAAATTTCAATAACTGAGGAGAAGAAGAAGAAGATCAGCACATTGCCACAGTATGACTATATATATGACTTGTGATTGAATGTCCTTGATATGTGAAAGTTTATTTTCACTGATTCCTGACAGAGAAATGGAGAGATGGACACAGTTGAAAGAGTTGCATTGGTTTCTTACCACGGCCCTCAATGGATCCACTGCTATCAGCCTGCTGCATGAGAAATGTGGATAAAGGCTGGCAGCAGTGGATCCACTGAGGGCTGTGGTAGGAGAAATGCAGCTCTTCCAGCTGCATTTTGATTAACTGGGGTTCCCAGCCTCTGAGAAACTGACAATATAACATTTTATGGGGATGGAATCCCCAGCATCACAAGTCATAATTCTTACGTAGCACTGGAAGTACTGACAGGCACTCTTACCTCTGTTTTCTAATCTTCTATAATAACTGAGCCTGTTGTTGAGCTCTATCAGCTGCATTTGTCTTCAGTGGTGATTGTTAGGAGCCTGCCATTCATCCTGGAAGGTGTCATGAAGAGGAAGGGAAAGCTGGAAGGCACTAGAGATAGTGTAACATAGAGGAAAACAAGAAGAATTCAGAAGGAATATTATTTTTAAACCAATTCCTCCCCACCCAAAAAATTCTGGTGGAGAGCTAGCTATAGTAGAGTAGGCCTTCCACAAGTCTGGGAGAACAGAACTAATGTGAAAGTGGAGAAAACACAAATAAAATCACTTTTTAAACCTGTGAAAACACCTTTCTAGGAATCTCTGGTCAAGTTCCAGCAGAGTCAGGCTGCTGGACCTAGTGAATCCTATAAAGAACATTATTAGATTCATAAATTATCAAATACACAAAGCCACAAATGTGGAGGGCTGATTGTATTTTTAATCACTTTCTATTTTTTAAAAAAAATAAGGCAGGGGTCAGGGATTTGGAGAATGAGGTGGGTAAAAATCAGAAGACACCCCCCTTCCCACAATTAATACAAAATAGTTTAGAGCCAGTTTGCAGTTTCTGAATCTGAAGACAATAAAAAGCAGAGTATACTGAAGGAGTAAAATTTCTGAAGTGCAAACAATCCATTGGAGAACTAACAAAATTTCTGCTCAAAACAAGAGAATCAACTTTTTTCTATATACTGTACCTTAGTTCCATTGTGTTCTGTCTGGATACTGGCCATGAATGTTTAAATGTGTCACATTATTAGTATGTAGTTCTGTATCATCCAAATTGTACAACACTGTTCCTGCATGTTGACATGCTTTAGAAAAACTAGGAGAACTTAGCAAAATATTAGATTTAAGACTGTAGTATAAAACAAAACAAAACAAAAACATACAAATATGCTGATCAGAATTATCTGTTTTTGCATGTGAGAAGGTTTTCTAAAATTTTTCTACCTGAAAACTTGATTGTTTCAGAAAGATGGAAGGTAAAAGTATTTTTTTAATTTTTGTAGGTTACAACAATCAGTAAAAATACTTGCATGATTTCATTTTTTAAAATTATATTTTAAACAAAGTTCTTACTTATGTGTTTACACTTTTATTTTATTATTTTTTTAAAAAAAAGCATATACATCACAGCTAGGGAAAATGCAAATTGAGCAAAACTTTTTAGGATGGTGGTGAAGGAAAATATTTTACCCATGTGCTTGATCAAAAAGAAACTATATGTTTGAAAGATGAGTTGAGAAAATAATGTGTTTGAATAAGAATAAAATTTAGTAGATTGTTCCTAAATCATCCATAGAGTATTTCCTACAGGGCAATAGAAGTGTAGAATCCAACCCTAATGTTTAAACACAGGATAAAAAATGAAATAAAGTATCCAGATTGTTCAATTACAATTGTACAGAGAGAGAAAGAGATTTTTCTTTTCTGTAGCTGGATTGCACTTGGATCATCAGTATTGGTGGCAATGTTCTCTTAAGTGATCTGTGTTTATGTTAGACAGCTGCTATATTAACTCAGTATACAGCATATAAATACACTGTTAATGTGTGTTTGTTTCGGTTTAAAATGGGAGGCATTATAATTCCACTGGCATTCATAGCTAGCCCTCTGCATATATTCTTCCATTCTCCTTCTACAGTGCTTAGCCAGACAGTTGTACAGTGAGTCAGGAAACAATAAACCTGAACACATTTTCTTGGCAGCAATAATCTGAGAAGGAAACCTTACAAGTTTTCATATGTAGAGGCTTTTCACATCATAAGAATTTTCCAATTGTGTGGAGAAGCTCAATGTGCAGTGGAGGCTTCTGTCAGACTCTTGCTCTCTCTATAAAGAGACAGCTTACAAGTGAAGGGGGTCTGACTTAATCCTTCTCCTCAGGCATTTACTTTAACTCTTAGTTGCAGGTCTTAATAGGGCTGTTATTGCATGCCAAAGCATACATGTGAAAACACCATGCAGCAGGCGTTTACAAAACTGGCTGCTTCCTCTTCTTTCCATTCCTTTCCTTTCTCTGATTATCATGGCATCCTTCCCACCCTTACAGGGCAAGAGTGAGGGATTAGTTTATTGCCCTTTTTGGAGGCCAGTTAGGAATGGTTTGGTTGATAATTATACTATTCATATAGTATTCTACATCGGAATTAATATTTTTGAAATGAAATATTATTTTCCACAAAGAGAATGCTGGGGTTTTTTTTAAGGCCACAAATGTTGTAATGATTCTATGTAAAATTTGCTCATGGTTGATTTGCATAGAAAACATTTAAAAAATGTGGTTTTTGTGTGTATATCTCTGTGTGTGCAAGACAGTCACATGCAAATTTTGTACAGAGTAAATCCTGAACTGCAAAGATATTTGTAAATCCAGGATTCGCTTCATTGAGGTTTCTCAACACTTGAAATACTTGGTTTGAGGGGTTTTTTTGGGGGGAGGGGGATATATTCAAATATTATTTCCATTCCTTAAAACTAAGAAACAGTGCCATCCACTCTAGTTTCCTCTAGATGTCTTACAGCCGCTCTGATAGCCTTTAAGGCTGAAGGGCGGGGTATAAATATTATAATAAACAAACAAATAAATAAGAGTACATATATTACTTCTTCTTCATAAGTACAGAACATCATTTGTAAAACAATGGCAACACACTGTGGAACTTATTCCAGGCCACCAATTTACTGGGAAACTGGGAGTGAGAAAGAATGACTGGATGGACTATAACTTATTTGTGATATCTAGTTTTGGTTATGGCTACATGCTAGCCACATGACCCAGGCCCTGTGCAAGAAAAATGATTGGCAAATCAATTGCCTTCCATTTAGCCAGCTACACAAATGCTTTTAAGCAGAGGCTGGATGGCCATCTATTGGGTATGCTTTGATTGGGAGTTCCTGCATAGCAGGGGGTTGGACTGGATGGCCCTTGTGGTCTCTTCCAAATTTATGATTCTATGATTCTATCCAGCCCATTTTCCCTTGATGAGTGTGAGTTAGCATACACATAGAGATGTAATGAACGATGTTCATTGTCAATAGGTTAAATTAATGCTTTCTTGTTGGAGATATCAACTGTACTTCCTTCTTCAAATAAATAGTCATCTTCTCTGTTACATTATAAAAAAGAAAGGGGTGGGGGAAAGGATCCAGCTGATTTATTTCAGCATGAGCTTTCATGTATTTCTATCTACTTCTTCCGATGCCCTGATAGAATATTTCCTTTTTGAATTTCTGCAATAATCTGTGATTTTGTCTTCTACAGTATGTGGATTTTTTCTATTCAACTGTAACTTGCTGTCTATACTCAGTGTCTTAACAGCATGTGTAAAAAATCTGTCATTTAGTTAGGGGACTGGGAAATGTCATACTGCAATGAATAATTCAATATAATTTTGAATAGAGAATGGGGAAATAGTATAGACTATTGTGAAATGTGAAAATAAATATTAAGGAGGAAGGAAGAGGATTCAGGAGAAGGCCAGAAATGTAAAGTATGCATACAAATTGTGAAAGACATAAAAGGAAAAAAACCTCTAGTCACAGCACCCAGAAAGGTTATATATAAAGACAGAAGGAGAAGTTTTCTTGCAGTATATATTCTAAACAGTGTGAATTTCTGAGGATTTTTTTTTTTTTTGCCAGAGTGACATTTATTGAAATACTAGGCAAGCACAGCACTTATGTAGTGAGAATTAGTACAGAAATGCAGAGGTTGGACACAGGTGGGATGTGAGTTTTCCATTTCACATTCTATTTATCCATGTATCTTTTTCAAGTGGTAAGTGTGGGTGACAATGCAATAGAAAGAAGTATTATATAGTGAAATATATTTTCAAAATAATTTTAAATCCTTTTTTTTAGAACCCAGAGCAAAACTCTGTATCTTTATCTTTATATATCATTTAATGTATATATGGGGGAAAGCGTAAATGTTTTGAGGGTTACAAGATTTTTTTTCCCCCAACGGTCTGGACTGTTAAGTTTGATAATCATTTAGTAGTATTAAGCATTGGAATTTGGGATATTAATTCATTGCTTCTAACTTTAATAATTGCTTTTCAAAATCAGTTAACTTCCTATTGATTAAATTATTACAAAAAAAAAAAAAAATCCATACAGAATGTGGACTATACAGGGAATAACACAGAGACTGGTCTTATTGGAAACTTCACAGTGCTCTTGTTTGGTCACTTTAAAGTTGCATTCCTCAACTTGGATTTTTCTTTCTCCAATTGACTACAGAGCACAAAATGCTATTATGTGAGAATAGTGGGATTTCAGTATATCCAGAAATTGTCAGGCTGGGAAGGACGCTGTCAAAGCATGGGATCTCATCTTATTAATTAATTTTTATCATTGTTTTGCATCTTTCTCTCCCCCCATCTAAATGTCTCATCTTAGCTAAGTGTACTGTTCATTTACTTTTCAAACAACTCGTTTGTTAAATGTGAGGAATGACATTAAGAGTTAGTAAGAAACAGTGTGTCTCTTATTTCAGCTACAGAATACTGATCCACACTGCAAATGCATCAGTATGTGCCCAGTTAGAACAATCATTTAGGGGCTAAACAGACCACCCCTTTGGAGCAGCCTGCTGTCACCCCTTTCAGAGCCAGATCAGGAACATGGCAACTGCATGCCACAGCCCCAGTCTGGTGTTTCCTTGATGCTAAAAGGAATGGCAAAATGCTGCTCCTTTTTGTTCCAGGGAAAAGGCACCTTTGCCACAGTAGTGGCACTTTCTGGTGCTCCTTTGACACTGTGTCATCTGGACAAAGCACCAAAGAAGCACCATGATGCCACCTGTTGGGTGCATGACATGATGGCAGCATCAGGGCATGTGTCGTGCGGATGCCATGTCCCCACTCTGTCCCAAGGCCAGCTTATAATGCCAGTCTGTACAGCCTCATACTGAATCAAAGGTGGAGAATTCTTAATCAGAAAATCTTTAGTGCCTCTGCACAAATTTTGACAACCGAATCACTCGTTGTCCTCCCCCCTCAATAAAGGGTGATTTGCCATAAGCATGATTTGCAAAGATCACTGATGTGTGCGTCTCTAAGCATGATTAGCAAAAACCAGTGATATCTGATTCCATCTAACAACTTAAGCAGAGTGTTGATGAGAAGCAGAAGAAGAAGCAGAAGAAGAGTAAGAAAGGCAGGTAGAGTTGAGAAAAACCGTTCACTTAATTATCTGAGTGCCTACCACTGTGTGAGCAAAAAGCTCACACTGAAGTACTAAAGGTGTACTAAGATCCTTGTGTATGTGGGGGGGGGGGGGGGAATGAATTTTTTTTAAAATTAAAAAGGCTTGCCTCTACTTTCCAGAAGAATTCCAACAACTTCCATCTAGGCCAATAGATGGAGATGGAGAAATGGTAGACTTCAGAGCTGAATGGGCTGATGTTATGAAATGGCTCTGGATGTTTGTGGATTTCTACTGAGCAAACAGACCTTCTCCTTACCAACACATTCCATTCATCTTTTCCAAGCCTGCTTTTTTATTCTTCTCAATTTATATTGGATTGTTTTCCAGTACCAGCTCTTCAGTTGCCTCCGAGCAGTTCTCCTGCTCCAGGGTTCAATATGTTTCTCTGCTAGCCCTCCAACAGCCACATGGAAGCAGGAATATGAAATGTTTAATGAAATGATACATCTGAGATATGATATCTATGTGATATATTTCTCCGATCTAGTCTTTCCCTCCTGAAGCATTCCTGTTTTGTTGAATCTGACAGAAGTAGAGCCACTTCTTAATAAGGCATTGTAATAAACTAAAATTAATTAACTCATCAAAGCATGAAATTAATTTTGGTATTAGTCAGGAAATACATTAAATCAAGCAACATTTGGTGGGATAATACATTAATAATTTAATGTGTTTAACTATCTATGGCTTCATCTGCACTTCAATTTGACTCCACTTTAACTGTCATGGCTCTATCCTGTAAAATTTTGGAATTTGTAGTTTGTTTGTGAAGGCTAAATATCTCACAAAACTACAGATCCCAGAATTGTATAGCATTGAGCCATGGCAGTTCAAGTGGTGTCAAACTCCATTATTTTTGCAGTGCAGATTAGATCTCTCTCTCTCTCTCTTTAGAATTTCAAAACAGTGACTGTTCAAATTATTATTTAGTTATTTACTAATGAATTAAATTATGAATCCCATTCATGAGCTGTTGCAGGTACAAAGCCTCTGGAAACCAGGGTTCAGTTCCCAACTCAGCCATGGAAACCCACTGGGTAACCTTGAGTTCATTACATCTCTATGTGTATGCTCTGAACAAATCTTGCCAAGACAGCCCCATGATAGGCTTGCTTTAAAGTCTCCATAGGTCAGAAACAACTTGAAGGTACAGTGGTCCCCCGGGATATGAAGCCCCCGGGGAACGAAATCCCCAGGAGCCGAAACCGCCGGGGGCGAAAAAAAGCCCCCGGGATGCAAAGGAAACCCAGGGTTACGAATGAGAAAAACCACACGGCCCCTTTAAATTGGCCGCGCGGTCCAGCAAAAATAGCGGTCCCCCGGGAAACAAAGATTTCCGGGTTACGAAAGGTAATCCGGAACGGATTACCTTCGTAACCCAGGGGACCACTGTACACAACAACAATAGAAAAAACAAAACAACTTGAAGGTACACAACAACAATAGAAACAACAATACAGTGGCATGGGAAGAGTCAAGATCCATTTTGCATTTGGATTCACTATTAATCATGTAGAAAGTTCCAATATCAAACACATGCTTTCTTATAAATAAATAAATAAATAAATAATTTATTAATACCTCAGCCTTGTTAGGTGACATGTGTGGTTGTTTCCTACCCCTTTTCACCAAGAGGTAATAAAAGTAAGACTTGCGTCTAAAATATTTCTTTGTTAAGAATTTTACTATAGAAGGTTATCCACATGCCTCCACACTATAGACCTATCCCCCAAGGGTGGGAGATGTGTACACATGTGTACAGATCTGGGAGCTTAGAGATTTTATACTTTTCCCTGGAGCTTTATTAGTATTATCTTATACTTGTAAGACCTTAAAACTGACCTGATAACTATGGGATGAAGCATAAGGGGCAAAAGGAGTGGCCAGAAGCAATTGCTGTGGGACTGCAGCAACTGCATGCCGCAGTTTTGAAGCTGGTCACAGTTGTGGCCTCAAATGGATTGTCTGCAGGGGTTTTTGCCACTCCTTTTGTGGCTGGCTTTGGGCTGCCTTAGGTGGCCTCGGAGGAACTTCTGGGTGGTTTGGGGGACATGTGTCATTTGAACTCTATGCCCCCAAAGCACTGAGAAGTCACTTTATTTGTCCTGTTTGCCTCATGCCCATGAGATGTTTTACAGCAGCAGAAACACACACACACACACACACCTGATACATGGACAGGAGAGTTGGAATATATGTAGAAAATGCTCAACACAGCACACTCAATGAAGTTCATGAACATTGTTTTGGATTCTCTTGTTAATGAAAAATATTTGTATTGGAAGGTTTGAAACTGAAATTAAAGCTTAAAGGATTATGTTTGGGGAAGGAAAACAACATAAAGAGATGGCATAATGAAGTTTAATGAAGAAAGACTGGTAAAGAAGATTATGGACCGAGACAGACGGGCACTTTGTGGCATGGCAGAAGCAATTTTAGGGTTAGAGAGCGCACACCAACTGCATGATCCCTAACCCTAGAATACCATGGCGATGGCTTCATGGCGGCATCCAATCAACACTATCACCACCAGGATGATGTCGCCACTATGCTGCATCCCCGTGGCCATGCGAGGAAGCGACCTCATAAGGGCCCTTATCATGTTGCAGTAAGGAGCTGCATTTCATCGTTCCTTCCTAGAGCGGATTGTTCTTGTGGCAACCACATGGCTGCGGGAACGATACTGAGGAGAAAGGGGCTGCCCCTTTCTCCTCTGTAGGGCTGGAGTGTCAGAGAGCATGAAGCCCCAAGGGCACCCCTTTTCTGGGTCATGGAGAAGCATAATTTTACCATTTCACAGTGACCTGGAAAAACACCAGATTGGGGCCCTAGAACTTCCAGTGAGGCTGGCCTGTCCCCAATCCAGCATGAGAAGGTGCAGCATAGAGCTGCCCCTTCAAGGGCTGTCTGTACAGCCCCAAATACAGGGCAGGTTTTTATTATTATTATTATTATTATTATTATTACTATTATTATTTCTAACCCACCCCTCTGCTCAGCAACCTAGAGTTCCAGGCAGGATTTAGAGTTCCAGGCAGCCTGGAATATGCACATTACATTTCACACTTATTTTCATTAAATTTAGTTGACCACCATGCTATTAAGCCTGTAATCCCATGCAAGATGTAATAGTTAGCCTTGCACATATCTACACAGGAGTAAGCCCCACTGAGAATTAAATGTTTAAAAGCACTTAGTTTTCTAAAACAAGGAATGTCAAGCAGTTGCTGTATAAGAATATATAGAATGAAAATTTAGTGTTACTTGAAGGAGGGCTATTGGATTTCTATGATTTTCATTAGAACATTACATGAAATAATATTTATTTCAGTGGCCTCTTCTATATAGGAAAAAGACTGTACTCTATCCTGTATATTTAATGTGCCCTGCTTGGATAACTTTGGGACTACAGTCTTTAACATGATCATGTGTTTTTCTGTACCTGTAATAAGCTGGACGGTTCTTTTTGAGTATTTTAAGACCAAGGCTGTTGTGGAATCTTGAGACTATTATAAAGCTAAATTTAATGACCATATATGTACTACTGCTGGTGCAACTTGCCAACATTTCATTTAATTCAGCAAATTACAATTTTGTGTGAAAATTTGGGGGAAAATAAGGAAAAAATCATTTGTTAATATGGGCCTGATGTTCTATACTGAAATTGTGAGGCTGCTATTATGATTTAAACATATTTGTATCTTTGTTCTTTTTTATTTAAAAATAAGTGATTTGATGTTTTATTTTGTTTTTTATTTAGATGAACTGTCAAATTCATCAGAAACCAGATTGTCTTTAGAAGATCTGTTCAGGAAAGAGTTTATAATTCACAATCCAGAAGCCAAATGGATTAATGGTATGTTGCACATATTATTAAGCATTCTGAACAGAATAAGTTAAGGACTGAGAGTATTTAGAAATAAATACAAGTCCAATGTTGATCGATCTCTTAATTTTTTGATGATCTCACAATGTCTGTAATTTCTTGTTGTTTCTTACATTTTTACTGGTTGAAATCCAGATGTCCTAACATAGAATATACACATTGAAATCTGAAGCATCTCCACAACAGAATCTTAAAAGAAAAGGGGGAGACATTTCATTTAGGTTCAAGAACTGGTATACCTTTAACAGTTTTCTCCCAGAATAGCTCACCTCAACCAGCAAGTTGCTTGCCTAAAAATCTGGAGTCTAAGCATTATCCTAACCACAACTGGAGAAACATGTAGGCCAACACATTTTAGGCAGAAAAAAATAGTTTATAGTTCCTCGTGAAGCACAGTGAGGCAGTGGCATCACAAGGGGGGGGGGGTGAGGACCGCACGAGGTGTCACCCTAAAGGTGGGTGACACCACTGCTCCTCAAACACCTGTCTTTTGGCAGAAATAGGCTGTGGCTCACCTGCTTCCTTTTAAAATGCTTTAAAAAACAAACAAAACAAACAGCTTCATTTATATACTGCTTCATACCCTTAAGGAATGTCTAAGCAGTTTACAATTGTAAGCTATTTGCCCCCCAACAATCTGGGTACTCATTTTAGCAACCTCGGAAGGATGCTTATGCCCTTATGCTGGTCTTGAACTCGCCACTTTATGGTTTTGAGTGAGTGGCTGCAGTACAGGTATTTAACCACTGCACCACCATGTGATGGTGTGTGGGGGAGTAAAAATCAGTGGAAGGAGAAAGGAGAGGCCTAAGAATTTTTTTAAATTACAATTACAATTTCAAATTTCAAAATATTTAATTTTTCATTTTTTAGAAAAAATGTTTTTTAATAAAAATTTATTTAAAAACACCACATTTTAACCAAATCTTCACTATGCACATGTACATACATTTAGGCTACCTGTACGATATTGTAATTTGAAAGAATAATTTTAATTTTTCTAGTTGTTTATTTCACAACTATTACCATTACATTCAGTGTTATATGGAAATTATGATTTATGAGTAGCATTGGTGCAAAATAGCATTACAAAGGATTCCCATGGTGTGAAATGGGAGGAGGTCAAGGATGTGTGTGTGATACAATGAGTTACCACACTGGGTGACACCAACCCTAGTGACACCACTGCAGTGTGGGAATCCATTTGCACTTTGGCTTTTCTGTGATATTGTGATTCTGCTTTATATATCTGATTTTAAGATAAAAGTCACACTCATATGACACTTTCTATTTGGATTGATTATGTGTGTACTAAGGGCAAGCATATTTATAAGATTTAACCATTCACTATTTTGTGAATCCAGTTGTTGATCTTTATACTTTTCCCCTCATAGGAGTTTATCACATTAGGGGCCAATTTTGGTGTTAAAATGACATTGAAGTGGTGTTAAAGCAAGCTTGAGCCTTTGCAAATTTAAAGTGAATTTAAAGTGGAAATAATGTTATTTGACAATCAATGTGCATGTGTGATTTCACAATTAAAGCAATTTCGAATTTATAGTTTCTGTAGAGATCTGAACTTGAAAAGATGTGGATTAATCCTCCTTTAAATCTAGTTTAACTTCAGGTTTTTCATGACGTTGTGTGAAATAGCATCACTTAATCCTACTTCACATCTAGTTTAACTGTGGGTTTTTCGCAATGTTGTGTGAAACAGTGTCGCATAATTTCGTGATTTCTCCAGGATATCTTTGGATTAACCCCTTGATCTCCCTCGTGTGATAAACTCCACAGGCACATAGGTAATAATAATTCTGTTTACTCACCAGAAGCATTTCTCTCTTTCTCTAAGATGGCAATTCAGCCATTTCCCTTTGCATACTAGTATGTGATCACAGCTCTGCTAAGATAGTTCTCAAGATGAGAAAATAAGAAGAAAGATCACAACTGGAAATGTCTGCTTGCAGATCAGTATTTGTATGACAGTTCTTGATAGATGTTCCTAGGGATTATAAAATGCCATACTAGTGAAGACAATGAAATGGTGTTTATATTTGTAGTGTGAATGGAGAATCTCTTGGGTCAATATAAAATCTTACCATTTTGCATTTAAGAGACTGCATTCATTCTTTATGATTTTAACTCCAGATTAGTATGTATACATGAATATTTTATAAACATAAACACAAAAAAATATTATATACTGTATACTTATATACTTCTGTGCTTTTTAATTCACCAAATAGCAAAAAGTCTATGGGCATATAAAAAAAGTTTACTACGGGGTGGTCTGCCGCCCCAAGAAGCAGCAGCCTCAGATGCCCCATCCCGCTGCTTTCAGAGGCTGTGGGGAAGCGGCAAACTGCCGCTTCCCCGTGGCCTCAAAGCAGGGTGCGACAGGTTCCAAGGGAGAAAGGGACCGCCGCCATGGCCCCTTTCTCCCCGGGTCTTTGGTGCGGCCGTTTGAAAGCTGTGCCAAAGACTCAGCGCAAAAAAGAGCTCCCTCGCAGAGCTCTTTTTGGCACGGCAGAAAGGACGCGCTTGACACCCTCCCGTGGCACCATTGTGTCATGGTGCTCATGTATGGATGCCACCTTTTTTAAATGGTGGCATCCATATGGTTTAGGGTTAGGGAGGGTGCGGATGCTGCGCCCTCCCTAACCCTAAAATCACCGCAAAGAGCCCTAAACGTGCCTCTTCAGGTGCGTCTAAATCAGGCCTACAAGTTTAAAATGAAGCACAACCTTCCCCCCCCCCAAACAAACCAGCCCATGAAAATATACAATAAGATCCATATAATCTAAGACTAAAACCTACATCCCAGGCACTATGATCAGGATGAATGTGCAGCAGAATTCATGGACATCTGAGCTGCTCTTAATTTCTGCATAGTAATTATTCCTATTCTCCTAGAAAGGGGAAAAGTCCTCTATTCTCCTGGACTAAACAACAGCAACAAAAGGTGCTTTTTTGTCCCCTTCCCCCAAAGCTGCTTCTAGGTGTTGATGTCTAAAAGGCTGAATGAGAGAGGCAGAAAGCCTGGCTCTCCATGCACAATCCCCTGAGAGCACGTAAATGGGCTCTCTGGATTGTGGCCTATGTCTTTTTATGCTATAATTAAATTCCATCAGATCAGCCACTGCTCTCTAATGTGATTCTGAAAGAGGTCTAGATGTCTGTCAGGCCTTTGAGGATGTTAAATGAGAGTGCATCTACTTTTAGTAGTATTGATTTTCAACATTTAATAAAAAGTGAAAATTTAAAATGCTGCCAGTGAGTGATACAAAATGTTTCAGATTAAGGGCACATTGAAAGAGAAAGATGGGATGTGCCACAGAAGTAGAAATGGGAGGAAATGGCCTTAATTTGCTTAAACTACAGTGCTGTGTTGAATGATGAGGTTTCAAAATGGTTATCACATGATTTAAAATTGCAAAAAGGCTAGGACTTTAATGGAATGCATGGAAATTCAAATTGCAGAAATCATGATGAAATACGTCTGAATTAGTATGAACATGGGGATAATGCTTTGGCTAAGGTGATATGTGGTGAATCTTGGGACCCAATACTTCACCCACAAGAAGTGTTGGCTCACTGCCAGATACTCAAGTGCCTGATCTGTTTCAGGGTTTCTTAAATTCTTTTAAGCGTATCAGCAATTCGCTTGGAAAAAAGCTACCCTACAAGAATAGTAGCTTATAACGACTTTAAAATGTTTTATGGAATAATGTTTTACAGAGCAACCTTACCACAATTTCATTTGGGAGAGTCACTCTGCTAGGAAGGGGTGAGGGATTTTAATTCAGCTTTTCTCTCCTCACCTTTCAGACACCTTCTTGTGCATTTGTTTTAAAATATTTTTAATTGTTTTAAGAAGAAGGGAACAGACCTATGGGTTTCTGTAGGCCTAGTGCTGGTTCAGAGACATCTGTAGGTCCTCTCCTGTCCTGTCAAACTTTCCACTAAAATGCCTACTTACTCCCCTCCTTCTATCTAACAATAGGAAGTGAGATCTGAAATGGGAGAGTCTCCAGTTATGGAAAGTTCCATAGTGGCTAGGGCTGCCTCTGCACTGCAGAAATAATGCAATTTTACATCACTTTAACTGCCATGGCTCAATGCTGTGGAATCCTGGGATTTGTAGTTTATTGTGTCACGAGCACTCTCTGACAGAGAAGGCTAAATATCTTACAAAACTATAAATCCAGAATTCCAAAGCATTGAGCCATGGCAGTTAAAGAAGTATCAAACTGCATTATTTCTGCAGAGCAGATACAGCTTAAGAGAAGGATTGTGAGGTCAGATCACTCCCTGTAAGGAGGGTCCTTTAGTGCCATCCTCAGAGGTGATATCTGATATATTCTGTGGGATGATTTGTAGGGAGATGCTTCGATAGGAAAAGGACAATTGGCAGGAGAAAAGCAGGAGACACCAGGATAAAGATATGGGGATGAGAGGCAAGGGACAGATTGAGGTGAACTGCAACATGGAGGAGTCTGAAATGGTTGGGAAGCAGGTGAAAGGCAATCCTTGAAGATGGTTAGAGAGGGCAAGTGGACATGAGCATCATCCCTTTTTCCATTCCTTGCTATTTTTTCCCATTTATCTCCTCTTTCGCTCTTGGTCCTATCTCCATCTGAAACCTGCTTCTTCATTTCTTCTCCACTCATAATAATAATAATAATAATAATAATAATAATTTTTTCTTACCCACCCCTCTGAGCGAGCAATCGGGGTGGGGTACAACATATTAAAAATGTTAAAATCTTCCAAACATACCCATCTCCCTCCCCTTAAAACAGTAATAAACTAATCATAATTAAAAGAATCAAGATTTAAAATACATTCATTCAAAGTCCCCTGCAGGTGGCTGGATGGGGGCTGGGGGGGGGGCATCAGGTGATGGGGAAGGGCTGCCGGAAGAGATGTGTCTTGGTCGCTTTTTTAAAGCTTTCCAAGGTTGTAATAAGACACATCTCATCCGGCAGGTAGTTCCACAGCCTGGGAGCAATAGCAGAAAAGGCCCTCTGGGAGGTCTGGGACAACTTAGTTTTTATAGATGGAAGCAGATTCCTCCCAGAGGACTGAAGTGTACGCGGGTGCTCATATGGGAGGAGGCGGTCTCTAAGATAAGTTGGACCCAAGCCATGTAGGGTTTTAAAAGTCAAAGTCAGCACCTTGTACTGTGCCCGGAAACTGATCAGCAGCCAGTGGAGAGATTTAAGCACAGGTGTTATATGCTCTCTCCTCGATGTTCCAGTGACTAGCCTGGCTGCCATGTTTTGAAGTTGAAGTTTCCGGGTTAGGAACAAAGTTGAAGTTTCCGGGTTAGGAACAAAGGTAGCCCCATGTAGAATGTGTTACAGTAATCCAGACGTGAGGTGACCAAAGCATGTACCACAGCCTCCAGGTCCTTCATCTCCAGGAAAGGGTGCAGCTGGCGGATCAGCCGAAGCTGATAACAGGCACTTCTGACCACTGCATTCACCTGACATGTCATGTGAAGCGATGAGTCTAGAAGTACCCCCAGACTGCGAACAGACTCCTGTGAGGAGAGTGTGACTCCATCCAGGACTGGAAGATGTATTCCTGGACCTGGTTTCGGGCCGGTGACTGTCAGTACCTCCGTTTTGTCAGGATTTAGCCTCAATCTATTTTCCTTCATCCAATCCATTACCGCTGAGAGGAGAGACACCATCTGAGGTCTGAGCAGATGATCTCAGAAGTATATCTGAGTGTCATCAGCATACTGATGACACTGAGCTCCATGCCTCCATATGATCTCACCCAGCGGCTTCATATAAATATTAAATAGCATCAGGGACAGGATGGCACCTTGAGGGATGCCACAATTTAGCTCAATTTTAGAGGAGCAGCTGTCCCCGAGCCTCACCCTTTGGGACCTGTCAGAGAGGAAGGAATGGAACCACCGCAAAGTAGTGCCTCTGATACCCATCCTCCCCAACCAGTCCAAAAGGATGGCATGATCTATAGTATCAAAATCTGCTGAGAGATCCAAGAGCACCAGCAGGGTCACACTACCCCTGTCGATTCTCAAGCGGAGGTCATCTGTCAGAGCAACCATGGCAGTCTCAACTCCATATCCTGCTCAGAAGCCAGTTTGAAATGGATCAAGAAAGTCAGCTTCATCCAAGACAGCTTGGAGTTGTGAGGCGACTGCTCTCTCGATCACCTTGCTTAGAAATGGCAGTAAAGACACTAATCTGTAGTTGTTTCTGTCCAGGGGATCAAGGGAAGGTTTCTTCAGGAGAGGCTTTACAGCCGCCTCCTTTAGGCAAGGTGGAATGGTGCCTCCCCTGAGGGACGCATTGACTACATCCCAAAGGAATGTCTTCAATGTATCCCCTCCCTGGGCGACCAGCCATAATCACCCTGCTTTGGCTACTGTTTTAAATTTGAAATGTCATAAATGGGGGTGACAGAAATCATAACCCACAAATTTTGAAGTATCATACCATTATAGTTGAAATACTAATTGAAAGAAAAACAAGCTTAGCAGCCTATCCAACAGCTTTTTGTATATCTCTCAAATCTATAATGATGTAAAATATATAGGACTGATAAATTAACTCCATGTTGGCTGGGTGGATGTTAATATTTGTTTCTTATGGTTACATTATCTTGATTAATAAAAATGTTTCAATTATGCTCTTGACTCTTGAGCTAAAATCCAAATGGTTTAAATTTGACAGGCAGTACTTTCAGTCTAGAACATTTCCCTCCTGCCAAGTTCCTGCAATGTGAACAAAAATAAACAATTTTCTGGGAAAAATTACCAGTTGGTCCTGAACTGACACAGATACAAGTTAGGATGTTAACCTAAGTATAACTATCATAGCTGGTCAAAACTAGTGAATAAGTGTGGATTGGGGAGGGAGGGAGAGGAAAGGGGGGAGAGAGAGAGTGAGAGTGAGAGAGAGAGATCCAAAATGTTTGTTTAGGAGGCACCCAAAATATCTGACAGATCAAGTCCAAATCCTTACCATGATAGTTAGTTTATTTCTATAAGATACAATACTGAGTTTGATTACTCTGTTGCATTCCTGGTGGGGAGCAAGAGTGGGGATAAAAAAGTGCCCAGTGTTGTTATAATTGACAGATGAACAGCCATGTTGGGAGGGAATGGCTGTGGCTGAATATTTGGGTCTAAAAAGTGAGGGTGGACAGGTACAGATTTGGAAGGTAAGGAAGAACAGGATGGAGCTTTACAGTACCTTGTTCTGGTTCAAGATTGATTAAGGATTCAAATGATATGAACCCCATAAAAATAGGGTAAAGGTATTTCCCATTGACAAGGTTATCAAGATGTGTCTGACCATAGGGGGCAGGGGTCATCTCCGTTACTAAGCTGAAGAGCCAGCGTTGTCAGAGACTATTCTGTGATTGATCATGTGGTGAGCATGATGGCACAGAATGCTATTTACCTTCCCACCTGAGTGGTACCTATTTATCTACTTGCATTTGCATTCGTTTGGACTGCTAGGCTGGCAGAAGCTGGGGCTAGTGATGGGAGCTCATCCCATCATGCAGCACTAGGGCCTCATCATGCCAACCTGCCGATCTTGCAGTCAACAGAGCCAAAGTCTTAAACACTTGAGCCACCACAATTCCACAACCCTACTTTTAACTTAGCTTATTAAGGAGGTGAAGAGGGTGTCGTTTTGCAAACATTCGTTTTAAATATTTGCAATATTTTGTGACAATTTGAAGAGAATGCTTGTTAAAGAATGGATGAAAGAAAGAAAATCATTTTGTTTGAAAAGTGGAAAAATGTCTGCCTCTCCCTGATAAATTAGTTTGCAGGTTTTAAAAACTTTAACTCTTAGCAGATGTTCCATATGAAGAAACAATTGTCTGTGTTTTTCTTATGATAAAATCAGAAGGTTTTTGACTAAAAAAATAGCTGTTTTCTTGATACATTCTACTATCTTTCTCATCTTTATGACATTTGCTTATTACAGATATTTTTTCCACAGTATTTTTTTTCCTGTGAAGTAACTGAAAATATGCAAAGTACTCAAAATTTGATTTAACAAGTGCTTTGAATGCTGGACTTGGACTCTGGATGCCAAGATTAGTAACCCGGCTAGGCTATGGAAACCCACTGGATGACATCTCAGATGTCACAAGCTGACCTCTCTTAGTCACAGAAGAGGGCAGTGGCAAACCCCTTCTGAATAAATGTTGCCAATAAAACCCCATAAAAGAGTTACCTTCAAACCATAAAATACTTAAAGGTATACAAAAACAACAGCAAAGCTTACTATGTAGAAGTAGTTTTAGTTTTTCTAGGATGTTTGAAAAAACATTATTTTCCTTTTATTAGCATAGCCTGTCTTCTCCTACTCATGATTAGACAGGTTTTAAAAATGTCAAAAAACAAAACAAAAGCAAACAAACAACGGGGAAAGTAAACTATTTCCCATTTTAGCCAACAAGATAAAAAACTAGATCCAGACAATAAAGCCAGCTGCGCAAAGAAGGAAAATTCTGAACTATTTTCAGAATTGACAGGAGATCTCTTAAAAAAAAAAATGGGTGAGAAGTTCAGTGGAGGGATAGAGAACTCAGGCCAGAAAAAGAACCCTTGGCAGGTAGCTAGCTAGCTGTTACTAAAAATTCCTGTTGCAGATTTAAGTTAGATGCCTTACAGAAGGAAAATGCACAAACACTATGAAAGTCAATATGGTATTGATAAATTGTAGAGCAAAGACACAGGTCAGGTCTTACAGTGTGTGGTATGAATGAATTAAAGTAGATTCATAGTGAAATCTATCTATCTATGAAACATTCAATGAAATTTGCTTGTGTGTATGTGTGTGTTTGCAGCTTAAGAGACAAACTAGACATTTATTTAATAAAATATTTTATATATATATATATATATATATATATATATGCATTCATTACAAGTGCAGTGGTAAGGGGATGATACAAACAAGGGAAGAAAATACAGGAAGGAAAGACATCTTCCCAGCATAATTGAATCTAAAATCAGACTTGTGCATAGCTAGGAGCTGTAAAAACAATTCTCATGTAGGCAATGGGAAGTTTCTAAGAATGCTAGCCATGCCAGAAGTGTTCCATTTCATTTTGATTGGGGAAAAATGAATGAATGAATGAGAGAGAGAGGGAATGCTTCCCCTCAGTTCCTTGCATTTTTCATTTTATTCATGATCCTTATAATTAATTAAAGAACAAAGGGAGGCATAGTGACACACATTAAGTGAAACGTGTAATTTTGCCCTTACTGAATATGTAGTTTGGCTTATATCTCTATGTTAGATGAGGACATAGTGGGAATTTAGAAGAGAAGATGTAGGTGCATTACTTGGTAACAGGGTGACTGAAAATTCATAGAGTAGGAATGGAAAGAATATTCAAATATATTTGATAAAATGTTAGCTTAACATGCTTTGTAAGTGTCAGGAAGCTTGACAATGAGAATCTTAGACTGACAACATTTTTTTTTTTCATTCCATGACTAAGTACAAAATTCACATGTGATATTTTGCAGAGAAAACAGTATTTCTGTACAGAAAATGCTGGGGTGCTTTTTGCTGTAAGATGCTGGGTGTTGTGTGAAAAACCCATGAGCAAATTTTATACAGAATAAATTGTGAACTGCAAATAGCCTTCAAAAACTGCACAGAATTTCTTACACTGGGAAGAAATTGCTATATTACTTATTGCTTCCTTTAAGAACATTGATAGTAACAATTACAACCCTGGGAAGGAGGCTTGGTTGCTCATGCTGGTATTGCAACCACAAGGTTGTGAGTTCAAACTCAGAGCTCCAAGGTTGACTCAGACTTCCATCTTTTCATAGATCAGTAAAATGAATACCCAGCTTGTTGGGGGCAATTGACTTACACATTGTAAACCCCTTAGAGAGTGTTGAGTTCACTATTAAGTAGCATAGAAATGTAAATGCTAATGATAATGCTTTCTAACCCTCTCAAGAGAAGTATAAGACAATTCTTGGGAAGATGGAAAAGATAAATTGTCGACTCAGAAGGATGATTTTGTAGAAGTACAGTCTCATGTAGGAAGTGGAAAGAGCAAAAGGAGGAGGGTATATTGGTAAGATCAGAGAGAGAGAGAGAGGATGTAGTAGATGTATACAAATTATTTTGATGTAGGGTGCTACCACACTGCAGAATTAATGCTTAACACCACTAATTACATCCTATGGGATTTGTAGTTTGTTGTGGCACTAGAGCTCTCTGACAGAAGGTTGAGTATTTCATAAAAACCCCAGAATTTCATCACATTAAGCCATGGAAGTTAAAGCAGTGTCCAACTGCATTGATTCTTCAGTGTAGATGGAGAAAAGTGTTCAAGATACCATGGGCAGCCAAAACCCACAAACAAATTGATCAAATCTGAAATTTCCCTGGAAGCCAGAATGATTAAGTTGAGTTTGTCATACTCGGACACATCATGGCAAGACTTATTGGAAAAGACAATAATGCCCAGAAAGGCAGAGGACGGTAGAAAGAGAGGAAGATTGCATGCTAAATGGATAGACTCAATTAGAGAGATCACGGTCATGAATTTGCAGGACCTAAGCAGATCAGTGGAGGATAGGAGATCTTGGAGATGTCTCATCTACATGGTTGTCATGGGTCAATTCAAAGGTGGTAAACAGCAACAAAGATGCAACCATAATTGTGGCAGCTCACCTTCCCCTGTAACAGGTTTTAAAAGCTGCTGCCACACTGCAGAACTGATGCAGTTTGACACAGTTTTAATTGACATAGCTTAATGTGATGGAATTTTGAGATTTGTTATTTTATGAGATACTTAGCCTTCACTGTCAAAGAGTTATTTTGCCAAAAACAAACTACAAATCCCAGAATTCTATAGCATTGACTCATGGCAGTTAAAGCTCTGTCAAATGGCATTAATTCTGCAGTTTATGTTCAGCCATAGAAATAAAGCTCAGTTGAGAAGAAAGTTATCAAATCACCTGTTGCTCTCTGCCAGATATGATAAATATGCATCATAATGTACCAGCTGCTGAGGCATAAAAAAAGTCATAGTCATTGATGGTAAAAAAGAATAGTACTGTTTCTGGAGGTTTTCCATATATTATATTCTGAATCCATGCTAAACTCCATCTTCTGCTAGTGCAAGAAAAACCTGTAATTATCAGAATTTTAGCAAGGTATTTTTGGCTACCCATAGGTATGATAATTTCTCCCTGTTCCATGGAACAAAGAAGAAAACTTCTTGACTTGTTCCTTATGCTTGGAAATGCAATCTTTGACTATCAGTAAGTTCCACTGATATTCTTTAGAAAGAGTGTACTATGTTCAGTGGGACCTACTTCTCAGTTTTGTATGTTGTTATAGTGTGGCAGATGTAAAGTAGAAATTACTGGGTGAGCTGTGTTTTTTTGTTGCAGCCTACATCTCTTACTCTCTTAAAAGAGCTAACAACGAAAATGAACAACTCAGTCATTCCAATGATTTTAATTATTTATTTTCTTGCTTCTCCATTAAGATGTGACAAAGAATTTAGTCAATATGTTTCTTTACCACATATTTCAAAGTGACAATTTACCTGCTATTTGATGGATTGTGCATACTGAGGGTTATAAGGCAGAGTGGACAAAGATTTTCAGGTTTCAAAACAACATAAATTTTGTCTCCAAAGCTACAGAATAGTGCTAGACTGAATTATTATTTTTCTTACCTTTTATCTTTCTCTTTCCCCCTACTTTTCTTCTTATTTTATTGAAGACAATAAGGCATTGAATAAGGTCTGGAAACCATGCCTGTGAGGAGTGACGTAGGGAGCTATGTTTAGCCTAGAGAAGGTTAAGAGATGACATGATATCTTTGTCTAAATATTTAAAAGGATGTCATATCGAGGATGGAGCAACCTTGTTTTCTGCTGCTCCAGAGACTAGGACACAGAGCAATGGGTTCTAGCTACATGAACAGTGATTCCATTTAAACATTAGGAAGAACTTTCTGATGGTAAGAGATCTTTGACAGTGGAGCACACTGCCTCAGAGAGTGGTGGAGTCTCCTTCTTTGGCTAGATGGCTATCTGCTGGGAATGTTTTGATTGTGCCTTCCTGTATGGCAGGGGGTTGGACCTGGTGGCTCTGCCTTGATGTCTCTTCCAGCTCTGTGATTCTATGAAATAGTACAGCTCTGGTGCTAGCATAGTTTAGGGTCTTTTGGGTGGAGAACAACTAGCAGATGTGGCCTTCAGAGGTCATGTGGATTTACGGTGTCTTTTTAAAAAAGATTAATAGACAACAATAAAGCAAAAATAGTAGGACTATATTTTGCCACCAGGTCCAACCCCCTGCCATACAGGAAGGCACAATCAAAGCATTCCCAGCAGATAGCCATCTAGCCAAAGAAGGAGACTCCACCACTATAGTGGCAAAATAAAGTGAAAATACTATCTACAGCCAGTGCACAAAACCAAGGATACTGAGTACCAAAATAAACAATTCCAAGAAAAAAAAAACATAAATATATATGGAATACAAATTTCCCCAAATGTCAACATACACAGAACAACACCAAAATACATAACACAATGTGGAAAGTCAGCTCTGTCTGAAACAGTTAGCAAAAATACACAATATACTCTGAGCCTCTAAGCAAAACTATCTTAAATGAATAGGCAACAAGATAGACTACTATGAGAGTATACTCTCTAGCTACTTGCTACCATACTTGCTACTTGTGGCAGTCTTTTTTCTTGTTGGCAACATTTTTGTGACTTCTGACAAGAGAAACAATTTAAAGTAGCCAACAAACAATCTTTGCTTCTCTTATTGTTGGTGTTTATGTCCCATGGCTGTTTCTACACATGCTTCATTTTGAGGGCCATGTGTCCTATGTGGGATCTCTGACAGCAATGTTTTCTCTTTCTCTACTGAAAGATCATTTCCACTGGTGGAGTGCAACATCCAGCAGTCCTCCCTGAGAACTCAGCATTGATTCCCTAATATTTCACTTAAAAACAGTCTTTAGAGGAATACGTTTTTAATTCATCATGGGGAAGCAGTTTTTTAAAAAGAGAACATTGTTGTTGTTTGTCTCAAAAGCAAGTGTAGGTTAGCAAGGATTTGTGTGCCTTTTCCTGCCATTTCTGACAAAGGTTGTGTATCTATTGTGTATGGATGTAACATTCACCAATTTCTTACTCTCAAAATCACCAGTTTCCGTAAGGGTTCTCAAATCCAGCATGAAAATGAGACAGTGAGATAACAAGCCCTTCAAGTCCTCGGCTTTTCATTGAGGGTTCTATAATTTAAGGGAAAATGTCTTTGTACAAAACTGCTGTCTTGTCTCAGTGTGAAGCAAAGTACATGCAAACAGCAAGCAACAGAAGGGCATGCTGATTGATCAGAATGAAGCAAACAACCCATCTGATATTTCTAATTTTTAGACGTCAATAAACTAAGCTATTGTAGTATGTATGTGTGTGTGTGGATAGTTGTTTTTGCTTGCAATTTGTGCAGTTTGCACCTAGATGCTTTTGCAAATGTGAAGACTCTGTTGCAAATGCCAAAACAGAAAATATTCTATTTTAAGAGCGAGGAGAAAAATCTTGGGTTCTTATATTAATATTCAAGTGAGGATTTACATTGCTAGTATGTGGAAGGGATGTGTGTTATTTTGGCACTGCTTTTATGCCTTGCTCTGTAACAGCTTTCCTTTAAGAATCAAGTCAACTTTGTATACATTATGGCAGCACAGATAGAAGACAGGTCATAATAAGACATTTCCCATTTAAATACTCAACTGGGTGCAACTGTTGCATTTCTCAATTGAAAAGTGAGTGGTCTATGTCTTGATTAGCTAAGCAAGGTCCAGATTGACGTTGATACTTGGAAAGAATGTGTGACAAATTGTTTACCAGTTAATATGTGAACATTTAAAGAAAAATGTTTTTGCTGGCCACAACCAGAAATAAAGAGACCAGAGACAAGACTGTTGGATCAAAAGGGATACTTTATTTAACCTATCTAAACATATAACTTTAATGCTGAATTGCAACAGAGGAGGACCAGAGTGGGGTTTCTGAGGCAAGTGGTCACCCCCTGTTCTGAGCAAAGCAGCTGAGCCCCATAATACTGGATTTTTGTCCAGTTTGCCCAGGCTGAAATAATGCCCACCCAAGAAATTTCTCCCAAAAGTGCTGAATGGGATCATACTTCTTCTCCCACACACTACCTGCCTATTTATTAGTGCCACCCCAGGCCAATGTCCAAAGTTCCTCAAGACCCAGTGCTGAGTAGATGCCCCTCCTCAAGGAAAGGGGATAAAAAAAATATCCTGCCTGGTCCTGAAATGTCCAGCCAAAGCTAGCACAACACAAGAGGTTGGAGGGGTGAACCAAGTAAGAAACACAAAAGAAGAGGCCACAAGGGTGGTCAAAACTTTTAAACCTTTTTGACTGTGCCTATGTGACCTAATGCCATGGCAAACTGGAACTTGTTACTTGCTTTAGGGGTCAGAAAATGAGGTTTCGCTCCCCATCCGCATCACGTTATGGCAGTGTGACCTCAGTCAGGTCTGGATAAACCTTTAAGCAAAAAAAACCAAAAACAAAATAAAACAAAAACAAAAAAACACATGTGCTTAGGGCATCAAAAGAAGGAGGGCACCGTAGAAAGTTTCCATTGCCAGATTTACCATGGACCATATAGTCCAAAACTGCAAATGGTACAGCTGTACCTGATTCTACAAAAAAGGCTCCCACAATAAATGAAATAGCACCAACAAACAAACACATGCATACACACACACACACACACACACACACTAATAAAAATAATAAAATAGTAATGTTAGAGGTTAATGATATATATCAAAATTAGGATCTGGCAACTGTTAAATTGCCGCATGGTCCACTGAAGCTCACATGATTGCTCTTGTCTTGGTCCTGTTGGCTTTCCTGTTCATCCATCCACTGAGAGTGAGTTCAGTGGCGCTATGTGCAGTGTTGTCACTGGAGGGGGTGTCTCCAAATATGGAGGTTTTCAATAGCCTTGGTGAGAATTTTGGAGGCTGGGTGTCTTATCTCTACTAAGTATGAAAGCAGAGGTGTTACATAATTTCAAATATAAAGGAAGTGTAGGTATACAAAAATAAACATTATTTTTCATCTTACTGTAGGTTTTGGTTCATTTCAAAACAATAAATTTGTACTTTATGGTTTATTGTTGTTAATATTTTGAATCAGATATATAAGGGAGCACCAAAATGTTTTAAGTGTTTAGGGCCCCTAAAAGTTTTAATCCAGCCTTGGGTGCAGTGCTGAATTTTTACAATGAAGTAATATGGGCTTCTTTAGAATAAGTCACACCAGACAAATGTTATCTATGGGGATCTTCAGACCAGCCATTAATGCCAGCCTGGGGGTGGAGTCAGGACATCACATCCACAAGATGCATGCCTGACTCCACTCCCCAGGGCACCACGATGCTGTGTGCCACTTCACATGGCGTGTGGCATCATGGTGCTCCTCTGGCACTGCATCTGCGTGATGCGATGCCAAGGGAGTGTCATATAGCTGCAGTGCCATGGCTATCACACCCTTTCCAGGGCATAAAAAGGAGCCGCTTTTTGCCTCTCCTTTTTGCACCCTGAAAAGGCCGACCAGTGTTGTGATCTGCAGTTGCTGTAGCCTCGATCCAGCTAGGAAAGGGCTGGCATCTGTACATCTCCTATCTTCATAAAGACCTATTCCCTGAATGGTAGATATGGGGAATGTTTTGAAAAGAGTATATCTTGCTTTCAGCAAGACAAATGACAAGGTACCCCATGATATTTATGCTAGCAAGATGGCAAAACAGTATTATAGTTGATTGATGGGCTGTACCAAAAGCGTACTTGTCAATAATTTCTCATTAGCCTGAATAGAAGTGACAAGCAAGAATTTGGAAGAAAGAACATAGAAATTGTTAATAAAAACTGATGATGATATGGAAATGGCTACCTTAAAGTAGGAAGAATGAGTTGTGAGATATAAGTAATACCTGACTTTACAGGAATATATGTGCAAAAGTTCTAGGATTTTTAGAAGATGACAAATTAAACATGAATCAGTACTACAATATAATGAATGATGAAATGTGGCTGCATCATCAGAAATATAGTGTTCAATTGACAAGAGCTAATGAGCACACTTTATCGGTCGCATTTCACCTAGTGTACTGTTAGTTGCAGGCACTGAAATTTAAGAATGATATTGAAGGCATATGAAACATTGAAGAGATGATGAAGCCATTCAAAGGCCTGAAGTCTGCATCAGTGGAAAGTGTGAAGTAGCTAGAATTTTTTAGCTGAAGAAGAGACAATAAATAGACAATATTATAGTCACCTTCAAATAATTGAATATCTATGATCTAGAAGTTTCCATTCTGTTGTTTTAGAGAGTAGAGCCCAAATGATTGAGTCAAAAATAGCAAAAATGGTTGGATGGGTAAGGGGAAGTATTCACATCATTAAAGGCATTACATTTGTTTATGAAAGACATAAACAATTTAATTTTTTCCCCTCAGGAATTTTGAACATCATTTTTCATGCACACAATTGTTATTACAATCAAACTTTTTGCTCTTTGTGTTGCTAATAATGCAAGGCCCTGTGAATTAAGACTGATAAACAATGTAGTCAGACATCTACTGATTTTGTGGTAGAGCTCAAAATTCCTGTCAGGAGTGAGGTGGAAAATGGAAGAAGGGGGAGTCTTGTATGTCTGAATGAAATGTCCTGAGTTTCAGAGGATCTGTATGTAAATTACAGCATATTCTTGTATAGTAAGTTCAGTTTGATGTTTAGTAGAAAGTTTCTATTATAGATTTCAACTTTTTTTCCACACTCCTCTGAAGTAGGCTGTAAGAAATGCTGTTTAGACTCAGGATTTGGACTCATAAATGCAATTTAGCCCTTGGTTAGGAATATGCGCAACAAGGAAAAATGTACTATGAGATTTAGTTGATTACATTTTTGATGGTTTGACTTAATTACATTTTTAATTTACTGCTGCAAAAGTTGAATGTGGGACACATACTGACTCCTAACATTTCAGTCCAATTACACTGAACCATGGGCAACTATTATGTATTTGTTTGTCCCAGTCTGACAAAGTTTCTGGGCAATACTTTGGAGAGATTTGCCAACTAGTAATAATTATAGCAACCATGTATCTCTTTGCCAAATAAGTAAATGTAGATTGATTTCCATCCATTAATGGGGCTACACAAACTCATATTCTCTCCAGTGAGATAATTAAATTCTGGACACTTGGTTAAAATGAAATTGCTAAACACTGAAATTGAGGGGTAAAAAACAATCAGATTTTGGACTGAATTGGAGTATTGGCTTTCCATACTGATTGGGCTACATTTCCATCAAAAGTAGTTTACTTTCTGTTTTTGTAATATGCTTCGTTCCTGTTGATCTATAATGAGAAAACCTTCAATCCTTGACTTTTTTCAGTTATTAAAACCAACCTGCTCTCTCCAGCCAGAATTTTCTTGCAATTTCATTATTAATGATACCAGTAGCTTAGTAATTTTAATGTGCGTACACATGCACGTGCACACACGCACACACACACACACACACTGTATTAAAGTTGCTTATGGATCCCATTCATCTATGGGAAGATTGTGTTTCAGTAAATAAATCTACAGAGCAAATGGAGGTGGCAGTGATCATCTTTGATTTCTTATCTCCTGCCATTATCTGTCATGCTCAAACTGCACTTCAGATCTTGGGGACCCTATGGAACAGCGAGGAAGATAGTGATTTTTAACTTCTGAGGAAGGGAAAATGAGAAAGGAGTATGAGTGAAAATTATCTTGCACCTTTACATCATTAAGGGAAGCTCCTGACAATTGAATATGAACCCAACCCATTGGTGTTTCATCAAACAAACAAACAAACAAACACACAAATAACTTCTGTATGCCAAACCATGTACAAGTATAGGTTTGTTGTACTGATTTTTAACGTGGAAAAGAATGTGAATAAACAAGTAGCATAACTAGAATCCAGCTCATGTTTCACACATGCAAACATACAGCCTCTTCAGAGTAGTAAGATTCCATGGTGACAGGACATATGAAACTCCCCCCCCCCGCACACTCCAGTCCTCTGGGAGGAATCTACTACAGCCCATGAAGTCCAGACCTCCCAGAGGGCCTTTTCAGCTGTTGCTCCCAAGCTGTGGAATGACCTGCCAGACGAGATGTGTCTTATTCCATCCCTTGAAGGCTTTAAAAAAGCCCTAAAGACGCATCTCTTCTGGCAGGCCTACCCAGAAGATGTTTAACACCTCCTGATGCTGGTCTTGTGTGTTTCCACCTTCTCTCCAGCGTTTCCACCGTATATAGCTAAGATCACCGGGTTGGAACCAATTTGTTGCTGTTTTAGCTTATTTTTAATTGTTTAAATTAGCTATTTTAACTTTGCTCTGATTTAATCCTATTTTAAGAGGGGGGGGGAGCTGGGGAATGGGATGGGATATTTTAACTTGTATTGTTTTTTAACTTTGTTGTAACCTGACCCAATTGCTTGTTCAGAGGGGTGGGCTAGAAATAAATATTATTATTATTAATTATGCAGCTATACAAAAATCTACATTATTTCGTTCTTACCAATGCAATTGTTCCTCCCTAAAAGGAAGGATGCTAAAGCTATGGGGAGGACACATGACCCTCATTGAAAGGGTGCGGCTATGTGGTAATCATTTTTATGAGATACCTCAGGAAGTTCTGAATTCAGTCTTTCTCACAAAGACCACAGCGAGAGTCCACCTTTAATTTTAGATTAATGTATTCTCTCTTTCTCTGCCCCTTCTTGTATGCAGTGGTAACTAATGTGTGTTACTAAGCCTAAGCCAAACATTTAAGGAAGAGGTAAGGAGCATTAGCTGTCCCAGCTTTGATTATAAAATAAATAAATAAATAAATAACTATAAATAAAATAACTTACAGATGGCCATACATTATAATCAACAGACAATAACATCGGTAATCATAAAAATAATTGCAGTGTATCTAACATTTTCTAAATTTATTTCTTACTGGAAATGAATAATATGGATGTTGACATTGTTTACATTAAAGCAAAAAATCATTTGTGGTTGCTGTTGTTGTGTGCCTGACTTAAGGAGCTCCTAAGGCAAACGTAACACCGGGGGGGGGGGGGGAGAGATTTGTTCAGACAAGGTTTTCCTTTGGCTTCTTTTGAGGCTGAGAAAGTGTCACTTGCTCAAAGTCACCTAGTGAGTTTCCATGGCTGAGCAGAGATTCTAACCTTGATCTCCAGAGTCGTAGTCCAACACTCAAACCACAATATCATGCTGGCTGTTCAGGATTATTTAAAATAAAAACTTCCTGAATGTGTTCTATGAGAATTTCAAAATCAAATTAAATTAAACATAACAAGAATTACACAACTGACATTTCTGTGTGAAATTTGTAACTGAAAATCATTGTAACATAGGAGTATCCAGAAACTTTGATTCCTAAAATCTTTTGTGCTTTCTGCATATTTTCCAGTATGATGAATATACAAATATAGTAATATCAGCACCAGTATCATTGTCATTGTCTTCATCATCTCATCACCTATTTTAGGAAATGTGCAAAATAGTGGAACATCCATGGAAACATTCTGGCATTGTTTAGAGAGAAGAACAATAACATTCTTAGTTTTAAATATAATAAAATAGTGTGCATTATGAACTGCATGTATGTAAAAAGAGCTGAGATGAAATTCAGTTAAGTTAATTGGAAAGCAAGGTTCATTCAGAAGATCAATATGAACTAAGATGGAATGGATTCACAATTAAAAGGGTAACTTATAAAGCTACCATGCCCTATTGCCAATGTGTACAGCTCTCTGAAAACATCACATTGATAGCAGATAGACAGATACAATTACTTGCAAGAGATTTGATTGATTGATATTTAAATAAATTTTTACATAATTATTTATGTAAGGGAGCTTTGGTGAGTAGAGATTCAAACCCAGATTCCCACATTAAATTATAAAAGTCATGATACAGCTTTCTTAAGATTTTTCTTTAAAAAACAAACAAACAAACAAAAACAAAAACAACACACACAGTTTCCAAGTAATTCCATTCTCCTAACCTCCTCAGATTTTTTGATGTATTTGCAATGGGTGTTTACAGATCAGAATGCAATTAATAAATATCCTCACATATAAGCATACAATATCATGACTGCTCATGCCATTGTGTTTACTTTAGCAGGCAGATGGAACATCAAATATATACACAATGATATAGAGTATATGATAGATAACTATTTTATTATTATTATTATTAAACAATAATTTTATGAAGCTATCTAGTCAGATTTAACTTAAACTTAAGCAGATGCATGAGAAAATCCAGAGAATTTTTTTTCTCTTATTAAGTGTGTCACCAATTTTATTCATCCACTTCAGAGTGGCATCCAGCAAGGGAATGGATTTCTGCTTTAGTCCCACCAATTTTCCTCAAAACTATATGTGAAGAGACAAAGGTTGAACATATAGGAATGCATGCTGATACATACACTGTAGTCATGCATTATTTTACCAGCAGTAATAGCAATTTGTGCTTTTTTATCTGCAAAAATGCTTTTTGTATAGGTTTTGCACAAAATATTGTATTTTGTATAGAAAACAAAAGTATTCATACAAAAGAAGAAGAAAAATGAAACATGAAAACATCATCTCACCTAGGTCCAAAACATGCCACAGAAATAATCCAGTTTGAGACCACTTTAACTGTCCTGGCTCAGTGCTAGGGAATCCTGGGAACTGTAGTTTATTATGACACCAGAGCTCTCTGAAAGAGAGGGCTAGCATTTAGCCAGGGCAGTTAAAACAAGCTCAAACTGTTCGTTTCTGTAGTGTATTTTGGACCTCACTTTCTCAATGAAAGCGAAAACATTTAAGATTATAGCATAACCTGATAATTACATAAATCATAAATCAATTCTGAGAATAGTAGGACAAAATGGTAGAATCACAGAGTGAAAGCCTTCTCCAAAGCAGTCATCATGGGGATCATTATTGGTGCTACAATTTGCCAGAGAGAGTCATCATTGAAGAAACTTTAGAGGTGAAACAGACTTCCCCAAAGGGGCGACGTGATGTCACTCCTGAGAAAGTGGAGTGAAGGCCATGGCAACCATATGCCACAGTCCCAATATGGCCAGCTTCCACCTCAAATAGGAGCGGAAAAATCCATTTGAGGTGGAAAAAAAACTGCCCCTTTGCTCCTGGAGCCAGCTTTTCACCAGCTTTGAAGAAAGTGATGTGTAAATGCCATGCCCCCAAGCTGGATAGAAGCTGGCTGGCATATAATTGCCAGCACAGCTACTGTTTGGCTTGGGGGCATGTTGCATCTAAAAAACATGCCCCCAAGCCGGCATAGAGCTAGACTTTGGGATTGGGAGAGGATTCATCCTCATCCAACCTAAGTGTGCCTGAGTAAGATGTTTATGATAGAACAGTTTAAATGTTTCAAATGATCTCATACTGAAGATGGAGCAAATTTATTTTCTACAACTCTAGAGAATAGGACCCAGAGAAATGGGTTCAAATTATAGGAAAAAATATTCCACATCAACATTAGGAAGAACTTCCTGACAGTAAGAGCTGTTCGGCAGTGGAAAAATATTGCCTTAGAAAATGGTAGAGTCTACTTTTTAGAGGCTTTTAAACTGAGATTGGATGGCCGTCTGTCAGGAGCCCTTTGATTGTCTATTCCTGCATGGTAGAGGTTGGACTGGATGGCCCTAGAGATCTCTTCCTTGATTCTATGACTCTGAGGTCATGCAGGCGGGTCTCAAGGAGTGGTGCAAGGCTGTTCTAGTGCTGATCATGTGGTGATCTCACAGGCCCACTCTTGATGCGGGCTGCTGCTGTGGTCCTTAACTGGGCTGCCAGCAGGAATGGATTGTATCTGCTCATTTTTGGTCAGATTCTTTTTTATTGGCCTTGATACAGCTTCAGGTCATGTTTGGGGCATGTGTTGTGTCAATGGCATACCCCCAACGTGGCCTGAAGCCACATAATTTTGTCCATCTGTTTTGGGCCTCTATGACTTTTTTCAGTGCTGTTAGCAGGAATGCCAGAACAATATTTTCTGCTCATCCTCCAGTTAAGAATTGCAGTGTGTTTGTGTACATACATGTCATCCGCTTGCCTCCTCAAAGCTATCCTGGGTAGAGTCAAAAGGTTCCTATACACATACCTAGAAGAAAAAATAATAATAATTGAAAATGAGTTGCTGGTAAATAGGTATCACAAGACTACTCTGTATGATTTCTTCCCCATCCTTTGTGCACCTTTTATGCTAATACTGAATGACATCTTGTCATAAATCTAGCAATTACCTATACAGCGCTTAGTTTAAACCATATTGTATGCACTCCTAAAGTCAGTTGGAATCTTGCTTAGATTTTCATGCATTATCTAACCCATCACTTGTCTGTCTTTATTCTGTTTACCTTCAGCTATTCCACTAAACTGTTATCAATTTCATGGTTAACTTGAGATCAGACTTTTCATGACAGCACCTAACATTTTCTTTTTAAAAGAGTATTGACAAAGCCACATTTCCTCCCCTGTTTCTTATAATGTTCGCAGATAATGCCATTGTATGTCTGGAGGAAAAATAGTGAATATGCACAAGTTAAGAGTTTCAATTTTGATGTTCTCTATTCATGAAAACAATGTAAATCAAATAATAAAGAGTTCAGATTAAAACAACAAGAGCAGCTATGAGGAGGTAGCTTATAAACATCTATGTCTGTCATTTAATTGTGCCTTGTTGCACTTAGCAATCTAAAGTGATATTTTCAGAAAATTGTATATTAACTTGTAAATTAACTGCATGTATGCCTATGCCTATAGATTTTATTACACATGTACTTGGTTTATATGCTTTTCATGGTACTTGAAGTTGTCTACAATATAAATTAAAATGGAACATCTAAAATAACGTGGAGTAGAGGAGTTTTTAAAAAGTAAATACTACATTATAATACATTACAAATTAAAACAAATAGCTATACACATTATATACCACAAACTGCTCACCCATTTGTACAACACTCTACCCTGCTCTGCCAAGCCCCAAAGGCAGCTTGAACAATAACATCTTTGCCTGCCAGCAAAAAGACAATAAAGAGTGGGCAAATCGAACTTCCCTTGGGAGGGAGTTTCGCAGCCTAGAGGACTTGCTTCTGACAAAGGTCACTCCCATGCCCCTGCCTCCAAAGACTGGGAATGTAATGAGATGGAGAGAAAGCTGTCTCACAAATCTTGGAAGACTCAGACAGCCTTGTAAGTCTCAGATATTCGAACTTGAAATATTTTTAATTCCCAAGAAAAGGGCTAGACAGACCGCCCCTAAGGAGCAGCCTGCAGCTGTCCTTTTTGGTGCCGGATCAGGGCTGCAACAACTACATGCTGTGGTCCTGATCTCTGCTTTCCATGGTGCAAAAAGGAGCTGCAAAAAGTGGGTCCTTTTTGCACCTCAGAAAGGGCACCATAGCCACTGGTGTGTAGCTTTTCCACACTCCTTTGGCACTGTGCCATGTAGATGTAGTGCCAGAGGAGTGCTGTGATGCCATGTGCCATGCAGTGCAATGTGTGGTGCACCACACCCCGACTCTGCCCCCAGGCTGGCCTTATAAGCCAGCCTATAAAGCCCCTAAATGCACAGATTCTGGATATGGCTTCATAACTCTTCCTCTAATATATATGTTTCATATTTTTTAATCAATAATTAATATGGTTTATAAAATTGATACATCCTAGCAAAATTGTACCACCTACTATGTTATCTAGATTGGTTTCAGGTGCAATATTTTTATTCTATACCTTAAAAGAAATGTGAGGAAGAAAAGCATGTGTCATGTAAGCTATGTATACAAGAGACTCCACAAGTGTAATGAGTATTCCTGCCCCATTCAAACTTTCAATTGTCTCAAATACTCTGTTGTTCAAAAGCATGCCGAAATTATTGCCATCTATCAACCTTAAAGTATATTGTGTGTGAAAACAGGTAGAGTGACAGTAATTATTTTGTTACTAAAGATGAAACAAGATAAGGTGAGAGGGTTTCTTCAGCTCATCCAAACACACACACACACACCATAGGCTGTAGGCAATGCTGTCATTAGCATACTGAATAAAGACAATAAAGATGCTAGACCTGAAATGAATTATGTATACAGTTGCATACAGTGGATCATGTTGCAGAATAATTTTTGATATTTGTATTTTGGCAAGTTGTGTAAAAAAGCTAGAGGTAGTAAGAACATTAGAACATTCTGCTCCCATATTTTATCTTCCTTCATATTCTTGATGCCAGGAAGTTATGGTGAGCATCATACCTGGACAACACTCATGTAACCATTCCAATGTTCCCAAAGTTGTTTTACCTTAAATTTTGAACAATAAGAAGACATCCTATATTAGAAACTGCTGAACCTCAATTTCTAAACATATAGAATTGAAACAAAAGTGTGTCATAGATTTAAATATTGAGATGGAACTGTGCAGTGTGTTTGGTTCTTGGTATCTGGATACTCTATTTTTTGAAAAAGTGGCTGAAAAAAATAGTTTTTTGACCAAAGTGTCCTTGAGAACAGTCACAGCCAACTATGTGTAGGTAGGATATGAGTGTTTTTGTTCCTACACACCATTCCTCTTCAAATTTTCCCCATATTTTTATTTTTAATTTCATGTGAAAGTCTATCCATTTCTCTCAAATCATATAATTTTAAAAGCCAGTCTTCCAGATTTGATGCCTCTTCAGATTTCCAGTTTCTTGCTATTAACAGCCTAGCAGCTGTAACTTAAATGGATAAATATTATCCAGTTTGTTTCTTCCATCTGACAATTAATCAGAAATGTCATATTGAGGAGATAAATTTCAGGTTTCATAAAGAATTTTATCTTGTATGTCTTTTGTATTACTATCTGAATCTTCCAAAATTCTAGATTTTTCAACACAACAAGAACATGTAGTGCATTGTCCCCTTAGTTTTCCTACATCCCCAATATTTTTCATCATTTAAATTATACATTCTCTTTAATTTAGTGGGTGTAAAGTACCATCTATTAGCTACTTTCATGAAATTTTCCTTTAAGTCCTGTGATGCAGAAAATTTATGAGTCCTAACCATGATTTTTCCCAGGACTAATTCAATTACATGACTGACGTCCTGTGTCCATGTATTCATCATCATCATCATCATCATCATCATCATCATCATCATCATTATTTCAGTTTCTGTTTCCCTTTTTAATAATGTTTTGTATATCTTAGCTATTTTTTTCTGTTAGATTATCAAATTAATTCATCTAATTTATTCTGGTGTTATTCTATACCTTAACCTTTTATATCTTCCTGAAACCTGTTTTTTATTTGTAGATAGTTAAACCAACGTATTTTTATTTCCCCTTTATTTATCTCATCTAGGTTTATTATTGGTAAATTTCCTTGATCAACCTTTGTGTTTAAATCCTTGTATCTCAACCATTTTTGGTTATCTTCCCATATGCCGAAGAGTCCTACTTGTGAAGGTGTCCAAAATGGTAATTTGAAGTAAATGTTTCTTTTAAATTTAAGTATATAATAGAACTTTCCTTATAGGGCGATTATTGAAGGCTTATTCACCATCAGTTTTTGATAACAAAGATAACCATGGCATCCATATCTTAGATATATATTTTCCAAGTTCAAAATTGTTTTATTTTCTAACTCGATCCACTCTTCAAGCCAAATGAAGTGTGAGGCATACATGTACAGTTTCATGTCCAGCATAGCACATCCTCCTCTCCCTTTTGCATCTCTTAGCGAATCCCAATTTACTCTTGCCTTCTTACCCTTCCATATAAATCTGCTAAGTTCTTTATTCCAATTAATCACAATTTCTTCATCAGATAGTATCCCATTTTACTAAGTCATTTTGAATTTCTTTCCATACTTTTTAATGATTATTTTCATAGAGATTAATATTCTTATTTGTGAGTCACACTCCCAAGTATTTTATCTTCTTTTGGATTTTGCATTCCAATTTTAAAGTGAACTGCTCCTGCTCTTTTTTATTCAAGTTTTTGGTTAAAATACTTGTCTTGTCCTTATTTACTTTAAATCCTGATAGCCTACCAAGTGCATTAAGTTATTATAACAGATGATGTACATTAACAAGGGGATCCTCAAGAATCACCACCATGTCATCCGCAAAAACCTTGATGTCTAGTCCCTTTTATATTTGTATTATTTCTAATTGCATTATTGAGAACTTCCAGAACAACTATAAATGTAAGGGGCAACAAGGGGCACCCTTGCATTACGCCTTTGGTTATACTAAATTATTTGGATTTATTATTATTTATCAATAGGTGTGCACTTTGTTTTTTATAGATTTGTTTGATGTTTCCCAAAAATGTTTCCCCTATATTCATCCTACCTTATACTTCGACCAAAAATTTCCATTTTATGCTGTCAAGCACCTTTTCAGTGTCGAGAAACAAAAATGCCATTTTCTTGTCACTGCATACATTGTAATATTCTATAATGCTGTAGATTGTCCTTAAATTGCTCTTCATCTGCCTTCCTGGCAAGAAGCCATTTTGATCTTTTTTTAATTACTTGTGCTAATACTGACTTCAACCTATTTACCAATAGTGTTGTAAAAATTTTGTAGTCAGTATTAAGCAAAGATTTATTGGCCTATAGTTTGCCACTTGAGTAGTGTTGTTTGCCTCTTTTGATATAAGTGTAATAAAAGCTTTTCCCCATGTTTTGGGGATCCCATCTAATATTATGGCATTCATTACATTACATAGAGGTTCTGCCAACTTATTTGCATAGATTTTATAGAACAACATCGTACAGCCATCTGGGCCTTCCCTTCTTTTAACATTTTTATCGTTTTGGTTACTTCATCTTTCGTGAAGCTTTTATTAAGATTTTCTGTTATTTTAGTGATTTCCTTATTCAGATAATTCTGAAGGTTTTCAACTTATTGAAGTTGTTCTCTTCCTTCACTATATAACTTTGCATAATAATCTACGAATGTCTGCTGGAAATTATCTAGCTTTGTATAAAATTTATCTTTGACTTGGATTTTCTCAATATGTTTATTTTTATTTATTTTCTTTAGCCTACGTGCTAGCCAATGACCAGCTTTGTTTGCGTTTTCAAAATAGTTGAATCTCACCTTTTTAATTTCTTATTTCAATTGTCTATTCAGATTTTAATTGTTTCTGGAGTATCTTTATTTTATTCTGTATTTTCCTTCTGTTCAGTTTTCCCCTAAGTTCTCCTTCTTCTTCTCTAATTCTTCTAGTAACTGTTTTTGTCTTAGTCGACTAATTCTCTTGACTTTGGAGGCTGATAACTGGATGATAACTGATAGAGCCAAAATTGGCATCTTGAAGTGGCTGGCAGTGAATTTCAACATTTGATGCAACCAGGCAGGGACAGGAATTGAGAAAATGCTCCTCCAGCCCTCACCTAACAGTTTCTTTTAATTTACAAACAAATGAACATTAAAATAAACAAAATTGGCTATAGTCACACTCATTGACATATTGGGAAGGATTTATTTTCTTTTACATATCAGATATCAGATGTGATTGTCCTTTCGCAGTAGCAAGTTCCATGGTTTACTTAAGTGTGGGGTGAAACAGCCTCAAAACAACAGATTGGGGCCTCTGTGGAGCTGCACACCACAGTGCTGAGGTAACTACATTCCATGGCCTCACTCCACCGCAGACATGGCCCAAATAGGAACAGAAAAGATCCGCTCCTGTTTGGGCCAGCAAAAAGCCAGCTTTTCCAGCCACTGCAGCCCCAAACCAGTTTCTTGGTGCTCTGGCGGCATGCAGTGTGTAAAAGCCATGCCCCCAGAGTGTTGTGAAGCCAACCATGTCTGGTCAGTGAAGGTGGCTTCCAGGTAGCTTGGGGCAAGGGGCATGTAAACACTGCAATCTGAAGCCACCTGGAAGGTGGCAAAAAGGGCAGTCTGTTTTGACCCTAAGTCATCTGAAACTTGGGCAAGTCTATCACTTTTGCTTTTTCCATGCTTAAACCTCTGTAAATTTTAGTAATTCCTGATCAAAACTGAACTGAAACAAATGTCTCACTCATCCATATCTCAGACTTGGAATTCTAAACACTTTTAACTTGTATCCTTTTCTCTGTTTTTAATATCTTGCAGCCTACATTCCTTACCTTATACTGTATATTACTGTTGAAAGGGAAGATAGGTGTGTGGGTGGATGATCTTGCCTTGAAGCAGAGGTTTTCAACTAGTAACTTTGCCACAGTACACTTTACATCAAGAGAAGATAACTAATCCAATTTTAATATATTTTACTTTTTTTAAATAGCAATATTTTTCACCTTTTCTTTCCAAATAACTTTGATTTCTTTAATAGATAAAAATTGAGCACTTCAAGTTCACTATGTACTTTGAATTCTTTTCTGCAAAGTGCTGTACAACTTGTGTGCCTGGAGTGTTTAACAACAAATGGCGCCGCCCGAATTAACGGGCCGGCGCTGTTGCCGCGTGAAGGAAGGCCTCTCCCCTTCCCGCGCGCCAGGCTTGGGCGCCCCAGCGGCTGGTGCGAGCGCGGGCTCGATGCTGATTGGCCACTGGGAGGAGCAGGAAAGGAACCTGTCTGATTGGCCACAGCAGGGTATGGCGTGCCCTCCTATTGGTGGAGAGCTCGGAGAGGGTGGTGCCTCCATCGTTCCTGAGCCCTCATTGGCTGTTGGGCCTATTTAAGGCCATGTAAGGTGAGCGTCGGCACCAATCCCAGTTCTGCTCTGGGGGCCAGCAGATCAGAGGCTTCACTGCCTATTTTGCCGCACAGTAGGGGGCGGGGCTTTGGGTCTGACAGCCTTCCTCGCTGCCTAATAGGTGGGACATTTTGTTGGTGAGGGCATCTTTACCACCTCCCCACTTCTTGGTAACAATCACCCGCTCCTTCAGGTTTGTTGCTAAGGGACTGGCAGACAGGGTTCATGTTTTTTGAGAAGGCCTTTTGTTTTGTTTTGTCCTCCTTTTTTAGTCTTAATAATTAATAATTGTTGTGCCTGCGGCCTTGGCCCCTGCTGATCACACATCCAGTGTTTGGAATTTTGGCTTCAACTGTTTTTTCAACTGCACGGTGCTCCCGGCGGTGTTCAGAATTTTGGCTTCAACTGTTTTTTCAACTGCACGGTGCTCCTGGTGGTGTTTGGAATTTTGGCTTCAACTGTTTTTTCAACTGCACGGTGCTCCTGGTGGTGTTCGGAATTTTGCCTTCAAACTGTTTTTTGTTTTGTTTTGTTTTGTTTTTTGTTTTAACTGCACAGTGCTCCCAGCTTCAACCCTGCTGGGCATGTGCAAACAATCGTCTTGATGACTTTGGGACTACAAACTGTTCTTCGGCACGGTGCTCGCGGCTTCGGCCCAGCTGGGCACATGCTCTCTACTTGGTTGGTGATTATTGCACTGCTGACTTTACATGGTGCACGTGGCTTTGGCCAGCTGGGCACGTGATTTGTAACCAGTGCTTGTGACTTGATAACGGTGAACTGTAATTTACACGGTGCTTGCGGCTTCGGCCCTGCTGGGCATGTGTTTCCCTTCACCTATAAGCAGCTTTGCAATACTTTTTTCTTGCTGACTACAGTCCCAATCTTAGTGTTGTCAGACCAACCAATTTCAACATGTCACCAAAATCAAGGAAGTCAAGTGGTGCTGCACAAGTTACCAGTTCTTTGTGAAAACAAATTGTAGGTCCTGGGAAGAGCTAGCCCCAGGGACTAGGAGGTGCCCAGCACGTACATATGCCTGTAGACAGGGGAGTTCGACAGTTGTGGTGGATCCTGCGACAATAGTAATGGTCCAGGCCCATCCTTCCCCATTGCAGGCATCTTTGATCATTAGCCAAGAGATGGCTGCAAAACTGATGTGGTCCTTCTCAGAAATCATTGCTAAGGCCATGGCAGCCTCCCAAGTATCGACATCTGCTGGTGTTGCATGTCTGGATCTGGATCCCGGGAAGGCGACAAGGAACAACAGTTGGCGGATGATGTCCTCAGCTTGGGACCCAGCTCTTCGGCTTGGACCTCCGTTGCTTGAGTGGATGTCTCCAGCTCAAGTTCTTCATCCGGCTCTAGCTCTACATCTTCGAGTTCGGAGGACGACGAGCTTATTGCGGGAACCTCCGTGGCCGGTGGCAAAAGGAAGAAATGCAAGGGGAAAAAAAGAGTAAATGAAACAGGACTGCATCTGTGTCTCGTTTGGGACATGTTGGGGAGGGGGTGTTTCACAGGTTGTGCCTACAGGTAGAGAAGGGTTCTGGGTGGACCATGCTTTGGTCCCTGGGTTTCCCTGCTGTGCTATCCGGTGCAGGTCCTGGCATCCTGGCCTGCAAGGTGTATGGGCCTTGGGCCTTGGGCATCCCTCCCTCAGCTCCTGGTGAGCGTCCTCCTGGGTCTCACCTTTCAAAAAAATGTGCAAAAATGGAATTTTAACAGGATGTTTCGTTGACATTTTCACACTATTGCAACCAAAAGGGCATGATGCCCTTGCTGTTACGTCCACCAAATGGGCAAAACAAACAAACAAACAAACAAAACACCCTAAGGTTCCCTCAGCAGAGCATACATTCTCCATAGGGGTGTTATTTCAATGGCATTCCTCAAGAGAGCTTGACACTTAGATTGCCACATGCTTCATGTTCCTAGAGTCAGAGATGTACCTGGTGAGGCAGCTGCTATCACCTATGATGCAGCCTTTTGTCAGCAGGCTTCTCAGAGCTCTAGAGAGCACTGGGATCTTATTCACAATGAAATTTGCTTGCTTGAGGTGGTCCCTCTGACCAGGTCCAAAGGGGCCACCAGACCGGATGGTAAGAGGGACATAAATTGGTCTGCTGGGAATATAATGCAGGAAGGTGCTCCAGGTCTCAATTCGATGTGAAGCAGCGCAGTTGCCTAACTGCACAACAGGGCAGAGCTTGGCACCTACGTCATCCCGATGTTTGCCCCTGCTACCAAGGGTACATCAACCAACCAGGGTGTTGCTGATGGCCAGATCCAGACCTTATGCTTTGGGCCAACCCTATGGTTTTGTGTTGTTCTGCATGTGTGGAACAGTTAATAAAGTTGTGGCCTTTTTTCCTCCAACCAGGTTTCTGTATTTATTGGGGGGGGGGGGCCTGACCTGCGCGGCAAATGTGCACAATTTCAAGTGTTCTATGGGTTGCTTGATGGCTTGTATTTAAGATCCTTTTATAGGAGTGCAGGCATGATCTAATGCTACAAAGATATGGTTAAAAATAAAAAAAGCCACAAGAATCTTACAGAGAGTAATTTGAAGAGTGTTGCCTTAATAAATTAATTTTATTGGCTCCGTTCTACCTCTGAAGCTCTCTTTTCTTCTCCCCAAGGTGCTGTTTTATCTGTAAGGCAGTGATGGAGTTTAAATCAAGTATAAACAAGAAATGTGCCAAAGCTAAAAGAATCAATAGAAACCACATGAGCTTAAAATCCTAACAAAAACTTCAAAAGTTTGTTTTTAAAAAATGTTTCTGCTTGAGCTGTCCTAAATCCATTTATATACACTGAAGTGCCTAAATGAACTGGGATTGCAAACAGTATCCAAGAGAGAAATATTTGATGTCAAGCTTTTATGTATACGCCTGTTGTACTCAACATTCTGGGGCCTGTATGTACAGCAGTAATATTTCAGAGATGCTAATGTTAATGCTGGATTCTAATGTTACATGGTAATTTTTAAGCTTTAACAATAACTTTTCCCAAGGTCAATAATCTGTCTAGCTAGGTAGAATATTACACTAGATTGATGCTAAGAACATGTGATTCTTGCTAAGAATATTAGAATAATATACTGTAATTCTAATCAGAAGAACAGTTTAATATAGAATTTAAGGAGTTTTAATTGGGTCTTATGCTGTTAAGTTCTTAGGACTTCCAGATCTTGCTGATACCATTAATTACCTCTTATATGTTTCCTTTCCTCCCTCTTTTCTGACGGAAAACACTTTATTCACATATCCAGCATGACTGGAAATTTCAATGCTATGGAGTGGATGGCCTGGAAGGAGCTGCCTCTGGCTGCGATTGGGCGCAGACTGTGGTGATCACATAGCCTGCTCTCAAAGGGGGCCACCCCCTGCACTCCCAAGCTGGTGCCACCAGGAGTCAATATAAACCGACTCCTTTTTGATCCAGTCCTTTGGACCGGGCTGTGGCCTCGTTGCGGCTTCCAACCATTTGGGGGGGCATGCTTCATCTAAATGCTCCCAAAGCAGCCAGAAACTGATTCTTTTGGACCATGTGTTCTGGGCCTATGTCACCAGGTTAAGTCCCTAATGTGGCCACAGCAAATTTAATTTCAGCAGGTCTCATCAATACCATTTTTTTTCTCTCTCTCCCTTTTTCTTTTTACCAAACAGATTGAGTGTGATTCAGTATACACATACTTCTTTGCACTGTATGAAACACATGAGGATGAAAGGGAGGAAAAATATAGCAGTCCCATAGGGTGGGATCACATTTGCAACTTGTGGGTAAAATAAGTGCAATGTTGGGGTGTGAATGTGTGTGCGCACACTACATTCCTTTTAAGTTTGATTTTAATAAAAATGTGACTGCTAGAAAGTTTTTTGTTTTTTGTTAGGAAATTTTGAGATGTAGTTGCCTCTTCTAAGGGAAGCTAGTATGTGATGTTTCATAAAAATTGGTGTTGGGAGTTTTGTGATGAGCCTTTTCTGTTTGGAAGATATCCACAAAAGGATTCATGTATCATTCAGAGCTTGTAGATAACTGGTTAATTAACCAATTGATTATAATGATCATTAGATTTTCCTTGCCATGCCATAACTCATCATGGCCTTTTACCTGATCATTTAAAATGGAGATGCCAATGGCTGAACTTTGGTATACATATCTCCAGCATGCGAGATATGAGCTCTACTTATTTTGAAGCTCACACTTCTGGATTGGAAATGGGTATGTAAAGGATGCAGTGATTGAGGATGCAGGAAAAAAAAAATACTCCAAATATGCTTGGGAGCATTCAAAATATTTTTGATTTAAAATTTTCCACCCTTGATTCACTGTGATTTTTGCAAACAGATGCTTATTGCTGTACTTGCGGTGAATCAATGTACTCTAGTTGAAATAAAGACTAATCCCTTGCTAACATTTAACATCACTTCTTATTAAACTTTAACAAATAAGGTGCTTGAAGAATAAGTAAACAGTGTACATATTGATGGGAGTGGATGATGATGGAAAGTGGGGTAAGAGATGGAGATAATTGACAGTACTTTAATTTTACAGCTTGCAAGAAGATCCCTTTCTTTAGGAGCGATTTTCATAACCTAACAGTTTTCAAGCATGTTGGAATTCCACTGTTCCCAAGCAACAATTTTATTCTGGACTTTGTGGAAGAAAAAAGAAGAAGAAAATTCCAGATCGGGGAGAAGGCAATATTAAGATAGCAAAAAGATTATATTTGAATGAAACAATAACAAGAATATACTCCTAGGATCACTGGTGAAACCTCCAAGAAAATTCCCTGTTTCCATTGGAAATCATCTCTTAAATAACAAGTTAATTCATGATCTCACCACAAATTGGCGCAGTGGTTAAATGCCTGTACTGCAGCCACTCACTCAAAACCATAAGGTGGCGAGTTCAAGACCAGCAAAGGGCTGAAGCTCGACTCAGGCTTGCATCCTTCCGAGGTCGCTAAAATGAGTACCCAGATTGTTGGGGGGCAAATAGCTTACAATTGTAAATGAAGCTGTTTGTTTAACAAATTGTAAGCCGCTCTGATAGTCTTGGCTGAAGAGCGGGGTATAAATAAAACATTATTATTATTATTATTATTATTATTATTAATTAGTGGCAATATAGGCATCCCTCCCCAACCGCGGACTTGCAATCCACAGATGACCCTACCCTGTTCTTCCCAGTAGCGACATGTGCATGTGGCTGGGCAAATATGGCCCTGCACATAACACGCTGCCATTTAAAACAATGGGGCATGAGGTCCCACAATTTTTGTCATCCACAGGAAGGGGTCCAGAATGGAACCCCTGCAGATATGAATGGCCAACTGTAAACAAATTTATAATTCCCTCCATAACTTCTTACATGACCAAATTTATTTTCAGATCTAACATTCCACGTTCCAGGGAACCTAGGTTCCTTGGTGACCATTGTTGTGAAAATTACAGATAGCATAGAGGAGATCCCAGTGTTTCAGAAAGATAAGTGGTTAATGTGAAAAGGAAATATTTATTAAATGCATTGTTCCTCCATGAAGGGTTTGAGAATTGGAAGTGAAGTTACAAAAATTAAACACATAGTTTTCCTGTCATTCTGTCAACCATTAAATAAATAACACCAAGTGGGGTTAATCCATGGAAAATTGAACAATTAGTATTTTCTCTTTTTTTAGATGTAGATATTAAAAAGAGAAGTGCATAGGTTGTCCATAAATTTCTTACATTAACACATTTTAAAATCATTCTGATGTGGGTTGTAACACACAATTCAATCTTTTTCAATGTACTTTTCCAATTCTTTTCATCATTCAATACCATTTGCTGACCAGCCATATTATAATGAGACCATACACTGGATCTGAGTTGAATAAAGGCTACTTCATTCAATTGAATATCTATTTAAATTGCTTTGAAACTGGAAAAGGGCGAGCAACAAAACCTTGCCCTTAGTTTTCCCTGGGTGGAGCACTTGAGCTCCAAGGACAACCCAATAACTGGGTTGCTCCCTGTCTCTCTGCTGGAAGGCAAACCCAATGAACCATTCCCCAAGTCTTGAGACTTAAAGTGAGGGCTCTGCCTTCAGCACACCCCAAAAATAATCTCCTTCCTCACCCCTGGGATTTAAAGAGGCAGTTTCAGAGCCCCCCCCCTTCACCAAATAGATGCTAATTCAGTAAAATTAATTCACCATAATTAATATGGGATGTAGGAGTAGACCTGCCATCTACCTTCTGTAACTTCCTTCCAATTTTACCTTTCTAACAATTTATAATCCAACAATTGAACACAAGTTCTTAAAAATAAAAGGGCATCAGATTTTCTGAAATGGAATCCAAAAACCTTCCTTGCTTATTGCTTATTCCTTCCCTTAAATAATACATACTAACACATTGTTATCACCTGTATCCTTTGAGCTAGTATTGGACCACACAGAGGGAGAACAGTATATAACCCCTCAAATAAGTAAATAAATAAATATATAAATAATATGATATTTTTGCTGCCTAGGCATTTGCATGCATGCTATTTTTTAATAGATAAATTTAGGAGTTTATCACACGAAGGGAATTGGAAGTATAATCCAATGGCAATCTGAATGCAATTATGGGGTTTCGCATGATTGCGTGAAAGCTGATCACACACATTTTTGGGCAAAGGGAAGTCCTTCTGAACGCAATCGTGGAGTTTTGCGTGATTGCGTGAGAAACTATCACATGCAATTTCGGGCACTGGGAGGCAATTTCGGGCAGTTCTGAATGCAATGCAGTGTCAATACGCAATTGTGTAAATTCGCTAAACTATCAAATTTACTCAGTTCCGAACTGGCCTCACTTCCATTTCTTTCGAAATTGAGAGAAATTCCTCCTGTGTGATAAACTCCTTAGAAAGAGAGAACATGTGACAAAAGGGGGAAATACATGCATATCTTCAGATATCTTATTTAAAATCACATTATAGCTAATGCTAATGTCACAAGTCTCCTATCCTAGTTTTGTTTCTTACCCCTTAAAAAAACCCCACAGATGCTTACTGATCCATTTTTTACTACTGTATAACTTTGTGACCCTCTAATCTACACCATAGTTAAAAATATTTAATGTATCAAAGATATTTCTTATATAAAATTAATTGGATTGATAGAAAGATAATAAATATTTTGCTTTACTGGAGTTATTTATTTAGGCTTTGTTGTGCACTATTCACAGACCTCACCTTTAAATATATTACAAAAGGAAGTACTTAGGGTAAAAGGAAGTTAAATTCCCTTATAATGACACACTGATTACTTGCCTTTTTGTAAATTGTGTATTTGGTATGTGTGTTATTTGCTTATTTGGTCATTCTATTTGTTTATTTCTGTATTTGTAAATTAATTTAATATATACCTCATTCAAACTAACCATGTGACATAGGTAACTTCCCCTTTGGGGACATTCCCTCAAAGATTTTCTCCTGAGCTGTATCGTTTTCCATCTTTCATTTTTCTTTGGAAAAATAGTGAGATAAAGATTTCTTCTTACCTGAACTATTCTCTTGCTAGATTAGGATATAGCTTTTATGTAAATAAAGATTAAAACCATTAGCAAACATTTGTTTTAAAATACAAGCTACATGTTTGTTGTTTTTGGAGTCAGTCTCAATCCTTAGGAAGCATAGTTTGACAAAGGCACATTTCTGCTACTCTGCTAATTTAAAGCTAGACCTTAAAAGGCTTGGCTTTGACATTTCTTGATATTTCAGTATTTTTGTTTCCTTACTAAAGGTTGAAGCCATAGGAAAATTAGGGGTGAGATGCTGCCCCTTTCTGCCCTGGATGGAGACCATGGCAACCAAATGCTGCAGCCTCCAGGAGGCCTAAAAAGAACCCGCTCCCCAGTGAGTTCTTTTTTGGCTGTGCGCAGGGCACCATTGGCACCATGATGACGTCCATGCAGCATGGCGCTGTTCATGGAAGTGTGGCGTCATCATGGCGCACCCTGTATGGATGGGGCCACACCATTATAGCAACCAGGGTGTGCGGTAGGGTTGCTGAGCTTGTAAACTCAGCCCCTGTGCACTCCTAGCTTTGGCCCAGGCCAAAGCAAAATGCCCATCTGTAGCAGCCCATGGATTAACCTACGGTACATTAAGCACTCAAGTCACTCACTTGCTTTCCCATAAAACTGTACAGTTGTTTTTTGTTTTTTGTTTTTTAAAAAAGGAAACAGTTTTTCTTGGAAATTTTTGTTATTGTTAACTGCCATCAAGTTGACTTTGACTGATGGTGACCCAATGAAAGAGAGCCCTCCAAGCCCCTTATCATCAACCACTCTGTTCAGGTGTTGTAGATGCTGGTCCCTAGCTTCCTTGATTAAATGTATCCATCTGGAATATGATCTTCCTCTTTCCTGCTCCCTTCTACCTTACTAAAAATATACATCCCATTTACTGTAAAAGCAGTGTTCCTTTTAAAGAAAGAATCTGCTGTGTCTGTTGTTTTATTAATTGGTCAGTATAGCCAGATGGATCACTTAGAGTCTGAAATATAAATATAAATAAATTAATAATAATAATAATAATAAACAACTTTTTTGCCATGGCAATCAAAGCAGCTTACAGTATAGGAGATGATGCAGTGCCCTCCTGAAATGCTGTCCTTGATACTACTGTGCAAGAGAGAAATGAGATAAATACTTCCTGTACTTCTTTGCCTTGTTTTGTCTAATAGACTGAAGTGGGGGGGAGGGAGGCTTACTGGTAATAAAATAAATACAAATATGAAAAGAGATGTTCTTCCACAATGAATAAAATAGCTTTCACTGATCATTTAAGAACATTTCTCCATTTCTTTATGCATTATAAATGGTAAAATGTGAAAAAGGAGTTATATAGCGGAAGATACAGATGTAATACTAAACAATTTAATAAATGATATCTTTATGTTTATGAGTTTCACACCATTTAGGGAAGTACTCTGATTGATGAACTAACATTACCAAACATTATACCATTTAAATGTAATAAAAATATATTTCTACAGTTATAAAAGTCCAATGCAGTGCTACTTTGTTTTGCTAAAAAATATCAGTTATATTAGGATGCAATTTTTAGCCTAAAGAATTGTCCTATTAAAAAAGTTTTCATAAATAATGAAATAATATTAATTTTAATTTTACTAAGGAGAAAAAAATGCAAATAATAGCAACAGTGCTTTTCAATAAAAATCCATACGGAAAAAAAAATATTGCTGAATTGTACAAACTAGTCAGATGGGGATCCTATACTAAAATTGTCTGAGAATTCATTAATGCTGAAATGCTTCAGTCTCTCCTGCTCTTTATAAAAAAAATCTTGGCTGGAGCTGGCACTGAAGTGTCCACTGGGATTTGCACTGCTGGTTCTTCCCAGAATGTTTCTGCAGTTTGCAATGCTGCCATAGACCAGCAAGGAAATCTTGCCTCTGACTCCGTTTGATGTCCACTACAGGCTCCCCCACTCCCTTAGGCTGTGCTGAATCAGGTGGGGTGAGCACAAAGCACTGGGCTTCATCAGACATAAGAGTAACTTGGAATCTTTCCAGACTCCAAGGAACTGCTCCTGGACCTTCCTCCAAATACTCTGACCCCAAGTCCTCAGTGCAGGCTCACTCAGCTTTTGCCCCTTCAGCCACCGTTGGCACAGGGCTGACAGCCAAGACATGTAGCTCTCTTATCTTGCTGGACAAAGTAGGACCCATCCGAAGTGGTTGCTGTGCCATCCGAAGGGAATCACTCCTCCCTACCCAGAGTTACACAGTGTATATGTATGTATATGTATATGTATATATATATATATATACACACACACACACACACATACATATATCCACTCTCTTCCATGCCAGTATTCTCTGAAAATGCCAGCCACAGATGCTGGCAAAACGCCAGGAATAAACTCTTCTAGAAATGGCCACATAGTTCGCAAAACCCACAAAAAAATATGGTTGCCAGCCGTGAAAGCCTTTGAGTTCACATAAATACAGATTGCTTACTTGTCTTGATCCTTTCCCTGGTTCCTTGGCATTTATACTTTTTCTCATACTCACATAATTGGTAGCTCATTTAAGAAAGAGATTTCATCAGTGTTATTTGAAGAGAATTATCACATTATCAGAGTGCCCTGCAATTTTTTAAAAAACCATATGTTTTATGCATCTCCAATAAATAAATGCTCTACACAAGTCTAGATAGGTACTTCAATGCTATTTATGAAGGTTGCACTTAATGTACAATCATTTAAAATAAAAAGTAGAACATAAATAAAGTGGTCATCATTCTTCAGTATTAACCTGTATACTGTTTTGTCATTTATACTGAACTTAGAAGCAATAAAAAAGATTTCAATATCCAAGGTTATTAGCACTAGCTATTGAGATCATTCACCCACAGAGGTTACAGCTCAATCATTTCCCTTCCATCATAATTTCTCAATCAAGTCTACACCAACTACTTGTTCTTATCATTACGAGGAGAGTCAGAAAATTCAGAGGAAGGTGAAACTTAGAAAGCAACTAGAAGTAAGACATTTGATGCATCTTAAAAGTTAACAATTTCAGTATAATAAAATAAAAAAGGAGTATTGAGACATCATTCACTGACCAAAAAGAAATACAGAGGGCCATTGGTCTTTATATGGAAGCACTGTCAAGATCACTTTGATTGTGTCACCAAAATGCATATGCTCTTGATCAAGTATGGGGAGCATGGGGAACCTGTGGATCTCCAAATGCAGGAGATTATTTAACTGCCTTTGTATAGACTGAAACTTATGAAAACTTTTTACAAACAGTTTTTTTCTCACACCTCTGTGCCAAGATTGGGTGCGCAATGCCTCTGGACTGGATATGGAGGTGTGAAATAACACCTGCAAAAGTTTCAGCCTGTGCTGAGGATGGGGGGGAAAGGCAGTGCAATAATCTCTGCAGAGGTTCACTATTCTCATAACCATTGGCTATGCTGACAAAACAACTCAAAGAGTGATACATTTCCAAATCTACTTTTCACAGAGGGAAAATATACCTGGTACAAATCTGATAGGGAAAAATAGTTAACATGATAGTGATAGTGGTTTCTGTGTCCAAATTGTGTGACACAGGCTGATTTTACTGTTAGTTCTTGCTTTTGGTTTAATACATGGCATCTGAATTCTATGGCTGTTTCATGGTGATGTCGAAGTTAGCTCAAATTGATAGCAGTCCAGTCTGTGACAACCTTGGAGTTGGAGTTAGTTGGTTCAGCAAATCCATAGCTGACATAACTCTTGTGTCTGTGTTAAAACTTTCCAGGATAACTGACACATTCCCTCATTTGCAAAATTGAGGGTGCTTTATTAATTAGATGGAGGCTGTATTTTTCTTTACTAGTTTTGAAGACGTGTTTTAAACGTTATGATTTCATCCATTTTCTGTAATTGTAAGATATTAATCCATGAATGAAAAATCAGGATATAAATTAAATGAATGAGTGTATGAATGGATGAATACATCAGTAAATATTTTCATTATGTTATGAGCTGCAAGATAATGAAAATAGTAACTTGTTAACAAATCAAATTATTCATTTTGTTATATAAAATGTTTGCTAAAGGGGTATAACCTTTTCAAGAGAAACAGTCCAAACAGGAAAGGAGGAGGAATAGCATTATATGTCAGGGATATTTACACCAGTGAAGAGATCCAGGACATCTGCACTGGAAGCCAAGTAGAGAGCATCTGGATAAAAATTAAAGGAGAGGGAAACAATTGGGATGTTATTGTGGGAGTCTACTACAGACCCCCAACTCAGGCAGAGGAATTGGATGATGCCTTTCTAGAACAGATGACCATACACTCAGAAAGGAGAGGTGCAGTAGTGATGGGTGACTTTGACTATCCTGATATTTGCTGATAGTCAGGAGCCCAAGTAGATCATAAGTTGAACGTGAATCAACAGTGTGATTTGGCAACTAAGAAGGGCAATGCAATTTTAGATTGCATCAATAGAAGTATAGTGTCTAGATCAAGGGAAGGAATAGTGCCACTCTATTCTGCTTTGGTCAGGCCTCACATGGAATACTGTGTCCAACCACAATTCAAAAAGGATGTGGAGAAACAGGGGGAGGAGGGGTGTTCAAAGGAGGGCAACTAAGATGGTGTAGGGTCTGGAAGGCATGCCCTATGAGGAGCAACTTAGGGAGCTGGGTATGTTTAGCCTGGAGAAGAGAAGGTTAAGAGGTGATATGATAGCCCTGTTTAAATATTTGAAGGGATGTCATATTGAGGAGGGAGAAAGCTTGTTTTCTGCTGCTCTAGACAACTGGACCTAGACCAATGGATGTAAGCTACAGGAAAAGAGATTCCACCTCAACATTAGGAGGAACTTCTTGACAGTAAGGGCTGTTCAAAAGTGGAACACACTCCCTTGTAATGCAGTGGAGTCTCCTTCTTTAGAGGTCTTTAAACAGAGGCTGGATGGCCATTTGTCAGAAATGCTTTGATTGGGAGTTCCTGCATGGCAAGGGGTTGGACTGGATGGCCCTTGTTGTCTCTTCCAACTCTATGATTCTATGATTGTAATAAAATTTTAAAAATATTGAAACAAGTTTATTAACCTTACATTAAAAGTAGTTATCACACTTACAATGAGCTTTTTTTTCTGAAGCTAAAAGGAGAAGCAGCACTGTAATAATGATGTATTTAACATAATAAATAACCAAACAGTTTTTATTTAGAAGATGCTGATATAAAAATCTAATTCCCAAGGTGACTTGTTTCTTATTTGGTACAGTTAAACGTTCATCTAGGTTTCTTTTCTTCTTTTGTCCTTGACATACATTGCTTGTTCATTGGTTAAAACCATACAAGAAGTGCTCCACATACAGAGGGATTTCACCAGAAAATTATAAGGTACATCTGGAATGTTTCTTAGCAGCTATACAACTCCTTTCCCTCCTTCTAGCTTCGCAAAACTCTTCCTAAATAACACAAAGGCATTCATCCTGTGAGCTAAAGTAGCTACAGAAGCAACATCTGGCATTTTTAAATGTTCCCAAAGATGTAGATGCTTAAAGGCAGTTGTACATATTATGTATAGGGATTACATGTTTACTTTGCTTGCTGTATATACTACTAAAACCTTGGCCAGCACTGCTTCTCTCAGTAACAGTAGAGTAATGAAGGAGAAATTTTATTGAAATTATTGACGTCCTTCAGTATAACAATTACAGCAAAACCTGAAGTGGGAAGCAATGAAAACTAAGAGCCTGTAAAAAAGTAACAGAATAAGTCAGGGAGTGCTGCCAATAATTTGATGAATGAGGACTCATGAGGGCAGGAGGCCAGATACTTAAATGCACTCTTCTTTTGAAATGGCAACACTGAAATCCAAGCCAAAATCTGTGACCTTCCATGCATCCTATGTTCTGGCAAGGTCTGTAACACTGTGAAGTCTAATTATTAGATTATTAGATTCATCTAAATGATTATGTTGATTAGATCTTCTACAGTAGTAATTCACATTTTTCATTAACTCATAATGTAACTCGCTACCGTAGTCTCTGTCTACTCTCCAGATTTGCTTTTTAAATCAAAAACATCTGTATATTCAAGTTAAAAACAAGTGCAAATTTATTGTATTGTACTGATTTATTCATATCCCACCTTTTCTCCAAAGCTGGGTTCAAGACAGTTTACAAAATAAGGCAAAAATAAAAATTCATTGTGATTTGTGAACTATGAGTCATACATTCATACTGCTAACCTTATAACTTTCTCTGTGCTGTCTACCTTCAGTATAATATTTTTTTTCCACATTTTTGACATTTTAGCCATTAATTGAGAAGAATTAGATTTGTATCCCCACTAATTACTGTGATCAGCTGTGGTGGTGGTGGGGAACTAAGTGAAAGTCCACATTTGGAATTTCAGAGGTAAATCTCCAAAATAAAAAGGTGTCTACAAATCTACTTGAGCTCCCATTTTCCTCACATTAAGACTTGCCATTCTGTAACTAATCTAAATTTTGAGCAGAAGCATGTGAAACAAACCTCCTAGGTATATTCTGAGTGCCAGTGATGAATCATTATGTCATCTCAAAAATGCAATGCCAATAAAACACTAGTTTGAAAAGGAAAAAGGTTCTAGTTAAGTAGGAGTACTTGGAAAACAGCAACTTGGCTTTTTAAGTTATTCTAATAGTTTTCAATATTTTTTTCTTTCTGTAATATATTTTTTCTGCTTTTTGTATACTGCCTTGGCTGTAGTCAAGAAAGGTGTTCTGAAATACTTTCCGTAAATAATGTTCACAAGCTGTTCTCAGCAAATGAAGCTACATATACTTACGTGAAACAAGTCTTCCTTTTTGTTTGTTTTGTTTTAAAACATATATCACTTTATTGGTAAAGATTTAAACATATAAATTGAGATGTGGGCCTGCCCTGCCCTCTTCAAATTAAACACTTAATATATTTGAATAATCTCTATTCCTCATATTTTATCCCATGTACGAATAAAAGTCCCTCCTGTCTAACATTTATAGGCTTTAGGTTTCCTTTTGTTTTTGTTTTTTTCTCATTGGTTTGAGATTTCTCCAGATCTTGCTTTAACCAAGGAAAAGAAAATTGAGTGTGTCAGACAGATACAAACTGTTCCTGAAAGTGAATGTTTGGCCTTTTGAGAAGGAGAGAATTTAATTGTTTTTTCTTCTGTTGGCTGCTAACATCTCTCAAATGTCATGCCTTGCTTCCAATTCATTGGGTATTATGTTTGCTTATTTGACTCCTCTTGTTGCCATTGTCTTTCTCCTTTGTTCATTTCCTAGAAATGGCTCAATTTAGCTCACACTTGAGATAGACATTTTTTTATTTCTTTTGAGAGAAAGAACTAGAATATAATTTGGAAATGAAAGCAAAACTGCACTATTTCTTACCTAAACATGTTTATCCAGGTTCAAAAAATATCAACAATGAATTTTATACCCTTAGGTGCAATCGTCCGTCGTGCTTCTAAAACATAATTGAGGCTTACCTCTTTCCTTCCATCCTTTCCTTCAATCATTCATGGAGAAGCCAGGAGAAGCAATTTTTGGAATAATGGACTATCTTGTTATTCAAAAAATGGCTTCTCCATGAATGCTTTGTTGACACTTCTACATTTTAGAAGTGTGATGGATGATCCCACCTTTGTGCTTCTGAAACAGTTTTGTGGCATGTCACCCATGTAAGTGCCTTTGTGTGATAATCTCCATAGAGTTTGTGATTTTTCTCATTTGGCTCTTAGAAGTAAACTGCTCATTCACATGGTCACTGACATCTTTCTTCCCCATTGGCTCAGTTGCATAATTGGTTTGATTCCATATACCATAATTATGCAACTGTCCTTAAATATGCCCCCCAACATTTTACAAAAAAAATTGGGACGTGTGTGGCCAAACAATATCAGAGTGTGATCAAGATGGAAAATGTTATTAATGAGGGAAAATAACAAGCTAGGAGTGGCTGAAACAATTTGCTTTTGCTTTAGGAGATTATCACATGGAGGATGGGATAGGGACAGGATCCCTCCCCTTTCCTTGTCCTGTCTATGACCCAAGTGAAAGTGATTGCACCAATCACTTTGATACTGCAGCGGGCTGAAAAGCGCTTTCAGCCATCATGGTATAATTGGGTTAATCCATTAATACAAAAGACTGCAAATGATGGCTGAAATTGCTTTTCAGCCCATTGCAGTGTGAAAGTGATTTGCGCAATCACCTTCACTTGTACTTCCCTGCTGGGTCAAGTATGGGTCAATTGTGAAAGTTCTTTCCATGATCAGATGGGAAGGACAGAACACGGATGGAATAATGAAGTCTTGGCGCGACCCAACTTATCAGGCCAGCACGGTTGCTGCGTGATTCAGGGCGCCAATATCGGGTGCTCTTTGGCGCCTCGTTTCCCAGCAGCCGGTAGGAAGGCAGGCTCGCTTCCCATTGGCTGCTGGGTTGCGCGGGAAGGCAGCCCAACTTTTTGCTTGGGACTCCATGTTCCAGGCTCCCTTGGGGCCATGTGATGCCACCGGATTGGCTATGGGTGGCCCGCCTCACCTCCTGATTAGCTGGTGGCTGGCAGGAGGGCGGTGCCCAGTCCTCCTCATACTTTGAATGGTTGCCCGTCCTATTTAAGGCTGCAGCAGGCACTAGTCGGTGCCATTACCAGCTTTGGCTCTCCCACTCTCCCTCCCTCTTGGGAGTAGATTGTCACAACTCTTGTGGGGCGGCAGCATAGGCCTCGATCTGGGGTGAGGGGTTTCCAAGGCTCTCTGACACTGGATCTGGAGTCCTCGTGAGCTGGATGGAAGGAGCGGAACGGGTGGCCAGTCACCCGGTGACTAGAGTGCTTTGCAATTCGATATCAGGCAGCGCAGTTGCGTAACTGCGCCATAGGGCGAGGCTTGGCATCTAGATCATCCCAATGCTTGGGCTTCCAAGCAACCATACATCAAACAACCATTGGTGTTGTAGATGTCCAGATCCAGACCATATGCTTTGAGCCAACCCTTTATACTTACATTGATATTACTGGTGTTCCATATTTGTGCCTTGTTCAATACAGTTGTGGCCATTTTCCTCCAGCCATGTTTCCTGTTCTTATTGGCACTCGACCTGCAAGGCAACTATCCCTCATGTGATATCTCCACAGTCTGCAGGGAAGGGCAAATTCCACCACCTCCTCTTTTTCCCTCCTCCTATGTTAGCTGAGTACAAACTCCTTCTGGACTCTGGACTCAGTTTATATCCACTGAAGTAAGATGAAAACCAAGGTGTGTGTGTGGGGGGGGGGGCGGGGTTGGGGTAATGTTTTAAAAGCAGCTGAAAAAGAGGACATCTCTTCTTTTAAAAAAAAACACCACTGTGAGATAGGTGGGAAAGGAGGAAATCCAACTTACTTCAATAAGGTAGCCAATCAAATAAAAATTAAAAGAAACCCTATTAAGATGTGCTTCTAAGCCTAGTACAGTGGGCCCTTCCCTTACATGGGGGGAACCATTCCGGACCCCCCCCCCGCCACGTAAGGGAAATACTGTGTATGGTGGAACCCCATTAAAAACAATGGGGCTCATGCCTGTGGTGTGGTGTGGTGCACATGCCATGGACACACATGCCATTGCTTCTTCTGGTGCACCTTTCAGCGTATGCTGAAAGCCACGTATGGTGTGCCTGCGTATGACATGGGCACACTGTATCACTGAGCATAGACATCATTATACCCACACTTCTCATATATTTAAAAATGTATCACCGAATCTAGTTTCAAAATATAAGACACAAAGGGATGGTGAGCCTATTTCTGTTTTACATTATATTGTTGTTGTGGCAGTAGTCTTGTAAAACTCTCATAGGTATTACTATATCCTATGAGTTCAGATGGCTTTTGCAGCCTAGACCTCATATGTGTCATTTTATATATTCTAACCATTTATCTAACATCTTATCCCTAGAACAGTATGTATGCATTTATTTGTGTATGTATTTATTTTCTACCTTTATCCCAATATGGACCCAAATCATCTTACAAGAAGAAAAAGCTTAAAACCTAATGAAAGAAAGGTTTTAAAAAATAACCAAGTTATTTTTTTAAAAAATGTTAATTTTAAAAAGTGCAATTTTTTAATAAAATGTTAATTTTAAAAAGTGTACAATTGTTGAGTAAAAAACATTAAAGACAGAAATCACATCCATACCATAAGAAAAACTACCTTCAACCCATTAATTTAGTTCATGTGTAGATCTTACATGCTGAAATAGAAAATTACCATTTATATTTTTAAACTTTTCCTGCTCAGTGGCAGCTAAACTCATTTCATTATCACCCTGCACCAGGAGAAGAAGCAGAATATATTCTTTCCCTTTTATCTTTTTGTCTTTTATAATGAAGGCAGATATCTAAGTAGCACATTACAGAAACTGTTCTGCTGTAATTGTAATAGCTATGCTCCTTTTTTCTGCCTGAGAATAAACTTGAATAAGTCATGGAAAAAATGACACTCCTTTCCTATACCTTGAAAGAAAAATTACTGTGTTGTTCACAATGAACAAGGTTATGTAAATACCTATATACACTAAGCAGTAAGCTTGACTAAATACTATAGTTCATCGTAAGATTTCAAGTGATATTCCCAGCAAAACACCAGATAGAGATAGTCACTATAATTACTTATTTCTTGGCTTTCTTTTTTCTTGTTGGTTGGTTTCTTCAAAAATGAGTGTTCCTCTGAAAAAACTGCCAATAATTGTACATAATTTACTTAAGGGCTAGAGATTTGTTTTATTATTTTTTCCTTGGAACCAACACTGAAATATGCCCAATCCATTCTGTTTACAAAACTTTTCAAGAGGACAAGCTTCTCTAGATTTTTTGAGTAATTGAGGATGCCCTTCAGTCACATCATGCACCATTTTAAGATTACTGGAATAGGTTTTATGAAGACAAACATGATGTAGATATAATCACATCCTGCAGTCAAATACTGCTGGTAGTGTGCTTACATGGTAGATTGTTTTATGCTCCACTGCAGCTTCCTGTATCCCCAGGAACACTGGAAGGACATGCAGAACATCTGATATGGCTGCAGTGGGGAAGAGGAATAACCAACATTGGAAGCTTTTTGTGAATCATTTCTGAGTAGCCTAGATAAGATACATTTCACATTTTTGTAGCAACCCCATCCCCACCTTTTGAGAATACTTTGGGGCTGGGGAAGAATAAGGGAACCGGGGGGAGGGGGGGAGGAATGGAAGGAGAAATCAACTGGAAGACTTCAGTTTCCCTAAAGAAATGTATGATTTCTCCCTAAGTGATTTTATATAATGGGTGCAGAAATACTATTAATAGAAATGAACAATGTTAAGAATTATGCAACAGGAGATAAAACTTGTGATACCAGACTTCAGGTTTTAAACTGTTCAATTCCTTCTGCAACAGCTACACATTCATTATAAGTTGCTAGTTTTTATTAAGCTTCAAGTCAAAACTGTGTTTGCATCAATTCAATACATTTTGTGAAAATATAGTCTACTAAAGCTTATAGTAGCAAGAATTTTCTTTATTATATAGTGAGATCAGATTTATAATAATAATATAATAATAATAAATAATAAAATTTTATTTATAGCCCGCTCCTCTGTCAGACCAATCGGAGCGGGTTACAACAATTAAAAAAGCACAAGGTAAAACAGTTTCAATAACCCAAGCCCAGCCGCCTGCCCCTTAAAATTAAATTATACTAGTACCAAGTTAAAAACAAACACAATTAAAAAAAGCAGCAAATCATTTCATGGACATCAAAGGTCAAAATGTTGGGAGCTGGAGAGAAGATATAACCCACCAATAGAGCCGGGACATTAAGGGCTTAATTGTGAATGAATAAATGTTGGTTGCACCAATTCCTGATAGAAAATTCATAAATATATATAGTGTGAGTGAATGTTCTGTTTCAAAGAGTTAGAATTTGACTTTACTTAGGCTGCATCTGTATTGCTGCAATAAACCAGGTTGACCCCACTTTAATTGCCATGGCTCAGTGCTATGGGATCCTGGATTTTGTTGTGGCACTAGAGCTCTCAGACAGAGAAGGCTTTAGAGAAGTGGATGTTCAGAGCAAGTTGAAAATGGCTTCTGCCCTAACAGATATGCTTATGAATTGTGTTAAAAGCATTTATCCTATATTATATGGCCACCAGTAATAGCTTTTATTTATTGTGTGTATGTGTGCTCGCTTTCATCTGCTTCATGGAATTAAAGAGCTACCTTCAAAACAAAACAAAACAAAAGCTGCGATGAAAAATGGCTGTGATAAGGTGGACAATTATAGGGAGATGTTTAGGAGCTCTTTGTGAAAAAGATTTTAGGATTTTAAAAAAATTCAGTAGTAATATTTCAACATTTTCCTACAGATTTCTTAAGAAACAAATGTTTCCATACATATTATGAGAAATCTGACCATTAACAAACCAATTCTAAATGAGTAAAGAGAGTATACTTCTCACTGCTTTAAACAACAGAATTAATTTAACAGATTTCTAGCTAATTAATGTTTAGTTAAGAACTATCGTTTTTACAGTGAACTCTTCCCAGTGATTCAATATAGAATTTTCCCCCACAGCACACTGCCATTTGTATTCTTTCTGTTTTCAGTAAACTTCTAATTTGTTCCAGTCCTTTTTTTTTTAATCATTTCTAAATCCAACTGTGGTATATGAATTATGACTTCAAAATTGCAATTGGAATGCTTCTGGAAAATACAGAACATCATTTTTTTAATTTATTTCCAACATTTTTATACCTATCATCCAACATTTTTATAACATTATTAACAAACTCTGGGGAGTTTGTGAATCAGTAAAATGCATATAATCATAGGTCCTGAGCAGATGGGGCAGGATAGCATGGGCTGAGCAATGTTGGTCAGAATGGGGATGGTATCTGTTCACACGCCTATCCTCATGCTGACCCAGGGACCTGGGACTGGCACACTGCTCATTGCCTTAATGGTGGGCAAATTATCTGCGAAGTCCCCAGTCGCCACATCTGATGTAGAAATGGGGTGTCTGGCTGCATCCAGATGGATCACTGTCCATGAAGGTAAGAAGCACCAGTAAGGATATAAACAACCCAGTTTGGCAACAGAGTTTAAAGGAAACTCAATGCAAAACCAGTTCTTTTTTATCCTGGGGTAAAGACTATTTACTCTTGGATAGGACTGGATCCTCCACATCTCTGAATAAACAGGAAGAATCAGGCCCAATTCTTCTCTGGATATTTAGGCCTCTGTTGTATCTAGACATATCTAGTATCTTTAAAACATACATGAAAAACATTATTAACAGAACCTACATAAAACCATTATTAAAAGCATAAAAGTAATTGCCCATTTCAGCAAAATGTTGATGATCTAATGCAGATGATGTTTCCTTATGGCAGTGATGGTGAATCTTTTAGAGACCAAGTGCCCAAACTCAGTGGTGTTCCTGCACTGGGTGTCACCTGATACATGGGGAGGGGGGACATCTGGGGGCAGAACTTCCGCCCCCAATTAAACTGGCCAAGAAAGCTCCATGTTAGTTTCACCTTAGGGTTAACTAGCTCTGGCAGCCAGTTAAAGGCACAGGACGGGGAGGGGGGGGAGGGAGAAGAAAGAAACACACACCTGCTCTACTTTTTCCCCTGCCCTCCCCTGCCAGATGTGGTGACTGGGGAGCCAGTTAAAGGTATGGGGTGGGGGGGGGGAGGAACAGGAGTGTGACTGTTGCACTCCTTCCCCCATCCTCCCCTGCCCTTAACTGGCTTCAGAAAGCCTGTTAAAGGGATGGAAGGTTGGAGGGAAGAGGCACAGGTGAGCACCTGCTCCTTCTTCCCCCTGCCCTTCTATGACTTTAACTGGCTTCCTTAAGCCATGGGAGGGTGGTGGAGGAGGAAAAACTGTCATGTGCTGGCTCTTCTTCTTCTGCCCTACCACCCCCTTAACTGCTTCCCCAGAGACAGTTGAAGGGAAGAGCCAACTTCGAAAAAGTGTTGGCTAAGTGAGGCTTCAGGCCAGGATGCATCCGGGCTGCAGCATCCCAGCTAGATAGGTGGCAATTTAGGTATGATAACATCCAGGGGCATCCCGGATCCTGAATTCAAACTGGAAGATGTAAACCAGCTTTATTTGTTAGTGGGGTACGCTCCTAAGTAAGTAAAGTAGTTTTGCCTTCATTGGGAATGGGGTGTGTATGCAGTGCAGTTCCTTTAAATTCTGTTTTTCCTGTCCCAGATGAAATGGTTGTTTCCTCAGGAGTAAGAAGTCTTGCTTTCATGAGGAATGGGTGAAACCTCTTTAAATCCCATTTTTCTTGCCCCAGATGAAATGATTGCTTCCTCAGGAGAAAGAAGTCTTGTCTTCATTAGGAACTGGAAGGGGTGCCGTGAGACTTCTTTAAATCCTCTTTTCTCTGGAATTACCCCTGAATGATCTATGGCACATACTTCAGTACCTGATTGACTGCAGGATTGACAGCTATTCACAGGATTTTTCCATTCATTAAAAGCAGATTTACTGCAGGATGCCTACTGCCTAGCCACGATGTGGTGCGGTACAATCTGACAATTACAGTTTCAATCCTTCTTCTATTCCACTGTTTAAGAACCATGAGATAAAATGTTAAAATTCTGTCTTTGGATCTTAGTAAGTTTTCACAATTTTTCTGGCATCAAGTTCTGGTGTAGTGAATGGCTGTGTGAATGCCCAAATGTTCTCTCTTCCCAAACTATATAATCACACATAGTTCACACCCTAGTCACATCTCACTTAAACACAACTTTATTTAAATTCATTCGTACAACATAAACAGAAAATTTGAGGGATACCTCGTATATTTTATGCATTTCAATTTTCAAAAAGCTATTCACACCCAACTATATATCAATCAACTTTTTTATGTTATTTAAAAAAAACAGCAACAACTGCAAATCTCTATTTAAAATTCTCTGGTTTCTGTGCTATTTCAATAACATGTCAAATCTCTTTGCAGTAGTATGTGACATAATTGATATTTCTTGGGCTTACTGTATAAACAGAGTACGAATAGCATCATAGCAGTTGAACAGCGGAGGACCATTGAGGGTATATGTGTTTGCATTAAAAAGGTGAAAACACCACCTTTTGATATTTTGAAGTACAGGTATTTCATAGTCTTGAAATATTTCTACAAATGTCCACCACAGTACAGACTTTTAATTAGTCAGTATAAATACACAACTTTACAATGATGAAAGAGTAAATGTTTATCATTTATTAATTATCACTACTAGTTTAGAAGCTGGATGACATATATTAAAAATACTGTGGCAATATATTAATTGATATGGTGAAACTATGTTATAATTGGAGATATCACACAGTGCAAATATTTGATTTAATTCAGTCATACTAATATGAGGCCATTTATCCTCTTCCCAAGGCAGCTGTACTATCTGCATTCAGCTCTGATCTACAAACAAATTACGGAGTGAAAGAAAATATTGCAAGGTGATCAGTGTCATTATTTAAATAATGTGTGTGGAATCTGGGACATTCAGATATACCTCATTCAGCACAGGAGATGTTCCTTAGTCTGATTCTTTGACAGAAAGTTTGGTACCAGAGGTAGAAATAACATGGAAAAAATAGGGATATGTTTGTGCACCAGAAAAAGAGCAGTTTTACAGGTTTCAGCAAATTTATTCCAAACAAACAACATGCACCCCAAATTAGATTATCCTTGCATAAGTAATCAAGAACATTTTGAATCTACTGTAGACCACATGAAGGCTTCTTTCAAAATGATGACTTTTACTTTCATCAACTTTCACTTTTTAAATTATTTCTGTTTTGGTGGCCAAACATATAGGTCTATGCATTTTTAAAACATGCTGAGGCTACCTGTAAAGGCAGGCTTTTCTTTTCTTTATGTTTTGTTCTTCATACATGCTCAGTAAGGGATTCTGAAGGCAAATGCATTTTACTTGGCTATTGTAAATGACTCCTTCCAACCTAGAGTTACACAGTACATATACCTCACTCACTTCCATGTCAGCCACAGATGCCGGCGAAACGTCAGGAATAAACTCTTCTAGAACATGGCCACATAGCCCGAAAAAACCACAAAAAAACTATTTATATGTCTCTTCCAACATCTCCCCCCCCCCAATCCTCTTACTCTCAGGGTAAGCAATTAAATGGGTGATTTCATGAGCTATATTAATCTGACAGAGATGCCACACATATATCATAACACTTATCTTCATTATTCTACACCATGTTCCCCATCATTCAACAAGGTGGTATAGTCTCTGCTTTCCAGCTCTGCTAAACTCTTCCTACACTCCTGCCAGTTCATATTCTTCCAATAGCTACCAGCTCTGTGTTATTCCATAGTGGGGAAATGACATATTTTAATTTAATAAGAATGTATAAACATGAAATGAATTCATAGTGTCATTTATAAACTTTCATTCTGCTTCTTTGCTAATTTCGGTGGACTAATGAGCCTCATATAATGAAAATGTTTTGTTCATAAGTCACCCAGAGACACCTGCTATCTTTTAGACATCTTACTTGATAATTAGAGATGTGGAGAACAAATTGCTCTGTTTTGTTTCTACCAGTAGAATTTTAGCATAGGACACAACAAAAATGACCCTGTTAATCAAGAAGTGGTGTGGAATTCTATTTCAAAAAGTGCAATATAAGTGTCTAGAAAGGATGGAAGGAACAGCCCCTTTCTCCATTTCCCCCCTGCTCTCAAATAGACTTGAGGACTACATTCCCATCCACCTCAGCCCAGATTCACTCTTTACTGTCCCACCTACATGGTAGGGACTGGATTTGGGTTATGTAGAGTAGTGGCTAGAAGAAGGGTGGTGTAGAGTAGCAACGAAGATCACTGCCAGTATAGCCTGTGTGCTTCAGTGACACCCCCTGCATGACCTTTGCTGAATCCCTAGAGGTCTTGAAAGGTGCCTGCATCATCATGTGCTGGCTAGGAGAGGAAGTCCTCGCTTGGCTGCATTTATCTTCTCCTATCTGTATAGCTTCTAAATGTCCATGTGAGGGAGAGAGAAGGGGATGTAGGCCACCAAGACCTGTCCATCATTGGTTATGATGACCATCCATATGCAATCCTTTTTGTTCCCCCTCCCCACCTGCTCTGACTCTCCAGCCACCACATGGCGGTGGGGGAGGGTAGGAAACAGCTGAGTAGAAGAGGCAGATTTCCTCTTCTATGTGAGAATGTTGAAAACTACTCAGTTTTGAAGTTTTTTTCCAGCAGCAAGGAGAAATATGTTTAAATTACTCATTCTTCCCACTGAGAATGAATAATTTAAAAAGCACATCCATAATGTCTAGTGTGTTAAGATGAAACATACTAGAAGAAACATAAATGTGTCCCAATATTACTGCTGTCGTATTTGCTATATTCACTTCATTTTGGGGGGAAATATCAGGAACAAAAACAAGTCTTTTTTTTTTTTTTTTGGTTTCTAAATTTTTGGTTTATGTGTTGAAGCTGGTCATATCATCTTGATGACTGAAAGCCCATAAATTGTCGATGTTAGTCTCTGAAATAGTGGGAAAGATTCCACCAGTATCTCTTTCTCTCTCACACACACTAATTATTGTTTTTATTTGCCTAGAAAATGATAACATTGTAAACAAATGTTATTAATGTATAAATCTGTTCAGGGCTGGCATAAAATTATATTGCCCTTTCTAAAATTTGTATATTGAGAAATTTAGAAATGGGCTGTGTCAAATTCTTCTAATTGAACTGGTTTAACACACAGTTCAGCAATTCAGATCTAGTCCTAATACAGCCCATGTTTGTTCAGACCTGATCTGCTTCAATCTAGACTTAAATCAGAAAGAAGACTTAGAAATCTGGATCATTGGTCATTCCATGGGAAACAAAGAGATCAATACCATTTTGGTATATAAATTTCTGCATCAAATTTGGAGATATCATCAAGACAAAAGAGGACATTGATCCTGACAAGTAGGATGACCGGTAGCTTCAGGAGAATGTTTTATTGGTCTTCTTTTGGATCATGAGATTTGTAGTTTGCTATTTGTAGTTGGATCACAAGATTTGTGGCACCCGACCTCTCTGACAGAGAAAGCTAAATAGATCGCAAAACTACAAGTCTCAGAATTCCATAGTATTGGGCCATGGCAGTTAAAGCAGTATCAAACTGCTGTAATACTGCAGTGTAGATGAGCCTCAGAGAGACCAAAGTCAGCCAACAGCTGCTGCCTAAACATAGCTCTTTTTGACAATCTGTCAGTAACACCTAAAGTTAGCAAAATAGATTACGTAACTTCTCCCTGAATACATTTCAGAATTATCAATGAGCAAAATCCAACGTGCCTCTTCCATCTCTAGATCATATTATCTTGGTGTTTTCCTAATATGATTAGTGGGGAAATGCCAACCTATTTTTGATGTCCAAATTTCTGGATTGGTTTCACAATGCTATACTCTTTCAGAACCAAATTGGGTCAATCTGATCTAATCTGGAGCTGGTTCAAGTTGGCCTAGTTTGTTTTGGATATCGCCAGTTGGCTGTACAGACCCATTAGAAGATACCCACTTTCAGGGCCTCATTAAGAGCAGGAAGAAGAATATATGATTCCATCCTCTCCCTGGTGGAGAAGGGGAATTTCACATAGGCTTGTATCAAACCAATGTGGACTGCAACCTCTGCTACTTCTGGAGAATTGCAGTGCATCTTCACTTTTATTTTATCCCCCAATCCCCTCATTCCACTGTAAGGTGTTTGTTAAAGGAGATTAGTAAGAATAATAACAATGTAGTAAGTTTAGGGTACAAGATGAAGGGCTTGCCTTAGAACAACTTTTTTAAAAAATGTTATTTTCTAGTCACCTTTTCCTTTAGATGATAAAGAAAGTCGTATGTCCTCTTGTGACTGGGAAAGACCTGTAGTACACCAGGAACTGAAGCAATATCATGCCATTCAAAATAGCTTCTGACAGATCTTAATATCTTCTTGATGATTTAATAGCATAGTTCACTTGTGGAGATATTTCATCATCTTGGTGAAGTTCAACTCTTACCTCTTTTATTGCTCTCCTTGAATGATGATCAACAACTGCTGCTGCTGCTAGTCAAAATTTCTATTGGTTTCTAAGGGAGCTAAGGAATGTCAAGAAATGTCTCTGCTTGAATAAAACATTAGAGCTGAAGCTATTCATAGTCACTAGAGTGCTGGAGATGGGAACAAGACAGGATTTCCCCCATTCAGATTATTGAGTGATGCAGTTTGTGTATGTAGGTTTTCTAATGTAACTGCTTTAACTTATCATAGGAGCTTATCACTTGAGTTTTATATCAGCTCCAGCCTCCTGGGCTGAAGCCGGATTGATGGCAGGGATTATCACACACTAAATCACCATCAAATTTCTGGCCACCATCAGCCCATGTCTGAGCTGTGCTCTGCTAGCACTTTTTAGAAGTTGGAAAGTTTTCCGACTTCTAAAAAGTGGTGGCGGAGCACAGCTCAGGCCAGGCTGGAACCTGGGCTGATGGTGGCTGGTGATTCAGTGGTGATTTAGTGTGTGATAATCCTCACCTCCATCCCACATCCTGGCTGCAGCCCGGGAGGCTTGAGCTGATTTAATATGTCAAGCAATAAGCTCCATAGATATGTGCTAAGGAAATTTGCTATTTCAACAGGCAGTTAGCAAGATAGATCTAGGCTCGCCATAAGTACGAGTCTCATATCTTGGGCATCCATGGAAGGCTCGAACAATGTTGGCCTCTTGTATGTAGGAGATACAGCTCCTTATTTTGCAGTGGTGGGTGGGTGGTGTTGCAGCAATACTCTCCCATATTCACATATACTAACAGGGTAGGGTGAGATGCAGATATGGCAGACAGTTGCAGTAGTTATAGTAACATCTATACCTGGGTTAGGGAAAGAGATATGAATCTATGCATCTTTTATTTTTGTATGCAAAAATTGAAAAAATTAAAAATTTTCTCTCTGTTAAATGTGATTATAGTACAAAATTTTAGTGCATTTTAAAGCTGTTTTTTCACATTTTGAGACCTTTGAATATTTTTTGTGTGAATTTCTCTTTCCTCATGAAACATTGGTCTATAAACAATCCAACAAGGTGTTTTTTCACACACACACACACACACACACACACACAAAGATGTTTTGCCCCAAATATATTTTTCCATACAAAATATATTTGCACACAAAATCCATTCCCCCTTGGAAAACAAATGAAACTGGGAAAAATGTTTTCCTCCTCTCTCTCATGGTGGGAACAATCTGACTATGGCTGTCTTTTTCTGAGTGGAACACAGTTTCCTGCTTAACCAATCTTTCCTGCTGATAATGAGTAAAAAAGTAGAAAAAGAAAAAGCAAATATTCTTCATGTCCCTAGTTAGGAAATCTACCACATGCCAGAGGCAATCTGTGAGTCCTTCAGAACTGGCATGACTTCCATTCTCATGCTCCTTCCCTTTTCTGCAGTCAGTCCCCTGTGCCCCACTTTAAGTCTTCCATAGGTAAAATTTTAGAATTTCAAAAAGGAATAGTTGATTCAAGTAGGGATTTTCTGGATGTTGATTTCTGGGGAGAAGAGTTCCAGGTGTATTGTGTTCCTGACAAATCATACATCTTGCAGTAACTATGTATCTCTATCCTCTACTGGCATCACAAGTAATTGCCTAATTGCCAGGCACACTAATAGCGATTTGGGATGCACTGGGTGCCCCTTCCCCCATCATCTTATATACACAGAAATTCATTGTTGTTGTTGTTGTTGTTGTTAGAAGCTCCCACAGCTATAGCAATCTTGCACAAAAAGTAGCCACATTGTTTTGTTCTGCAAGATTTTTTGCACAACTTTTTGTGTAGCTTTTTTTTTTGCACAAGATTATTGAGTTTTGTGTAGAAAGCAGTAAGTGTCAGTTTATGGTGATCCCGCAAAAAAACTCTACACATATTTCTGTGGATAATAATTCTCAAAGCATTTCAGGATGTATTCATCCTGGGCAAAAATTGTACAGAATTCTCACGATAATATGATTCTTTGGAATAAGTTTCCCAGGTGTTAGGACGCGAGGGGGGGGGGGGAGAGAGAATAAATAACGTATGGCAAATATCTGAGGTCAAAGGCTTTCACAGTTGGCATCCATAGGGTTTTTGTTTGTTTGTTTGTTTGTTTTGGTTGGTTGGTTTTTTCGGCTATGAGGCTGTGTTCTAGAAGAGTTTTTTCCAGACGTTTTGCCAGGCTGCCATCTTCAGAGAATGTTGGCATGGAAGAGTGTGGTGCATATATACTGTTGGTTGAGAGGAAGTGAACTGCATATTAATCTGGTTAATATTCTGTTGTTGAATGGCATGGTCTCAGGGTTTCTATTTAATTAACGATCCATTGTTTGCTGGGAAACCCCACTCACCCTGGGTGCTTTCCATTTGCATTTGCCGATTGTTGGTTTTGATGTTTTTCAGGACTGGTAACCAAACTTTGGCCCAAAACAGATGGGCAGGAAGAGATGCCCTTGTGCTGTGATGAGGGTTAGGGAACGTGCAGCATTTTTATGCTCCCTAACCCTAGCGCGTATGGACAGCGTGTATGGACATACACATGTACCATGTTGGTGTCATGGTGTGTGCCGTGTTTATACAACCCGGTGCGCACTTAGGGAGCCCTTTCTGTGGCGCCAAAAGGAGCTCCAAAATGGAGCTGCTTTTTGCTGCTTGTCCTTGGCGTGGCCTTTACAAGGCCACACCAAGGACCCCAAGCGGAAAGGGGCCATGGCCACTTTCTCCCCTCGGGAGCTCCGGGGATGGCGGGGTGCAGAGGGTGCCCAGGGCCCCCACTGTACCCCACTTTCAGGCCACAGAGAAGTGGCAGTTTGCGCTTCTCTGTGGCCTGGAGAAGTGGCGGAATGGGGCCTCTGGGGCTGCTGGTGAGGCAGCCCTGGCCCCATTCTGGCACTTTTCTGGGTGCCTACAGACTGCCCCCTTTGGGCCGTCTGTACAGCCCCTTTGTTTACTTTCAGGATTCTTCTTTCCTGTTGAAGTTGTGCAGGTGTTTCTGGATTTCAATGGCTTCCCTCTGCATTCTGAACTGATTGTTGTTGGCATGGTCTGTTATGACCAGCTCAGTGGAGGACGAGGAGGAGGTCGTGGCTACTCAGGTAGAGGAGCTGCTTGAGGCCATGAAAGGTCCAAGTTCTGCCCTGTCAGATCCCAGCTCTGTTCCTCCATCTCCAGTGATTGAGGATCAGCAAGACCTGAGCTCTATGTGGGCTCCTTCAGAGGCTCAGCAGCCTAGAGTTGCTCCAGAGGAAGAACCAAGCATGCAGGTCCCTTCCTTCAGCCAAAGGAGGGCTGAGAAGGCTTGCTTGTGGAGATCTAAGAGACTGGCAGACAATCATGCTTCAGATAAGGAACAGCTGGGATAAGGGAGATCACTGATTTAAGGCACCTGGAGAATGCTGTCATTTAGATGAAGTATGCCCCCAAAATGTCTGAAAACCGTGCCAAGACCACACTAAGTCGGCAAGAGCTGGCATTTTAAGAGCAGGTTTAATCTGCTCCTGATGGCTGGCAGCTTGGGACTGTGGCAGTGGCCAGCTTTGGGAGTAAACTATGGGGTCACCATGGTCCCAGCCTGATCAGGACTGGAGTGGCTAAATGCCACTCCTTCCAGACTGTCTGCTTTGGCCCTATGTCTCTGAATTGCATTCTCCCAGTACAGTAGTTTTTCAAAATCTTGTGGTCCCTCAGCCAAAGGAACCCAAATGTCAAATCACCTCCTAAATTACTGCTTTATTAATTAGGGTCAATTTTAGGTCTAGTTGCTTAATTAGCAAATAATTAGCTGGAGAAACTATGTTCTTTAATTAATACAGCCTTTTTGGTAATTGAATGTAATGCTATCTATGCTATTCTAGTATTTTGTATAGTGAAAACTGACAATTCTATTGATTCCTCTCTGCCTTCCGATATCAAATTAAGAATGTTACAGTAAAGCAATATATGTATAACAGCATCATAATGATAGAGTATATGCCTTAAATTAACATGAGTTTTACTTAGTGTTCACACACACACAAAAGTCTTATTGGGAAAACTGTCACAGGGCTTACTTTAAGCCTTCGTTATAATGATCTGTAAAGGCCATGTCCTCGACAGGTTTATGTAAGTCTGGATGTGCTTAATGGATGCAAATTAATTAATGTGAAAGCATTCTGATTATCCCCAGTTTACCCAAAACCAGGCTCTGTCCTTTTAAAGTCATTTGCACACTGTAGTTATTTGTCTTAGCCTTGCTATTATTTAATATTGGCATAAAACAACATAGTTGTTGAGAATAATTATGATAGTTTTTGGAAAAGAAGACAGGAAGGACAACACAAGAGAGTCCAGCAGAGGAAATGATACAATATCTTGCCCAGTATTCTATTTTGCTTCATCAGTAAAATAAATAAACATTTAGACTATGGTGAATGGGATGATGGGCAAGGATAATCACCATTTTCAGGGATTTTTGAATTAATATGCAATCATAGTGTAGGTTTAGTACATATTTTTCAGTCTTGACCAATTTGGGTCAAATAATATGAAAGGGTGAAAAAAAGACAGAATAGACTGTATTTAAAGAATTAAAGGTGTAACTTTTGTTATATTAGTAGATATTACCTGGTCTGGACAGAAAGTGTTGTGGAAGAAAATGTCCAATGCTTTCCTTTTCTTTTCTTTTGCGGGGGGGCGGGGGGGGAGGGGACTATGATGCATTGGTGTATAAGTGACATATTGTTATTGTCAGTAGTTTAGCCCCTGTTGGGGGAATTTGAGAAGATAAACCTTTATATGAAACCCTAACACTAGATACAGACATAATCCCAACCCTCAATAAACTGAAATGTGTATTGTGGTCAAACTGCTAAAGGTTTCCCTCAAAACCATTTTACAAAGAAAACCATCATTGTGCATGCAGGTTAAGCCAGTTACAGGGAGCACACCCTTCGTACAGACTACTGATCTGTTCCTAGGCACAATTCTTGTTGCAAATAATAAATAAATATATGACTTAGCTCCAAACTATCTGAAGTACTGTAAGTCCTATATCAGTCAACCCAGATTAAGGAGCATATTGCTTGGGCAAATAAACTGGTTTACCTCTTCTGGCTTCAGTTCTGGATCTGGGATGCCCCCAGATGTTATCATACCTAAATCGCCACCTACCTAGCTGCAATGCCACCGCCCAGAAGCAATTTTTGAAGTTGGAAACTCCCTGACTTCGAAAAAGTGCTGGCTGAGTGAGGCTTTGACCCGGGATGCATCTGGGAGGTGGCATCTCAGCTATATCAGTGGTGATTTAGGTATGATAACATCTGGAGGCATCCCCGATCTAGAACTGAAGCCAGAAGAGGTACAATGGCTTATTTGCCCAAGCAATAAGCTCCTAAGAGGCCCTTCACATAGCCCTATTCTCACTTTAGGCAGATTTGAGACGAAAGGCTTCCTCCTCAGTGGCTGATCCTGGAACTCTTTACCAAAGGAACTTAGTCTGGCTTCTTCCATGTTATCTTTCCATTTACATGAAAAGATTTTTTTTTTTTATGTAGACAGCTGATATTGCTGATAGCAGAAGGAGTTTTTAACTGAATGGATGCTGTATTTTCTTTTACTGATACATTTTAAAGTTGTGTTTGAACCTTTTGATGTTAAAAATCCATCCATTTCATTTTGGTTGCATTTTAAAATTTGACTCCAAGTCATTCAAATGAACAAACACAAACAAGAGTAGGGACATACATTCAGAGTGTCTTGAATTTCAATAATAGTATTTCTTGGATTTGTAAAATTAATTCAGTCAAAATAATATAGATTGATAATATTTTGTAATATTATTTACTAATTTTGTAACAGTTAAATAAACTAGCCAAACTTTTGTTGTTACATGATTCCATAGCTTACCTTCTTCAATATAGAGCAATTCTGTGGGACCTAACTGAACTCAGAAGATAATCTGGCCCACATTCTCCCCTTCGGAAAATATATTGTTTTTTATTTTGTGTACTATAGACTTGCTTGTGTAAAATGGTTTAAATAAAGATGAGAAAGATTGATTCCCTTTCATACTGTGACATATTGTTTCCGATTGTGAATAAAAGTGTTTTGAGCAGAAATACCTATGAGGACAGGCATACTGTAGCCCTGTGCCTCTTGCTTTTTATCCTTAACAGTGAACACAATTTTAGAGGTGGTGACCCTCATTTGTCATACTGTCACCATGCTGCCATTTCTTTTCAAGCTCACCTAAGGAGGCTGAGCTGCACAAAATAAATGGACCCTCAGGTAAAAAAAGTACACATCCATAAAGAAACCCTATATTTTCTAGTTTGGAAAACAAATCACTTTTGATTTTCTATGAATAGTATTTTTTGAATCAGAACAAAAGGTCTGATGTAGCCCAGCAATTTGTCTCTAGTAGTGGGCAGCCAGAATGCCTCCTGAAAATGTGCAGCTAAAGCAATATGGTAATGGTTCCTACAGGAATCACTACAGATAATCTCAAAGACCCTAATAATCAGGCACTGGTGATATTTCTGGATGTGGAGATTCTGTTTAATTATCATTTCTAATATCTATTAATTTAAATATAAGGCTATTAAATAATATTTAAATTCATCTGCACTGGTGACCATCTTCATGGCTTGTAATAGTTTAAACCATAAACTGAATTATATTTTCCATCAAGAAGTACTTTCTTTTGTTCAAAGCTTTTTTTCTCCCTGACAGGATCTTTAACTGAGCAGGGTTCCAGACAGAACACTAGTTCTCCTGGAAAGCCTGGTTTCATCTTTGTAAGATGAAGTTCTTTTCTTGAATCATAGAATCATAGAATCATTGAGTTGGAAGAGACCACAAGGGCCATCTAGTCCAACCCCCTGCCATGCAGGACCTCCAAATCAAAGCATCCCTGACAGATGGCCATCCAGCCTCTGCTTAAAGACCTCCAAGGAAGGAGACTCCACTACACTCCGAGGGAGTGTGTTCCACTGTCGAACAGCCCTTACTGTCAGGAAGTTCCTCCTAATGTTGAGGTGGAATCTCTTTTCCTGCAATTTATATCCATTGTTCCGCGTCCTAGTCTCTGCAGCAGCAGAAAACAAGCTTGCTCCCTCCTCAATATGACATCCCTTCAAATATTTAAACAGGGCTATCATATCACCTCTTAACCTTCTCTTCTCCAGGCTGAACAACCCCAGTTCCCTAAGGCGTTCTTCATAGGGCATGGTTTCCAGACCCATCACCATCTTAGTTGCCCTCCTTTGGACCCGCTCCAGTTTCTCCACATCCTTTTTGAATTGTGGTGCCCAGAACTGGACACAGTATTCCAGGTGGGGCCTGACCAAAGCAGAATAGAGTGGCACCATTACTTCCCTTGATCTAGATACTATACTTCTATTGATGCAGCCTAAAATTGCATTGGCCTTTTTAGCTGCTGCATCGCACTGTTGACTCATGTTCAGCTTATGGTCTACTTGGACTCCTAGATCCCTTTCACATGTGGTCTCATTCAGCCAGGTGTCCCCCATTTTATATCTGTGCATTTCATTTTTCCTCCCTAAGTGCAGAACCTTACATTTCTCTGTGTTGAATTTCATCTTGTTAGCATTGGCCCAGCTTTCTAGTATATTCAGGTCATTTTGAATTTTGATTCTGTCCTCTGGGGTATTAGCTACTCCTCCCAGTTTAGTGTCATCTGCAAATTTGATAAGTATGCCTCCAATTCTGTCATCCAAATCATTAATAAAGATATTGAATAGCACTGGGCCCAGGACAGAACCCTGTGGGACCCCACTGGTCGCTTCTCTCCAGATGAAAAGGAGCCATTGTTGAGCACCCTTTGAGTTCGGCCACTCAACCAATTACAAATCCATGTAACAGTTAACTTGTCTATCCCACATTTTGCAAGCTTGTTTGCAAGAATGTCATGGGGAACCTTTTCAAAGGCCTTGCTGAAATCAAGGTAAACTATATCCACAGCATTCCCTTCATCTACCAAGCTGGTAATTTTATCAAAAAAAGAGATCAGGTTCGTTTGGTGTAGTGACTGGGACCCACCAGTCACTTGGGGGCTGTCTCAGACTACAAAGGGTTAATCTGGGGGGTGGTACATGCTAATGAGAGTTGGCAATGCATGCTAATAAGTAATTACATCACAGATAACCTATAGCCCTTTAGCCAATCAGTGTATTGGACCGGGATTGTTCAAGAACCTTCTATCTGAAACCTTTAAAAAGCCTTGAGCCCATGTGCTCTTTTGTCTTCAGCTTTGTCTTCAGCTTTTGTCTGCAGCTTCAGTCTTCAGTCCTCTGCCTTCTTCCAGCTGTTGACCCTCTGCCAACAGGGCAGGCTGGGATGTGGTCTGAGCTAGCCAAAAGGGGGCCAGCTCCCACATCCAGGAACTCCTCAAAGACTGCAAATCCATATCTCTATGTGAGTAGCTTAGAGTTATGCTAGTTAGTGCGATCTAGGCCTTTTTATTATGTTTCTTATGGCTTGCTTGAACTGAACAATTGTATACCTATGCGCTGTACCTGCAAGGCAAGGAGGCCTTGCATGATTGAGATACCTCTATGCTCTATTCTTGTGTAGTTAGAATAAATCCATTTTCTTGAACGCATCTGTGTGCTCTCTATTCCTACAACACGTGCCTTAGCTCGGTGGTTGCTTGCTGGTAGCAAGTGGGAAGTGGAAGAGAACTACAAATCCCTTTAGCAAGCCCTAGCGTGTGCTAAGACAGGGGAACTCAGTTGTAATTCGCTAGGTGGTGGCAGCAGTAGATAGGTTTGGAGGACCTCTAAGGTGCCCATTCCACTTAGCAGGGAGTGGAAACAGGGACCCAGAGGACTCCAAAGGGAAAACCCAAAAGAAGATCCCCTGGGGTTAAGGACCAGGAGCAGGGTGTTGCTCGGTTGCTTAACCCCTCGGATCATCACATTTGGCATGACTTCTTTTTCTGAAACCCATGCTGGCTTTTTGTGATTATGGCATTGGCTTCTAAATGTTCACAGACTCTCTGCTTAATGATCTGCTCCAGAATCTTTCCTGGTATTGATGTCAGACTAACTGGACGATAATTGTTGGGATCCTCTTTTTTTCCCTTTTTGAAGATGGGGACAATGTTTGCCCTCCTCCAGTCTGCTGGGACTTCTCCTGTTCTCCAGGAGTTCTCAAAGATTATTGCCAATGGCTCCGATATTACCTTTGCCAGTTCTTTTAATATCCTTGGATGTAGTTCATCTGGTCCTGGAGATTTGTCACCTTTGTATCTAATTTTCAATGCATCATTGCATTGAAGGCCAGTGCATGGTGCTAAAATTTCCCAGTTATGTACCTTGAATCAGCTGTGTGAATTCTACCTGAATTGTATTTCTAAGGTCAGCTTTTCATTCCTCAAAGCTATAATATTTAGCAGTCTGCCTACAAAGCATACAGCCAGGATGAATTAGCATTAGAGCTTACAACTGGTGATTCTCATTCTGTACAACCCATAGGTATCATATTCCTTCGTTGGCCCTGTTTTGCCCAGAATCTAGCCATACCGCCTGGTGCCTGTTTGGACCATTACCTGTCCCAGATTCCAAGCTTCTACTTAAGGAAAAAAGCAGGTTGCAGGTTAAAATGTGAAATCACTTTTCTGTTACCTTTTCTATTGTTTAGCAAGATGATGATGTTATTGATGATGCCAGGGATTTTTAATGTGATAGCCAATGAGTCAGTCTCACACCTATGATTGGCATTTATAATTATAGGCTTGATCCATCCACTCTCAGTTCCAGTTCTTTTCTTCATCAATGTTACAATTCAGGAGGAAAGTTTTACTTTGGAAGAATAGTCTAGTTGATGTCTGGTTTTCAGACCTCCTCACAACAATTGCACAGAAAGCAATGAAACCATTGGGAAGAATCACAGTGTAGGAAAGCAACAAACCAATGTTAAAACTGTTAGGGCCATTGAGTGTGGAATTTTTCTTCTGAATTTCTTTTTCTTGACTTGACATACTTTATCACACTAGGGGGAAAACGGGATTTAAACAAGAGTTAAACAAGAGTTAAACAGGAAATGCCCTATGTTTAACATAGGACATTTCCTGTTTAACTCCCATTTAACTCTTGTTTAAATCCTGTTTGTCCCCTAGTGTGATAAAAAAATAAATATTATACATTTTACTGGACTAGTGGTGGTGGTGGTGGTGAGTTCCTTTTTATATGGGGCAACTATCTGATGTCAGAAGAGCCATCCCCTTTCTATCTTATCTTCATCCCATCATATTTTCTCCCACTACCAATATCCTTGCTACTATCTCTTTCCCCACAGGGTTTGTCTGTATGGAGATGGGAGATGCAGTGATAGATACAATGGTAGCAAGCATTGCAGAGGTGCAAGGTGAGGCAAGCTGGAGAGAAAGAAGGGAAAGTCGGTGGTGTACCAATGGGTGCAAGGTAAAAGAGGTTTGGCAATATGAGATGACAAATGGGAGGAAGAAGAAATGAAGGGAAGATGAAAGGTGCAGTAGTGTAATGCACAAAGGCTGCTGCTACACTGCAGAATTAATGCAATTTGACACACCTTTAACTGTTGTGACTCCATCCTATGAAAGTCTGGCATTTTGTTGTTGCAGCAGACCTCACTGACAGAGGGGGGAAACAGACCAGCATGAAACTGGTTTCGAACTGGCTTGAGGGTGTGGCTTACAGATGCTACACCTCCCCAAAATGCCTGGAGGTTGTGCCGGCACTCATACATGGGCTGGCTTCTGGGCACTTCAGTGGCACCACATTTATGCCACATGCTGCCAGAGTGGTTTGAAGCTGCCCATGAGCTGTGAAGGGCATGAAAAGCCACCTTTTTGCCAGTCCAAAAAGGGATGGCTCTTTTCCGCTCTTTTTTTGGCCATCTGCAAGGCAGATTGGGGCTGCAGCATATGATTACCGTGGCCCTGATCCGTCTGCAGAAGGGGCAGCTTCAAGCCATCCCTTCAGGGCTGTCTGTTTCAGCCCCGAGAAGGCTAAGTATCTTTTAAAAATACAAATCCCAGAACTATCAGAGCCATGATAGTTAAAGTGGTGTCAAACTACATTAATTCTGCAGTGTAGATGCAGACAAAGTAAGAGAGGGAGACATTATGAGGACAGAAAGAGAAGCAGTAGAGGGAAAAAGAAACTGAGGGATGTAACAGATGGTCAAAATAAGCAGGTGTTCAGCCATCTTTGGAGCAGGAAATTTGGATGATGCACACCTTGTAGCCAGCTGGAAAGTGCACCCAAGCTGTGTTACAGGGAGAAAAGCTGGAGTAAAAAGGAGCTGGATTTTTCTGCTTGTTCCCAGAAAGTGTGCACCTTCACATGTATGTACCAGCACCAAATCGGCTCTAAAGGGGTGCTCTTTCCAAATCCTAACCCTAATTGTGCATATAAATGCCCTGTTGCAGTAGCACATATAAAAGGGATAGAGCTGCCATACTCAAGGGGTCAGGGTGGCAATGCCTAAAAGAGAAATCATGACACCTCATGGAGATGAATACAACATACACAAAGCAAACAGTCAAAGAGGGAATATGGGATGAAGAGGGGTGAAGGGGGGGGGCATGATTCTACCTTGCCGGCATCTGCAGTGGTACAACTCTGCTCCAATGCCCTGTCCTAGTGAAGTGCTGCACATGCAAATATGTGCAGCTTCAAAGGCATGGCCTTCCAATGGGATGGCAGTTGCCGGCACTTTGCTCCTGGTGCAGCTTGAAGCCATGCCATGTGGTCATGACATGTGCACTCCAGATGCCTTGGGAGCAGTTGGTGTGATTGGTAGGGTTTCAGCTTTGGAAAGGGCAGCTACAAGACACTTTTTCCTGCCCATCTGTTTTGCCCCTGAGAGGTGACGTGGCAGGGTGAAAGGAGGAAGAAATGTAATACTGAATTGGCATTTGCTTTGAGGTGTTTTTTTTCCTTATACAAAAGAATACATTTCAAAGTTTTTTGAAGTTTTGTGCATTGTAATATCAAATGCATAGGATGTTGCCTCAGTTATCAACTTATCATAAACAATGTGGGATGGAGTGTGTAATTAGTGAGGTGGGGAGGAATGGAAATATAAAAAGTACATTTATCATTATCTTAAGTAGTCAGTAACAAACAATAGCTGAGTGGCAAACACACATATCCTGTGACAGAGAAGATAATTGGCACCTGTTTTGTTTTTGTTTTGTGTATGTGTGAAAGGTTGATTATTTTATTTATTCAAGAAATGTATTAATTTCCTCTTGACCCACCAGGACCTTATATGCTCTGTCATTATGATAAATGAAGTTAAGCTAAACTTTTCAAGTTATAATAAAATATTGGATCTGTGTCTCTGAAAAAACATCATGCCATGCTGTTTTGCCCCTAAAATACCCCTATTTTGCTATGTCCTTATTCTGTATTTTCTCTAGTGAATCAGGACTTTGTCACTCTCCAGATTTCCTGTGGTGTTTTTGTTTTCATAGATCTTTTTGTCATAAAGGTGGGGGGGGGGGCTAATATCCCAATATAAAAAAACAACAAAATAGACCAAAAACCACACACTACTGAATGTGGTACTATGCATGACAAATGACAAAATGCTGTTATTTCTGTACATATCTACTAGAGATGGTTCCTGTTTCCCTGTTAATCCCCACAACTGCCCCCTATAGTAGGTTTGATGAGCAGTAGTAGTGATAGCCAAAAGCCACTTGGTAATTTCCAGGACTAAGCAGAAATCTGCACTTTGCTCTCCCTCTTCCAAGCCAATACCATTACTGTACACTGGTTCTCTTAAATGAACAGTTAATACAAAAATGGTACCAAGACCAAAACATAAGAGGTAGAAAAAAATGCAACACTTTATATCCTGAATGCGCATAAATAGAATGCAAAGTAAAATATGCACAATTATAACAGTTTGTATAATATTCAAATTGTAATTTCATAATATGTAAATTAGGTACTAAAATTTGAGAGACTAGACTATAGCAACCTTAATATAGCCATATTTATAATGCAGTAGCTAATTTTTAAAACAGACTTCTTAAAAAGGCTTTTTAAATCAGAGTGCATCCATAATTACTTTTAAATGTGTTATCTGGCACTCTGGCTAAAATATCCAATGTTATGAAAGATTCCTTTAATCACTAGGTAAAGGGCTGATTATTTTTAAAAGCTCTTTGAAAATGTGTTTGGAGTTAAAACATAATGAATTTGAACATATTCAGGATTTAAATATTTAATCATGTTTTATGTTTAGTGTTGTGTTTTCCTCACTAAGTTTCTCAGCAAATATCATAAGAGAGTTCTATGAATTTTCATGGAAAACAGGTGGAAAGTAGAGATTCCAGAAATTGATATTGATGGAAAAGCCCAGAATTTCCTCGTTTTGGAATTTCTCTGGGCCATTTTTTTCCTTTGACAGCTGTTTTAAAAATGTGTCACAGACAGGAATGGCAGGAAAGGTATGTGTGCACGTATGTGTGTGTGCATGCATTTGAGAACACATCAAAATAGTTGAATATATTAATGAATGGGACTGAAAGAGCAGGAGATTTAAAACATCTGAATGTAGGGGAAGAGACAATGATAGATTTCTACCCTGCCACATAATTGTGTTTAAATATACCTGTGCTGCTGAAAAATGGATGCCACTTTTTCCTATTTTAAAATTCCTGATCACAGCAACATGTGAAGGAAGCACACCATGGCCCTTGGGATGGTGGCAATAGCTCCAAGTAATAAATTTGGATCAGGCATATAGGGATACTAGCTATGGCTTTTGTCCCTCATATAAGCTAAATGAAAATTGTCTATGGTTTTTCTGCCAGTCATATTTTTTAAAAATATAAATCTATCATTTTGTCAAGTGGCCATCAAATGCTTCATTATCCTGTCTAGGAAGTGTTCCTTACTACAAAAAGTGTCATTCATTTGGATTGACACTTTAGTAGAAATTAATAATGATTACTGATGATTACTATACTTACTTCCAACACTTATATGTGCAGTTTTATTTTAGGATCTCAAAGCACTTTAAACTACTTTTTTTATTTCCAATGCAGGAAATAGAGTTTGTGGCTTGTACTGAAATGGGTATGAACACCCAAGTCCTTAAATGCCTTTTCTTCAGGCATTTTCACAGCTTGCAAACACCACATTTCTAAGTGAAAAAGAATCTATGGTATTACATTTTTATCTTCTAAGATTCATCACCCAAAACTTAAAGGGAAGTGATAAGTAACTAAAGAACAGTTGAAGGCTTTCATGGCCAGCATCCATAGTTTTTTGTGCAGTTTTCGGGCAATGTGGCCATGTTCTAGAGGAGTTTCTTCCTGACGTTTCACCAGCATCTGTGGCTGGCATCTTCAGAGAAAGATGCCAGCCACAGATGCTTGCCGACTGTCAGGAAGAAACTCCTCTAGAACATGTCCATATCGCCCCAAAACCCCACAAAAAACTACAGAACAGTTATATCTTTTAACAGTTTCCTGGATTAAGTAAAGGATTGCTACAAATTATCCCACTCTTCACATTCCAGTATGCACCAAGATTAGGTGACACTTAAGAAAATCATCAATCAATCAAGAAAAATATTAATAATAAACCCTAAAAGCCTGCCTCCTTCTCCGCCAGCGGAGCAACACCACCGCACAGCGGCGGAGGACTTTGGGCGGGGACGCCGGTGGGAGCGGCGTTCCTTAAAAGCCGGCCCACCGGGACCGGGGAGAGCCTGCCTCCTTCTCCGCCAGCGGAGCAACACCATCGCACAGCGGCGGAGGACTTTGGGCGGGGACGCCGGTGGGAGCGGCGTTCCTTAAAAGCCGGCCCACCGAGACCGGGGAGAGCCTGCCTCCTTCTCCGCCAGCGGAGCAACACCACCGCACAGCGGCGGAGGACTTTGGGCGGGGACGCCGGTGGGAGCGGCGTTCCTTAAAAGCCGGCCCACCGAGACCGGGGAGAGCCTGCCTCCTTCTCCGCCAGCGGAGCAACACCACCGCACAGCGGCGGAGGACTTTGGGCGGGGACGCCGGTGGGAGCGGCGTTCCTTAAAAGCCGGCCCACCGAGACCGGGGAGAGCCTGCCTCCTTCTCCGCCAGCGGAGCAACACCACCGCACAGCGGCGGAGGACTTTGGGCGGGGACGCCGGTGGGAGCGGCGTTCCTTAAAAGCCGGCCCACCGAGACCGGGGAGAGCCTGCCTCCTTCTCCGCCAGCGGAGCAACACCACCGCACAGCGGCGGAGGACTTTGGGCGGGGACGCCGGTGGGAGCGGCGTTCCTTAAAAGCCGGCCCACCCGGACCGGGGAGAGCCTGCCTCCTTCTCCGCCAGTGGAGCAACACCAGCGGAGCAACACCACCGCACAGCGGCGGAGGACTTTGGGCGGGGACGCCGGTGGGAGCGGCGTTCCTTAAAAGCCGGCCCACCGAGACCGGGGAGAGCCTGCCTCCTTCTCCGCCAGCGGAGCAACACCACTGCACAGCGGCGGAGGACTTTGGGCGGGGACGCCGGTGGGAGCGGCGTTCCTTAAAAGCCGGCCCACCGGGACCGGGGAGAGCCTGCCTCCTTCTCCGCCAGCGGAGCAACACCACCGCACAGCGGTGGAGGACTTTGGGCGGGGACGCCGGTGGGAGCGGCGTTCCTTAAAAGCCGGCCCACCGGGACCGGGGAGAGCCTGCCTCCTTCTCCGTGCGCACTTCTGCACTTTCGCATCGTCTGGTAGTTATGGCGGATAGCATAGGCATTTGGGGGAGGGAGGGATTACCAAACGGTGATTGTATATTGGACTGGCTTGTTGACTCTTTGTATATACTTTTTAATGTGGTAATTAAGTAGCTTCTGTAGTAGTTTTGGGGAATTAACACCGGTTAAGAGAGTATACTTTGAGGTTGGGGATATTAAGCCAGCGATATCCCCTATACTATCGATATACCAATCGTGGGGTTTAGGGAGATATAGATATCGAGAGCGGCTTACCAGAAATAGCAGAAGAGGTTTCTCTTAAGATGAATGGAGCTCCAATCCAAGTAGTGTGGGGCAAGGGGAGATATGGCGGTAGGAGTAAGGACTGGCGTTACAGAGGAAGGCGAGATCGATGCTTAGTATCTATCTCCCCTTCCTGTCCTACTCCTAACCAAAGGGACCTGAGAGTCACTCCAACCATACCACAAACCCTGTCTCTGCTCCTGTGCAACGCCAGGTCTATCAAAAATAAATTCCACATCATACACGATTTAATTGAAGATAATAATTGCGACCTGGCGTGCATAACCGAGACCTGGCTTGGGCCTGAAGGAGATGCTGTGTGGGCCCAGGCCCTTCCCGCCGGGTACTCGGTGAAGGACCAGAGCAGGTTAGGTGGGCGGGGGGGGGTGTTGCCTTGGTGCATAAAAACACCTTGTCTCTGACCAGGAACCATGTCCGGCAGACTACCTATATCGAATGTATTTACCTGACCCTGAAGGCTAGAGACAGTCTAGGGATTCTGTTGGTGTACCGGCCACCCCGTGCGCTAACAGACTCCCTTAACGAGCTGACACAATTGGTCTCGGAGCTGGTGTTGGAGTCCCCCAGGCTTTTAGTCCTGGGAGACTTCAACATCCCCTTCGTGGCCAACAATTTTCCATCAGGTGCGGCTCGGGAATTCATGGATACCATGACAGCCATGGGCCTGTCTCAGCTGGTTTCGGGTCCAACGCATTGTGCGGGGAATTCACTCGATTTGGTCTTTTGTACGGACATGGAAAATCCGTGGGCGGAAATCACTAACATCTCCGCCCTGTCATGGACGGATCATTTCCTGGTAGAGGCAAGCATCAAGGCATCTACCCAGATCCCCTCCGGGGGTGGCGGACCTATTCGAATGGTCCACCCTCGAAGGCTGATGGAACCCGAAAGGTTCCAAGAAGCCCTAGAGGGGTATATGGTTGCAAGTGACGGCGACACTGTTGATGCCCTAGTTAACATCTGGGATACTGATCTCTCCAGGGCTATACACAGTATCGCTCCTAAGCGCCCTCTCAGGCCTGCTTCCAAAAAGAAGCCCTGGTACACGGAAGATCTCCGGGCAAGGAAGCAGGTCCTGCGACGGCTAGAGTATGCCTGGCGGAAACACCAGCGTTTATCCGACAAGACTCTCCTAGACCTTCATTTGGAGGACTATGGAGAGGCGATACAAGCAGCTAAGAACTCGTTCTTTGCTGCTCGTATCGCGTCCGCGGAGTCGCGTCCAGCAGAGTTGTTCAGGGTAGTGAGGGAGCTAACTCAGCTCCCCCTGCCCCGAACCAGATCCTTGAACCAACCAAGGCCTGCTGTGACCAATTTAACAACTTCTTCGCGGATAAAATCTCTCGGATAAACGAAGGTCTGGACGCCAGAATTGAAGCAGAATCCAGAATAGAGGCGTCTAGAGCTTCCGTGGACTTTGTTGTACTGGATCAGTTTGAGTCTGTCGGTACCGAGGATGTGGACAAGATCCTTAGAAGTGTTCGGAAGACGACCTGTTCTCTCGATCCCTGCCCCTCATGGCTAGTGGCCCAGGGGGGTTTGGCGGTAACCTTGTTGTTGCGCCAAATTATTAATACATCTTTGAGGGAGGGACAATTTCCCGACCATCTGAAATTGGCCATTGTAAGACCGTTGTTAAAAAAGCCCTCCCTCGACCCCCTGGTTCATAATAATTATCGGCCAGTCTCGCTGCTGCCATTTTTGGGGAAGGTGATCGAGAGGGCGGTTGCACTCCAACTTCAATCGATCTTGGAGGAAACGGATTTTCTAGATCCATTTCAAACCGGTTTTCGGGCGGGCTATGGGGTTGAGACTGCCATGGTCGCCCTGGTCGATGATCTCCGTCTGGGCATCGACAGGGGTAGCGTGTCCCTGTTGGTGCTTTTGGACATCTCAGCGGCTTTCGATACCATCGACCATGGTATCCTTCTGGAGCGCCTGGCAGAGGTGGGAATCGGGGGCACTGCGCTCCAGTGGTTCCGGTCCTACCTCTCTGGGAGGTTCCAGATGGTGCAGCTGGGGGACGTGTGCTCCGATAAGAGGGCCCTAACATCTGGGGTTCCTCAAGGAGCCATTCTGTCCCCCATGCTATTTAACATTTACATGAAACCGCTGGGAGAGATCATCCGGAGACATGGGGCGCGGTGTTATCAGTATGCTGATGACACCCAAATAGTTTTCTCTATGTCTCCGACTGATGCAGTGACCAGGGATGGCGTCGCTCCTCTTGTGGCCTGTCTGGAATCGGTAATGGACTGGATGAGGGAAAACAGACTCAGCCTGAATCCAGAGAAAACGGAAGTACTGGCGATAGGTTCTCCCGGTCCAGGGATGGAGGTGGTTCCACCTGTCCTGAACGGGGTCACGCTCCCCGTGAAGGACTCAGTACGCAGTCTGGGGGTGTTCCTCGACTCGTCACTCCATCTGACTTCTCAGGTGGACGCGACGGTCAGGAGTACCTGTTATCAGCTTCGGCTGATTCGCCAGCTGCGTCCCTACCTGGACCGGAGGGACCTTGAAACCGTAGTACATGCTCTGGTAACCTCTCGGTTGGATTTCTGCAATGCGCTCTACATGGGGCAGCCTTTGTATCACACTCGGAAGCTACAACTGGTACAAAATATGGCAGCGCGGGTGGTCACTGGTGTCCCCAGGACCGCCCATATAACACCAATACTAAAAGATCTACACTGGCTGCCAATCCGCTTCCGGGCTCAGTACAAAGTGCTGGTCGTTACCTATAAAGCCCTAAATGGCTTAGGTCCAGGGTACCTAAAGGACCGCCTCTCCCCACACAATCCGCCCCGCACACTTAGATCCACGGGGCAACAATTATTGAGAGTTCCAGAGGCTAAACTATCAGCAACTTCAAAAAGAGCCTTTTCCATCTCGGCTCCTAGCCTCTGGAACTCTCTGCCCACTGAGCTCCGTCAGGCCACCTCCCTCGATGTATTTAAAAGGGGACTAAAAACACATTTCTTTAACTATGCATACCCCTGATACTCTGATCCCCCCATATCGGTTCCATACCCCCCCACACTGTTTTAACACTGTTTTAATAATGTTTTTAATGCTGTAATTTTACGTGATTATTGTATTGTTTGCTTTTATGCTGTTCACCGCCCTGATCGTAGGAAGGGCGGTATACAAATAAACATTATTATTATTATTATTATTATTATTATTATTATTATAGTTAATTAATTGTCATCAGTGTGGAGTGCACTTTACAGAATAAGAAAGGCCAGGCTGTTGCCCAAAAGAGTTCATAACAGGGAAATACTTGAAGAGAAAAACATAAAGGAAAGGAAAGGGAAACAAGGATAAAAAGAGGCACACTATGTGGTTGTTTTAGTTGTGTGCACTTACTTCGTAACAGACAGAGTCTTATAAAGCCATGGGGGAAGATTAGTAAAATTGCAAGAGGCCCCTAAGCTTCATCTAGTCTCTATCCTTGCCAATGCAGAAACCCACAGATGTTTATTTTATTTATTAAAATATATGTATCCTTCTCTATATCATGGGATCTCAGGGCAACTTACAAATCAATTGAAACAGTTTAAAACAATTCAAATTTAAAACAATCAAAGGCCCAAAACACACCAGCCAAAAGAAGGGGCTTACACCCATGTTGGAGACAATCTATTTTTATGAGACACATCTCCAACATAGCCAGAAGCCATGACAAGGCTGCAGTTTGGTCCTTTAATCCAGAGCAAAAAGGAGCTCAGATAATCAGGCTCCTGGCTTGGGTCCGCTAATGGCAACTCACTTTCAGAGCAAACCATGCAGTCAAAGTGGAACTGATCTGCTTGCAGCTGGAGCAGCCTCGGGCCACACTTTCCCATCTGCAGTCTTCAACCCATAGATAATTTAAACAGAGTAAATGTGTATTGAAATTTCAAGAAGGTTAAAACAGGTTTAAAAGGTTTAAACAGTTTAAACAAATACATGTAAATTTTGAAAGGAATCATTTGGCTCCAGAGGTTTTAATGAAACACCATTTTTGAACCAGCATCAGTCCTAGTTAAGCCTCCATGGGGAGCACATTACACAATGAGGATGCCACAGCAGAGAAGTCCATCTTCTGTTTCTCACTTGTTGTTAAGTGCCATCAAGTCAACTTCTTTTTATGGCAACCATATGAATGAGAGACCTCCAAGTCACCCTATCATCAAATACCCTCCTCAGGTCTTGTAGACTTAAGGATGTGACTTCTTGATTGGGCCAATCCATCTTGAATGCAGTTCCTCTTTTCATACTTCCATCTACCTTGCCAAGCATTATTGGAGCTTCTCATGCTACATGTATGTCCAAAGTATATAGTCTCAGTTTAGTCATTTTGGCTTCTAAGGATATTTCAGGCTTGATTTGCTGTAAGACTCATTTATTTCTCTTTTTAGCAGTCCACAGTATCCATAGAAGTCTTGTCCTCTAGTAGACCTCACTTCTCAGGCAGATATATGTAAGGAGAAGCATTCCAAGGCATTCTGAAGTTTTAAGCCATGTATGGATTTGAATGTCATTGCTACCACCTTGAATTTACACCAGAAACATATTGCCTACTGGTGCAATTCTTTTAAGATGGTCAACAGTACAATGATCAACAATCTATGTGCTACAATTGTTCACACTGCAGCTTCCCTTTTCAGTGATGGCCCCAGTCAGGAGCTTAACAGTGAATGGCCCACTATGGCTAGATTTTTTTGTATGGCAAGATGGCATGATTAAGGTAAACTGTAAATGTAGCCAGTGTTTATGTCATTAAAAATATTCAACCACTCTTTGTGAATTATGTTAATTTGCCTTTGTAGGATAAAATAAAGGACAGTAGGTTACTGAAAAAATTTAAAGTTCTTGCAAAAATACTCTGTTATGTATTCTGCTTCTCTGTAGTCTAGGAATGCATTCTTGATTATTTGGATGTTTAGCCAAATAAATTTTGAAGGATTTACAATTAACAAAATCAAGGTTGTAAGGTTAAGACCACATGGCCAGGGTTAGTGCTTTTACACTGGACAATTATCTCATTTTGTGCAAAAGAGTAGAATGTGGCTACAGTGATATTGTGGTACCACCTTTATTAGTGAAGCCGGAAGACTAGAAGCACAGAGATTTTGCAATTATCTCTGGACAATCAACAAAATTAGATGCTGCTAATGAAGTCATTACATCAAACTAAGCACATTTTAATGTATTGGATGGTCACTGATGTCTCCCCCCACCCCCACCCCCCGAACAGGTCCATTAACTAAGAAGCTATTGCATGAAATGTTGGGCCTTTGCTAATCCTTAATGCATTTTTCTATTAACAGATACAGAAGTGGTGTATAAAAACAGGCATGGACATGTTGTTAAACTGAATGTAGAAACAAATACAACAACATTATTACTGGAAAATGCAACTTTTGTAAGTATTCTTTCTTTATGATTAATATTGGCATACATTTCTGAGGGTTTTTTCAGTGTCTTCATTAAACATTTTATCCAAATACAGACAACCACGAGTGTAAATGCATTCTAACCAGAGGTTCTCCCCCTACCCAAATAGCAGCAAACATTCCCATTATTCATGATTCCCATTATTCATGTAGCAAGGACTTCCCACACTGATGCAAAACATCTCCTCTGTTCTTGTCAGAATCACAGCTTTTGCCATGCTTCCCAACATATATGCTTTGTAAGACCATATAATGTATATAGTTTGGGATATGCTACACCTTTGGTGATGCTGGGTGGAAAATTTGCTTATCTTTCTTGGAAATGGCTAATGAGCAGATCTGGAGGGGAGAAGATGTGAGCTGTGAGCATCAAAGTCAGTTCTGTGGGGATGCCTGGTATGAACAGGAAAGGAGGAATAATCCTTAAAAAAGGAATTTTTTGGTATGAAGGTGAATAGGTTGTGAGTGTGTGAAAATGTTGAACTAATAAGTGCTTCTAATATGCTATGTAACTGGAAATGTGTCAGTTCTGACAACATTGTTATGCTGTGACCAATTCAGTACATGCACATCAGGGAAGCTTTCACCCCAAGGGGTTTGGAAGCCAAGGAGTGAGAGGCTGAGATGTAGCAACTCCAGGAGGAGTTGAACACAGTGAATGGCCTCATGCAGGTCCTCTTGCTGGAGTGGAGTGGTGATGTCTAGCAGAGGGGGAAGGTGGTGGCAGGGTTGCCTGTGGATTGAGGTTCCTACCACCTCAGATGGTTCTGGATGGTGATCATCAACCTCCACCTTTGAACCCACAGCTATACAGCAAGGGACACTTGAGAGTTACCTTTGATGGGAGCACAAAATGACTGCTCCCCCCCCCCCCCAACACACACACTGATGGTGGGCTTTATGGGTGATTGGGAGCCTACTTTCCATTCTGAGGCAGCCAAAGTGAGGTTTGTTGCTAACCATAAATCTGTAAATCTGTATGATGCCTCATCACCTGAATGGAACAATTTGCATACTTTCTAGCCAAAAACATCACAGAGTTGAAACAGCTACTAAGGAAGTTCAAGGAGGAAAGTGCAAAGGCAGGCTTATTTTTGAACATAAAGAAAACAAAAATAATGACCACAGAAAATTACACACATTCAACCTAGACAATGGAGTTTATCACACTAGGGGCCAAGTTAAAATGAGATTGAAGTGGTATTAAAGCAAACCTGAGCCTTCGCGAATTTAAAGCAGATTTAAAGTGAATTTAAAGTGGAAATAACATTATTTCGCAATTATGTTCATGAGTGATTTTGCAATTAAAGCAATTTCGAATCTACACTTTCTGTAGAGATCCAAACTTGAAAAGCTGTGGATTAATCCTCCTTTAAATCTAGTTTAACCTCAGGTTTTTCGCGATGTCACGTGAAATAGTGTCACTTAATTCTTCTTTAAATCTAGTTTAACTGTGGGTTTTTTGCTACATTGTGTGAAATGGTGTCACGTAATTTTGTGATTTCTCCAGGATATCTTTGGATTAACCCCTTGATCTCCCTCAATGATGAAATAGAAATAGTAAAATAGTTTTCATACCGGGAATGAAATATTGATCAGAATGGGGTCTACAGTCAAGAAATCATAAAAAGATTAAGAATGGGGAGGGCAGCTATAAGAGAACTAGAAAATATCCTCAAATGTAAAGACATACAACTGAGCATGAAAATTTGAATCATACAAGCCATTGTATACCCTGTTGACATGTATTGATGTAAGAGCTGGACAGTTAAGAAAGTGGATAGTAAGAGAATTAATTCACTTGAGATGTGGTGCTAGAGAAGAGTGCTGAGGTTACCATAGACAGCCAAGAAGTCAAACAAATGGGTCCTAGAGCCGATCAAACCAGAAATCTCTCTGGAAGCCAAGATTACAAGACTGAGGCTGTTCTACTTTGGCCACATCATGAGGAGGCATGACTCACTGGGAAAAAAACAATGGAGTGATATAGACCGCCCAAAAAGGGTGGTCTGTCGCCACCTTTTTTGCTGCACAGGTTCACCGCATCAGCTAGGCGCTGTAGTGAAGCTGCGTAGCAAAAAAGGAGTGGGCAAATCCCGCTCCTTTTTTGCACCACAGTTGCGGCACAATTAAGAAAAAAGGTGCCTTTTGGCGCCTTTAGTTCTCTGCAACTGCGCAGCTACATATAGCAGCTACGCAGTTGTGGCAGCGTGCTTACGCACGCCATCTAAACACCCTAGCATGATGACGCAGGCATCATCACATACTAGGGTTCGTTAGCATGCGAATGCTACACACTCACAAACCCTAATGGTGCCGCCCAGATGCCTCTTCGGGCCTGTCTGTATCAGGCCAATAATTCTAGGAAAGGTGGAAAGAAGCAGAAAGAGAGGAAGGCCACATGCTAGATGGATGGACTCTATTAAGAAGATCATGGGTATTAATTTGCAGGACCTGAGCAGAGCAGTGGAACATAGAGAGTCTTGGAGATGTCTCATCTACAGAGTCACCATGGGTTGAGATCAATTCAAGGGTGTATAACAATATAAAGAGCCTCCATGCATGATTTGAGGTTCAATTTCAACAGAAGAAGCCACACATGTTACAGGGGTCATAATCTGTGAGCAAGTATGCCAATCAATTTTGGCAGGTGGCACTGAGGGTACCAGATTGTCTGAAAGCTACCAGGTTTCAGCCCTCCAGAGATGTGTTGAAAGCAGATATCCTTGAGTGGGCACTACTGAGAGACCCCGATTAGTGCCTCTGGTTGATGAAGGGAGATGGTCAAGGATATGGTGAAGTTCACCTAGCAACGGCAAGGCATGACTGTGAAGGTAGCAGAGAGAAGAGGTCACCCAAGAACCCCCAGTCGTGAAACAGGAAGGCCTCTGGTTAGCTCAACACAAAAAAGAAACCCACACCAAGAAGCCCCTCAGCCATACCCACAAGCGACCTGACTGCCTGCTGCTTCTCCTTCCCCTGTCCCTCCCCAAGGTGGTACTTCATTATTCAAGAAAAAATTAAAACAACTATATAGGGGACAAATGATTGAAAAGTGAATACTGTATATATTCACATACAGTGGGCCCTTCCCTGAAGCAGGGGATCCCTCCCAGACCCAGACCCCCACCGACCCACCCACGAGTATGCTTGAGCCCCATTGAAAATAATTGGTGTTTGCATGTGATGCGGCATGTGTGTTTGTTTTTCCTGTGGTGCAGTTTCAGCGTAAGCTGAAAGCCTCGTGTGGCGCACCTGTGTAAGGCATGGGCACACTTTATAAGTCTAGAAATTTTGGTCAAAAAATTGACCCCAAAACCCTGAGTTGACTTATCCATGGGTCAATTCCCCTGGTGAAAGACAAAAGTATACTCTATTCTGGAAGCACTGATCTCCCCTCTACTCTGTTATCCATCCCCATCCAGACTTTAGAGTGAACATAAACAGTTATGCCTGCTGGAATTTTGTACTTTGGCATTGTTTTCATTTGCTTCATTCTTTCTGATGATGTTTGTAGCTTCTCCAACCCAGCACCTTCAATATGTATAGGATTACAGCTTCCAGCATCCCTATCCACCTTGGCCATGTGGGGTGGGAAAATCTGACATTGTGGTCCAAAATGAAGCCACATACGCAAAGACGGATGTATTTAATACATGAAATCTTACCAAAAATATTTTGTGATAAACACTGCCACTGTTGTTGTTTTTTTAAGTTGTTCTTGTTCTACAATGTTATTAGTCAAACTGTTTACAGAAAAGCTACCCTGGCATAATGTTAAGTACAGTGGGAATTTTGAATTCTCATGCATACAAACCACTGCTGCAGATAAACTGCTTACAGTATAAAATATACATTTATATTTGATCGACTATGCAAATAAGAGCTCATTGCCAAGAACTGTAGTATTAGGATAGTTTATTTGATCTCAAACTGGTTGAATTGCATTAAACTTGTTAACCACTACGGGCTTTGGCTGCTGCGTTGAAACCTGCAGAGCATCCTTAGCACAGTGTTCTTGAGACAAAAACATACCAGTCTTAGGTCTCATACTGTGGTCCCTTTTGTCCCTCAGGCTGTCTGTTTCTGTCTGCTTATTCCCCTGACAAGCTTCAACAGCCCCAGCTGTTAGCAAGGCTGCACTATCTCCTTATTTTTGACAGACAGGTTATCAGGCCTGACTTCCAAAGATATTATTATAGAAAGTGATCATTCAAAGATATAGCCATGTCAATTTGTAGAATCAGTATGCAGAGAGACATCTTGTAGCACCCTTGAGACTAACCTAAAGAAAGAAGTTGGCAGCATGAGCTTTTGTAGACTTTAGTCTACTTCCTTAGATACATTAGAAGGTGAGAATAATCACCAAGAGAGAAGCAAATAGACAATTTGAGACCAAGGATTTGGGAGAGAACAGGTATACTTGTAGAATATTAAAACAGGGTTTATTGTTGCAGATCAGTATTAAAAATTGGGAATGGGTATGAAAAAGCTGAGGTGTAGTACAGTAATGAAAATTTGAAAAGTGTACTAGCCCATATTTTTCAAGCAAACATAGCTATTTGCCAAATACTTTCTGTAATTCATGGAAGATTAATGCAAAACTATGAACATATAATCTAATTTTACATTCCTCTTGACAAAACCTTTAACTCTGATACTGGTAGAAACATTTTCGTATGATTTCGCAAATGCAACATTACTCTCCCTGGAGTAATGCATTATACTCCAAATTAATGTTTTCCAGGTAACAGTGTTACTTGTAATGCCTTCCAAGCTGTGATATTAATTGACTAGATGCCAGTATTTATTAACACTTAAAAAGAAAAAAAATGAAAATCTCTGGTATTAAAATATTCTTCTCCCTCCCCCCCCCTCAAAAATAATGTACTCTTGGCCATCAGACATATCAGAGGTCATTTGAAATTCATTCACTAAACACTGGCAAGAGAGCTACCTACCTCTTTCTATTTTTTTTTTTGTTGTTGTTTGTTTCATGGCCTTTTAGTTTCAGCATCACATTGGCTTGGTAGATTATTTCAGACAAGAACTACTGTATCTTCAGCAAAAACTATACTTGTATCACTGGAATATGTTAGATTAAGAGTGTGTGTGACTTTGTGTGTACGATGGAGGGGGAATTCCTGCAGCATGGTGTTTTGTAATAATGCCTTCTATTTGATTACCACCCATGTAATCTATGGTATTGGCAATACTTCTGGTCATGCTTGTCAAGTGCATTCCTGGGCAAAGAGAAGAGGCTAGTGCTTCTTGTCCAAGGAGCATCACATCCACATGTATCATTGTCAAGTAGAGCATTAAAATGCAGGTCATGAAAGTCATTTATTGCAGAACAGGCAAGAAATTCAATTCACTGCTTGTTTTGCACAGTTATGCCCAATCCTAGCTGTTCTGATTTAAAAATAATAATAAAAACAATTAAAATGAGAGGTTTCTAAATTTGCTAGCATTCATTACATCAATGACTCTCCTCTTTTATTGCTAAGATGTTAAGGAAATGTATTGGATAATTATAACATTCAAATATGCCACAATAGCTTTATGTCAAAATGCCAAACTAGGGAGAAACCCAAGATTTTTTTTAAATTTATTTTTTAAAATATAAGAACAAAAAATCTGGTTAGGTAAAAACCAGATTTTCTTTACATGATATTTTTACTGTCACAAGTAATTTCTATTATCTAAACATACCCCAATATCTTCAATTTGAGTTTGCCTTTCCTTTGTGCTTACACTTCAAGAATCTGTTCCTCTTTTGTCTCAAAAATGTTCTTGTTTTCCCTCATTACTATGCTGTATAGCATAGCACATATGTAAACCCCTATCTACATAAAATGTGTGTCTGTGTGTGTCTGTGTGTGTCTGTGTGTGTGTGTGTGTGTGTGTGTGTATCAGGGGTAAGAATGGTCCTTCAAATATTTCTGGCTTACAGCTCCAAGTATCTCTTATTGTTGCTCATATAGGGTGGAACTGATGGAAATATAATAAAATGCATTCTGAAGAACCACAGGCTCCCCATCTCTAATGTAGGACTATAGTAATCCTGCTGCTATGTAGCCACTTATATTATTTATCTTTTAAATTAGTCAAAAATAATGCACAGAAAAGCAAAGACCTCTTGATATGTATTAGCCTCTGTTTCATTTCAGAATAAGTAACTATATAAAGAATGCAATGAATATTATTAACATTTTGGTGTACCTCTGTGCCCTATGCTCCATAACAATGAAGAAAGTTGTACTTTGTAGAGAAAATTGTATCTGATGCAATAATATTTAATATATGGTTTCTATGGTTTTTGTTTCATCTCCAAATATATTTGCCTGAGTAGGCATAATTTAATAAAATTGATCAAGAAGTGGAGGAAGTTGTTGTTTTATGTTTTTATATATATATTTAAGCTGTTTTGTGAGTAATATATTTGTTGCCAATCACTGGATGCTTCAGAAGACTAATTATTTAATCTGGTATTTGCAGAAGAGCCTAAAGTGAATTAGACATACACCCCTCACTGAAGCTTAGCTGGACTGAGAACTTTAATTTTTTTAGGACTCTTTTCTATTTCAAAAATAGTCCAAGTTTAAATTTGTTCACATGGCCTCATTTATGTAATTTTGCCCCCCCCCCCATTAAATATATTACTGTAAGGGGAAATAAATGAATCTTTTTTCAAGAGGTATCCACTTAGAAAATATGCATTAAATGTAGCATCAGTAGGCTGCTAATGAACCTCTTTACCCAGAAATAGTAATAGGCCTTTTCTCACTTTGATCCATGAAATAATATTAATACCATAATTCTTTGTTTCTGGTGTCTTCAGGGATCCCTGTCCTTAAGCTTAAATATTTGGGGTACAACCATAATAAGCTTGCAGGTGCTTCTGGACTCATCACTTCAGCTGTCGGCACAAATAGATATGATGGCCTGTTATCAGCTTTAGCCGATACACCATCTGTGACCCTTCTGGAGTCAGGGGACCTAGAAACAGCAGTACACACACTGGCAACATCTTGACTCATCTTCTGCAATGTTCTCTACATGGGGCTACCCTTGTACCAAGTTCAGAAACTTCAACTGGTGCAAAATATGGCAGCCAGACTGGTCGCTGGTAAATCGAGAGTCGACCATATAACACCAGTTTTAAAATCTCTCCATTGGCTGCCAGTTAGTTTCTGTGCACAGTACAAAGTGCTGGTTATCACCTTCAAAGTCCTACATGGCTTAGGTCCATCTTATTTGTGGGAGCATCTTCTTTCCTGTAATCCACCCCGGATTAAACAAATTAACTAGATCCATTTCGATCTATTTGAAGGCATGGTTATGACCTGTGGGGTCCCTCAGGGTTCAGTTCAAATCCCCATGCTATTTAACATATACATGAAACTGCTGGGAGAGGTTGCCTTGAGTTGTGGAGTTTGGTGCCATCAGTATGTGGATGACATCTAACTCTATTTCTCCTCTCTACTACAAGCCAAGGAAGCAGTTTTGCCCTGTCATCAGTAATGGAATGGACAAGGCTGAACAAATTAAAATTTAATCCAGGCATCATGGAGTACACCTGCATTCAACTTTGAGCATTTACACAAATAAAGCTTGTGCACCATGTGCACCTGTTCCTTGAGACATCAGATCTGACCCTGGTGACACATGCCTTAGTTATATCCAAGTTGGATTATTGTAATGCACACTACATGAGACTACACTTGAAAAGTGTTCAGAAACTTCAGCTGGTCCAAAGAACCTCAGCCAGATTGCTTACTGGGGCTGACAACAGGGATCACACAACTCCCTTATTATATCAGCTTTACCCGCTCCGATTGATGACAGAGGAGCAGGCTATAAATAAACTTCTTCTTCTTCTTCTTCTTCTTCTTCTTCTTATTATTATTATTATTATTATTATTATTACTGGATTCTGATCAGTGTCCCGACACAATTCAAAGTGGTGGTTATGACCTTCAGGTCATATATGGCTCAGGTCCAGGTTATTTGAAGGATCATATTCTCCTTAGAAACCAACCTGTGCTTTAAGATCTGCTGAGGAAGCCCTTCTGTCTGTCCAATTATCCTCACAGCTACATCTGATGGGAACATGTGAGATGGCTTTCTCAGTGGCTGCACCCAAGCTCTGGAACTCCCTTCCCTGAGAGGTTAGACTGGCACCTTCCCTACTTTTCTTTTTGCAAACAACAAAAAATGTTTCTATTCAGACAGGCATTATTATATAAGACCTGTCTTGCATAATGGCTTAATACTGTTAATTGCTGTGCTGTGTGTGTGTGGGGTGGTGGTGGTTATATGATACATATTTTAATCTGGTTTTAATTTTTTTAATTGATCTGCTTTTAACATCTGTATCGTGGTTTTTTAAGAATGTCTTTTTGTTTTTGTTGCAAGCTGCTTTGAGTCTCGATCTGGGAAAAGGGCAGGATAGAAATAATATTAGATTATGATGATAGGAAAGTCACTTGACTAACAGCACAATCATATGTATATATACTCAGAGACAGGTTTGTTTCATGTATGCATCAGATGACAATTAGGGGGCTCAGAATATTTATGAGTGAGATTTGAAGTAGAGATGTTTTACTCATAGCCTGTGTAATTTCACTGCAAAAACCAGTAAATGCCATTTCAGATAGGATGTATTTTTCCTGATTACCCACTTTTTCCACTCACTTCTCAGCTTCAACAGGTGAAAGGAAGCACAACACTGTTTAATTTTTTTTTATATGATACTCTTTTGCTGGTAAAATTGATTGTTATTGTAATTCCCCAAATGCATTGGATCATATTATTGAAATGTGCAGCCAAGTAGCAACTTATAGGAAAAAAACCATGTATCAGCAGACCTTCATTAGTGCCGGGTGGGACTTGTATGGTCTATATCCTATATCCAGAAGTAAGTTCAATTCAGTACATTATTCATTGCCACTTGAATTTGGCATGAGAAGGAGTCATGCAGCCTTCTGAGTATGTTTGGACTATGACTCCCAGCATAGACAATGATGGGGAATGTGGGAGTTGCCGTCAAACAACTTCTGGAAGGCTATACTATTCCTACCCATGAATTGGTAGATCTTGAATATGAGGGTGTTGGAAAACACTTAGGAGACATTCCCTAGGATGAACCAGGAATCACTTGTAGGCTTATATGTCAAAACTCAGACAAACTACAACCACACTGAAAACACTGGACAGTGCTGAAGGTACAAGATAAATTAAGAAAATACATGGATGTTTGAAACTAGTAGCAGTGTGAGAGTGGCAACTCATATTATCAGTTATAAAACAATATTATGTGCTTGCTAAAGTTCTCTAGGCTGTGCTCAAGGGCATCCAGCATCTCTGCAATAATTTAATGTAGAACAGCTTTGAATGGGTCTTTGTCTTCCCATATGTAGTGGAGGTAATTGCCAGCTATTTCGCCAAGTCCATTACCATCTTTAGCTCTGTTACATTGGTTCAATTTGGTTTGTTCACCCTTATCCAGTTTTCATCAGTGATCCCAGTCATGCATTTTGTGATGTCCATTAAAGCTGATAGACATAGTACCAAGTACCTTTCACAACAGTTGCATGGATGTATTTAAATTCATGTGCATAGTTTATTTGTACAGTGGGCCTTTGGTATCCACTGAGGTTTGGTTCCAGGGCCCACCATGAATACCAAAACATGTGGATGCTCAAGTCCCATTTCATACAATAGTGTGGTAAAATTGTGTACCTTATATAAAATGGCAAAATCAAGGTTTGCTTTTTGGCTTTTTAAAAAAGCTATAGGTATGAAATCCATGGATGTAGAATCAGGCCTGAAACAGACAGCCAAAAAAAAAAAAAAAAAAAATGACTTCTATGAAAAAGTATGCATCCTAAAACTCCGCTTACCACCACACAACACACTCTGCCGAACTTTGAGGAAGCCATGCTGGAATTGCCTAAGGCCATAAAAAGAGCAGATTTTATCTGCTCCTTGCTGCGGCCTGTTTGGGGCTGCAGCAGTGGCCGTCTTGAGACCATGACATCTGGTCACTGTGTTCCTGCAGTGGTTGGGGCAGAAGCGGCCTCTGGCCACTCCTTTTGCTCTGTCTATTCATGGCCTCAGTGGATACAAAGGGTTGACGGTACATTTCCTTTCCACAGTAAGCCTTGATCACAAAAACATTAGAAACATTTACATAACGTATACCATTTCAATATTGTTTCCTCATAGTTATAAGAGGTAACACTGTTCAAATAGCCATACAAACAGCAAACTAATCAAAATGTCTAAGAAATAAATGCAAAGATTTAATAGTGGTACTAAAGACTGACAACTACAATGCATAAACATACTTCCTACTGCAAAAGTATAATTCTAAAACTCCGCTTACCACCACTAGCAGGCCTCAAGCAATGCACCAAGTCTCCAGTGTAGCTAGTTCCAGGCAACATTCCATCATAAGGGTGTTGGCCAGAGAGTAAGAACTCACTAGACTCACAGTTAGGCATCTTCTGTCTGCTAATACAGATAGACTTTGCCCTAGAAATCAGAATACCTGGAAGGAATTCCTTCAGCATCTCCTGTTCTCATTGCTACATTTAGTTCTTAAAGGAAAAAAAAAAAAGAGAGAGAGAGAGAGCAACCACTGTGAACCACTTAAGTATGAGAACAGTCATTCACACCAGAAATGAAATTCAGGCATCCCTCCCAATGTGTTTAGATTGCAGTTCTCACCATTTTTCACTATTGGCTATGCTCAGTCCCAATCAAAATAGTTGGACTTACTTCTGAATAGAGAATGGTAGCATAAAATGAGAAACTAGACTGATTACTAAAGGAATTTGTAGACCAAAGTAAGATGTTGTTGGACTATGATTTTAAACAGTCATCATGATTGGTTATAACGTTTGGAAACTAGAGGGAGTTGTACTCTAGCAACATCTGCTGGGCTGCTTGATTCCCACTCCTAATTTGGGGAATTATTATCAGGGAATGATGATGAGATTTTATTTTGATTTGAGTTGTTGAGTCTTGACAGTTTTGCTTGTGGGAGGTAATTTATAAGTACTTTATAGTCGTCCAATGTCTCTCTTTAGAACCAATTAACTCAATAATCAGGTTGCAATATGGTTGTCAAGAAACCATATTATGGTTGTTAAGATTTCCTTTATACTTAAGTTATATTGTTGGATTAATTGTTTGTTTAATGTTTTTATTGGTGTAATTGTGATTCAACATTTGTAAATTATTATTTTATAGTACGGAAATTACATGTTAGTTATATAACTATTTTAAGTGTTCTATGCTGAGATGACAAAAACTGTATCAGAATACAATGGCTAGTTCAATTTGCATATTTGTGTGTACTATAGACCCTTCCCATCTGCTGGGGTTCAGTTCAGGAGGTAAAAGATGGCAAAAGATACAGATAGTCACTCCTCATATTATTCAATGGCAGCGATGACCACATAGATGTGTCATTGTGTCTACATGCATACACTGCCTATGAATAATGTGAGGCATGCTAATCCTTGGGCAGTCAAATCTGCAACTTGCCAGTTCATTGATATGAAGGCTCCACTGTATGTGCATCTATCTATACACACACACCATATATACTCGACTATAAGTCAACTTCATGTATAAGTCAAAGGCAGGTTTTGGGGCCAAAATTATGGATTTTGCCCCCAAAGTTGAGGGTAACATTGGAGGCTCCTTTAGTGTGAGTGTATGTGTGCACACAGCAAGAGGGACTCTAATTGAGGCTTTTTGCTTCAGCGTTTCAACGCTGGTTTCACCCTTGGCTCCCCAGACAGCAGTGGCCAGCAGGGGCAGGAGAAGGACTCTTTTTGTTTGTTTAACAGCAATCAATCACCCAACCACAAAATCTGAAAGAGTTGCTATCATGTTACCATACTGACTTGTAAATAAGTTGACCTGGGATTTTGAGGTCAGTTTTGGGTATAAATTTTTAGACTTATAGATGAGTATATATGGTATAGTGAAAGAAAGAAGAATGCCCTGAAAATTATGTTTGGAAGTTAATGTTCAAAAGTTACACGAAGGCCATTTTATACATTATACTAAAACAGTACATGATACATATTATGTTAATACTGGCCATTTCATTTTCTGAGAAAAAGCAGCTGTGAGAGGCATACTAAGAGGTGGAAATCAACATTTTTCCTTTGTAAGTGCCTTTGGTTGCCATTTGCCTTCAAAGTGTTTTTTGCAACTAACAGCACCTCTTAAGGGAAAGGGAAATAAAATCATGGTCTGGTTTTTCTCCGCCTGCCCCCCCCCTCCCCAATTCTATTCCATTGATATCCTACCCTTCTTCTGACAGGAGGCCTTCTATTTTTAAAGATAAATCAATGCAGGAGGGAAGGACATGTGCTGCAGTTTTTTGAATAAAGAAAGTGTGGCATGAAATACACTTAAAAAAAAAAAGCCTTATGTACTGGTTGACCTATAGTAGATGGAATATGTTAAAGAATTCCTTGGTAAAAGAAGGAGTATATCTGGGGGGAAAGAGGGAAGGTGAGGAGTGGCTGAATCTAATTTGTCACTGAACCAGTGAGGAAGCAAACCTTATCCATTGCAAAATGACCTAACTCCAGGGCAATGTGGGGGACTTGCATTTGAGCTTGACAGCTGGAGATGAGGGAAGCATTCATGTTCCTCATCTGCTCCTTCTCAGGCTTTCTAGCCATGAATGTTGATTGACTGGAATGTCCATCCAGCTGATAGTGCAGCTCTCTAAGCTTGCCAGTGGTATAGCTGTGGATCTCAAGATTAAGATTCCCAGCCCAACTTCTGCCCCAGCTTTCCAGCGTAAACAGGGCTTCTTTAAAAGACCCTATTGTGTTTTCATATTTTTTTCATTTCTATGAAGAAAAGAGGCATATCATTCTATTCTATTCTATTATAAATATAATCACTTTTCAATAGTTCTCCTTATATGCTCCTTTTGAGTTATAATGCTAACATTTTGGTTATAGGGAAATACTCTTTCCGGCTTCTCTGCAATTTTGAATTGGCTCGTTGTTGACCTTTTTCCTCTTTAGATAGGAAGTGTCTTCAGATATACATAAAATAATTCCCTTCAGTGATTCTGTTGCTTCAAGTACACTTTGATCCTTCCTCCAAATCAAATCCATTAAATTCTTTCTGACACTACCATTACCTCTTCATTAAATTATAGCCTTGAATTCAATTGGGTGTCATGTATTCTTATCTAGACATAAAGTATTATTAGGCTGATAATACTTCCTTCTTCTCCATTATGTTTGCCACATGTGTGAAGATCTTATATCTTCAGATAAAAATAAAGAAAAAGTGATCTTTGAAAAGTTTGGTTCTGGAAGAAAGTAGTATAGAAACCAAGCACTGCTGTATTCTGTGTCTATATTTTTTTCTCAGAGATCATGTTCACAGCTTCTGTGAAATAATTTGTTTAGGCAAAAGGTAACCCCCAAAATGCTTAAATAACTGGTAGCTTTTAATGTATTGTAGTGCCTAACTATAATGATTATGACACTGAAATCACATCTAAAAACACAAACTGGTATCCAAATAGCACCTTTCAAAGTGTGCTCAAAGATTTGCTTTCACACAATTTACACACACACAGAGAGGTTGGTTGAACAGCAGGACAGTATTTCATTTGATTTTGACATTCTCTGAAAAATTTAAATTTTGATTGGTTTTATCCTTTAAGACCATTGATTCCTTGCTGTTATATTAACATTCATGCTTTCGAAATGTCTAAGGCAAAGTACATTTTGTCTAACAAAGTTCCAATCCTGTGCTCTTTTTATAGGTAACTTTTAAAGCCTCAAGATATTCAATATCTCCAGATTTAAAGTATGTTCTCCTTGCATATGACATCAAACAGGTAAGATAACAATGGGGGGAAATACATATTATTTAGAATTTTAAGATTAATAAAAATATTTTCCTTTCTTTGATATTGCTGACATTATGTGGTACTGGGATGGGAGTTCTTGGTTCCTTTTGCTTTTTGGATTAATTTTAGTTTCATTTGATTTGGATGAGTTTGAATTGACCAGAACTGAACTGATGACTCTTACTGTATAAGTCTAGAAATTTTAGTTAAAAAAATGCCCCCCAAAAAACTGAGCTGAATTATCCATGGGTCAGTGTAAATACTGGACTTTAACTCATAACAAAGGAACCATCTTCTGGTGAAAGGCATGAGTGTAATCTGTCCTGGAAGCACCAACCCCCCTCTACTCTCTCAACCATCCATGCTTTAGTATGAGCACAAACAGTTATCCCTGCTGGAATTTTGTACGTTCTTTGGCATTATTTTCCTTTGCTTCATCCTTTAGATCCTTTGTTACATGCCCCTATTATTTTACCCTTGTCTTATCCATGGATCAATCAAAATTCAAAAATTTGGCTCCCAAACCTGCCCTCAACTTGTACATGAAGTCAACTTATAGTTGAGCATATACAGATATGTATAATTCTCTAAAGATCACTATTCATTATTGTCTTTAGAGTAATTTATTTTAGAAAGTGTAAGTCTGTGGGTGTTTTTACAGTAGTGTACTGCTTTTGCAGTAGTGTAACTGTGTGTGAATCTATGAGTGGTGCCAAAGATCCACAATCATGGCTTTCTACATAAAAAGAAAGAAATAAGGAAATAATTGAGGATGAGTTATGAATAGTGCTGCTGCACTAGGAAGGGATGTGACCCTTCCACTTCATACCTGATTAAAATTACCAACACCAACACCTTTGCTGTCTGCTTTTGCAAAGGAAAATATACTGTTATTCTATAGTGCCTATAAATGCTCCTGTATAGGACAAATCATAGTTGAGAATGATTTACATTTGTGTGCAAGGCAGCAAATGTTTGGGAAAAAAATTGTATTTTTATATAAAAAAGAAATAGCAAAAGGGCTAATATTAATGCCAGATTCAGCAGTAAAAGGTGGGGAGGGCTTTGTCATGTTATAAGAGTGGTATTTTTTAATTTCATGCGTTGACATCATATGTTGCCCTCTCTGTGGCTCTGTCACTACCTCAGGAGCCACAGCTGCAGAGGGAGGCAGGAGGATAAGCCTGCCAGAAGCACGGCTGGCAGCGTCCTTTGCGACCATGGGCCTGGCTAGGCCTCCACTCAGCCTTGCTTTGGGCACCACTGGGCTGATAAGCCGTCCCTTCCTTCTCCTCCTCTTCCTCCATTAGGCCACTCATAGTCTGGAGAGAAGTGACTCACATCATGTGAGGAGAGGAGGAGGCAGAGCTGATGCTGAGCTCAGGCAGCAGACTATTCCTGCCTTGTTCCAGGACGGACGCATTTTGACAATCTCTAGTCCAACTAAGCCTTCCAAGCTTCTGTTCTGAACTGGGATGCCTGCTGTTTACATTTTTAAAACCATTGCAAATTATGATAGTATCAATCCCATCTAATTTGGTTCTGAAACTGATAGTGGGGCAGAGTCTGAAACTAAGTAGACAGTGTTTTTAGTAGGCTTAGATATCTTGCCTCTGAGAGCCATGGCATGGATAAAACATGGTGTATCACACGACCTGCTCTGAATTCCCTAAATTAGTATTTCCATGCTATCAGATGTAGGGGACCAATCATTATTTTGTTCAATTTGCCAATGACTGGTACCATATTTATGCCCATTGGCTACAGTTGTTCCTTCCTCCCCATTCTCAACAACTTATCAGGGAAGAGCAGTTCAGGGACTGGCTCTAGTCCATTTTGTCTAGTATTGCCCTAAACTATCCAGCTACCTTCAGGTACTGTGGAGGATGTTGTTGATGCTAAGATTCATCTGCTATTGTGGTGACCTTTTGAACATGGAGTTCAACGTGAGAATTGCCATCTTGTCTTTTGGTGAAGCAGGAAATGATATATTAGATGACGAATGGATTTAGGTCCTTTTCAACAGCTGGAAGTAAATTAGAATATCTTATAGTCATGTGATTTCAAACACTACAGTGAATTTGACAGTAGATTACAATGAAAAAAAATGACCCTATAAGATCACTGACAGATCTTGAAAATCTGTTTGTTACACCATATCCTGACACCATATCTTCTCTGATCTGGAAACTATGCAGGCTTATCCTTGGTAGTACTTCAAAAGGAATACAAGGGGCTGTAGGCTGTTCAGAGGAAGGCAAAGGCTCTACTAAATAAATATTTTCAAGAAAACTCATATTGCTAGATCCCTGGACCTATATCGTCTTACCATGCTACTCCCCAAATTGTAGATCTCTATTTTCTTCTTCTTCTACTACTAATACTTGCTGGAATCCTCTATCATAATGTATGTCACATAATTTTATATCCACTTAAAGCCAAAACAGATGGCCCTGAAGCCACCCCTTTGATCATTGGATCAGGGCTGCGGCAGCCACATGCCACAGCCCCTCTCCAGCTTATGCTGGCACAAAAAGAAATGGCAGAAAGTCACTAGCAAAAAGCCGGCTTTTCTGCTACCACTGCAGCTTTGCAGCACTCCTGTGGCATGCGGACATATAAATGCAACACTGCAGGAGCACCACATAGTTGCCGTGTCGTCAGGCAGGCAGCTTCATGGCAGTCTCCTGCTAGCTTAGGGGCATGCATCATCTAAATGACATGTCCCCAAGCTGCTGGGAAGCTACTGCAAAGGGCCATTGTTTTGTCATTTAGTTAATTATACATAAACTATGCTACATAGCAGAGATCCTAAGAAACCCTGTTACTGAATTGCAAAAATGTCCCAATGTGCATTGGCACCCCCTATCCAGTATCATGATGTACAATGGAATTGATGCACAACAGGACCGATATACGCTAGTCCCAATGCACATTGATCCAAATGTTATTGGTCACTTCACCAAGTTCCTTAGAAAAATCTTTCAGGTCGCACAATGCATTCCAAATGCTGTCGTCAGAAGGGAAGCAGGGACCAACAAAATAGAATCTAGTCTGTGGATAAGTATATTTATCTATTGGCTGAAATTACATAAAACCTCTGTAGGCCTGACAAATTTAATTTTATCTGATTCCTATAAATCCCAATGGGAATCAGCCCTTATTAAGAAATTGAATGAACTAGGACTTAACAAAGATGTAATTTTAAAATTGGATGTCGACAGAGCTAAATCCACTATTAAACAAAAAATCCTAGAAATAGAAGGACAAATGGAAACTGCTTCCTTTTCAAAATATATTGTGGCCAGCAACCAAGTACTGGTTTCCTCTCCAGCTCCATATTTATTTTATGTTACTCTTCCCAAGTTTAGAAGGGCTTTAACTTTGGCATGGTTCAATATGCTACCTACAGCCGTATTGGAAGGACAATACAAGAAAATACAATTTGAACTTCGTTTGTGTCCATGTGACTCGGGTGCCATTGAAACTACTGAGCATGTTCTCCTCTATTGCCAGTTTTATAGGGATAATCGATATCAATTGATCATCCCATTGTTAAGTAATTTCCCGGGTAATACTGATTTCTTTTATTTACACGTCCTCCTGGATAACCATGATCCTATTGTGTCCCAGAAGGTGGCTAAATATTGCTATATCGTGTGTAAGGTGCACCCTCAACTGACAAATGGAAATCCTATTGCTGTATAAATGATGAAATGATTGATTTGCTTTTGATATTGTTTATACATAAGTGTATAGCTTATGCCAAGTTTTATGATGCTGTTCTTTTGATGTGTTTTTATACTGGTCAAAGACCTAATAAATTTTATTACATTACATTTATTGGTCACTTCTACATAGTAACAACGCCAGACATTTATTGAATGTGGATTTTGTGGAACTGCCCAATTTTAATTCCCATACATGCAGCTCCACTTGCAAAGACATATATCCCCAAAAGTTTTTGGTCATTAATAAAATCTATTTATTACTCAGCTCTCCTAATGGATCAAGCCATGGAACAAAGACAGATTCAATACACAACAGCAGATAAACACACATAATATCAGATAAAAACATAAAACTAGTTTAACAACACATAAGACCTATTAAAAGAGCATATGTTTTATTTTAAAAAACCTCAGTCACTTCACATATTATGGGTAAGACTGCCAGAAGACACTGGTCTTTAGTTTTGTAACATCCTGTTAACCATGCTACTCTTCAAATTGTTCTGATTTCCTCTGTTGTTCCTTTTGTTTGTTATGGCCTAATGTTATATCTGAAAAGAGCATAATAATGTATTTAAATCTTTTTTTTAAATGCTGCCTCAAATATTTATGGCACTGTGTGGGACTGTTAAGTAGGACAGGAAGTGTGTACACATGGCAGTATTGAGGGGCCATGAGTATTGTTTTGTCTAAGAGTTCCATTAAGTTTGAAAAAGGGAATGCTTCCAAAGGAGAAGAATGCAGTAAGGTGTTTTTCTTTTCTTTTTTTTTAAATTGAGCTGAGTTTGAAATACCTTAATTGGGTGGATGGAGCTCTATAAATTCAGCAGTTTTACATACTTTGGAAGGTATGTCTCATTCCAAATCAGACAACGGCTATCAATCTGAGAAAAAAGTCACAGTCTTTGGATGTACAGATTAACTATTTGTGACTTCAGAGACAGGGCAAGATGGTGACAGACTAACAACTGCTGATTTAGCCTCCCAACATTATCTGGCTTTATCACTGCCAAACAACCCAAAATGCTGCCCAAAGGCAAAAAAAGAAATTGGTCCAATCCTCACAACAAGACTGAAAAACAGGATTCCTTTAAAGCAGAGAAGCAAATGAGGATTGACTCATTTTTTGCAGTGACAGAGATGACACAACCCATGAGTAACAAATCTGCAATTATAGCTCCTTTTCCATTCCCTAACTCATTACAGAAACCTGAAACAGTCTCCCCAGTTCAAGTCCAAATATTAACTATTCCTGGGAACAGTGAGAAAATAAGGGGAAACATAGATAACAGAGCCAGATGTCCAGAACTCACTGACATGAAGTTTGCCTTCTGTCTGCAGAAACGTTGATACTCATTTTGCAGAGACTTAATGATATTTCAGAAAAGATGAAGAAATTCCAACAAGCCTTTCTTATGCAAAACCCTCATGGCAAATAAGGGGTTAAAAGGAAATCTGATTCTGGTCACATGGAGGAAGACAAATCAGTTTCCTCAGGACAACTGGATGTAGCCAAATATAGGCATGTTTTGCAAACAAAACAATTGCTTTTAGAGATCCACCACAAAACATATATCTGGAATTCACAAAAAGCAATTACCAGATTCCTTTCTCAGCTGCTAAACTGTCACATTAGAGAAATTGATTTAAAAGATTACCACTATTTACCCAGTTTTAGAGCAACCAAATGCATATTTATGACTTTTAATCAGGCATCTATACCTAACAGACTAATTCAAATGAGCAAGTTCTTTTGGCAAGCACATTGTATCAAAACTATCAAAGTTTTCAAGGATGAAGTGATCTGTGACCTTTTCACACACAAAACAAACAAACAAACAAACAAAAAACAACCCAATGAATATACAGCACATAATGCTGCAGATAAAATACATGAGAACCTAGCTAGTACCTCAAGGGAGGAACTTCAGGACATAAAACAAGCATTAATTAAACTGAGAGGGAAACTTACAGATACTTGGACACCAACAAAAAGCAAATAGTAACCTTACCCCACTGAAATTATCCCCATATAGGAAGCTGTCAGTTCACTATTCGGATTTTCTTGATACAGATAGTGGAAATGAAAGTGATGACTCTCTATCAAAGCTCACAGAATCTATGAAATCCTGAGTAGCAAATAGCCCTATCAAAGTGTCTAGTAATGATGATGCATCTTCATCTACAATCAAAGTCCAGGGACCTCAAACCCTATGTAAGGCCTGCCTACAGAAAAGACAACCCTCACCACCACTTATCTCATCTCCTATCTCACTGCATAAGCCAAATGATGCTTCCCCCAACCTAAGGACTCTGATCTTTGCTTTATTCTGATCTTCGTTTTCATTTTGCTAACTACATGGCACTGTTGCTTCAATCTTCCTTACCAGAACAGAGGGAGTGGGAAAAGCAGCAAGGTGAGGTGCTACACCAACAACCTGAGAAAAAGACTCTGTCACAGCCATCCCAGCTATCAGCTAATGTGAACCAACTGCCACTGGAGAATTTGCCCATCCAGTCTGCTGCCTGCAGTGCAACAGTGTGACAATCAACTGACCAGCATAAGGTTGCCCTTATGACATCTCTGGGTGGTACACATCTAACAGAGGTCCCTGTTTTATTGACTTTCTTGCCCAATATGATATTTTCTTGATCTAAGAAACATGGGCTACTAAAGATCTGTAACTAAATGGCATGCATTTTCGGTGGCAGCAGAGCCTGAGAGAAAGCATGGAAAAGCAAGAAAAGTCCTGAGAGTCTCAAAGTTTCCAGCACTCTACATGCCATAGCAAACATATGCCATGGCAGTGTTTAACCCAATTTAACCACTACACTCTGCTGATAATAAATGTTTACATGACTCCAATGAAGAAGAAATTCCAGATTCCAGATTAGAAACCTGTGGTCTGAACTGGAATCATACATTCCCAATCTCATACTCCAGAATCTAAATGCATTTGTAGTCTTCGGGGAAGGGGGGGGGGGGAGATTTGATGCTAGACTAGGCCTCAATTACCAAGCTCTATACACCCAACACAAATGCAATTCTCCTAACCTTGAGAATGGTGGAATCCAAGAAATCAAATTTTGCAGGCCTTTGTCTGGCTCAATCAGTCTGCAGATTAAACCTTTGCATCCCAAACAGTGCTGTGAAAAGTGACTGCCCAGCTGAATTTACTTATCTCTCTGGGTCCAGAATGAGTGGTATTGACTACATAATCATTTCAAAGGAGCTTCATCCCCATGCCAAGGAGCTAGAAGTTAGGCCTAGGTTTGAAAGTTATCCTATTCCCATTCATCTACAACTAAGCAACTTCACGCAGGAGACACACATCAAGGATGTCTACCAACTCTCTCTAAAGCCATCAGGAAGGACTTAAAAGTGAGCTAAATGGACCCACTCTCTCTCACACACACACCTAAATCAAACAATAAGTGAGGTACTGGCCTCAGACCGCCTTCAGTGTCTTCAGAATGATCTGAAATCAGTTGAGACCACTGATGAACTTCTGGAAAACTACAGCAACCTTACCCATTATCTAAACCAGCAAAATAGTTACTCCGGAGGCCACAACAACACCATCACTCAAAGATGTGGTTTGACAAGGAATGTGTCAATGTTAAAAAAGCTCTCATGACCACATTCCAGGGCTATGTAGCCAATACTATGCCAGAAGTGGCAACAAAACTGCTTCAGCAGAATAGAGGTTCCAAAAAACCGATGGCCTACAAGAAGAAAGAAGCCATGAAAAATAATTGGGCACAACTTTTTCAGGCAGTGAAAACCAATAACTCAGCTTTATTCTGGCATATTACATCAAGCTGCCATACCAGCTACAGTGGACTGTCACATCCCCCCAGGCATCTGGGAAGAACACATCCAAGCACTTTATAAGGACACTTATGTTGAAAGTGGACCTGCAAGTCAAACTATAGATAATCTTCCAATGTGGGCAACAGTGTCTGAGGCAGAGATCAAGAACCGTGTAGACCAATTGAGAATGGGGGAAGTTTAAATACCTTCAGAAACCATCAAAAATAATTTGGAATTTTGGGCCTCTATTCTGGCATCTCTTTTTATCTGCATTGACAACTATGGTAAGGCACCTAAGTACTACAGACATGATATCCTTATTCCCATATTTTTTTAAAAAAAGAAAGAAGAATGATCCTGTCAACTATAGAGCAAATAGTCTCCTCAACATGATCAGCAAGCTGAATGCAAGACACTTACAGTAGAAACTCACGGACTGGATGAAACAAGAAGATATACTTGTACAGGAGTAAGCTGGCTTTAGGGAAGGCCGATCCATTATAGATCAGTGTTTTGCAACACAGTCTCTCTCTAGGGCCCTCTACAGATCAGCATAAAGAATGGTGTGGGGGCAGAGTGAGGCCATGGTGACTACACTCTGGCCACCCCAACAACATGCCCATGCTGCCCCCATGCTGCCTACCTGATCAGATGGTGGGTGGTGTCACACCACATCTTCAGCACAGCATTTGCATACGCTGTGCCAAAGAAGCTGTGAAAAGCTGCCACCACCATGGCTAGGGCAGAGCCCTTTCTGCAGTTCAAAAAGGAGCCACATTTTGCAGCTTCTTTTTGTGCCATGGAAAGGCCAGATCTGGGTGGCAGCATGTAGTTGACAAGAGCACAATACGGCAAAGAAAGAATCTCTAGGTTGCCTTTATGAACTTTAAAGCAGCTTTTGACTCTCTATATAGAACCAAACTATGGGGAAAAAAACTGGTGGCTTCCTCGATTGACCAACATCTACTATATTTGTATGCTGCATGAAGGGACATGACTCAAAGTAAGATGCAAACCCCATTGCCACTGAGAAGGGTATCAAGCAAGGCTGCATTCTAACTCCACTCCTGTGGAGTGAAATGGTGGGTCATCTCGACAACACAAATTTCCATCCTCTGAAGCTAGAGGGAAGGCATATCTATGCTCTATTTTATGCTGGTGATGCAGCAATATTTTCAAGGACATGTATTGGTTTTAAAAGAGCACTAAGAACACTAACACAGTATTGCAAAGAGGATCAGCTAGAACTTAACTATCAAAAAACTAAAATCAAGGCATTTGCTAAAAGGCCAAAGAACTGAAGCTGGATTATAGATGGTCAGAAGACTGAACAGGTCTCCTGCTTCAAATATCTGGGGGCAATCTTGCATGCTGCTGGTAGTAGAAAATCACATGAGGACTATGCTGCCAGTAACATGCAGAGGAGCTCAAAAGTCATCCTCAATATTCTTTTTATGACAAGAGGAGGCCATTATATCCTTGTGGCACTCAAACTCTTTGAAGCCAAATTGGTTGCACAACTGCTTTATGGATCCTAGCTGGGAGGGACCCTTCTCCAACTCTGCACCATTAGAACTTGTACAATCCAAAAGTCAAAGATAAGCATTACAAGCTCTAAAGTATGTCTCTAATACATTTCTGAGATTGGAGTCAGGCTTTATGAAAATGGAGGTTAGAGTGTGGATGTCTATACTCAGCTACTGATTCCCTCCAGCCTTGCTCCACTTACCCTGACTGATGAATTCCAGTCTACATGGAAACAATCAGGGATGACTAAAATGTCTTCACTGGGTTTCTCTCCATATCTTTTGCTCAGCAAGAGTTATAAAAATGCTGAAGCAACCATCAAACAATGTGTGATAGATATAGAGTGACAGCTAGACCTAACTATCACCCAACTTTTATTGTTAGTGACTCCAAAAGATACTTGGCATCAGATATGGTATATTTAGCAAAACTTGAAGTACCTAAACATCAGAGAACCTTTACTCTGACATGATACCATGCCCTTCTTTCTACTGTTCTTCAAGGCCAATATAAGAAGATCCCCTTCTCAGACAGACTATACCAAACAGAATACCAAATTGACTCTGGCCAAGTAGAAACAACAGAACACATACTAATCCAGTGAGAGCTCATACTACAGAGACATCCACCTCAGCCTTGTCTCACCTCTATTGTATAAACAAGGACACACTAGTCAATTTTACACTTCTTAACTGCTTTCAGACACTAATCCAGATAAAATGTATAATCTAGATGCATTTCAATCTAGATCAGTTTCAATCTGGATTCAGGCCTGGCTATGACACAGAGACAACTTTGCCTTGGTGGATGACCTCCACAGGGAGCTGGACAGGGGGAGTGTGTCCCTTTTAGTCCTGCTAGGTCTCTCAGCGGTTTTCAATAACATTGTATTTTTCTGAGCCGTCTTTTTGGGATGGGACATGGGGGCACTGCTATGCATTGGTTCTGATCTTTCTTGGAGGAGTACACCCAGAACATGCTGATGGGTGACTCCTGTTCAACTCCTGGGCCACTGGCCGGTGGGGACCTACAGGGTTCTGTTTTGTCCCCCATGTTGTTTAACACCTACATGAAACTGCTGGGAAAAGTCATCTGGAGTTGTGGGGTGCCTTGTCATCAGTATGCAAATGTTACTCAGCTCTATCTCTCCTTTCCATCTGCCTCCAAGGAAGCTGTCTCTATGCTGAACCAATGTCTGCTGTCAGTAATGGACTGGATGAGGACAAACAAATTGAAGCTTAATCCAGACAAGACAGAGGTGCTCCTGGTCAGTCATAAGGCAGATTAGGAAATTGGGGCTGTGCCTGAGCTGGATGGGGTTACGCTCCCCCTGAAATCTCAGGCTTGCAGCTTGGGTGTGCTTCTGGACCCAACTCTGAGCCTGGATGCCCAGGTTTCAGCAGCAGCCAAGAGTGCATTTGCACAGCTAAAGCTTGTCCACCAACTGTGCCCAGTCCTTGAGATGTCAGATCTGGTTACAGAGACACATGCTTTGGTTACATCCCATATGAAGTACTGTAACACACTCTATGTGGGGTTGCCTTTCATTCAGAAACTTCAGCAGGTCCAAAATACCGCAGCTAGAATGCTGACCAGAGCCATTTATAGGGAGTGTATAACTCCTGTTGAACAGCTTCACTGGCTACCAGTTCATTTCTGAGCCAAATTCAAAGTGCTGTTCATGACCTAAACAGCCCTAAATGGCTTAGGTCCAGACTATTTGAGAGACTGTATCTCCCGATAAAACCACCTAGAGCCCTCAGGAGAAGGCTTTCTCTTGGTCCCACCACCATCCCAAGCTCATTTGGTGAGGATACGAGAGAGAGCCTTCTCAGTGGCTGCTCCCACCCTGTGGAACTCCTTTCCATGGGAGGCTATGCTGGCTCCCTCCCTGCTGGCCTTTTGTGGGCAAGCAAAGACATTTTTATTCAAGCAAACTTTTTAAAATCATGCAGGCCTGGTTTTATTGGGGGTTGTGGGGTTGGTTTAAATTATTTTTAACCTTGCATGTTTTAAATTTTGTTTGTTGTAATATTTAAAACTTTTTAATGTTTTAATTGGACTATTTTAATTGTTTTTAAAGTGTTGTTTTAATGTGTGTGTGCATGTGTGTGTACAGTGAGACGCCTTTGGTCCCAACTTGGGAGAAGGATGGGATAAAAATAAATAAATAAATAAATAAAGTTGCCAGATTCTGTGCAGCTGCAGTTAAAATCCATCAGGCAATGACCTCCACAGTAGGCTAATATTAATCTTGTCCTGCCACACTGGATTTTAAAAGGCTATTTTAAATACTGTTTTTAGCCTGTGTTTTAACCTTTTTAAAACTTTTTTTTAAACCATTACCTTCTTTTATTCTGTATTCCCTTTTTACCTGTGCTGGTCTAGGACCACAATAAAGATGAACATGAACTTAGTGACCCCTGACAGAAGAAAGTTTAGAGCAGTGCTTAGTTTCCAGTGGGTAAATGCAATATTTTGGGGCCTTAAGTATTTTTTACTAAAGGTGAACTGTTAGAAAATTGTGTTCCTCCCTTCTTCTAGTCGCAGTTTAGAAATTGGAAAATTGCTGTACAGACCTTTACATGTCTACTAATTTAGTCCCATTTATTCAATGGGGCTTAGTTCCAGGTAAGGGTATGAAAACTGCAGTCATCAGTCACAATGGGACTGATGCACACCAGGATCAAGCAAAAACTCTCCTCACTGTTTAGTTTGCTTTGCCTTTGTGTAAAATGAACTATGTTAAACAAGCGAGAGAGTTTTTGCATGAAAACGATTGCATGGAAAAGTTAATGTAGTTTGAATGAACTGAAGAGAAAATGAAAACACACATTTCATATGACATTTGCCATAAAATTGTAATTAAAGCCATAGTTATTTTTGTGTTTGGATTAAAAATAAATTCAGAGTTAAATTAAATAGCTGAATATTTATTTTTCTTGTGTCAGCATTCTCTTTAATCTATTTTATGCTTTGAATGGCAAACTTTAATTAAATTTGAAGTTGTTTCAGCACAATTAAAAATACTTTTTATGCATAACTGGATATAGATTTGCATTAAAATAAGCTGTCCGTGAATACAAAAAGTAGTAATTGAGTGAATTGTTGAAATCAGGGCATATAGAAAAGCTGTTAGATGTGTGCCTTTGCAGCTGTTGTGATGTTGCTCTGTAAACCTTGGCTATTGAAAGAAATATGTGTTTCATTCTCAGTGCAAGATGTTCTTTTCAGGATTTGTTTTTGAGTACAGATGTTTATCAACCTTTTCTGAATATAAACAAGCTCTAATCCTCAGTTGTATAATAAGTAAGATAGGTGGCAAAAGTTAGGACAGAGAATTCAGTTTAGTGGCACTCTATTTATTTTCTAAAAACAACTCGCCAGTCATATAAGTGATTTTGATCCAAGCTATAAAATTTCCCACACAGTAGCTACCCATAGGTTACTGTGTTCTTATGTTACAGCATGTTTTGACATGAAAAAGGTAATCCAAATGACATTTAATTTTCAATGAAATATTAATTCCATATAGACATCATGTATCAGAAAAAGACCTAAAGTTCCAATTCGTTAGGGAAGGGAAGGAAATTAGAATTATTCTTATTATTAATTTTGTTTATATAGCACTGTAAATTTACACAGTGGTGTACATACAATCTTAAATGACCTCATTCTTCAGATTAAGTCAGATCAAGTCTCAGGAGTGCTTATCTCTGTGATCTGTACATTGACAGGTTCATCGCTGGGAATGGAAAACATGTTCTGTCCATATTCACTTTTTCTCCTCTCACTGTCAAATTTCGATATCCTTGTTCAAATTCAGTAGTATACAGTTCAGTCATACTGCAAAATAACTATGTGTAGAGATGTGAAGAGAAGCACAGAAAAATACTAAATGATTCAGTATTGTTTTTTTTTTTTTTTTGGACTTCATAGTGTCTTCATACTCTTAAATAAATAAATAATCATCTCCTTCCATAATTTGATGATACTGTACAATGCAATAATGTGGAAAATATTACCCATTAACACTACAATACCCAGTCTCAAGTACATTCTTGTATCTGTCATTTCTGGCCAAGGACTAAGACACTATTGCAAATCCAATCTGTTTCTATTACTACTCCTTAACCCAAAAAAGCATTCACTTCTGTTGAGAATGCCTAGTACACATTGACCTGTTTTGGGGCAATTTATTTCAGGCTTTAGGTTCTGTGTGATGGATAAACATGTCTAATTCCAGCTATAGTTGACTTTATGGAGTCACTTTTTGATGTTGACACCTCTCTGTTCTGTCCTTCCCTTCTTCCTTTCATTTTAAAATAGTTTATAAGTGTAAACCAGTTCATCCAAACAATAAAATCACGTCTTCTGTACTTTATCCATATCTGTGTAGCCACTCCCCCCCCCTTTACAGCCATTTCAATCTGTTCTCCCTGCCACCAAATGATGGGTGGATGGATATGATTGTCATGCAGGGAGCTATGCCATGGAATTTTGTGGAAATTTGTTTAGAATTTCCCTTTCCTCCCCTCTTCCACACATTGTTTTCATCACATTACAGTTTGGAGTTAAGCATAATCTGCTGATAACTGTCTCTTGTGCAATTTACATCATCTCTGCGAACACAGGGAAATTCAAACCAGTATTAAATGGATCAGTGAGGTCTAACTTCTATAAAGCTAGATGTGGAAAAGGGCAGGTTGTGAACCCTTGAATGATCTCATCAAGAAGCTGAACACATGGGCCTTTTGACCCATGCTTCTCCTGGGTAGGTACTGGCCAGTGTGGATGTGAATCCAGTGATTCCTGACTGATTCTGGCTCAAAAGGCCTTTGTGCTGGTCTAAAAAGAAGTTTTGCTTGTGGTGAGGTTTCCTGGAAACTCTGCTGCGATAGCATTTGTTGTGGCCTGTGATGGTGAAAGGGGACACCTAGCTATGTGGGTGAAGCCAGGTACCCTATTTCTGTTCTTATGGGCTGCAGTAGGGCCCTCCTCAGAGGATGTGATGGCACTGACATATGGCAGTAGTACCTCCACAATGCAGCAGTGCCAGGAATGTGAACACCTGCCTGTCACTGCATCAGCTCGGGGACAGGACCAGGTCAGAACTGTAAGCAATTCTGACCACAGGTTGGCCTGTGGTATCTGTGTGGACCCATAGTCACCAATCTTTAGGGTATCTGTTAGTGGATGGCTGCAGCTGAATTTGTGAGGTCTGCCTTTCTGTTAAAGGGAAGAAAATGAGAAGAAAAACTGTAACATGTAAAAAATGATGTTTTTGGGAACCCCCATTTTCACTAAAAAGTAATGATATAATTTAAAAAAAAAGATATATATAAAAAATACAAAGTTGCCAAATGTGAGAAAATGTCTGAAATTCTTTGTACTGACATGGGAGAATGAAATGGAAATAAGAATTCTTAGGCATCTGAATGTAATTGTGTGGTTGACAAGGAGTGGGAGAAAGAGGAGGGGATTTTAAATAGACTTACCTTTGTTGTAATCTGAGAGGCATAGAAAGATTTACCTGGGAATCCAAACCAGCCTTGTCCTCACCTTCAGTTTACTGTATTAACAGATTTACTGTATTAACAGTGGGTGCCTGCAAGGGCTACTGTAAACTCTGTCTCTCAGACTATTAGTCTATCTGTGTCAAGGTTGTGGCACTCTGCCATGTTACACATAACCTTCAATCTGAAATGGTGTCCCTTAGTATTATTAGTACACACTGCATTGTATCTGGGGTCTCCGTATTTTCCTGTGTGAAGCCAGCATGTTCCTAAGAGGTCACAATGACTTTTGGAAGACCAAGTGGATTTCCCATGAGAAAGAAGCACAGACCCAAGGACATGTGTAATGCCACAATCAAAGCTAAATAAGGGTACCAATTGCTCATCCCAGGCCCTCTGCATTTCCTCTTGCACTAAGAGAGAAAGGAGGTGTCATTGCACCAAAGCAGTAAACCAGCACACCCTGCCTTCTCCCTGCTGTGTTCCCAGACAACTTTCATATAAGACAGGGAAGTTGTCCTAATACAATCACTGGCTTTGTTATCTTAAAGTTAAAACCACCAACTTGTCTAGAATCCCCTTGCTGATTCCTGGGAAGGCCATAAGATGTTTGTTATCTTGCAAGATAGGACACCCCTTTAGACTAGGATCTTAGATATAAATCTTGGTCCCACAACCTCATGCACACAGAGGAATTATTCCACTCACTGTATTGCCCTCAGACCTCAGTCTGAGCTACTCCCACTTTCTGTGTTCTACTCTTTGGACAGGTAATTATCACCTCTCTCTGAACTCCTCAAAGTCTGCTGTTGTTCTTGTTAACTGCCCTCAAGTTGACATTGACTCAATGTGGGTGAGACAGCTCCAAGACCCCATATCCTCCAGTGCTCTGCTTAGGCCTTATAGATTCAGGCTTGTGAGCAACTTGATTGACTGCAGCCATCTCACATGCAGTCTTCCTAGATGACCACACTACACTCTTATAGAGCTTCTATTCCACTTTAAGTGTTCTGACCACCTCCTGTTGCATTCTGTCATTTGCAGTTTAAGGAGCAGCATTTAGAATTCTCAACCAGAGAGCTCTTAGGCCACACTGACCTCAGAATACAACAGGAGGCAGCTAGAACAAAGTGGAACAGCAGAACTATAAGAGGGTAGTGTGGTGATGTTGCAACTCTCTTTCTACTATCTTCAACCTTTCTTAGAATTATTGTCTTTTCTCATGATGCATGCTTTTTCATGGTGTTGCCAAAATACAACAGCCTCAATTTGGTCATCTTGGCTTTCTAGGTAGAGTTCAGTCTTGATCTGTTCAAGGATCCATTTGTTTGTCTTTTTGACTGTCCATGGTATTCTCGGCACTCTTCTCCAGCTCCACATCTCAAATGAGTTGACTTTTTAAATAAAAAATCTGCTTTCTTCACTGTCCAGCTCTCACATCCATATATGGTGATGGGAAATACAATGGTTTGGACAATTCTAATTTTAGTACTCAGATGTCATGCTCTCTACCCTACCTCCAATTTCTCAGGAATGTTTGATGTTTTCCTAAACATTAATTGTGTTTGTCTTACAGGGTTTTTTTGTTTGTTTTTTGTGGGGGAACTTGTGCATGCCAGGTGGTTACCCCAAGTTTATCAACACATCCTCATTTATGAGGCTATCTAGAATTGCTTGAGCACAAGAAGATTCAGATCACTATTAGTAGAAATGATGATTTTGGAAATAGACTTTTTTGCTTTTTATTTTTAGCAACCTGAATGTTACTTGTAATTCATGAAAGTCAAACTTCACATAATACATTTTTAAACAACAATTGGCAGAATAAACATTTAAACTTGGTCATGTTGACAAGCTCAGTAAAGTGCAAAAAACAATCTTAAATGATAATCTGATGAATATTTGAGATAAAGCAGAGCCCCATTCTAAATGCTCAATTGTGTTGTTCAGATTCAACAATGTGAAAGTGAAAGTTAGTAAAATGTAAGAAGAATTTGTTTATAGAAACTATTTCAAAGAATATAAATGTGCTCACCACATAATGGCATTTTGTTCCTAGTAATATACTCATCAGTTTTGACATGTTTGACAGTTTTGCTATTTGGGATTTGAATGAGCATCCAGAAACCCATGGGAAATACAGATTTCTCCATGTATTTTGTCTCCAAGCATGCTTTTCTAATTTTAAACTGAAAATGTGCACTTTGATAAGAGTTTTGATTCAATAATTCCGTCACGACATTCAGATAGTAGAAAGGACCATTCCAATCCACAGATTAGTCTATGAAGTTTGAATCAGGTCTGTTAATTTAAAAATACAGTTTGAACAAAATTATTAGGTAAACAAAGGTTTGACTGTTGGTTTATCTGGTTGAAAATGTATGAACTGATACTGTACAATTCTGTCCTCTCTATACACATTGTCCCTTGGTAAACTCATCAGTTCCTTTGGTTTCTCCTATCATCTGTATGCCGATGACACTCAGCTGTATCTTTCAACCCCTGACCTTTTGCCGGGGCTTGAACAGCAAGTTTCATCTTGTCTGGCTGCCATCTCTCAGTGGATGCAACATCGGCGCTTGAAGCTCAACATGTCTAAGACAGAGCTTCTTATCTTCCCACCTAAGCCCACCCTTCAATTCTCCTTTTCTGTTTCTGTTGACGGCATTCCTATTCAACTGGTTCAGCAAGCCTGCAGTCTTGGCTTCATTTTTGATTCCTCTCTGTCATTTACTCCCCAGATTCAGGCCACTGCCAAGACCTGTAGATTCTCTCTTTACAACATTGCTAAAATCCGTCCTTTCCTCTCAGCCTCCACCGCCAAAACTCTGGTCCATGCCTTAGTGGTATCGCGACTAGATTATTGTAACCTTCTTCTGACAGGGCTTCCTCTCTCTCATCTCCAGCCTTTAATCTCTGTCCAGAACTCAGCTGCACGTATTATCACATCCGCTCAACACTTTGACCATGTTTCTCCTCTTTTCTCCTCCCTTCATTGGCTCCCCTTCCCCTTCCGCATCCAGTACAAGCTTTTGTTGTTGACTTTCAAAGCCCTCCACAGACTGGCCCCTCCTTACTTGTCTGAACTTCTTTCTCCTCACACTCCTTCTCATACCCTCCGTTCTGGTAGTCAAGGTCTCCTGTTCCAGCTGAGGATTTCCACTCCCCTGTCCCAGATTCATCCCTTCTCACTTGCTGCCCCTCACTCCTGGAACCTTCTTCCCCCACATGCATGCCTCATCACTTCCCTAACCAGGTTTAAAACTAAGTTAAAGACTATATTATTTAGGGAAGCGTTTCCAGGACTGTGCCATCTGCCCCAGGATGCCTCCTTTTAACTATGTATTAAGAAGCTGTGCCCTCCCTCCAGTCCATCTGCCTTGGTCCTGGCCCCAGAAGGAGAGAAGAACCACTGGACCTCATCCCCTTTCCCTTCTCCTTTTGTGTAAGCCTGAGGTCAGGGAACTGCCTAAATATAAGATTGTATGTACAGCACTGTGTAAATTTACAGCGCTATATAAATAAAGGTTAATAATAATAATAATAATAATAATAATTCTCAACATTTTGTAGTCCATCTTGAATTTCTTTGTAACTAGAAAGTGGTATCTGTGTGTTTAAAACAAAGCAAAGACACACTCATAGATAATTGTCTCCATCTTGCTTGTTACATTCAGTTTATTACTTATTTCCAGACTATTTGACAGACTGTGGGGCTGTGCAGACCAGCCATTAAGGCTGGCCTAGGGATGGAGTTGGGGCATGGTGACCATACGATGCATGCCCCAGCTCTGCTCCCATGATGGCATCATGCTGCATGCCACTTGACATGGCAACATGGTGCTCCTCTGGTGCTGTTTTTACATGACGCAGCACCAAAAGAGTGCCTTAAAGCTGTAGCACCATGGCTATTGTGCCATTTCCAGGGCATAAAAAGGCACCACTTTTTTGGTTCCTTTTTGCATCCTGGAAAGGCCAGATCAGGGCTGGAGTGTGCAGATGCTGTGGCCCCAATCCGGTACAGCTGGAGGCAGCTGCAGGCGTTCCTTAGGGGTGGTCTCCACAGCCTCTGTATCTCCCCAAATAAACCTGCTAGAGCTCTAAGATTGTCAGGGGAAAGCTTTCTCTTGGTCCTGCCACCATCAAAGTCTTCCTTGGTGAGGACACAAGAGACCCTGCTCAGTGGCTGCTCTCATCCTCTGAAAAGTCCTTCCACGGGAAGCTAAGCTGGCCTCCTCCCTACAAGCAAAAATGATTTTATTCAGTCAGGCTTTTAATATATAATTATGGGATGGGTTTTATATGGGTTGTTTGTTATATGAGGTGGGTATTGTAGTTTTTAATGAATGTATGTACAGCACTGTGTAAATTTACAGCGCTATATAAATAAAGGTTAATAATAATAATAATAATAATAATGTAATTTTATATTGTTTTTATTTGATGTTCTTAATTGTTTTTATTATAATATGTGTTTTACAGTGTTTTTATCTGTGATCTTCCTTAGGTCCATTTCTGGAAGAAAGACAGCATAATAATACTTAGTTGCAATTCTTTAGCACACCCTTTTAATATGCTTCTGCATATATGAACTGATGGATTTTCTGCCCAAGGAGGTATATTTTTGAAACTTGAACTAGAGTTACTACAGTAACCAAAATATAAACAAAATTATGTAAGCAGATTTCCTAAATCTGCCATGTTTTATAGAGTTTTGTCGGTATTTTTATTTCCTCTGTTTCTGAAAGGTGAAGCACAGATGCTTACAGATTCTGCATTTTTCTCTCTTGGGGGAACAATTGTTGCACTATGTTGAATGTGGCAGTGGGCATTTTATCACTATGAATACTAGTGTATCAGATTCTGTGAAGATGTGGCTTTGTTTGGGAACCTTCGACAGTTGTCATGATCTGTTGTTATTTTTTTAGTTGTACATGCAGTTTTGTCAATAGAAATTTTCCAGTGGCAACTGAAGAAAACCCAAAAAACATTGGGATTGGCTTATAAATAAGTGTACATAGCTGCTAGGAGCAAATAATAAAATGTTTCTTTGCTTAAACTAACTGTTCTTAAACATATATAGCTAAGTTATATCACTGTGATAGGTGGACAGAATATAGATGATGTTTTACAGTTGAATAGCCACACCATTGAAAGCAAGGCAACGTAGGTACATGGTCATAGCAGTTTGATGTGTAATTATATGCTGACTTGGGTATGTTTTTTGTTTATGCCTGTATTTCATGATGTTCACACAAATGACTTGCACAGGAAAATATCCTTACATTCCTCAATCTTCTAAATTACTTATTTCACATTTCAAATGAATGTGTTCAGTGGAGGATTTATATCGACAAGCTCTGTGCCAATGTACATACTTTTATTTGAAGACTGGAAATAACCAGAAACCTAGAAAACTGAGCGGGGGAAAAAAGAGAGCTACTTTTGAAGGATTGGCAAATCAGATATTTAATAAATATCTTTTTTTAATATAATAAATATTGAATTATAAATGCTGCCATTATTAGAGTTTTACCTGGTGAGGACAACAGGGAGAGGCTTTTCTGTATCTGTTCCCACCCTCTTGAACTCGCCTCCACTGGAAATTTGGCTGGCCTCCTCCTCCCTTTCCTTTTGCTAAAAGGCAAAGACATTTTTATTCAAGCAGGCTTTTAATAGGTAATTACTCTCAGGGAGGCTTCTTTATTGGGGTACATGTTGTGTTTATGTTTTTACCTTTTATATGTTTAAAACATAATTTCATACTATATAAATAAAATAATTTCAATTGTGTTTAAAATAGTATTGGTAAGTTTTCAATTTTATCACAGTTTTATCTGTGAGCTGCCTTGGATCTCACTCTAGGCGAAAGGTGGCATATAAATAAAATGTAATATGACAACTAAGTACCTTGAAAGGAATGAGCTGAGCTGATCAGAACTTCCTGCCCTTGGCAATTTATATCACCTTTTGGTCTAGTTACAGTTAATGATTCTTCCTCCCTTCTGTGTATCTAGGGCTAGACTACATTGTTCCCTCCACATTTGCTGGGTTATGGGTGAAGGACCCCCTAAATGTGGAAAATCTGCAAATAATAGAACACTATCCTTTTTGCCTAAGAGAACACCTCTGTAGAAATTTCCAGGTCCTCCAGTGCAACTCTGTGGTCAACATCTGCCAGAGGTTGATCATAGAACCATGCTGGAGGACCTACAAATGCTTAGAGAAGTGTTTTCTCTTGGAACATCTGGGTTCTCCTGCACAACTGGTATACAAAGAGATTCCTAGAGAGAACATATTAATCAAACCCTCAAATAAATCCACAAAAGTCAAGGCCGCAAATGTATAATGACAAAAGTCAAAGCCAACTGTATAATAATGATTAAACCATTGCTACATTGGGTTGTTCACTTAACAGGAACCTCCAATTGGCAGACAACTTGTTGCTAAGGAGATTGGAGACATAAAGTGTCTAGATTTTTATACATGTATTTTCCCCTCATTTAAGTAATGGGAGGGGTAGGCAAGTTGTTTGGCCCCTGTCTCACCTGTTGAATAATTTGAAAAATTGAAACTTTTGAATAAATTTGCTCTTACAAAGTCTCCATGTTCATTATAGGCTGCACCACTCTGTATCTTCCTCAAACTTCAGGCAGAGGTTTTTTGCCTATCTTTTACTGAAAGTGGACTGGTGGCATTTACTGGGCAAGTGGTGGCCCTGCGGTTTATTATAAACAAACTGAGAAAACCCATTCCTTAATATCAAAAGGTAGGAGATCAGCTGAACTGAGAGTGCTGATGAATAAATCAGTCATTTTTAAAATTTATTTTTTTTATTTTTTATTTTTTTTGCAATATCTCTACATTGTCACACAGAGATCCAAAAATAATATGACACTGTGTGGCTGAAAGGCAGTACATGTGATAATTAAAGTTATGCTTCAGTTGAGGACCAGAAGCCACTCCTGAAATCTTCCTGATTTTCAACAGCAGCATGTTGAATGTTATGGGACCTGCTTTCACTACCGGTAGGGCACAGTGATGCCATTGTGCATGCAGAAACTCTCTGCAGAATCTTTTTAATCCCTCCCATTTTAATTATCACTTCAGACCCTTTGTTTTTTTTATCTACAGGCACAAATCCAGGCTGCCTACAAAACAGCCCTCACAAACAGCAGCATAGGTTTCAATTTGCATGTTCAAAACATTTTAGAAAAATCCAATTTTTAGAAAATGCTCCTTTTTAATTGAATGTGTCAGTTATTACTGTGTTGTAGTAGAAAATCTCCAATAGCAATGTGCAGAGAATGTGCTGTGTGCTGTGTGCTGTCTCTCAGTCATTAAATATTTAAACAAGATGACATTAGTATTGATGAATTCAGCTGCAAATGAACACTTAATCTTAAAATAGGGATTGATCAGTGTATTCTAAATTTTAAATCTTGCTAGAAAATAAATATATATTTCAGATAGCCATGAGCTCATATCAAATTGAGAACTAGAACCTCAAGTAAGGCATTATGAATTATATTTTTTACAAGCAGCAATGGCTAGTAAAATGCCCTCTGGTTGTTATCAACTGGATCCATTGTAAGCCTCTCATGAATGGAAGACCTCTTTTGTCAGAAAGAAATTTTGATCCAGGAATGATTTCCCATTAACTCAAATCAGGAAGCAAACAATTTTCCCCTGTTTGTCATCTGCAGTCCACTCTATCCCTTAGAAATCTTTTACTTAGAGTTGAGGAGCCCTCTGAAAAAACGAGACTGGTGCTGGGGGTTGCAAAGGCAGGGAAAAATGCTAAAAATCTTGCTTCCCTTCCTGGAAGCAAACTTATTCCCTATTTAAATTATGTTTAGAGCTGCTACCACCCTTAGAATAAAACTCTGGATCCATTCCACTCAATACTGGATTTTGCATTTAAAGAGGAGAGGAAAGTATGACAAACAAAACCTTAATTATTCCCTGTTTTAAAGGTTATTCCAATTATAGCCTTTTGTAATTTGGAACAATAACATAAAATAAGATACACTTTTATTATTTAAAACACATCTTACTGCTACAAACTAGTTTTAATTTGGATGGATACCTAGGCTAGCCTCAGCTATCTGTGCTATGGCAGCATAGACTATAACATGCTACACATGGGGCTAGCTTTAAAGACGGTTCATAATCTACTGTGAAGCAGAAGGCAGATGTGCTGTATATAAACATCTGGAAATTTTAGCCCAAAAAATGACACACACAAAAAAACTGAATTGACTCATCCATGAATCAATATAAGTACTAAATCTCAACTCTTTTTTTTTTTTTTTAAAAAAAGGAATCATCTCTTTCTATAAGTAGAGTGAGGAAAGCCAAGAGCTTTGTCAATCCTGAGAGAACTTAAAAGAAGCACCAATCCTTGCTACTCCACAGTGCCGTTTCTAGCCTTTTTGAGTGCCTGGGTGGGGAAATGATGGCAACACCAGCTCTTGGCATTTCACTTCAAAGGAGCACTGGAAGAGTAGACATGTGTACATTTTCCAGTTCCACCTGTGCCTGTGAGCCTCCCCTATATTGCACCATCACAATTTATTGTAGTTCCCTCCTCATCCATTTAGCCACACATCACAAAACCACCATTTACTGTTGATCCCTCCTCATACAACAGTTCTTTAGGGTGAGCACAAAGAGTTATGCCTGCCAGAATTTTGTAAGTCCTTTTGCATCATTTTTCTTTGATTCTTTCTTAAAAGCCCCTAGATTTTTCCTTTGAATTATCCACATATCAAATTTCATGCTTAGGATTTCAAAACCTGCCCTTGATTTACACATGAGATTGATTTATACAAGAGTATATGGTAATTGGGTTATACGTTATGATCATACTGTTCTTGTGCTGTACGATAAATGTTTGTAAGTTTCTTTCTCATAGGCAAGAATGAATCATTTTAGCATTTTTCTCTTTTTTGCAAGAATATCCAAAATACTGTGTAGGTGTTGAGGAATATTTGCAGTTTAGCATTTATTTATTTTTAATGTGAAGAAAATGTCATTTTCTATACATAAAACTATGCTTTCTTTGCATAAGTTGCCATTTTTTTCTGTGAAAAACAAAAAACAAAAATGTGAAATTATCAAAAGTGAACATAGGAAACTTTTTTTTATATTTATAATTAAGTATTTTGGATTTCCCCCTTTCTGTCTGGTATCAATTGTACAGTATTGGTTCAGCATACTGTTTTTGCCCTCAAAACCCTTTCACGCCTTAGGACCAGTATGTATGAAAGATTGACTGTTCCCTCTGAACAGACTATGGACCCCTTGCTTGTGCATTAGGTCCATTTCATTAAGGCCAATAAGTCTATTAATTGATTTAAATCCTGGACCTCAACAATTTGATTGCCGTATTACACAGACTATAAGATCAAAAATATTTACCTAACTGCATAGCATTACAAAGTCTAAATGTTTCTCACAGTAGAAACACAGTTCCTTTCTGATGATAAAAAAGTTATTAATTCAAAATGGAAGCAAGTCCTAGTGGAGGATGTGTGTTTAGAACGGCTTCTTAATATCTGGGGCAAACACAAATACACAGTAGACTGAATGCAGACAAGTATTCAAGGACTAAGATCCTAAAGGGAATTTTAGACTGGTAGTTTGAAGCAACTGGAGTCTGATCCATCCCTGATTGACCCCCAATCGGCATGGGACCACAGCGACTGGATGCTGTCGTCATGGGGCTGGCTGCTGCCACAATCTGCAACAGACATCCAGCAAGGAGCGGTTTTTCCCCACTCCTTTTATGAGCAGCTTTGGGACGCATTAGTTAGCCTCAGTGCAGCTTCTGCCCAATCCGGGGGCATGTGTAATCTGTACGCCATGCCCCCAGATCAGTCCAAAGGTGGGGCCTTTTGCCTGTCTGTTTCAGGCCTATGTTAGTATAATGGTCTATTGTAGCTATACTTCTTAAGCTATCCAGTGTGGGGTACTAGCAGATTTATTTTCTCCCCAATCTTCCAGGGACTGGCATCCCATCATACCATGAAACAAGCAATGATCCCAGCAACCCTCCTTCTATATTCTCTTGGTTTGTAGATTCTCATCGAAGCCAGGCATTCCCAATTCAGGGTACACAGAACTAGCAGCCTCTCCACCACAAGCCCCCTGCAAACTGCCAATACTGTCTTTTCCCTTCCATTCTTCGCTATTGTCACATTTTCCCTTTTTTGATACCTTTGCCTTTACCGGTGGGCAGCACTTGTTGCAAAAATACTCATATCTGAAAGCTATTGCCATGTCACCATAAGACTCAAAAATCTCATCACTTTTATTCCCTTTCCTTATCAACTGAAAGAAGCTAAAATGCTCATAGCAGAGAAATTCAATCAACCTGCTAGACACAAGTAGAGTAGAACCACTGAATCAATGGGAATTACAAATAACTCAGCAATTGATTTAATGGGTCTATCCATGTTGGAATTAGCTATTGGATTTAGACCATGACCACCATTACCATGGAGCAGTATCAACTACAACTGAAGTGCCCCCAGCCTTTTTATCAGCAAGTGAAGTTTTAGTTAAAACATAAAGCAAAGACTTAAAACTTTCTGAAGCAAAGACCACACTTACAACAATACTTATGGACAATGTTTCCACAGCAAGAAAGAATCAGAATTAACATGGCTTTTCACTGGTGGTACACAGAGAGATACACATACTTCATAAAGTATAAACCATTAGCATAAAACAAAATAACAAGCAATGATAAGGATGGAAAATAGCATGTTGTGCTAATTATAATTTACTCATAGTAGAGCCCCCTGACCATCAAAGGTGAACACAATCAAACAGATTGTCAGCAGCTTTTTTCTTTAATGAGTAAAACTCAGCAGGAGCAGTGACAGCATCAACAGCTGTTAGTAGTCTGAAATTAAAAGTTTCTAAAAAAGGTCAAAAGTAAAGTTTGCATACAAGAACTGGGCACCAGCCATATTAATTACATTAAATGTAAAACTTTAGTATCCTCACAAATATAGCACAAATGTTATTGGCTGTAGGATCTAATCTTTGAAACTAAAGTATTTTTCTTTTAATTACCACTGATCTTCTTTCTAAGACTATTTTTAATAAACTCGTCCCTCCACATTTGCTGGAGTTAGGGGCGCAGGACCCCTGTGTATGTGGAAAAACTGCAAATAACAAAAACACTATGTTCTTACTTTAGAGAACATCTCCCTAGGAGTCTCTAGGTTTTTCCAGTGCAATTTTGTGGTCAACATTTGCTAGACACTGATCATAGAATTGCACTGGAGGAGCTACAAATGCCTAATGAAGTGTTTTCTCTATAGAAAGACCATAGCGGTGTGCTGGAAGACCTAGATATTTCCAGACAGAACATATTAATAAAATCCATGAATAGTCAAATCTGCAAAAGTCAAAGCCACAAATGTGGAGGAACAAATGTACATCCTGGCTAATATACAACTGGGAGAAGTTAATTTTATTGGTAACTATTATTAAATTTGTTTGTGTTACATGTTTTTTTAAATGTGCTTTGCCCTTTTTGCTACCTAAGGTTGTATCTGCCTTTTCCTTTCTCACTGTGATAATGTTATTTAGGCTGCATCCATGCTGGAGAAATGATCCAGTTTGACACCACTTTAACTGCCATGGCTCAGTGCTATGGAATTTTGGGAACTGTAGTTTGTTGTGGCACCCTGAAAGAGAAGGCTCACAAAACTACAATTCCCAGAATACCATGGCATTACACTAAAGCAGTTAAAGTGGTGTCAGATTGCAGATGCAGACATAGTGGGATGAACGTCTCTCAGGGTCTTGGTGTCCTATGAAGCAGTAATAATGCTGCTCTGTAAGAGCTTCTAATTCAAGCAAGCATTTGACACAGAATTCATACCAGTGGTTTACTGAACAGTGTTTTGCTTTTTTTTTTTTTTTTTTTAAAATGAACTTTTATTTTCATTAACTTTCAGGATATATAAAATATTATCCATTGGCATCAAATTGGCATGAAATGATCCTCCCATGACATACCTTCATGACTTCCCAATAGTGCTTGAAATGTAGGAAGTAACATTGGTTCAGTGCATTGATTAAAATGGCATTCTTGGATTATACTTCAATATACTTACGCCACAACCAGTTCCAAATATATAGTTGTTTATGACATGTGACACCATAGATTATGAAAATTCAGTTGCCAGTTTTATCCTCAAAATGTTTGTGAAAGTGTTTTGTTGTTGTTATTTTAAAAGTGCACATTTAAAAGATGTTTAATATCTGTGAATCTGATGTTTGAAAAATGAGTAGCCCTATTCAGGCATTATAGCATAAATATGTGTGGCCTTGCCCATCTCAGTCTTTGAGCTAGTTTACATGTCTGAAATACTCCTCATTCCAGTCAAAGAGAATTTGATCCACACACAATTTGCAGGAGTTCGACCTTTTTACCTCTCTCCCCCAAAAATAAAACCTCATTAAACTCTGCAGAAAAAGTCTTCACAGTTTTTACCAGAATATCTGCTGAAATCCGCTGAAATGTGCATTATTGCACATGCGGCCATCTGTCTGCTTTGCATGCATTTGGTTGATTTCACATTTTTGGTAGAGGGAAGGTGAATTGATGTGAATGGATGCAAATTTGTGCAGGAAAGTCAAGACAATTAACCATTGGTGTGAACATGTGAAAATGAGTGCCACTTTTCACAGCATATTTATATGTAGACTAGCCCTTTATGTGTTCCTGTCATCCTCCACATATGGAGAATGACATTCTGAAGAAAGGAATTTCATATCTGTGTAGAATTTTCCATCCAAGTCAGAACCCTAATGTTCCTGCACCTGGGCTATGTGGGGGCCTTCACACATAAATGAGGCTTCTTCAAAAGGCTACTTTCTTCACAAAGAGAATGATAGAAGCAAATTAGGGTTGGTGGAATTATTGTGTTCTGTTTCGTACAATCATAGAATGATAATGTTGGAAGAGATTACAAGGGCCATCCAGTCCAACCCCCTGCCATGCAGGAACTCTCAATCAAAGCATACCCAACAGATGGCCATCCAGCCTCTGTTTAAAGACCTCCAAAGAAGGAGACTCCACTAAACTCCGAGGAACTATGTTCCACTATCAAACAGCCCTTGCTGTCAGGAAGTTCCTCCTAATGTTGAGGTGGAATCTCTTTTCTTGGAGCTTGCATCCATTGTTCAGAGTCCTATTCTCTGGAGCAACAGAAAACAAGCTTGCTCCCTCCTGAATATGACATCCCTTCAAATATTTAAACAGAGCTATCATATCACCTCTTAACCTTCTCTTCTCCAGGCTAAACATCCCCATCTTCCTAAGGCATTCCTCATCGGGCATGGTTTCCAGACCCTTCACCATTTTAGTTGACCTCTTTTGGACACACTCCAGTTTCTCCACATCCTTTTTGAACTGTGGTGCCCAGAACTGGACACAGTATTCCAAGTGGGGTCTGAACAAAGCAGAATAGAGTGGTGCTATTACTTCCCTTGATCTAGACAATATTGATGCAGCCTAAAATTGCATTGGCCTTTTTAGCTGCTGCAACGCACTGTTGACTCGCATTCAACTTGTGATCTACATGGAATCCTAGATTCCTTTCACATGTAGTCTCGTTCAGCCAGGTGTCCCCCATCCTATATCTGTGCATTGCATTATTCCACCCCAAGTGTAGTACCTTACATTTCTCCGTGTTGAATTTCATTTTGTTAGCTTTGGCCTAGCTTTCACATCATTTTGAATTTTGATCCTGTCATCTGGGGTATTAACTACTACTCCTAATTTGATGTCATCGGCAAATTTGATAAGTATTCCCCCAATTCTGTCATTCAACTCATTAGTAAAGATGTTGAATAGCACTGGGCCGAGGACAGAGCCCCGTGGCACCCCACTTGTCACTTCTCTCCAGGATGAAAAGGAGCCATTGTTGAGCACCCTTTGGGTTCGGCCAGTCAACCAATTACAAATCCACCAAACAGTCACATTGTCTAGGCCACATTTTACCAGTTTGTTTGTAAGAATGTCATGGGGAACCTTGTCAAAGCCTCACTGAAATAAAAGATAGTAATTTCCACAGCATTCCCTTCATCTAGCAAGCTGGCAGTTTTATCAAAAGCAGAGATAAGGTTTTTCTGGCATGACTTGTTTCTCTGAAACCCATGTTGACATTTTGTGATTGTGCAATTGCCTTAATAGATGTTCACAAACTCTCTGTTTAATGATCTGCTCTGGAATCTTTCCTGGTATTGATGTCAGACTAACTGGACGATAATTATTGGGATCATCTTTTTTCCCCTTTTTGAAGATGGGGACAACGTTTGCCCTCCACATACAGCCCTGAAGGGGCAGCCTCCAGTTGCCCCTTTTCTAGTTGGATAGGTACTGCGGCAGCCTCATGCCATGACCCTGATCCAACCTTTCCAGAGCGCCAAAAGGAGCCGCAAAAAGCAGCTCCTTTTTGCACCCTGGAAAGGGAGAGATAGCCTTGGCTGTGTGGCTATGCAGCTATTCAGCACTCCTTTGGTGCTGTGTTGTATGGATGCAGCACCGAAGGAGTGCAGTGATGCTGCATGCCATGTGGAGTGGTGCCCTGGAGGCAAAGTTGGGGCATGCATCGTGTGGACGCTATGCCCCAACTCCAACCCCCTGCCAGCCCAAGATGCCGGTCTGTATAGGTCCATATATTTGTTTAGGTTAACCAGGTATTCCTATACTATCTCTTTACTTATCCTGTGCTGAAATTCCCCTATTCTGTCCTCTGCTCCATTATGTTCAGGTTGCACACCCGTGGCCTTTTCTAAAGAAGACTGAAGCAAAGAAGATGTTGAGTAATTTTGCCTTTCCTTTGTCCACTCTTAGCATTTTTTCATCTTCTCCACACAGTGGCCCTACCATTTCCTTCTTCCTTTTGCTGGAGACATACCCAAAAAAGTCCTTTTTATTGTACTTAACCTCTCTAGCAAGAAAGCAAGCCTGAATTCATTCTGTGTTTTAGCTTTTCTGATTTTACCCTATTTATTCTATAATACCTGCACAGGGCCCATATATCACTCTTGGAAGCTGAAGCGTTAATGTGTTTAGAGAGTGAAATTTTAAAGGTGAAATGCATCATTTTTAGTGGCTAGCCTGTTCTTCATTTAATCAGTAGGGGTCCTATTTATCCACAGAATTATCTGTTAAAAATAAAGATGAAATGGAAGAGGAATTAAGTGCAAGCTGGTACAAGGATGATGCTGATCAATGACTAACAATAAAAGCTTCTTCAGGGTTGGACAAGATTTGCACCTTTATTAATTTAGTAGGTAGATTGAAAATCATTTCCAATTTAATAATTGGTTAGAAAAATCCAACAAGCTCTTGTATTATCAATTGATTTGTAGGCAGCTAGTTGTCAGAATGTCCAGTCTCATGTCTGACCTACCTTTCCACTATGATCCATTGAATATGGAACATTCTTTCATCTGAAAGTGTTTGGTGATTCTGATCTGTGTGAAACAACAGGAGATGATGTATCCACAAGGACTCACTACTTCATTTAGGAGAAATGAATATTTTTGGAGAATTATCTATTCTGAAGAAATATCTTTTTTCTATGGGGCTTTACAGACCATCCAAAAAGGGTGGTCTGGTGCCACCTTTTTTTACTGCAGACCTTCGCCGCAGCAGGTAAATGGTGCGGTGAAGGTGCACAGTAAAAAAAGAACACCCCTTCCCTGCTCCTTGTTTGCATCACAATTGCAACACAAAAAAGGGGAAAAGCAGAATTGGGCACCTCTAGCACATCGCAACTGAGCAGCTCTGTCTAAAAGCTGTGCAGCTGTGATGGCATCGTTACGTACACCATTGAAACAGCGCTACGTAATGATGATGCCCTCATTATGTGCTAGAGTTACAGGGCGTGTGGAAGCCCTGCCCCGAGGCAAACCTAGCATGTGACGGGGGCGCCTCAAAGGGCCGGTCTGTACCGGCCCTATATATATATATTCATGTATAAGTCTAGAAATTTTACTCAAAAAACATGGGTTGACTTATCCATGGGTCAATATAAATACTAGATAGCTCTTATATATAAAAAAGTAACCAATCCATTCTCTGAGTAGAGTGGTGAAAGGTGAGAACTTAATCCATCATGGGATCATCTGCAAAAAGCACCAACACGCTCTACTCTTTCTGCTATGGCCTTTGTAAATGACCAGACATGAAAATGGTGTGAGTGGTAACTGTTTGGCACCTCACCTCAAAGGAGAGCTGAGCAGAATTGGGCTTTGAAGGATCTGAATAAAACATTTATGTGTGTTTTTTAGCTTTTGGGGGTTAAAATCGGGCAAAAGCTACAACATTAAAGTTAAACCCTGCAATCACTGCTAAAGTATTTGCCATTTTCTTTGCTTTGCTTTTACAACCTATATGACATATGTGCTGCTGCTGCTTCTTCCTCTTCTTCTTCATCTTCATCTTTATTAAATTCCATCATCATAATTCCATCATAGTATTACCCATTTTTACATTCTCTGTTCCAGTTAACTTTCTATCTTTATCTTTTTTTCTTCTGTAGATCCTCCTGTCGACTTCCTTACCACTGTCTTCAAAAATAATATTTGTTTTGTTTTGTTTACAGCATCTCTTGTTGTTGGGTCTTATTTTTCTAAATTACAGTTTCTTTTATCTCTCCAAATTTATATATATATATATATATATATATACATACATACATTTTTACAATATCAGTACAGTGTTTTCCCAAAAATAAGACAGTGTCTTATATTAACTTTTGCTCCCAAAGATGCGCTAGGTCTTATTTTCAGGGGATGTCTTATTTTTTTCCATGAAGAAGAATTCACATTTATTGTTGAACAACAACAACAAAAAAGAACATTTATTATATACTTATATATATTTATATACAAAAACTTTGCTAGGTCTTACTTTCGGGGGAGGCCTTATATTTAGCAATTCGGGAAAACCTCTACTAGGTCTTATTTTCAGAGGATGTCTTATTTTCGGGGAAACAGGGTATGAAAATAACACTCTAAACCATAATCTAGAACTCCTTCTTTAAATCCCCCATTTCCTGTTGTTTTAACTTTGTTCCCCCCCCCTGCTGCCTTTGGTTTCCCCCTTCTTAATTTTACTTTAATTTTCCTCTATTAAAATTAGAGGATTTTATTAATTTTATTTATTATATTATTATATTCCCTTTTCCTTTTGTGCCATGTATTTTTAGAATGTAAGCCTGAGGGCAGGGAATCGTCTAATCAAAAATAATAATTGTAAGCTGCTCTGATAGTAATTAGGGCTGAAGAGCGGGGTATAAATGCCATAAATAAATAAATAAATAATAAAATTATCTCTGTCACAAGTTTCCATTCTATTTCCCATTTGCCTGTATATTTTTTTAAATTTAATATTGTAGTTAACCTCTCCATTTCTTTCATATTGTAGATTTTCATTTTCGAATCTTCAATCTTTGGTAGAAATTCTTTTTTCCAATTTTTAGCTATTAGGATTCTTGCAGCTGCAATTAAGTATAGGATAGTATAGTATAATGCTCCAGTTTTCCGTTTCCCCTTATTCCGCAATACAGAAGTTGTATTCAACAACTAAAATTCGGATATAAAGGCATTTTTCTTAGTCCTGCTCATGCCTGGTCGCCTGTTTCACACATTGCACATCCACAATTTATCATACCTATCCTAATACGTCCAGCCTTATGGGTCACAAACAGTTATGTCTGCCAGAATTTTGTAAATTTGGCATCATTTTCCCTGGTTTCCTTCTTTAGATCCCGTGTTAAGTTTTACCCTCAAATTATCAATTAGTCATAGCAAAATCCATAATTTTGGTCACAAAACATACCCTTGACTTATACATGAGTTTGACTAATAGGTGAGTAATATACATTATATTTAAAAACTGAAATGTCCTTACATAAACTATGAAGGTGCTTTTTCTGCTATGAAACAATTGAAGTACAGTTCTTAAGGTGTTTCCTCTCCAATCCCAAAAAGTTTTTGACTGTGTACTTCTGAGCACAAATCAGAAGAGAACAATAAATCCTCTCAAATTACCCTCTTTTTCTTTCTTTCTTAAACAATATAATAATAGTTTTTGCCATGTGTTTTGGTAGATCAGGTTTATTTGGATTGTTCTGAAGCATTTGAAACAATTATAATGGAATTTAAAGAAAGAAAATCTGGATTTTGTAGCCAGTTCCCATTCTTTATTATCGAGTCCCCCACTGAGTGTGGTTGCTAGCATAACCTGGTGAAATGTCCTGTAGAGTAAGAGGTAATGGGGCTTGATGCAAACAACAATAAACTTCAAATCTTATGGAAGTGTAGATTTGAAGGTGAGCTGAGAAAGCTCTTGTGCCCAAGAAGTTAGTGATGGATATTTCATTTAAACATGTTCCCAAGGCAAAATTGCCACTTTGCTCTTTACATATTGTCTCTAGGGACCCATTTCTACCACTAGCAATTAGAAGAAAATATATTGAAATCCCTGAATTGCCTAACATTTCCTTGTGTCTTCTCTTACACTACGGGTGAGTCACCCTCCCGTATTTAAAGCTGCTATGGTGTCCCTGAAATCAATTTCCCAGTTTGTTGAATATGAGGCATCCTTCTACTTTCACCTCTCTTGGTGTTCACACAACAGAGTAGTATATTTTTATTTATCTGCTTCAATACAGTGCATTTTTTGTATTGATTTATACCTGTCAAATCAATAAATAAAAATAAAATTTCATTCCTCCTGCCAGGTTATAGTCTCAAAGGAAGTTACTGAAGAGATAATAACCTCCTCGAAAAAGTGTTAGATTGGCAATGCTCATGCAGTATTAAGAGGTGCTTGTGAATGGCAACTCAAACAAGGCCATATATACCACATTCTCAAAGTTTTGATTTCTTTTATATTAATTTGAAGGTTCTACATTTTGGAGTTAATATGTTTGTAGAAAGCATATAATTAAATAATAACAAGCAATTGTTGATTATTATTACATAATCTTATCAAGCAATTGTTGTAACTTGCTTTTTTTTCTAACATTGGCTTATCCTTTTCTCGTATCTTTTATTTTCTTAAAACTTCAACTTTACTATAACTTATCATTTATTTTGAAATAGTTGATTTTCATTGGTAAGCAAGGCAGTACAACAAGTTCAGTCTGAGTCAAATATATCTATTCATGGTTTTCACAACAGTTGTAATTATCATCAACACTATATACAAGCATTATACGGAGTTCAAGATTGCAAGATAAATATTAGGACAACCGGAACTTAAACAGCATAAAAAAATAAGTCATCATGTTACTTGTTGTTGTGTGACTTCAAGTTGTTTCCAATTTATGGTGACCATAAGGAGGTGAACCTCCTTACTGTTACTGGTGAAGGAAAAATTTCATTGCTAGCAAAATGCAGAGGAGAGAGGAGATGAAAATGACATAAACCCTACCCTATCAGCAATAGCTCAGAGAGAGGTCTGAGGAGTGCCTAAGCATTTTATCACATGGGGAAAACCAGTAGCTTAAACAGTGATTAATCGAAATCACACAATTGAGAATAAAACATGATTAAAACGTAATTAACATTTTCACACACAAGAGCCATTATCCTGTGAATAACCAGGGAATAACCAGGCAATAGACAGCAAAAAATCATTCACAGGAATATCCTGTTAATGATTTGTTGCAGTTTATTGCCTGGTTGTTCTTAGGATAATAGCACTTTAATTGCTTTTGATTGTGATGTCATGGGAAACCCATTAGTGCAATTGTGTGATTATCACAGGATATTCCTGGGATAATTGCATTTTCAGTGTGATGTTATGTGGAAATGTTAATCGTGAATGCGCAGTTTTGATGGGTTAATCACTGTTTATACTTCCAATTGTCCCTGAGTGATAAACCCCTAAGATGTTCTCTTGGCCCAGTCCCAAAGTACTGCTCTTCTAAATGCCTTCAAGTTGATTCAGGCCAACCCTTTCTTGTTCTTTTTTTATCGCACCAAAACACAGCTCTCACACATACATGCATAACAGCTAAGAGGATTGCCATTGCCTATAAATTTACTGGGTCTCAGGGCAAGTAGTGTCACACAGATCTAATTCAAAGACCAAACACTGGTAGGAGATGTATTGCTTCACTCTGCAGTGACTGCAGCCTTCATTTCCCTGAACCTGCTGGTTCTTCCAACATGTAGTACTGGTATTCTGAGGAAAAATACAGTGGGACCTTGGTATCCGCTGGAATTTGGTTCCAGGATCTCCCATGGATAACAAAATTCGTGCATGCTCAAGTCCCATTAAATATAATGGCAGAGCAAAATGGTGTCCCTTATATCAAACAGCAAAATCAAGGTTTGCTTTTTGGAAGCTATACTTTTTTGGAATATTTTTAAGCCATGGATGCTTGAATCTGTGGATAAAAAAAATCCATAGATAAGAAGCGCTGACTATATATATAAGGATGAAAAACAACTGTCATTGTAGAGCCAAAAGTGAGTGTGAAATACACACTCTCACACACACACATACATAGTTGTTTGTAGTGTGCCTTCAAGTTATTTCTGATTTATGGCAACCCTAAGGTGAACCTACCATGGGTTTTTCTTGGCAAGAATTGTTCAGAGGAGGTTTGCCATTGCCTTCCCCTGAGGCCAAGAGAGTATGACTTGCCCAAGGTCATCCAGTGGGTTTCCATGGCCATGCTGGGAATCCAATCCTGTTCCAAAGAGTCACAGTCGAACAATCAAACAACTACTCCATGCTGGCTCTCTCATACACATATGCACACAAATTAGGATATCCTCTTCAGACCTTGATATTTGTTCAACTATGCCGGTGCTGGGCCTAGGGTAGCTATTTACACACAGGTGTATCCATACACACATGCAAAGAATAAAACTCTAATACAGTGCATATAGGATATAGGATTTTTGAAAGAGAAATATACTTTCACACACATGCATGCACATGTTGGGTTTTGAATAGTTAACTGAATGAAGGCAAAAGGTAAGCCATTTACCTCTAACTGAGATCTAAGAAATGTAATGTCTCAGTAACTTGCAGTTGGCAGTTTGCCAAGGAACAGCTAAGCTGAAACAGTGAAGGAGGTGACTCTGTGCCTTTTGAGGTTTTCCATTAACAGTTGACACTAGAGACCGCTGCTTCTATACAAGACAGCGGAATCAAAAGGTCAGGCTGTGGTTGGTCCATTACTGAGTATTCTGTATGAACTCATTGGTCCATAGTGATAAACCAATGGGATTTCAGACAAATTGGTTAGATGATTCCATCGGAAGAGAATAAAAGAAGCTTTGCTGGCATTTTGGGGGAAAGTCTACAGTTGGGAATCATTCTATCTGAAGACAGGAGGCGAAGAAGAAGTGACACAAATCTCTTGCTGGTCTGTGAAAGTAGAAAGGACTGAGTGTCAGCAACTGGTAACTAAGGAAGAAGAAGACAGAAAGAGGGAACAGCTAAAATGAAAGAAGGATGAAATTGTGGAGGTCTGCAAGTAGAAGAGGACTCCCTCAGCAGTCCTAGTGAAAGGAGACAGCTGTTGGCAAAGATGGTGTAACTTTTGGGGAAGGCACAACTAGAAGATGTTCAGCAAGCAAAGGCTAAATAATTTCAGCAGATGTAACTCACTTCAGCTTTGATTGAAGTTAGTCACAGAAGGACTGGTACATCTAGGAATAATTTGATGCTCATCCAATAGGCACTTCAATATACTGCACAGCACATTCCTGAGAAAACAAATATTTCAGGAGATATATAGTTGCAATACAACAAGGACTGGATGGACAGAATAGCTGTGGTAGGAAATAAAAATGAATGGAGAATTAGAAGTTATGGTGGCAGCAACGGCAGCAGAAATTTAAAGGTGGGGTGGAAAGGGGAGGAGCGGGTCACTTGTTCTTTTAAAAAGATTTGCATTCCCCATATGTCTTGTTTATAAGTATAACTTGTTTACTAGTATAACTACAATTACACTAAACACCGAGGGACACTGTTTGTAAACAAATGTTTTCTTACACTTCTGATTACTGTGGTAACAACATTTTTAGTTAAAATCTACAGGGAGAAGATAGAAAATGTTATGTCAAATATTCCTTTTTAATGCTACTTTTTAAAGGTCAGTGATGAAAAAAGATTGAGATCATGCTAAACTTAACTCCATACTAATGTTAGAGTGATGTGCTTCATTATTTGGGTGTTAAGTCCTCCTAATCACTGGGACTTTGATAAGGCACAAGTCCTTGTAATATAACAATTTATGTTGCTCTCTACCATAAACCCCATCCATTCACCCACTGATGAAATGATTGTAGGATATTCATTAAGAGATAATGTTTTGAGAGCAAGTTGCTTTCTTGACAAGATTCTAGACACAAGAGATCTTCAGCAGAGCCAGCATGTCTAGCAATCAGGCAGTGGCTTAAAAGCAGCATTAAACTTAATCTATGTCTCAACAGGCAGCTAATGGAAGTAGTGCAGTGTAGATGTAATGTGGTTGACTGGACCAATAAGTAAGCCTGCTGTTTTATGTGAAAAAGTGTCAGACAGACACCGATAAAAGCCCATATAATGTTTTGTTCTTTTTATAAAAAAAGCTGCCTTGTGGTCACTAAAGAATGGTCTGTTACTGATATTGCCAATATGAGATAAACATGCAAATTTTTCAGTTAAGAAAACACCCCAGAGGTATTTCTGATACCTCATATTTCACAGATTGGCAAGCATGGAACTCCTTTCTTAAATATGGAGATGTTCACTAGATTAATGTCAATAGAAACTAACCAAATGTATGGAAGTGACATGCACATATATAAGGCAGATAATTTCATTTCACAGGCATCTTCATAGAGATAATTATTCCAAAATTGGTATTCTGAGATTGAACAGCTCATCGTATCTTATGATTCTACAGAGAAGGTAGTCAGTTTAACACAGAGTAGGTAAAGGCAAGTATTTCATTTGACTAAAGATTATATGGCATACAGTAGAATATCATTCCTAATTTTGTGCCCTGTCAGGCTTTTAAAGAATTAATTTATAGTTAATGAGAAACATCCTATTAGTTACGACCATTGTAGGGAACACTGTTTGATATGAAACAAATTAATAAGAGACTTCATCTGTTTAATATCTTCTTAAGGTGACCTACTGTAAGAAGAAAGCTTCCATATGGGTTTGGCTATCTAGAATAATTACCCCCTGAGACATCATTGTCCAGCTTTATAAAGAATTGCTCCATAAATGATGATTCCCAAATATATTCTGGTCTCTGTGTCCTAAATACAGCTTATCTGCAATGGAATTCTGTGGAAAAAGATCACGTCTTGTAATGTGTTGTGCAAAAAAATAAAAAATAAAAGGTGCACAAAATGGAGTCACTTACACAACCTCTTATTGCACAATTGTTTACACATTACAATATGCATTTGCATGCATACCACCCTTTATATTAACTTAGAAAATGCACAGCCATTAGTACAATAAGCCTTGTGGTAATACAGTGATATAATTGGATACTGACCTATATGTTCTTATTTTGAGCAGATCCCAGCCATGTATTTTTTATTTTTTGTATTTCATATAACTGTTTTGATTTAACAGTTTAATAGTAACATCACTGGGTATAAATAATAACCATACAATTCTATTCCAATAGAATAGAACTGTCCTAGCTGTACAACTAAATTGGGCTTGCATTTTAAATACTTTACTGGCCATTCAACATGCCATTAGCTAGTTCACAGAAAATATTGCCAAAGAATGCTTTAAAGCGTTCAATGTGGATGTTTTAAAAGTTTGTAATATGTCACAAACAAATTTTAGAATAAAGATATAATGCTGGATCATTCTAAATGTCCATGTTGTGCATTCTGATTCCCTCAGTGGTGAAACAGATGCCTTCCGGGATTCCATGCAAACCTTGCTTGTTTTTCCTCCCAAAAAATGGAGGAGCTCTGTATAACCAACGTGGCTGATGGATATTGAAAGACCTATTCCCCACCTAATTTATTTAATCCATGAATTTGCATTCAGCAATAGTACAAAGGAAAGTAGATGGACTATTTGCTTAAAAAAATAACAAAAAGGGCCAGAGCAGTGGTCATCAATCAAGCAGAACATGGCCATTAATCATACAATATGCTGTGGATCATCTAACCTAAATTCAATTGTTCATCACAATTTGAGAAGACTTACTGAATTAATGGAGATTTGGTAAATCACCAGTTATGCAAGTTCCATTGATTTAGTAGATCAACTCTACTTAAAGCATATTGCTAATGGGATTTAGGTGTATGAATTTTTCCCAAACCCACATCAGAAAATGGAATAATTTCAGAGCTATATTAGCTCCAGATATCTATATACTGCTTCCTGCAAGTGATATAAAACGGTTACTGTTTAATGATCCACAACTACAGGGAAGAGCTGCCATCAGAAAGCATACTTGGGAACAAGTATGCAAAAGGCTTTTTTGCCACCTTTGAGAGTGACTGAAAGAGAGAAGGCATGAGCTTTCATAGACTTGACTCTATTTCCTCAGGTGTATAAGGTGGAGTGGAAAGTCCAGGAATGGACTTACACAAGCAGGCTGTGTGAGAGAATATGATTCCCCCGCCCATAGAAATGAGGGGAAAAAATGTGGCTCTGGAGATGAGGTGAGAAGTTCAGTTTTAACAATGAGTGACAAGGCAGGAGGAATGATGTTGCCCACCACTGTATTATATGATTGTTCCACATTGCATTAGATTATTGGAAAAGGCTATTTGGTATCAGAGTTTAGTAACATCTTTCTGCATTTGGCATGTGTGGAATTTCTGTACATTCAATATGCATTAGATATGAAGAGGTATTTTTCTTTTTCCCTTTGAATGGTCTGAAATACAGCCAGGTGCAGTAAGAGGGAAATAATGGCTGAACATGCTATAAGATTTCAGGAGCAGATAAGTCCCCCTGTATAGTATATAGTAGTATGTTCGTATTTCATTTGCATGTAGAAATGCATCTGAGCGAATATATATATCGATATATATAGCTTAAGGAGAGAATCTAAAATTATCTTCCTAAAAGCATAACAGTAGACTAACAAGAGAGGATGAAAGAGAGGTTGCAGGGGGTTTTTGACTGGAATACAGGGTTGTTGCTTTTTATTGATATGCCCTGGGAAATGTATTAAGAATGGAAAGGTTTGATATTCTTACTTTTGTTGCCATGAAGATTTACATTGGATTTATTTTGTTATGTTATATTTTCAGTGTTGTGCAATAGAATGTAAGCATGCTGTTATGAATCAAAGTATCAGAAGATCTGGCACATGGATGCTCTATTTATAAAGTATGTTTATGTGTTTGTTTAGTGAAATAAGGATGACAGAGATTTGCTTCTGTGCATGCTGCAAGAATCTCTACCCCACAGAGAAATACAAAGTAACACATAATTTTGTTTGAGGCTTTCAAGTGTTATCATTGGAGTACCTTTTTGAGTTCATTTGAGTGACATGAAAAATTGCCTGACTTGCCTTGCCTCCTGCAACATCCAAGATATAGACATCTGAAAAGAGTAATGAATCTCATGTTGTCTTGAACTCTCTGTTGGAGGCATACTTTTCTACAGCTGTTTCTTTTTATAGCACTGATCAAGATATCTGACTGGACAGGACGTCTGCATTTAAAAATGTCTCTCTCAAAAAAAACCAAAGACTACGGTCTATTCTGTCTCTTCTATTTCTCTAATGAGTAATACAATTTGGCTAGAAAGCAGCATTTGATGAAGTTTAGGAAACCTGTGGGAAAGTTATTCTTTTGTATAAGTAAATACAATGATTATTGGTAGTCCTTCAAAAAAGAAATTAGGGTAATTATTAGGGAGTGCTTTGGATTTGGACATTTCATAAATATATAATTAAATTAGGCTGTGGAAGATTTCTCAGTCAGGGTGATAGCCCTCCTAAGGAGGCTGAGTCAGTCTGAACACTCTTGAAAATTTTGGTCCCCAAACTGTGCAACAAAAATTTCAGTCTCCAAACTGTGTGGAGAGGAGCCTCTTTGTTGGCCTCTATGAAGGGAGACCAGAGGTCTTTGTGCTTGGCGTGACTGGCCAAGGGGTAGCACGCAAAGGGGGCAATTGTAGAAGTTATTTAAGACTTTGTGTGATATTTTCAGTGAATTTCAACAACCCACCCATCCACTCACAGTGCAGTGTGAGCTTTGCTGGTCATCTAGGGGCTGACTGGGAATACCTGGGGTTTTTCACCTACCTCATCCTTTATCTGTTGGGATTTGGACAATTGGATTGAGATTGTGTCAATAAATAGGTCTTCTTGGCAGGTAACAGGGGAGAAGATATTAGTGTCCACCTTGGCACAGCCTTGTGGTGGAGTGTGACGTTGAACACTTTCATGGCCAGTATCCATAATTTTTTGTGGGTTTTCTGGGCTATGTGGTCATGTTCTAGAAGAGTTTCTTCCATTGTGGTGGAGGTTTGGCGTTTGGAACTGTTTCCATGGGGCATGGGACTGGGATGTGTCAGAAGGAGTCTGCTTTGGAGCTGATCTGGGGTATACACTCTCTTAAAAAGTCTTGAGAGGGAACTTGAGGGGCTTGAGAGGGAGCCCTCCAGGTTTGGCCTTCCAAAGATGACAATCAAATATAACAATCCAGCTAATGGTCATTTTTCTTATTATTTCATGGTTGGGCAACAGTGCTAGCAATTTGGATTCAAATAGATCCAGAGACTCAAACAGTGTATTTCCAAAGCTGATGTGTTTCTTCCCAAATTTTCCACAGGTACAAGGAATACAATAAGGTGGAGAAAGGGGAATGGGACATGGAATACTTTATTGGCATTGCCAGGAATCTCCAGTGTAGTAGTTTTGGGCAGGATTGAGGTCAAAAACATTTTTAATAACAACAACAACAACAGCAACACAAACCAGAATGTCTGGGGGTTTGTTTGTTTGTTTGTTGCTGCTTCTTCTTCTTCTTCTTCTTCTTCTTCTTCTTCTTCTTCTTCTTCTTCTTCTGGTCTAAAACTTTTGTTTGTTTTAAACAGGTTTTTTGCATCATTATTTTAATGAAAAAAATTTAAACCAATTATTATATCAGTGCTGTGAAACTTTATTTTGTCTATTAGAAAGCCTGATCAACTATATTTTAATGTTTTCTAACATTAGGCTCTGGTATGATTTATATCTTAAACTTTAAACATATTGACAAGTTGGTGGCCTATATATAGAAATATGCCAATATAGGACTAAATCAGAAAATTAAGTAGAAAAATGCATTAGCTTAAATAATAATTGTTCTTTAAAAAGTGGTCTTTTAAAGCAAATTGTTTTGGTTGAACTTATGTTAATTGAAGGATTTGTTTCAGCATGCCATTTATTTTATTTTATAATAAAGTGATTATAAAGAAGCAACTAACACTGGATACGTGCCTAAGAATAAAAAAACTGCCATAAACTATTAAAGCTAAAATGTTTAAATGTAAGAGCTTATCTCATTGCTGAAAAAGAGTGACTTACCACTGCCAAATTAAATTCTAATTTGGGCTGCATCCTGATACTATCACATGTGTTTTGCCACTGATGCCGCTGGGCAGGTACATCCCGGGTAACTTCCAGATAGAATCTGAGCTCAGCCAGCCTCTTTTCAAAGCCGTGAGCTTCATGGCTTTGCAAATAGGCTAGCTGAACTTAGATTATAGCTGGATGTTACCTGAGATGCACCTGCCCAGCAGCATCAGTGGCTAAACACATGCAATAGTATCCTGATGCAGCCCAAATTAGAATTCAATTTGGCAGCAGTAAGTCACTTTTTTTAAGCTGTGCGATAAGCTCCACAGTCTTTGTTTCAGTGAGAAGACTGCAAAATAGTAATATTATCCAGAGTCTCTCCCTCTCTTTCTCTCTTTGTAAATGAATAATCGATTTAAAAAACACGACTGGTTTTTTGTTTCTTTGTTTAAAGGCTTTCTGTTTAAACCAGCCTACTCTGCTTTGGGGAAGGAATGCTGAAGCTGTGTCATAACTAGCTTAGTGTCCAGTGCTAGTTTTTAGTATTCCTTTCCCAGAACACAACTGTTAAAACTGTTGTGAAGTTTGTTCCACCTTGAAGGCTGAAGAATTATGTGTCTACTTAGAAAATATGGAATGTCCTTCAGCCTCTGCCCATTCCTCTTCACCTGGTTTAAGTTCTTCTTTCCTAAAAACATGTAAAAAAAAAAAAGATAAGTCTGTAGGGGGAAAAACCCAAAATACTCAGTACATCGGTTGATTTTATTTTTTATTAACTTTAGATGCTACACTTGATCATTTTTAGATATCATGTATATTATTTCTGTTTTGAAGATGTAAATGTCTTAGTTAATGGTTACTTCTTGCACTTGATGGGGGTAATGTCCATTGGAGGCAATCAAAACATAGTTCATCTAATTTTAAATTATCTGAAGAATCAGTTACACATGAGTGTAATGCATGGTGATAGAATGCATAATCGAAAAGGAGTACTGTCTTTGAAGTTGACATTTCTTTTATGCAAAGTGATTGCAACTGTAGATATGATGTACATGGCATATTGTGCAAAGTGAACACTTAATTATAATGAGAAATTCCAGTTGAATATTTCTGGCTGATTAATAATTTATCATCAGATAAAATGCCATTTACTAATTTGAATTTTGATGTAAACAGTATGGTGACTACTGAAGAAAAAATCTATAATGCTCTCACGTTTACCATGTGTTTTTGCATGTTAGGTACAGATCAATGTTCTGTGTATGGAATATTCTGCATTGAAGTCACTGCCACATTTCAGGGGCAAAAGCGGGAGGAACAAGTGTCTGTGTTCATTATGTATAAACCATATAACCTTAATTCTTATTTTAGGAACACAGTAATAATATCCTGGTTTAATATGCACATACACTTGTAGAAAAGACAGAAGTTAAATTGGAGGTCAGTAGGAAGAAAATGTCAGTAGGAACCCATGAGTAGGCAGCTACAGCTTTGAATGGCACTGCAAAACTCATAGTTTGTACTATAAAATAATTGAAAAAACTGTGGCATGGGTTTTAAAGCAATTGTACCAAGTTAGATTTTGAGGTGACCAGTAAGGCCCCACATTAGTTACACAGTTTGAGGTGGTGCTGCAAAACATTTCTGGCATAGGTTTTGAATGAATCAGATATACTAGAGTTGGGTTGGGTAGGTAAGCTTTTGGCATAGGCGGGGAAGTATCAGATAATGTTGGATTGGTTCAGCCCAACACTGGGTAGGCCAGCTGCATAGTTTAGGGTAGTGCTATGCAATGCAGAGGCAGTGCTAAACACACACACACACACACACACACACACACAATGGCAAGTAATTGCAAAACTGGCATAGGTTTGGAGTGAATCATATAGTGCTGGATTTGGGGTAGTAAGTATGACTTTACTCTTGGCATTCTTTTTTATTTTATTTTTTTTCCTAACATGTGTGTGAAAATATTACTATGAAAGTTTTCTATTGCCCAATGGGAGAGAATGGCTCACTCCATTTTATTTCCTTTGTAACCCCTTGCCTTGAGGATGAAAGTCCTCTGATTTTCTGCAGAAATATGGTCTTTCCTATATTCTTGCCCCCTCCTCACAGTTTTGCATGTACAGAAACAGTATGAATGTGCCCCAGTAGTAACTTCATAACTTTTGCATAATATGCTTGCACACACAACCTATCTTAACTGTTAGGTGCTCACACCAGGACGATAGGCAGAGCCTTGGAGGCTTATGCAATTTTATTGTCAGATTCATCATGTGTGTTATATGATCCTAGATGTAACAAACAGGCACATTTTAATCTATCATTTCATTATTTATTTCAGGCTTTTATACTGCACCCTTAAACCAAAAAGTTCCAACAAATAATTAATTGAAATCAGAGATAAAAATTGTATGATTCTTTGGATATGTGCTGACACCACAGCTTCTCACATGTCCATTATAACCTTCATAGGCATTAATGCACCATTCCAGCACTACATTCTCAGGAAATGTCTGTGTATAATGTTTTTCAGTGACCATAATACTGCAAGGCAGATTTGTTTTCATTTCCTTTATAATTTTTGTATCAGGATATCAGACGATAACTTGATAGTGAAATATATGCCTGGAATTTTCATTCTTTCCATTCCATTTCACCCTTTCTGGTCAATCTTCCTTTTGCATCAGTGCTCATATCTGGAATCACTGAACAGTCTTGCAATGATGGTAAACTAGGACTTGTCTTGTGCTGTGATATTTCACAAATAAGTAAATATATTGCACATATTGTATGATACTATTATAATATTGTACAAAGTAGTACAAAGTAGTACACAGCCCTTGCTATCTACTGGGGTTTGGTTCCAGGAACCCCATGGATACCAAAATCTATGGATGCTCAAATCCCATTACATACAGTGGGATAGTTAAATTGTACACCTTACATAAAATGGCAAAATCAAGATTTGTTTTTTTTTTTTTTTTGAATTTATATCTTTTTGGAATATTATTAAGCTGTGGGTGCTTGAATCCATGGATAAAAATCCATGGATATGGAGGGCTGACTGTATGCATATTGCAAGTGACACAACAAGTATACAATCTTAATGCAGAACTTTGACACTCATAGGGCACTTATAGGAGGCAGATGTGCATAAAGGCAATAAAGTAAGCTTACTGGAATCTTTCAATTATCATTTTAATATCTCACTCCTTTGGAGCTTCAGACAAATTTAATTTAAATTTTGGCATCATTATTAGTTCTTCTTCCCAAAGTGTTTCTTTAATGCATTCTATAATAAATGACTTTAAAATTATGCAGTCTCCTGTAACTTTCAAATATTGTTCCAAATCTGACCTACCAGTCCCAACCCCATAGGTTATTTTATATGGAAATTTCAAATAAGACACTTGCTGATTCACAGAGGTACTGAGTGCATATGTGGAGGTTCAACATATTATAATAAATCCTGACATGGTGCATTTGATTATTATCTTCATTATACAGGTAGTCTGTGATTGTGTCATATATAACTTGTTTCTTAGTGGTTTCAAGGAATATTTAGAGATGGTTTTACCAACTGCTTTCTCTGAAATAAGTGCTACAGGATCTTGTTGGTGGTCTACTGATCCATACCCCTTTCTTTTGGTTCATGTGGGAACCAATGATACTGCAAGGCACAGCCTTCAGAATATCATAAGGAATTATGAGGTTCTGGGAAGGAAGCTGAAAGAGATGGATGCACAGGTTGTCTTCTCATCTCTTCTTCCGGTAGAAGGGCATGGTCCAGGAAGGGAGAGGAAAATAGCAGAGGTGAATAACTGGCTCCGTAGATGGTGCCGCCAAGAACAGTTTGGATTCTTGGATCATGGGCTGCGGTTCCATGAGGAGGGACTTCTGACAAAGGATGGGCTGCATCTCACGCCAGTTGGCAAAAACGTTTTTGCCAACAGTCTGAAGAATCTGATCAGGAGGGCTTTAAACTGAGTTATGTGGGGAAGGGAGACAGCATTCTGGAAGGCAAAAGGGCTGGAGAGAATAGTCAAAGTGGCATAGAGGGAACAAAGCAAACAGTGCAAGGACCCAACAGTAGGAGGCAAAAAAACGTGCAAAAGCAGCAAGTAAAGAGGACACATGTTCTTAGATGTCTCTACACTAATGCACAGAGTATGGGAAATAAGCAGGATGAACTTGAACTTCTATCACAACAAAGCAAATATGATATAATAGGCATCACTGAAACCTGGTGGGATGAGTCTCATGATTGGAATGTAGAAATAGAGGGATATAACCTTTTTAAGAGAAACAGGCCAAACAGGAAAGGAGGAGGAATAGCATATGTCAGGGATATTTATACCAGCGAAGAGATCCAGGAAGTCAATACTGGAAACCAGGTGGAGAGCATCTGGATAAAAAATAAAGGAGAGGGAAATAACAGGGATGTTACTGTGGGAGTCTACTACAGACCCCCGACTCAGGCAAAGGAACTGGATAATGCCTTTCTAGAACAGATAATCACATACTCAGAAAGGAGAGATGTAGTAGTGATGGGTGACTTCAACTATCCTGATATTTGCTGGAAGTCAAACTCAGCCAAATCCTCAAGGTCTAGCAAATTCCTCACTTGCCTGGAAGACAATTTCATTGTCCAAAAGGTGGAAGAGGCAACAAGGGACCAGCCATTTTAGATCTTATCTTAACCAACAGGGAAGACCTAGTTGATGGGGTGCAAGTGGTTGGATCCTTAGGTGGAAGTGACCATGATCTCCTGGAGTTTGTAATACAGTGGAAGGGAGAAGCCAGGCATAGTCAGACACGCACTCTAGACTTTAGGAGAGCTGATTTCAACAAACTTAGAGAAATACTGGGGGTGATCCCATGGTCAGGAATACTAAAAGAGAAGGGAGTTCAAGACGGATGGGAGTTTCTCAAAAAGGAGATACTGAAGGCACAATTTCAAACAGTTCCAATGAGGAAGAAAAATGGGAGGTGTCTCAAGAAGCCAGGATAGATGACTAAGGAACTTTCAACTGAGCTAAGTTTTAAAAAGAACATGTATAAGAAATGGAAAAACGGGGAAATCACCAAAGATGAATTCAAACAAATAGCAAGCATGTGTAGGGATAAAGTCAGAAAAGCTAAAGTGCAGAATGAACTCAGGCTTGCTAGAGAGGTTAAGAACAATAAAAAGGGCTTTTTTGGATATGTCCGCAGCAAAAGGAAGAAGGAAACGGTTGGGCCACTGTGTGCAGAAGATGGCAAAATGCTCACAGGGCACAGAGAAAAGGCAGAATTACTCAACACCTTCTTTGTTTCAGTCTTCTCAGAAAGGGCAAAGGGTGCTGATCCTAAGGATAATGGAGCAGAATACAGAATAGGGGAATTTCAGCACAGAATAAGTAAAGAGATAGTACAGGAATACCTGGTTCACCTAAATGAATATAAATCTCCAGGACCAGATGAACTACATCCTAGAGTATTAAAAGAACTGGCAAATGTAATATCGGAACCATTGGCAATAATCTTTGAGAACTCCTGGAGAACAGGAGAAGTCCCAGCAGACGGGAGGAGGGCAAACGTCCCCATCTTCAAAAAGGGAAAAAAAAAAAGAGGATCCCAACAATTATCGTCCAGTTAGTCTGACATCAATTCCAGGAAAGATTCTAGAGCAGATCATTAAGCAGAGAGTCTGTGAACATTTAGAGGCCAATGCCATAATCACAAAAAGTCAACATGGGTTTCAGAGAAACAAGTCATGTCAAACAAATCGGATCTCTTTTTTTGATAAAATTACCAGCTTGGTAGATGAAGGGAATGCTGTGGATATAGTATACCTCGATTTCAGTAAGGCCTTTGACAAGGTTCCCCATGACATTCTTGCAAACAAGCTTGCAAAATGTGGGATAGACAAGTTAACTGTTACATGGATTTGTGATTGGTTGACCGGCTGAACTCAAAGGCTGCTCAACAATGGCTCCTTTTCATCCTGGAGAGAAGTGACAAGTGGGGTGCCACAGGGTTCTGTCCTGGGCCCAGCGCTATTCAACATCTTTATTAATGATTTGGATGACAGAATTGGGGGCATACTTATCAAATTTGCAGATGTCACTAAACTAGGAGGAGTAGCTAATACCCCAGAGGACAGGATCAAAATTCAAAATTACCTGAATAGACTAGAAAGCTGGGCCAATGCTAACAAGATGAAATTCAACACAGAGAAATGTAAGGTTCTGCACTTAGGGAGGAAAAATGAAATGCACAGATATAAAATGGGGGACACCTGGCTGAATGAAACCACGTGTGAAAGGGATCTAGGAGTCCAAGTAGACCATAAGCTGAACATGAGTCAACAGTGCGATGCGGCAGCTAAAAAGGCCAATGCAATGTTAGGCTGCATCAATAGAAGTATAGTGTCTAGATCAAGGGGAGTAATAGTGCCACTCTATTCTGCTTTGGTCAGACCCCACCTGGAATACTGTGTCCAGTTCTGGGCACCACAATTCAAAAAAGATGTGGAGAAACTGGAGCATGTCCAAAGGAGGGCAACTAAGATGGTGAAGGGTCTGGAAACCATGCCCGATGAGGAATGCCTTAGGGAACTGGAGGTGTTTAGCCTAGAGAAGAGAAGGTTAAGAGGTGATATGATAGCCCTGTTTAAATATTTGAAGGGATGTCATATTGAGGAGAGAGCAAGCTTGTTTTCTGCTGCTCCAGAGAATAGGACTCTGAACAATGGATGCAAGCTGCAGGAAAAGAGATTCTACCTCAACATTAGGAGGAACTTCCTGACAGTAAGGGCTGTTCGACAGTGGAACACACTCCCTCGGAGTGTGGTGGAGTCTCCTTCCTTAGAGGTCTTTAAGCAGAGGCTCGATGGCCATCTGTTGGGGATGCTTTGATTTCGAGTTCCTGCATGGCAGGGGATTTGACTGGATGGCCCTTGTGGTCTCTTCCAACTCTATGATTCTATGATTCTATGATTCTACCCATTAAACTCAGCTTTTTACTGTCTCTTCCTAGATGAGTATGTGAAAGAAAAAAGTATGCCAATATGCATATTTGTCTGTGCGTATATACACATTACTCTTACTTAGTAACAGAATACACTTATGATATGTATATATTAATAATTTGCTGATAGTGACAGTAGAAATGTGCAGAGTGTTTTCCTCATCCTCACTGATACTTTCATTCTGTTGATACAGAATCTAACAGTGCTGTCCTTGAAAGCAAAACACAGATATTTGTGTGATACACTTTTGCAAGAATTATTTTGAAAAGAACAATAACAACCAATCTAGCTGTTCTCTTTGCAGGTGTATGTGCTAGGAAAGGCTGTTTTCTGTTTTTCAGTCTTTACTAACCAGACAAGGCTAGCTTTTTCAGCTGCAACAGAGACTACCCCCACAATGTTATTGCCTGTCTCCTAACTCCACTGACCCTCAGTGATATACTAATCTGTATAAACACAGATGTGTACATAAATGTGTTGGCCTTTGGTATCTGCTGGAGTTTAATTCCAGGACTTTCTGTGGATACCAAAATCCACAGTTTCTGGAGCAGCAGAAAGCAAGCTTGCTCCTTCCTCTATATGAAATAATAATAATAATAATAATAATAATAATAATAAATAAAATTTATTTCTAGCCTGCCCAATCACAAAGAATCCGGGCGGGTTACAACAATAAAATACACCAAAGTTACAATAAAATCAAACCCTAAATCCCCCCCGCCCCCCAATCCCAGTACTAAAATGGAAATTAAACAGTAATAGTATAAAATATTAAAAGCATTAAAAACATAAAGACATTAAAAACATTCTACAAAGGCAGAGAAGCAAGCAGGGAAGAATAGGTGGTTGAGGGGGCAGATATCTCTATATCTGGGGAGGGTGGCTAAGTTGGAAAGGCCTGCCGGAAGAGACCCGACTTGAGTGCTTTCTTAAAAGCTGTCAGAGTGGAGATGTGACAGATCTCCTTCGGCAGGTTGTTCCATAATTTTGGAGCAGTAGTAGAAAAGGCCCTCTGGGAAACTGATGTTATCCTAGATTTTTTTGGCTGTAATAAATTTCTTCCTGAGGACCTTAGAGTGCGGGATGGACAATAGGGATGAAGGCATTCCCTCAAGTATTCTGGGCCCAAGCCATGTAGGGCTTTAAAGGTAATCACCAACACCTTGTACTCTGCCCGGAAACTAACAGGCAGCCAGTGTAGGGACTTCAAGACCAGTGTTATATGGTCATTCCTAGAACTTCCTGTAATCAATCTGGCCGCCATGTTTTGTACCAACTGAAGTTTCCGAATTTGGCACAAGGGTACCCCATGTAGAGTGCATTACGGAAGTCCAATCGAGAGGTTACCAGTGCATGTACTACTGTTTCTAGGTCCCTCCACTCCAGGAAGGGGCACAGTTGGCATATCAGATAAAGCTGATAACAGGTGCTCTTGACTGTTGCATCCACCTGGGCTGTCAGATGGAGCGACAAGTCAAGGAGCACTCCCAAGCTGCAGACAGAATCCTTCAGGGGAAGTGTGACCCCATCCAGAACTGGCTGACCCAACTCCATTCCTGCATTCAGGGTTCCTATAGCAAGTACCTCCATCTTACCTGGATTCAGCTTGAGTCGGTTTTCCCTCATCCAGTCCATTACCGCCCCAAGACAGGCATTCAGAAGAGAGATGCCATCCTTAGTCACTGCTTCAGTCTGAGACATAGAGAAATATAACTGGGTGTCATAAGCATACTAATAACATCCCACCCCATTTCTCAGGATGTAAATGTTAAACAGCATTGGGGACAGAATCGCTCATTGAGAGACACCCGATTTGAGCTCCCTTTTGGCTGAACTACTGTCCCCAAGTGACACCATCTGGAACCTGCCCAAGAAGTAGGACCAGAACCACTGCAATGCAGTGCCACCAATACCCAGCTCTCTCAGTTATTCCAGAAGGATACCATGGTCGATGGTATCAAATGCCACTGAAATGTCCAAGAGTACCAACAGGGTCACTCTTCCCCTGTTGATGCCCAGATAGAGATCATCGACTAAGGCGACCATGACAGTCTCCACTCCGTATCCTGTCCTGAATCCATTTTGAAATGGATCCAGAAAATCCATTTCCTCCAAGACTGCTTGTAGTTGATTGGAGACCGCTCTCTCGATCACCTTGCTCAGGAAAGGTAACAATGAGACTGGTCTATAATTGTTTCTATCCAGGGGGTCCAGGGAAGGCTTTTTTAAGAGTGGCCTAACTACTCCCTCCTTGAGACAGGGAGGCAGGGAGCCTTCCCTGAGGGATGGGTTAATTATGTTTTTCAGCATCCCCATAATTTTATCTCCCCCCTGGATAGCCAACCAAGTTGGGCAAGGGTCTAGAGGGCAAGTCGTCTTTTTCAAACTACTAAGAAGCTTGTCCACATCCTCAGTACTTACCAACTCAAATTGATCCAGTCTAACAGTAATGGCAGAGGCACTAGATGCCACTCTAGTTGCCTCTGTCCTCAAATTGGCATCCAAATCAGCTCTTATCTGAGAGATTTTATCTGCAAAATGATTGTTAAAAGCATCACAGCAGGCTTTAGTAGAATCTAATAAAGGGTTCTGGGTAGGAGGTAGTTGGGTTAGGTTCCTCACTACCCCGAACAGCTCAACTGGACGAGATTTTGTAGACATCCCTTCAGATATTTAAACAGGGCTATCATATTGCCTCTTAACCTTCTCTTCTCCAGGCTAAACATACCCAGCTCCCTAAGTCTTTCCGCATAGGGCATGGTTTCCAGACCCTTCACCATTTTAGTTGCCCTCCTTTGGACACACCCCAGTTTCTCCACATCCTTTTTGAATTGTGGTACCCAAAGTGGACGCAGTATTCCAGGTGAGGCCTGACCAAAGAAGAATACCGCTGGTAAGCGGGTTCTTTTTTGTCCTTCCAGAGGCTGTGGCCTCTGGTTGCTGTAGCCTCCATCCGGGGCAAAAACGGGAGGCATTGAGCTGCCCATCTGTCAAGCCCCTATGTCTTATCATCTTGGCTTCTAGGGATATTTCTGGTTTTATCTGCTCTAGGACCCATTAGTTTGTCTTTTTGGCTGTCCATTGGATCCTCAGCACTCTTCTCCAGCACTATATCTCAGATGAATTGATTTTCCTCCTGTCTTCTTTCTTGACTGTCCAGCTCTCACATCCATACATGGTAATAGGGAGTACAATGGCTTGTATTATTCTGATTTTTGTGCTGAGTTGTATGTCTTTGCTTTTTAGGATTGTTTCTAGTTGTTTCATAGCCACCCTCCCCATTCTTAATCTTCTGATTTACTGGCTGCAGTCCCCGTTCCGATCAATGTTTGATCCCAGATATGAGAACTCTTTTACTGTTTCTATTTCCTCATTGTCTAGTTTGAATGTCTATAAGTTCTCTGTGGTCATTTTTTATGTTTAACAGTAAGCATGCCTTTGTGCTTTCTTCTTTGATCTTCCTTAGAAGTTGTTTCAGGTCTGTGAGGTTTTCTGTTAGTATTATGGTGTTGTCAGCATATCTCAGATTGTTGATATTTCTACCTCCTATTTTCACTCTTTCCTCTTTCATGTCCACACCTATTTTCCTTACAATATGTTTCTGGATAGTATATGGAAATAAAAGTGCTTATCCATTTGTATTGTGTCTTTCAACATAAATGTAGCACTGAAGAACTTTAGTTCATCCCATGAAACCATTTGAATACATGTTGGATATTAACACCATGAGGGCCCATTAAAACAAGTCAGATGATATTCTAATGATTAAACATCCTGTTTTGAATTAACAGAAGACGGAATACCCATGGGAAAGAAATACTAGAACTCCATCCAACACTGTTACCAGAAAATCGCTGTTTTAATATTAATATTATGTTGTTGTTTTTAATGGGTGAATTTTTCTCTCTTTTAAATTGTATTGTATTTAATTCTCTTTTGGGGGGTGTCTCTCTTTTTATCCAGATAATGTTTTATTTAAATCTATTTTATTCCATGTAAGCCACCTTGATTGCCCAGGCAGAAAGGTGGGATATAAAAATAAAGTTGTTATTATTATTATTATTATTATTATTAAACTATGACACTTTTTAATCCAACTTCTGTGACACCCAAGCTAAAACTTAAACTAGAATGATGGAAGCCATCAGAAATTCTAAATATCTTGATCTATGCACATGCTGAGAAATATTTAAATAAGCAATCTGAAATATAGTCCTGTACTAGAAACTTTTCTTCTAAAGACAAACTGCTCCTCCAGCAGCTGAAACTGATGAAGCAAAAAATCTTTACTAGCATCTAGGTTTCCTACTAGTATTGTGATCTCACTTGCTTGCAGTAATATGTTTGCAAAATCACATTTTAAAAAGTCAGTTCTGGGCCACTTTCAGGCTGTTAGAATACAGGATTCCCCTGCCCTTGAACCCCATTTCCATGCTAATGCAAACCAATGATACTTACTATTAGTGATTAATAAAATGAGGTACTTTAGTGTTTGGAACAATATGAAGAAGCATCATGTTAGCATTTTATAAAGGGCAAATGTGCAGTTCAGAATTGGAAGCAAATATTTTATTAATAAACCAGAAAACTAATTTTAAAAGATTGCCACCTAATACTTGAAGTGATACTCTAAAGAAAATTTAAATAAGAGCTCTTCTGAATAATAAACATATGACATTTAAACATTCTGAAAATTTATTTTAATGTTCACTTGTGGCAATCACTTCTTGCTATGAGAGATTTGCTGATGATTGTAAAAAGAAGCAGTCTGGAAGTGTTTCTCATTGATTGACAGATCAAAGAGTGACATGTCTCATCCATCAGCACTTCATCAGGATAGCTATATCTGTTACATTGATATGTGTCACAGCAGGGGTGCCCTGGGAAGAAAAGCCTCTGTGCCACATAGGAGGAACTGGCATCCAATACTCTAGAGCTGCCTGAGGCCTCATTTGTAGGCTGCTTGGCTAGTAGCTGCTGCCTTAGTTGCCTGGTTAGATATGGACAGATTGGTAGTGGAGATTGGCTATTTATAAAATGAGAAATTGCCAAAAGGTACACACACACACAGAGGTGCATTTTCATCTTGTATGATTGAGCCACGCTTCCCATTTTGCTAGTGATGTTGCCCTCACCTAGTTCTAACCCTTTTTGTACACTTTTATGGGGATTCAGCCAGCAGTAGTTGACCACTGGCATGGTGTAATTACTAGTGTAGTTTCACTGCATTATTATTTGTCAGTGCACAACTATTGAAGAGTAATACTATCCCTGTTCAGGAGGCCTCAGAATAGGCTGATGCTGTGTGTGTGTGTTTGAGAGAGAGAGAGAGAGAGAGAGAGAGAGATATCACACGAACCATTACAATACCTACACGTCAAATTGTCAATTGTCAAGGCCTCATGCTAGATGGATGGACTCTATTAGGGAAGTCACATGTATGAGTTTGCAAGACCTAACCAGAGCAGTGGAAGATGGGGATGTCTCATCCACAGGGTCACCATGGGCTGAAATTGACTTGAGGGCAGTTAATAACAACAACAGCAACAACAACAACATCAAAGTTTCACAGTCCTGAAAAGGGACAGGATTACTTCAAAGACAGTAATCATGTTTACCCTGTATTCTTTCACATATATTCATAGATACTGTTGCACTTTGAGAATACTGTATCTCTGTATAAGGACATGATCACATGAGGCTTTTAAAACTGAAATTAAAGCTGGAGCATAAAATCTTTGGCCATACGTATTGCATGACATTGTCTCTCTCTTGTTGCTGCTTTGCCTTTAAAATGTTGGTAAGCATCATTTTTCATTGACAGGAAAATGTACCAGTGAGATCCCAATATCACTGCTTTCTCCCCCCCCTCCTATTTCTTTTCTTTCTTATTTTAAAAATCAGATCATCTCACCATATCTCTGCAATTGCATTAAAAAAAAATTAAAAACCCAAAGGCTCACTGGACATAAGGCAGGGCCATTATTCACAAAAACAACACTGTCATGCTATTCCAGAGAATAATAAGAAATGGCCTCCAAATGGTATGCTTTCATTTCCTTAAATAACACAATTTTGACAAGACAGGATGCTCATTTTATAATGTTCTGCTAGGAGCTGGAATGATTCAGTGAAGCTGATTGGTGTGAGACTAAATTATTTTTTATTATTATATTTATTTTATATCCTGCCCTTTTCCCAAAGCTGACTAAGGGTGGCTTACGAGATTAAAACAGTACAATTAAAAACATAGAAAAGTGTATATTAAAATAGAATTAAATTGTTACAATATTAAAATCGATTGCATGTAAAAGAATAATATATAGTTTAAAAGATAAAAGTGTTTAAAATACATTTAAAAGAATACAGCACCCAACCTGTTCTTTAAAAACCTTCTGTTTCAAATGCCTGTCTGAAAGGGAAGGTCTTAGCCTGCTGGTGGAAGGACAACAAAGAGGGGGGGCACTTTCTTTTCCCTGGGAAAGGAGTTCCGGAGTCTAGGGGCAGCCACAGAAAAGGATCTCAGAGCCCGAGCCGACTCATACAGGGAGATATGGTCTTCCAAATAGCTCAGCTATCCCATTGTGCTCTTGAGTTACTGTGTCAGTGGAGTTGTTGGACTCTTTTACACGGGAGGAATGTCTCTTTACTGCGAATTGAGCCAATTCGATTTCCTGTGAATTCACTTGTTTAGCAAATTCACAGGAATTTCCGTTGCGTTCGGAGTGCGTTCAGAGTAATGTTCCATTTCCCGAAAATGACCCCCTTTGCCCGAAATTGCATGCGAAGCTTTAATTTGCAATAACGGAAAACCCATGATTATGTTCGGAATGACTTCCCTTTTGCCGAAATTGTGTGCGAAGCTTTAATTCGCAATAACATCAAACCCCATGATTGCGTTCGGATTACCATTAAATTATATTTCCAATTCCGATGTCTGAAAGAGTCCGTTGTGAAGAGTGAGGGCTTAACTCTATACATGGCAAGAGGAAGACAAGATGCACCTCCAAGAACAGGAGTGTGTTTTAGTCTTAGTAACATGGCAAGACATACTCCATGAATTTAAATAGATGATTAATACCTTTAAGGCAGGGATACAAATCCTGGTCTCCCTGGTTTCAAACCGCTAAACAATTCTGGTTTATTATATCATTTTTAATTATTGCATTTAATTATTGCATTATATGAGGCATATGTGTGTGTGTGCATATGGCATTTGCAACTTCATTTTATGTATTGCTTATTGATATTAATGCACATGTATTGTACTCACGCCTTTTTCTTTTATCAGCCCTTGAAAAAGGCCTACAAATACTTCATCGCAAAAAATGGGCTAATTTTTGGAATAAACCTCTTTTCAAAAAATATATATCCTGGGACTGTTGGGTTTTTTTAAAAAATATCAGATTTATTAAATATTTCCAGCTTCTTTTGTAAATTAAAATTCTTTTAAAAAGAGAGAACAGCTACTATCACTTGTCATGGCTATAGGTTACTTCTCCTGTATCGATGTAATTATACTGTATCTGTCAACAACAGTTGTTTGCAAAAATTTGGAGGAAGATGCCACTTCACTCATGTTCTGCTTGTAAGGTTGCCATAAGCAGCTACTTGCCTATGGTAGGAACAGAATGATATGGTAGAGAGGTCTTTGATGTGATCCAGAAAGATTCTTATAATATTGATTCAGAAAAACTGCATATGTTACATATTTGGAAATCTTTAAAATTGCATGCTAATTCCATTTGAGTTGGATAGCCCCACATCCTTTTATATCATAACAGTAAGTATTCAATTCAGGCGAGATCAAAATTTGAGACCCAAACACTTAAAAATTAAAACATCACAATTAAGAGCCAACTGTGAACCTAGCTAAGTAGAAAATGTAATTGTATATAGTTCTCTGTGATACCATCAAAGGGTGTTTTGAATGATTTATAATGAATTGGCCTGTACGTAGTGAGAGGCATGAGAATTTCCATTTGACTTCATGAGTCATTTATTTTAATTAATGCTAGACAGGGAAAACACTGCACATTTCTGTTTTGTCGATGGTCAAATTAATAGCACTTAACAGATTTTACAACTCTCCCCAATTGAATTTTGTAAAGGATTAGTACTAATATGTATCTTCTTGTTACATATGCAACAACTAGTTTGCTTTATCAATTATTTCTTCATGTTGAATTAAAAGCTTCAAGAAATAGTCGTAGTGTATTACCTCCTCCCTAAAATGAATTATCTAATTTAAAGGTAGTCAGGAATAGGAGACCTGTACTTTTAATATGGCTTCTTTGGGAGGTGATGATTCTTGAAAAAATATCTCTCTCTCTCTCTCTCTCTCTCTCTCTCTCTCACACACACACACCTAACTGTGAGCCCTAAATCTGAACAGCATTTAAAGCCAGAAAAGTCTTGTTGCTCAGGTAAAGATCCAACTGAAAGTGAAGACTTTGATAGTTTTTATAGAAAGAAAAGTTTTATACATAAATGGTGGAGGCAAAGGCAGAAAGATTTTCTGTCAAATTGACCCAACATTGGCATGACCAGACCAGAGCTCAGAGCAGGAATCATAAAATCATAGACCCCTAGCTGTGGGAGGGCGATAGAGTCCAAACCACTACTCTATGCAGAAACCCCATCTAGAGCATCCCTATCTTTTGAGAGCTGTGTGTACACCAATAAACACATACAACTGGCTGGAGGAAAAAAGGCCACAACTTTATTGAATAAAACACATATCATGTGCAAGAAATCCATAGGGTTGGCCAAAAGCATAAGGTCTGGATCTGGACATCAGCAACACCCTGGTTGGTTGACGTACAGTTGCTTGCAGCTGCAAGCTTTGGGATGACGTAGGTGCCAAGTTCCGCCCTATTGTGCAGTTACACAACTGTGCTGCTTCCATTCGAATTGCAAGGCATCCTAGTCACCAGGTGTCAATTGACTGTGGCCCCTGCACTGGCCACGCTGAATCGCTCCTTACCTGGGTCATGAGGACTCCTGATCCAGTGCCAGAGGGCACTGAAAACTCCTAACCCCAGATCCAGGCCTATGCTACCGCCCCCAAATGAAAGTTGTGACAATCAACTCTCAAAACAGGGAGGGAGGGTGGGAGAGCCAGACTGGCAATGGCACTGGAGCGCGCCCGGCAAGGCCTTATATAGGCCTTGGGACCAGTGAGGATACCAGGAGGAAGCCCTCCAGCCAATGAGAGGGCGAGGCAGGCCTCAGGGAGCCAATTGAGGACTCCATGCCAGGCCCTGAGGAGCCTGGGAAATGTAGTCTCCTAAAAAATTGGCAGGCTCCATTCCTGCTCACCCCAGTGGCCAATCAACGCTCACAATGGCCTCTGGCGCCTTCTCACATGCGGCAATAGTGCCGGTCCACTTAGTTGGGCGGCACCATTTATCAAACATACAAACTAGCAATGAAAGTAGGCACGCAAGGGTTGCTAACACCAATAAATGTCATGTTGGTTTTCAGCAGCACAAAGGGAAAAGATAACTAATGACTCACTGCTAGGAATAAGGCAAGAATCCAAAAAGGGAGGCAACCAAAATGTTTCTGAGTTCTTATGAACACTGACCACACAAGCCCAAATCTTATTCACCATTCCATAATTAGTTCCAATGAAGCTGAATATAATTGCCTGAGCAAATTAATCCAAGTAATTAAATATTTCAGCAGTGTGACTATTTCTGGAATGGCTGACAATATAGGCTTGATCCCTTTTTATTTCTTTATAGAATGTAGATTGAGTAAAATAAGATAGATGGATGAATGGGCATGAATTCTCTGATGCAGAAAAGTATGCTGATTCCATTTCTCCTATATTTGTAGATACTGCTAGTAACATTTTTTTTATTTTCCAACTCTGTTTCCAGTGAAGGTAATCATTTTTAATATTATGTGTAGGACACAGCAGGTAGCTGTCTAGCCTTTTTTTGAAGATATCCAGAGAAGGATTGCCTCCTTAGGTAATTAGTTTCATTGCTAAACCACTCACTATAAAAAAGTTCTTTCTAATATTCAATTAATATCCTCCCTCCTGTAACTTAAGTCCATTAGACCTGGCCCTATAGTAACTGCCCTGGGGCAGAGCCCTGAGGCACTCCACTTGGGACTTCCTTCCAGTTTGAAGCACAGTTTGATGACTCTTACAATTCATAATTCTCTAACCAGTTTTTTGAATCTATCTGACAATGTTCCCATCTATTACTCAATTAATTGTATCATTCTGTTCCTGCAAGGGAAAGGCAATGACAAACCTCCTCTGGACAAATCTTGTCAAGTAACCCCCATGGTAGGTTTACCTTTGAGTTGCCATAAGACTTGAAGGCACACAACAACAACACATTCCTGAAAGGCTGAGCAAAACACCTGTACTCTTCCTTAGTGATTTGTTGTTCCTTTCATACTCTTTTTTTCCCCATTTCACTTCCTCTTTGAAGTTTCTGTGCAGCCACATTGGCTCTTTTAAATCTTTTTCATTTTGTTTTCTTCCATGTGATTGTTATTATTGTTCTTTTTCAACTGCTTCTTCAATAACTCCTACCTATGCTGGACATCTTTTTTCCTTTAGCATAAGATTCCACCCAGTAATTCCACTAACTTGTTCAAATCAGCTTTTCTGAAATCCAAGGTCTGTGTTTGACTATACTTCACAATTGTGAATTATAGCAGTATGTGGTCACTTCCCCCCTAAAGTATTGACTGCTTCATTGCCAGTGACCAACTCCTCCCTGTTGGTTAGGATCAATTCCAGGATTGCTGATCCCCTTGTTCCTTCCTCTACCTTTTGAAATAAGAAATTATCTGTTAGGCATACCGGGAATTAGCTGGAGAGCCTATGTTTAGTAGAGTTAGTTTTCCAGCCAATAACAGGGTAATTGGAGTCCCCATGTAACTACTTCTTTCATCTTTGAAATTTCTGAGATTTGTTTCTGAAAACTACTGCTTCTTATTATGGTGGGTTGTAGTATGCTCCTACCATGTTGCTTTTAGTTCTTTCTCCATTTATTTTTATCCAAATGCTCTCAACTGGTCCACCTGGATGACTCATGTGGATTGAATTATTATGCTACTACCCCTGCTTTTCTGTACATCTATTCTTTTTGAATAGGTTATATCATTTAATTGTAATATTCCAATCATGGGAATAAATCCACTAATTCTCTGTAATGTCTATAAAACCATATTTACCTTCCTGCACCAGGACTTTGAGTTCATCTTATTTGTTTACTAAATTCTGTCCATTGGCACATAGTCGTTTTAAGCTTTGGTTGTTCTCATCTATTAATTTACCAATTTACCAAAGATATAGTTTTATCTTTTAAAAATATGTTTTATTCTTTTAATAAGTATTTATTTTAATAAGGTAATAATTTAATTGCTTTTTAATGTACTTTTTTTAAAAAAATGTTTTTAATTGTACTGCTTTTAATGCTGTGAAGCCACTCTGAGTCCGAGTCCTGGGAAAAGAATGGGATACAAATAAATATAATAACTAAATAACTAACTAAATAAATAGATCAACTTAGCCACCTGTACTTTTCGACTCCATGGGGAAGTTACGGTAGAGTTGTTCTGCTGAAGGTTGATACTTCAAAATTTATCACTATATAACTGTAGTTGTGTAGTTAATTTCTTCCAAAATTTCTTCATCCTTTGTTAGTAGAAGGTTGTGAAAGAATGGTGGTGGATTTTTTTTAAAAAAAAAGTTGTAATAGGGTTTTTTAAATTATTTAATGTGTTTTATATCATGTTATGTTAGCTACATCAGAGTACTAGGCCCCAAAGTATACTCTAAATATATTCTGATAAATATGTAAATATAAATTTCTTAATACACACACACACACACATGCACACAAATATGTAAATATAATTTTGTATAAATATATGAATATATAAAATAGTATGTAGTTGAGTTCCAGAAGTCATGCAAGTTCAAAGAAAAATATTGCCAAACAAGAATAATTGCTTTGCCAGTTGAGTAAAATGGGGCAAAGATTTTACTGTCAGTCATCCAAAACTTTTTCTTATATGGATCATACTTTAACTTTTAATGCAAAATTTAGCATTAAAACTGCTGGTCATTAATGCATTGCCTAACTAATATTTAAAATATATATGTGGTCATAGGCCCAAAACAGATGGGCCAAGTAGAGTAGCTTCTGGTCACTTCAAGGGCATGGTGTTTAGATAATGCAGGCCGCCCAAATGACAGGCTGTCTAAAATGGCCTGAATTGCTGGCAAAAGGAGCAGATTTAATCCACTCTTCTGGTGGCATGTTTGGGACCACAGTGGTGGTCCCCTTCAGGAGTGGACCATCCAGTCACCATGGTCCCAGAGCGATTGTAGCTGGAGTGACCAGGGATTGCTCCTTCCAGGCCATCAGCTTCAGTGAATAGTTTCACATTTGTTTAAGGCAGAACATAGCTTTAAAACTGATGGTCATTAATTCATTGCATAACGTGTGTGTGTGTGTGTGTGTGTGTGAAGCAAGAATTCAAAAACTGTTGACCTGTGTGTATTAGCTAGATATAGTGTGAATTCTGCATAAGCAAACATGTTTTTTCTCACAGGAGAGATTGAGTCTTGAAGTAGAAGATAATCACAAAGCAATAATACATTTTGAGATTCATCCTTCATCTCCTATAAATTAAACATGCACCATCCTGCTCCAAGTGAGTTATATTATAAAAAAAAGTTTATAGTTAATATCCAGAATGAAAGATGGTTACTGAACTGCCAGAAGTAATGTCTGTATTTCCACTCCTTGCAGTCTTCATTTGTCCTGAACCTGTTCTTGATCACTGACCATCTTTCCAAATTTCTTACACTGGAGAAGATAGGGTGGGGAAGGGGAGAAGATCAAAGAATCATGATGCTACTTGAAATATTCTCCCTTCAACCCAAACCAGAAAGGAGAAGCAAAGATCCGCTCCTTTTCGAGCCATGGAAAAGTCAGTTTTTGCGGCTATGCCGCAGTTATATGGCAGCTTCAAGATGCTCCGCCAGTGTGCGGTGTCTAAGTGCCATGCCACCAGAGCATCTTGATGCTGCCTGTCTTCTGGGTGGCTTCAGGGAGTCATCAGAGTGTGCGGCATGTAAAAGCCACAGTTCAGATTATGCCCTGAAAGCATCTTTTAAGGGTTGTCTGTTCCAGTCCTTAGCCAGATGATGGCATTCCCCCCCCCCCCCAAGAACAAGCACTGACATAGTTCTTCCTTACCTTGAGTGTTTATCAATTCACTGATCATAGCAATCTTTGGATTACTCTAGCAATGATGTATCATGAAATATTACTTCATAAATGTACAATTATAAATATACATAGTTTAATATTTTACTGAATCCTTAAGAAGAACATGATAGGTGAAATAGCCACCAGTAGATGTTCTGTTTACAGGCAAGTGTCATGGAAAGATAAATCACAGCTTTATAAAGGAGCTGTAATCATACACTTGGAACCAATTACACTCCGTGAAGACAAAAAAACCCAAAAACAGGCTGTTGACAGATGGTAAATTCAAATTCTGTAAATATGTCAACAAAATCATCAAATGTTGAAAGACAAAGGAACATGAGGAAAATAAAGTTAATTCTCTGGGGCCCTGTGGTATAGACTGCACCATCTGTACAATTAATTTGTGCTGAAATACCTATGACCCACACATTTGATGTAACATATTCATGATCAACTAACATGAAAGCATAACAAAGCATAGACAGTTGTGCCATTATCTTGAAAGTCATGCTCAGAGTTGAAATCACCTTTTCTCTAGGTTGAAGGAGCAATAGAGAAGAAATGAAGACAGTTGCTGCCTTTAAAAAAACAACAACCCAGAACCAGAAATCCAAAGTCTCTATTTATGTTGCATTTTACAAATTTGTGAAGCGTAGATCAAGGATGTGATGATGAACAAGCATCTAATAATGGCAAGCCAGAAGCCACCCTTTGTCTTTCACCTTTTGGTCCTGCAAGAGACTTTCATGTTTCACAGAGTTGAGACCTACACATAAATGTTATAGTAAAATTTGTTCAAAACATATAAACAAATTTGTAACCAATATTGTGACCAAGCATATGAATTGCATAAATGTTCTTATTAGGGAGGAACATAATGTTATCAGTTATCCACTTCCCAATTGACAAATATTATTATAACAGTTGAAAATTCCTATAGGGAAGAACAATACAGCAGAAAGAATTATGCATAAATTTCTCCCTGATATTCAAATGTTCCAAAGTTTTTTGGGGTAGTTATTCTGCAGAGAAATACATAGGGATTATTTTTTACATGTTTTCTGTGGATAAATTTATTTCTCCTGAAGTGGGGGAAAAAACTATGGTAATTATTTGCCCCTGACTATAAAGACAAAATAAGTAGAACACTTGCATATCTAGTGCTTTGTACAAAACAGTGCCAGTTCCATTTGTGTGTAAAATATTGGTTGGAAGAGAAACAAATTACTACAAATCATCACACTTATCTGAGTGTTTCTACACATGAAAAAGTTATCAAAAAGATATCCCAGAACTGAAGTCTAGGGCCAAAAGGCCCATTCATGCCACCCATTCTGGTGTCAATCTGTTTGGATGATGCACAGCTCAAGCCCCAGTTCTTTAGTAGGCAGTCTGTACAATGCTGTTTGGCACATTCCACACTAGAACTGGGAGTTAACAACCTTGAAATGAAGTTTAAAAATCTGCAATGCTGTTTCCATGGGTGACATGTGACTGTCACTCAGTGCCTTGTTTTGGCCTCAGAAGCAAGCGACCTATGACAGCAGTAAATATGCCAGGCAGCTCAGTGAGAGTCTGTGCAGACACAGCATGCCACTGCTTGGGAATAGAGGCTGAGCAAATGGGGGCAGGCTGAGGCACTTGTGGGGCCAGGACACTTCAGGCTGCCCCTGGAGTATCCAGGCCAGTGCAGACAAGGCCTAGGATAGAGGCTATAGTACAGAACAAAGTATAATAGTACATAACATAATAAAAATAATGCTATATCATTCAGATCTGAACCTGTCTATTGCTGACCCCTAATATTTCTTTGCACCGATAAAGTGCTTTTGTCCTGGTCCAGCCAACCCCTTATAATAATAAATAATAAAACTTTTATTTATATCCCACTTTTTGTATGCACAATCAAAGCAGCATACAACAGTTAAAATGCAATTACATACATATACAATTATATACATATACAAATCCCCCCTTAAAACAAGATTAAACAATTGTAATATTAAAATTTCAACATTAATTAAAACTCTTATCAACACTATTAAAATTAACAATGTGCAAAGTCATCCCTTTCATTTAGGGACAGAAAAGTCATAATTGCTCCATTAGCATTTATAGCTGCATCTGCACTGCAGAAATAATCCAGTTTGACACTACTTTAACTGCCATGGCTCAATGCTATGGAAGTCTGGGATCTGGAGTTTTGTGAGACATTTACCCTTCCCTGTCAGAGAATTCTGGTGCCACAACAAACTATAATTCCCAAAATTCCATAGGATGGAGCCTGGGCAGTTAAAGTGATGTCAAACTAGATTCTGCAATGTGGATGCAGGCTGTATTTGACCTAATGGTAGATAACATTTTTACTAGTATAAAGGATAAACCATGGGGGGGGGGGGGGAGTAAATGGAATTCACTATACACTTTCATGTCTGTATTTTTAAATCCTGCATTCCTGAATATACAAAAAAGACCTGTTGAAAGAGGAACTGTTGAATAGGGGATCCCAAGAGAGTAGCAGTTTGCTGCAATTCTGTTATAGATAAAATCGAAAATATTTTTGCAAACTTCATAGAAATGACTGAAAGCTTTGAAATATGTTGCAAATCCAAGCCTTTTTATATTAGCCAGAAGAAATGTTTTAATGATATGCAGCACAGGTATAGAAATACACTACAATAAACAAAGAAGTGTGTTGGATTTGTTCAGCATTAGCTGTCTTACCTGTAAAATGTTTTATCAATGTTTCGATATGTTGAATGTGCCTTAGTTAAAAGAGATTTTTATATCTTATTTTCTATCCTATGCATATGTACAATACCAGTATGTATTGTGCTTGGGAGCCACCCATGCAAAGGCTCTTTCTAAGTGCAAATGTGATAGATAATGTTAAATGTTGCATCTTTTTGCACTGATTTCTCACCTGTAAAATTCTTCATTGTTTCTAATACAGGAGGGATTTATACTTAAAGGCATTATATGAATCCATATAACCTGTTTTATTATGCAAGGGTTCGTTTTAATACATATTAATGGTTGTAAGAATGTTTAGCTTACTCTTACAACTATTCATATGGATTAAAAACAGAAGAGGCATTTTTAAAACCCATATTTTAAATTAGCAATATTTTAAATTAAGAGTTTTGGTCTTTAATAGCCTTTTACTTATTTTGATTTGGGAATTTGAAAGAATATGAACTTTCTTTTTTAAAAAAAAGAATATGAACTTGGAGATTTCCTCACATCATCTGTAAAGAAGGTTCTATTTCACATTGCAAGGAATGAGTTAATGGAAGTGGTATTAATAATATTTTATAACTTAATCTTGCAGTTGTGGTGTAAACTGTTATCTTTCTAAAGGGATAAACTAGAATCCTGATGAATGATACTGGATAATTTCTACCAGCACCATTTATATTTATTCCAATATATATAAAAGCATTATGCCTGGATATTATCTTTTAATTGTTGAGATTATGACAAATTTGCAAGATTATATTCCTTTTTTATGCCAGAGTGACATAAAGAAGACATCATTTTCTATTTTCATAAACACCCACATGGTTTATCATTCCTTTCCTCAGTATGACATTATGTGGTGGAGGTTAGCCATTAAAATAGACTTTTCTTTGTCTACTTGGATTGGTTAATAAAAGTATGGTAAAATGGAGAGCACTACCTTCCAAACTGTAGAGTTGTTCTTGTTTTCAACCTCATGTGTTAATCTCACAGTGTAAATTATTCTGTTTCATTGGTATACTTTAGATATTTGCAAACATACTGTCAAAGCATGAATAATACAGTAAATTATTATCAAATGCCATTTTTTGTCTTTATTGCCTCCAAATACACACATGGGTACCTGTCTTTTTTTCCCCCATAAAAATATTGACTGAAGTTTGTGTGATGACTAAAGCTTGCGTGCTTCTGTCATCATACCAGCCTGGCTCCTTCTCCCTTGCTCCTGATGCTCATTTCTACATCTCCTCTGAGGCTCTGGTGGCACAATGATTAAATGCTGGTACTGCAGCCACAGCTTTGTGAGTTCAGTCTCTCAAGGCTCCAGATTGACAGCCTTCCATCCTTTTGTAGGTCAGTAAAATGAGCTTGTTGGAGGCAATTGGCTTATAGATTGTAAACCACTTAGAGAGTGCTTAGTTTACTATGAAGTGGTATAGAAACATAAATAAAGACAGAGCTATTGCTCTATCTTCTCTTCGCAATTGCACTATTTTTTGATCTGATTGCTTTTCTCCACCCATCATTTCACACTGTTTTCATAATCTCCAAGCAGTTTATTTCCCTCATTTTCTTCCTCCTTACCCTCTGTATTCTTTTTTTCCTTCTTTGTGGCTTTGGCACCTTTTTAATTTTGCCTTTAATTCCTTATGATCTTTTCTTCTTCCCTTGAACACTTTTTTTTTCTTTCCTGCTCATTTAATGTCTTTATCTAAAGGAGATTTCTCTTGTTCTTTTCTGACTCCCCCCCCCCCCCGCTATTTTCAGTCTCAAGGAATGCTTTAATTCCCTTCCCTCCAGTGCCATACCGCTTCACTTTTTGTATCTGTTGTTGATGGAATGAGTTGGATAAGCTGGGAAAGAAGAGGAAGAGCTGATTCAGAGCCATTCCTCATTACCTGATCATTCTTGCCACATGTTTTAAAGATTGCCTAAAATCACCACATTTCGTTCACTTTAAATGTAGGCAACTATAGTTCTGCAAGCATTTTATTAAGGGATGGACCATAGACTGGGATAAGAGATAAGGTGTCACTTTTCAAAATAATAAAAAATGGCTAAAATTAATAAAGAAGACTATTTCATAGAAGAAGTAAAGAAGAGATTATTTACTATATGTTGTTTCTGCCTATGGTACCAGAGCTGATTCACATGAGAGGCTGGTCAAACTGTACCAGTTGAACACATTTGTAAATACAAAGATAAATTTCTTACATGAGACGGTGATACCATTAGTCCCTAATGACTATAATTGGGTTATGTCCTCAACATAGTACTTCATATACCCTGAAAATGGTACATCTGTTCATGAAAGCAAAGCATGATACTAATTGCATCGTCTCCACCTCTAGGGACCTTGTTCATGTGCCAAACTTTAGAATGGTTTACTCAGTCTTATTATTGCCTAAAGGTTACCTGGAATGGAATACTGAGGTTCCTTTCAGAGGCTAAATCAAAAGCTAATTTTCACATTATTCATCTGTTACTCAGCACACAGATGTAAAAAAAAAATCTCACTACTCCTGGGATTTTTCTCAAATTTTGCCATGTTGGAATGTGAGCGTTTATGCCAGCTGTCTCAGTTTTGGCACAAGACAGAGATGCCTAAAGGGGTTTTTAAATTATCCTTTCTGCAATTTGTCCATTGTAAATCTAAATGCAATGTAATTTACAGAAAACTTGTCACTGATAGTAATAATAAGTTCTTAAAAGTTAATGTTGGGATGTTGCTATAGGAGGGCTCCAAAGTTAGTGTATGCAAAATATACTAAATGTGCAAAAATGCCTAATGTTTTGCCCAAATAAAATAAAACAGGTATATCTTATAACCCACTGCCCAATATTTTTTGAATTAGAGTCATCCTGGCATGGTTCATGAGAAAAATGGATTTTTTTCACCTCACCACAAACTAGAAGATTTGCCTATTTTATTGTATTTGGACCAGAAAGAAAGAAAGAAAGAAAGAAAGAAAGAAAGAAAGAAAACAGGCAAATCTTGTAGTGTGTGGTGAGGTGAAAAATTTCCATTTTTCTCATGAACCATGCCAGGATGACTCTAATTCAAAATATATTGGGCAGTGGGCACACATCCAAACATTTCCAGGATAGAATGAAAATGATAGATATGGTGCCTTTTTCAAAGACAAATATTATTCATTTTCCCAAGAAAAGCAAATGTCCTATGTTTAATGGATGTGGTTGCTTTTTCTTAAATTCCATCTCAAAATCAAACCAAAGCAAATAAAATGATTGCTGTTCCTAGTAAGGCAGATGGTGGTGCAACAAGAACACTGGTCACTGAGGGACATGGCAGGAGGAGACTCTGCCACCCTCCAAGAGAATGTGTTCCACTGTTGAACAGCCCTTGCTGTCAGGAAATTCCTCCTAATGTTGAGATGGAACCTCTTTTCTTGTAGCTCGCATCCATTGCTCCTGATCTCTGGAGCAGCAGAAAACAAGCTTGCACCCTCCTCAACATGATGTCCCTTCAGATATTTAAACAGTGCTATCATATCACCTCTTAACCTTCTCTTCTCCAGGCTAAACATCCCCAGCTGCCTAAGTCGTTCCTCATAGGGCATGGTTTCCAGACCCTTCACCATTTTAGTTGTCCTCCTTTGAACACCCTCCAGTTTCTCCACATCCTTTTTGAATTGTGGTGTCCAGAATAGCAGAATGGAGTGGCACTCTTTCTTCTTTGATCTAGACATGAATGGGGAAGAAAATGAGAAAGGGGAAGGAGAGGGAGGATGGATGGTTTGACCAAGAGTTTGAGGGAATACCCAGCTTTTTAGTCATCCACTTGGCTGAACAGTACATTAATGTCTTTAATTATGATATTTACTTTTTTGAGCAATTTTCTTTGCTGAAGGAAATAAGAAAAAGCCTGATGTCTAAGGGCTTGTGATGTGAATGAAGTTCATCCAATAAATGATTACAAGCATGTAAGGTCTGAGTGTGTCAATCCAAGTGGACACAAGTGCAGGAACCACAGAACTCAACGGTGACACCAGGACAGCAGGAACAGGATCACTTTCCCCATTTTTTAAAAAGCAATAATAAAAATTCAAAATTTAAAGAAACATGTTTAAATTATTTGTTCATGATTTAGTATTAGGGATGTAATTCCTCACAAAGTTTCTTTTTGAAGGAAACAAGTAATTTTAGTAATGTTCTTCCTATCAGGAGGGATGATTTCAAAGACTATTCACAATTTGGGATTTATTCTGTGTTATTTATTTATTTACTTTTTAACCTTTGTGCATCTTTAAATAATTTTATACAATTTTAATATAATTTTATAATTTTATATTGTTTTAAATGTGATTATTTTAACTGTGTTAGGTTTGAAATGATTTCTTCTATAAGCTGCCTTGGGCACCAGTCTGGAAAAAAGGAAGTATATAAAATAAATTCTGCAAAAAATTTACATGCAGTTGGTTTGATCAGAAAAAAAAAATGCATTTTCTGTTCAGCAGACATCTGCATGGAAAATGCTATTTTTGTGTAAAGATATTGTTTTCTATGCAGAAAATGCTGTTTCCTTCACAGAAAATACTGTTTTCAATGCAAATTACAGATATGCATATTCTGAATAGACTAAGTTCCCAAGTACAGCATTTTCTTCACAGTAAAAAACGTTTTCCTGCACGCAAAAAAGTTGTTTCTTGCATAGAAAATGCTATTTTCTACAAAAGCTACCATGTGTACATTTTGTGCAGAATAGATCCTGAACTGTATAGAATATCATCAGTCTAGGAATATTCTTTTTAGAGTTTTTTGACAGTCCAAAAACAAGTTTTTCACACATATTTTTGAATATTTTCTATTTTTGTCTATCCCTATTTGATAGTAAAAATGAAATGGCCAAAATGCACATGCAAATGCAAAATAAGGGGTAGTTCAGTTAAGAAAGTGGTGAGCATAGTTTTTCATTCCCAAAATTGAACCCAAGTTCACTGTATATCACATTTGAACTGTCAGTAAGATGAAGTGAGTTCAATTGATTGTGAATTAATTAACATTCCAGAGAAGATGACTTTTCATGAGATAATTAATCTTAGTGTAAGATTATAAGTAGCACAGCATAAACCAGGCAGATTTTCTAGATGTGCTTTTTTCCCTTCTTTTCTTTTTAGTCTTGGTTGACAGCCTTTTTCTTGTTAGATGAATTAGATGTCTAGAAATGTCTGTTTCTCTCTCTCTCTCTCTCATATTTATTTTGGCTTGGCAACATATCTTTGTTATGATGGCAATCTTTCACCGCCAAAAGTGTTAATACTATCCATAAATTCTTCCCAATGTTAAGCAATGGCTGCAATCAATCATGACAAGTAATAGGTGTTGATTGAATAAAATAAATGTGATGCTTTAAGAAGTTATGACCTTGTCATTTAACTTCATTTAGCTATTATGAATTAACCCTTGGTTTTTCTGGATTGGTACAGCATATTCAGAAATTCAGCACTACTTCACTAGAGACCTAGGTTGCATGTGCACTGCAGAAATAATCCAGTTTGATACCACTTTTACTGACCTGGCTCCATCCTATGGAATTCTGAGAACTGTAGTTTGTTGTGGCACCAGAGCTCTTTGAGAGAAAAAGCTGTTTCACAAAACTACAATCCCCAGAATTCCATAGCATTGAGCCATGGCAGCTAACATGGTGTCAACCTGGATTATTTCTGCAGGGCAGATGCAGCCCTAGAGGATTATGACACTCAAAGTAGAAGTATCTGATAGTTTGTACTTCTTGAGGTCCTCCTGACACTCTCGTGTGAAAGTATCCAAGCTCCCATGAATAGAACTACTTTTATCAGGCAATTTACCTCTCTTTTCTCCTGTAGACTGTCTGTATTGTCCCACAGACCTTTTTACAGTGGGTGTAGCAATCCCTTTTCTGTCTGAACGTTTGTCATTTCTAGGCAGAGATATTTGAATAAAATCAACAGTGCTGTGATGGAAAAGTTAGTGTCGTTCACTATGTTGCTTATTTGCTGGTTTTGTACCCCTAATTCAGATTATATATATATATATATATAGAGAGAGAGAGAGAGAGAGAGCTAAACTTCATATTTCATGTTACTGTCAAAAAGAAAAGTAACGTGAAAATTATAAGGAAAGGATCTCCCCCATAAGATGTTTAGAAAATGAATTATACTTATGCCACATATTTCAGTAAATTGAATATTATTGCATTCAATATCAGTTTTTTTGATGACACTTACAGACTATTGAATTGGTCTAGTTACAGGAATTACATGACTGCCTTGTTGCAATGGCTTCTTTGGCCACCAGTCTATTTCCAGCAACAATGTATTGTGCTGATTATATGATCCACAAACCATTTTATGATTAGGATACAGGCTCTTTGAAAGACTGTAATGCCCTATCTCACTGAACACGTTTGTAAAATATTCCAAAATATTCCTTCAACACAGTCCGACCAATCGAAGGACTATATTTTATTGTGATAATAATGCTTTATAATAAAATAAATTTTAACTTTATTAAAGTTATCGATTGCTCTATTCAATTATTTATTTGGCATACTTTGGATCAAATTTTCTTATTACTATCCATTAGTATTGCATTGCCACAGGCAACTGACATGCTGCTACTAATTTCAGTTTATCAACTGCATCCAATAACCAGAAGGCTACAAATCTCCTTTAGATAGAATGAAAAAAGGTCATTTTTATTGTTCTCTGAAACTTTTTGCACAAATTAAATACTGATTCTATGTTCTTTGTTCTGCAGTCTTAAGTAGTGTCATATATCTATCAGTTAAGGATGAATAAGTAAACAATACTACTTTCTCGTCTGACTAGAATGAGCCATTATGCTTTTGATGTAGCTGGTTTTATCCTTAGTGTAAGAGTATGACTTTCTGAGCAACCAAAGTGTTTCATTGTCTTTCATTTCCTTCTAGAATTGCATTATTGCATCACTTGATCTGAATTCCTCTTCTTTTTTCTTCTTGTTTTTAAATACTCTTCTTGGAATAGAATAAAGGGGGGGGGGCACCATGGTATCCCATGAAGTAGACACAGGGAAGTTTCAACAGAAGTCCATTCCTAGCAATGATTCCCAGATTGTTAATTTTTGAGTCTGTAATGGAGTCAATTGGGTTATATTTCTGTATCATTCACTTTATCAGACAGAGAGACTGTGATGAGTGTTTAAAAATGGCATTTGAATATTCAACAAATAAGAAGGGCTGAGCTCCCATATTTTTTGCTAGGTATTGGGCATTAATTTCTCCATCACATTTTAGCCTAGCCATCAGACAGAAAGTGGGGAGGGGGACTTACAAGTAGTAACTCTTTTTCTCTCTGAGACCTTCTGCAAAGAAGTGAAAAGGGCTTCCATATTCACTGAAATTAGGGGCGCAGGGCCCACACGAAAGTTTTAAAACACCTGCAAATAAACACCCTTTTTTTTTTTTTTTTTACTTGAGAGAATCACCTCTATAGAAATTTCTAAGTCCTCCAGCACAACTCTATTGCCAAACCTGGTGGGTATTGACCATACAGTCATGTTGAGGACCTTGGGCTCAAATAGATGGGGCTAAAGGAGAAGTCAGTGTTCACTCCTGCCCCAATAACCGCAGGCCTGCTGCAGGACCACGGCAACCAGACACTGCTATCTTGAGTGTGCGTGCAAATGGGCTGCAAAAAGGCTATGATTAATATGTGATAAGAATCTGCTCCTTTCATGGCTGGCTTTGGGCCACGTTCGCCACCTCAGAGCAATGAGGGAGCATGTGTCATGTGCATGCCGATAGGTTTTTGGGGTAATTTTTAACCTCAATGTCTAGATTTATAAATGAGTATATACAGTAATTATTTTTAAATACTCTTGGTATACTCTTGGTAGCGTGTTTTGATGTTTTCTATAAATCACTTCAGGCCACTCCTTAATGAACACAAAGAACATAACTTTTATTTACATGCAGAACTTATGATAGTAGCTTTCTTAGTAGGTGGTTCTCAAGCTTATTGTTACAGTATGTGTGTGTGTGTGTGTGTGTGTGTGTGTGTGTATTGATTGATTGTTACAAATTTACTATGTTCATGTACCCTGACTGGCTTGTTTGTCAAGGACATACTTCTCTAATAACACTGGACTGCCCTTGTCCTTTTAATTTTTTTTTTCTTGATTTGGGAGTCTGAATCCCATTCAGGCTGAACCCTTGTTCCCAACTTCACTTTTGGCAGTCCTAAGACACCCTTCTGCCGCAGAAGGATTGACACAGCCTCTTAAGAGCTCCTCCTCCTTTTATAGTCATTCAACAGGCAGGCCCCCACCTTTTTGCCAGCCTGTCCCTGTTTGACTACTCCAAGCATTCAATTTGCCAGTGTCTCTCCACCCATACATTGAGACATCATCGGCTCCTCTAGCTCAACTCTACTGTGCTGTCCATAGATTGGGGTGGGAAACGGGTGGAACACAGGCTTCATGTGCTTCATGGTCATTATAGGAGCGTCCGGGGTCAAGGCTTCTTCCAGAATCCCTCCCCTATGTACATCTCCACTACATTTGATAACCACAGCAGGCCACTTTAGGCCCATAAGAGGTCTTTTCAAACAGGAAGTGAATAGACATAACCTTTCTTCACTTTCTGTTGTTCAAACAAATCTTAATGGCCAAAGAAATCCCCAGAACATGGTGAAAATGTCTCCCATTTTCCCTAGACAATATCTGAGGACAAAATTTGTACTAATGTGTTTTGTTCAGAAACAATGCATCACTGTAGCAACCCCAGCAGAAAGGTTATGCTGAAAAACATACAATAACGGACTTTCTGTTTAAAAAAGCAAAACAGGACCATACTTCATCAGATAATTTTATTGTGAATGGCATATTAATATTTTTCTTGAGTATTTAATAAATAATAGATAGTTATTTCAAATGCTTTGACCGCATATATTTATTTTATGAAAGCTTTTCCATGGTTGTCTTTTTATAATAACCTCTTTATTTTTATATTGTATATTTGTTTACAGTTCTTCCAAGCAAATGTTAGAAATGCCTTGTAAAAGGATGTTATGCCAGTAGTAGCACTGGAAACCTCTCCTTTTACCCCATGGTTGTTTAGAGATAGGAAATGTAGGGGAGTTTGAGAAACAAGTCTAAGGTAGCAAAGAGAAAACAAGGGCCCTGAGCTATGAAGTCAGTGAAGAAAAGGTGACAGGTTTATCTAGTAGAAAGCATACTTGCAGAGAAGCAAGAAGTCAGCATGATCTTTAATTTTCATCTACAGGTCAAGTTAGGTCAAGTGCTCAACACAGTGGGCAGAATAATAGACAAAGTGGATGATGAAGGTAAACCAAAGTTGCTAGAGCACATAGAGGGAGCGGTAGAAAATCAGAGCTCTTGTGTCAGAGTGGAGTAAAGGGAGCATAACCCGTAGAGAAGGGAAACCAAAAGTAGGCAAGGAACAAAGAGTGGATTTGAGGTACAAAGATTTTAAACACACACAGACAGAGCACACATTCACTGACTTACATCTTTCTTTGCAATATAATTTAATTCTAGAACATATTTAACAATATAGTTCCTTAATATTATTTGTAAACAATGAGAAATACTAAATAAGTATCCAAATTAAGTTTTAAATAATCTCTTATATTTATTGCTAAAAAGATCACCTCATTATAATAAATGTGCAACCCCCCCCCCAATTTTTTCAAGTTTTAATTTTGAATATCATTTCAGAAATATTGAGAGACAGGGTGGTATAGTGGTTTGAGCATTAAAATGTGACTCTGGAAGCCAGGATTCAAATTCCCACCCAGCTATGGAAACCCTCTGAGTGACCTTCAGCAAGTCACAACCTCTCAACTTCAGAGAAAGGCAAAGGCAAGCTCTCGCTCAAAAAATCTTGCCAAGAAAACCACATGACAGGTTCAATGTAGAGAAAGCATACAACAAGAAGGAAATATTACATACAAAAGCATTCTGTATAATACATAAATGAAGGGTTTTTTTAGAAAATGGTTCTCCGTGACTTATTTACTGAATCATTGAAAGATCAACGAGGGCTTTTTCACCCAATGAGGGCTTTTTCAACAGATACTAAAAAGCACAAATTTAGTAAGGACATCACCCTGTGTGCTTGCTACCCCAACCCTTACAGCACAACAAGGACAGAGGAACCCTCCCTCCCCCTTACCTTAGAAAGGGGCAAAATGTCAGCCTTTGGTGGAATACTCACAAGAAAAAGCATTGGGGCAGGCTGTAAACATCATTTTTTAGGTTGAGTAGGGATCCAAGATTCAAATAACAAATGTGTCCAGATGTTTCAAGACTGAGAAGTTTGCAGTGTGAATTCCCACTATTCATACATATGTAGTATGTATGCATGTTAAACAATACAGCAGGTCTAATATCGTTGGATAAATCAAGAGAAAGTGATTGTTCATCCTTAGATGTTTATTGAAATTATTGATCTTGCTATGCCTAAAAAGTGCCAGTGATTACTACAAGAATGGTTTACTGGTGCATTTTCCTTACATAATTTTTGGTTAAAGAATCCTGCAATGATTGTTAAGTATAACCAAAAGGATCTAAATAAAATATGTGTGTGATAGGGTAGCCATACCCTTTGTTTGTTATTGTTGCTATATGTTTCCAAGTCATTTCTGACCTGTGGTGACCCTAAGACCCTATCATAGGATTCTCGGGGCAAATTTGTTCAGAGGGGGTTTGCCATTGCCATCTTTGAGGCTGAGAGAGTGTGACTTGCTCAAGGCCAACTTGCTCAAGGGTTTCACAGCTCAGCTAAAGGTTCAGACACTTCACAGATATACCTTTCAAGATAATGTTTGTTTGGGATCAAGAGTACAAATTCTTCTTCTGTGGTACAATAACATCCAAAATTCACAGAACTGTGATACCTTTATTGGGACAAAATGTATAATATATATGTGGTATGTTATGTGTTATGAAATAAAATGTGGTATCTTCACATCCAGGAAACTTATCCAAGGGTAGCCATGTTGGTCATACAGCAAAAAATACGACAACATCCAAAGTCCACAAAACAGTGATACCTTTATTGGAACAACCAAAATACAAAAATACAATACAATAAAATAAAAATGTTTAAAAACAAAACAAAAATGAGACTGCAATTGGCATGTTTTACCTACCAGCACCTATTTTTTTCATAATGCAAAAGCATGGAGGCTTTTTGAGAGATTCAGTGTTCTCTGCCTAATATAGGGGTTACTATACTCACAATGGACTTGAAACATCGTATATCTCAGAGAAACAGCCTTTCTGTTTTGGTAATGATATTTAAATTTCCTGGAATTTAAAATACTTTTTTCTCCCAGTACCACATGGTCAGAAGGAAGACTGGCCAGCCTACATAGATGCCCCTCCATACTTGGAACACCACCAGTAACATCTTGACAAAATGCAGGCCTGTGATTAGCGTTGTCTTTTCCACCCCTCCTGTATGATTTTTAAAATTTTTGCCTGATGACATTATTGCCAGTGGAGCTTTGAGAGCTTGAGACATATATTTGCGTGTTTTTGTTGGCCCAATAAAGATATCACAGTTTTGTGGATTTTGGATGTTGTTGTACTCTGCTACATGTACAACACAGCTACCCCTGTATATGTTTTCCATCTAGAGTTATTTGTTTTTATTACAGTGCTGCAAGCATGATTCTTAGTGGATATAGAATAAATATTTTAGCAAAACAAAATTACAGGTCATAGGAATTCAAAAATGTGCACTTGTTTGGTCAAAAATAAACCCAAAGTAATAATTTAGGCAATTGCTTAAGCTGTAGTGGTTTCCAGTAAACTGATGACTGTGTTCACACATGAAAATACCTCACTTGACTTTTTCATCATTTGATTACTGTATCCTTGATTGCTCAGAGCTGGATGCATGAACTGAGCTGGAAAGCATTATGCTGAGGTATATGTATAAAAGTCCTACCTGTGAAATTTAATCTGGTACTTATTCCAGGATGCAAGTTACTAATTCCATTCATCCGGTGAATATAAACATGATTTGTGAACCATAGCAGAGAGTGCAATACAAAAGATCCCACATGTTAGCCACCAATAAAGGGAGCTGACCTGCCTAGCCTGGTCTAGAAAACACAACATCCCCAATAACAATTGTCTCTCATTTCTCTGTGTGTCACTGGGGATACTCACATTTATTTCTTCCTTCTTGTCTTACAGGTTTTTCATTATTCTTACACAGCTTCATATGTGATATACAACATGCATACAAGGTAAGAGAGTGTTATATAGAAGCTGTTCTGTACTGTGTAATATTGCAAGTGTGGTCAAGTGAAATATTTGCCTTTTTTCAAGGGAAGTTTTGGAGTTAAACCCTCCGGAAGTAGAGGATTCAGTTTTACAGTATGCAGCATGGGGTGTACAAGGCCAGCAACTGGTAAGAACGCTATTTCCATATTCCCTTTATCCACAGTACTACTTTAAAGAATTTGCTAAATGGGAATAAAATCTAGAAAAGAATGCTTATTGTATGGTTTTCAAGCATATGTTCCATTGTCGCTTCCCTCTAGTTTTTCATATATTTTAATTCACTTCATATTCCTTTGCAGTTCATATACCTGTATGTCAGGAAACATATCTGAATATGTACCAATTCAAAAATGAGAGCGAAAATGCTACAAGACTGTAATGCTGTTTACTATTCTTAACTTAACACTTAAGGAAATCTATTTGATCTACTCTGCACTACTCTGCTCAGAACTAACAATAGAATTGATGCTATTAGTTATTTCTGAAACAAAACAAAACAAAAAACCACCAACAGGATGGGATTTATGTAAGTATCTACTTCCATCTCCAGTCTGGATATTTCCATACTTCAGACAAGTTGTCAGATCTTCTTTCTTTCCACATTTGCATACAGCATATCTGTGTCCTCACATATTACATTTCCATCCATATGCTGTACCTGGCAGTGGATTGATATAAGCATGTCCCATTCCTCTGTGCTTTTATTTTTTTTAGTCTTGAGAGGCAGGTCTAAGCAAGTCATATTCACTCTCTTAAATGGCGCCTCCTGCATTGCATGGGCAGGCACAGTTGCCACGAGGATTGAAGCCCCAATCCAATGGTTTTCAGTGCTGGCGGCTCTTCCCACCAGTGGGAAGCTAGCTGTTTGCTGGCTTCCTGCCGGCGGGAGGAATGGTGGCATGCACCCTTTCCTGCATGCACTCACCCAGCTCCTGGGCTCCCCAGGCTGCCTGGGTGAGAGCCGCAGGGATTGGCTGGCTTTCCCACCTCCTTCTCCCATTGACCAGGGGGTCCTTGGAGGAGGGATGTCGCTGGAGGCCTCCATGGTTGGAGGCCTATATAAGGGCCAGCGCATGGTGATGCCATGCCCTTTCCTTTTCGCTCGGCAACCCTCCCTCCCTCCCTGGGATTGGTGTTGCTTGTCACAACTTGTTGGGGCGGCAGCACAGGTACTGGATCTGGTGGGCTGGTTTCCAGGGCTTGGTAGCATTGGATCAGGAGTTCTTTGGACCCAGGAAACATCAGGTGCGATGTGGCCAACCATGGGTCACATGGAGTTTATCCTGGTGATGAGAGGCCTTCCTCTAGGAGCTGCATAATTGCGCAAGGGTGTTGCCTTGCCTCAAAGCCATCCCGATGCTTGGCATACAAGCAACCTCACATCAGTCCAACCTCGGTGTTGGTGATGTGCAGATCCAGACCTCGTGTCTGTGGGCCAATCCTACCTTGCATTGGTGTTAATAAAGATGTGGCCTTTTTCATTGCCAATCTGCTTCATATCTTTCTTGGGGCATAAACGCCTCCGCTGCAATGATTATTCTCTGGGCACAAGAAAGAGGTTACAAAGAGAAAAAGCATTAGAACAAAGACAAAGTGATAAGATACCTTAAAGGCACACTGAAAATGATTTGATGGTCTAATACTTTTGACGTAGGGATATTCACAAATATTCACAAGGGGATCTTCAAACACTAAGACACCCCATTGAAATAAAGTGACAATCATTGTGAAATTTTTCACCCCAAATAAAAAGAAAAAGCCAGCACTTTTTTTATAATAATCAACAATACCGAAAACAATGTTTTATGAGTAAAAATTGGGATATTTTGCACTAAACAAAAATTTTTGCATTATTATTAATTTATTTTTGGGGGGTAATATTTCACCTTTTGAAATGTGAAAAATCAATAAAAACATAGGGGCTAAACCGACAGGCAAAAAAAAAGTGCTTTCAGGCTGGCATAAAGGTGTGGCATTTAGATAACACATGTCTTGAAGCCGACAGAAAAGTGCTCTTATGCAGAAAAAAGCCATTGCAAAAAGAAACAGCTTTTTCCAGTTCTTCCTGGCTTGAAGCCATTAAATGTGGTCATGACATGAGCAGTCCAGAGGTGCGGTTGGTGGGGTTTCAATGTGGCTTCAGAAAAGGCAGCTTCAAGCCACTTTTTCCTGCCCATCTATTTCGCCCCATAGAAACTGTCTCACAGGGACATTTGACATTTTAAATTTTTAAACTGAGAATGAGATAAGAAAATATTTATTTCTTATTTTGGGACAATACAGTAAATCCAAAATGTTGTACTGTGGAGTAGGTTGAAAAAATTAAAATTTTGAGCCATTAGTGGCTCAAAGAAGAGGGAAGACCTATTTGGTCTCTAAAGGCAGCTAGAATACCCATACTTCCACAAAGCGGAATAGGTGACTGGATACTGAACACCAGGGAACAGCTAAGGAAATCTCAGGGCTAGGCTGGATCCATCAGTATCATTAGCGTCCCCAGTAGCCTTTTAGGAAGCAAAAACTGGGGCTCACTCAGTGAAAGCCAATGAAGAAACTGGAGATCCAAGATGCTCAAATGATAGCAGTTTTATTAGAAAATAAAAACCAAAATGTTTTGGCCTGTGAATGCTCTTAAGGCCTTCCTCAGGGGCTATAATAAAACCATAAAAGGACAGCACATAAATATCGTATATATGCAACTATAAGTTGACCTCATGTATAAGCCGAGGGCAGGTTTTGTGGCCAACATTATGAATTTTGATATGACTCATGTATAAGTCGAGGGTAAAACTTAGGGGCATGCAAACAAAGGATGCAAAGAATGAAGGAAAGGAAAATGATGCCAAAGAATACTGCTGTTTTCCTGTCCAAGCATTCAAAAAGTCCAGAAGCAGCACCACAGTGGAGAGAATAGAGGGTGTTGGTGCTTCTTTGATGTTCTCCCAGGATGGACTAAGTTCTTACCTATTGCCACTCTACTCAGAGCTGGAGATGGTTCCTATTTTGAGTTAAGGTACAGCACTTGCATTGACCTGTGGATAAGTAGACCCAGTTTTTTGGGGTCAATTTTTTGACTCAAATTTCTAGACTTAAACATGAATATATACAGTACATGATATACTATTAAATAAAATAATTGCAATATTAGTATGTTGCCTGCGATATGTACATACCTATGTACATACCTGCTTACAGTATAACTGCAAAACTTCTGTGGACCACGAATTCCCAAAGTGGACTACAAAAACATGTCAACAAAAGCTAAAAGTTTTTTTTTAATGTCTTCTAAGCAGATGGACAGCAAAACATATACATAACATTCAGGAATACAGGGATGTATTGGGGTTAAAGGTACAGGGATTGTCAGGAAATTATCATTTACAAGACTGGGAGGAGGACAAGTTCCTCATTTAGGCCTCTAAGGGCCAAATCCACTCCACTTCCTTCTTTAATAGGGTCCTCTGATCAATATTGTTCATCTTCTCTATAGCCCAAAATCTGAAGTCTGTTTGGGAAACAATTTTGTTGTCATTTGTTGTCAAGAAATGACTCACTAATAATGTTTTATTATTCCTTACATTACAAAGATGTTCCATATGGTCTAGTTTCTAATTTTTTAGACACTTGTATTGTGTGGCATAAATAACAAAACTACTGTTGCCAGTGGTAAAATGGTAGAAATTGTACCTCTCTTTGTTAATGTGGTCTGTGAATTCAGGGCAGGGAACCATTTGAATATCTATAAGCCGCTCTGAGACCCTTTAGGGCTAAAGAATGGGGTATAAATACCATAAATAAATAAGTAAATAATAAGTATACCTTCAGTAAATTCAATGTTCATAGTGATGATGTCCTGTGGGTCATTTTGCTTCTTGAATGTGTTCCTTACCAAAATATCCCTAGTGTTTCTGTTTTTTAAAATAGAATTTGTGGGTTATCTTGATAACTTTGTATATGTTTTCATTTGACACCATCAGCCATGTTATCCTTCTGGAATGTCTGAGGGATTTGGGAATTGGAGGTACTATGCTTCAGTGATTGTGATCCTATCTCTTGGATTGGTTTCAGGTGGTGGTACTGGGGGATAGCTGGTCTTCAGAAAAGAAATTATGTGGTTAGAGTGAGTAGGAGAGCATCAGACAGGATGAGTGTGGAAGAGAAAGCCAACAGGAAGACTAAATTATTTGGAAAGAGCGAGAAAGGCACTGTGTGAGAGAAGGTATAATTATATAGTTAAGATAGTAATTGTTAGTAGTTTGTACAAACACAGAAGAAAAGTGCATCTACGGGTGTTTACTTCATAATTCATCATAGCCATGTTTACTCCCTGGACATTATACGAGTGTAGTAGATTGATATAGTCTATTGGTAAAATAATGCAATCATATAAAGAGACAATAGTAGAAGTGAATCCAGTAGTGGCAATAGTACTCTATGAAGAATGTGGGGATTTGAGGCTGGATGACTACAGGTTCTGGTCAGTGGGCTCATTATAACCTCCCGGGATAGGATTCAGTTATACCTGTTGGGCAGGAATAGCCTGGCTATATAAACTCTTGCAGGTGGAGCTCCCACATTATACACATTATGCCTCTGATGTCCACAAATATCCGAGAGAAATATTCAGACTGTCGCAAATGAGAAGAATTTTCAATATGTTTTATAAACAAGGGCCAGAGGCAAGGATGATTACAGGGATTTAAGTTATAACTTCAGTCTTAAAACTCTGTTGCAGGTTCAGCAAACACACATTTATTCAGAACTGAGCATGACTCATTGTTGCCTCTGGCCATGAACTTGTACTAGAGGATGCATGGGGCTTCTACAAAGTCAGAAATTCTGCTAAGAGCCTCTGTAATCAAGTACTTTGTAGGGATATACTGATTCTTGTGTCATTAATCAAGATGGCATGAATGGAAAAACGCCTCTGGTTAAAAAGCATCACATTAAACAAATAGGGGCAGGAAGTAATATTGAAGTGAGAAGTAATTGCATCCATCTGGAACATGACTGGTAATTTTTAAATAATTAACTATGCTAATTTATCAATACATCAGTGCATAATGAGAAAATTAAATATAAGAAATATGAGGATAATACACAAAGCAGTCTACTGAAACATGTGCTCTTGACAAAAAAGCAGGTAATAGAACAGCAGACATAAATGTCTCAGTGTTTATATTGGAGGAGGCTTACAGGAAGATTCCTAGTGGGTTTACTTCTTTGTCAGAGACTACTCTGCTAGAAAGCAACAACATCCTTAGGCCCAAAACATACGGGCAAAATGACATGGCTTCGTGGCATATTGGGAGCATGCTGTTTACATGATGCATATCCCAAACACAGCCTGAAGCTGCATCAAGGCTGTGCAAAGGAAAAAGAACTGGGCAAAGAAGGAGCAGGTAGAATCTGCTCCTTCCATAGGCCTGGTTCAAGACCACAGCAGCGGCCCAGATGAGGACTGGGCATGTTTGGTTGCCAGGTCCAAGCATAAATAGCATCAGTGTGACCTCATATCGCTCCTTTGAGCCTGTCTACTTCAGGCCTTAGTGAATGACTCACTAGTACTTCATCAACTTGTACATCCCCATAAAGTGTGAAAAAGCCAGTGGTGGTATGTTTCAGAATAAGAACACAAGAAATAAGGTCTGATTTCTTTACACTGCAAGGAGTGGAGAGAAAAATAAAAACTATAACTGTACATCAATCTATGTAGATATAGCCCCTAGAACTGTAAATTTAAATCGTTATTTAAGAAAGCATCTGCCTTAAGTGCTAATCTTTGTTTATGGGTATGTAATGCCTCAAGGTGCCAGATTCCATCTCTTCTTGGAAGTTAAGCAAGGTCAGCTCTATTTAGTACTTGGATGGGAGGCTGCCAAGGAATATCAGATGCTGTAGGCTATTTTTCGGAGGAAGGAACAAACAAAACCACCTCTCGTATTCCTTGCTTAAGAAAACCCTATGAAATTCATGGGGTCACCCTTAGTAGACAGGCACATACACACTCATAAAGGCCAAATATCTCCTGTTTTTTTTTGTTTTGTTTTGTTTTTTTGTTTGTTTGTTTGTTTGTTTTAAGGGAGGGTGAACACTGATAACTGATAATTTAACCAAGGTTGCAGTTCTATCACCTGCTCTGCTGGCTAGAAATTGTCCAAAGAAGGGGGTGGAAAATGAGAGTAGCCAAGTTATACTAGATCCAATTTTTTTCCAGCCTTAGGTGTGATCACAATACTGGCACACTGGTAGACTAGGGAAATCCTAAGTAATTTCCAAAACCCTTGACATAGGAAGGCTTTGGACCCATCACAGCTTCAGCTGGCCTTCAGTGAGCCTTTGACCATCCTTGACTGTTAGGTCATAGCATGCATATACATATAAAGATTCAATGAGATAATTATTTCAATTGTATGACCAAATATGAAGAAAAAAAATACATGAACAAAACTACATGACCATTTCTTTAAAACAACATAGTGGCAAGTTTTTTGAGGTTTTTTTTTTTATGAACATGGTAACAAATGACAGTCTGTATTAAAGAGCCCTTTGTGCTGCTATGTTTATGCTGAGATCAAGTCATCAGTCAAAATTTCTTTCATCTAATTATCAGTGTAATGGATTTCAATCCACTGAATAACATTTGTGTAAATACTATTCAAACATAGTGAAGGACACTAATAATATTTGTATAGCTCTTCTAATGCCTTCCTTACTAATGTGTTCTTTCTAATCTAAAATGTAAGGAAAGAACTGAATAAATACCATACGCTGAAGAAAGATATGTACTTCAGTCTCAATGGGCCCTTTCTAACCTTGCATTTATCGTGCTATGATCTCACTTTAACTGAAATTGCAACATCCCATGGACTTCAGTGTGATGAGCCGCTAGAGATCTCTGACTTAGAGTTATATTCCTTCCCAAACTGCAGATGCCAGAATTCCATAGGATGGAAGAATGGCAATTAAAGTGGAATCATAGTGCTATAACGCTGTAGGGTGAAAAGGCCTTATGGGTTTGGGAATGCTTCTGTAAAATCATGAGAACTTCAGTAACAACATGTGAGGAACACTCCAGATAACTCCTACAGAAGGAGAAGAAATGTTCCTTGTATTTTTGTGCTGAAGTGTCCTTGAAGAAGGAATAAACATTAAAATCTGAAGTTTGCTGCATTTCTTTTCCTATTTGTGATTCTGCCCTATTTTTGTTCTTCGTTTTAGAAGAAAATAAAATTGGATTATAGTTCCATTACTTCCTAAATATACATTTACTGGGGGTAGGAACATAGGACCCCCATGAAAGTGGAAAAACTGCAAATAAACCACTTTTTTTAAACCTGAAGAACACCTCTCTAGGAAACTCTAGGTCCTCCAGAGCAACTCTATGATCAACATCCACTGGAAGCTGACCACCGAATTGTGCTGGAGAACCTACAAAATGCCTAGACAAGTATTTATTCTAGGAATCTCCAGATCCAGTATGACCAATGGCAGAGGTTGGCCACAGGGGACCTAGAGTTTCTTAGAGATAACATATCAATCAAATTTACAAATAATCAAATCTGCAAAAGTCAAAGCTATAAATGTGAAGGGCTGGCTGTATCTGTGGGTGGGAAAAGGAAGAATTATTTCAGCAATTACTTCAGAATTACTTCCTAGCAAAGAAAGAGGAAGAAGTTTCTTAGAAGTTGCATTACCAGAATACAAAAGTCATCACCATTTTAGGTGACACTCATTGGGTTGTTCAGAGGCCTCTATAGGATAAGCAAAGCAAGTTCACCAGGAAACTGTCCAATGTTATCTCCCATTTCTTGTGTGTAATGCTGAAGCACTTGCTGCACTATGGGGGCAGGGGGAGGGAGCACTGAGCATTCTGGTCTGGAAAATGTCATAGATGTGGCCACAGGAGAAACTGGGACAGAGTTATCAGAGTTCAAGTGGCAGCCATCATCAGTCAGCATTTGAGAGTCTTAGTCATAGGGAGAGAACGGAGTGTTGGTGGAGTTTGCATATAGGTGTCTGGCAGAGCATTTTGAGTGTATGTACTGTAAATATCAGAACCTGATGATTAAAAGCCTCTTTGTGAGAAACCGGCAGATAATTTTTCCTTTGTAGCCTGGAGCTGAGCTTCTCAGCAGAACCTTCTGGTAGCGTTCCTAGGCTATGTGCATGTCTTCTACATGTTTGCATGTTAGATTCTTGATTGCACATGCCCCAACATTACATACTAGCAAAGAAAGGGAAAGAAGTTACTTAGAATGCCACCCCCCATTTCGTGTCTATAATGCTGAATGCTGCACTGAATGCTGCACTGTGAAGGCAGGGGGAGGGAGTAGCAATATCATGTACATCCCTCTGTTTTCAAGATAACATCTAAGCATCCTTCGCTTCAACGTTCGACCCTTTCTGGAAACCTAGGGCCTGTACAGACTGGCATAAAGAGCCGGATGCTGCCCCCACGCCACCCCCATGTCACCCGCCTGACCAGACAGTGGGTAGTGTCACACTGTGTCATTGGCACAAGCACAAAAGAAGTGATGAAAAGGTGCTGCAGCATCCTTTTCTGCACCGCAGAAAGGCCAGATCAGGGCCACAGTATGCAGTTGCTGTGGTCCCAGTCTGGCAAGGAAAGGGGTGGTGTCCCACCACCCCTTAAGGGCTGTCTGTACAACCCCTAATTGAATTCCAGTGAAATCCCTTTATTCCAATGCAAACTTTCTCTTTCTCAAAGTGCATTCAAGATCTCTTAACATTTTGACTTCACATGGGTACTGCATATGCTTTTCTTAACATCTGCTTTTGCAAATAGGATGAATTACACTCTGAATGAGTTTTTATTCATATCTAAGTCCATGGCAAATCTCGCAAGAGTTTGTCTGCACAAAGCAAATGCTTTATAACTTCCTGTAGCTCCTACAGACATTTCTGAACTGAAGCTCCTATAATCCATCGCTATTGTTTGCCATGGAGAGGAGTCGTCACATGAATGACCACCACACCACAATCAGAAGGGAAAGGCCACAACTTTATTTGGAGATCAGCTTTGGCCTCCAAGCATGAGGTCTGGATCTGTCATCCATGAATCCCAGATTGATGCTGATTGTTTGGTCACAGCCAAGCTTCGGGATGACAGAGGGCTGACCGGTTAAACTCCCAACCACATCTCAAGTAACTGGTTCCTTATCACTAGGGGATGCTGAATTGGTGTTGCCCCCACAATAGCAACACCACAATGCTCTGGGAACCCATGAGTCCTCATTTGACTCCTGATCCAGTGCTATGCGGCCCTGGAAACCATGCCCAACAGATCCAAGACCTATGCTCTTGCCACCAAAAGTTGTGACAGCATAACCCTATTTCCCACATAGGGAGGGTGGGCGGGAGAGCCAAGTTGAAATGGCACCGCCCACAGGTGTTGCATGGCCTTAAATAGGCCCCATAGCCAATGAGAGCCTGACATAGGGCGGTGAGCCCCCCTTCCTAGTCCCTCCACCAATCCTGTGCAGCACCTGGTGATGACAACACCTAATCAGAGAGCATTTCCATCCCCCAGTCCCTTCTCTGGGTAGAATGCCTCCTCCTCCCAGTCCTTCCAGTCAAACCCAAGACCAGCAGCCTCCATGCAAGGCCTGCTGGGGGTTCTGCAAGTCCAGGACAATATCAGCAAGCCACAGCTTCTCCTCCATGGCAACCAGATCAGCCTGGTAAGTTGGGTGGCCCCATATGTGCTGGCTACATAAACCAAAAATATTCAGAGGGCCACAGTTGTCCATCTTGTTTCTATGGGATAGAAAATGAAAGGGTGGTTAGGTTTGGATCTCAAGTTCACAAGAGGTAATGCAATGTGTGCCTTTTTTCAATTTATTCTACTGAATCCATTACTTCTATTATATATTAGATGGTTCTGAAAGGAACTTGAGTTATGCCTGCAAGATGAATTAATATAAGTAATGAATGATTAATATGGCTACACCTGTCTGTGCATTTCAAATGCATGGTTTAATCAGTGAAGCAAAGGACAGTGTTCTAATACTGAGAATATTACATTTTGTAAAGGAGAATAAGATTTCTCTTAACATCTGATGCCATTAGGTAAAGGACAAGATGCTCAGAAGGTACAATCAAAGATTTTCCTGTGATTAGTACTCACTAGGTCAAACTATTATCATGAACAAGATGAGTTTGTTGCAAGTAGTAATAAGGTATGATCAGCTTTGCTCCCTTTTGTGATACCTAAATCAGAAAAGATGCTATAAAAATGACTGTTTCATCTAGTATGAAATGACAGAGGTTATATAATCTAGAGTCTATTAATTGAATCTACAAAGGTGTGAGCATAAGACTGCTTTCATAAGGCAACTCTTCTTCTTTCCCAATACAACCTCCTCTGAACTACCCAGTTTAAAACAACATGATACTCTGAAGGCTGTAGTCTTATTGTGGTGTTTCAGCTCCCCCCCCCCCCAGTGGAAAATCAATATTTTTAATCTTCCACCCATGGGGATGGATATCTATTCTTATGGAAATAAATGAGACAGATAACAAAAGCATTCACATAAGATGACAGGTATCAAAATGGCTCCACCATCAAGTGATGCATCAGCATACCATATTATCATATGGCTAAGAATTGTTGAGCTCACAGCTAATGGTTGTTTTCTTTTCTGCCTTTAGCCATAATAGATACACTTCATACAGACTTTGTACATTTGGGCTACTGAACAGATAAACTAACCAACCAGAAATTCCCCAGAGTTCCTTAAATCCAAAAATGGTAACAGCAGTATTATTATTTATTTTTCAACAAGATGTGGTATTTTAAAGTTATGTACCAAAGAAAGGAATGACAGTGATAATAATAATAATAATAATAATAATAATAATAATAAAGTTTATTTATAGCCCACTCCTCTAATAAAATACTCAGAGCGGGGTACAGCAAAATAAAAAGATACACAGTAAGAACAGCAATCACTCCCTCCCCAACCCCCCCCCCCTTAAAACTGAATTAAATCAAGACAATTTAAAATTGACACAGTTAAAATTGGTCGACAGTTGTTAAAACTCATGAACAAACCATGTGCAAGACCACATTAAATAGATTCAGCAGAATAGGTAGAGGGACAGCTGAAATTAATTCCCGGTTCTAATTATGTTTTCAGGACAGGGGGTAGATGTTCCATTTATTCTCTCCTTCAAGGAAAGGCCTGCCGGAAAAGATGCGTCTTTAAAGCCTTTTTGAAACTAGCCAGTGATGTAATGAGACGCATCTCGTCCGGCAGCCCATTCCAAAGCTTAGGGGCGGTAGCTGAAAAGGCCCTTTGGGAGGTCTGCGACAACCTGGTTTTCATAGGCTGCAGCAGGTTCCTCCCAGAGGACCGAAGTGTGTGGGGCGGTTCGTACGGGAAGAGGCGGTCCTTAACGTAGGATGGGCCTGAGCCATGCAGGGCTTTAAAGGTTAGTACCAACACCTTGTACTGTGCCCGGAAACTAATGGGCAGCCAATGGAGAGCTTTGAGCACTGGTGTTATGTGCTCTCTCCTTGATGTTCCAGTGATAAGCCTGGCTGCCATATTCTGAACTAATTGAAGTTTCTGGGTTAGGCACAAAGGTAGCCCCATGTAGAGCGCGTTACAGAAATCCAGACGTGAGGTTACTAGAGCGTGTACCACAGTCTCCAGGTCTTTCGTGTCCAGGAAAGGGTGCAGCTGGCATATCAGCCGAAGCTGGTAACAGGCACTCCTGACTGTCACATTCACCTGACTAATCATGTGAAGCGAAGAGTCAAGTAGTACCCCCAGACTGCGAAGAGTCCTTAGGGGAGAGTGTGACTCCGTCTAGGACTGGAGGCTGTATTCCCAATCCTGGTTTCGGACCAGTAACTGTTAGTATCTCCGTTTTGTCTGGATTTAGTTTCAATCTGTTTCCCCTCATCCAATCCATTACCGCTGCAAGACAGTCATTAAGAGGGGAGACGCCATCGGAAGACTGAGCCGATGAACTGGTCATGGAGAGGTATATCTGAGTATCATCAGTGTACTGAAGACACTGAGCTCCATGCCTCCGAATGATCTCACCCAGCGGCTTCATATAAATCTTAAATAGCATCGGGGACAGGATGGCGCCCTGTGGGATGCCACAATTAAGCTCGATTTTGGAGGAGCAACTGTCCCGAGCCTCACCCTTTGGGATCTGTCAGAGAGAAAAGATTGGAACCACTGAAGAGCACTGCCTCCAATTACTAACTCCCTCGACCGACCCAAAAGGATGGAGTGATCTACGGTGTCAAAGGCTGCTGAAAGATCCAAGAGCACTAACAGGGTCACACTACCCCTGTCAATACTCAAGTGGAGGTCATCGGTCAGAGCAACCATGGCAGTCTCCACTCCATGTCCTGTCCTGAAGCCAGTTTGAAATAGATCAAAGTAGTCGGCTTCATCCAAGACTGCTTGGAGTTGGGTGGCAACTGCCCTCTCGATCACCTTGTTTAAAAATGGAAGCAAGGACACTGGTCTGTAGTTGTTTTTGTCCAGGGGGTCAAGGGAGGGCTTTTTCAGGATGGGCTTAACTGCCGCCTCCTTAAGACAAGATGGTAAGATGCCCTCCCTAAGGGATGCATTGATTGTATTCCGAAGAAACACTCTCAATGCGTCTCCCCCCTGGACGACCAGCCAGGATGGACAAGGATCGAGGGGGCAGGTTGTCTTCCGCATACTTCCAAGTAGCTTGTCCACGTCATCAGTACTTACTAGACACCTCACCTATAGGATCTGGAGAAAAGGTGGCATCCAAGTCGGCTCTTATCCAAGAGATTTTATCTGCAAAGAAGGTGTTAAACGCATCACAGCAGGCCGTCGTAGGGTTAAGTAGGGGATTTGGTGCAGGGGGAACCTGCGTCAGCTCTCCTACCACCTTAAACAGTTCTGCTGGGTGAGACTCTGCAGACGCAATGCGTGCAGAGCAGAAAGATCCCTGCACGCAAAGCCTCCCTATAGGCACGAAGATGCTGCCTATGGCGAATCTTATCGGATAGGAGTTGAGTCTTCCTCCACTTGCGCTCTAGTTGTCGTCCAACCCACTTCATCTCCCTGAGCTCTTCCGTATACCAGGGTTTATGCTTTGGGGCGGGTTGGAGAGGACGCTCAGGGGCAATCGTGTCAATAGCCTTGGGGAGATCGGTCTTCCAGGTATTTACCAAGGCTTCCACGTGTTCACCAGCATTGCCAACCATTAGACCCTCTAAGGCCTTCTGGAAGCCTATTGGTTCTATGAGCCTTCGAGGGTGGACCATTCTAATGGGTCCACCTCCGGGGGGGATGAAACGCTGCTCTTAGTTCCATCTTGATCAGAAAATGATCCGTCCATGACAGAGCAGAGGTTTTCGTTACCTCCGCCCAGGGATACTCCTGTTCCGTACTGAAAACCCCATTGAGTGTGTGACCTGTGCAATGAGTCGGCCCGTTAACCAACTGGGATAGGTTCATGGTTGTCATGGATTCCACGAACTCCCGAGCTGCTCCAGGTAGATCAGAAGGGCTGGTCTCAAGAGGGATGTTGAAGTCGCCCAGGACCAAAAGCCTGGGCGACTCCAACAACAACTCAGAGACCAGCTGAGTCAGCTGGGTCAGGGAGTCTGTTAGGCAATGGGGTGGCCGGTATACCAACAGAATCCCCAAACTATCCCTGGTCTTCAGGCTAAGATGTGGGTTGTTTTCCGGACAGGTTTCCTGATTAAGGTTAGATTGGTTTTATGGACTATAACAATGCCGCCCCCCCCCCTGCCCACTTCCTTCTGTTCATAACAATGTAGCAATGTCATCTCAAAATTACAACTCTCAGATCATTTTTGAACAATCAAACTAAAGATAACATGTACTTCTGTAACCAGATGGCCTGTACCCACATCTAATCACATGATGCCAGTCTCCCCCCCCTTGGAAGGACATTTCCTTCTTAAGTGCCTATAATGTGTAAATGTTGGAAAACCTATGATGGTATAGTCATCACATTGTTATAGCAGGCTTTTGTTTAAAAATTGAACAAACCCTGGCTTTTGTCCAGGAACATACCCATCATGCTTGAGATGTAGAGATGGCACCCTACTGACTGGAGTGTCTATCATTGCTCACACTAATGATGAAAATAATGATAGCTCAGTAGTTGTGGCAATGACAGAAATATCATTCATGTAATAATATTGTGGCTGTGCTAATCATGCTGTTGAGAAATATGGTGACAGTGCATTGATGAAATAGTGATTGGTGAATTCAATAGAGTTTTCAAACTCTGAGATCTTTATTATTGTTATTGATAAATCACAGCTCATGCACTGATACAAGCATTGCAGTGTTTGTATGTGTTACAATGTGATATTGGTTACACCTAATATGATCTTCATGTATGTTTCTGTACTTTATTTACATAAAGTATCACTGCTTGTAGCGACTCAAGAGCAAATATACTGTTTTACTGTAAAAGTCTCTGTAATAAAGGCATGATATTTGCTCACAAATGTTTAATGTCTTCCACCATATATTTACTTTGTACAGCTTTGGGGGCTACATTTGACCCCCCTCTAAATCAAACTTCCCTTGAAGCGAGGAGCTGGGAAATCTTGGTTAGAACCAGTGGGTTATAGCCTTTGGGATATTGTAAAGGGAGATATATAAAGTATTTACTGATCTAAAGGGTGGTGGGGGGATATAAACTAAAGACTTGTTGGTTAAAGAGAGAGAAAGAGTCAGGATGAAATAGAACTCGGGCAGTCAAAAACAAAGTGAAGGCTGGTTAAAGGGAAAGGAATGGAGAAGGTCTGAACTGGGCTTTGGGAAGCTGGGCATTGAGACAAAAATGTTATTTGGTCCAAACAGAAAGATTACTTGTACTGTCTGCATGGAACTAGCACAAAACTAGGGCTGCATCTACACTGCAGAATTAATGAGTTTGACACCACTTCAACTACCACAGCTCAAAACCATGAAACGGTGGGATTTGTAGTTTTATGAGATGTTTAGCCTTTTCAGTGAGAGGGCTCTGCTGCCATAACAAACTACACATCCCAGAATTCCATAGGATGGAGCCATGACAGTTAAAGCAGTGCCAAACTGCATTGTTGGGAAAATCACATGGTAATGCTAGATCAAGAAAACAGTGGCTGTGATCCTGTTACTGGCCTGTGCAAGTGTACATTGAACCTATGCTTGCATACATCTATTTTTGTTATTTCTTTTCTCCCTCTATAGGACCCAAAGCTCTGCATTCCCAGCAGTTCCCTGCTTAGTAGAGAGAAGTAGTATTCACAGAAGTGTCTATAGCCAGAAATGAAATGATTGCAAGTGAAATCATTGATTTACAAAAGGCCCCAGAAGAAGATTAATTTCTTTGTGTTTGGCTACAGGGACATAGCCAGATGACTTTCTGAGCCGGGCTCAGAAAATTCTGCAAACAATCTGTTTACAGAATTAGAGTCCCTGTTTGTTAATTGCATGCTTATAGTGAGTATCATACTGGAATAGTACTCTAGGTAGTTAATGTCTGTGTTGAAGGATAATTCATATCAATTAATATACACCATCTTTTTAAAAAATGGAATTAGCATACTATGTGATGTATTTGTATTTTAGAAGAGATTGAGTTACTTGTTTATATCATCATAATTAGTATTTAGCACCCTTGAAAGATCTAGGAAAATACTTTTGATAACAATGTTATGTGCAATTAAAATGGGGAAAATCTGTCAAAGATCAGAAGCCAACTGGAAACTTAATTAATGGCAATGAAGCCTCCCTATAAATACATGTATTAAAGGTGCAATGTTTGTGCTATTTCAAAGCCTTTCACTAAGCTGCCAGATGAAACAACTCCAAATCACAAACAGAACTATCAAAAGGTTTCCGGTATTCTTCTTTATAATTCTGTTCCTAATGAGACAAATAGTAATAACACTGACAGCAAGACAAAATGCTTCTTGAATATATTATGAAAACCATGTGTGGATAACTGAGTTGTAATTAAGAATAACCCTCAGTATTTTTTTTTAAAAAAAGGATAATGGTAAAAAGTGTTTCCAACCATGCTAATTGCATTTGTATCCACTTGTCTTTATATGTGTCTTGGCAGGGCATCTGTGGGATTGTTTGTAGAATACATGGTTAGATGAGGAAGGCTCTCTTAAGAAGTCACCAAGTGTTTTTTACAGGCATGTCAGAGCCAATCTGGCATGAATTCATCATTTACTTGCTTAATTACCTGATTTTCAATTATAATATACTTTCTCTTACATTCACAAGGGAATAATATGAAGCATGCAATGACCAATGCCTTGTAGGAAAAAAGCAAAGTGTATACTATTTCTACTAAACATTATTTTTGAGAATAAAATTGCTATTTTAAATATTCACCCATGTGAAAGGTGAAAAATGAGCTTTCATCATAGGATTTTTAGAATTCAATTTCCTGCTTTCATTTTTGCACCAATTCTAGCACCTGCCTTGTTTTTAAAATTGTGTCACCAAATTTTATACCAATTTAATTACTAAGAACAATTAGGAAGGTCCAAAACACACTACAGAAATAATCCCATTTAAGACCACTTTAACTGCCTTGGCTCAGTGCTAGGGAATTCTGGGAACTGTAGTTTTATGAGATATTTAGCCTTCTCAGCCAGAGAGAGCTCTGGTAAAGTGGTCACAAACTGGATTGTTGCTACAGTGTTTTTGGGCCCTAAAGTCCTGAACACATTGGGAGAAATGGTTGCCCTTTTTCCCCCTGGATGGAGGCTGCAGCAGACAAATACCATGGCCTCTGCAAGGCCTAAAAAGAACCCACTCCCAGCATGTTCTTTTTGCATCATGTGTGGGGCACAATTAGCATGCTCATGTAGAATGATGACATTTGTGCAGCATGGCATTGTTTGGGCACTGTGCAGGGTGGACATCATCATTGTGCATTCCGTATGGACAGGCACACACAATCATAGCAACCGTGAACCGATTTTAGGGCTGGGCGCATGCACACACCCATCCCTACTGAGCCCTAATTTCAGCCCCAGACTGGCTCAAAGCACCAGTTTGGACAGGGCCAAAAATTCAGGTATTTTCATACTTTTTGAATTGTGTCTTTATTAAGCTTTAGGTCATAAAGCAAAGGACACAACAATTTGCAAAATACTTGGAATATTATCCTTAATTTATTCCATCCCCAGCACATTTGATCACATTGTTTCAAAGGTATTCAGGTTCTTGACATGACTGGAAAATGCAGCCTTTCTCTAATCCCAGATGAAAATGTGTTGCCTTTCTGCAATGAAAAGAAATCACACTGTAGATACCCAAAGGTATTTTTGCTTCTCATTTTTCCTTCAGAATTAATCATTCATGCTGAAACTCAGTACAAGGTCTGGGCCTTAGATATTTTTTCCCTCTCCTTCTCATAATGTTGGCTTAGATCATCCAATAAAACTGCATAGTGCAAAATTCAGGACAGACATCACATAGTCAAACTGTGAGATTTTGTCACAAGTTGTAGTGGTGGCCACCAGACAAATTCACAGAAGATGACGCTAGAAATGGTTACTATTCATAGTCACTATTTGAGCCAATATCATTGCGGTTGTCAATATGACCTGCTGAGGAACATGTGTGGGATTATTTTTCACTCATGTCTTCATAGTGGCCACAGTGTAAATGAAATCATCCACTACACAGACTTTTCATCTGCTAAATGCAAACTGTAAATGAACAACTCCCCTTCTTTACTTATTTATTATTTTTCTTTACCTCCTTTGTATGCTACCTTTGTCCCAAGGTGGATACAAGGCCGCTTCTAAAAATGGTAATTTAAAAATGTTCACGATAAAATTTAAAAACAATTAAAAATATTCTTATTAAACACCATAAAATCAGTTAAAAGCTATAAAATTTATAAAAAAGAAAATACTGTCAATCTTATTTTTGAAAGTCCAAATATGAAAGAATTTAGTAATTTTATTTTATTTTTTTTACTATTCTGTGAAAACAATCTCTTCTCATCCCCAAATCAGGATAATCCACTTTTTATGCTATAATCTCTCTGTGTGTGTGTGTGCATGTGTGTGTGTGTTGACTCATATTGAGTAAATTATTTCATGTTATGACTAGGGATGAGTCCAAAAAAGATATGGAAGACAATTAATAATGGACGAATTCAAGGCTGCATCAACTGATGGAACAGTTCAATCTGAAACATATTTGTAGGAAGATAGGAATCACTATTACAGAAAATAAAATATATTGCTGATGATCTGAATTAACACAAAGCAGTTCTGTTTTTGAGAACACTGAAGACTATTGAACTGAGAAGAAAAACAAAATAGTTTGTTCAGCACTGTCCAATTATTTTGGAAGAACTTTTGTTGTATCATTATCAGATCTAGCAGATAGGGAGACCAGGGTTTGAATCCTGGATGGGTCATGGAAAGTCACTAGAAATGACTTTGGGCAAGTCAACTCTCTCAGCCTCAGAAGATAGCAATGGCAAACTCTCTCCAAAGAAACTGGACAAGAAAACAATATGATAGGGTTACCATAAGTCAGAAACTTGAAAGCACACAACAGCAACAATGAAAAATTAAAATATCAAAAAATCAGAAGACAAAAGCACTTTTGAAAATAATGGCCTATGAAAATGAAAGTCAATGATCTGACTGGTTGGCCTCCCAAATAAAGTAGACCCATTTGATCTATTGCTTCATGGCATACTAGCATGTATGGAAATCCCATTAATTCTATGGCTCTAGTCTAGTGAGGATTATCAACAGGATTCAGGTGAATTAGTTATAAAGGGAGGGAGAGGGGATATATGCTAGATGTAAGGCATAACAGACGTAACACTTTATCAGCATAATTCTATGCATCCTTGACTCAGTGTGTCCCACTATTTCTTATGGAACTTACTTCCATGTATGCACATAAGATTTCAACTTTAATGTGTAACAAAGCATTTGGAATTCTTGGTTTGGAAGTCATAGTAAACTAAAGTTCCAAGGAAACCCCATCTTATGATATACTTGCAGTGTGTTGGTGTATGCTGCCACATTGCTTCTTTTTGGCTCCTTCAGCAAGTGGGAATTGCTAAGCAAATTATAGTCCTTATACTTTCAGTGAACTGAGAACTTGGTTTGTGTGTCTCTAGAGTCATAGTTTATGACTGGAGAAAAGCAAGACAGGGTTTGGGATGTATCTACAGTTCAACACTACTTTAAGTGCTGTAGTACCATCCTGTGAAATCCAGGGATTTATAGTTTTCCAAGGTTTTTAGCCTTCTCTTCCAAAGTTGCTTGTTCCTTACAAAACTACAAATCTCAGGACTCTGTAGCATGGAGTCATGGCAGCTGGATACACCCTTGGTCTGCATATTACAATATATTGACACAGATGAAAAGTGTGATGTTGTTAGCTATTCCCATTTCAAGAACTGCTAACCGGGAGCAATGGGGCATTATACACCTTGCTACTGCTTTAGCATGATTAAGCCAAAATGTCCCTGGAGACTTAGCTTATGACTACATCTGAAGCAGACCAGTTTGTGTATTATAATCCAGTTGATTTTAGGGCACAAAATGAGTGTTCACACTATACTGCAGGTTAAAATATTGCTGCTTTTTTTCTGTTGTCCAGATCATAATTTGATTCTTCATCTTCTTGATTCATTTACATCCAGTTTTCTCCCCCCAAAAACTGAACGCAATGTTGCTTTAAGTCATACACTCTTAGATTTATTAATTTTTTTATTTATTTATTTTATTGTATATAAATTTATTTCTGCCATAGACCCATGATTACAAGAAAGATAATATTCTAGAGGGGAAAAAGTGGACAATTTTCTTATTCAAAATTTGGAGCAAATTTGTAACCTCTTGGGTTTGCTTTCTTTCAGTGCTTGCAAGAAGTCTGCATAAAAGTGGGAAGAGAAACATTTTTGTTGGGTTCTGATAAATATGTGGCATTCCATACACTCTATATGTGTTTCCTATTAAAAATGAAATGAAAAGTAATATTTGTCTAGGTAATATGCAGTTTTAAATATTATAATACTATACCAGTGCTGTCAGATAGATAATAGTACTGGTGAACCTCAAGCAGAGCAGTGTATTATATAACTCTGTTCAATTTTCTTTACAGTCTATGTGCTGCACTTCTGACACATTAGAAATTTTTTTGTCTAAAGAACTGTTACTGATAGTTGGCTTTGAGAAAGAAACAAAGTATCTTTAATGAGCCTGTCTGAATATACATTTCCCATTCACATATACTTTTATTTTAATTAAAGACTTCCCTAGTGATAATCTCTATTTTTGTCATTCACATTGCTTAGAAAATAACCCCCTTTTCAGTACTGGTATGACAACTGCTGGCTTTTTATTATGGCTCTGTATTGTTATTTGATAGATGTGTTATTTCCAGTGTTAGATGTATCTTACAAACACAGAAAATGTAGATGGCTCTCTGCTTGCTTTTTATTCCCATTGCAGCCAAGCCCTTGGAATAAGAGACAAGATACATCTTAAGTTTTGAATTGGTCTTAAAAGACATTAAAGAAATCTGTAAGATTAACATGCCATTTCTAGCTCGATCACTTCATTGAGGTAGACTGAGATAGATCGAGCCAGAAGATTTCCCCCATTCATCTTAAGCTTGTTCTAGTCTAGGTCCTACAGCTATTCCTCCTGATACTTAATGGTACTTTATAGTCCACATGTTACTGATATGAGAAGGGTTTCCCCAGATTACCAACATGAATTTAAAAGATTTGTGAGGTTGAGTTCAGTGGGCCTTAAGAAACAGAGTTCTTATCCCTGCCTCATTTGTCTTTCAGTATTAAAAAGCAAATCTGAGAAACCCTCCCTTTACCTCACAAAGATGACTCTGTGTGTTCACCAAATTAGTTGTTATTTTTTTTCTCTTGAAACTGTGTCGGGCCTACCAGCCTATATTATAGCTGCCATTACTAGGCCTCTTCTTCAGGCCAAAGTAGCACAGTTGAGAAGGGGGGGGGGTGGAGAAGAAGAAGGTATATAGCCAATCTTGGCCATAAGGCTGCAGAAATTCCTACATACAGTATTCTCATTTACAAGTGAACAGCATAATCTTCAAAGTTTATGAACATTTTTCAAAGGTAGCCCCACGTAGAATATATTAGAGTAGTCCAAAGACACATCATCATCATCATCATCATCATCATCCTTTATTTATAAAGCACTGTAAATTTACACAGTAGTGTACATACAATCATTTGATTAGATGATTCCCTGCCTTCATGCTTACAATCTAAAAAGACATGACACAGGAGAAGAAGGGATTGGTGGAGGGGAAGGGGATCAGGTCCAGCAGTTCTTCTCTCCCTCTGAGGCCTGGACCAAGGTGGATGGACTGGAGGGAGGGCTAGTCTTAATTGAGGCCAGGCCCGATGGCGTTGGGCCTGTAACACCCTCCCAATCAGATGCCATGGGGAGGGGGCTCTACTTCTTCAAGAGAAGCCAGAATGGTGATGGGCCTCAGTATTTTTTCTCGCCCTTCTCAGACTCCCTCCTGGTGGGCTGAAGAAGGAGAAGGGCTTTGCTCACAGGCAGGGCAGGATGGAGGATGCTGCTTTCTCAGATTCCCTCATGGTGGGCTGAAGAAGGAGGAGGGCTTTACTCACAGGCAGGGCTGGATAGAGGACATGTGTCACCCTGATCAAATTAAACAATGGACACAGTAGGCTTTCAAAATACAAACACACTTGTGGTCACCCCTATTTCTGGCCACACTTGGGGGAAGCATAATACTTCAGAGCAGGCAGCTAACCCAAATCTTAGTCATGGGAACTGCTCACCAATAGACCTTCACCCTCCTGGAATGCAATCTCAGCTTATTGGACCTGATGGTCACTACTATGTCCCTATACTCATTCAAGACCTGCACAGCCTTCCTTAATTTAGACTCTACAAAATTTATAGCTAAGTGTCATCAGTGTACTAATGGTGCCTTACTCACAAACCCCTTGTGACTACTCCCAATGCCTTCATATAGAAGTTAAATAGCACAGTAGAATAGTATACTGTGGGGCACATACTACAAACATTTGCTTCTCATTCTCCACAAATTTCCAAGACAGCAAGTGTCATGTTAACAAAGACTCTTATCTCTTTGCTCCTGGTTACCTTACCTTCTTGTTTAATGTAGTCCACTGCTTCCCTCCTTCCTTTGTGGATGAGAAAAGAAAGCAACCAGCATTTGATTGATAGCAGTTATATGTCTTGAAGATGGGACTGAGAGGTTCTATCCAACAACCAGTTTCCTTATCTTTTGTACTCATTATAAAGACATAAAAATGCCATATAGTTTGATCTGCAAGGGAAACCTGAGCCTTAATGATGGCACAAACAAACTACTATTTGTTAATTTGCCTGTGATGGATTTTTGCCACTATTTTTGACAATCTTATCAATTATATGTATATTGAAAATATCATCTGGAGGAACAGAAGAAAGAACAAATGGATATGCAACAAGCCCATATGGGAAAACATCTTGAAAGCTCTAAATTGTCGAAGTAATTAGCTTGCAATATCATATGAAGGAGAGATATAATAAGGCTAGAATTTGATATAATGAAAGCTAATAAATTGGATATTTAGTCATTAACTGAGGAACTGAGCATCTAAGAGTAAGTTTGATATAGTTTATTCCTGGGAGAGATTCTGGGAAATCAAGATCATGAAGGCCTTGTTTTGTCATCATACACAAATACACTAATACCCATATCAAAATGACTGTCGTGTTTATGAATCTGAAACTCTATGAGTTTATCAGATGAACTTTAAAACTGGATCAAGCAACCTGGACTGTAGCTGGGATGTGGGATGGAAGCAGGGATTATCACATCCTAAATTGCTACCTAATTGCCACCCACCATCAGCCTGGATCCAAGCTAGGTCCCAGCTGTGCTCCTTTAGCACTTTTTCCAAGTTGGAAGCTTTCTGGTTTTTAAAAAGTGCTGGTGGAACACAGGCAGTAATTCCGCAGTGATTTAGTATGCAATAATCCCTGCCTCCATCCCACATCCTGGCTGCAGCATGGGACACTTGATCCGGTTTTAAAATTCATATAATAAGCTCCCTAGTCTTCTTAAATCAAATGAAATCACTTTGATTCTTTTTCTTGTCTCTATGTGATCCCTGTCTTTAAGTAAAAAGATGGATCCTCAAACAACAAAACAGTAGAGGTATATATCTATTCCTTTTATAACCTTCCTTTAAGAGTGACCATGCTGAAGGTGGCCACATTTTATGGACACTCTCATACTGTTTTTAATGCTTCCATTTGGCATTAGGCACTGACAGTGTTCCATTAGATATTTCCTTGATGCCTCAATTGCCTTCTCCTCCTACACTATTTTATGGTTCAAATAACCCTTCCTCTTTTTAGTAATCAAAATGTCAGCATGAAGCAAAATGTGGATTGCTGTATGATAGTGTGGCTGCTTACAGACAAAGCAGGGTATATTTTGAACAAACATTGGGACCAGAATTTATTCCTTTGTCTACAATCCTGGATGTGCATTCCATTTAATTCAGCAGGACTTTTCAGTATATATGTGTGCAATTATACCATAAGTGAGTGTTTAGTTTAGCGCTCATAAGAATTACAATTAGGCCAGAAAAATGCAATGCACAGACATAGGATGGGGGACACCTGGCTGAATGAGACTATGTGTTAAAGGGATCTAGGAGTCCAAGTAGACCACAAGTTGAACATGAGTCAACAGTGCAATGCAGCAGCTAAAAAGGCCAATGTGATTTTAGGCTGCATCAATAAAAGTATAGGCCCAATCTACATGGGCAAAATGAGGCACGATAAGGGCTAGAAGGGGCTCCTTTAGGGTTCGGTAGGGTGCAGTGTTTACACCCTCCTGAACCCTAAACCGTATGGATGCCGCCATTTAAAAAATATTGTGTCATGATGAGCATAGCATTTAGATTCGCTGTGCGTGCCATGACGCAATGGCGCCGCAGGAGGGTGCCAAGCACGCCCTTTCCGCAGTGCCAAAAAGAGCTCCTTTAGGGAGCTTTTTTTTGCTCTGGGTCTTTGGCGTGGCTTTCAAACAGCCATGCCAAAGACCCAGGGGAGAAAGGGGCCATAGCAGCAGCTCCTTTCTTCCCTCGCCACCGCCAAGGGAAGCAGGGTGCAGCGGGTGCCCAGCGGGCACCCTGCTTTGAGGCCGTGGGGAAGTGGCCCCATCTCTAGCCGCTTCTTGGGGCTGCTAGAGACCTCCCCTTTTGGGCGGTCTGTATTGCCCCATAGTGTCTAGATCAAGGGAAGTAATAGTGCCACTCAATTCTGCTTTGGTTAGGCCCCACCTGGAATATTGCATCCAGTTCTGGGCACCACAATTCAAAAAGGATGTTGAGAAATGGAGGGTGTCCAAAGGAGGGTGATTAAAATGGTGAATGATCTTGAAACCATGCCTTATGAGAAAAGACTTAGGGAGCTTGGTATGTTTAATCTGGAGAAGAGAAGGTTAAGAGGTGATATGATAGCCCTGTTTAAATATTTGAAGGGATGTCATATTGAGGAGGGAGAAAGCTTGTTTTCTGCTGCTCTAGACAACAGTACCTAGACCAATAGATGTAAGCTACAGGAAAGGAGATTGCACCACAACATTAGGAGGAACTTCCTGACAATAAGGGCTCTTCGACAGTGGAATACACTCCCTTGTAGTGTAGTATAGTCTCCTTCCTTAGAGGTCTTTAAACAGAGGCTGGACAGCCATCTGTCAGGGATGCTTTGACTGTGAATTCCTGCACGGCAGGGGGTTGGGGACTGGATGATCCTTGTGGTCTCTTTCAACTCTACCATTTTATGTTTCTATGATAATAATAATAATAATAATAATAATAATAATGTTTTATTTATAGCCTGCTCCTCTGTATCCAAGCGGAGCGGGTTACATCAATTAAAAAATGCAAGATAAAATATACATGACCCAAACCCAACCACCCGCCCCTTAAAATTAAATTAAACTAACATCAATTAAAATGACATAATAAAAATTTCAATTTAAAACGGCAACCCATTTCATAGAGATCAGGGTCAAGATGTTAAAATGCTAATGGGAGAGCTTAACCCAAACAGAGCCGGGAGGTTAAGAACTTTCTGGGAAGGCCTGCCGGAAGAGATGCGTCTTCAAGGCTTTTTTAAAGCAATCAGAAGATGTAATAAGACGCATCTCGTCTGGCAGGCCATTCCATAGCCTGGGAGCGACAGCCGAGAAGGCCCTCTGGGAGGTCTGCGTCAGTCTAGTCTTCATAGGCTGCAATAAGTTCCTCCCAGAAGACCGGAGTGTGCGGAGGGGTTCGTATGGGAGGAGGTGGTCCCTCAGATAAGATGGACCCAAGCCATGTAGGGCTTTAAAGGTTAAAACCAACACCTTGTACTGTGCTCGGAAACTAATCGGCAGCCAGCGGAGAGATTTGAGCACTGGTGTTATGTGCTCTCTCCTTGATGTTCCCGTGACAAGCCTGGCTGCCATATTCTGAACTAATTGAAGTTTCCGAGTTAGGCACAAGGGTAGCCCCATGTAGAGCGCATTACAGAAGTCCAATAGTGAAGTTACCAAAGCATGTGCCACTGACTCCAGGTCCTTTATGACTCTATATTATTGTTTGCTTTTATATTATATCCATGTATTGAGATATGTATTTAGGTAAGTTTGTGAAATTTCCTCTTTTGAAACACTTATTACTATTGTCAACATTCTAGTGGCAGTAAGAATTAGCTACAAGATGCCTAATCCCTCTTGAATCAGAAGAGATGCCTGTGTCTCACTGTTTAACTCATCTTGGCAGCTAATAATGGCAATGAGAAAAATATAGCTTTTTTTTTTCATAATGCAATACACAACCGAACAACTTAGAGGCATCCATGCTGATTCCAGGCAGTACATCCTCCCTATCTGGATTTCTGAATCATAAGGTGAAAGTATGGTTATTTTTTGTATTTATCTTATTTCATTTATATCTAGCCTTTTCCCCAAAGTGGGACCCAAGTCAGATTACAATTCAAAGGTGTCTGTATGTAAGATTAGTTATTAACAGAAACAATTTGGGATATTGCTCAGTATCATTATCAATCAGCCTCAGCTCCCAATGTCATAGTTTTTGGGGAGTGAGCCAATATGAGATATCATTAACACTAGTCTTAACTTGGTAGGGTTTTTTAATCATTAAAATTCCTGTCTGTTGCCTTTTTGAAAATGGAAATATTTTCTAACTCTCACCTACCATATTCTGCAGTGTTGTTGTTGTTTTTAAAAAGCTCACCAATAACAAATACAGCAGACAAATCATTAAACTGAGTAGATGTACACAATGAGGAAATGTGCGGCTATATTTTTTTCAGGAGGGGTTATTTCTGAGCCAGCCTGCACAGGATGCTACCATGGCACTTTGAATTCTCTCTCATGAGGAGGAGAAGGGGCAGAGGGCATAATGGCCAGGACACCTTCACTGACAGTGCCACTACTGCTGTCTGCTGAAATAAATATATATGATAGGCACACCAGAAATTCAGAGCAAATCTGAATGTACTTATAAAGAATTTAGAGGAGGAGCATGCAGCTTCTTAAAAAAAATTGTCACTATTGAAGGGCAAATGCTTCTTTTCTGTGGTGGTAGTATGACTGTGTGAGACTGGAAGCCCTTGAGCAAAAATGGTTCAGCACATGAGGTCTACAGTCTACATGTTGCCCACTGGGACATAGATCATAGATGCAAAAATTCACATTATTAGCTCAAGAGATGCCATTTTTATAAATAATAGAGTTTGAGGATTACTTATATTTTTTTGTTTGCTTTGGTGTTTTTTTCACCCTAACCAAATGTACAATATTAAAGTGTCACCCCCTCCAATATTGTAAATCACAGAAAAGTCCCATTTAGGAATGAACCTTTTGTGTACTCCCCACATCAAGACATCAGACTTTTGATATTATCTATTAGTCTGGAACATTAAATTTTAAGATGCTATTAAATCTGATGTGCAGAGGGCAACTTGCCACAAAGCCTACTGATCCTTTTAACTTTCAATGAATAATTCCATTATCTTTGATGTGTTGTACTTAATCCAGTTGTATTTATTCATGCAGCCTACAAGATGGGTCAAACTAAACTATAAAACTTTAGTTAGAAACATGTTTCCATTCACTTAGAAAACAAAAGTTCCAGCCAGTTCTATAATTGACAAACAGAAATCCTACATGTTTTTAAAATTGTAGAAATACCTTTCCATGGCAGAAGCCTGCTGTTGACATTTTATTTCTTTGTTAATTATGAATGGGTTTGTTATATTTGTGAGTGAAACTATTCTGCCAAAGATAAAGTACTGGGCATCAATTAAAAACTCTGAGTTTTAAGGCCTGTTCTAAAAACAGACAGGAAGTGCAAATTTACTTTTCTTCTCAGATACCTTTGCTGCAGTGTTGGAAGTAGAGTCTTTTATCATAAGATAGTGGAAAGAGCACTGTTCAAAGGCAGCCCCATGCAGACTGCATTATAATAGTTCAGTCAGTAATTAAAGCATGTGTCACAGTGGCAAGATCAGATAGCTCCAGGAAGCGATGCAGTTCATTTATCTTTTTTATTTATTCTTTACAGCTTTTCCCTATTTTTTTTTCTTCTTTTTTTTAAAAAAACTTTTATTATTTAAAAGAAAAGAATAAAAAATATTGCTACATATTAGTAACTTAAATCCCATCACCCCCTTCCCTCACATTTATATTACATATTGTATTGCTTTATATTTTTATAAAACAATAGAAAAATTTAAAACCATTAAAATTTATCTGCTCAACTTAAGCGCTATATCTTCCAAGTACATTGTCTAAATGGTGTGAGATATTAAATTATGTTTAACAACTTCTTTCACTGATAGATCAAGGTATGTCTCAAATTCTTTGGTGTATTGAGTGTCCTTAAGAAATTAATTCCACAGGGCCTCTAGTTCAAAATTCTGTTCTTAATTTTCTAAATTTGTACAACTCCAGGTTTCTTCACAGTATGTTAAAAAAAAACTTGCCAGCATTTCTTTTGTTTTTCGTTATCATCCCCATTAATTGCATTTGATGTCCTATCTAGTTCAGAAGCTACTAACATTTTAAGCATCCAACTGTCTATTGAAGGCATCTCTTTGGATTTCCATTTTTGTGCAAGCATTATTCTTGCCATTGATTACAGATATAAAATAATTTTCCAATACTTAGTCCTGTTGTTTATATGTATACTTGTAGCATATTAAGAAGGTAAAGTTCTGAAGTACATTCGAAAGTTATACCCAAGAACTTACAGATTATTTTATGCAGTGTTTTCCAGAACTTCTTCACCACAAAGCATGTCCACCACATTTTTCCATTTAAAATACAATGCTCAAGCCATCTAACAGACATGATTTAAATATTTGTTTAGAAAAGATTAAAATTTTAAGTGAAAAAAAGAAAATAAATTCATTAAAAGAAATGCAATATTAATACCTATTAAAAATCTCCACAGTAACCAGGAGACATCAAAATATTTTGAAAACAGTGGAAGTGCTGACCTCAGCTGTGCAAAGTAAACATTTGACATTCAGGTTCAATGGCAGCTTGCAAACCTGAGCCTTCAAAAAAGTATAAACCCTTCCTGCACAGGTTAAATCTTTGTCTCCTAATCTGCCTTTCAACCAACCATTGATACCTTTATCTTTTCTGAATTCAGCTTCAATTTCTTTGTTTTCATTTTGTCCATTACCAATAGCATACAGTGTTTTAGTACAATATTATCATACTTGGATTTAGATTGCAATGAGAGATAAAGGTATATGATATGGATATATTGATGGCCTCACAATTGTATACTCTAGTCTACGCAACTAGTCCCAGATGTTTCACATATACAATGGCCTTCTGTCCACATATTCTGCATCCATGGATTCAACCATTCATGGCTTAAAAATAATAATAAAAAAATCCAAAAAGCATATCTTGATATTTGCCATTTTATATCCTATTTTACTATTCTATTGCACATATTGGGACTTGAACATCCATGAATTTTGATATCCGGGGGTGGGTGGGGGGGACCTGGAGCCAAAGGGCAGCAGATATGAAGGACTCACTGTTGAATCTGATGGATGCAGATTCATGGACATAGAGAGGCAGCTGTATATTAAATAACAGGGGGAACACCACAATAATTGAGCATTAAATTATCAAATGGCCCTTCAGAGTGAGATCTATGTCACCATAAACATTGCGATCAACTCTCTTCCTAGGCAGAAGCCTCAGAATGATGTCATATGAGTTTATCAAATGCAAGGGCTCCCATCATGCTCCTGTCCCCCAAACGTCACCAAACTGCAATGGGAGCCCCTTGGTGGGGTTGTACATGGTGCTATTAAAGGGAAACACTTCCATTTTCATCATGGAAGCATTAGCACAATTGTTAGAAAAAAGGCACTTTTTAAATAATGATTTGATCCATTATTAAAAAGGGACCTTTTTCTAACAATTATGCTAACATTTCCATGACAAAAACGGAAGCATAGCACCATGAGCAATTCCACCAGAGGGCTCCTGTCTCAGTTTGGTGATGTTTGGGTGACAGGAGCATGATGGGAGCCCACGTGTGTGATAAACTCCATTGTCAATGCTACCCAAACCCAGCAGGATGTCTGACTGAATCATCAAGGAAAGTATTTCCTGTCCACTTTCCAGAACCATGTAGATTGTCAACCAGTGTTACTAAAAAGGTCTGAGTCCCATAGCCGGGCAGCATACTGCAAGGTAGACTAAAATGATTTAGATAATTCATACACCCAGAATCTCTTTGACATCAACAGACAAATTAAAGATCATTAAACAGAGAGTCTGGAAACATTTGAAAGGAATGCCCAAATCATTAAACATCAACATGGGTTTCTGAGAAATAAGTCATGCCGACTAATCTGTTCTCTCGCTTTTTGTTTTCTTTTTGATAAAATTACCAGCTTGATAGATGAAGGGAATGCTGTGGATAAAGTAACAGTACTATTCTATTCTGCTATGGTCAGGCCTTACCTGGAATATTGTGTCCAGTTCTTGGCACCACAATTCAAAAAGGATGTTGAGAAGCTGGAGTGTGTCCAGTGTGTCCAGACAAGGTTAAGAGGTGATATGATAGGCCTGTTTAAATATTTGAAAGGGTGTTATTTTGAGGCTGGAACAAGCTTGTTTTCTGCTGCTCTAGAGAACAGGAGCAATGGATTCAAACTACAAACTACATTAGGATGAACTTTATGACAGTAAGAGGTGTTTGACGGAGAATAATGGTGGAGTCTCCATCTTTGCAGGTTTTTATACAGAGGCTGGATGACCATCTGTCAGGGTTGCTTTTATTGTTTATTCCTGTATGGCAGGAGGTTGGACTGGATGGTTCTTGTGGTCTCTTCCAACTCTATGATTCGATGATTCTATAAATCCCAAATGATTATTTCATACTTATTGAAATTATGATAAATATTTTATCCCTCTTTATTATGAAACTAAAAATTCAAACCATCAAATAAACCTCTAAGGGCTTTAAAATATCAATACAACAGACCACTTTACTGTTCACAGTATCATTAAGCACATATGATAGCTATCATGATTTAAACCTGCTTTAATCCTATTCATTTCTAAACATTTTACTTGCTAAATAACAACGTTACATGAATAGAACTGCCAGAGGGTACTATCTTTATGATGTAACATGAGAATATGAATCTGTTAATGTATTTCCAAATATTTTGATATTTCTGACCTATTAATAAATTGCAATTAAATTCATTAACAGTCCTGTTGTTATCAATCCAAAAGTAAACTGCACAAAATGTATTTGGATTTATTTCTGAGTAGGATGATGTTTCCAGTCATAGGAACTGAAAAGGAGACTTCTCTTTTAAAAAATAAAATAAAATATGCAAGATAGTGTAGCTGGTTCCACCTTTTGCCTTTTTCAATTTATTTCTTATCATGCCCAAAAATTTTTAGGCACAAAGCCACTCATAAATTTATGAGAATACTATATGATACTATATTAGCACCTTCCCTTTCAACAGTTTTTAAGAGCACAGCATTTTCACGGTTCCGCAGTGTCATTATGAAATCTAGGATTTAACTAAATATTGCTTGATTCCAATATTTCATTCGCAAATAATACATCTGATGCAGTTGCTGGATAGACATATTATTTTGCTGGTTTCAATACACATGGTTGCCTCTAATACAGATATTAGGTCAACATGTATGTCTACAGGCATTGAGGGTTATTTTAAGGATTCCAGCGAGCTAATGTATTTCAAATTATTTCCACACATGAAAGCAGCAAAGCACCATATAAATCCAAGTTTTTATTCATTCATTCTCAAGACAGGATTCATGATACATGGAACTACTTATTAAAATTGTTGTCCTCTATGAGATTTTTTCACTCCTAAGCAAGAGTGAAAAGATGAGGGTATACGCCACACACATAAATGCACTATTATTGTTGTTGTTTTGAGCAAAAAAATGTATTTTTTTTACAAATATATGGGTTTTTAAAAAAAAAATACCAAAAAAAATCCTAGCTTGAAATGTGAAAAACAGCAACAAAAATGCACAGAAAACCCCTTGTTATCATTGTGGTCTCAACAAAATCATAAAGGGTGCAACAGCCAGTAATATTAAATGTTCAGTATGAGGAAAGAGAACTGTGAAAGTGAAGCAGAAGATGGAAAATGACAGAGAGAAACATCATCAAGTGAAAAACAGAAAACCGGAGTTTGTTTGTTTGTTATTGGTTTTTTTAAAAAAAGCCCATGAAAGGAAAGGGGAACAGAAAAGAAGGCAACTCATTTCAGCTGTCCCCTACTAGAATGATATTAATAATTAGAAAGGTAACCACAAATGAAGGTTTAGCAAGCATTTAGGTTTAGCAGTGCAATTATATATATATTTCTATTCAGAGATATGTCTCAGGCAAGTCTATAGAGGGTTGCACCATTAGAAACTCTTATAATCTTTAACATAAAACTATTAACATTCAACTATTATGTATTCATGCAGTAGACTCACATAGAGCCTATACACACTAGCTGGATACCACAAGCCAAACTCATCATAACCTGCCCATAATTCTGGCCCATTTCTATCCCCTTCCTATGTCACAGGCAATGACTGGAACCTTCAGGTGGAATGTTGCAGTGCTGGCAGGTAAGGGGGCCACACAGCTATGCAATCTGCCACCTCTCACAGCAGTTTCTTGGAAACTGCTGCAAACAGTTTGTCTTTTTAGAGCATGCTAAGGGTCTTTTGGGCTGGGATCAAGCCAGAACCACTGGATCCGCATCCAGTCTGGTCAAGCCTGGCCCAAGGTTATTGATTTGTGTCGCCCATACAGGATGACGTCAGATTGGGGGGAACACAGTCATTTTGGCCCATGCGTTCAGCCCCTTTGTCAGTTCTCAGACCAATGTGTCCTGAGTGTGCAACCCCCTTGTTCTATGCCGTAATCTACTATTGTTGCTGTGTGTCTTCAAGTCGTTTCAGACTTATGGAGACTCTAGGATAAGGCTATTATGGGTTTTTCTTGGCAAGATTTGTTCAGAAACAGTTTGCCATGAGGCTAAGAAAGTTTTCCGTGACCAAGGCCACCCAGTGGGTTTCCATGGCTGAGTAGAGATCATAGTATCATAGATCATAAAAGCCCTGGTGGCGCAGTGGTTAAATGCCTGTACTGCAGCCACTCACTCAAAACCAGAAGGTGGCGAGTTCAAGACCAGCAAAGGGCTGAAGCTTGACTCAGGCTTGCATCCTTCTGAGGTCGCTAAAATGAGTACCCAGATTGTTGGGGGCAAATAGCTTACAATTGTAAATGAAGCTGTTTGTTTAACAAATTGTAAGCCGCTCTGATAGTCTTGGCTGAAGAGCGGGGTATAAATAAAACATTATTATTATTATTATTATTATTATTGTATAAACACCCAAACCACTACACTGCATTGGCTGTTATACCTCTTCTATGCAAACCCTTCTTTGCCAACATTGCCTATTAAAAGCAAAGGTAACAAACTCATTTCCCAAGCATGGCATATTAATTTTGTCCATTGTTTTTAGTTTTCCATAAGTACAGAAAACAGTTGTTGTTTAAATAATTTGTCTGAAAATGTGCTCTCTTTCTTTGAAAAAAGAAAGCTAATATGATCTCTTACTGTAACATATGTATATATTATGTATGTATATCTTTATATTTTTAAAATGTCTTATGTCTTAAGTAACTTTATACTTAACACTGGAACAGGAGCTATTATCTAATACAGTACTGTAATATGATAAAATGACTAAAGTGATAATCTATTGACTTTTCAGGAGAAGGATAAAGGCATGGAGGGAATAAATGGAATTTATGTTGTGGGAGGTAGAAAGTGTGGAAGTGGTAAAGGTAGTGCCACAATGTGTGTCGAAAAGAAAAATCTGATCTGGAGACTCATTGAGTGGATTTTTTATGACAGACTATGAAGCATGGACCCAAAAGAAAAAACCTAGTTTCTCCCAATCCCATCTAAAGACTCATCAAATGACAATGTTTGGAATGTATATGTATAGAAACTATCCTTTCAAAAAAAAAAAAAAACTGACACAGAACCTTTATCTGATTCTAGATACTGGGCAGAGTTCAAACCAAGATCCAACATTAGAAAGGTCCAAGGACTTGGGCTTATGAAAAAACTGAAATGCAGGGACAGACACCCCCCTATAAAATGATTGGGCATAATTTTCCTTCTTACCTCTTATCTATGGTTTTGTAAAAACTGCTAAACAATTAAAGCCAGGATTCTGAACGATCTAATGGTGCAGTCAGACACTGGAAAGGTTATCTAAAATCTGAAGAAAGCATGGCTAATGAAGCAATGTGTTGGCCCTCATGGATATGCAAAACCCATAGGATGCCTGTGTTTGTATATGAACAGACAAAAAAAGATTCTACATTTCCCTGATACACTGGTAGCAATAAATATTTTCACCTTATTAGATCTACACTATAAAAATATTTTTTTCCTATTTCTGCCTTGTTCTTGTCTATAATTTGTTTTAAGTCCATACACATAATAAAAAGTAATTTAGCTTATGTGAAAAAAAAGTCTGTGGATCTTTACTAATACACACACAAAAAAGAGAAAATGCTGAAGAACAATACTCTAAATAATGCTGACAAATTCAGGGATTTGTCTGCTGACGAAAGAGAGGGTGGAGGTCAGACAACCAACCAACCTCTTTTGGGAGAAAATTCCATGCTAACCATGCTAATCATGATCAACAGGATGCTTTATGGAGTAGAACGTTGGAGTAGAACACCTTGACTGGAGGTGTGAGATTGTGGACAAGGTTACCTCAAAAATGTTCTTGTTGCCTCCTAATATTAACTGGCTGGACATTAGGTGAATAGAAGCCTGGACTATAAAGGCTTTTGGTCCAATCTACTTTAGATCTTCTTTCTGTGTTCTTAAATTAAGCATTTGCTGTATGTCAGCAATTCCCTTTTGTTTACACTGTCAACATTAATCAGGAGATACTTTCAAGTTTACAAGCGTGAAAGGAATTAATAGATTGTCTGCTTCCAATAAGTACCTTATTTCAGTCTTGTCAGTCTCTATTTTGAGGCAATGTCCAAAATGTACATCATTATAGAATTTTTTTTTTAAAAAAAAATCCAAGGACATGCCCTGCAGAGAACTAAGTGATTTCATTTACATTTTTTTTATTATATTACATATATGGTGGTATTAGAGGCTATTGAGATAGAAATACATCTTTTAAGACAATACACATGCTGTATTTTTGGGGGGTGGGGGTGGGGAATGGGTGATATAATTAATTTTATGGAAGAAGATTAATCCACTATCTATTGACAAATGGCTCTTAATGCCTGGCCCATGGCCTTTTTAACTAAACTGGCAAACCTGACTAAATAAGTAAAAAGATGATCAATATATAAAGAAATGGTGTGTGTGTGTGTCATTTTTTGAACTTGTTTTTCTGTTGGGGTTCATCTTATTATAGATATGTATTTTGTATTTTCTCCTTTAAAACACATCTCCAGTTGTCCTAGTTTGTTAAAGACAGTCTTGGTTAGTCGTGTTGTCTCACTCTTTCAGTGTCCCAGTTTTTCTGTCCACTTTCCCTCTTTGTCATTAGCTTACTTCAACCACTGCAAGTTGTATTCAAAGTGCAAAATGAATTTGTGCCCAATAACTCAGGGTGGAATCATGCCCTTATCAATAGACTCAACAAAAGCAAACTGCTACATCCTCTCCTAATTTTCCTGTACTTTCTCATTCATAACTTTTGCCATCTTGACTACATTCTGATGTTGCTTGGCTATATATGTTACATAAAAGTGTGCTTCTGTCACCAAGCAGGAAAATATTCATTGAAATCTGTAAATCTTTGTCTTTCTTGCCCAACTTAGATTTATATTTTTGAAAATAACATCTACTACCAGCCTGATGTAAAGAGTAGCTCTTTGCGACTAACATCCTCTGGAAAAGAAGGAATTGTGTTTAATGGAATTGCAGACTGGTTATATGAAGGTAAGTTGCACAAATACACTTTAGTTTTCTTATAAATGCAGGGGGCATTGTAAATGTACTTGTTCAATTTCTCTGGGAAAAACCTATTCATTCTAGGACAATGCTGTTGATTGTTCTTTTATTTTTAAAGATTCCTTGCATAATTGTATGCACTTATACTAAAAGCATGCTACATATATGGAGTAAGCAGAGGCTTTGTTAGCAGTCATTTAAACTCTCAAAATCCTGTGTTTATCTTCTTCCTTTGAGATGAAAAATTGAATGAGGAATGGAATAGAAGACAAAGAATGTTCATCTTTTTTAGTAACAGCCCTGAAAATTACTATGTTTATTGTCTATTGTTATAGTTTTAGTAATAAGCCTGAATATTTCTAGGGTTTGCATGCATATCTGCAGTACAGCAGTTTAGAATTGTCAGGTAAAGAGAATCACATGCCCTGAAATTTCACGGCTAAAGCTGGAGACCTAGGAAAGATTCCCAGTGATGTTACCAGAGACAGTCCCTGATAATGGATGTTACAAGGGTGATGTTACAAGAGGCAACTGCTGATTATATCCTTTAAGTATAAACATCAACCACAACTGTACAGACAGAGTATGCCACTGAGAGAAAAATATATATTCCATCTCTAACTGTATTTTTGTATGTACACACACACACAAATATATACTCTCCAGTCATGTTTCAAGACAGCATTCTTCTCCAATGATTCATTCCTCTTCCTCTGAAAACTAGAGGCTAGGCTTTGATATGTGGACACACTATTTCAGTTAGGTAGCTTTATATTCTAGACTTCATGGCATTAACCCCCTCCTCTCCCAAGCTGATAATGAATTCTACTTCATTTACTTCAAAATGTTGTAAGTTTGCCTTGCAGCCTTTGGAGGGCCCCTTGCTCTTTCTGTTGAGAAAAGAAAAGCTAGACATCAGTTTTAAGGTCCTTTCCTGATGACATCACTGCATATATGCAGTAGTTATGTGTAAAATGTATTTATTTAATATAAATATTAAATCCAAAGAAAAGAGAGACAGGAATAGAGCCAGAACCATGACTGCAATGATTCAACAATTACTGTATAAGGATAAAGAGAGATAGAAATCTACAGCAGAAAAGGAGGAATAGGAGTCCTCTTCCAGAAGATTTGTAAAATCAAAGGGAAGTTTAAACTAAGGGTGGATAAGCTCTACAATCAACAGATGAACATGATGCAACCAAGATAAAATAGAAAGATGATGAAAGCAGTACACAGAAGGACTATATAAAAGAGATGAAAGGATGAATGACACATGGGGAAAAGAATCATAAGAAGATGAATACCAGATTTTGGAAAGTGGAGTGAAAGCTGCATTCAAAGCAATTGGGACACCAGAAACAGATGACATACTAACAGAACTGCTGTAATCTACTGAGAGCAAAACCAGGGAATGAAATCAAGTTCTAACTAAAATCTGCCAACAGATATGGAAAAGAAAATGATGGCCCACAGATTGGAAATGATCAATGTACATTCCTACCCCCCAAAAAAGGAGACAGAAAACATTGCATGTCATCACAAGACTTAATGGCATCACCCACAATATAAGGGGGACCCTCACATACTCATCCTCCAATGTGATTTATGCCATCCTATGACTTATACTATATCATTAATTACCATCAGCACTCTACATAGGGCAAACAGGCCAGTCCTGGCACCAGAGGGAAATGGGAATACACAAAAAACAGTGACAGAACATTTCAGTCTCCCTGGACATTGCATCTCAGAATGGTGGTCCTTGAACAAAAGAACTACAAAGGTAGATTGGAAAGAGAAACAGCAGAATTGGAGTTCATCCACAAACCACAGTCTCTCCGCAATGGACTAAACAAAGATAATGGCTTCCTGGCACAATACACACATTTCAACATTATCTGACCCCATCCTCATAGGGGCATCCTTTACTCGTCTATTCTCTTCACCACAGGCTAGTTCCATTGCCAAACTGGATTTGCCACTTCATTTCCATGCACAAAGGTTAGTTTACAGTGTCTTTGTACACAAACAACCATTGTTAAAACTGGGCTTGCAACTTCATTTCCATTTTTTAAAAAATTAAATGTTATTAATTAAGACATCATAACATACAACACACTGTTCGTTATTAAAGAATTCCACAATACATGTTATCCAATAAAATAAGGCTAAAGTTGAAAAACAAAAACAAAAGTAAGTATAATTTATCTTTCTTTCATTTCCTCATAAAACATATTAAAATTACATTAAATCTATTTTCCCCACAATAATTAAATAACATTGTATTATTGTGTATGTCAAAGCTAATAGTCATTCATCAAGCTTCCATTCATCTATTTTCCTTATACTTACCTTCCCTTCTATTTTCTCCTCCGCTTCCCATTTTACTTTCCTCATCTTCCCTTCTAATACCTTCCACTAATTTATTTCTCCTTCCATCCACACTCCATTGTTCCTTTCTATTCTCTCTCCCTTGTACTTCCTTATTCCTCTCCACCTCTCTCTTCCTCTTACTTCCTCATACCCTCTTCACATTCTCTCTTCCTTTTGTTTCACCTACTCTAACATTCTACATTTCCTTCCACTCTTATTCTAGTTTCCTTCACATTGTTTATTTCTTTACTCTTTATTTGACTTTCCAATACTGTTCTTTCAGTTTAAACTTATTCTGTCTTTACTTCTTTCTGAAATTTGCCATTAGATTCTCTTCTAGCTTACTCTTACTCTTATCTTATTACTTCACATATTTATCTTTTTTATACATTTCATTCACTTTTTTTTAATTTCACCATACATTTCATGCATTTCCCTTTCATGAGCTAACTAAATAAAATATGTTTCGATTTGTAACTTTCTATATGTCTATATACCTTCATACACAAACACTTATATGTATATATGTGTATATGTGTGTGTGTGTGTGTATTCTTCTTAATCAAGAAACCATGTTTCTTTTAGATAATTAATCATCAGGTCCCATTCCTCCTTAATCTCCCCTGATATATTAAATCTTACCATTTGTGTTAAATTATCCATCTCTAGGAATAAAGCTGGACTTCCATTTCTGTGAATATAATAATCTAGTCATTTTGGTCATGTAATAGCAGATTTTTCCATATTTTCTCTCTATATCTCTTCCAAACATACTTAATAAATAAAATTCTGGGTCCCTCTGTAATTTAATATTCAAAACTGTACTCATCATTTCATTTATATTTTTCCAATATTTTCTTGCTTTTTAACATGACCAAAAGCAGTGATAGAAAGTTCTAGGTTCATCCTTGCATTTCTAACAAAAGTTATTAGCATTTTTGTAGATTTTTAAAAGTTTTCCTTCAAGTTTTGCGATATTGTATATTTTGAAACTTTTGCCCAGATGTTTTCCCATTTTTAAATCTCTATTGTATGACCCACATTTTGCATCCATCGAATTGTTTCCTCTTTAACTGTGTCTTCCTCTAAATCTATATAAACCAAATTTTATATAAATTCCTAATCGTCTTATCCTGTTCTTCCATAAATTTGTATCAAATTTTGTTTTTTATTTTCAAATCCATATAATTTATTTTTGTAGCATTCTCTAATTTGAATATATGTAAACCAATGTGTCTCATATCCTTTTTTTTTTTTAGGTCCTCTTAGGATTTCAAACAAAATGTATTTTCCTGTTTTTTAAGTAATATTCTATACATAAGCCATTTATTATTTGTTGCTCTCTCTCTTCTGTGAAATGCTTCTTGGGGTGAGATCCATTGGGGAGTTTTTCTATATATTTTCCCCTCTATATTTATTCCAAATACTTAATAGTGTTCTTCTTATGCAGTGGGCATTGAAATTCATTTTAGCCTTTTCTTTTCCATATTGTAGATAAGTACACCATCCAAATTTTAGGTTGTCTTCCTCTAATTCCAGCAATTTATTGTCCTTCAGGGTTACCCATTCTTTTATCCATGCGAGAGCGCACACTTCAAAGTATAATCTCAAATTCGGGACTCCTAGTCCTCCTTCATCCCTTGAATCTTGTAATGTCTTTAATCTTACCCACAGTTTCCTCCTACTCCATATGAACCTAGAAATGTCTTTGTTCCATTCCTTAAATGGTTTATCTGTTGTGATCATTTGTATCATTTTGAAAAGGAATAACATCTTGGGCAAGACTGACATTTTTATAATATTCAACCTAGTAGTGATAAATTTAGTGTATTCCAATTGGTGAAATTATCATCATCATCATCATCATCATCATCATCATCATCATCATCTCATGCCAATTTTTCTTATATTTTTTTCTCATATTGGTCTTCTTTGTAATATTTATTCCCAAGTATTTCACACTGTTCTGAGGTTTGATTCCCATCTTTTTGCTTAATTCTTGTTCTTTACCTTTTTCCATGTTTTTGTAAGAATTGCAGATTTTTCTCTATCCCAGCATATTTCCAAATGAATATGTAAATGAATATGTAAATGTAAAAATGTAAAGAGGTATAAAAAGTTATACAAAGTTATATAAAGTTATCATAGCACACTTTAGAAAATCTAATAGAAGAAGTCTATATTGTATAATTTTTAAAATCTTTTAAATCTATTAAATCATTATAAGCTTATGAAAAAGCCCTTCAAGGTTTTGAATACTCACCCACCCTGTTCATCAATTCTCCTCTATTATCTTCTATTATTTCAATATTTCATTTCCATCAGAATAATACATCTCTCCAGCTCCCTTTATTCTTCTTTCCTTTTCTTTCCTCCTTTTATTTCTACTTCCACTATTAATGTGTCCTTCTGATGTTATTGTTGTGTCCAAGTAAAAAAAAAAAACCTATAGTTTTGTAGGTCTATAAGTCTCTCTTTCTGTCTTTTTTTCCCATTCCTTTATTTGTTATTTTCTGCATTCTCTACAATTTATATAGCTCATATAGCCCGTACAATTTATATCAGTTTATATCAGTTGAATCCAACCATCTAGATCGAATTTAGGTAATTTATGCAATTTGCAAAGTTTATTTATAATTTGTCTCAATCGTGTCCAAGCCAAGTTCTTAAGTCCAGTCCCATTGTTTAATGTCCACAATTCAGTTTTCAGCACAACTGCTCAAATAATCAAATTTTCATTTCTCCTTAATGTTTAATCTTATCCATCTATTCATCTCCACTATTCCCTCCAATCTCATCATGAATCAGTCTTAAAGTTTGAAAGTCTGTTTCCTTCAAACTTTCCTCTGTTTTATCATTAAGTGCACCATCTCTATTTTCCCCTTGCTTCTACACTTTTACTTCCCTTTCCCTTTTGTCCGCTCCGGTCTCATTCAAGTCCAGCAAGCTCATTGAACTGAACATTAAGAAAACAAAAATAATGCCGACAGAGGATTTACATAAATTCAGTGTAGAAAATGATGGAATTGAAATAGTTAAAAACTTCCCATACTTTGGATCAATCATTGATCAAAATGGAGATTTCAATCAAGAAGTCAGAAGGAGACTAGGACTTAGAAGAGTAGCCATGAAGTTCCTGAAGTGCAATGATATGGATTGTCCATCCCATCATATTTCCCATTTCTCTGTATAAGTATGACAACTAGATGGTGAAGAAAGAAAGAAAGAAAATCAATTCATTTGAGATGTGGCAGTGGTGAAGAGTTCTGAGGATGTCATAAGATGGCTAAAAAGACAAATGGTTCCTAGAACAGATCAAGTCTGAACTCTTCCTACATGACTAAACTGAGGCTATCGTACTTTGGCCATATGAGAAGGCATGGCTCATGGGGAAAGATAATAAAACTTGAAAGGTGAGAGGCAGTAGGAACAGAGAAAGAATGCATATCAGATGGTTAGACTTATTTAAGGAGGACATAGCTCTGAGTCTGCTAGATGTGATCAGAGAGTATAGGGTATCTTGAAAGTGTCTATTCACAGGGTCATTATGAGTCGAGGTCAACTTGAAGGCAATAAACAACTTATTTGAATTAACATTATTTTTATTGTAGCACTATTCCTATACATAATCATGTATAAGTTCAATAACATCCAAAATCCACCAAACAATGATGCTTCTATTGGGCCAACCAAAATGCACAATATACATGTTGCAAGCTTTGAAGCTCCACTGGCTTCTTCTTCTTCTTCTTCTTCTTCTTATTATTATTATTATTAATATAGTGCTGTAAGTTTACACAGTGCTGTACATACAATCTTATAGTTAGACGGATCCCTGCCCTCAGGCTTACAGTCTAAAAGACAACACAAAAGGAAAAGGGGAAGGTGGTGGGGAGGGGATGAGGTCCAGTGGTTCTTCTCTCCCAGGCAGATGGACCGGAGGGAGGGCTTGGGTTCTTAAAACATAGTTAAGAGGAGGCATCCTGGGGCAGATGGCACAATCCAGGGAAGGCTTCCGTAAACAATATAGTCTTTAACTTACCTTTGAACCTGGATAGAGAAGTGATGAGGCGCACATGTGGGGGAAGAAGGTTCCAGGAGTGAGGGGCAGCAAGTGAGAAGGGACGAATCCGGGATAGGGCAGTGGAAATCCTCAGCTGGGACAGGAGACCTTGACTACAAGAACGGAGGGTACAAGAAGGAGTGTGAGGAGAAAGAAGGTCAGGCAAGTAAGGATGGGCCAGTCTGTGGAGGGCTTTGAAAGTCAATAGCAAAAGCTTGTACTGGATGCGGAAGGGGAAGGGGAGCCAGTGAAGGGAGGACAAGAGGGGAGAAACATGGTCAAAGCGGCGAGCAGATGTGATAATACGTGCAGCTGAGTTCTGGACAGAGATTAAAGGATGGAGGTGAGATAGAGGAAGACCTGTCAGAAGAAGGTTACAGTGATCTAGTCGTGAAACCACTAGGGCATGGACCAGAGTCTTGGCAGTGGAGGCTGAGAGGAATGGACGGATTTTAGCAATGTTGTAAAGAGAGAATCTACAGGTCTTGGCGGTGGCCTGAATCTGGGGGATAAATGACAGAGAGGAGTCAAAGATGAAACCAAGACTGCGGGCTTGCTGAACCGGATGAATAGAACTGCCGTCAACAGAAACAGAAAAGGAGTATTGAAGAGTGGGCTTAGGTGGGAAGATGAGAAGCTCTGTCTTAGACATATTGAGCTTCAAGCGCCGATGTTGCATCCACTGAGAGATGGCAGCCAGACAAGAGGAGACTTGCTGTTCAAGCCCCGGTGAAAGGTCAGGGGTGGAGAGATATAGCTGAGTGTCATTGGCATACAGATGATAAGAGAAACCAAAAGAACTGATGAGTTTACCAAGGGATAATGTGTATAGAGAGAACAAAAGGGGACCCAGGACAGAGCCCTGAGGGATTCCAACAGATAAGGGAACAGAGGAGGAAGTCTGACCACCTGTGGCCACTGCAAAAGATCTGTCTGACAAGTAAGATTTAAACCAGTTGAGAACAGAGTCAGAGAAACCGAGGTCAGAAAGTAAGTCAAGCAAGAGACAGTGATCCATGGTGTCGAAGGCCGCAGATAAATCTAGAAGAATGAGGATAGAGTAGAGGCCATTCGCCTTGGCCTGCAAGAGATCATTTGAGATTTTGGTGAGGACTGTCTCTGTAGACTGCCGTGGGCAGAAACCAGACTGAAAAGGGTCCAGGATGGAGTTTTTCAAAGGTGTTTCAAAGTTTTTCAAAGGTGTTTCAAACCATACAGGTGTATGCCTGGTGAAGAAGCCAGTGGAGCTTCAAAAGCTTGCAAACATACATATTGTGAAGTTTGGTCGGCGCAATAAATGCATCACTGTTTGGTGGATTTTGGATGTTATTGGACTTTGTTGTATGACCCTGAATATATAATAATGTATAGTTTTACTAGTTATACCAAAATCTTATAGAAATGCACAAATCACACTACTGCCCTAAATGTAGTGTATAATTATAGACATAAGCTGAAAGAAACTATGGTTCATGCAGGGCAGTGAAGAAGTGACGATCCTAGTTAGCATTTTTTTTAAAAAAAAATATTCCCTACTATTTACTGAATGTATAAAGAGAGACATAAACTTCCAACAGATTGTCTTACACCCTCAAAAATTCTGGTGCATCTCTAACCTTTTCATACTGTGAAATATATACAAACTCAGAGGCATATGTAAGGGCTCTGATTTTTCAGTGCTGAGTAGTATAGAGGACTGTGGTATAATTTTCCTTTCATTTCCTTTTTCTTGTCCATCTGAATAAGATAATAAGTTTACTAGCAGCAGGAAGATGAGTAAACTAGTATATGAAGTGGTCTTCAGTGGGACTCCAAACAAGCAGAAGGCTAAAGGCTATCAGAGATTCATGGTCTTGATAAATATACATCTCCCTGCATAGCAAAGAAAGTATAGGCCATCACTGTGAATATACGTGTTGCTAACATGCACAAATAGGAGGGAATTATTTCTCTTATGCCCTGCTTGTGAGCTTCCCCCAGGCATCTCATTGGACAATGAGGGAACAGAATATGTAACCATACAGGCCTTTGGTGTGATCCAGCATGACTCTTTTTCTATTCTGCAAGTAAACTGGGATGTTTGTATGTGAATTATGTATCCCAGTTGCCAGTTCTCTGGGTTTTAAGAGCATTTTTTTCTCCCAGAGGAGCTGCTTCATTCTCATATTACTCATTGGTGGTCACCTGATGGAGAGAGGCTGGCATTTCTTATGATAAATGATTCTTTAGTACCAAACATGGTTATTCCTCGCTTCACTGGATTTCTTTATCCCAGAGGAAAGCAGTATCCATATCCAAAGGTAAGGAAACTTTATATACAAATGTTATTACTACTTACAGCCTATATGCAAAGGGATCTTGTATAACCTTTGAGATTAATTGTGTGAAGCAAGTTGTAGCATAAACTTTCTTAGACTTGGTCTACTTCCTTAGATTACAGTCTATAGTATTCAGCACAGTACTACTGATTCCATGTGGGTTTTTTAAAAATCCAAATTGCATCCTGTCTTTAAAAAAGTGGAAACTATATTTTTGGGCAACTGATACAGCTAACTAACAAAACAATACAGTTTGTGAAGTCAAAGGCTTTCATGGCCGGCATCCATAGTTTTTTGTGGGTTTTTCGGGCTGCGTGGCCATGTTAGAAGAGTTTATTACTGACGTTTCACCAGCATCTGTGGCTGGCATCTTCAGAGAATGCTGGAATGGAAGAGAGTGGGTATACAGATATATACCATGTTTCCTCGAAAATAAGACAGTGTCTTATATGTTTCCTCGAAAATAAGACAGTGTCTTTTATTAATTTTTGCTCCCAAAGATGTGCTAGGTCCTTCTAGAGGGTCTTTCTTGTTCTTTGCTGAGTGCAGCATTTGCTGGATTTTCCTGGTTGGTTTGTAAACCATTTATATCTCTCTTCCATCCCAGTATTCTCTGAAGATGCCAGCCACAGATGCTGGAGAAACATCAGGAAGAAATCCTTCTAGAACATGGCTAAACAGCGTGAAAACCCCACCAAAAAACAAAACAAAAACAAAAATCTACAAATACAGGGTTTTTTAAAACTTCTTTTTAACAGCTCTAGATCTGATTGCCTTGGTTTGATTATTCAGTTCTGGATTGGAATGGCACAGTTGAGTGCTTCAAACCCATAGGGAGATCCAGTCATAAAAAAGAAATAGGAAAAAATGAGAACATGTCTCTACCTCGACTGTATAAGGAGGAAGGAGAAGAAAGAGTGAGGAACCTTGCTCATTGACAATTCTATTGTGAAACTTGAGGAAATAATCTCACCAGCAGTCTCACAATGTTCATGAAGAGATTATGTGAGTTACAGAAATAACGTAATCAGTTATTCCACCAGTATTGTGTGTGTGTGGGGGGGGGGGAGTTTGGCAGTTTTAGCAGTATAGTGCACCTACGCTGTACGCAGCCTTGCCATACACGGATTTGAGGTCATGCAGATGGCGAACCCTAATATGGAAATTTGTGATTTCCATGTGGTCTTTAGTAGGATCATTTTCAGAATTTGCCTTATGTGGGGTGGGGTCCGGAATGGATTCCCCCATGTAGGGCGAGGGTGCACTGTATAAGTAGCTGATCAAGAAAGTGTTATGGTGTTTGGGCAGGGGTGTGTCATTTGTATTGATCTCTTTCAGCCTTTCTCTTTTTCGTTTCCTTTTATTACATAGTCTAGATAGTCATTGGCTGTCTGTCATTTGTTAATTTGTCTGTCTATCAGTCTTTGTAATTTTAGCCAACTAAGTTTAACCCCAATTACATTGTTAGGTGTTAGATGGAAGGAAGACAATTTGAGTAATCACAGAAAAGGCAGACCATTGTCTCAGACTATTCATAGATGGAAGCAGATCCCAGGAATACAATCTGCCTTATGAGACATCATCAGGCAGGCTTGCTCAAGAGAGAAACAGACAGCAGGTTTAAGACCCATAGAGGAAGAACAAAGGATGATGAGTCGCTGGCAGGAACATTTCTCTGTCTTTCCCCACTCTTCAGAAGATGCAGGCAGGCAGAGATAGACTGGAATATTGGGCTTTGAGACAGAAATTTCCAGATGTATCAACACAAACCACTAAACGCTTAAGAATAAGCAGATAGTTTAATCGGGGGAATCTCATCAGTTGATTTGCTAATAAAGCATACCCTTGTCACCCTCTATATTTTTTGTTGCATTGCTGAATTTTATCTATTGAATTTGTGCTAGAATAAAACATAACTCTTCATCTTATTGTCATTCTAGTGTTCCTTCCAATCATTTCTGATTTGCAGAAACCCTATCACTGAGGTTCTCTGGCAAGATTTGCTCAGAGAGGGGGTTAACTTTGCTGAATCAAAGGTAACTTTGTTGGTTACCTTTGCTTTTAGGTTGAGATGACTTGCCCAAGTCACCCAGCAAGTTTCCAAGGCTAAACAAGGGATTCATTCCTGATCTCAAGAGTCATAGTCCAAGGTTCAAACCACTACACTATGTTGACTCATACATTCTCCTTGAGTATGTTGTAATTTCAGCTGCAGCTGCACTGCAGAATTAATGCACTTCCCAGAATTCCATAGCACTGAACCATGAAAGTTAAAGTGCTGTCAAATTGCATTAATTCTGCAGTGTAGATGCTGTTTTCATTAGCATTATCATATATGATCTTAATTAAATTACAACATATTTATGTGATCTATGCTCTGGTGGGATAAAGCTAATTTATAGAAAATAATGAAATATTATAGGAAAAGTTTGTCAGGTTCAGTTAACCCATTTGATATTAATTTTTAAATTAAATTCTTAAATGATAACACACCATCAAAGATTAAATGGTTAGACCATCTTTTACTAATATCATCAGTTAAGACCACTCACTTGTTTATAGGAGGAGCAGAAATAATCTCTAAAATTGCTTTCCTCGATTTTTATTTTGTATTGTTTTTTTTAAAGCAATATCTCATTCTAAACTACTAGATGCAAAACAAAAATAAGATCAAAATGTGAAATATTACTAATGTATATGAAGAGGAAATGCATATCTCCTGCCATTTATCACTTGCTCTGTAGAATTATGTTGTATATGAAAAACCTTTAGCTTTATTGATATTTCTGTTAGTTTTTAGTTTTGCTGGTTTTGTTGTTGTTCTTGCTTGTGTGCCTTCAAGTAGTTTCCTACTTGTGGCAACCCTAAGGATACTATCACACTGGGAAAATCAGGGGATTAAATAGAGATTTTCCCAGGAAGGTTACATGATCATGGTCAAAATTTTCATACACATCGTGATTAGAGAAAGCTTATCCCAGGAAGAACCAGGAATGCTCCAGCAACAAACCATTCACTGGATTTCCCCATGTAAGATTTGTTGCTGGAGCATTCCCAGTTCTTCCTGGGATAAGTCCTCTCAGATTGCAATGTGTGTGAAAATCTTCACCATGATCATGTGACTTTCCCAGGAAAATGCCTTTTTAATCCTCTGATTTTCCTCTGTGTGATAGTGTCCTAAGTCAAACCTATTATGGGTTTTTTTTGGTATGTGACTCACTCAAGGTCATAAAATGGGTCTCCATGTCCAAACTAGAAAATGAACCTTGATTTCCTGAGCTGTCTTCTGACAAACCACAACACCACTCTGGCTGACTGCATTGATCTAGTAATTCTGAAGATTTTTGTACCTGGCTGCATCACTTCTAAAACATCCTCCAAACGTCCCTAAAAGGGGAATGAAGCACCTGTGTCTGAACACTAGGAGCGCTTCCTGAATCACCATGGAAACATGTCTCCCTGTAGTGTCCCTGAAATGTTTCAGGTTCCAGATTTCTAACTATGTATTAAGGAGCCGAGCCCTCCCTCCAGTCCATCTACCTTGGTCCAGATCCCAGAGGGAGAGAAGAACCACTGGACCTCATCCCCTTTCTCAACACCTTTCCCTTCTCCTTTTGTGTTGTGTCTTTTTAGATTGTATGTCTGAGGGTTAGGGAACTGTCTGATTAAAAGATTGTATGTAGAGAACTGTGTAAATTTACAGCGCTATATAAATAAAAGCTACTACTACTAATAATATAATAATATGAAGGCTGCTCCCCAGCCTTTTAGGGATGTTTGAAGGATGGTTTAGCAGTGATGCAGCCTGGTATGAAAATCTTCATTGTCAAATAGAGCAGCAGAGTCATAGAATCATAGTTGGGAGCATCCTTATGGACTATCAAATCCAACCCCTGGTTCAATGCAGAATCTCCAGGTAAAGTATCACCAGCAGAGAGCTATCCAGCTTCTCTTTGAAGACATCCACCATCTTTCTAGTCAATTGGTTCCATTGTCAAACCACTCTCACTGTCAAAATGTTCCTTCTAATATTCATTCAAAATCTACACTCTTGTAACTCCAAACATTAGATCTTGTGCTACCCTCTTTGGCAGCAGAAATCAGGCCTTTCCCCTTCTCTTTTTGGCAGTCCTTGAGATATTTAAAGAGTATGATCATGCCACTCCTCAATCTTCTTTCCACCAAGCTGAACAAGATCAGCTCCTTCAACCTTTCCTCATATGTTTTGTTCTCCATATTATTTATTTATCCATACCTTTTCTCATCCTTGATACCCTTTTCTGAATGTGATCCAACTTGTGTATATCCTTATTAAAATCAGGTGCCCAGAACTGAATGCAGTACACCAGATGAGGCCTGACTATTGGAGAATATAGTGGGACTATTCCTTACCTAACAAAAACTATGCTTCTGTAAATGCAAGCTAAAACAGTGTTTACCTTTTTTGCTGCACCATCATACTTCTGGTTCATATTCAACTTATGACCAACAATAATTATAAGGTCCTTTCTGCATGTAGTACTTCTGAGCTGTGTATCCTATAAGCAGTACTGCTGAGTCATGTATCCTATTTTATATCTGTGCATTTTGTTTTTTTTGTGGCCTAAATGTATTATGCATTTGTCTCTATTCACTTTCATTTGATTCATTTCTGCCCAATTTTCTAGTTTATTTAGGACCTTTAGAATTATGTTCCTATTTTCCAATGTGTTAGCCACCCTCCCAGTTTCATGTCATCTGCAAACTTGATAAAGATCCCCTGCTCTATCATCTAAGTCACATGTTCTTCAAGATTTCTTAAAACAGATGGCAAACAATTCAGAAAGTACATTGGCAGGTTCCTTCAATACTTTGGGATGCAATACATCTAGCCTTGCAGATTTGTACTCATTTAGGTTAGCCAGGTGATTCCTGACTAACCAACACCCTATCAGCCTTGATTTGCCCAGATGTCTGCTGCTATTTGGAAGCACACATGTCTCATTTTAAATAATAAATAAAACTTTTATTTATATCCTGCTTTTTGCGTACGCAGTCAAAGCGTTTTTGGGAGAAAACTTAAGCAAAGTAGATATTGACTAGTTCTGCCTTTTCATTGTGTTCTGATAGCATTTTACCAGTCCCATTGAACAGCAGTCCTACTGTCTCCTTGGGCATTCTCTTGCTTCAAATGCATTTGAAAAACCCTTTGTTTGGTGCACCCTGCTTTCTAGCCAGACTCAATTCATTCTGACCGTTTGATTTCTTTATACTACACATCTATACTTTATACTTTATACTACACATCTGTAGTATATACTTTATATTACACATCTGTCCTTTTCTTTTCTTTTCTTTTCCTTTCTTTTCTTTCTCTGTGAGTTTGCTGTGCAGCCACATTGGTTCTTTCAGATATTACCCATAACCCATGGGATTGTTTGTGATTGTGCTTTTTGCAACTCCTTCTTCAATAATTGTCATCTGTGCTGGGTGTCATTTTCCTTTAGCATGTCTAGCTATGGGAATCAACCCAGTAATTCCATAAACTTATTAAAATCTTGAAATCCAAGGTCTGTGCTTGACTATACTATTCTTTGCCCTTTCCCACAATTGTGAATTTTAGCATCACTTCCCCCCCCCCCCCCCCAATATTGACTTTTGATTGCAGTGACTAATTCCTCCCTATTGGGTGGGCTCATGTCCAGGATTGCTAATCCCCTTCTTCCTTCCTCTACCTTTTGAAATAAGAAATGATCTGAAAAGCACATTAAGAATTTGTTGGTGAACTCCTGCTTAGCAAAGTTAGTATTTCAGCAGATATTGGGATAACTGAATTCCCCCCCTGAACTACTCCTTTCATCTTTGAGATTTCTGAAATTTCTTTGTGAAAAGCATCATCCACCACCTCTGTAGTAAACTCCAACCATAATGTTTCATTAATTTAGTTCTCTGTTTATTTTACCCAAATGCTCTCAGCTTGTCCACTCTGATCACTCCCATGGATCTCTGTATAAGTGAATTTGTCTTGGACATATAATGTTACTCCCACCCCCTCTTCTGCCATATTTGTTATTTTTTGGAACAGGTTATACCCTTGAGTTGCAATATTCCAATCATGGGACTCATCCTACTAAGTCTAGGTCTGATTTTTGACAGATATGTGCAAGGTGAAGACAGCACACTTCCCAATTCATCTTGTCCAGCTGGCATACAGGTGTTTCTATACTCCCTAAACAATTGAGTCCCCAATCACCCCACCTTTCTTTTCTTCTTGTGGTTGGCATTTACCTTGACTCCTTCCTTGGCACGTGGTACTCCTTGTTGCTAGTTTACTGTATGAGCATCTTCTCTGCTGATATCCTGCTGAAGATATAGGAAATGATTGTTTAGTTGAGAGCTTCTGAATCACTTCTGTACAATTGCCTCTTGACAGTGAATTCATTTCACTTTTTACAAGCTTATTTAACTTTTTACAAATCCTTTCAACCCTAACAGCAAAATTCTTTCAACCCTAACAGAATTCTTTTCAGCAATTTTTTACAGATCTTTGCAAAAACTTAAATGCCATGTCATGCTGGCACTACATGAGCAGAATGACAGACTTCTTTCTCCTGCATTCCATGCCACTTTGAAAATCAAGTCTGGAGGATTTCTTTAAAATAGATTTGAGGGAGTCTATTTCCAGGACCCAGATCAAAAAGGATTTCCTCTGGATTTGAGCAGATAAACTGGATAGTTGTGCAATTTTTCTCCATGGGGACTTTGGTGTGGGGCTAAGGATGGGACGAGTTTTTGGTGGGCAGAATTGGCTGAGTCTGGCAAGCCTGGTGTGTGTCTCCATGTTTGTCTATTTCTCTGTATATTCAGCCATGAGATCAGTGGTGGGGGGTTAGATAAGGCAACTTCCTCCCTCCCTCTTTCCCCTCACCTGAGTACAACATTTATTTTTACTGTTTTTACTCTTTTCCCCCCGCTCTGATCCTCCCTCCCACCCAATCATTGCTGTGTCATCTTTGTTTTTACTTGAGTGACTGGAACACATACATTCTCTGTCCCCCCCCCCCCCATTATTCATTCACTCACTTGCTCACTCACTCACTCATGTGGAGATCTCACACACTCCCAATCCCTCCCATGTATACATTGCAGAGCTCCACGTGACTAAGCAAGCAAATGATTTGGGTTTGGGGTAGTGTGAGATCTCTGCATGAGTAAGCAGGTGAATGAATGATGTGGGGAGGATCAGAGGAAGGAGAGTAACAACAAATGCAAAAAAAGATAAATAAATTTAATAGTTATTAATAAATTATTAATAATTAATAATAAAATAAATAAACAAAACACAATTTTATCTTGTCTACATTATGTGTTATGTATGTGTACATTTAAAATTATCTCCTGGGGTGGCAAAAGAGGAAAGATGATTGGATGGGAGGATTCCAATCAGAGTGGGTCCAACAGAATGACTGGCAAACAATAATGGTTAATGGCTGATAGGTTTATGAATATTGGGAAGGGAGAAAGTTTGCTAGGGGAAAAAGTGTGGCTGGTTGATAACACATTGCTTTGTCTGTAAACATGTGGCATTAACTGGGTCACTGTAGGATCACTGAGGTGAGGCCTTTTGTTTGTTATTCATAGTGTAGATGTGCCTATTGTCTGTGGAACTGCAAACAGATAGACTTTTCCCACACAAGACCCCTGATTGGAATGTTTTACAGGGGCCTGTTTTTGTTTGTTTGTTTGTTTTGAATGTGTTTTAATATACAGTTTTTCAGAAAAAGATGCCAAATAAACTGCCAATGAAATTTATTCTTGTAAATAATTTAATTTAGCATTCTTACATGTTGGACAAATGTGTTCTCAATGTTACAGTATTTTACTTGGGGAATCAAAAATGTGCTCTGCCTAGAGTACAAGAAAGCATTTTGTAATGCATATAGTAATTCATAGTTTTGTGCATTGTGACATAGTGGTTTGAATATTGGACTACAACTCTAGAGACCTGGGTTCACTTCCCAGCCCGGCTATGAAACCAACTGGATAACCTTGGGCAAATCATATGTTCTCAGCCTTAGAGAAAAGCAATGGCAAACCTCCTCTGAAAAGGTCTTGCCAAGAAAACTCCAATGATAGGGTCACCTTAGCATTGCGGCAATAAGTTGGAAATTACTTGAAGGCATGCAACAACAATAAAGTTTTTAATTAAAATCCATAGGGTAGGACATACTCAACTGTCTTGTGAAGAATATGAAACCATGTAGCATACCAGAAGCTGGATATCCATGCCAGTGCTACCCAAAGTGATGGTTCATGAACTGGTGGTGATCCCTGAGCTGTTGACTGCCAGTTCCTGGCAAGTTTTCAAGAAAGGAAGGAACAATTATAGCCAAAAGGCAGAAATATGGTGTCACTCCCTGGCACTCTAGGGGAAAAAAAATACCCGCCTCCACCTGCAGATACCCTCAAAAGCAATTATCTATGTGTTTATATATACATATTAAACTTTTCCCTCTATTTCCCCCCAAAGGCAGGAGAAATGAATCCAACAGTAAAGTTATATGTAGTCAATCTTTATGGACCAACACATACGTTAGAACTCATGCCACCAGACAGCTTTAAATCAAGGTGAGTAATTTGGAACCTGATATTTAATTTACTGTAGCTATATTATCTAACAACTGATGACTTAACAGTTGTATATTTTTCTTTCAGATCACAGTATAAACTCTTTCATAGTGCTTTGTAAAATTCTTCAAAAATTCCCTACAGAAATGGCTTATGAATCTGTGTGTCATATGGAGGAAGAGAGGATATTGTACATCTGAATTTAAATAAGTTGTGTCGTGTGTGTGTGTGTTTATTTGTGTCTCTGTGTGTCTGTGTCTCTCTGTGTGTATGATATGAGTGTGTGTGTGCTATTTTACTACAGTTCTTAACAATATAGTCCAGCGTGACTCTATGGTCAACTTCCTCCAGAAGTCATTCATTTCCATGGAGTTTGCTATTATCCATGGTTTTGCATTTTTCTAAGAATGTATCTTTAAGAACATTTCTATAAGAATGTACACTAAAACTACAGTAAGGAAAAAGATGACTTTTGAACTTGCTGTTGAAGTTTATACATAGAGAACAAAAATCAATTCCTCTCTCTCTTTTTTTTTTTAACAAATAACAATATCCTTCTTTCAATGGCTTACTCTTTCTAATAACCCAAACCCAATGGTAGCCAACCCTTTTCTTTTTTGTTTGAAAAAGTCAGTAAAGTTTCAGCCTTGAGGAAATATCCTAAAAATCTCCAGTTAAATCAAACAATTTAAGTATTTCCAATAAATTTTTCAACTTCAGCCTCTCTTTGACATGAGTAATGTTAAATTTTACCTTCTCTCTCTTAAAACAGTTTAATTCCAAATTATATACATTCTATCAATTCTTCTAACCTCCTACACCACTAATACATCATTTTATAACAGAATATCAATACAACCCTCCTTAACCATATTATCCCTTAATCCATCTACTTATTATAGCTAGAATTTTAAACCTCACTGCATCATCAAATATATATGTTTTTTCTCTAACATCATACATCAACAATACTTCATTTTGAAGAGGTTCTCTTTAAGATATTAACACAATCTCACTTTCCCCTCCTTTAACCATATTTTCCATTAAACTGTCTTATGTATGAAAGTCACAATTCTTGACTCCTTTTATCCTGCTTCCTTTAACCTTTTCTCACTTAATGCCATTGTTTGTAAGTTACAGCTTTTATCTCAAGGCCAGAGTTATTTGAAACACACAGAACTTGATAGAAATAAGATACATTTTGCCACACAGGTATACCCCATCAGAAACAAATTAACCTCTCCTCTCTTAGCATCATTATGGGACAACATAGCATTCATCTTTCCCCAAACAACAACTAAACATTCAACATTTGTCTTAATTTTAAAATCAATTTTCTATGTTGGCTCCACTTGATCATGAATAATCATATTTTTAATTAATAACTAGTTGTGCCAACACATCAGATTTTTTCCTCATTTCTTGATCAAATTCTGCAGATTCTACTATGTTCCTGAATTGCTTCATATCTCTCATATCTTCTCCATCCAGTTCACCTGTCTATTTTAAAAGCATTCCTTTCACAGCCTTCATTTCCTTTCTCAAAAGTCTAATCTCCTCCAGTATTTCAGTAGAAGTGTTTGTTCTTCTTCTTCTGTAAAATTTGTCAGTCTTCTAATAGTTATTATATTCCAGCAAATACAGTCAACGCAAACTCCGTAATTTCAGCATTGCAGTCACTCCTTATCTTTTATAAGAGAATGTCTCATGGAGGGAATATCTTTAATCTCTTTGTTTACCACACATCCCAGTGTGCAAAATACATTCCAATAAAAAATCCTCAATAACATCACTGTTTTCCTTTGTTCATTGAATCTTTGCTAAATGACCTTTATTATTAAGCTGTTTGCCTTTAAATCAATGTGTTATCAATAGGCTTGGTTTTCTCAGTCCTTAGTCAAGGAAAGAAGGCAGACTTACCAAGATATTCAATACCACACAAAGAGAAAGGGAAGCTCTCTCACAAAGCTCTTTCCAACTACAGAAAGCTGCATATACTGTTTTGGACAAATTAAAATGGTGCATCCACAGAGTCCACTTTCATAAGCCTGCCACTCATGTTAGTACTACTTCTTGGGGGCCAGAACTGATAAACACCCAGACTGTTTACTGTTGTCCCACTGACTTGACAGACCTGGAGTGGATCCAGTCTAGTTTCTGTTGCATAGTTCAGACATGTTCTCCTGGCCTCATGGCAATCAAGTGTGTGTACATAGTAGAGACACAATTCCAAAGGCAGAGCACAGCCAGGTAGTGGCAACAGTAGCAGCCCTAGCTGCACTGTAGAGTAGTGCTTTCCTTACATTGGCTCTCGGCTAGGTATTCCTCTCATGGCAGAAAGTGCTGGAATGACATATTCTAGCATTTTTTTGGGGGGGGGGGGGGTGGGGGTTTATATCACTGTCAAGTTCCATTTGAAGGTTATATTGCTGTCAAGTTCCATTTGAAACTATGCTTTAATAGGAAAAATTAAAACTGAAATGGATTTTCTTTCAAATGTATATATTTCTTTAGGCTTCCATGATATGAGCAGAGAATGGATTTTTAAACTATGTGCAACTCAAAGAGAATACATAAAATTTTAAGTAAGGGTGGGCAAACCACAGATTAAAAATGAGATTAGTGCTTTCTGTACTCTAGCTGTGTAACTGTGGGGGGAAGAGCCACCTCTCCTGTCTCTTTGCAAAGCCTGCCACCATCCATGTTTTAGCAGATTCTGATAGCCAGATCCAGCCATCCCAGCTGTAGAATTGAGCTTACCAACATCTTGGGACATTTAGTTGTTACTCCTATTAATATGTCCAGTCCACACTGTCTGCAAGCCAATTGTCTCCTAGTGAGTTGAAAATGAACATGGAAAACAATAACTCAAATGCAAGTTCATCAAAAGATCACTAAGGGTCTTTAGTCAAGCTTTTCCAAACTCATTTCTCTGTTCTAAGATTATTTTGCCTCAAATAATAATCATGAGGCTAATTCTAAATCATTTTATAACATTATGGGTTGTATCCAACAGTGTCATTCCAGTGGTGCAAGACTTCTACTGTATGCACCACTGCCCCCCACCCCCACCCCAAGTCTCTGCAACGTGCTTTTGAGAATCTTTATGTCTTCTTCAAAACAGATGTTCTCTTGTACTAGTAGTTCCATTGGTGTTTGCTCACTCCTAGCAGAACATGCAGCCACAAGAAGAATAACATTGTATTTTCTTTTTCCATTTTGTTTGGTGTAATCCAATAAGATTACAATAATGATGCTTCAGTGTAAGGCTGTTCTAATAAAATTCTAAGTCACTCTTCAAGGTTAATTTATATTATGAAATGTATCTGTGCTTACAGGGTAATAATGCAGATCCCTTTTCTTTGTTCAGCTTTGTGTCTCTGTTGACTTTGCTAAGCACATATCATATTAGCCACTAAGAGACTTTTACAGCCTTTTCTGTAGTGCTTAGAATGGTTAAGGAAGCAAAAAAGGATGATGATAGTAGTAGTAATAGTAGTAGTAGTAGCAAAAAGTCATTATGGCACATTATGAGCAAAATGGCTCAGCAATAACCCCTCTGACTTTAATAGGTTTCCAGCTCTCAGATAAGTATGTAAAGAATTGCTTAAATGTCATCAGTTTGAATCATCCACTTGAAAAGAGGAAGGAAAGAGGACAAAAGTGTAGTGTTTGATATAGATTGTGTTATACTGGAGGTCAGCTTTTAAGTGTTTATTGTCAAAACATGAACTAAACCTCAGATTCTATAAATAATAAAATTATTCATCAGTGCCATGGATGACATGGACAATTCAAACTGCATACCTCAGCTTTGATAGACATATATAATATAGTGTGGTTGCTCATTTTTAGAAAATGGCTGTACAGTCGGCCTTCTGTATCTACAGATACAGTAATATTCTGCTTTGGTCAGGCACCACCTGGAATACTGTGTCCAGTTCTGGGCACCACAATTCAAAAAGGATGTGGAGAAACTGGAGAGTGTCCAAAGGAGGGCAACTAAAATGGTGAAGGGTCTAGAAACCAATGCCCTATGAGGAACGACTTAGGAAGCTGGGGATGTTTAACCTGGAGAAGGGAAAGTTAAGAGGTGATATGATAGCCCTGTTTAAATATCTGAAGGGATGTCACATTGAGGAGGGAGCAAGCTTGTTTTCTGCTGCTCCAGAGAACAGGACTCGGAACAATGGATGCAAGCTCCAGGGGAAAAAGATTCCACCTCAACATTAGGAGGAACGTCCTGACAGTAAGGGCTGTTCGACAGTGGAACACACTCTCTCAAAGTGTGATGGAGTCTCCTACTTTGGAGGTCTTTTAACAGAGGCTGGATGGCCATCTGTTGGGGGTGCTTTGATTGGGAGTTCATGCATGGCAGAGGGTTTGACTGGATGGCCCAAATTTAAAAGTTCAGCGGTTTATCACTGCAGCTCCTCTGCCTTTTTAAACTGTGCCGTTGCACTGGTGCATCAGGAATGAACCCCCTTATTTTGTGAATGAATTGACATGTTATCCACAGTAGAATAACAGTAACGGCATCCCAGAGTCCCTACTGCACATGTCTAGGGTTTGGATTAGGGGTGGAGCTAGGGTTTGGGAGCTTTAAAAAACCGCGGTTAAACCCCAGCTTTTACACCTGCAGGGCATTGAGGAATTGTGCAGTTCGCAGCCGGCAAGGAAAAAAATTTGTAAAGGTTCACCGCGGCTAAAAGCCGCGTTCATTGCCGCCCATGTAGCTGCTCCGCCTGTGTTTGTAGTGTTCTGACCGCTTCCCATGTAGCTGTTGAGCCACAGAAAAGACTTCAGATAAGTTGTTCCCACACCCCTCAGTCTAGCTGCCCTGTACCTTTTAAATGCACACCTGGGGCTTGCAGTCTAGCTGCTGAGCATTAAGGTAAAGGCAACTTCATGTCACACTTTCCTGCCAATCTAAAAAGCCCCCATAATTTTCTTTTACTAAAAAATACTCCATGCTGTGCTCTCCAGGTACTCTATGCTGTGCTCTCCAGTGATCAGGGCACAATTTCACCACATTTGGTGAGTCTGATTTAGGTACTTTTGTGCGAGGGCACACACACACACACACACACACATGTGTATGCATATGCCCTCCCTCATATGCACCTAAAACAGACTCACCAATTGTGGTGAAATTGTATATACATAAATGTTCACGCACACACACAAGAACTGGTCCAGTCATTTCTTGGTCAGTAATATGTCTTTCTTAGGCTTAATGCAGGCCAGTAGGCCACCCAACATAGTGGACTTCCCTCTACGGGTTCTAGAGTGTTTTTTAAATAAATAAATGGTGATATGCAAGGAGACAGTGCAGCTGCTAGGTCCATTAGGTGAAACATGCAACCACAAGACCTGGTGAAGTTGCCTATTCCTCTGCTGTAATGCAGTTCAGCCTGAAGCTAGACATTCTTGAGTAGACATTCTTGAGTAGAGCCATATAGGATTATAAGGTTGGAGAGGCTTGAGTTCTTAGCACAAGTTAATAGAAATTGTAATTTTCAACACTGATAATTTGAATAACGATAGGAGAAAGGTGCTTGACATCAGGCAAGGGCAGTATCTTGAGCAAAGTACAGTTGGCCCACCACATCTGCGGCTTTGACTTTTGTGGATTTTATTCTTCGTGGTTTTGATTAATATGTTCCCTGTAGGAATCTCTAGGTCCTCCAGTGCAGCTCTGCCAGAAGTCGACCACAGAGTTGTGCTGGAGAACCTAGAAGTTCTTAGAAAAAATAATTCTTTAGGCATTTGTGGGACCTTCAGCATGATTATTTGATCAACTTGTGACAGATGTTGACCATAGAGTTGCACAGTAGGGCCTGGAGATTCCTAGAGAAAAAAAGAAGAGTGGTTTTTTATTAGTGGTTTTTCCACATTCACAGGGGTCCTTCATCCCTAACCCCAGTGAATGTGGAGGAACAACTGTACAACAGACAGATTACAGTGGTTGAACTAAGGAGCAGCATCAGCATGCCAAATATGGTTTCTGGAAGGAGAAGGTTGTTTTGCACTATTGATAAAATCTTATAGATAGAATTCCTTCATTTTTCTAAAAATGTTTGAAGACAAACATCTATCTGGTAATACAGTTTTTTTTTTAAAAAAAATACTTGGCCACAGAAGCAGCTAGCTCTGCAACTTTCTCTGCTCATCTTCCTAAACAAAATCTTTAGAGAATGTCCTTGACATTTTATATTTTTGCTGCCAGTTTCCTAACACAGAAAGCACTTCTATTTGGGCAGTTCCAAAGATTGCTGAATCAAATATAGGCCAAAAAAGTAAAACATCATGAGTCTAATTTTAATGATAATTTTGAATATATTTAAATTGTTATGGAATAATTTTATCATGCTTTCCCCCCCTTTTTGCAATATTTCTATCTGACCTATTGTTGGAATATTTTAGAAAGCGCACAATAGCTGATGTGTGTGCAAGTGTGCATAGAACAGATGAACAATACTTAAGTGAAAAAAATTAAAGTAGCCAGAGAAATTAAATGAAAATGTGAAACATGGTTTTGGAATTCTACTTCTCATCAATATGATGTTGAAAGGATCAATGGAGAAATGTCCTTTCTTGCAGTGCTTGTGGTATAATTTCACAATTTATAAGTGAATTTTATAACTGCTTTGTTTTACAATGTATCTCTGCCACAGAGAATATTACATAATGATGGTGAAGTGGGTCAGCAATACAAAGACGGTGGTGCGGTGGTTAAACAGACCCCAGAATTTATCTATCCTTACAGTGTGTGAGACAACAACTGGTGCTTGTAGCATGGTAAGCAGCCCCCCCCCCCCCCCCAAGACTTCTTGTTACCTTCTCAGGCTTAGAGGCCAGTTCATTTATTTGTGTTTAAATTCACCTTCTGGTAATGTGAAACCATGTGAAATGTGAAACCATGTATAACATTATTTTGAATTTCATCTCTCTCTCTCTCTCTCTCTCTCTCTCACACACACACACACACACACACACATTCTTTGGCTGCATCTGCATTGCAGACATAATGCAATTTGACACTGCTTTAACTGTTATAGTTCAATTCTGTACAGGTTGGGGTTTGTAGTTTGATGAGTTATTTATCCTCCTCTGTCAGAGTTCTGGTGTCACAACAAACTACAAATCCTATACAGTAATTCCATGGCAATTAAAACACTGCATTATTTCTGCAGCACAGATACAGCCATTCAATATTATTATTATTATTATTATTATTATTATTTCATTTGGTTTTAAAAGATGAGCATCTTGATCATGTAGGGAGAACTGCTGGGTATTTATTGAACAAGTCTAAGTTCCATGTAGTACCTCCACAGCTGAGTACTGCCCCCCCCCCAAAAAAAAAAAGAGAGAGAGAGACTTTGAATCATCAGTAAGATCTTTAGCAGAACTAAGGAAGTAGAAACTATGGCAACAAACAATACTCTAAGTACAGATAAATCTGGGTTCCAGCAATGCCATTATACACAATATATATTTTTTTATCAACAAGGTTGCCGATATAGTTTCATGTTGAAGGAAAAAGAACTTAACAAAATACCAGTTTTAAAAACATAGCAGCTAACTTAAGTCTTAATCCTTTTAATGCTTATGTGGAGGGAAGTCTCATTTAACTCTAAGGCACATTGACTGTGATGCCAAAGTTGTATAGTGTTTGTTTCATTAATGCAAATCAAGCATACATTTGAACTCTCCATTTCCTATGGAATTTATTTATTTATTATTTAAAATATTTCTGCATGGATTCCCAGCCCACAAACAATTTCAAGGCAATTAACAAGTAAAAATCAATTAAAACAATACAGAGAAAAAAACATTTTAAAATATCTTAAAGTACTCATTAAAATTCCTAAAAGCAATCTAAAAACAATTCTAGAATTCAGTTTTGAAACAGTTAAAACATGAGTTTCAAACATGGAATGCCATGCAGAACAGCACTGTTTTGTCTGGAAGCAATGGAAGCTTAAAAGACTTGGGGCCAGCCTAACTTCCTTCGGTAAGGAGTTCCACAGTTGGGGTGCTCCTACAGAGTCCTGTTAAGTGTACCCACCAACCTAACTTTATGAGGTATTGGGACATGCAACAGGGCACCCTCTGAAGATCTCAGATTTCTGGCAGGCTCATATGGGAAGAGGTGGTCTTTCAGATACCTTGACCTCAAGTCATTTAGGGCTTTGTAGGTCAACACCATCACCTTGAACTTACTTCAGAAGCAAATTGAAAGCCAGTGCAGTTCTTGCAAAACCAGTGATATATGGTTTCTGAAACACACACCTGACAATAGCCTGTCTGCTGCATTTTGCACTAGCTACAGCTTCTGAAAAATTCTCAAGGGTAGCCCCTTATAGAGCACACTACAGTAGTCTAATGAAGAGGTAACAAAGACATGAAGCACTGTGGCTAGATCTGCATTCCCCAAGAAAGGGAGCAGTTGGTGCTCTAGCTAAAGTTGGACAAATGTGCTTCTGACTACCTCAGCAACGTGACTTTCCAGGAGCAGCACTTCATCCAATAGAACCCCCAATCTATGAATCTGTTCTTTCAGAGACAGAGCGTTCCCATCTAGAATAAGTTGCACTCCTAGTCTCAAACTGGATTTCCTACTGACCAGCAGCACTTGTCAGGATTAAGTCTCAGTTTGCTCAACTATATCAAGTCTTTTACTGCATCCAGACAATGCTTGAGTCTCCTTGGCATCATTGGTAAAGGAGAGCTGGGTCTCATCAGCATACTGATTACACCCAATCCCAGAGCTCCAGATGACCTCTTCAGCAGCTTTGTGTAGATGTTTAAAAAGCGTAGAGGGCAATATTGACCAAAACACTTATGGCCAAAATGCTGAACAACAGGTTCCCAGCACCACACTCAGCCAAGAAAGACTAGAATCACTGTAAATCAATGCCCCCAAGTCCCATATCTGCAAATCAGCCCAGAAGGCTACCCTAGTTGGTGATACCAAGTGGTGTTGGAAAATGTAGAAAGATCAATAGGGACACATTCACCTTGTCCTGCTCTCAGTGTAGGTCATGGACCAACGCTGTTTCTGTCCCATAACCAGACCTGAACCCAGAGTTTAATTGGTCCAGGTAATCTGTTTCATCCAAGAAAGCCCAGAGTTGTGTTGCCATAACTCACTCTAGAACCTTCCTTACAAAGGGTAGATTAGAGACTAGTCTAGGGAGGTTAGTTACCTAGGGAAGTAAGGTCCAATGAAAGTCCTTTTCAACAAAGGTCTTACAATTTCTTCTTTTAGAGAGGTTGGAGCATAGTCCTCTTTCAAAGAAGCCTTTACTACCTCCACTATCCAATTTGCTAGTCCTCTTCTGGCAGCTTTAATTAGCCAGGATGGGAATGGGTGCAACAAACAAGTGATTAGCCTCACTTCTCCAAGCATTATCATGCTGAACAAATTGAAATTTCTCTGTCAAATTCCATTAAATTCCACCAAACACTTTATTATGCCATGTGTAATTGTTCATTTCACAAAAAATATAGATTTAAAAAATGATAGTCCCCAAATTTTATACTTATTTCATAGTGTGTTCTGTGGTAGAAAAACAGTATGAATAGGAGTGAATTATTGATTGTTTCTGTGGCTGATACCCTAACATTGACTTTTTTATATCATGCAGGATAACACAGAGTTTAAAAGATCTCTAACTTAAGTTGACATTGAAAAGCCTAAACATTTCCAGAACCTAGAATATAGTTTATAGAATTTTACACAGTTATATAGCTAATTTAAATACAGTGGGCCTTTGGTATTTGTTCTGGATCCTCCTGTGGATATCAAAATCTGAAGATGCTCAAGTTCCACTCTCCCTATTGTTGGTGCGGCCCTCTGGGTCCCCACCGCTGCCACCACTGGAAGGTCCCCTGGCCCCCCTGGCCCCTACCCAGACCCTCAAGGTGCCCCCTTGCAGCCACCCTCCATGACCACCACTAGCCTGGACCCTACATCCCAGGTAGAAAAGCAGGGAGGGAGAGGACCCTGATGAAGCACCCCAAAGGGAGACTGAGGAAGCGGAGGAGGAGGGATGCTCTGGGCGCACCTGTCCCGCTACTGCTCTCTTCCGCCTCTTCTTCCTCCTTCGCCTCCCTAGTGGTCCCAGGCCAGGCTGCCTGAGAGATGGAGAGGAGCCCATTTGGGTTTGCTTGGAGGAGAAGGGAAGAGGTCCCTTCATGGTGAGGCAGAGGGACTGGGGGGGGGGCAATGGAGCTGGCCAGATTCGAATAGCTATGGTTGTCTCTTTCTCCTCTTCCTCCTCCTCTCCCACCACCACCCCTGCCTCATGCTTCTCCCTCCCTCCCTCCCTCCTCTTCATCACCTCCTCCTCCTCTGATCCCCCCCCGTGGATTTGCTCTCCGCAGATACTGAAATTCATGGATAGCAAATTTGCAGATACAGAGTGCCTACTGTATTCTATAAAATATAATGTTGAATGATTTGTAAAGATTCTTATTTATAGTAATATTGTAGTGGAATGAAGAATAAAATTAAACGATTTTCCTTTCACACAGCCTTTGCATGTATTTCATAATTGTAATTATTTTTATTTGATTTTTTTTTTTAGAAATATGAATTTACATCTGAAGTGTGGCTTTCTAAACAGGTACAGTTGTATTAATTGTTTGCAACGCAAAATGCACATCTTTACTATATCATAAGTTATATTAAAAAGTTCATTTTAAAAAATAAAGCTATGTTTAATACTTGGTCTACATCAGAATGAAGCTATTTTTTTAAAAAAATATAAAAGTAATTGCAGAGGAAATGAGGAATCAGAAAAACTGGTATTACACTGGACTAGTAAGAGTATTGTGATAGCGTCTCAGAAGGGTATTACAAGACAGGTGCATAGTATCAGTGCCAGATGTATACAGCTGTTTGATGCTAATGACTTTTAATAAACCAGGCAAGATTTCACAGGACTTGTCATGTGCATAGTAATGAGGAATAAAGCCTCCACTAAACAGTTTCATTTTCAAAGTATTAGCTAAAAGAAATCTCAAGAAATTTGATGTCAGAACAACTGATAACATTCTAAAACAAATTATTACAGATCTGAGGGCTAGTGCACAGGTTGTGATATGACACACTGGGCTGTTGCATCAAAGCTTGGTGCATTACTTTTAAAAGTAAGCCCATGTTCAATACATTTGAGGCATGGAAGTGAAAATCTCATTCATTAATGCTTTCTGTCTATCACCTGTTGTCAAAAGTGTAAACTCTTGAATTGCTCATTATTACTATATTGCTTTTTTAATACTTTCATTGAAAAAAAAAATCACAAAAATGACCTTGGATCCTCACATACTAATGTTACACTTCAAAAGGTAATATTCACCCGGAGTCGATGAGTGGGAAGAAGTGGCCTGAGGCCCCTCCAGCCACAAGCACATCCGGTCCACGGTGACTGCATTGTCTGCTCCAAAAGCGGGCTGTGGCCACAGGACCCAACACACACTACCAGGAGCCAGATTATTCAAGCTACATTTTGTTCTGGTCTACAGGACCATAGTGCAGTCTTGGTGCAGCTTCTGGCCATTCCAGAGGCATGTGCCATATAAATGGGACAACTCCAAAGTGGCTGGGAGCCACTTCTTTTGATCCTTGTGTTTTGGGCCATTTTAAGAGGAATGTTGTAAGAGGTTGTTTGTTGTCTTAACAGTAGCCACTGTCTAATGGAGCCTATAAAGCTTGCTTAGGTTTGTAGGTTCAGTCCCCAACAGCTACCCAGTACAGCCCTACAAAGCCTGCAAAAGCCCAACTGCCATCCACGAGGCCTGTAGAGTTCCAAAGGAAAAATCACACCCACAATTGTCCTAACCACGGAAGACAGCAAACCAGCACAATAACATTTTTGAAAGCCTGAGAGCATGGGTAAGCCTGTGCTGTGCCATAGCAATCCTGGGGCTCACTCCCTGATTCTCCAATTGTCAATCACCAGATCCAAAGAAGAAGTTGAGAGGGGAGACAGAGTCTAATAAACCTATGGCTCTGCCTCCTCACATGAAACATCATTGTATTGTGTGCTGTGACCTTTTACTATGTTTCCTTCCCTTGGGCCCAGCAAAATCAATTCCTTCCGTTACTGCTGTGTGCCATAGTTCTGAAATTGGCTTTTGTTGTCTTAACTGTAGCCACTGCCTCTTTTACTTGTTCCATTCTGTCTTGATTTGTACAAGAAGACAATTTGTAAGTTAAAATGTTTGAATCCTGGAACAGAATAATAATCATATTTGTTGGCAAAAAAACAAAGAAACAAACAAGTACAAGTGATTATTTTACAGTAAAAGTGAGAACTTGCCTATATAATAATGCACTTTTACTCATATGTTCCTCAACATACCAATATTTCTACAAAACTCTGATGGTGTTTCAACTAAGGCTGAATCTATGTTGTATAAATAATGCACTTTGACAACACTTTAAGTGCTATAGCTCCATCCTATGGAATCCTAGGATTTGTAGTTTTGTAAGGTTTTTATCATTCTCTGCCAAAATGTTCTGGTGCCAAACAAAATTACAAATCCCATGGTTCTATAGGATGATGCCATGGCAGTTAAATTGGTGTCAGACTGAATTATTTCCACAGTTTTGATGCACCCTAAGTGATTTCCCCAATACAATATTTGTAACCACACCAAAAGGTGAAAGTATTTAAAGTATGTAAATTCCATTAAAAAAGTGTAATCATGTTTACATCATTTCCCCCCTTCCTTATAAATCTGCTAAGGATTGTTGCTCTTTGAGAAAAACTTTTTAGAAAAAAATGGAGGCGTTCTACTAGAAAACTAAGCTCTTACATGATTTCTCTGCTTTTCTGTTTTGACTTTTTTATCATAAAATCTTGTTATCCTTCAATACACACTAAATTTGTATAATTTATTCATACTGGTAATAGCTTATAAGGAGCAGTGCTTAACTGGAAAAGTGTAAAATGTTGGTTCTGTTTAATTCTTTTAGAATGAAGAACCAGTTTTTTCTAAAGATAGCAACAAATTCTTCATGACAGTACCTGTTAAGCAAGGTGGTCGTGGTGAATTCCACCATATTGCTATGTTTGATGTACAGGTAAGTTTCTTTCATCAAGTTTATATTTTATTAGTCGATAGACTTAATGCTCCTTCTCCCCCCTCCTTTTTTTTAAAAAAATCTTCAGTACACTTGGAATCGGACTTTACACTTTTCTTTTCTTTTCTTTTTGCTTTCCTTTGGACTATTCTATTTATGTAATAATTAGATGTTTTAGTATTATTTCCAAAGGGAGAAAAATCCAAGCTGGCCTGAAGAATCATTTAAAATATCAACTGGAATTCTTTTGGTTGGTTACAGTAACCCCATTCAATCAGTTATTCATTGGTGAATTCACTCAAAGATAAATCTAATGATTCAATGGTTTTACTCTAGTCTGAACTTAAAAAAAGCCATCATCTAAAATATTTTGAATCTATTAACATTTTTCTGGTGTTTCATTCTATTGAAATGACTATGCAAGTAACATGACAATGGGGAAGCAGTGCTTGTTAGCTTGAGAATGACTTGTTAGCATAAGAAGGTTTAGCCACAACCTCACCCTTTACTAGTCAAATCAGAATACCATGAAAGCCATGAGCTTTCATGGCTTTTTGATCATGAGCTTCCCTTAGCCCAACCACTCATTTTTTTTCTATTTACAGCCCAATAAATATATATTACAGTCCTGTTCACAAACGGTTAAGTCTACATCCTCTCTCTAATCCATATGATGCATTTTTCCAGTCATTCCTTCATGCAAACCATATACTCACATGATTAATATGGAGGAAGTACAGTTCACAGGCTGCATGTAGACCCCAAGACTGTATTGAGGCCCCTAAAGGCTCCCAAACACATTGTTTGTTTGCTTTTAAATATGTCTGACAGCCTGAGGTTTATGACAGTTATTATGTCCATATCATGCTATGTTCTTGTTCCCCCCATAGCTCTTTTTAATAGAATTATAATTTTCTCTCTTTGGGAGCACTCCAAGGTCTTGTGGGAAGCAATGCCCCCCCCCCCAATTCCCTACAGTTGCCAATCCCAGATCTAATGTATTAAACAGGAATTCAGATAGTACCTGCTGACTAAGTTCCATGATCCATATACTGATGATCTCAGAAGTTGCTGTAGCTCTGCTGCATAAGTAGTCCACTTGAATGAAAAATAAATAAATAAATGTCTGAGAAAAGGTAATGTTAGTTCCTCTGAATTTCATCAGGACGTGCATTTTGAGGACGTGTAGATGGTTGTAAGCACTGTGGCTTGTTGCCAGACTGTCACTAAGGATTCTAGGAAATTAATAGTGAGTCATAGCAGAGAGACAGAAGAATTGAGTGCATGTGTCAGTTCTGAAGCTTCCAGTAAACCCCATGGGTGTGCATAAAAATGAGTTTCTATTACATTAGCACAAGAATGCATGCATGAAAATTTTGCAGTCTGTGTCTTCCCCATGAATGTTTGGAAGAGATTGCTAAATTGTTCAGGTTGCTTGTGAAGCAACTGTAGAAACACAGTCTTGGGTTCAAGGACTGAAGAGGGCATTCACCTCCTCAGTAAGAAGAAAGAGAAGGAAGTCTGGAGTCATGGGGCAGTGCATTTTAATATCTAACATCTTCACCCATACCTCTTTAGGCATGATGACAAGCAGTCTCAAAGGTTGTGCTGGCTCAGTCCCGGCATGCACCATAGTTAATCTGAAAAAGGAAAGAACCTAAATAGGGGGACCATGGGAGCCATTTTGACATATTGTCTCTGAACTCATTTCTTCTCAATTCTTGTTTTGGCATGCAAGCTTTACTTCACCGGCAGGACAATGATTGTAGGATTTTTTTAAAAAAAAATTCTTGTGTACCCAGAATTGTCACTATCAATAGTTTTTAAATTTCATTGTAATTTAACATTATTATCTTCCCCCTACCCCTGCAAATAGGAACATGTAATTACAGTTGCCTATATATAGGCCAGTTGCAGATAACATTTTGTGAATCTGATGAAGCAGACTCCAGACTGCAGTTAGCTTTCTGCTCACTACTGCTACAGATTGGAGCCATGATCCCAACCTTGTGGGAGCTTCACAGTGTAAACAGCTTCAGTTTATGTTAGCAGCCTCCACACATGATTTACATGTATGGGATTAAGCACAATACATTTATTGAATAATGATAAATGTCTTCCAAGTAGAGATATAAATCTTTGCTTTCCACTCTGGAATATTGTAAGCCACCCAGAAATCTTGTGAGATGAACAAGGAAAAATATAGTAAATCAAACAAGAAAGAAAGTTTTATCCTCACTGGCAGAGTTATAACTATCTTGGCATATTTTCTGTGACTTTCTGCATTTTGGGGTTGTTCCTATTGTTTGTTGTCAAGTCAGCTTGACTTATGGTAAACCTATGCATGAGAGACGTCTAGAACCCCCAGTCATCAACAGACCTTCCACGCTCAGGGCCATGGCTACCTTGATCAGTCCACCAGTAGTATAGTCTTCCTCTTTTCCTGCTGTTTTCCACTTTAACCAAGAATTATCATCTTGTCCAATGAGTCATGTCATGATATGTCCAAACTATGACAGCCTCAGTTTAATCATCTTGGCTTCTAGAGAAAGTTCAGACTTTTTTTGCTTTAGGACCCATTTATTTGTATTTTATTTGCATGTGTTCAAAAAGAAAGGAGGGAGGGAGGGAATATTTTGTGTACAAAACATGTGTTTTGGGGAGGGATTAAGATATGGGGAGGATTTTGCTGAAGCCCACAAATCAGAGAAGAATTTGGACTGGATTGGCATGTTTTACCTCAGCACCTATCAAAATGTTCCTGGTGCAAAAGCATGGAGACTTCTTGAGGAATCCATTGTCCTCTTCCTACAAAGAGGCCTGTGGCCTCACAGGAATGGAGGCATATTGGATTGCACAAGAGGAGTCCTTGTTGATATACAAATGGCCTTTAAATTTCCTGGAATTTGCCCACTTGCTGCATGGCCAAAGGAGGAGGGACCAGCCTGCTCAAGATACCCTCCCCTTGTCATCTTAACTAAGGACAGAAACAACAAAATGCAGGCATCTTACTGACATCTCTATTTTTTTCTCCTGTTTGGTAAGAACATCTTGCCTGATGAAGAAGCTAGTGGAGCTTCGAAAGCTTGCAAGAAGTGTATTGTGCATTTCGGTTGGCCAATATCATTGGTGGATTTCTGTTTGAATTTACTAAATGGTCAGCACAGCTTACCCCTGCAAGCTTACATCAATAAGATGTCTCAGCTTATTGAGACATCAAGAGGCAAGATGGTGCCGCCACAATAGGTGGTGTTTTAACCAGCTCCATTATTTTTGGTTATTGAGACATTCTTTCTCATTATGCAAGGGGAAACTTTAAACTGCCCTAACATCCTCAGTCTTAAGTGTACATATTTGTAAATGGACCAAGTTGTACATATAAACAGTCACAGGTACGTGCAATTCTAAGGTGGAAGAGGAATCATCAAGAGGAAATCTGGTTAAACTATTCATTTTCTTACAGACCAAGAGTGAACAATTTAGCATAAGGCATCTGACATCAGGAAACTGGGAAGTTATCAAAATCTTGGCATATGATGAAAATACGCAAAAGATGTGAGCATTATTTTTCTTTGTCTTTTCAGGTAAAATATCTGTGTTATCAAGATGGAATGCATTTTACTGGAAATAGTATTGTTCACTATACTCCCCTCATTCTCAGATACTAATAACAGCTATAGCCATAAATATAAAGAGAAATGTTATTCATTTCATCTGTCAGTGTACTGCAAGAGCCTTTTTCAGATAAAGAGCGAGGACAGATTATTATGTCTTCTTGCTCACTGTGTTTGCTGAAATGAAATTTTTTTAAAAAAATGTTATTCTGTGTTAGAATAACAACATTTGTGACAGTTCTCCCCTATAAATATAGTGAATAAAATAGCTAAGATTTATACTATTGATATCAAATCCTCATATGTTACATAATTAAATGTTGCTACTTTGACTCTTCAGAGAAGGTTTTTATTTTTACATTTTCAGTAAGCATGAATGAAAGGACATCTTGTAGGTTATAAATATATTCTGCCAGTTGCTCTTCCAAATATTGCCAAAAGAGAAAAGCATCTTAAATTTCCTGTAAGAAACACATTGTTTCCTGATGTTTTCCAGAGCTATTAAGACTGCATTGCTATACCCCTTAGTGTCAGCATGTTCTATTGAATTCAGTGGCAATTACTTCTGAGTAGATCTGCAGGTGATTCACTCGTAGGTTTACGGAATTGTTTCAACTCCACTTTCTAGCAATCGGGGGTCCAAAACACACTGCAGAAATAATCCAGGTTGAGGCTGCTTGAACTTCCCTGGCACAATGTTAGGGAATTTTGGGAACTGTAGTTTTGTGACTCATTTAGCCTTCTCTGTCAGTACAATAAAGTACAATTCCCAGGATTCTCTAGCATTGAGCCAGGGCAGTTAAAGCACTCTGAAATGGGTTTATTTGTTGAAGTGTGTTTTAGACCTCAGTTATACAGAGGTTTCCTTGTAAAAAAATATTAACCATACTTGCTGCTTTATCACACTAGTTGGCAAATGAGATTTAAGCGATAGTTAAACTAGAGAAAACCAGGAAATGGCTGATGTTTAAATAAAAGTTCACAATTACCCTGGCTCCCTAACCCCAATAATTGATGTTTATAAAGCTAAAGTTACACTAATGCTTTTATACACAGCAGAAGTTTGGGGTCTAAATCCCATTTCAGAAGTTGAACTAGCTCAGTCTCAACATCTGAGATGTATATTGGGTGTAGACAAGAGGACATCCGTGGCTGCTGTTAGAGCAGAACTAGAAATATATTCAATTCATTCGCAAGCCAAAATCAAAGTGTTTAACTATTGGTGTAAAATCAATGAAATGGGGCCAGATAGATTACCAAAATTATGTCTCTTAGAACAGTCTCAATCCCATCTTGAGTCCTCTTGGTTTAGACAAATAACAAACTTTATTATGAGTGGTGGTCTCCCTGTAACCTGCACAGTCAATGAGCAAGCAAAAAAAAAGGTGCGAGACAGAGAATCCAGGATATCGAGGCCCAAAAAGATATAGCCACTCTTAGTAAGATAGGCAGTTTAAAATGTCTGAGCCATTTTAAATGCACTTTTCAAAGACCTAACTATCTAAAAATAGAAATGCCAAAATACCTGAGGGAGGCATTTACTTGAGCTAGATTTGACCAACTTGACACAATGGTAAGATATGGCAGATTTAATGGTATTCCTTATGATGAGCGAACTTGTATTTGTGGAGACCAAGAGATTGAAGATTTAGCTCATATTCTATTCAAGTGTAATTTGTACCAACAGAAAAGAGACCAGTATCTTGGTCCCTATATCAAACGATCAGTGTTCTGGGATACCCATGTTAGAACTTCTTACTTCATGAGTGGTCAAGATCCAAAAATATATTTTACCAAAGCTTGGTTTCTATGTAAAGCAATACAGTTGAGAGCTAAATATGTAGGGACAATTGGGGTCAAATGTAGAGGTGATGAGGGATTTTGATGTGTGACTGATATTCAATCCTTTGTTTTATGTACAAGCATTTTCAATACGTATTTTCCCTTCTCTTTATTTTACCTATCTTGGCATTTTGAATCTTTTATACATATTTTTATAATCAAGTTTTATAATTTTATTTCATTCATGGGTTTTGTACTTAAATTTTGCAATTAAATTTTATGGTATTCACATGGTATCTGTACAGTATTTTATTCATATTTTAGATTTATTATATTAGCTTTTTCTAATTTCTATAGAATTTCTATAGAATTTTTATAGCGTGTTTTATCTGCTTTTCTATTATTTTGATATGGCCTAAGGGATAATAAATAAACATTGATTGATTGATTGATTGATTGGCTGATGTTTATCACACAACATTTCCTGGTTTTCCCTAGTTTAACTTCTCATTTTAATCCTGTTTGCACCATAGTATGATAAAGCAGTACAAACACCTATCTTAAGGTCAACTAGGTAAAATGGGAATGTGCTCATGCAATCAGGTTTCCCGTTCTCTCCCTTGCAGTGCAGTTGCTAGCATCCCCTGAAAACCTTCTCCAAAGGGTCTTCAGTGGCAAAAGGAATTGCTTCCCTCCCTGTTGTTAGGATAATGTTAGTGCTGTCAACAGAAACACTGCATCTCATTTCATCCTTTGCTGTTTATGACTTGTAAAAATCTATGGGACTCTGTACAAATGAGTGTGTTTTTTAAAAAAAAAAGTTGAGAGAGAGGAAGGGTAGTGTTGTTGTTGTTGTTGTTTTCCTTTTCAAATCAAATTGCCTTTCATTATCTAATGTCCCATGAGGGGAGGAGAAAGGACTATATTGCAGGAAGAGGGACATACTGACTATCTTTCAGAATTGCTTCTTTCCCTCCAAAGGTTCTAAATGACCAAAGAGAAATCCAAAGAAAAGAAAGCACAGGCACCAAATAAACTTATGTACAACTAAACTCTGGAAAGAGATGGAGTTAAACAACTATATCTCCTCCCCACTCTGTTTCATCTGAACCACAATCAATTTGGACTCAGGCTAGACCTCTTTGGAAAACAAAGCAGGAGGCTTTTGACATAGATGGGTTAGCTGCATAATTGATTAGAGTACAAACTGAACTGAACATATTTAATAACCTTTTTAAAATAAAAGGTCCAGCCAGGCTAGTGTATGACAAATTAAATGTTCTGAGTCACCACCCAGTCACAGAGGGCAAATTCTATTCAGCAGTGGTGACCAGGCAACATGGTAATTATGACAAAGAAGTGTTATGGTCTGTAGAAATCAATTAGATGTGTGGATTAGCAAAGCCCCATTAAATTTGAAAATGGATGTACAGCATAAACAAGCAGGTCAATCTCATGACAGTCTACTTGTATATTTCAGGTATACTGTTATAGTGTTTTACAAACTTCATTTTTTGAACAGTTGCACTTGTTTCTGCCCTACCATTTTGAATATTCTTGGAAAACGTGTAAATAATGTTAAATGGACTCATTTTTAATAAAAACGTCATTTCATTTTTTAAACCACCCTTTATTATTCCTATTGCATGAGCATATGGAAAGCAAGAGAACTTCTCTTTGTGTGGCCAGTGGAAAACTGAATGAGTTCATTCTTCAGCTTTGTTACAGCACACTTGAAGTGCTACTTGGTTGTGATCTTTGGATTCTGGGGAGTGGAACCTTATGGCTTTGTTATATACAAGGCTTTTTGTTATATACAAAAGCCAACTTCCAGTTGATATGGCGGGTGTGCAATTTTACCTTCATTCAAGATAGGTATTGCTTTCTTCAAAGCAATTTGAGGTTGTTATTGATGCAGAGGTGTGTGTATGCCTTCTTCACAGCGATACCTGGCCAAGAAACAATAATGCATTAGAGTGATCCAACAATGGTGGAACTGGGACTTCTTTCCTTTCCCTCTCCTGTTTCAGCCCTCTGTAAAACCAAAAAGACTGTTACTGGGTATTTTGCAGTCTGATGTAATAGGTTTTCAGGATACACAAGGGCTGCAAGATGAAAAAGCCCATTCTAATTGATGCATGGGATTCAACAGATGTGCCCTATGGTTTTCTGGCCTTCTTGATTTATTTTGTCCTGTAATGGCGTTTTCTTCACAGTGTCCCATTACAGCTCCTGGATGCCCTGGATCCATATTTTTGTCATTATGCAGAGAAAGATCCCTGCTGACACTGAGTGATTTCCTTAAGGGATATTGGGGTGTTGCTTTAAAGGCATAGGTTACATTAGCAAATCAGTGAGGTATAAGCAACTATATGTGGTCACTGACCCTTCTGTAATTCATGTTTTCTCTGTAGCTCTGCAATAAGATTGCAGAGATGGAAATGGAAATGGAATTAAAGTTTTGTCAGATATACACACACTTTTGTGCAAGATTTTGTGATAAGCCCAAGAAGATTTACTATACTCCACTATGCACAAGAATGTATGCATACTGATGCTGTTTCCCACTGATGGATATAAGGATAGTGTTAGATTTTTTTTTCCATCAGTGAAATTATTCACAATAGAATCAAACATTTTAGATACTCAAATTTCCTAGCTGGAGCCTACTTTTCAGGGAGATAGCTACACTTCTAATAGTTTGGTTGTGGTGTGTGTAAGAATGGCACATGTGTAAATATATGGTGAATCGTGAGCTTAAACTGGTTAAATTAATATCTTAATTAGTATATTATATTATTTGAATATTAATATAATATATTATTAAGCAAGGGGCTATTGTTTGCAAGGATGGTCAGTGCTAATGACTGCTTCATTGAGCACTCATTTCTTAACTTCACCAATAGAGATGAAGAACTCTCAAATCAATAGCCCATTTCCCCTCATGATTATTAGAGCCTAAATTATCATGCAAACAGATACTTTTATTGCTATATTTTACTGGTAACCAATGGCTTTCTTTTAAAAATAACTTTATTGTGTTTCTTTACTGAAAATATTTCTAATTTGCCTTCCTGACTGATGGTGGGCCTGAAGGAGCTGAACATAAACAAGACTGGTAACAAAATAATTCATAGCTGTCTTTAAAAGTCAGCGGTGACTAGTGTTGCCAGGTTTTCAAAACAATAATAAGGGACAGTCGAAATTCATGATGTGCAGTATTGACAACCAGAAAATAGCTATTAATGAGTTTGTGCTCTATCTAAATACCAAGCAAAAGTATTGATTCTCATTAACCTAGCCATACATTTCTCCATAAAAATTGTCCATGTTCATAAATCATATCATGCACACATTCTTTATTTACCAAGAACCCACACCCCAAAATATAGATGGGGGGGGCATCTTGTAAAGTCTATATAGAAAGGGACACCCTATATAATAAGGATTATCAGCCTGTCCAATAAAAGAGAAGCTTTCTAGACCTCAAATAAGGGACATCCTTTATTATAAGAGACAACTAGCAACACGAGTGGTGACTGGCTGTGGGGAGGGAGCAATGAAGGAAAATGACCACAGACTAAGTATTAGGTATTGCTGCTGGTGCCACAGGGATGAATTATCCTTATCTTATGTATGCAGCCTGGGCCAGTTGCAACCTGGGCCAGTTAATAACAGGTGTTTTCATTGAATCTCCAGTTCCTGGTCTTTCTCAAAGGCAGGAGGAGTAGGGCAAGAGATGAAGGCTCTCAAAGGCAGGGAGGCAGTGATATGAAATTTCCATTGTTTGGATCTCAAATAAGGCTAATGTTTAATAAATGTTCAACATTAGAAAGGCTAAGGTATTAGCCTTATGTATTTTTCAATATGACAGAATATTAACAGGGCTGAATGCATTTCCTTTTTCTTTGACAGTTATTTTTTAAGTACTGAGAATTCACCTAGAGGAAGACAGTTGCACAGGTGAGCAGATCAACAGTAGTATGTTTTCAGATGGATTGACAGGACCTTTACCTGTGTGTTTACAACACCTCTCTCTTGTTTTCTTGCATTCCTATTCAATTGTTATCAATGGACTACTTGATGCTTCTTAAAGTTTGTTGCTTTAGTCACCTGTAACATACGAGGGGGTATCCAAAAGTTTTTATGATCACCTTTTTAAAAAATTGACAGAAAGTTTGTTTTGATTTGTAGTTGTTAACTAGTCACTATTTAGATTTATACATTTTCCCAGCATATCGAGACCCTCCAAATACCTGATATTTTAGAAGTCTGCAGATTGTGCCTGACAAGGATTTTACCCTTTAGTCACATCTGGCACAGCCAGTCACAAAAGTAAAGGACACAATGAGCTGGTTTTCTCAGCAACGTGCACTTAGGGACCAATGATGACACTGACAAAATTTCATCAATATGCCATAATAACTTCCAGGTGATAATCATTACTTTACGATAACTCCTCGTAAGGCGCAATCTGCAGACTTCTACAATATCAGGTATTTGGAGGGTCAAGATACACTGGGAAAAATGTATAAATCTAGATAGTGACTACATACCAGTAGAGATAAGTTAACAACTACAAATCAAAACAAACCTGTCAAATTTTTTAAAGGTAATCATTAAAAGTTTTGGACACCCCCTTGCAGTCTTAGTAATGCTGAGAGATGCACATATCTCCATCTGCATATTGTGGGAGACTTCCAGTGCCACATGAGTATTCCTAAACTTGTGGAAACAAACTTCCTCACTCATGTCCCCAACACTTCTCAAACATTTGGTAGTGCCAAAAGGAAAAATCCCACCAGAGGACAAACCAGTGTTGGTAGATGGCAGGAATAAATTTCGCCCTGTTAGAATATATTTTTGTACATATTATGCTCAGTGTTTATGTGAACCTAATACATGTTTTTGCCACTCCAGTGTTTCAACAGTTGATTTATTGAATCGCCAGTGCCTTTCATGCAATTTCTTGAAAGATCAGTGCACATATTTCAATGCAAAGTTCAGCCCTACAATCAAGTATTTTATTCTCCAATGTAAAGGTAAGCCAGCCTGTTCAGTAGAACTCTTGACATGTTTCAGATAATTTTAGAGAGCAAAACTTGTATTTGAATCAGGCTTCCATCCTGACATAAGCAGTATGAGATAATAGGAAACAATATTGCCCGTCTGATCATAGACATTGTTTTTAAAGTTACAGAGAATCAAATAGAAATAAGTAGCCCTTTATGGTACATATATTACAGATATGTTAATGCATAATTTTACTATAATACAACAAGTTTCAGATGCTGTATGAAGGCTTTATTTTAAGAAAAGAGAAAGATCTCATTGCAGGTGTAATGATACAATCAAGGAAGCCACAGCACAGAGTTTGCAAAACCTGAGCAGAGCAGTAGATAACTGGGTCACTTGGAGGTCTCCCATACATAAGGTCCCCATAAATTGAAGTCAACTTGACTACAAATAAGTATACATCAAGTGGTTCATCTTCTCTTTGTTGCCCATACAAATGAAGTAGCCCATCATTCTATTCTTTTTAAAAAACTAGAATCAGTATATAATCAATGTAGTACTTTTTAGTAAAGACCCATGGCACTCAGTGGAACAAGTTATTCATAACTCAGCTAACTCCTGTTAATTCTACTTTTAAGTATGACCAACTCTAGATTCAACCCTTTGTTCAAATTGTCATCATTAGTAGGAATCCCATGAAAAAAGCACAGGTATTTAGCACTGAGAGCATACACACACACACACACACACATGTTCCACACTTGCAAAGAGACAAATTCAAAGGGCAGCTTTCCTATTTGGTAGTAGAAATTGAAGCACCACCCTCACCTAAAGGACCCCATAGAATAGGAACCAGGAAGTCTTTCTCTGTGTACTGACATTTTCCCCTTGAGACTAATTTCTTTTGGAGGTTTTCTTTCAGTTCTCTGGTGGCCTTCAAATGCCTTTGAAAAGTGCTAAATACTCACTGTTCTCTTTTTGATTTAATAGCTTCAGCTCCATACTTTTTTTTAATAATCAGACCATTAATCGCTCTGTGTGTCAGTTTCTCAACTGTAAAACTGAGATAATAATAATACCTTAAACATGCATTATTCCCCGTGAGACTATCCTAGTAATGCTTTGGCATTAATGGGACTACTTATGGGCTTAATGCTAAACTCATTCATTAATTGTTTTGTGGAATGAGTGCAGAGCTATTAAAGCAGATAATTCCAGAGATGTTTGCTTTCTACTGAAATTCATATATTTAATCAAATGCTTTAAGTAACTGTTTTTATTTGTTGGTGTTACAGGACCTGGTGTTCCAATTGTCAGTGTGCACAGCACAAGTAATCCTGAAAGTAAGTGTATGCTAGTTCATTGTGTAATTTCTTGCATTTTCCTCCCCTTTAAAAAAAGAGCTTCAGAGAATTAATTTCTAAAAGCCTATCTTAATTACAGCCTAATAATAAACAGGCCAGTAAGTGATAAGAATAGAGGGTAGTTAATCAAACAACTATAACATACCAAGGATTTCTCATTTTGATGTTATATTAGATGCACATCTTTTCTCTCCTGTTAATACTTACATTAATTAGGTGGCACAGTGGCATGTGCCCTTTCACTAACTATGCAAATTGAGTTTCTGGTACAACACCTTTAATGTGTGCCTTAAAACACTTTAAAGCTATAATCCAATTAGTTTGGATTAAGGTGCTATCTTCTAAATTCTAGTTCTCTAATTCAACCTAAATTATTAAACCAGATTCTGCTTTTGTTTAAACCTTTGCAGTCTAGTACAACTCTTTCTTTCTTTCTTTCTTTCTTTCTTTCTTTCTTTCTTTCTCTCTCTCTCTCTCTCTCTCTCTCTCTCATTTTTGCTCCATATATATATTATATATATTCTAAGTTTGTTATATACACACACATTGTGATGTCATATGCAATATACTTTTATTTTATTTTAAAAATACTAAAGGTAGTATAAAAGATTTCCTTGAAGTATTTTTTTTGCCAGTGTTTATTTATTTCAGAAATTCTTATTTATATTGCTGAAAATCAGTGACAACATTATTGTAATTAACACAGAGCTTGGAAGATTTACAAGCCCCATACCATCACCCCCAGCCAACATAGCCACTGGCTAAAGCGGCTGGGAGATTTGGGGAGCTATAGTCCAAAACATACATTTCTCCAGCTCTACAAAACAGCATAATCCTATACTTGTTTGTTCAGATGTAGGTTCCACTATGGTCAGTCAACCTAAATATATAATTTAATTTGGAAAGGAAATTTTGCTGTAGCCAGTGAAAATATGAACCTTTTGAATAATATAACTGTTTTGATAATAACTGTTTTAATTGATGAAAATTCCAGATTCAATACTCTCTTGTGCATGTCTTTTTGATGTTCTCTTTAAAGTACAATAGTACTTGCCCATAGTAACTAGACCAGGCAGTAGTCAGTTCAGTGGTTTGATGTAGGATGGATGGAAGGAAGGAAGGAAGGAAGGAAGGAAGGAATCCCTATTCTGACTCCTTTTAAAATTCTCATCTGTAAAGATTCAAGGAAAAGATTAATTCATACAGAACATTTTGGAAAGAAAATTAGGCAGCATCTAGAGATTGTTGTTTATAATTTGTGATAAAACCAATGATGTATCTAATGCCTAAATGCAAACCAGATAATCTCTTCTATTAATAAAGCCTGAAACACATGATTGAAGTTTACTTCAATTATTGTATCTCAAACAATTATTACAACATTTTGGTTGACTGCCTGGAAATTACTTCCGAGAAAGATTATCCCTTGTTGCCCTAAATGAGTGTTTGTTTTTTGCTCTTTAAAAAAATATGTATTAATGAAGAAAGATTGGAAGCTGTAAGAAAACTAATCAAATATTTATCCTGATAGAGCTGGATTAAATATATATTTATATATATGATTTCAAAACTACTTCAGTTTTTAGGATTTGCTGCTTCCTGGTTGAAGTTTCTTTTTTTAAAAAAACCAGGAAACAATAGCAGTAATATAATAATAAATTTTACTTCTTACCTGTCACTCTCCAAGGCTCAAAATGGAGCACAAAATAAATTAAAACACCATGTCAAAGCATGCAAAATTAAAGCACATAAACCTAGGATACGTTAAAATCATCCAAAATAAAATTAAAAATATATCAACTTAAAATTCATAGTTTAAATTAGACAAGGCAGGCCTGCCAGAAGAGCTAGATCTTTAATGCCGTTTTAAATTCATGTTCAGTTTAAATTCAGACAACATTTTCAGTTTAAATTCAGAAAGCATATTAAGCTGTCAAATCTCTCCTGCAGGTCCTTCCACAGCCTAGGGGCAGTCAATGAAAATGTCCTCTGGATTACAATTGGCAGTCTAGTCTAGATGTATAAATGGCAGAATTTTCTGCAACAGGCTGTGATTTTACATTGAGAGAGTATCAATGTGCCTAATATGAAATGCAATGATGGTGTTGTGTAGCACTGCTAGGACATTGCAAGGGTTCTTCATGGCAAATCACGCATCATTTTCCTCCATGATATTCTGCCCCTCTATTCTGCTTTTGTCAGACCTCACCTAGAATACTGTGTCCAGTTCTGGGCACCACAATTCAAAAAGGATGTGGAGAAACTGGAGTGTGTCCAAAGGAGGGCGACTAAAATGGTGAAGAGTCTGGAAACCATGCCCTATGAGGAACGAGTTAGGGAGCTGGGGATATTGACTCTGGAGAAGATAAGGTTAAGAGGCGATATGATAGCCCTGTTTAAATATCTGAAGAGATGTCATATTGAGGAGGAGCAAACTTGTTTTCTGCTGCTCCAGGGAACAGGACTTGGAACAATGGATGCAAGCTCCAGGAAAAGAAATTCCATTTCAACATTAGGAGGAACTTCCTGACAGTAAGGGCTGTTCGACAGAGGAACACACTCCCTCCAAGTGTAGTGGAATCTCCTTCCTTGAAAGATGGATGGCCATCTGTCGGGGATGCTTTGATTGCGATTTCCTGCATGGCAAGGGGTTGGACTGGTTGGCCCTTGTGGTCTCTTCCAGCTTTATTATTCTATGATTCAATGTTTTTTGCCCCAAATGCTGGGATTTACAATCATTCTGTGATATTCCCAGTACTTGTCTTATATATGCCTTAATTATGCAGCACTTAACTTCTCCTAAATTAAATTATTATATAAATTCACTCTTTGTTCTAACACAAAGGACAGGGTAGTATATTTTATTTATATAAAGATATTTTATTTACATAAGCATATTTTCAAAAATAACAATTTGTTTTTGTTTGTTTTTTCATCTTACAATGAGAATTTGTAGTTTAATAATAATAATAATAATAATAATAATAATAATACATTTTATTTATACCCCGCTCTTCAGCCAAAGCTATCAGAGCGGCTTACAATTTGTTAATTAGACAATTAAGTCCCCTCAATATGGTGGTTGAAGGGAGGGCTCTTCTTGCTTCCAGCAGGAGGTGGCCTGCCTTTCTCTCCCCTCAAGATGGTGGTTGAAGGGAGGGCTCTTCTTGCTTCCAGCAGGAGGTGGCCTGCCTTTCTCTCCCCTCAAGATGGTGGTTGAAGGGAGGGCTCTTCTTGCTTCCAGCAGGAGGTGGTCTGCCTTTCTCTCCCCTCAAGATGGTGGTTGAAGGGAGGGCTCTTCTTGCTTCCAGCAGGAGGTGGCCTGCCTTTCTCTCCCCTCAAGATGGTGGTTGAAGGGAGGGCTCTTCTTGCTTCCAGCAGGAGGTGGTCTGCCTTTCTCTCCCCTCAAGATGGTGGTTGAAGGGAGGGCTCTTCTTGCTTCCAGCAGGAGGTGGCCTGCCTTTCTCTCCCCTCAAGATGGTGGTTGAAGGGAGGGCTCTTCTTGCTTCCAGCAGGAGGTGGCCTGCCTTTCTCTCCCCTCAAGATGGTGGTTGAAGGGAGGGCTCTTCTTGCTTCCAGCAGGAGGTGGTCTGCCTTTCTCTCCCCTCAAGATGGTGGTTGAAGGGAGGGCTCTTCTTGCTTCCAGCAGGAGGTGGTCTGCCTTTCTCTCCCCTCAAGATGGTGGTTGAAAGGAGGGCTCTTCTTGCTTCCAGCAGGAGGTGGTCTGCCTTTCTCTCCCCTCAAGATGGTGGTTGAAGGGAGGGCTCTTCTTGCTTCCAGCAGGGGTGGCCTGCCTGTCTCTCCCCTCAAGATGGTGGTTGAAAGGAGGGCTCTTCTTGCTTCCAGCAGGGGTGGCCTGCCTTTCTCTCCCCTCAAAATGGTGGTTGAAGGGAGGGCTCTTCTTGCTTCCAGCAGGAGGTGGTCTGCCTTTCTCTCCCCTCAAGATGGTGGTTGAAGGGAGGGCTCTTCTTGCTTCCAGCAGGAGGTGGCCTGCCTTTCTCTCCCCTCAAGATGGTGGTTGAAGGGAGGGCTCTTCTTGCTTCCAGCAGGGGTGGCCTGCCTCTCTCTCCCCTCAAGATGGTGGTTGAAGGGAGGGCTCTTCTTGCTTCCAGCAGGAGGTGGTCTGCCTTTCTCTCCCCTCAAGATGGTGGTTGAAGGGAGGGCTCTTCTTGCTTCCAGCAGGAGGTGGCCTGCCTTTCTCTCCCCTCAAGATGGTGGTTGAAGGGAGGGCTCTTCTTGCTTCCAGCAGGAGGTGGTCTGCCTTTCTCTCCCCTCAAGATGGTGGTTGAAGGGAGGGCTCTTCTTGCTTCCAGCAGGAGGTGGCCTGCCTTTCTCTCCCCTCAAGATGGTGGTTGAAGGGAGGGCTCTTCTTGCTTCCAGCAGGGGTGGCCTGCCTCTCTCTCCCCTCAAGATGGTGGTTGAAGGGAGGGCTCTTCTTGCTTCCAGCAGGAGGTGGTCTGCCTTTCTCTCCCCTCAAGATGGTGGTTGAAGGGAGGGCTCTTCTTGCTTCCAGCAGGAGGTGGCCTGCCTTTCTCTCCCCTCAAGATGGTGGTTGAAGGGAGGGCTCTTCTTGCTTCCAGCAGGAGGTGGCCTGCATCTCTCTCCCCTCAAGATGGTGGTTGAAGGGAGGGCTCTTCTTGCTTCCAGCAGGAGGTGGCCTGCCTTTCTCTCCCCTCAAGATGGTGGTTGAAGGGAGGGCTCTTCTTGCTTCCAGCAGGAGGTGGTCTGCCTTTCTCTCCCCTCAAGATGGTGGTTGAAGGGAGGGCTCTTCTTGCTTCCAGCAGGAGGTGGCCTGCCTTTCTCTCCCCTCAAGATGGTGGTTGAAGGGAGGGCTCTTCTTGCTTCCAGCAGGAGGTGGCCTGCCTTTCTCTCCCCTCAAGATGGTGGTTGAAGGGAGGGCTCTTCTTGCTTCCAGCAGGAGGTGGTCTGCCTTTCTCTCCCCTCAAGATGGTGGTTGAAGGGAGGGCTCTTCTTGCTTCCAGCAGGAGGTGGTCTGCCTTTCTCTCCCCTCAAGATGGTGGTTGAAGGGAGGGCTCTTCTTGCTTCCAGCAGGAGGTGGCCTGCCTTTCTCTCCCCTCAAGATGGTGGTTGAAGGGAGGGCTCTTCTTGCTTCCAGCAGGGGTGGCCTGCCTCTCTCTCCCCTCAAGATGGTGGTTGAAAGGAGGGCTCTTCTTGCTTCCAGCAGGAGGTGGTCTGCCTTTCTCTCCCCTCAAGATGGTGGTTGAAGGGAGGGCTCTTCTTGCTTCCAGCAGGGGTGGCCTGCCTCTCTCTCCCCTCAAGATGGTGGTTGAAAGGAGGGCTCTTCTTGCTTCCAGCAGGGGTGGCCTGCCTTTCTCTCCCCTCAAAATGGTGGTTGAAGGGAGGGCTCTTCTTGCTTCCAGCAGGAGGTGGTCTGCCTTTCTCTCCCCTCAAGATGGTGGTTGAAGGGAGGGCTCTTCTTGCTTCCAGCAGGAGGTGGCCTGCCTTTCTCTCCCCTCAAGATGGTGGTTGAAGGGAGGGCTCTTCTTGCTTCCAGCAGGGGTGGCCTGCCTCTCTCTCCCCTCAAGATGGTTGTTGAAGGGAGGGCTCTTCTTGCTTCCAGCAGGAGGTGGTCTGCCTTTCTCTCCCCTCAAGATGGTGGTTGAAGGGAGGGCTCTTCTTGCTTCCAGCAGGAGGTGGTCTGCCTTTCTCTCCCCTCAAGATGGTGGTTGAAGGGAGGGCTCTTCTTGCTTCCAGCAGGAGGTGGCCTGCCTTTCTCTCCCCTCAAGATGGTGGTTGAAGGGAGGGCTCTTCTTGCTTCCAGCAGGAGGTGGCCTGCATCTCTCTCCCCTCAAGATGGTGGTTGAGGGGAGGGCTCTTCTTGCTTCCAGCAGGAGGTGGCCTGCCTTTCTCTCCCCTCAAGATGGTGGTTGAAGGGAGGGCTCTTCTTGCTTCCAGCAGGGGTGGCCTGCCTCTCTCTCCCCTCAAGATGGTGGTTGAAGGGAGGGCTCTTCTTGCTTCCAGCAGGAGGTGGTCTGCCTTTCTCTCCCCTCAAGATGGTGGTTGAAGGGAGGGCTCTTCTTGCTTCCAGCAGGAGGTGGCCTGCCTTTCTCTCCCCTCAAGATGGTGGTTGAAGGGAGGGCTCTTCTTGCTTCCAGCAGGAGGTGGTCTGCCTTTCTCTCCCCTCAAGATGGTGGTTGAAGGGAGGGCTCTTCTTGCTTCCAGCAGGAGGTGGCCTGCATCTCTCTCCCCTCAAGATGGTGGTTGAAGGGAGGGCTCTTCTTGCTTCCAGCAGGGGTGGCCTGCCTTTCTCTCCCCTCAAGATGGTGGTTGAAGGGAGGGCTCTTCTTGCTTCCAGCAGGAGGTGGCCTGCCTTTCTCTCCCCTCAAGATGGTGGTTGAAGGGAGGGCTCTTCTTGCTTCCAGCAGGGGTGGCCTGCCTCTCTCTCCCCTCAAGATGGTGGTTGAAGGGAGGGCTCTTCTTGCTTCCAGCAGGAGGTGGTCTGCCTTTCTCTCCCCTCAAGATGGTGGTTGAAGGGAGGGCTCTTCTTGCTTCCAGCAGGAGGTGGCCTGCCTTTCTCTCCCCTCAAGATGGTGGTTGAAGGGAGGGCTCTTCTTGCTTCCAGCAGGAGGTGGTCTGCCTTTCTCTCCCCTCAAGATGGTGGTTGAAGGGAGGGCTCTTCTTGCTTCCAGCAGGAGGTGGCCTGCATCTCTCTCCCCTCAAGATGGTGGTTGAAGGGAGGGCTTTATTTTATTTTCTTTTAGTTTTTTATTCGAGCATTCATAGATTTTTTTTATTTTCTTTTTTAAAAAATGCACACCATTTTTCACAAGCTATACCTGTATGTCTATATTTTTGTTGTTACAGAATTTTATGTATTAGAAAATAATTCTATATTAAAAGAAGCAGTTTTAAAGAAAATGAAATTCCGGACCGAAATCAAAATGCTTCACATTGATGATTATGGTAAATATATTTATAAATTAATGACAGGAAATATATATTTTTTCAAATCATGTATTTTTTTCATCGTTGAAACTACCAGCCTTTAATGTTTTGCTCTTTTCTTAAAAGAACTTCCTTTACAGTTGTCATTTCCAAAGGATTTCACAGAACGGAATGCATATCCACTCCTCTTAATAGTGTAAGTATAAATCTCGTATTATTAAAATTGGCAAAACTAATTTCAAAGAGTTTATTTGCATGCTACTTAACTGTCAAAATAGTTATTTTAAGGAGATTTATCTTCTGCGATTTATCCCATCTTACGCCTGATGGGATAGACGTTCTTTTAACTGTCAATGACTGATCTTACCGCATTCTCCCATGTCCAGTCATATGCAGCCCAGTATGCTACCTGGGGGTTTATCCCTTGGCTTTTCAATTTGTTATTTGTCCCCAGGTCAAAATGCAGGTTTCCCCATAGCTTGGAAACATGTTTGGAAAGAACTATTGACATTATCAGAAAGAACTATAGACCTCACAGAATTTTCTCCTCATATATAGCTGTATATATGTATAGGCTTTTATAGGTCAAAACCAGAACTTTGAATTGTGCCCAGAAAGAGATTGACAGCCAATGGATTTGTTGCATCAATGGAGTTGTATGGTCTCTGTAGCCAGCCCTGATTAACAACCTAACTGCAGTTCTTTGGGGCCAGCTGAAGAATAATATATGAAGCAGGATAATTATGAAATAATCTCCTTATTTCATACTTCATCTTGATATTGGTCAGAATGATGGTGCTAGTGCAACTTTCCCTCCCCCCCCCTTTTTTTTTGCTAAGAGTTGTTGTGCCTCATAAAATATACAGAATATACTTAAGGGGACAGTGAACATTCAAAATGGTTTTATGAATCTTGAAGTGACTGCTGACTGGAAAACAGCCTCTTCTTTATACAATGAATTATTAAAGTATATTCAATATCTGAAGGATCGTATTATATTGGATTTGACATGTAATTTATCATGGTGATTCTTTGAAGAATACATGACAGTTTACAGCAGATAAAGTAGCTAAAGATTTCTGTCTCTGACAGTTCAACCATCTTATGGAATTAGAAGTTGCAAGTAAATAAGCATATGCAAGTGACTATGGAGCCACTCTAGATATAACAGAGGTGTCTAATTCCAAAGAGACCAATTCCTTTGAGGTTTTTTGCATGTATTTATTTTACAGTACGTATTTATTTCATCATATTAATTGTATACTACTTTTCCACAAGCTCAGCATACTAGGGTCTTTAAAAACAGATACAAATATAAGCAAAATATATACCAGTATTAATTACAACACTTCCAGATGTAAGAGAGTAGTCTCAATTACTTAGATCATAAACTTTCCTCACTGAAACTCTGCTATGAAATGGAATTCTCTGTTATTAAAATGAGGAGTATTTCCAGTCCCCCCCCCCCAACCTCCCAAGGCTACAAATATCTGCTTACAAACACATGTGGGACATCCCAGTCCTAGGCAGTATCATAGGCCTACTAGGACCATCTACTTACATTTATTGACAGGGTGGTTCCACATGCTACATAACAAATTTACAAGTAATGTATGACCACTGATGAAGACGCTTCTGTCGAAACATGTTTGGTCTTGGTTTTGGTATTTTTATATGTAATGAGCCAACTGCGTTATCCCATGTAATTCAGTCTCAGTGGTGTCTCCTTTATCTGTATGTACATTCCCTTTCTTTTCCATATTATGAGACACAGGAGACTTGTTACTTGTGTGATTTGCAGTTTTTGGTCTCATTTTTGGTATTTTTGCCTGTCATGAACAATCTGTGTTATCCCTTGTAATTTAGCCTCAGATGTGTCTCTTCCAATTGTATCATTTTTTCCCCATGTAATGAGACACAGGGGAATTGTTACTTATGTGATTTGCAGTTTACCTAGCACAGCACTGACTGGCTCACCAGCCAGTTTGTGTTTTTTAACACTTAAGTAAATATATTGTTTATCTACTACATCACTGTGTGTTTTTCACATTCATTCCCCCTAAACTTTGTGTTCTCCCAGCAGCATGGGAGGTGCCTGCAAGTGTAAAGATGAAATTTCGTGCATTGATCAGCATGTTGGAGTCTATGGAGATTATCACACGGAGGACAAAGATGAGGGTGAACTGGATCACTCCCATCTTAATCTCATCCTTATTACGAAATTGCTGCAAAGATTATCACACACGTCGAGCTTATCCCATCCTTCTCCTGTCAATGAAGTGAAATGGTCCCATCACTCTTTATTAATGGGAGTTTTGATTAAAGAAAGTTTCCATTAATAAAAAGTGACAGGACCATTCCCCTTCACTGATGGGAGGATAGGAGAAGCATGATGTGCATGATAATCTTCACAGAAATTGTGCAATAGTGACAGGAGCATCCTGCTTCTCTCCTATCTCTGTTGCCCATCTGATAATCTCCAATAGTCTATTTGGCCCCTTCCAACTCTATGATCTTTGAAAAAAAGATGGAATTTTGAAAAAATAAATATCACCTCATCTCCCCCTTCAGAGCTGAAAAGTTACATGAAAAGAAAAATGAAAGGGAATTATATCTGGTCAGTAGTAGGATAATGTTCTGAGTCCTTTCAGAATTATGCTTCTACCAGTGGGAAGCACAATTGAGTAGAGTCTGTTGTATACACAAAAAGACCTTCAATTCTTCTGCAACTGAAGAAATAGGTTTACATCCATGAAAGCTCATGGTAAAATAAAAACCAGTTTGTCTTAAAGGTGATGCAGCATTTCTTTTCTGTCCCCCCCCCCCTTTCCCCACTTTTTATGCTGCAAGAGACTGAAGCATATGCTGCAAGAGACTAACACAGTTATGCCTTTAAAAACTTGTGATGAAAGTTGCTGAAATTATATAAACATAGAAACCAGGTTTGCCTCCCTGGGGAGATCATTCCACTGTTGGGACCCTGCACCTGAAAAAGTTTCCTGTATGCCCCACTTAGCTCTCCTTCTATGTTGGCAACCTGCAATTTAGATATTGTGGTCCCTTATAATTGTGTTGTGGTAATTGTTTTGTACATTATGGGTGTACTTTGCAGGGAGGGGGGGAGCCAGCTTCACTTACTTCAATAAACTTTATCCTTTCTGAACATAACAACAAATCGCAGTCAAAGACAACGGTAGACCTAAATGCCTTCAGTTTCCTTTTCTGGCACAGTAGAGGAGAAGAAGGGAGAGAACATCACTTAGATCCAGTAAGTTTCTGTATCTGGACCTACTGTGGGCTACACTAGCAGAAAAGATGAGGAAGGGACATAAATCACTATTCTTTTTTTTTTTTTTAAGTGTTGTTGTCAGAAGAACAAAGAGTTTGGAGAGCAACACCTTGTTAGATCTGCTATTCCTTGAAGCTTCCAGGAGAGGAAATACTTTGATTAGTTTGTAATTGTAGTAGATGGGTTGGTGGGGGCAGGGCTCTGAGGTTTGGGGAGAAAAACTTATTCGGGGCAGCCATGCAAATAAATACACTAGCATCCATAAGCAGTTGCACTTCTTGTTTTGTTTTGTTTTTGGGCCACCTCCAAAACATAAAACACACTATGCAAGCCTATATTCTGTCTGAGATGTTCTCAATCACATTACTGGCCACGTGAGGACTAGAAACAAAGAACAATAAAAGACAGGTTTAGGCTGGTGGAGAAGTCCTGGTAGAGAATTTCTAGGATGTCTGAGAGGAGCAGGAGAATCCCCACTCCTGATCCAGTGTTATATTATTTGAACCAATCCAGTGTCCTTTATTATCATATTATAGTGCTGATGTAGATGCTGTCCATGAAACTCTTTGTTAGCCTCAACCATGAGAATCCACTGGTTGACCCTGGGCAAGTCACATGCTGTCAGCTTCAGAGGATAGCAATGGCAGCCAACCCCACCCCACCCCACCCCCACCCCTGGAAGAAACTTGTCAAGAAAACCCATGGTAGGTTCACCTCAGAAGGAGCTTGAACAACAACAACAATCTTACTAACACAGGCATAATTAGTAGCAGTCTTCTAGTGCCTTTTTACAACCCCCTCCCCCCCATTCCAGTGGTATAACACAATGAATAGAGGGTTCTTGTGTGGTCTCCACTCCCACCTCTCAAATTAATATTTTGTAAGCTATGCATATATTAAGATTAGCATGCTTGAAATTGGGAACATCTTGTCATGACATATAAATTTATGTATATCTTATTCTCTTGAAGTATCTTTCTCTCTTTCTCTCGAAGCTCTCACAGTACATATTAAAGTCTAGTTAATGGAAATTATAATGGACATCTAAGGGATATATGATGTCACTGAATATATTAAGATTTTTTCCCCAGGTGTGAAGAGATATAAAGAATTAGCAATTAGCAGGGATTCATTAATATGAAAAGGAGCTTCACATCAAAACTGTAAGCAGTGTGCTAAGCTGTGATTATTAATAAGGCTGGATACATTCTTCCTTTCCCCCTCTTTTCAGCAGCTTCATCTAATAAAAACTGTTCTTTCTTGTGCACAGTATTTGGTATATTTGTGATTTGCCCTTTTTTCATTGTTTGCTTCTCTAGGTTGTCTGACTTTTCTGTCCATTTTGCTTACCCTTCTTCTTCTTCTTCTTATATTTTTAAAATTATCGTTTTATAGTTGGATTGCTTGTTATTATGTGTGAGCAGTATTTTCCTATCTGCTATGATTATAAAATAATTTCTTTTTGTTTTTTTTTTAATACATGCTTCCTGAAATGTTAGTGCAAAATATCCAGTGCTAGAGGGTTACTGTGTGGCATTCTCCCAATCTGAAGAGTTTGTGAGTGTGTATTCTGTATTCTGTATGAGGATGAAGTACTAAAAATAGCATTTAAGTGTGTAACTGTATGCAGAGACACATCAAATTCTAAAAGTGATCAAGGGATTTGGAGGATGACATGTTGGAGAGAACTGGAGTGATGAATTGCTAGTTAATTTAGAGGGTGCAAACCTCAGAATCCAGGTGATTAACATAATATTAATGAAAGGAAAAGGTTACTTTTCTAAGATGATAACTTGGTACTTCCAAAGGTAGAAGTGTGGGAATGCCAGGCATCAGCCTTTCTTTGTTTATCAAACAGTGAACCTTCCTTCTGTTCAACCTCTTCCCTTTTCAGTGTGATGCACTTCCACTGTTGGTATTAACAGAAGTTATTTTTAGAAATCTCTTCACAATATAATGAAAAGTCAATACTGAGAATCTGTCAAGAGAGACCTTCTGGGACTGATTTAATTTGTCTTGGATCTTTCAGGAGAGCAGGAGGTGGTAATCAATCCAATTTGCTAGAAGCTCTACCCTGAAACTGCTAAATTAGTCTCTTCTTATAATTAAAGATAAGCCAAAGTGGTACATAAAAATACAAAACTACTTCTAAGGTCAACATAGTTTTTGTATCTGAAATGAACTGAGTGTTAAGTCCATTGAACTCTCTGAGAAAATTCTCTAGGAAAAAAAAAAAGACTACAAATCTGCACTGAAAGAAAGAAAGAAAGAAAGAAAGAAAGAAAGAGTATATGCCACTCAAACCTGTGTCAAAGCAATAACATCCTTCTTTTTATCATCAGAAATACCTCCTCTAAAAGGCAGTGCAATAGTTTCAGGAAGGACATCTCTCAAAGACAGATAATGTTCGTATCCAGTTGGCCCTCCATATCCACGGATTATTTAGCCATGAATTCAACCATCTACAGCTAAAAAATATTCAAAAATATATATATAAATTCCAAAAAAGCAAACCTTGATTTTACTATTTATATATGGGGACACATTTCACTATGCCATTGCTTTTAATGGGATGAGCATTCATAGATTTTTGCTATCCCCAGAATGTCCTGGAACCAACCTTGAGTGGATACCAAGGGCCCACTGTAGTTGCTTTTTATAGTGTCACTTCCCAAAAACTGAACAAAATAATTCTGAGCATCTCCTTCTGTCCTCAGAGCAAGTGAATAGCAGTGTTCATAGTGGCACCTGGCAGCACAGTGGGACACACATACAAATATTCACCTGGTGTCACCCTGGACGACCTCAGCTAATGGGAGAATGCTGCTCTGAGACCTAAGTAGACATTTAAAAATGTTCTTTATGCCCTATCACTCATTAGCCTTTCTTCTTTCTTTCTTTCTTTCTTTCTTTTGGGAGGGGGCATCTTAGAGGAAATTTGGCATTTCTGCAAGTAGCTTTAACACTTTTTTAAAAATTTGGTGTATTGGAAAATGCAATAACAGTTGTCTTGTAATAAAATAATAATATTGGATGGATTGTTTCTGTTTTTATTACCAGTCTTCTGGTCTATTGTGTATGCTCTCTCTCTCTCTCTCTCTCTCTCTCTCTGCATGCAAGTGCATGCATGTTTGGCTTCACAAAATAAAACAGTTTTGCTCAAAGATAGGAATTTTATTAAGAATAAGAATAGTTTGTGAAAACTGCAAAAACTGCAATGAAGAATTCATTTTGTGTCTTGTTCACATGCTGGGGGCAAAACGTCTTAGTGGAGTTTAAGAATCCCCAAGTAGCTGTCTGGTTGTACTGAGAGGTTCAGACTTACTTTACAAAAACATTTCTTATTGAAAGAAGTATAACTTAAGAAAATTCAGCAAAACAAAATAAAATGTACACAGGGTCAGTCTTGACTAGAAACCTGGCAATACAGATTTCTTTGCACGACTAATAATAATATAGTACTTACTTTTTAAATGTATAACTTTGGCTTCATAATGAAGTGAGAAAATTATTATTTAAGTATTCATGATCACTTCAATAATAATCTGTATTTATATAAGACTAACTAGAAAAGATCCATTGAATTTATGGGATTTACCCAAGTGTTGATTCAGCAGTTGATTCGGTGAATGTCCTTTAGTTTCCCACCAAGATGATTCAGGTTTAGTCCTAAGGAAATACACAGCCTCTGTTCTGATCAATATGTTCATTTTCCCCCCAAAGCCTTTATGTTCTTGTTTATAAACCAGAATTCCAGTTTGCTCTTGGCTGGGCCCAGACTGAGGGCTTGTATACACAGGCCAATTAAATTAAATCCCCCCCTAAATCCTCACTGCAGACATAAATCCCCAGTTCAAGTGTGGACTATCTTCACAAGGGAAGGTCAGTTCTGCACCAAATACACCTTAAAGGTAAAGGTTTTCCCTTCACAAGATTGTCTAGTTTTTTCTGACTGTAGGGAGTGGTGCTCATCTATGTTACTAAGCTGTGGGAACCAGCATTGTCCAAGCATTGTCATGTGGTCAGCATAACTGGGTGGAATGCTGTTACCTTAGCAATAGCAAGTACATTTCTGTACTGCTTACTGATGTACTAAGCAGTTTACAAAGTGTAAGCTAATTGCCCCCAACAAGCTGGGTACTCATTTTAGCGACTTACAGAAGGATGTTAGGCTGAGTCGGTCTGGAGCCCCTGGTTGGTATTGAATTCACATCCTTGTGGTTTCTGAGTTAGTGGCTGCAGTACAGGGATTTAACTTTGGTGCTCCTTCCCACCAAAGTGATACCTATTTATCTATTTGCACTTTTACATGCTTTCAGACTGCTTGGTTGGCAGAAGGTGGGACTAGTGACAGAAACTCACCCTATCACACAACACTTGTGTCTCAATCTGGCGACGTGTCAATCTTGCAGTCATCAGAGTCAGAGTCTTAACTGCTGAGCCTCCCTATCTCTGCCTAAATCTCTTTTTAAAAACTGACCTTTTTCTCCAGATATTTCAGGAAAATTCAGAGCACTCTGTGGGCAATACTGGGTAGCTGTCTACATGAGTCCCACTGTGCCTCCCAGTGCCAACACAATGGGTATGAGTCTCTCCCTTTGAGGTCACAATCAGGGACCCATCCATGTGACTGATGGTGAGGGCCTCAACCTCAGCCTCAGAGTGGTCAACTCCTGTCGGCAGCAGTGACGTCGGGCAGCACAGTGGGACTTTTTCTAGACAACTACCCAGCATCTCTACAGAGTGCCAGAGGTAATGGGTGGAATCTGAGACAACTCCAGGACCAGACTATTCCAGGATCAGTGCAGAGTTTTCTGTCTGGTGTAGGTGAACCCTGAAGTACCCTCAATTTACCAGAGCATTACTTTTTGCTGTAGCTTAATAGATGTGACTCCTTGGATGCATACAATTGTGCATGCCCAATGAGCTACACCTGCTGATAAATTTCATTTTCACTGGTGTATTCTAGATTAACTGATTTAGCAGATTATTTTTTCGAAAGCAATTTTAAAATTAAAGGGAAGGTGGGAAAGTTGGTGCACATAGTATTTCCCTTATAGCGCTTTGTATTACCTTGTAAACTAACACTTGTTTTCATGATGTGTTGTTACCTTGCCCAGTTAAAATCTAACACAAACTCTAAAAATGCTAAGTAGCTTGTAAAATTTCTAATTCTTCCATTTGTTGCCCCATATTAATATGCTACACACTCAGCTTCCTTTAACTACATTATATACACTGTAGTATATAGATTAGAAAGATGTACCATAATTGCCTCAAAGAGTGATTATTATCTCTTTTCTATATAATTAGGATCAAAGTTTAACTTTCAGATCTTTGATTTTCCTCATTAATGTTCACCTTATTCATTCTGAGAGTTGGAAGTTGTGCTCCCTGGTAGCATGCAAGAAATGATTAAGTAGAGTGAAGACTATAGCATTTAATCTGTGTAATAAAAGTGAGCTGTGATAATCATTCTTTATTTTTCCACTCCAGCACAATTAACCTCTTTGCTTTGAAATTGATAGATAAATGCATCTTACATGTTGTCATTCATTATTTAATACTATTTGAAAATGTACAGATTACTGATGGATACAGTAAAACTAAATGAGTACAAGTTTCTAGTAATCTTTAAAATAAAATCATCTGGAAAAGTTCTTTTTCTTAATCGCATAGTCAACCTCCCCTGTACACTTTTCTTCACCTCTGGCATCATTGGCTACTAAGTTGTATATATATGATTGCCTTGTCTCTTATCAAAATATAATAACAACACTGGTGAAATTTAATTGCCTGGAGCAATATGATAAAATATTGACATATACTATATAACTATCAGCCAGTTTGTAAGAAAGCATGGCTATCCAACTGCAATTTGACTTTAGCTATAACATTTTTGTATTTATTGATTTCTGCTGGCATTATTTCCTGCAAGGGTATTCTTAGATTTGATCAATATGTGATGTATGTCATAATGGCAAAATAAAAAACAGCCATATGTTACAAAAAACAGTGTCATAGTAGACATTGCCTTTTCTGGTGCACCGTTCTTTCTGCACTCTAATAGATATAGAAAACCAATGGTGTGCAGTTAACATTGTTTTTCTTTTGGATTTTTCCCAGAGAGTACAGTAGAGAAATCAGTATGTTTTGAATTGCCAACTAGAATATTACTGATTTTATATATATATTTAATATGTGAACATTTGGTATTTCCCAATGTCTATGTATGTGATTTTTTTTTAAAAAAAAAAAAAAAAATTAGCATTCAATATTTTTTGCATATTGATACTTACTCATTTCTCCAATTGTACTTTTTTTATTCTTCTTGTACATGTGGCAAACTTAATGTCCCTGTTTCAACAGCTAATCATTTCAGCAACCCAGTTATTTCTAGTAGTGTAAGACTAGACTAGGAGTAAGAACCAGTGTGGTGTGGTTTGAGCATTAGATTATGACTGTGGAAACCAGGTTTTGAATGTCCACTCCGCCATGGAGACCCACCGGATAATCTTGGAAACCTCAAAGGATAGCAATGGCAACCCCCTCTGAAGAAACTAGAGCTGAAGAGTAAGAGTAGGAGTAAGGAGTAAGGAGAAAACGATTAGGAGTAGGAATAAGAATATAAGATATATTTGTTACTCCTTATTCCAGTTATTATATTGTACATGCAAACACCAAAAACAATTTCATTATATTGCACTGGGGAAGGGACTGGGAGGCAGATACTTACGCACACACACTGGAAGGAACTTGCCAAGAAAAAACCATCATAATCCAACTTGGTATCTCCATAAATTGGAAATGATTTAAAGGCACACAACAACAACAAGGGTTGTGAAAAGTTAAATATGTCTTTAAGACCCACAATAACAAGAAGAAGACTAGAACTGCAGGGTACTATTCATATGCTATAGGAAATTGCAGAAGGATTTAGAATACTGTTTGCAAGATGTCACATATTTGTTTTATTTTATTTATAACCCGTTCTTTAGAAATGCTTTCATTGAATTGGCTGTGGTTAATGTAAGAAACAGGACACACACACAGCTTTCTGAAATCTTATGAGAAAATTCTCCAGATGATTTTAAAATGTTCTCTTTTATTAACAATATGGTAGAGCTCACTTTATGAGTTCTAGTTCAATATAGTCATTCTCTCTTCTAGTTTAGAATTGTCAGTTTTGCTTGCAGAAGGGATTAAATTTGCTTGCACAAAGGACTATATTAAGAGAAAGCAAAAAGCGTAAATGTGCTCTTGAAATTGTGAATTGAAATTGGCAGCTTGTTCTTTGAAGTTTTGTATGACTGTGTTTGTTTCATTGCTTCCTTCAGTGGAGTTGTGCAGCTTTTCATATGCAGCAATGTAGTTTTCAGTAGCCAAAAAAGGTGGAGCAATTTTTTTGAAATCTTGACAGATACAAAGGTGAAGAAATTGAGTTCAGAACTGACAGAGCTGAATGTTCATTTCAGCAAATAGTAACATATTCGCCTCTGAACTCTATGCAGAAATAATGACGAAGTCTCATGACTTCAGACAGCAAATGAAAATATTCTTCTGAAAAGGTAACAACCAAATGATAGGCTGCCAGCCCCCTCCCCACTAGTAGTGAAGCATGTGGGACTACAGTGTGGGAAGCATTCAAATTACCTGCTAAGGTCCATCATTTTGGTCTATAATTGGTATCGTCCGTCTCTTTAAAAGGCACACCAGCTCAGCTGAGTTCCTGAATCATAATAAATCCAGCTACCACTGCAAGTTCGGGAGACATGTATCATTAGTTTCTGCACGCAAAGACTTGGTAGATGTCAGCTTTGTAGGGCAAGGAACAGACACAGAATTGAACTGAAACAAGGTATTGCTAATGCATAAGGAGAAACAACAGAGGGTTTCTGCTCAAAATGACTGAAACTGTGTGTGAGGAAAAGTGGCTTGTCAGAGCTGGAAACAGGTAGCTGTGTTCACATTTCCCTTTCTATATGTTGGAATGAAAAAAATCTACAGTGCAAGCCATCTGTTGGGATGGATTGTTTTTTTGCTGTTCTTTCATTTTTATTGTATGCTTCTGTATGTTTGGTGAACAACTGATTCATGTACATGTGTGTTATTCCATCATTACACAGCATATGACAAATGGCTGCTGAAAAAGTATGTTTTATTAATGTAAAAGTATAGTTTCACTTGATGAATTCAAGATGGCATCAGCTGAAATAAAAGTTTTGTTGATGATGTTAAATACTGATATTATCAAATGATTACTATGCATATAAATAGGCTGTGGACCAAAATGTCATCATATCTGTGGACGGAAAGGTAAATATCCATTGTGTCATGAATTATACCCTGACTGGAGATTTTAAGTGTTCAATATTTATATTTCTTTTAGTACAGTTATGGAGTTCTAAGCTTAAGATACAAAGTGTCTTACTATCAGATAGGATCCTATAGTTAAACATCTCAGAAGTTAGTATCCAAGATATGAAACTGAAGCATAACTAAAGCTTCTGTAATTAAGGGAATATCCTGTTTATTAAAAAAAAATGACAAAAAACATTGACAGCATTAGAGACTTCTGTTGGCACAGGCAGAGGACTGACTGGTGACAGGGAGCATATGAATCTCTTGTCACAACAACACCAGTGACTACCAGTCTGTTTTGAGGCATGATTCAAAGTGCTGGTTATGATCTATGAAGCCCTACACAGCTTGGGTTTGTGCTGTTCTCCTGCATAAAGTTGTCTTGGCTCTGAGATTTTTAGGTGAGTCTCTGTTCTTGCCACCTTTCAGAGATATGTTTGGTGGGGACACAAGAAAGAAATGTCTTGCTGACTGTTCCCTGGCTATGGAATTCCCTCACGGGGTTTTTAGGCTGTGTTTCCTCCCTGTTATCCTGTTGTGGGCAAGCAAATACATTTTCTTCTGAGGTAGTTGTTTACTGATGGAAAGGGATGTTTAATTTGTTTGTTTGTTTGTTTTCATTCATTGTGTTTAGTTTCCACTTGGAGAAAAGTGGTCTATAAATTAATTTGTTTAAATTGATTATTTTAAATCGAGTCTATCTGCAAGCAAAGCATCCAAGTTATAATCATAATTTAAAAATGGATAATTCTTGAGGGTTGTTTAACTATTGTAGTCTAGCAGGGGTAACTGTCATGCACTGTGACACCATGGATGCTCAAGCACTTGTATTTCTATGCTTTGGTAAAACAACATTGACAGATGATCTGAGGTTCAGCAGTTAAAAATCTTCAAGAAACAATGACTGCAAAGATTGTTTCCTTTCTTGTCTTTCTTTCTTTCTTTCTTTCTTTCTTTTTTGTATTCTTTTATAACTCTAAAATATGAGTTTCCTTTGTTTTTACTCTGGGGCTCAACAGACAGGATGCCACCCCTTTCCTCACTGGATCAGGGCTGTGGCAACCTCATGCCATGGCCCCAATCCAGTCTTTCAAGGGCACAAAAAGAAGCTGCAAAAAGCAGCTCCTTTTTGCACCTTCGAAAGGGTGCCATGGCTACAGCGGCACGCCTATATGGTGCTCCTTTGGCACTGTGTCATATGGATACAGCACAGGAGGATCATCATGATGTTGTACACTGTGTGGAGCAGTACACGGGGTCATGGCACCCTGGGGGAAGAGTCAGGGTGTGTGCCATCTGGATGCAATGCCCTGACTCCACTCCCAGACCAGCCTTTTAGGCCAGACTGTACAGGGTCTCTGTTTGCAAAGAGTCCTAATCTTGTTCTCATAGATACTGTCTAGTTTCAGTATGCTATGAAAGCAATTTTAAATTTTATATTTATTTTAATTCTATTGGCATTTAGTTTTTAGAGCCAGCATGGCATACTGATTTGGATGTTGAACTATGATTCTGAAGACTAGGGTTCAATTTTCATTTCTGCCATGAAACCCACTAAGTGACACTGGGGAAGTCATGCTCTCTCAGCTTCAGGGGAAGGCAATTGGCAAACTTCCTCTGAATAAATATTGCCAAGAAAATCCTGTGAAATGACAGGGCACACATAGCTTTCACTGAAATATGCTGTAGTGCTTGCCAGTTTTCTCTCTTACTTAATATTTACAGTTGAAGGAAAAGATAATAAATTTTCTTCCTCAGAAATGGCATTCCATTATTATTAAAAAAAAAAATACTATCAGCACCAATATCAAAAGAACATAGCACTCTAGAAGTGAAGTATTTACCTTCAGTTTGGACAATTTCTTCTAGTCATAGAACAAATTAGTTACTTCTGTGTGTTACAAGCTCTGAAATTGATATTGTCTTGAAAAACATTAAAAGTTTGTGTTTTCTAAAGTTTCCAGAGGTTCTTTTTCATTCATTAGCAACAGGCTTAACTTCTGAAGGTGGATATATAGGGGAAGAATGAAGGAATTGGAACCATGATATAATTTTAACCCCTGCTGAGCAATGGCATCATTAGGGGATGTGGGGAATGTGGACTACACTGGAAGACAACCCAGAAGGGATGTCACCTGTTGGGATGGTATACTAGGGAGGGAGGCTGGCTTCTGAGTCCTGTGCAGCAACCATGATGAGGGGGCTCAGCAGGCCTTAGAGGGGCAGGGGGCTACTGCCTTCTGAGAGGGCCAAGCATAAGCTCCACTTTGCTGCCCTGTGCCATTCTTATGAATAGAATGGTGCCACAACAGCAAGGTGGGTGTGTGCCCTTTTGTCCCCACCTCAGAAGCCAGCATGTGCCCTTTTGTCCCCACTCCACCCCACCCCCATACCATGTGGCACCCAAGCAGTGATGCTACCACCTCTCATAAGCTTACCGCATTGCCCTCGGGGACATGATGGGGACATGATGAAAGGGAGCAGGATGGGAACAGAATGGGTGCTATCACCCATTTTACCACATGTCGGAATGCTGCCACTGATGACAAAAGTTCCCATTTTGTTCCTGATCCATCCCAGAGGGTTGTAAATAAATAATATAAATTGGGTTGTAAATAAAATAAATAATATAAATTGGACAAATCTTAGAATCAAAAAGATGGATAAGTCACTCATGCTTCCTGTAGTGATGCTTTATTTCACATGACCAGCAGATCTGAGAATTTGGTCATGTGTTCATGCATATTGTTTTTAACAATCATCCAATTAACTTACTTATTCACTTGTAGCAGCAGCCACTTGCTGGCACTGGCTAGCAGTAGGAAATAGGACTTGCCAAAGTATGGCAAGGTTGCCTGTGTTTTTCAGTTCTTCAGTTCTCTCAAAATGTAACAGGAAAAAAGGACGGGGGGCTTTTATTAATTACCTAATATTTTTCTCCAGTGTCATATTAAATTTTACTTCTTTATCATTCAGATAAAGCATATGTTTCACATGCTGGAGATCCCAGATTTAGAAATCTTGGCATCTAAAATGCAGCTTACAGGGTTTATGCAGGCCTGCAGATCTCATTTTGTGCCTCACATTCTCCCTGCTGTGTCCACCCTTGCCAATAATGTGGGAGTGCATGCGTAGGTTACCCAGCCAGGCCTGAACCCCCTCCCACTCAATAAAAATGTAAATGAAAATGTCTAGGCATTTTTTTGGTTAGGTTTAATTTCATTTCCTTTTGTTTCTTATCTGTCACGATCTTCACTTCCTCCTCCCCCTCCTCCCTTCTTCCTCTGCTTCCTCTTTTCTTTCTTTCATTCATTATTTGCAGAGCCCGTGCTGCCTATGGCAGATAGTAGGATGTTTGGGCTTTACTCGTACCTGGTTTGCAAATCATTGAGTTAATACAGGTTCAAGAAATCCAAATACTCTGCCTGAGACACTGGGTAGCCCTTGACCAAGTACTAGACTAAATGGACAAACAGAGCCACCTGGCACAGTGTTAAAAAGGAAGAAGGAAGGGAGAAGAAAAAGGATATGGCAGCACCTTTAAGACTAACTGGTTTTTATTTTCATGTGAGCTTCCATGGATATAAACTCACTTCTTCAGATGTAGTACAGATGCATATTTTTTCTGTTTCTTCTTTCCTTCTTTTTATACTGCAAGAGACTAACATGGCTACTTCTTTCAAAAGTGGTATAAGGAAGGTTCTTCTGTTCCTAACTTTCTGCCAATGAAGCCAGTAAACAATATGTTAATCTCACTAGAATATTTTTTGTTCAGTTATTTCTGCTTGCTGCTTCCATAAGGGATAACATCCGTGGTTAATGTATTGTTAGAGATTAAAATGACAATAATCTAACTGGATTGCACAACTCCTAGTGACCTTTGCCATCCAGGTAAAATAAAAAATATTGAAGAACTGCAAAGTGCATCACATTGTCAATAGCCATGTTTTTGTCTGGTGTGTTGGTATTTACAGTGATGAAGCTCCAGGCAGCCAGTTGGTTACAGATAAGTTTCACATTGACTGGGATTCTGTGCTTGTCAACTCTGATAATGTCATCGTAGCTCAGTTTGATGGAAGAGGGAGTGGATTTCAAGGTCTAAAGATTCTGCAAGAAGTCCACCGTTCCTTAGGATCAGTGGAAGTGAAGGACCAGATAGCAGCGGTAGAGTACGTATGTGCAAACATTTCTTTTATTTCTTTTTTTACTGTAAAAATCATTCTTAGTTTTGTATAAGAGATGAGAGATGTACTGAGTTTTTATTTTCACAGCACTGGATTGCTACAACACATCACTGTTTCATAGTAAGAAAAAGTCAATAAATTCATTAAGTCTGATAAAGCAGACTTCTAGGCCTAGTCTGACTGTTCTAATGTGTCTAACAAAATATTGTCTGGTAAAGGATGCATTGCAGATGCTATACTTAAATGTCTAAAGGGTAACAGGCAACTACATTATATCAAAATATGAAGAATATTATTCAGACTGGCCCTGAACATGCTTAAGACATGCACCCATGCATTGTGTTGTTTGGACAACAATAATAGGCAAAAATGCATCAGACTGTATTGTATGCAGTATTCTCATGCTTTTCACAAAGCCATTCTTGGCATCGATTGTATGCCTACTTGGCATATATATAGCTGCAGTGGCAGACAGTTATGTATTAAAGAGCTAATCTTTAATATTCTGCAACTTTTTTATAATTTTAATTCAATTTTTGTCTTGAACAATACATAAGCTATCATAATCAAATGCTTTACAACTGGATCAGAGAGATATGTAGGCATATGGACCCCTAAATCAATCAGGACATTTTTCAAACATCTCTGTAGATTATAGTCATTCTTCAATGTCTGTCCACTCATAAGATAATCTTGTTGAGACTCTTCATGTGAGTGAGGTCTAATTAAATGGCATAATGGCTATAATCTTGAGCCTGGAAAAAAAATGAGACTACCCACCTTCAACATGCTACATAACCTGAAGAGTGTTTAAATTGTCCAAAGTGAACTTCCCTTAAAATTCAAGACTTTCATTGTGGTTTAATACTATTTTGTTATAATATATGGAAAAAGATTCTTCCAATTTCATTTTTCTTTCTTGGGTTCCCACTTTGACACAACAGTAGTTGTGCTTTGGGCTCATAACACCTAAACATTTCTTTAATGTTTTACCTTTATTTTACATCTGACCATAAGCATTGTTGCTGATTTATCTGTGTAAGATAATTCATAATTTTGAATATTGTCACAGGAAGACTTATCAGCCTATAGCAGATGTTATTGTTGGGTTCAAGAAGGCCATTGCAAGTCTATTTCATATTCCATTTGCATATAGTAGTCATAATGTGAGTGTCCTTCACACAGGAAACATGGCATTTCATAATATTTTACCTTCCCCATTTCAGATACTTGCTGAAACAACAATTCGTTGACTCTAACAGGCTGAGCATATTTGGAAAGGTAACATTCTATAATAAATGAAACATTGCAATCTTTTCCAATTCACTGTGTGTGTGTGCATGTGTATGTGTGTGTTTGTGCACATATCTGTCTATGTGTGTGTGTGCATATATACATAGAAAATATAGTGGCCAAAGTGATTGACAGTTGAGTTTCAGTAATTTATCATACTTGTTTCAGTCCCATTGTATAATGTACCAAGTTTATGACTCGGTGAATGTGTATGTGAATATGTATAGAATAACCCACATGCAAACAGATTTTAAATTAATCTCTGTGTCTGTGTTAATATCCAGCTGTTTAGAAAGGTACTTGCAAGGTTGATCATTATTCACCTTCTGGTGAAAATGATTATCTGGATTTATCTCAGGCCTGGATTTGATAAACAAACTACATTGGTAACCCTGACAAAAAATATCAGAAGGGTGAGAGGGAGTATTTAAATATGTCAACAGTTTTCTATCCCATTAGAAAATATTGCTGGAAGCAAGAAGAGCCCTCCCTTCAACCACCATCTTGAGGGGACTTAATTGTCTAATTAACAAATTGTAAGCCGCTCTGATAGCTTTGGCTGAAGAGCGGGGTATAAATAAAATGTATTATTATTATTATTATTATTAATCCCCTTCTGGCTACATTCTCAAAAATTTGAATTGACAGTTTGTCTTGCAGAGGTTTCATGTGGATGATTGTTTTAAAGCATCTGGCAAAGGAAGCATAAAAAGGAGGACGCAAAAATGAAATGCACAGATATAGGATGGGGGACATCTGGCTGAATGAGACCACATGTGAAAGGGATCTAGGAGTCCAAGTAGACCATAAGTTGAACATGAGTCAACAGTGCGATGCAGCAGCTAAAAAGGCCAATGCTATTTTAGGCTGCATCAATAGAAGTATAGCGTCTAGATCAAGGGAAGTAATAGTGCCACTCTATTCTGCTTTGGTCAGACCCCACCTGGAATACTGTGTCCAGTTCTGGCCACCACAATTCAAAAAGGATGTGGAGAAACTGGAGTGTGTCCAAAGGAGGGCAACTAAGATGGTGAAGGGTCTGGAAACCATGCCCTATGAGGAACGACTTAGAGAGCTGGGGGTGTTTAGCCTGGAGAAGAGAAGGTTAAGAGGTGATATGATAGCCCTGTTTAAATATTTGAAGGGATGTCATATTGAAGAGGGAGCAAGCTTGTTTTCTGCTGCTGCAGAGACGAGGACACGGAACAATGGATGCAAGCTGCAGGAAAAGAGATTCCACCTCAACATTAGGAGGAACTTCCTGACAGTAAGGACTGTTCGACGGTGGAACACACTCCCTCGGAGTGTGGTGGAGTCTCCTTCCTTGGAGGTCTTTAAGCAGAGGCTGGATGGCCATCTCTTGGGAATGCTTTGACTGGGAGTTCCTGCATGGCAGGGGGTTGGACTGGATGGCCCTTGTGGTCTCTTCCAACTCTATGATTCTATGATTCTATGAGAAAGGAAGTGAGAAAGACAAAATAAAAATAAAAATGTGGTAATCTCTCTAAGACTAACTGGTTTTTATTTTCACATGAGCTTTCATGTATATGAACCCTCTTCTTTGGATGCAGTACAGAGTGATAATAAATGCTCTGTTGTAAAGCATATTTACACAGTTGTGGGAGTGGGATGAGGTAGAACAAAGGACTAAATAGTTTGTTTCTTGTGAGTGAGATGTCTGGGTTACTTGTTTTAGTTATTTTAGGTGGGAGAAATTTGGTAATTTACACAGAACAAAAGCATCATGAAGGGTAGTGTGGCCATATATTTTGGGAGGATAAACCTTAGGGTGGTTGGGTTGTATTTCCCAACAAAGATTTGGTATGGTCATTCTAAATTTATAGACTGCCTGGCTAGGGTTGTGATGTAAACCTCCAGTAAGAATTTGGAGACATCTGCAGTTCTACAGAAGCAACACTTTCAATTTAATCAGAAGATGACATCCATAGGCAATTAGATTCTGAATCCATTTTAGACTTGGATCCCATTGGCTTCCAAGACTCAGTGTATCTGAACGCCTTCATAACACAGTCATATTGTATTCCAATGGGCCACTTTTGATGGTTATCCACAAGCTTCAGCTAGTTTAAAATTTAAGTGCAAGGTTTTTAGATAATAAGTGGTATTTCAAGCAAACAAAAATGATAGTCATTAGTTTTTTTGTGGGTTTTTGGGGCTATGTGGCCATGTTCTGGAAGAATTTGTTCCTGATGTTTCACCTGTATCTGTGGCTGGCATCTTCAGAGAATGGCTGGCATCTTCAGAGAATTCTAGTATGGAGGTGTGTGGGGTATACATACTGTGTGACCCTTGTTTGAGAGGGAGTGATTTCCATGTTAATCTGTGTGTTGGTCTGTTGGTGAAAGGCAAAGTCACAGGATGGGAGGATGTGCAAGGAGGGTTTGTGTCTATTTAATTAGTGATCCATTTTCTGCCAGGAAACCCTCCTGACCCTGGGTGATGTTCATTTGCATGTGCCGTATCTTGATTTTGGTGTTTTTCAGAACTGGTAGCCAAACTGTGTTTATTTTCAGGGTTTCTTTTTTCCTGTTGAAGTTGTCCAGGTGTTGGTGGATTTCAATGGCTTCCCTGTGCATTCTGACCTGATAGTTGTTGGCATGGTCCAGAATTTCAGTATTTCCAAATAGCATTTTATGCCCAGGTTGGTTTATAATGTGTTCTGCTACTGCTGATTTCCCTGGCTGGCCCAGTCTGTAGTGTCTCTCGTGTTTCTTGATTCATGTTTGGTCGTCCCTATGTAGACTTGTCCACAGATGAACAGTATGCAGTAAACTCCTGCAGCTATGAGAAGGTCTCTCCTGTCCTTTGCTGAGCGCAGCATTTGCTGGATTTTCTTGGTTTGGTCTGTAGATCATTTGGAAGTTGTATTTTTGTATCAGTTTCCCTATTCTGTCTGTGACTCCTTTGATGTATGGTAAAATTACCTTCCCTTTGGGTGGTTGTTTGTCTTCACTCTTGTGGGTTTTTTTTTCTTCTGAATCTGGCAGCTTTTCTATATCTGAGCTGGAGTAACCGTTAGGCTGTAGAGCCCAGTTTTACACAGATGTCACATGGTGCTGCCTCTGCTGACACACATCACTACCTTTGAGGTCAAACTGAGGTGCCCTGCCATGTGATCAATGCTGGGTTTCTCATTTCTGACCTCAGAGGAAGTGACTTCCACCAGCACCAGATGATACAGCAGGGCCACAGGTATAGACAACCATCTGGTATAGTTACAGAGTGGGGAGATAACAGGGGAAATCTAGGACATTTCCAAGGCTGGGGTACTCAGGGAGCAGCTCAATGTATTCTGGCTAGTGTAGAAAAGCACTCTGTGATTTCTGTCCTGTCTTTTGGGTACCAAACACATACCTTTTATCTTCCCCAGGCATTTGTGTGATTAAACTCTGGAAATTGTATTGCTGATACTTCATCTTTTTTAAAAAACACGAGAGTCCATTTTTGTGTTATGCAGTTAATATTTTTTTATTAACATCAGTGTGAATATTTATATTGAATATTATATTGAAAAGTATTGTTAGAAGATTTTTGTGCAAATATCACACTTCTTTCTGGCTGCTAAATTCAAAATGGCTAAAGTTATACAATACCATAATTGAATTGAATGAATTTATTACAGCTTCAGGCCAGACAATACCATAATATGAGAAGGAACAAGCCAGGCAAAACCACAAAATGATGAAAGTATTTTGTCAGTTGTAGCAGGTTCCATCCATGCAGAGTCAGAACATTTTAAAGTTCCATTTGTTCAACTCACATGTTGAAATCAATGTGTCTGGTTTTGGCTGGATCGTGCTTTTAGTATATAATTATTTGATCTTTTCCTTCTGATAATAAATTTTCAGTGAACAAAATAGATCAAAATAGTTTATTCTTTTTATTTTAGTGCTCACGTTTGCAACAGTAAGTGTTAAAACTGATTATTTAAAAATCAGAGAGGGATAATTTCCTATATTTGAAGTACTGTAGTATTTCAGTATAAAAAAGAAATACATTATTATAATGTTTTTATCATCACCATCACCACCACCATCATTTTTTTCTCAAAACCAAGACTAATAGTAGCATAAAAATGAAAACAAATACATATGCATATTATATGAAACAATAATGAGGGTGTAACTCAAGGATGTGGGCCAGATTCTGCCCATCATTGTATACAGTTTCTATCAACTTGCACCTTGTTATAACTATTGTTAGGTCTGAGGACATCTGCCTCACAAACTGTAGAATGCTGCATTCAAAAGTATAAATGCATTGTGTTTTCTTTATTTGTTTGGGTAGTTAAAATAGGTTGGTTTACTTAAAAATGTGAACCAAATTAAATTCTCTCCCATCCTTATTTTTTGGTCCAATTGCTTGCTTTCTGATGTGACTGCATGAAAAGATTTAAGGATGCTTACATGGAAAGGCTGCAAAAATAACAACAACGGTAACAACAATAGGCCCATCTTTAATGGTCTCCTTTCAATAGAAATTGTTTATCCCAGTTTAAATAAGATTTCCTCCACTGTTTTATTTTGAAGTAAAAATCATTCATTTTTATACATAGATATTGACAGAGTACAGCAGAAATTTATGCTACCAGGATTCAAAAATCTTTGAACAAACTATAGTTTTGTTTTGTTTGTTTTTTATTTTGCACCATAATAATCATTGGAGAGAAAAATATTATCCTGTTTCAAAAGAGGTTGTTGTTTTTTGTCTCCCGGAGGGGGGGGGGATGACAGCCTTTTGTGTGTGAGAGAAACTTACTGTTGGTCATATAAGTTTTAAATTAGGGTTGCTAGACCTTGAACTCTATTTCTTGGAAGTGTAGAATCAATCTCCAAACATTCTATATGGATTCCTATATTCAGCTGGAAGAAAATAAACACATAGCTGGAGAGATTTTGTCTGTGTTTTTTTAAAAGGTTATTTTAGCAGTTTTCGTCATCAAAATAATGTTACATTATAAATTTTAAGAGGGACATGGAATGATGATTTATTTCTTTTGCTGTCCATCTGATCCTGGAACTGATTTGTGAATAGAAAAAAAAAACTTTTTTTACTAACATTTTATTTTGAAAAATATGTATTTTGTCACACCTTGGACATCTAGTTTGCCAAAAAGACAGGGTCAGCCTTTTTTACTTCTCTTCACATCACTAACTTTCTGTACATAAAAAGATATAAGGAATCCAATAGCACCTTTGATGCTAAGTGGAGGGAAAGAAATATCTACAATAAGCTTTTTGTGGACTACAGTATGCAAAGGGATCTTGTAGCCTTTGAGTAACTAAGCAAAAGCAGTCGTAGCATAAGTTTTCATAGATTTGGTATGTTGTCTTGGCTGCATATAATCAAATTGTATGAATAGGCATAGAAATGCAAAACCTATGGGTATGGTGTTTATTTTTAACTGTGGTTATTGAGGGACAAAGGCAGGAGGAAGTTGCCTAAGGCCAGGATGGGTGGATGATAAAATGGATGGTGGAGGGAATTTGGGTGTGTACAGTCTGGGAACCAGAAAGAAGATGTGATAAACTGACCAAGAGCATCCTCATGGGGTTGGGTATTAACCAGTATTATATGTATGGTATGCCAGGAAGCCATTGTCTCTGTTCAACCCACTGTTGATGGACTGAATTTGTGGATATAGTCCAATTCAGCTGTTTCTCTTTCCAGTTGTGTGTGTTTATTGTTAAGGACTGCTGTCATGAAGTCCCAGATGGAATGCCCAGCAAGACTCTGCAATTGGTTTTTGTGTATTTCCATTACTAATATCTTATTTATTTCCATTTATCCTCTAGCACAAAAACTGGTCTATTTGTCTAATGTAGAGTGCTGAAGGGCATTGCTGACAGAGGATAACATATATCACATTAGAGGATAAGCAAATGAAAGTGCCTCTAATATTGTGGGTTAACTAATTAGATCCTGTGTTGGTGTTTCCCATGTACATGCATGTGCAGAGTTTGAATCTGGGCTTGTGGCAAAGTCTTGTACACTCCCCCCCCCCCCCCGTGTTGTGCATCCTCCTTTAATTAAATAACTGTAGGCATGTAAATGCCTTACCACCAAGAGCCTTTGAGAAGGCAGCATTATTGTCCAAAATAGGTTGTAGTTCAGTGATGGTACATTAGAGTGGTCTCAGTTGGAAGCTCTATGTGATCTTCAGCCTATTTTGTAATAGATTGGTCCTGGTAAAAGCTTTGCGTTGTTGATTTTATTTATTTATTTATTTATTTGTCATATGGTGGGTACTGTAGCTTCAGGAATAATAATTGTAATTCCATGAGTTTTTTTGTGGAGCTTTCAGGCTATTGCCATGTTCTAGAAGAGTTCCTTTCTGACGTTTCGCCAGCATCTATGGCTGGCTTCTTCAAAGAAGATTTCTCTGAAGATGCCAGCCACAGATGTTGGCGAAACATCAGAAAGGAACTCTTCTAGAACATGGCCACATAGCCAGAAAGCTCCACAAATAACAATGGATGCCAGCCATGAAGGCCTTCAACTCCACATTGTAATTCCATGAGTTTGTTGTCCCTGTCATATGGGTCTGAGTAATGTGATTGTATCAGAGCACTTGGCTGTAAACTATTTATTTGGTAGTGTGTTCCGGGTGGAAACTGGAGGCATGTAAATATTTGTAGTGGTCAGTGGTGCTCATATGTCCATTGTGCAGCAGTACAGTAATATCCAGAAACTGGACTTGTTCTGTAGATAGTTCCAGGCTGAGATTGATGGAAGTTGGTGAAAATTTCACGAAATTCTCCTGGATTCTGTACAGAAGCTTTATTCCAGGCATCTGATGAAGTGAACTGTAATCCATGCAAGGGGATAGTAGATAGCATAATCTGCTATGAGCCATAAATTAGTGGTTGGGATGGCTGAGCCAGTGATAGGATTTGTACCCACACATTTCTTTTTCTGCCACTACATTTCATATCTCTTCTTTTCTTCTTCCCCAAGCAGCTGATCAGTTTCAAATGACACTTGAAGTAGGTTGAGGGCTCCACGAAGCTGTAAGAGCACAGGTTATTCAGCTCTGAGATAAAAATTTAAATACACTTTAAATGCAATAAATATGTTATATGCAAAACACACCATATCGCTGGAAAGAGACAGAAGGCTAAAAAAATGAATTTACTACTGTGTATTACTTTCAGTGTACACACTGAATATTATTGCATTATATATCAGCTTAAAGTTATCCTAAGTGTTCTTGATTCTTTTGTAACTGTTGCTTTATAGTTCACAGAATGTCAGAGAGCTGCAGAAATAGATGTAAATACTATAGAACGGTGGAACAAAAGGTGGTTTCATTAAAGCAATAATGGGCACATTTTAACTCACATTAGGTTGTTTTGTAGGGCTATGGAGGATACATTGCATCAATGATTCTAAAGGCAAATGAAAGGCTTTTCAAGTGTGGAGCTGTGATTGCACCAATTACAGACATGAAATTGTATGGTGAGTATTTTGTATTATTATGTCTGTTCACTTAATATAGTGAACGATGGGGCTTTCTAGATTGGCAGGAAAGTGTGACATGAAGTTGCCTTTTCCTTAATGCTTAGCAGCTGCACCACAGCCTTTAGATGGAGCTACGCTGTTCCACAGTTTTTAAAAAAGAAGCTGGGAAAACCAGCACCTACTCTATTTCTGCAGCTCACCTAAAATGCAAATAAATAAATAAATAAATAAATAAATAAAAAAGCATTTTCATGGCACACTTTCCCTTTTTCTCATCTAAAGGCTAGAGTTTAATGCAGCCATGAACACACTTCTTTTTGCCAATCTAGAAAGCCCCTCAGTTTTCTTCTTCTGTGACATAGTTGCAGGGTGAAGTATGAAGACAAATAGTTTGCAAAGATCAGAACTCTGCTGAGTTGAAACGTTGTGCAATGGATTGCACACATAGTTTGATATTTTTATTTTTACCAATCATGTAACAAAATATTTAGGACTCCACTGTGTGAGCAGAAGTCTTGGGGTACATCCACACTGTAGAAATAATGCAGCTTGACACCACCTTAACTGCCATGGCTCTGTCCATCCTACAGAATCCTGGGGTTTGGCAGAGAAGGCTAAAGACTGTAGAACTAAAAATCCCAGTGGTGCAAAATCACATTATTTCTGTAGTATAGATGCATCCAGAGTTTCTCAATGGGGATCACAGTGTGTGCAATAGAAAGCAGGAAGGAATCTTGTGTTAATATGCCAGTATGGCTTTCAGTCTCACACTGGTAATCATTTGGATCTCAGCAGTGGTACTTTGTGTTGCCATTTAGCCTCTGGTTAAATATGATTAGATCCATAAAGATTAACATACCTGACCCCTGTCCGAAGAAAACATTAATATAAACAGTATCTTCTGTTCCTCATATACAGCATCAGCTTTTTCAGAAAGATACCTAGGCATTCCATCTAGAGAAGAACATGCTTATCAGGTGAGCAAGGTGTATTGTGGATCTTTACAGGAAGCCAAAGGCATATGAAATCTAAATCACTCACAGTGTGTGTGTGTTTGTTTGTTTTTTCTAAAGGCATCAAGCGTGTTGCACAATATTAATGGCTTTAAAGAAGAAAATTTGTTAATCATCCATGGGACTGCTGATAGTGAGTATTTATGCAAAAGTAGTTTCATCTGCAGTTGTAGATTGTCACACAAAGAAGTTTAGTGAAAGATGAGGCATAGTATGTGTGTGTTTTAAAATACTGAGCTCCATCTGCCTCTAGAGAGCCAGTTGTCAGACTCAGTTGACAGTTTTGAGTCTGGACAGATGACGTTTATCTTAATTGAATATTTGTAATTCTTTGAAGATGTTCTTACCAATTTGGTTAAATCTTATAAAACACCATGTAATTGGTAGAGGGCAACATGTATTAATAACTGACAACATCAATAATTAAACAACTTCTAAATTATTCCCTTTGTGCTACTGGAAAAAATATAAATGTCAGCATAAAAAGATATAGCATACAATATGTTATAGTGACTTAACTTTTTCAGTGCTTTAATGGCTACTCACTAACAATGTGTGAAGCACCCTTCACTAGGATGGGCTTACTTTCCAGGCTCCCATCCAATCTCTACCTAATATGCCCCATTATAAACTTCTCATTAAAACCCACCCACCCTACCCCCAATCACATAATTATATTCCTTTTTTCTTTCTCTGCACTTTCTTCTGCATAGCAATGAAAGTCATAGCCCATTCACTTCTACCAGCCTGCATGCCTAATACACCTCCTTTTAACCTCAGATTTGTAGTTGGGTTAGCATTTTGTTGCTGCTATTATTGGCGTTTGGATGTATTTTGTGCTGTGAGAACAAGCCTGAAGCTACTGTCCAGACATCATGCATATTGAAAATGTGCCCAATTACTAATGTAACTGGTGTATACTGCATGATGTAATAGCCTGCAATTCTAAGCAATTTAGTCCAAAATTTTTCCAAGTTCTGATTTTCTTCCTCTGCTCTGCTCTCTTCAGCACAAACTAAAATGCACTGAACTCAGTGGAGTTATGGAATCCAGCTATAAATGCAGGGTGCAGAATAGAGAAAGAAAATCAGAGCTTGGAAAATTTTTGGACTACATCCCCCACAATCCCCTTTCTAGCTATAGGACTTGTAGACAAAACTCACCCCAGCTTGTCTTCTTCACTCTGTCTTCCTCATAAACTGCACCAAGCTACCTCCCCCATCATTTCCCTTGTGTGACAGTTTCTGTTTTAGCTTGGCAAATTTGAATCCAATCATTGCAAAAAGAACAACACACAATCTCAACACCTCATTGGCAAGACAGCTGTACCTTCACTAGTGTGTGGAAATTCATACCCTCTTGCACCCCTGCAGTTTTACTGCAATGATGCCGTAAAGCACTGATGTTTGGAAGAATGAGCTTCAAATGGAATTTCCTATCCCTTTACTTCATTTTCAAGAGAACCATATGTAAATTCTTACACCTAGGCAATTAGGTAGCAAATTTCTCAGCTATTTCGGAAAGCCATTAAAGGGGCCAAGAAATCCACAATTTGTGTGTTTAGGAAAGTCTGACAAATAATCGTCACATCACTAGTGACACCACTGTTCCTCAAATACCTGCCTATTGGCAGAAATGGGCTGTAGTGTTAGTGCATCATATTAAAATGCTGGAGCTCGGTGGAAGAGATGTTGTGGGTGGGATGAGGCTCAATGGGAGGAGAGAGAGGTCTTAACTTTAAAAAAAAAAAAAGGAAGAAGAAGCTAATTCTAAATGCTTCAGCTTCACATGATAGTTTTACACATTAAGGGTCCCACCAAAAACCTAAGTACATCCATCTGCTGATTTTTCAATCAAAATACTAGCTTCAGTTGTAAATGTGTCATAGTTTTTGGCTCAGTAGTACATTCCAAAAGATAAATCCTTTTGTTCTGATTTTTCATGGCACTCTGAGATGTTGCTCAGTTAAACAAACAAGGAAATTCTGCAATTTTGCCAAGACCTATATTAGAAGGCTATTTTTGGAAGACTAATAAAATGCATAGACTAAGGATTCAACAGAACAGAATCTGCGTTAAAAGCCAGAATACAGCAAATATCAAAATAAGGTATTATATTCCAATGAAGGATGTAGGTATGTTAGCAGAGAATTTTGGAGTAATCATAATGGAGTAATCATATACACTCATAATGCTATGACAGAACTCTTTTGTCTTTCATGCAGCTTTTCAGAAACACAGTACAGATTTTATTTTATTTTTTACTATAGCATAGTGAGTGGAAGTGGATGCTGAAGGTGGATGGCTTGAACAACTATACATGTTGTCCCAAGAGTGTTCCAGGAATGCATTTTTTGTATATAGAACTTAAAGAAAAATGAGTACAAGTTTATCTTCCCATCAACACAGATGTTAAAATGCAACCCCATCTTCTCTTACTCAGAAATGATGTTCAACAGCATTTTTGAAAGGGCATGGCAGCAAATGATAGGGAGAGAGAAGGAAGGTTTGATACCTGTAAGAAGGAGGACATAAATCCAATAACAAGACCAAACTTTAGAATTCAAAACCAGCCAGCATTTATGTAGTACTACATGACAGCCATATAAACTCAAAAATGTTGCAAACAACACAGTAAAAGGCCCAACTACAGTACAACTGTTCAATGATGAATTGACTCACAGATAAATTCCTTTGATTCAAAAAGACTACTTTAATTGAGACTAATGATAGGATTCAGTCGACTAATGCATCCACTTCTGTTGGAGAGAGCAGGTCTGCTGGGGGCAAAGAGAAATTTCCCTCAGGGAGATGTATTAGCATATTTTTGACAACCTGGAAGTGACATCCTATCACTTCTAGTTTTGTTTTTGGCACATTTCCAGATCTTTACTGGGCTTGGGTGGTTGTGGAGATCAGGAAAGCTATACTGTCATGGAATTTTAAGAAGGTGGAGAATGTGGGGTTATTTTGAGGTGTTAAATTGTCTGGGTTTTTTTTAAGTAATGTCAAGGAGATTTGGAGATGCTCAAGGACAGTTAAAGGATACAAATGGGATTCTGGATGCATTCAGCTTGTATCCCATACTTTCACCAACCCTGATTTTTATATTTTTTTTCACATTCAGAATGTTTCACACATTTTTGAAGTCTTTACAATAACCCTATTAAGTAGCATTATCCTTCTTTTGTGAACTGGGTGTTATCTATGAAAGACAAACCTGGATTTCAATTATATATGCACTTACCTGCAAGAATGTTTTATGGGATTTCTATGTAGACATGGAGCAGTACGTAAATTATCTAAGGCCACCTAATCAGTTTATGGTGATACATAAACCAGATAACTCTCATTCTCACATTACCACTCTGTTATAGCTGTTCTCTTGTAAGTAATATATTATTGAAAGGAGGGATATTCATGCATATCCCAGTTGCTTAACAAAGAGGGGGATAGCTAATCTGTAGGGTCTGATTCACATTGATAATGCTTTTGACTAACACTCAGATGTTGTTATCCCATAGCTAAAGTCCATTTCCAGCATTCAGCAGAATTAATTAAACACCTAATAAAAGCTGGAGTGAATTATACTATGCAGGTATGTAACACTTGAGAGTCTCTTCAGCTTTGTGCATCTTTCAACACAATTTGATTTTAGCCAGTTTGAAAAGATGTATTATGATCTCTTCCTTGCAGTTGTTTGAAAGATATAACATTAAAACTGTATCATATTTCTCTACACAATGTATATTAGTTGCATAGTTTCAGTAGTCAATCTGTGTAAACTATAAACAGCAAAAGTGGCGGTACAAATATAATCCATTCATTAAGAAATATTAAAACCAAATATTGGTTCAAAGTTGATTATGTTCTCCCTCCCCAGTAAAGTAATCAGAATCCAAAAGGATATGTCTACGGAGTTACTACTGCTGTCAGTAGAATCAAGAGGGAGAAACCCTTCCCCACTCCAGCTCTGTATTTACCCCAGACACCTGATGAGGTGTGATGGGAAACACTCTGGGTTTGTGGTGCAGACAACACTGAGAGTTGCACAGGCAGAAGGTCACAATGCCATCCCAGCATGATACTGGATGTAGGCCAGTATGAACAACAAAATAATTCTTCTTATGTTTTAATCAAGGATTGAACAACAAATATTGATTGTAAAATGTAGTATATGTTGGATTAAAAATATATATATACCTTCAAAAACGAAGAAGGTGGGCTTTCAGTAACTAAGGGCCTATGCAGACTGGCACTTAGTGCCAGCCTGTGAGCAGAGTTAGGGCACAGTGTCCACACACTGGTCACCCTAACACTGCCCCTAGGGCACCATTTTGGCGTGTGCTGGTCTACATGGCATGTGCCATCATGATGCCCCTCCAGTGCTGCATCCACGTGATGCAGCACCAGAGGGGCATCATAAAGCTTTACTATGGGGCCCCTTGAAGGGTGTAAAAAGGAGCCACTTTTTGCAACTCCTTTTTACACTTCCAAAGGCCAGATCGGGGCCACGAGGTGAGGTTGCTGCAGTCCCAGTCCGGCCAGTAAAAGGGCAGCTGCATACCACCCATCTGCACAGCCCCTAAGTGCCAATGAAGGAGCTTTCTAACAAATGGCTGCTGTGTTTTATTTATGTTTTATTAATGATTTAAAATTGTTGTTCCTTGAGCCTCATTTTTGGGATAAAGGCCAGATATAAATCTAATAAATTATAATGTAAATCATTTATTCATAAACTAACGTTATTATAAAATCTTACAATTTAGAACAACCTATTTATATCTGTTTTTATGTTACAAGAAATTTTCTCCACCATTGTTGATCTAGGTGAAGCTAAACTTTGGATATAGATATTTAAGAATAAACACCTGAACCAACATAGCTTCAGCTTGTGTGCATTTTACAAAGCCTCTACACCTACCTAACCCAGTAGGCTAGCTTTATAGACTTAACTGAATAAACTCAGCAGATACTACAGCCTACATTTTATTGATGCTTGAGAACTGAGGCCTATTTGATTTGGGTTTTTAATGGATTTGGGAGAAAAATGAAGTTGAAAAACGAGCTAAGGCTTCTTGAATAGTGGAGCTAATGACTTAATCAAACTTATATGGCTGTTTTAAAGTTAATTATCCCTGTCTAATTAAATTTAGGAAGGATACATTTGTTTTCTGAACAGAAAGTGTAAGATTTAGGGAAACAGCTAAGACAAACGATATTGTGATAGATTGTGAGATACTGCTGAAGTAGAGACTGACCATACAAGATGGAAAAGACTTGTCCATAGGCGATGGAAATCAGAAATGTAGTGGGACTGTATGCTTTGAACAACTTTTACACCAATTGTGTGTGTGCTACCCCGTTTCCCTGAAAATAAGACATCCCCTGAAAATAGGACACAATAGAGGTTTTGCTGAATTGCTAAATATAAGTCTCCCCTGTAACTTCTTTGTGTGTGTATATATATATATACAATATATAATAACTATTCATTTTTTATTCAACCAAAAATTCTTCTTCATGGAAAAATAAAACATCCTCTGAAATAAGATCTAGTGCATCTTTGGGAGCAAAAATTGATATAATTGATATAGATCAGCCCTGGTGGCGCAATGGTTAAATGCCTGTACTGCAGCCACTCACTCAAAACCAGAAGGTGGCGAGTTCAAGACCAGCAAAGGGCTGAAGCTTGACTCAGGCTTGCATCCTTCCGAGGTCGCTAAAATGAGTACCCAGATTGTTGGGGGCAAATAGCTTACAATTGTAAATGAAGCTGTTTGTTTAACAAATTGTAAGCCGCTCTGATAGTCTTGGCTGAAGAGCGGGGTATAAATAAAACATTATTTATTTATTATTTATAAGACACTGTCTTGTTTTAGGGAAAACATGGTAATCATTTAGAGAAAATATTAATTAGACCTTTTTAGCAATTACATTAAGAATTGTACTTCATCTTTCTTATAAACTGTCAGAACATGTAAAAAATACAATGCAACCCAAAATAAGCTTTAACCCATATGAATACTAGATATAGAAATACAAACATATATGGTTCCATCCAGTATGGCACAACATAATCAATTGTTTCCTAACAAAATAAGTCTCTGAATCCACTTATATGATTCACATTAGAGCCACATTTTAATCATATTGCATATCAAGTTGTTCTGAGGCTTTCTATTGCTTCCATAAATATTTGATATAAACTAAGTATCTATTTCCTTTCAACCATACTGAAAATATGAATGGGAAAGGCAATTTTAAATAAAATGTGAAAATACTTCTAGTGCTCAAGCTTTTAGTGAAAGCTATGAAATGCTAGTTTAAAAATATCAAGAAAATGAATTTTGCTTTGCATTTTATGAGCTTTATATGAAGCTGTAGCAACACCTAATGCATCCATTCAGTGTTGATGCAGAAACACTTAAAACAAATCATAGAGACCCATATCACTTGATTTTTACTGTTTTTCTTTTACTTTTCTCCTCTAGATCTACCCAGATGAAGGTCATTACATCACGTCAGAGAAGAGTAAATATCACCTTTATAGCACAATTCTCAGCTTCTTTAGTGCTTGTTTAAAAGAGGAAGCACCCATTTTATCACAGGAACCAGAAGAAGATGAATAAGGAAACTTATTTGTATAGAACTGTGGATACTTTCAGTGAAGCTCACAAAACATAAATAAAAGTGACTATGTGAGAGCAGTTTCTATGGAAGCTCAAGGGCAGCTAAAGGATATACCAGTGGAACAGAACATTTTGTGACACTGAGCTAGTAAACTGGTATTTGAATACAAAAGTCCAAATGTATTACCGGGGAGAAGACCTGTATACCTTTGTGGAAGGCCAAAGGTTGGATGCAATTTTCTGGAAGAAATTAATTTTGCATAAGAGTAGGGTTAGTGCATGTTGATTCTGTTAAAATTCACTGTTTGTTCCGTATGTAGTTGCTCTGGTTTTATTTAAAATGCATATAATTTCTCAATTTCAACATAATGCACAGCTGTCATAGGTATTAAGGACACTAATATTTGATCAGGACAGCTGCAAGCTAACACTTTATTGTAATTTTACAATAAGTGCATTTTTTCCCTGTCAAGCATCACAGTATTGAAGAAATGGTATTATATTTCTGTTTTCATGGGGAAAACATAAGCTAGATTTGAAACCATTTCTACATATTGGTTTGATTTTTTCCCCACTACAAAATTCAGGCATTCACTATTACTACTGTACCAGTTATAAATGAGCAAGCAGAATATTGGTAGTATACTCTTGGACTTTGTATATACACAAGACTCCTTCCACACAAAATGCTTGTGCGCTTGAACAGTTCTTTCAAGCCATAATTACAGCTATGTTTAAAGCAGTATCAGGAACTAAAATAATTCCCCAGTTAAAAGTTGTATCTTTTTATTTACTAAGAAATGTTTGGGTTGTGTTTTTTTTCGTATTGTTTCTAGTAGTCAATAGTTTGCTGGTTACACTCTAATTTTAGAATATGCTACTTTGTCACATGTAAATTAGATACATGAATATTAAATTATAGTTTCAGATAAAGAAATTTTATTAACAATGTAATGCCATTGAGTAATGCTTTGTTGGACTCTTTCATGAATCTGGTTCTTGCATGTTTTCCCTTACAGATGGGTTGTGGGCCAGATCTGAACTTAAGGGGTAGCAGATCACAGCAGTCTCTATCAGTTTTTCTTTGGTATTTCACAATTTTCTATAAAGTTCAGTGCAGGAAAGAAAAGATTCAGCCAAATAATAGAAAGCGACCTCCCTCTCCAAATTTGTTTCTTAGGGAGCCTTTGATAAAGCATGAGACCCCAGAAGTAATACTATGAAATAAACAATGAAGTCAACTTTGGCTATCAGAATATTACCTTCCCTAGCAGAATCAAGTAATGTTGAGTGTAAACTAAATGTAGACCAAGGTTGTCTGTGCATCTCACTGAGAAATGTGGTAATTCCTTTATTTGTTTGAGTGTTTATATGAATACCTTTCAGTGAATGACATTTTTGGTTTTGCTTTTGCTTTTTTGCCTCTAATACTTATTTTCAGCATACAGTTCAGAAGATTTCAAACTGATTTAATTAAACCTTACATTAATAACAACAAACACAGTTATAAAACAAATGTTAGACTGACTAAATTTTTAAGTTCCATTATTTATTTTAATTGCCAGTAATTTTCATTAGTGGAACATAGATGAAATGCACATAGTTAAACTTGTTACTCTTTTGTCAATGGACCTTTACAATCAATATTTTCTCCTTGACTAATTTGTTCTGCAACAACTGGAAGCCTTTCAGAAGAATACATGTTGTTTTAAAACCATATATTATTAATGAAAAATTCTTCAAGATTTCTTTTAGCACCTAAAAACTAAACTCAATATCACTGGAGAATCACTGGATATTCACTGGATGGTATAAATACACAGGTATTCATAAAGGTGATTTTTATAATTAACCAAAACAAACTGTCACCTTAATTTAGATTATATCAAATGCGGAATATAATTAATGATATCATTATTAAATATGATGATACTTTTGTCTGGATTCATCTACTGTCTACCTGAGAAGTTCCTATGAAATCTGTGTTCCAAGAGTTGAACACACAAACTCCCTCAAAGCTCTATATTAAACAAATGATCCATGTCAAAACATGCACATATCATCTTGGCAGATGGGTTCTGAAAACAAGGGTGGAAAATATTTTCAAAGACAATGTTCAGTGTGTATCCAAAGATTAGACTTGGCATTAATAGGTAATTTGCTGTACAAAATTATGCAGTAAAGTAAATCCAATTTTGTCTAATGGAGATTAATCCAAGGTAACTGAACACAGGATTACATCACTCCCCGCTGTACTACTAAGCATACGTAGGCCTAAATCTAAATGTTATTCCTGACTAGAGTAGACTTATTGAATCAATTCTTTTTTCTCTGTTTTGACTCATCATTCAGTGTGTAATTCACTGTGTATATTCTAGGTGGGACTAACCAAAAAAATTCCAAGTTTATGGTGTAAGGCTATTCATGTCAGACCTGAACTCCATTTGGTTTCATGGGGTTCAGTCTCATGTGGGAATGAAGCCTCACTAGAGTGGCCCATTCAGCATACAGAGACCTTTGCTAAACCGCAATCAACATTTGAAATGTTGGAAAGTTTGTAAGAAGGTTATGCTTCTGATTATGCCAAAACATAAAACACACAGAGCTGACTTAACAGAAATCTGGAAAATTTCTCCCTTCCTTGAGGCCTCTCTCAAGCAAATGAATCTGAATCTAAACCTCATTATCAATTTGGATTCAGAGGGCTTCCAAAAATGACTACATTTTTCCAGTCCAAGGACCCACTAGTTTGTTTCTAGTTGTTCGATCATTTTCATTGTCCATTTTTTCCCCAATGTTACAATAACCTTTTCAGGTTTAGTAACCAGAACTACTATATGTAGTGTTACAAACATGGCCATGCATGCCATAGATTTCTGTCATATCAGCACTGACAATTTTGTTTCCAAGTCCTTTTCTAATTGAGGCGAACATAAAAATTTCCCCATATGGTTTTTTTTTTCAAAGGCTACACAAAAGATAGAGCCCTGTGAAGTCAATAAGGACAAAGAGATACTTGCTTCATTCCTTGTTGCAGCAGATTGCCCTTTAGGATAATGGAGCATCAGTTAGAATACTTTGCCATTTTGTCACCTGTCTCAATTTTATATCATATTATTCTTAATTAAGGCTATTTACCTGTCATCTCTTGATCTGTCATCAGGTGGAAGCTGTCAGGGACTCTGCTCTAAATTTCACCAATTACTAGACATTACCTATGCAAAACAGATGACATGTTAAACATCTCCATTTTTTTTTAAAAAAAAGTATGATTTTTTCAGTTGCAGATTTTTGCAGCAAAAATGTATGTGAAAGTGTGCACGCAAGAAAATGTCTTCCTTTAATTGCCTGATCTTGACTACTAAATCACTCAGAGAGCCTTGTCAAATCACATTTGCCTATACCCGATGAATGAATTTATTTGACTGCATCTCTTTCTCCTGGCCCACCAGATTTAGAATCCTTTGCTTAAATGTATCTTAGGCGTGGTACAGATGGCACAAAATGGCCATCCCCACGCCACGATTAGGGCTGAAGAGTGTGCAGCATTTGCACACTCCCCAGCCCTAGAATGTAACGATGTAGGTGTCATTAGGTAGTGCTGTTTAGATGGTGTGCATAACAACACCATCACAATCGCACAGCTTCTATATGGAGCTGCGTATCTGCGACAGCCCAATGGTGCTTTTTCCATTTAGTGCGTTGCAACTGTGATGCTAAAAAGGAGCAGGGTTTCCCCGTTCCTTTTTTACTGTGCACCTTCTCCGCAGCGTCTAGCTGCTGCAGCAAAGGTCTGCAGCAAAAAAAGGAGGCTTCAGACTGCCCTTTTTGGGTAGTCTGTAAAGCCCCTTACATTTTTGGTTATGGTTACCTTGGTGTGTTCCATCAAGGACATCTTTTAGAAATGGAGCCTTCAAACTATCCCACATTAAATTTCCCTGCAGGCAAAAACTGTACACTACCTGACATGATGTTACCAGAAATTTGATCCATATACATAAAGTAGAAACAAACAGTTCCAATGTGGCTAGCATATATTTCCATTTGTTTAATTTACACATGATCCAGTCCATAGACTTCCTTCATTAGGGTTATCCTATAGTTTTTGAGTACTCTGAAGCCTAGTATAGAACTAGTTTTAAAGTTAGTGCCTTAAACAATGTTTTTGCCAGCCACAGATCCATGAATAATGCTGCCTTGATAAGTTTTTGTTTTGCTAGTTGCCTGGGCTTTTTTCCCTGTTCTTTATAGATTATAGTAAATCTTTGATGGATCATGAGAAACTATGGTTTTCTCTAAAAGAAATGGGAATGCCACAACATCTGAATGTCCTGATGCATTACCTATACTCTAGACAAGAGACAACTATCAGGACATAATATGGAGAAACAGTATGATTTCTCATTGGCAAGGCCACATTTTATCATCCTGTTTAATTTATATGAAGAACATATATGGAAAGCAAGTTTAAGTTCAGAGGAAGCAGGTGTGAAAATGGGGGGGGGGAATAATTAAAGATATGCATATAACACCATATTACTTGCAGAAAATATTGAAGACATGGAATGACTACTGATGAAATTAAAGGAAGAAAGTGTAAACATTGGGTTACAGCTGAATATTAAGAAGACAAAACTAATGACCACAGATGATTTACATGTTTAAAGTTGAAATAGTTAAAAGATTTCCTATACCTTGGTCCAATCATTAACCAAAATGGAAACTGCAGTCAAGAAATCAGAAGAAGACTTGGAAAGGCATCCACGAAGAATCTAGATAAGATCAGGTGTAAAAATAAACAAACACAAAAGTCAGAATCATCCAGGCCATAGTATTTCTGATCTATGACTGTAAAAGTGGTACAGTGTAGAAGGCTGACAGGAAAAGAATCAACTCAATAGAAATGTGGGGCTGCAGAAGAATTCTACGTATAGCACGGACAGCTGAAAAGACATAAGTTATAGACCAAAGCCACTAGAAAGAAACAAACAAACCTAACTGATGCTGTCATTATTTGGACATGTCATGTAGTAATGCCACTCACTAGGAAAAGAGCAATGGCTGGTAAAGTTGAAGGCAGTAGAAAAAGAGACACTTCACTACACAATGGGAGTTTCCTCCCATTGGTTCTCATCTTACTGTCCAGTGCAGTACAGAACAGGTATGTTTCATCCTCTCCATTACAGGCCTTCAGATAGCTGAAAATTACTGTCATGTGTCCCCTCCATCCTTCTCTGCTCCAAGATAACATGGGCCCTTCAATCATTCCTCATAGGACATCATTTCCAGACTTTTTATTGTCATGTTCACAGTCCTGTGGATACACTCCAATTTTTCAATTCCCTTCTAAAAATCTGTTGCTCAGAAATGGACACAGTACTCTAGTTATGGCTTCATCAATTCCCAATAGTTATTATGTTTCATGATTTCAGGATGTCTGCAATGTTTATTCAGCCAAATATTGCATTAGATTTTACTAACTACACTGGTAAATGGGTTATGTTCATTTTATTGCAGCGGGCTCTTGATATTTGTTGGAGTTTGGTTCCAGGACCTCCATGGATACCAAAATGTGTGGATGCTCAGGTCCCATTAAATATAATTACATAGTAAAATGGTGTCCTTTATATGAAATGGCAAAAACAACCATTTAATCAATCAATGAAAAAGATGTAGGGGTTTTAGTAGACTACAGTCTGAACAAGAATTAACAATGCAGTGCAGCCGTAAAAAAGTCCAATGCAATTCTGGGCTGCATCAACAGGAGTATAGTGTCTGGATGAAGTGATATAATATTAACACTCTACTCAGCTTTGGTAGTAATCATGCTCTGGGCACCACAATTCAAAAATGATATTAACAAGCTGAAACAGGTGAAGAGGCTGGCAATTAAGTTAGTAAGGGGTCTGGAAACCAGGTCCTATACAGAATGGGAATGTTTAGCAAGAAGAAGAGAAGACTGAGAGGTGATATAATAGCCATTTTAAAATATTTGATGGAATGCCATGTTGAAGATGGAGCAAGCTTATTTTTAGCTGTCCTGCAGACTAGAACATGATCCAATGGTTTCAGATTTCAAGAAGAGATATGCCACCTAAACATTAGGAACAACTTACTGACAGTATGAGATGTCCACAGTTCCACAGTGGAATAGAATTGACTTGAAGGATGGTAGGTTATCTTTCTTTGGAGGTCATTATGCAGAGGTTGGATGACTATCTCTCGAGAGTACTTTGATGTCATTTCCTGAATGGCAGGGTTTAGACTATATACCCCTTGTGGTACTTCCAACCCATGATTCTGTTATTACATCATGATAGTAATTTAATGGTGTATATCTTCACTCATCCTTTTGTTCTGTAACTTTTATACTTAAAAGGCTTAGGACTCATTAAATAAGTATCCAAAGGTTGAAGTGACTTTTCTTCCTGCCTCAAGCTCTGTTGAAGTGACCTTGAAGTGCGTGGGAGCAGAGCATATTTTGTACCATAGAGTGGCAATGTGTAGTATTCATTAAAAAAAAAAGAAACTATATGGTAAGTTAGTTTGTGCTTGTTGTGTGTCTTCAAGCCTTTTCTGACTTATGGCGACCCCAAGGAGAACCTATCCTGGGGTGGGCTGGGGCTGAGAAAGTATGACTCTCCCAAGATCACCACATGGATTTCCATGGCCAAGCGGAGAACTGAAACCAGATTTCCAAAAATGTAGACCTATGCTCAAGCCACTACACCACCCTGTCTCTCTAATAAGTTAGTTAGTTAATAATATCAATTACTTTTTTTATCCTGCCTTCCTCCCAGACTGGCTCAGAAAAGAGAGAAAATGACAATAAAACACCATATAGTTAAAAACATACAAAATGGAGATTAAAACCATATTAAACAATAAAATGGCAGTGTTCTGGTACTTACACATTCTTTGTCACACACACATGCCATCTTTGAAGTAGATAACTGCATATTGGCTGGTGAACATATAAGTAGGTGCCCTAGAAAAACAGCTATTAGCCATATTTCAGCTCTGATGCTGTTCTTCATTCAGCCCTCTCCTAATTAACCTGACACCTTAACAAAATTAAGTTTGTGTGTATATTATCACGCATGCACACCAAATTTAGCTGCAGCCAAAATTGCTCAACATAAAATTTAAGCAATGCTCTCTTTATAGTAGCATTAAAATGGATTAACTTGTCATTGAACATAGTTTTAAAATGCATCAGAATGTTTAAAAATAAAATATACAGCCGGACATTCCCATTTGCTAAGCAGGGAGTTAAAGCTGCGAGCTATTTGTGACATTTAACAGTTACATTAACATCCCTAATTGTAAATGACAGGGCAATTAAGCTTGAAAAATATCCCAACAAAGTGCCTTGAGCAATTACAATGCTTCCATCAACTCCAAAAGACCACTTTCCATTTAATATGGAGGCAGAGGGGATTGACTGTTGGTCTCCAAAGGCCTCCTGAATAGATCAGCAATTCACATTATCAGTTGTCTGTGTATCTGTATATATGGAATACTCTGTATTGGTATTTTACATGACTTTTTCAATATATAACACATATTGCACATGCATTTGCATTTGTTCAATTCTCTGTACTTCACTTTTGTATGCTTCAGTCCCACTGATGAAGGAAGATGTCCTAAAGAAAAGGTGGAGGCTTATGGGTACTACCTTAACCAGGAAATGGTTACTATTGGAGGGGGAGGCTTTGTGCGTTACAACAATGGTGTAGTTTTGATATGCAATAGAGAAAAGTGACTAAATAATATTTTCAGAGCTTCAAAATAATAATTCATATGTGGCTCTTTGCATAATCTGGAGCCTTCCCTGGTCCTCCCTTTCATATTCTTCTCAGCTTCATTTCACTTGCCATCCATTATATTGGAGCAGCCCTGCATTGGGGAAGAGAGGAGAGGAGGGAGCTGGCAAAGCATGTGAATATGTCAAAGGGCATTCTGTTGGCAGCATCAGTTACTGTATGTGACAACTGAGTCAGTGGAAATGACTTGTTTGCATATCCTCCCACCCTGAGGACTGCCATTAGAAACAGAACAATATTTTCACAAATTACCCCTTCCTTCCCAGGGTCACACTGGATACACACACACACACACACACACACAATCCTTTTCCAGGCTATCATTCTCTACCAGCCACAGATGCTGGTGAAATGTCAGAAAGGAACTCTTCTGGAACATGGCCACATAGCCCGAAAGCTCCACAAAAAAACTATGGATGACGGCCAAGAAAGCCTTCGACACCACTCAGTGGAAATAAATGGTGTTATTTCAATGAATTTTGTTCACTATAATGGTACATTCACCCAGCTGCCACCTTATCCCTCAGCAAACCATCCCTGGATATTGCCATGCAACTGTGAAACAATCCACTCCATGGGTTGTTATTATAAGTAGATCACACCTTATATAATTTGCTGAATTGCTTTGACTCAGTTGTGGAAAAGGGGGCAATCTGAAACAGCATAACAAAATGTAGATAAATGGTTAGAATGGCTTGCTCCTTGTTTCTTAATCAAATCTTCATTTGGTTTAAATCAATGAATGTCAAACTATCTGATTTTGGGGACTGGCAATTTTTCTCCCCAAATGACAGGGGAAAATGTGCCCACTGTATACAGTTGCTTCTTTTTCTTAAAAATTCACTAGAGCCTTGTTTTAAAAGACCAACTCTTTCAGAGTTAGCACTGGTCTTTAAACAATAGGGACACAACCAGATAAAGTAGACCTTTGGTATCAGCTGGGGTTACCAGGACACCCCATGGATACCAAAATCCATGGCTGCTCAAGTCCCATTAATTACAATAACATATTAAATGGTGACCCTTATATAAAATGACAAAATCAATGTTTGATCATTGGGATTTATATAATTTTTAATATTTCAAACTGTGGATGGTTGAATCTAAAGATAAAGAATCCGTGGATAGGAAGGGTTGACTGTACTGTTGTTAGCATCTGTGTAGGTCATCTCTCTCTCAAACAAAACAACAACAACAAGCAGACCTATGTCTAGCTCTGGATGTACCTGGTGCACTGTGCTTGGTAAATAAAGAACAAACAAGAACCACACAGGAAAAGGAATAATTGTGAATAAGGCAGGAGTGGACAAACCTCCAGGTTGTGGATGAGGGTTCAGTGAGGCCATGGGACTTCACAAGGCAACTCCTCCCCCATGCTCCCACCCCAATTTTGGTTACTTTTTTCAATTCTTTTAACTCAAGCTTTGACTCCCATACCATCTCTGGGGCATGGTCAGGCAATTTTGCCATGAACCTCAGATCCCTTTTAGGCACAGGAAAGGTCTTTATAAAACTAGGAAATAAACAGTAAGTCAGAAATTGATTAAGGGATGTAGAGGCATTTTTCATAAGATTAAATACATAACCACCGTTTATTCATAATAGGGGCATTTTGCGGTCCTTGAGTTGACTGCCATCTTGAAATATATTGATCCAATATGGTAAGAGAGATATAATTTTAACAAACTAGTGAGACTGAAGAGCAAGGGAACCATACCAGCATTCTATTTTTGGAAGAAATCTAAGATGACTTCTCTTCATAAGACTGAGAAAAAACTAAGACGAAGATGAAGAAAAGTTGATGGCTGGAATTCTATATCACCACTTACGTTACATACCTTTATACATACCTAGCTATGTAGCAGAGGGACTAAGAAACCCTATACTGAATTGAAAAGATGTGTAATGGGATATCAGCAAGAGTGTCCAATCTACACTGATGCCGAATGTGCATCAGGACTGATGTGATGCATATCAGCACCAACGCACATTGTGCATGGTTTCTGTTGTGCATCATGCACTAATGCACATTGGGGACTTTGCTGGATCTGCTACATCGCAGTCCTTTACTGGATATAGGCATTACAAAATTGCACAATTCTAATTCCCACATACAGTTTGATATATTTGTCATCTTGTAATTATACTGTTTATAGTACTTGTAGCCTCTTGCCTCATAGGAGTACACAATCCCAGCCTCATGGAAAGATAGTGCCAAGGTGAGAAATATCTTGAGAGCTGTACAGTTCCAACATCTGCTGTAGATTTATGGGTAGGGCAAGGGGATTAAAAACATTCACTCCTTTTTTGTTGTTGTTCTTGATGTTGTTTGACACATTATAGACAGCACAGTCAGCAAACACTGAGTCACCAGTCTGTATAGTTCCTTTATAATTGGGAATAAAACCAACACCATTGACACTGAAGCCATCAATCTGCTGTTTAGCAGGGAAGGGGGGTTAGGTAGGCCTAAATGAATATGAACTGTACTTCCCTTTCATATAGTTGTGTGATGGAAAGGACTGAAAAGGAAATTTCTGAAAGGATTTTATGTGTGTGTTAGTTAGTTAGTTAGTTATAAAGGAGGATGTACATTCCCCTTCCCACAATTCTCTCTATAGCACTGTGGAGCAAGGTATCTTTTGTGTGTTATTGTTTAAAGCCTTCCAGAAGGGCTTTAAAACAAGCATGTGGAACCCAGAGGAACGAGGCAGCCAATTTACAGATTGCTCAGAATGTTACATTTATCATGTTTCAAGGCGGGTGTTGTACCATCTAATTATCATGGGTGCATTCAGGTGAATGAAATGACATTTCCAATAGAAAATCATTTTAAAATGTTTACACCGTGAAATTACTAAAAAATCATGGAGTCCATAATATTTTTTAAAATCCTTCAATAATACAATTATGTACAGTGACTGATATCCAGTTGCTAGTTCCAACAAGGTTAGTCCTGCAGAATCAATAGGAACTTGGTAAACCAAACACTTATGTAAGTTATATTGATTCAATATGTCTATTCTGTTTATGCCTAACAATTGAATTTAGGCCAATGACTGTGAGAAATAGTTACAAAAAACCAAAAAACAAAACCCAGTGCCTTAGAAAGTATACTGTGTTCTTGGTATCTGCTGGTCCCCTGGTGGCTACCAAAATCCAAGGATGTTCAAGTCCATTAAATATAATGACATCATGAAATGGTACATCCACTCCTCCCATTCTTTCTTGAAGCTGTTTGTAGCCTATTCCAACTAGGGCTCTTCTAAGGTATTTTAAAACTTGGGCATAGTTTGTTGAGGTAGCCCTATGGTTACTCATTCACTTAGGTTTGAAAGGCATTTCCCCCTGTGTAATGTAAACAAAACAAAACAAAATCCTTGAAGTGTTTGACAGCTAAAGTGCCATTTCCCTGATGCAATTTGTTTCTTTGTTTTCCAACCTTTCTCCTGACAGGAAACCCAGGAAAGAAAGGAGAAGCAAGCTGTAGCTGGCATTCTGTATTGCAGCTATTGATTTGTAACCAATAGTTATGGTTTTGTGACTGCTCCATATTCATTAACACTGTGGAGTCACTAGCATGGCACTATTGCTATGATAGTAAATGTCTCCCAAATAGTACCAAGGCATGAACCACGCCAAGACATGGAGATCTGTTCAACAGGCAATTATAAGAGGATGGCATTTCCATCCTCTTCCCACTAGTGAGTGAAGATGTCAGAAACAGTGAGTGAAGTGAAGGCCAACAGAAACAGAAACCCTGTCATATTTTTGCAGCTTCACTCACTGTCAGGAGAGGAAGACATTGTCCTCCTGTACTCTGACCACTAGCTGAATATTAATAGCAATGTAGTAATAGCAAGTATATTTCTATACCGCTTATCAGTGCACTTAAGCACCCCCTAAGTGGTTTACAATGTATAAGCTAATTGTCCCCAACAAGCTGGGTGTACATTTTAGCAATCTTAGAAGGATGCCAATCTGAGTTGACCCTGAGCCCCTGGCTGATATTGAACTCACAAACTTGTGGTTTGTGAGTGAGTGGCTGCAGTACAGGCATTTAACCACTGTGCCACCAGGGTTCTTGAATGAATCTGCATTTCTCAATGCTGCCACTCCTGTTCCTGGCAAAATAATATTGGACTGGATTGGGCCAGGAGGTGTAGGTAACTATATGAATGAATAACTGTCCAGGAAAGCAGCCAAATGGCTCATAAGCCAGCCTAGTTCCCAACAAACAAACCCCCAAATAAGAGAGTTAGTGCAAGCAATAAAGTCTTGAAGACTAAAGGCAGTATCAGTAGAAGGATTACCAGAAGAGTTGTCAGACAGTATGAAATTCAAGGTATCAGATAGGCAGGTCAATCAGGCAGTCCAGAATCAGGAGTTCCAGATAATCAAGATAGTCAGCAGTCTAAGAAGCAAGGGTTTGGTCTAAGAAGCCACAGAAACTAGAGACAAAGCCTTTCCTCCAGGAAGGTCAGATAATCACTGGCAAGGAGACACACATGCTCTAGCTGGCTCTCTCTTTCACGCTCCTGGAAGGTAGGCACACTTCCCACATCCTCCTCTATGGCCACAGCCTCAGCTCTAGGCAAACATGGCTGCTGAACCCCTGGAGAGGCCACAGACTCTGCTACAGCAGAGCTAGGGCCAGCCTAGCTTGTGAGATATTTAGCCTTTCTCTGTCAGAGTGCTCTGGTGCCATAACAAACTACAAATCCCAGGATTCAATAGCATTGACCCATGGCAGTTAAAGCGATCTCAGAATGCATTATTTCTGTGGTGCAGATTAGACCCAGGGTACTTTAAAACACACACACACACACACACACACCACAGCAAAACCAAGTTGTGAGGACTAGAGCTGCAAATCCCATAACTAATAATAATAATAATATTTATTTCTTACCCGCCCCTCTGTAAAACAATCGAGGCGGGGTACAACAAGGTTAAAAACAGATTACAGATTAAAATAATTCAAGAATTCCATCCCAACCTCCCCCCCTTAAAATAGGATTAAATTAGTTAAGTTTAAAATTAAATTACTAACAATAAAAGTACCATACAACATAGTACACAAAACCGCAATGCTGGCCACAGCATGGGTAGCAATAAAATACAGAGGGGGGGGGGGGGATAAGGAGTTGGGAATTGGCTGAAAGATTTTAGGAGCCAGGTAGATTATACAGTTTCAGGGAAGGCCTGCCGGAAGAGATGCGTCTTTAAGGCTGTTTTAAAACAGTCTAGTGATGTGATGAGACGCATCTCATCCGGCAGGCCATTCCATAGCCTGGGAGCAGAAGCAGAAAAGGCCCTCTGGGAGGTCTGCGCTAACCTAGTCTTCATGGGCTGCAACAGATTTCTCCCAGAGGACCGAAGCGTGCGGGGGGGTTCATATGGGGAGAGGCGGTCCCTGAGATAAGATGGACCCAAGCCATGTAGGGCTTTAAAGGTTAAAACCAACACCTTGTACTGCGCCCGGAAACTAATCGGCAGCCAGTGGAGAGCTTTAAGCACAGGTGTAATGTGCTGTCTCCTAGGTGTACCGCTAACAAGCCTGGCTGCCATATTTTGAACTAGTTGGAGTTTCCGGGTTAGGCACAAGGGTAGCCCCATGTAGAGCGCGTTACAGAAATCCAAGCGTGAGGTTACCAAAGCGTGCACCACTGTTTCCAGGTCCCTCTGATCCAACTACCTCTCCACCTGTTTGCCTTGTGAAAAGGAGCTGTGTCTCAACAGATATGAATAGCTACTCAAAATAGTGTGTATGTGAAGACATTTATTTCTCTAGCTCAAGTACTATTGTTCTCTTCTTTCATTTCCCTTTTCCTCAACTTGATATGTTCAGTAAATTCATACCACAAAATCAATCTGTTTTTATTTGTTCCTTTTAATGTGCCATTGTGCAAACTACAATATGGAAACTGTTCTTTGTTAGTGCACTTTTAAAAGTTTTTATTTCTCCCAACATTTGATTCCTCTCACTGTGTTATCAGTCCCCTGAATCCCACATTTGTGCTGGTTTAAGATGAACTTGAACAAAATAAAGATGAATTTGAATCCCACATTCTCACCTAAGAAACACCACTTAAATAAATTTGAAACCTTTATTCCCATTACAAGTATCTAGTAAAGAAAACTGCAGCTATGTAACAGCCAGATTCTAAACTGAAGCATAAATATTTTATATAGCTGTACTTTTATATTATATGTTATATTTATACACAGACACACATTCTTTTGATCAAATACATCTTGGCTTTCTTAGAAACCTCTAAATCTTTCCCCCAAGGTGTCTAAGAAGCAATTAGTTCCTTTCTGAATATTAGCAAGTAATTCTCCCATGAAATTCAGAACAATTCTTTATCTAATCTGTCCCAATAGAATACAAGAGGAACACTGATTAAAGACATGCATGTGGTGTGTCAGTTTTTTTTCTTTTTCTTTTAAATTGCTCTACATCATGTTGTCACCCAAAGAAAGGAAACAGTCCCTTTGGAAGAAAAAATTATTAGATTTAATGGGAGGGGAGGGAGAATGTGAAGAAAATCTTTAGCTGTTCAATTTTATAACTAGCCATATATCATAAAATTCACCTAACTGCTGTCTGCTTATTGCTGGCACACTGAAGTGGACAGAAAATCATGCTCCTCTAACATTCACATAGAGATGGGGGGAGCTATTTATGAAGGTGTAGGTTATACTACTGTGGGCTAATGGGATGGATTGTATCTTTCAGGAATAGCTTTCTCCTGAAATTGTGTTTGTTACTATAAATTCTCAAGTAGGTTAGGAGCTAGTGTGATATAGTGGCTTGAGCATAGGACTAGGACCTCAAAAATCCTACTGAGCCATAAAACCTGCTGGGTGACTTTGGATGAATCAGACACTCTCAGGCTGAGAATAATAATAATAAATATTTATTTATAACCCGCCTCTCTGAGTGAGCAATCAGGGCAGGGTACAACATTTAAAAACAAGTACAATTAAAATGTTACATCCCAATCCCTCCTCCCACCCCTTAAAATAAGATTAAACTAGTGCAAGGTTAAAACAACAACAACAATAATAAAAAACAATACAATATATCCCATGATGGTTTACCTTAAGGTTGCCGTAAATCCAAAACGACTTGAAGGCACACAACAACAACAAATAGAAGGTTCCCTACTGATTTCTTTCTATACAGGTCCTTCATCTCCATCTTTTGTATTCAAATGCTGTGGTTGAAAACACTGCACCCTGTACTGTAATGTTATTTTGATTCCTTCTAGAGCAGTATGCTTTGATTTCCTCAAATGTTAACTTCCTTTTGTAGTAAAAGTGCAGTTTCATTTGGGAGATTTATTCCACCCAATTGCTGGTAATGAACAAAAGACCACATGTTTATACAGAACATGTGAGGGTATGCTACCATTAATTACTGCTGTAATGTTAATAGTGGTACAGGTACTACTGACAGGAAACATATATTACAACACAGGTTTAATAAAGAAAAAAAAATGCAATTCTGTAGGGGTGAAAGAACATATGTGTTTCACTTCCACACTGAAGAATAACATTCATAAAGAATAAATGCAGATGACCATTTAAAACTTTGATATTACGTGCATGTAATCACTTGGTGATCAGAAGAAGAACATAATACATGACTAAGATGAAATAAAGACATGATGGTAACAATACACGTAAGAACTATATAAAAGACATGAGAGGATGAACGGCACATGGAAAGAAGAATCATACAAAACTGAACACCAACTTTTGGAAAGTGTAATGAAAGCTGCACTCAAAAGCAATCGCAAAGACTAAGGAGATTATCCCACTTGACTTATCCCATCTTATCCCCAACAGGATAGATACATGTATATTTGTTCAAATTATATGGAGAAAATATCATAGAAAGAGCAGATTTAGACTCAGAGCAAGGAAGAGTGAAGATCACTCTGTCAGTGATGGATCTTACTGCATTCTCTCGTGGCTGGACGTGTGCAGCCTGTATGCAGCCCTTATGCAACCTGGGCTTATTCCATGGCTTTTCAAGGATGGGAAAATTCCGTTCTTGAAAAGCCACAGGAGAAGCATGGGTTGTATACGGGCTGCATACAGGCTGCATACATCCAGCCATGGAAGAATGCAGTAAGATCTATCACTGACAGTTAAACATGCATCTATTCTACCAAAGACAAGATGGGATAAACTGTGCGCAATAATCTCCATAATCAGCAGGAACAGATGACATACCAATAGAACTGATCCACAGGGGAGGAATCAACTTTAGTTCTGACTAAAATTTGCCAACAAAATATGGAAAACAAAACAATGGCCTAAGAAATGGAAATTATCAATATACATCCCCATCCTCATATAAGGAGACACAAAAGACAGCTATAACTACATTTATTTCTCATGTTACCAAAGTCATGCTCAAAATTCTGCAGCAAAGATTCTTACCATATATGGAGTGAGGTATTCCAGAGTGCAAGCTAGGTTCAGGAAAGGAAAAGGCACTAGGATCACATTGCAAGTACAAGATGGATAATGGAGTGCACCAGGAAATTCCAGAAGAATGTGCTTTATAGACTATAGCAAAGGTGTTGATTTCATAAATCACATAAAATTATGTATTTATCTTAAAGAAATGGGTGTGCCACTACATTTGATTGTCTTGAAGTAGCCTGTACTCAGGACAGGAGGCTACTATTAGAACAGACTACAGAGAAGCAGAATGGTTCCCAATTGGAATTGGAGTCAGACAAGGCTACATTTTATTATGCTATTTGTTCAAATTATATGGAGAAAATATCATAGAAAGAGCAGATTTAGACTCAGAGCAAGGAAGAGTGAAGATCAGTGGAAGGAACAGCAACAATCGAAGATATGCAGATGACACCATAATACTAGCAGAAAACAACAAAGACTTGGAATATTACTAAAGAAAGTCAAAGAGGAAAGTTTAAAGGAAAGGTTAATGCTGAACATTAAGAAAACAAAAATAGTGACCATAAAAAACTTAAATAAATTAAATATAGATGATGATGAAATTAAAATAAAGATTTCTTATACTTTGGTTCAATCATTGATCACCATGGAAATTGCAGTCAAGAAATCAGAAAAAGACTAGGATTGGGAAGAGAATCTATAAAAGAACTAGATAAAATCCTAAAGTGAAAGATATAAAACTGAACAATATGTTAGGATTGTTCAGGCCATTGTATTTCCCAATCCCATGTACAGATTTGAGAGCTGGAAGGTGAAGAAAGCTGATAGAACAACGACGACGACGACAATGATGATGATATATTTATAGCCTGCTCTTCAGCGAAAAGGCTATCAGAGAGGTTTACAAATTGTTAATTAGACATTTCCCTGCCCTCAGGCTTAAAATCTAAAAAGACAAGACACAAAAGAAGAAGGAATGGGAGTGGGGAAGGGGAAAAGTCCAGCAGATCTTCTTTCCCTCTGAGGTCTGGACTATGGCAGATGGACTGGAGAAAGGGCCCTTCTTATTGTGGCTAAAACCAATGGCTTTCCCTTCTTTCCCTCTGGATGATGGTGGACGGAGGGAGGGAGGGCTCCTCTCCTTTTCAGGCAAAACCTGATGGTGTTGGCCTGCCCTTCTTTCCCTCTGGATGATGGTGGAAGGAGGGAGGGAGGGCTTCTCTTCTTTTCAGGCAAGACCTCATGGTGTTGGTCGGCCCTTTTCTCCCTCTGGAGGGTCGTGGATGGAGGGAGGGCTCTTCTTCTTTTCAGGCAAAACCTGATGGTGTTGGCCTGCCCTTCTTTCCCTATGGATGGTGGTGGATGGAGGGAGGGCCTTCTTTTCAGTCAAGGCATGATGGTGTTGGCCTGCCCTTCTCTCCCTCTGGATGATGGTGGATGGATGGAGGGCTCTTCTTCTTTTCAGGCAAGGCCTGATGGAGCTGGCCTTGAACAGCTTCTATACCCGAAGCTTCAATCGTTTAAAGACTCCTTTCATTGGGCCACAAAATACTTTGGATGGAGAGAGAGGTGAATGCCTCATAATTCCTTAGGCTCCATTCTGGCCTCTTCAAAATCAGAATCAACTCATTTGGCATATGATGCTGAAGAAGAGTGTTGAGGATATCATAGATAGTCAAAGCCAAATAAATGGGTCCTAGAACAGATCAATTCTGAACTCATGCTGAAAGCCAAGATGATTAAATTGAGCCTGTGGCTGTCATATTTTGGCCATGTCATAAGAAAGCATGACTAACTTGAAAAGACAATAATGCTAGGACAGGTAGAGGGAAGTAAAAAGAGAGGAAGAGTGTCTGCCAGATTGATAGACTCAATCAAGGAGGCCACAACCCTGAACCTGCACAACCTGAGCAGAGCAGATAGGGTGCATGGAAGTGTCTCATTCATGGGGTCACCATGAGTTGAGGTCAACTTGAAGGCAGTTAACAGCCTAAGGTGTTGTATGTATTACTCTGCCAGATGATAAAGAGAATATGTAACATCAGCACCTTAACTCATCAAAATTGTTGACCAATCATAGGAGTTGTAAAGATTTCCACCACTGTTTGTATTAATTGTACATATGATCTAAAAATAAATATCATCCACATGGACTGATGTCTCCTAATATATACCAAGTAAATTGATTGTGGTTCTCAAGATGTTTTGGACTTCTCCTTCCACCATTATCTCTCACCATTATCATCCCAATTACCTTTCATCATTGACATGTTGGCTAGGACTGATGAGAGTTGAAGCTCAATCACATGTGAACAGCCACACATTCCCCACCCTGTAATAAAACAGTAACACTAGTAAATGTTTGCTACAAATGAGATCCATATGCCATTGGTATGTGAGAATGTCAATTCAAATTCGAAATCCTTTGTGTATGGAAATGAAGTAGGAAGTCCAGTTTTAACAATGGCCATTAATTAACAAAAAATTGTGAACTGGCTAATACGTATAGAAATGAAGAGGCAAAACCAGTTTGGCTTTGGAAACTAGCCTGTAGGTGAAGAGAACAGGTAAGTGTAGGGCACCCTCCTGAGGATGGGATCAAATAGTGTTGAAATGTGTGTAGTGAGTCAAAAAGCCATTATTCCTCTTCAACCCATTGCTGAGGAACTGTAGTTTATGGATTAATTTCAATTCTGCTGTTTCTCTTTCTAATCTCCCTTTGTAGTTCTTTTGTTCAAGGGCTGCTGTGATGGAATGTCTAGGGAGATTGAAATGTTCTGCCACGGTTTTTGTGTATTTCCATTCCTAATGTCTGATTTATGTTAATTTACCCTCTGGCATAGGGACTGGCCTATGTGCTCTTTGTAGAGTGTTAAAGGGCATTAATAACATACTATGACATAAATCACATTGGAGAAGGAGCATGTGAAGATCCTGCTAATATTGTGGGTGATGCTATTAGGTCTTGTGATGACAATTCCGGGATAAATTTGCAGGCAGAGTTGCCATCTTAGTTTGTGGCAATGCTTAGTACCTGTGTTCCCATATGTGCCATGTGTCTTCCTGTGGGTCAGTACCTGCTTGAGGTTTGGAGGCTGTCTGTAGGTGAGTAAAGGTCTGCCACCAAGAGCCCTTGAAAGAGTGGCATTATTGTCAAGAATGGATTGTAGTTCATTGATGATGCACCTGAGAGATTCCAGTAGGAAAGCTGGATGTCAACAATAGTGGGATTCTGTCATTTTCTCTCTTCAATCTGTTCTGTAATATATCGGCCCTGTTTCTTTGGTGTTGTTTTTACTTCATGTGGTGGGTACTGTAGTTTGAGGAGTGCTTGCTGTCATTCATTGAGTTTCCTGCCTTGTGGGTCTGAGCAGTTGCGATTGTATCAGAGGGCTTGGCTATAGATTATGGATTTGGTGGTATGTTCAGGATGGAAACTGGAGGCAGGAAAGTACATGTAGTTATTGTGATAAACCAGTTTTTTTCTTCTCTTCCATTGAGAACTAGATGCATTTTTTAAAATGTATTCTTTTCAAAAGTTCCACTTTCAAAAGTTTATTTTTTCTCTCTCCTTGTCGAAGTATTTTTTTTTTACAAATTTCTCGAATAAAAATAAAAGACAAGGAAGGCAAACATTTACACTAATTACCTGGCATTTCAAACTCAATTAGCATGTTAAGAGGAAGTTTGGCAGAGGTTTACAGAACATTCCCCTGCTGGAAAAACCCTGTGGGAATGGTAGCTTTGCTTATGCAAAATACTCAAATCCTGGCTATCAAATTAAAAACCAAAATTCTTACTCGGTTTTTTTCTTTAAAATGTTTTCCAAATCTTCGAATAACAGAAATTTCTTCTGTTTATCGAATTTTGACAAATATTCTTTACATCACTAAGTACATGTAGCAGTTTGTGGGTTTGCAATATAGTGTTGTGCTTAGATGTTGTTTTTGTAGATGTACTGTGGTGTCTAGAAAGTGAGCTTGTTCTGTAGATAGTTCCAGGCTGAGGGTGATGGTGGAATGGAAGTTTCTGAAACTCTGGTAAAATGTCTTGAGTGAGTCTTGTCCATGAGTACAAATTATGAAGATATCATCAATGTACCTCAGGTAGCAGAGCAGTTTCTGGGTGCAAGAGTTAAGGAAGTGTTCTAGGTCAGCCATGAAGATATTGGCATATTGTAGTATTATGCATGTGTCCATGGAAGTGCCATTAACTTGAAGGTATATGTTCTTCCCAAGGGTGAAGTAATTGTGTGTGAAAACAAACTGGCAGACCTTGGTGGTTAGATCTGATAAGTTCCCATTTGGAATGATGTTCTTGATAGCTTGTATTCCAGCTTTGTGGGGAATGTTGGTGTACAGGGATCCCACATCCATAGTGGCGAATGGTGTTTCCTGGAAGGTTGTGGATGCATTGCATTGCTTTCTGGGAAAATATAAATCAGTGCTCATTTTTTTATATTGTATGCAACCATAAGTGTTTCTGATTCTGTTTGGTCTCTTACCTTCTATGTTAATTTACGGCTGGTGTGGTGGAGAATCTAAAACAGCATAAGGTTTTCTTATTTTATTTTATTTTATTTTATTTTATTTTATTGAAGCAAGTAAGTGTTCTAACACTCCAGTCTCTTTAATCCATCTTCAACAGGATCTGATGTTACTTGCTTCACAATCTGAATCATTGTTAGGTTTTGTGGTTGACAAAGTATCAAGTGTCCCACAGGTTGACATATCCTATTCCTGACATGTGGGTGTGATTTATAAATACAGTTTAGGTGAGATAAATCAAGATACTGGAATAAGACCTGTTGCTGAATTCTGCTTTTATCATTATTCAAAGAAAATCCAACCAAAAAAATTGTGAGGGAATAAAAATGCCTCTGGCAAAAGTCTCTACCAACTGTAGCAGAAATAATGTAATTGAGAATTCAGGCTCATGTTGTCAGGAGCTCTTTGAAATGCTACCATCACAGTGGAGCTCTTAACTCTACGGTGCACTTATTTGAAAACCACAGTTGTGTAAACCAGAAAACAAATTTCAGGCTTCGAGATTTCAATACACACACACACCTTTATTTTTCCTTTTGATATAAAGTGTTCTCTTAATGGATGTATAGAGAATTCCAAAGACAGCAGCAAAGTTTAACATTTGATTTTAAACTAGTACTAATGTTATGAGATAACATAGAGATGAAATACATGTAGAACTACAGAGAGACTATAGAGTGCCTCAGTCAGTATCTCTGAACAGACAAAACACAGAGAAATGAACATAACAGTTTTGATTGGAGGTTATTGTTTCAATTGCTTTCAACAAATCCTCAATTTGGCTTAGATGTCTGTAATAGGCCCCTACTTTGACATCACTGTCATTTCTCTCTTCCTTATTTTTACCCAAATATTCTCAACCTGACTTCCAGGCTCATTTTATTGTCTTCTCTAGATGTCACCACATGCAGTTTTTAATCTTTCAAGCTTTTCTACATCAGACTCCCAGACTGTACTGCCATTACAATACTGGGTAGAAAATCACCACAGAGCCATGGGTTCTCACCATTATTTGTCTAGGTTATAGCATAGAGTTTTCAAGTATTCCACCCATTGTCTTAATAGATGATATTGCTACTATACTACAAAAAGATGCTGTAGAAAAGATTCCAGGCTGATGCAGAACAGATACTTTTCCAGGTATTTTACAGTTCCAAAGAAGGATGGAGAACTTCATCCCATTTTAGATCTTCATGTATCAGCCAGTACATACAATGGAAATTCAAGGTGGTGACACTACAATCCAGTCTACTGTTCCTTCACAGGGGAGACTGGTTTGCATTGATAGATCTTTGGGATGCTTACATTTACAATAGCATAAGGCCAGAACATTTCAATTTCATGGGATTGCTATTGGCAAGGACACCTGTGAATATAAAGTTCTCCCCTTTGGTCTTTCCATGGACCCAAGAGTTTTCACCAAATGTATGGCAGTAGTAATTTTATTTCTCAAGACTCAAGGAGTGCAGATGTACCATATTTAGATGATGGGTTACTGGTGATTACTGTTGCTTTCCAAAAGCAAGCTCTACCGAGACATTAATCTAATCCTGTTACTGCACTAGGAGTTGGGTCTCAATGTCAACCCCAAAATTTCTATCTTGGGGGCGATACAGACAGCCTAAAAGGGGAGGTCTGTAGCCGCCCCAAGAAGTGGCAAGATGGGGCCAAGGCAGACCTCATAGAAGTAAGAGAACTTATCTCCCTTTCAGCAGAGCAGAGGCACTCAGAGACAAGGAACAAGTACTATTGTCCCATCCTCAACATTATGTTCTTGCAATAAGGAGACTTCTAGGCGTCATGGCTGCCACTCAGATTCTGACTTCTCCAACAATGGTTTCTCAAAACTGCAAATCTGTTCAAGATCACCAAAAAGAGGTTGATTATACCTCCACAAGTGCTTGGATTTCTCCTTTTGTAGACAGCACTTTCAAAATTCCTTTCAGGTATCTCATTCCGGTTATCAAACCAGTCCTGTGAGATCACTAAAGACACCTCCCTAATAGGAAAGGGAGTATGCTGTGGAAATATGACTGTTCAAATTGAGAGTCTCAGGCCCCATTCCCACTACATTTTGATTCGAAGTGTGACGCAGGCTATATGACCCTCGTTCACACTCGAATCGACTTCCAATCCTCATCGGATCGATTAGTGAAGGAAAGGACCGGGTTAAAAGCAAATAGCCCAGGCTTTCCTGACACTAGTTTTAAAGTGGTCTTTTTCGGAAAACACAATTCTGAAGCGTTTCCGGTAAGCTGGTCAGAATCGTGTTTGTTTTTTGGGTTTTTTTTGGAGGGGGTTATTGATCACAAAATCAATCTTGTACATTTGTGATCTTGTGCATTTGTGATTTTGTGCATTTGCGATCTTGTGCATTTGCGATCAGTATAATGAAGAAAAACAAAACAAAAAACAAATACACTTGCTCCTGGGGAGTCCTTCCTTTCTTCCTTCCCCCCTTCCTTCCTTTTTCCCTCTTTTTCTTCATTATACTGATCACAAATGCACAAGATCACAAATGCACAAGATCGCAAATGCACAAGATCGCAAATGCACAAGATTGATTTTGCGATCAATACCCTCCCCAATTAAAAAAAAAAATTCCTACGGGAAGGGGATGGGGCATTAAGGGCTGTCACCTTACATGTGTTCCAGACAAGTGTTCCCAGCTAAGAAAGTGGTTCCAAACAAGGCTCCTTTTCATAGTGTGAACGAGGGGCCTTTTGGAATTGCTTTCATAAGCAGAGCACAGTCCGGTTCCAATGCAGGTTTTTCCACAAGTGGGAATGGGCCCCCAGTTTTATGTCAGTACACTGCAACTTCTTTCTGTAATCAAATCTTTCATGGATTTGACAGGGAGCTACTGGGATACATTGTTCAGGCTGTTTGTTACATCAACAAACAAGGGGACACACATTTGGAAGTGTTGCTTAATCTGACCACGGTATTTTGAAGTTGGTGTGCTAGAAGGTGCATTCATCTTGTAGCTATTCCTCTTGCAGGTACAGAAAATATATTGGTGGATTCAGTTACTTGTGGTCTCATTCTTCAACACGAGTGGTCTCTATCTCATCAAACTTTCACCTGATCATTTTTTCTTTAGACAGATCTCACATAGATTTTTTATTTTTTATTTTTTTTGCAGCTTCTGTCAACAAGAAATGTTCCCACTTTTACTGCTGAGTAGAAAAAGAGATTATTTTCCTCCACAAATGATCACTTTGCCTTGTGTGTCAATTTCCTCCCTTTTCATGAAATTGCCTGCAAAGGTGATAGTGAAACTCAGCCAAGGCAAGTTAGATGCAATTCTGGTTGCACCGTACTGGCCCCAACAGTGCTGGCTTCCCCCACTTCTCCATTTGTCCAAAGGTTACTAAATCACAGACTCTCCTTGTTGGATCTACTCACACTCCCATGGATAAGTGCTTCACCCCATGTCAAAGTGCTATGATTAACACCTTGGATGATAACTCCATAATCTCTCCTTGATTGACAACAGTTTTGTTGGCATCCAGGAAAGAATCTGCTAAGTGATCTCATGATTAAAAGTGGAAATACTTTTGCTCATTCATATCCTCTGAAGCATGCATGCCAGCAAACATATCCAGAGTCCTAAACTTCGTACAGCACCTTCAAGAATGGTGCCTTGAATTTTCTTCATTGAAGGTACATTTAGCTGCAGTTGCATCAACCAATGTTTTCATCTGCTATATCTTCTAATGTCTCCAAAGTGAAGTAAAGCATATCTTATTCTTCTCTCTTTCTTACTGATTTTTTTTTAAAAAAAAATAAAATGGACATTGTGCTGCTGGACAATATTCAGAATCTCTGCTTTCTGAGATGTAAATACCATTTAGTCAAGAAAGTTTTGCTTTCAAATAAATTTGATAAAGAGCTGCTTAGTTCCGAAAGACTAACAAGTTTGTTATTTTGACCTGGTAAGCACATGGGCTTGCATGTACGCACACATGCATGCACACAGGCATAATTTATGCAATACGAACAGAGAAATCAGCTGGCAGTGTCCAACCCCAGCAAAGTCTATGGAGAGAAAGTAAAATTTGTCACTGGATTATTGTCTGACTACATTATTTAATCGAAATCTGTACAATTTTTTTTACATCAAAAGAAGCATGGACTGTTCATCAAGGAGACATAATGGCCCTTCCCACATAATGGCCCATGTAAAAGCCACGCCAACGATGCATGAGAGAGAAAAGAGCTCCGTTTTGGAGCTCTTTTCCATGAAAGCGTGCCCCAAGTTCCCTGCAGCACCATGGGGACATCAGATGCACACATTGGTCTGTGTGGATATGGGGCGCACGTGACAGCATTGCTGCACGCACCATATCTACAGTGCTGCGCAGCAATGATGCCCTGGCGGTGTGCTAGTGTTGTGGGCTGTGTGGTCATTCCACCCCTGGGCAACCCTAGCATGCCACTAGCACACCCCTTAGTGCCCGTCTGTATCGGGCCATAGTAATTAAATGAAAGAAATGAATCTGTGGTTCTAAATGCCAATACTTATTGTTGTTAGCTGCGCTTGAGTCAACCTCAAGTCATGGTGAACCTGTAGATGAAACTTCTGCAAGACCCCCTGCCCCATCTTCCACTACTTTGCTTGGGCCCTGCAGATTCAGCCTGTGGCCTCTCTGATTAAGTCTATCCATCCAGCATACAGTCTTCTTCTCTTTCTCCTACTTTCTACCTTTCCTAGTATTATTGTCTTTTTCTAGTGAGTCATTCCTTCTCAAGATTTAGCCAAAGTGCAATAACCTTAGTTTAATAATCTTGGCTTCCAGGGAAAGTTCAGGCCTTATCTGTTCTAGGACCCATTTATTTATCTTCTTGGTTATCCATAGTATCCTCAGTTCTGTCCTCCAGCACCACATCTCAAATGAGTTGATTTTCTTCTTGTTGGCCTAAACCTGCTTTTCGTGTGATGTTTTCTTTATACAAATTGAACAATACTTATGCCACCAATGTTTTCCTTAGATTTCAGTAATTCTTTGCTAAAGGAAATATTGAAATATGACATCTTTGTCAGCTCTAATAGCCTCCTTTACTATTCCATCCTTGCCTGCTACTCCTAAAAGTAAATAATAATAATTAAAGAAAAATAGACTTATCTCTGTGTGTTTTGTGCAAGATCTCACTTGCTTAGGGGATTAGAATGACACTGAAGGACTTTCCTTCACACACAGGGATCATAGAAAGATGAAACAGCTACACCTTTAAAAGAGGTGCTCATTCTTTAGCTTCTCTCAGTTTCACCCACATTATCTCTTTGGTAAACATTGCCTGCTGATGCCTTTTTCAGTGACAGCTCTGTTTACTCCTCTCTTGAACACGAAATATGACACTGACTCCATTGTACTTCAGGGCTCCCTCTCCTGGTGTTTTTGTTTGTGCACAAAGTACAGGTATGATCTAGTCTAATTTGAAGTTTTCTTTCCTTTCAATGGGAAATGTTGAAAGCAGGTGTTTAATTCCTAGTGGGCCCTATAACAGGTTGATGCAATACCATTCTCCTACAAATATAGTCTTATTACTGTGAACCAGCCAATCTGGTTGAAAATGAATTAATCTTTCAATAGCTTTAGGACTTTAAGTAGGGGTGGATAAATGTGTCTTTCCATTTTTTTTTTCTGCCTTCAACTCCCAGCAGCCCCAGCTGACACAGCCAATGATGAGGGAAAATGGAATTTGCAGTTCAGAAAGATCTTAGGACTACAGATATCTACCCTCGGTTTCAGTATCTTTCCCTTGTAAGTCTCAATACCAGAGTCATGGATTTCCTCTCACACCATGTTCTGAAAAGGGGCAAGCGAGATACAGGAAGGCATGATTTACCACAGTGAAGTTGTCTTTATTGTGGCAAGCATAGATGTAGTGAGAAAGGAAATTACAGTAATTACAATCACAATGTCAAAATTATATGCCGTATATATTCGACTATAAGTCAACCTCATGTATTAGTTGAGGATAGATTTTGGGGCCAGAATTATAGCTTTTGATATGACTCATGGATAAGTTGAGGGTAAAATGTAGGGGCCTGTGAAAAAACAGTGTGAAGAATGAAGCAAAGGGAAATGATGCCAAACAACTTACAAAATTCAAGCAGACTTCACTGTTTGTGCTCCCACTAAATGCTGGATGGATGAGAGAAGAGAGGGGAACCAGTGCTTCCAAGACAGATCAGAGGCTGGTTCCCCCCCCCCTTTTTTTTTTGGTAAGAGTTAGATTTTGGTACTTTCACTCACCCCTCCAGTTTGTTGGGGTTAGAGGCACAGGACCTCTGTGAATGTGGAAAAACTACAGATAACAAAAACACTGTTTTAACCTGAGAGAACACATCTCTAGGAATCTCTACGTCCTCCAGTGAACCTCTGTGGTCAACATCTGCCAGACATTGACAATAGAATTCTGCTGGAAGAGCTACAAATGCTAAGTGGAGTGTTCTCTTTGGGAATCTCTAGGTCCTTCAGTGTGACTTTTGGTTAAAGTTGACCATAGCGTTGCTCTGGAGGACCAAGATATTCCTAGAGAGAACATATTACAATCTGTGAATAATCAAATCCGCAAAAGTCAAAGTCGCAAATGTGAAGGGGCAAGTGTACATTGACCCATGAATGAGTCAACTTAGGTTTTTGGGGTCATTGTTTTGACTAACATTTCTAGACTTATACATTAGTATAGACAGCACATAGTGAAGATACATAAGTATAGCTATCATTAGGATATAGATATGGATGCACATATAGTACACAGTCAAATAGGTGGGTTTTTTTCCTCTTTTCTTTTCTTTTCTTTTCCTTTCTTTCTTTCTTTCTTTCTTTAGCATTTAAATTTTAAAAACCCTACTTTCTTCAATTTGGGGAGAAAATTTCAGTTCCTCAACAAGCCCCTAAGATCCCTGTTTTCATTTTCCCATTGATGGACAGTTCTTGTATTTGCTTCCTGAAGTCTGTATTTGCATGCACAGCTAGGGCAACTTCAAAGCTCAAAGAACTTCAGGGTAAAACAAATAGTGTTAAAGGAAGAAAATTGTTAGCAAATGGTGGTAGTATTTACACAGCTTTCTAGCATTTACAAAACCAAATTAAATCCACTAAACTAGCTAAGTACAGCAAATGTACTCTTCCTGGAAAAGTTTGAGAAAATCTGTCAACTTTTATATTGCATATTTCTTTTCCTCCTCTTTTTATTACTCCCCTTTCTCCTTTTCCTCCTTCTTTACAAAGAATTCCTCAGAAAACCTGTTAATGTTGAAAGGGTTTCAGCAGCAGAGGAATTGTATTTCTCTCTAGCTGCTTATTCGCAATACACAGATAATTTCACTATCATATAGAGCCATGCTCCTTAAGCTATGTGACTTGTGGAACCAGTGATTTCCAATGTATCAGTGACCATATTGTGCTTACCAACTTATTTTTCTTTCTTTCCTGGAAACTTTCCTGGGCCTGGTAGCCAATGACATTTGTCCATGGACTGCTACTTTGAGTTGCACTGACTTAAGTCCAAAACACACTGCAGAAACTATCCAGTTTGAGACTGCTTTAACTGCTCTAGCTCAGTGCTATGGGATTCTAGGAACTGTAGTCTTGTGAGACATTTAGGCTATTCTATCAGAGAACTCTGGTTCCACAAACAACTACAATTCCCAGAATTCTCTAGCACTGAGCCAGGGCAGTTAAAGTGATTTCAAACTGGGTTATTTCTGCAGTGTGTTTTGGAACTCAGACTTTCTAGCCTACCTGGTCGTTACCTTTTGGCCAACCTTAGCAAGAATTTATATTCTAAGACTCAGACAATTAGACAGGTCACCTAAACCATATTTACTTATCTCAGACTGCAAGCAAGGGTCCAGCATAAGTTTGAGTGATAAAAGAAAACAATTTCCAACTAACTCTAACAAACAAAAGCATTAAGTTGAAAAAGATATGGCAAAAGTCCTGAAATACACTTGTAAATGGCGAAATGGATCTGTAAAGTAGCTATCTTGAGTGTCACCCTTAGAGCAGCAGCAAGTATTCAAAAAGTAGCAGTCATGGATAATTTTTGCATGGATTTTTGACTGAGCACTCAGTTTAAGACTGAGAGGAAATAATCTGAAGCACTGTGTAATATATTTCTCGCTCTAAAGTGCCATTATAGTGCAAATGAGATAAAGAGGAAGACAATGGTGTTTAGATCAGCCACACTGAGTATCAGCTGGACCAAGAAATAGCACCAGTAAATATCCAAGAAACAAATCAAAGTGGAAACTACTCCCTCTCAGATACCTTTTCCCAGAAGACAACCAGTATTGACAATTGGCCCAGAGGGCTCTCTTGCATGTGAAATAACCTTGTGGGTTACTGGGTGGGCCTGCTATGGAAGAATCATGCCCCACGCTCCTTTTCTCTACATTCCACAAAAGGAATCCTCAATGAGTAAGAAACTAAATTTTTGATATTTCCAGAATTGCATAGGCTGCAGCCCTAAAGTGGAATCATGGTGCTATAATTGTGTAGGAGTTCATCACCATGGGGCCGGGGGGGGGGGGCGGAATCAATGAAAATAAAAATGTGCTCTCCACCAACAACTGAAATGCAAAGCAGCAATAGGAGAAACATGAATACACTATTATTGTACTGTAATTGTGCTTTACTAGTCTTGTGTGATAAACTCCATAGTATAAAAGGACCTTGAAATTGGGTCTGGAAAGGAAATGCACCAATGACACATGGTCCAATGTGCATTCTGTGAAAACTGATTTGGGGGGGGGGGCTATAAAAATTCCAAAGCAAGGGGATCTCCCTTTCTGAGCCCAAGATAGGACTGAACATATACTCCCGTGAACATAGCTAGGTTAATATGGGGCCTTTATACTGCTTGGCAAAGTTACAGTTTCACTACAAGCCCCAGTAGCCACTGCTGCCTGGGAACCTTGAAAGCTGTAGTAAGTAAGTAAGTAAGTAAGTAAGTAAGTAAGTAAATAAAGCAAGCTTCAAAACTCTAGGCCTGTGATTTGGATGATCTGTCTTGAAGATAAATATCTCATACATAGTTCTTCACTTTGTTACAGCAGAAAGCCTAAATCTTATTGTTCATCCTGGCTAGGATAAACCCATTGCATCAATTAAATATATCTATGTGTTGCTCAAACTTCTACAACAAAAACATTTGCCATGTATGGAGTGAGAAATGCCATCTGTCCAAGCTGAGTTCAGGAAAGGAAAAGGCGCAAGTTATCATATTGCAAACTTATTTTGGATAATGGAGTGCTCCAAAATTTTTACATATCAAACATAAAGCAGGATTAGACTTGGAGGAAGGAGATATGGAAATTAGAGGAAGGAATACCAACAATTTAAGATACCATACCATTAGTATAAAATAGCAAAAACTTGGAACAATCACTGATGAAAGCCAAGGAAGAAAGCACTAAGGTAGTTTTACAGTGAACAAGTAGGTGACAAAGACATTGAAATAGTTAAATACTGTCTGTACTTTGATTTTCTATACATTGGCTCAGTCATTAATGAGAATGGGGATTTCAGTCAGGACATCAGCAGACAAGGACTTGGAAGGGTAGCTATGAAGGAACTAGACAATATCCTGAAGTGTAAAGAATCACAGAATCATCGAATGATAGAGTTGGAAGAGACCACAAGGGCCATCCAGTCCAACCCCACCCCCCACCATCCAGGAACTCCAAATCAAAGCATCCCTGACGGATGGCCATCCAGCCTCTGCTTAAGGACCTCCAAGGAAGGAGACTCCACCACACTCCGAGGGAGTGTGTTCCACTGTCGAACAGCCCTTACTGTCAGGTTTGTAAGGTTATGAGCCAGGCCACAGTGGATATTGCCTTTATAAGTCCAAAGCAATTAAGAGATAATTTCTAGAATTCTTTTGCAGAATTGGCAGTACGTTATAATTTTTGTATGCATGCAATCCTGCAGAAGAAATGGAAGCGAAGTCATTTATATGCAGCAGTGCTGATGACAACTAAATTTAATTAATCTGAAACTTTAATTAAGTTTATATGAAACAGTAAAAATTGAGGTAATGAAATATTGTTTGGTCCCTTGATTTGTTTGATTTCATTTTATTGATTTGCATGCAATGATTTATAGGGAATCAGCAGTTCTGGCAAGAAGCTGTACAATAAATCAGAGCTGCATGAGGCAAACTGGAAGTTAATATAACATTAAATAATTGGAAATGTTTCTCATTCCATAAAAAATAGAGCACTAGAATGCTGAAGCATGTGACAAAGTGGGTCTTCCATCATGCTGCTACAGTGTATTACTACAATATCAGACCAAAAATGTTGATGTTTTCAACACATTACAGAGCAGTGCAAATGTGTTTTGGTGTGATATGTAGCAAGAGGAAAGCACCTGCAGTTTGAACTACTAAAAGATTCTTCTTCTTAATAATCCCTCTATTTAGCACAAAAAACGTAAAGAGGAAATTATTTAAAATGAATACCCACATTTCTAGCACCCTTCGACTGGCATTCTGTCAGTGGCTCACACATTTAAGTTTCCCTTACACATTCAGATCTCCTTTTGGAGACACTGTGGCAGTTAATATTCCTTTCCTTCCCCTGCAGCAGCCAGATCTGACCCTAAACTTACTATACTACCCCCACATGGCCATTTCATGCATCATGGGGAACAGGCAGGACCCGAGAAGCATCTGGCTACGGTCCCTTTAGCCAGATGCAAAATGATTACATCAGTGTTGAGACCAATGGAGGGTCCCAGAAGATCTCAGCACTGAAGTAATATGAAGTAATCTGTCTGATTACAGAGACATAGCAAGATGCTTCTCCAATCCTGCCCACTCCCTATGAAGCATGGAATGGTCATGTAATGGGGAGAAACTTCATGGCTGTATGTTAAGTCTCATAAGGGTGGTATATGGCTCAGCCTAGTATAGGTCTATACGCAAAACTATTATGGCACACAAGCTTGAAGTCTAAGGCTGTAATCTATTTCTCTGGTTAAAAGCCCCAGTGAATTCTATGGGACCTACTTTGAAGTAGATATGCAAAGGATGCTGTTAACCAGAGTTGCTCCTTTTTATTTCAGCTAAGCTAAAGAATATTGAACAAGATAAAACGTAGTGAGATTTGTCACATTTTGGTATGATCTTGTATGTCTGAGTCAAATAGACCTGTTATTAACTATAGTGCATTTGGACTATGACTCTGGAAACCAGGGTTTGATTCCTAGTTTGGCCATGAAATCCAGTAAGTAAGTCACATGCTCTTAGCCTCAGAGGAAGGCAATGACAAACCTTCCCTGAACAAATCTTGCCAAAAAGACCCCATAATCAGTTTACCTTATGGTCCCCATAATTCAAAAACTACTTGAAGGGACGCAATAACAACAACAAATGTGGCAAATGTATGGGTCTCCAGTATGCTTCAAAATTGTTAAAGTCTGATTTTGAAGAGAAAGGATGATAGGAGTTTATCACACAAGGGGAATTGGAAGTATAATCCCATCGCAATCTGAATGCAATCATGGGGTTTCACACTCTCTTCTAGGACTGTATCAAGCCAATGTCTTTTTCTGATGGTGGGATCTTGTTTGGTTCCATATCTGGTGTTTTAAAATTCAGAATCTAGAATAAGCTTCAATGGTTACTTTCAGTTAACCTTCCCATGTTGGCTTAAATGGAAGCTGCAACATGATTTGTCCCTTGGGAATATTGCTTCCCAGGCAGGAATCAAGCCAGGGACCACTCACTTGTTATTTGAGGCAACTTTGTGATACCTGGGGCAACTGCTGCATAGATTGCTTTTCCTCATAACTGTTCATAGATTTACTGTTCCTCTAAGGTGGTGGGGGTGGGGGGGGGGGTGAAGCAGTGGGACAAAACCTAGTTGTGAGATCACCTAAGCTGGAGTACTGAAATGTTCACTAAAGTGGTTGTAAAGTCACAGCTACATCTGCAAAAGTCAGGCACTCACCTCAGATCAAAGGCATAGAATGACGGATGAATCAATATGCCTTCAGAAGAGCACTCCAGATGAATCAACTCTTTCCCTTCATCTTGTCCATATAAAAAGATTGCCACTTACCATTTTTGGTACACTCACGCACAGTGTAATTATGAACCTTCACCCCTAGACTTTCTTGGCTTGTCCTTCTAAAATTGGTTGATGTGACTACTAACTCAGTCTTATAATATTTTGATAACAGGCTTGTGGGCTGAAATTAAATGTTGAATTGATCACAGACCAGCTAATGGTCATTAGCTATTCTCTTTGATACATTTGATAGTGTATTTTCAAGAGAAACTAGAAGTATGTTGATCTAAGGGCTCCAACAACCAACCAACACAAAAGAGAAAGTGCACATTGTGCTTCCTCTGGAGCAGAGGTTTCATAGTTTGGGTATGTTCTTGGACCCAGAAGGCAAGATTGCCTTTCCCAACATTGGCTGCTGTGCCATCCACACCTCCTCCTACAGAAAACAGATTCAGTCATAATGATCCATGCTTGAATTACCTCTCAGTTAGACAATAGGCCACTAATTAAATAGACACCCTGAGACCTTGTCACTCAACAACATACCAACACAGATTAACCTATAAATCACTTCCTCTCAACCAAAGGTCACAAAGTATACATACTCCATTCACTTCCATGCCAGCATTGTCTGAAGATGCCAACCACAATTGCTGCAAAACATCAGGCATAATCTCTTCCAGAACATGGCCACATAGCCCAAAAAACCCACAAAAAAATATGGATGCCAACTGTGAAGGTGTTCAACTTCTTAATTTACATTTGTTTATGCAAACTAACTATGCATTTAGCTTTCTCCTGCAAATGACTGGAGAATCCAGCATACAGACTAAAACAATCTGAGTGCTTCCATTCCTTTTACACCCCACCCATCTCTTTGCCCCATCTGTGGACAATAGACCAAAAGAAGCACATAGAACCATGTTCACAGAACTCTGCTGAAACTCCAGAGGAGTTGCCAGTTCTGTGACAGCAACCTCTGAGGGCTTTTTGTTTTGTTTTGTTTTTCCTCACCTTCTTGCTCATTTAAGATACTTTCTCAAACAGTATTTAATGTTTGTTCATTCTGATGAGTAATATGCACAGCATTTAAATTATTTGGTTAACTGGATGTAACTGGATGTGAATGCCCTCCTTCAAGGAGAATCCAATAACCAGTCAGAATGGATAGACAGGGACAGACCAGGGTCTGAAGATACTACATTTTCAGTGCAGTTCTATGTTTCACAACAGATATAAAATTGAGGACTCTTACCTCAGGGTGCAGTAAGTCCTGACATTAGGATCAGAAATCTGGATCATGTCAAATTTGAGACCATCTCAGTAATCCCAATTAGAGAATAAAATAAGGGAAAGGTTTCATAAATAAGATTCCAAGTCTATCCTCAGTGCCCAAAATCTAAATGACCTAGAGAGCTGGTAACAGAAACAGTCTCAAATGCAGCAAATAACATCTTGCTCCTGTCTATCCAGAGTTAAGAGATTGGAAAAGAAGTATATTTATTCAAGACAGGCTAGTAACATGTATCTTATCCATGTTTCAATGTTACAACATTGGATATTAAACCCTGAATATTTATATTTGCAAGGGATCTGGCACTCACCAAGAACATCTGTAGAGAGGATGGACAGACTAACCTGCTACTGTTGAAGAGGCTTGGGAATACAAATATTAATTAAGCATCTCCTGCCCCAACCCAAACATTTCCTTTGTGAAGACAGTGATAGAAAAGGACAGGAAGAAGGGAAATGCACCATATAGAACAGTATCAAAGTGGTTGTTATGTGCCTTCAAGTAAATCCTAACATACGGACACCTTGCCATAGGATTGTCTTGGCAACAATGGCATCACTAGGGTTGGTGTCACCTGGTGCAGTAACTCATGGTGTCACCTCTCCGCTCTCTCCATTGACCTCCTCCAACTTCACCATACAGAATCCTTAGTAATGCTTTTTTTTTTTTTGCACTAATGTTTTTCATTAATCATAATTCCCATTTACCATTGAATGTAACACTCATAGTTTGCCGTAAAAATGACTCATTTATGATACTCTCTCAAACAGTAATTAATGTTTGTTCATTTTGATGATTAATATGCGCAACATTTAAATTATTGGGTTGACAGATAAAAGCTGCTCTCTTTGTACTCTCAAGAATGGAAAGTCAATAGCACAAATCAAATGAAATGTGAAAAGTTTATCTTTTCTTTTGTGAAAATGTTCCTCTGCAATAGCTGGATTCATTTTGTACTTTGATCGAATGCCTTATTTGATTTTCGGAATGAAATGTAGAAAACTTCCCTACCTCCTCCCACAGTGAAAGAAGTTGGAGAATCAACACCTGAACTTAACAGCTCAGGTTTGAACATTCCACTGGAGAAGCTTCTGCAAAAATACAAGCAAAACAAAATGGAGAGAAGATGGTTAAGCATGGGTACTGCACAGAATTCTCTAATTTTGATGTTTGCTTCAAAATTCATTCACTGAAGATGGCTGAACATCTAATATTCAAATTATTCCAGTGCCTCTTTGCACCTTTCTGTCTTGATTCTTTATGCCACTTCTCTCCTTTGAACTCACTATCTTTTGAAATCTAATTTCCAATCAATCTGTGATATTATGGCAATCCATTTCTGCATCATTGTTCAGATATAATATCATAAGACTGTCAACAAAAGCATTATGATTCATTATTCATCAATGGCTGAATTTTTGTTTGTGGCATACACAAGGGTAACCTCCTGTTCTCCCAGTTATTTAGTAATAAATAACTACATAAACCAAACATTGCAAAAGAACAATCAGAAAAAGGAGCAGACACAATGGGTTGCTGTGTCTGGAACACAAGAAGAGCTCTTTCTGCCTCATTGACAATGGGATTTGTAGAAATCTGAGACCCACAGAGTAGGGTCATGTCTGTGTCTGAATGATCCCCAAACACTAATGACAACAAAAGAGCAAGTGCATATCCTATCCACAAAACTGTGTAGACTCCAGGGTCTTTTCTGGCAAAGAGGTCCAGGAAGATGACGTCCATGGAATCCTGAAGGTATTATGGCATCCATGAAATCTTTCCAGCAAGAGAGACCTTGGCACTGATGTTGATATCCTCCAGTATTAGGACTGAGCTATAAGTTGCAGTATTTAAGTTGGCCCTCCTTGTCCACATATTTTTTATCCACTGATTTGAGCATACACGGCTTGAAAATATTCCCCAAAAGTATAAATTCCAAATAGCAAACCTTGACTTTCCATTTTATATATGGGACACCATTTTGTTGTACCATTATATTAAATGAGACTTGAACATACACAGATTTTGTTATCCACGAAGGGTCCTGGAACCAAACCCCAGCAGATAACAAGGGCCCACTGTAATAAGATATGAACTAGATCTGTGGATCTGGCTAGTAGTCAAAATTGGAAAGAGCCAAATGGAAATGAGGTGAAGGGCACTAGGTGTAAGGAACAACCTATAAGTCATGACTGAAGTCATTAGGTGGGGGACATTAGGTGTAAGCAACAAGTCCTGATCATGTTAGTGTTTCAGCAAGATGTAACTGGATGTGAATGCCCTCCTTCAATGAGAATCCAATAACCAGTCTGAATGGATAGACAGGGAAAGACCTTCCTTGGGAGGCTAAGCTGGCCCCCTCCTTGCTGGCCTTTCGCCACCAATAAAAAAGCCAGAGGCATCATCAAGGAGCAAGCAAGAAGCCAGGGCTAAAGAACTGCTAGAGGATCATGTTAGTGTTTCAGAATGCCCTCCTTCAATGAGAATCCAATTGCCGCGCAGGTCAGGGCCCCCCAATAAATACAGAAACCTGGTTGGAGGAAAAAAGGCCACAACTTTATTAACTGTTCCACACATGCAGAACAACACAAAACCATAGGGTTGGCCCAAAGCATAAGGTCTGGATCTGGCCATCAGCAACACCCTGGTTGGTTGATGTACCCTTGGTAGCAGGGGCAAACATCGGGATGACGTAGGTGCCAAGCTCCGCCCTGTTGCGCAGTTAGGCAACTGCGCTGCTTCACATCGAATTGCGAGACATCCTAGTCACCGGGTATTAATCGACTGTGGCCCCCGCAATGGCCACAGCGAACCGCTCCTTACCCGGGTCATGAGGACTCCCGATCCAGTGCCAGCGGGCCCTGGAAACCCCTACCCCAGATCCAGGCCTATGCTGCCGCCACACAGGCAGGTCTGAAAGAGCGCCTGCCGCCAACCCTAAGAACCGAAAAAGAACACTCCACAAATAACATTAATAGCATCCTCTTGAGCAAGAGTCCAAATCAGGGTGCACATAGCCCGCAAACACCCTAGACTTCCATCAACCAATTTACTTGATGACATCAGTAGAGAGTCCACCACAGGCTGTAGATGTGGCCGCTCCAATGCGGAATGAATGGCCCCCAAATTCAGCCAAAAGAAGACCCATCGCCTGAAGGGCCAGCTTTAACACAGCAACAAATTGAAAGCGTGTGACAGGTGAGCCATCAGCATGACAAAATAGGGATCCTTGACATGCAGGCTGGTGCCTAATAAACCTTTTTAGAACCCGAACAGGACAGAGGTGTGAGTCTTTTAGGTGCTCCAATATGATCGATGAGGCTCAGCCCAGTTTATCACATTTTGACCTGAGAACTGTCAAACATACAGCATCAACATTGAACAAAACATCAGTGATGCACAAGTATCTTTTTGAGCAATAGGTCTTCGAAGACAGGACCAGCTCCCCTACCCTCAGGGCCCCAAATGGCAGGAAGCTGGGAAACAATATCCTGAAGCAGTGTAAAAACAGATAGGGTGCCTGGCATCGTTTTTGTCCATATGCATGCATCTCCAACTCTCCAGAGTGCAACGCACTTGGAAACAAGCACATGGATCAACCAGGCTGGAGGCTTTTGCAAAGAACAAAATACCTGCAAGGTGAACAGAAATAGAGCGCGGGGAAACCCCACTATACTTTCACCACGCCATGAAGCATAAAACAGTTGTCGAATCCATAGGCCAAAGTGCCGGAATGCCTAGGGCACCCCACAAGGAGGACAATTTAGAAAAAACCTTATTATAGGCCCTGAGAGTGGAGGGGGCCACCGAAGACAAAATGCCCTGGGTCACATTGGAAGTCCAATCTTCCTGAGGAACTCTGGAAATGGCATGGGAAGGGGGTCTGCCTTTGGAGCCAGCCATTGAAACCTGTCTTCCTGGAATCGAGAAAGAGCATCAGCTAAATTATTTTGCAAACCAAGAACAAACCAAGCTGTGATAGAAATGTTAAAATTAAACAAGTGAGTACGAGCCACAGCACCAGCACGACTCTTTCTGGTTTGAAAGACAGGCTATTAACAACAGCAACTATGGCTTGATTATCACAGCAGAACAGAACACGTTTGGTGGAGAACTCATGTTTCCAAATAATGACAGCCGTCACAATGGGAAATAATTCCAAAATAAATAAATAAATAAATAAATAACAACATCCTCTTAAGCCCAACCCTTTGGCCATTTTTGAGCACACCAGTGTCCTTGAAAAAACAGCCCAAATCACAATCTTCAGATCCTCTCTAATACCCTTGGTAATGCTCACATGGTAATGAGGCCTGGAAATACCTGCAGTAGCTCTGGCCAGCCTGGCACAAAAGGGGCGACCAGGAGAAACCACACAGCACGCAAAGTTCAGGTGACCCAGGAGGGATTGCACCTGTCTCATAGTAACTTTTTGGGATGCAAGAAGTTCTGAAATAAGGTTTTTTTTTGTTTGTTTTTTTTTTTTTAGAGCACTCAATTTGTCAGGAGGGAGACGAGAAACTCCTTCAACCGAGTCCAATTGGACACCCAAAAATGTGAGGGACATAGCTGGCCCCTTAAGTGTTATCAGCTGCTGAAGGGACCCCGATCTCAGATGCCAAAGCAGAAAAGGTATTTAGGAGCATCTGGCAATGGTCTGAGCCGGACCGTCCAGCATACACGGATTGAAAATATTCCCCAAAAGTATAAATTCCAAATAGCAAACCTTGACTTTCCATTTTATATACGGGACACCATTTTGTTGTACCATTATATTAAATGAGACTTGAACATACACAGATTTTGTTATCCATGAAGGGTCCTGGAACCAAACCCCAGCAGATAACAAGGGCCCACTGTAATAAGATATGAACTAGATCTGTGGATCTGGCTAGTAGTCAAAATTGGAAAGAGCCAAATGGAAATGAGGTGAAGGGCACTAGGTGTAAGGAACAACCTATAAGTCATGACTGAAGTCATTAGGTGGGGGACATTAGGTGTAAGCAACAAGTCCTGATCATGTTAGTGTTTCAGCAAGATGTAACTGGATGTGAATGCCCTCCTTCAATGAGAATCCAATAACCAGTCTGAATGGATAGACAGGGAAAGACCTTCCTTGGGAGGCTAAGCTGGCCCCCTCCTTGCTGGCCTTTCGCCACCAATAAAAAAGCCAGAGGCATCATCAAGGAGCAAGCAAGAAGCCAGGGCTAAAGAACTGCTAGAGGATCATGTTAGTGTTTCAGAATGCCCTCCTTCAATAAGAATCCAATAACCAGTCTAAATGGATAGACAGAGACAGACCTTCCTTGGGAGGCTAAGCTGGCCCCTTCCTGGCTGCCCTTTTGCCACCAAGTAAAAATGTTTTTATGCTGACAGGCTTTCTGTACATAATGCATAGCAGGGTGGTTTTATGGAGCAAGTGGGATTTTAATGTGTTTTTAACATGAGTATATTTTATGTGATTTTTATATTGTATTTTATATTGTGTATCTAATATGATTTTATATACAGATATATTATTTTTTTGAATTTTATAACAATTTTAAAGGTTTTATCTGTGAGTGGCCTTGGGTCCCTCCAGGAAGAAAGGCAGGATATAAATGAAATAAATATATCTAAATAAATAAATAAATAAGATTTGGTTACAATGTGATGCTTTTAAAGAAAATTTCAAAAGAATACAAATTTCAAAAAACCCAATTTTTAAATTTTCCTAAAAATGAAAATTTTGAAATTTGAAAATGTAATTTTAAAAAATTCTGGAGCCTCTCTTTTCTCCTACCACTGAGCTTCACCCCGCTCCCACCATCTTTTAAAGCATTTTAAAGGGAAGTAGATGAATGCTGCAGCCCATTTCTGCCAAAAGGTATGTGTTTCAGGAACAGTAGTGTCACCCCCCTTCTTAGGGTGTCACCTAGTGATGCCACTGCTTGGCAAGACTTATCCAGAGGAGATTTTTCTATTGCCTTCTTCCTAAGCTGACAGAATGTAACTTGCCCAAGGTCCTCCAGCTGGTTTCCATGGCTGGGTTGGGATTCAAACCTTTGTCTCCCACTGAATTCTCAAAGATGTGTAGAAAACTGAGAAGCACTTTTCAACACACATGAATACAAACACAAAGTGCAAGCGGGTTCTACTTTCTCCAACTCCTACTTAAAATACAGCAATCCTGGCTATAGTGGATTAGTTTATTTAGAGTATTTGTGTAATAGACTATACCAGAACTATAAAACCTGAAACTTTCCTATCTCGATTGTCCCAAGACACCTTTCTTGGTTTAATGGAATCAGATAAAGGCAAAAGAGGTAGAAATGAAAACATTGTGCTTTCACACCTCATTTACTTCATGGTTACAGTAACAGAACCCATTGATATATCATGTAAGATGCCCTTGTTATCTTCCTCCCTTGCTAGTATCTTCCCAGTGGAATAGTAAACAATGTTCATTAAAAGACTGAAGTGATTCACCAAGATAATTTTAAACTATTGCTTTCAGAGTTTCTTTTGTGCTTCCAGCCTCTCCCTGCTGTTTTAGAAGATGGGTATATATTGAAGGTTTATATACCTAATAGTTGCTGAATTTGAAGAATAACTTGCTGGGGGAATGCTGTTTCTGAAAAAGATTATATGAACTTGGTATGTGTGAATTACAAATCAAATGCTCCATAAATATGATAGAAACCTGGGATGTTCCAAAGTGAAGGGCAGTTTCCACTCCAAGCTGAAGCAAACATGTTTGTTGTAAGAAATCACTGATACTCTACATTGGCTACTTAGGGGCTATACAAACCAGCACTTTGTGCTGCCCTGTGGGCGTGGTGAGGGCTGAGCGTCCACATGCTCCAAGCCCTAATGGCGCCACCTGGACACTATTTTGGTGTGCACCCTCCTAAACAGTGCATGCCATGATGACACACCTCCGGCACAGTGCCCAAATGGCTCAGTATGGAAGAGGTGTCAGAAGGGCGTGCTACAGGGCCTATGATGCCCCTTCCAGGATGCAAAAAGAACAAGCTTTATGCAGCTACTTTTTTTCTGCCTGTGGAGGCCACGGTATGCAGTTGTGGTGGCCCCAATTCGGGGTGAAAAGGGTGACGTCTTGCCACCTGTCTATACAGTCCCTTAGTTACAAATGGGAATGCATAACCCAGTAATATTTCCACACTTGACTCTCTCTGTCCACCTCAACAGCCAGCAGCTGTATCAAGCGTGTAAGGTCTATTCAGCTACCAATGAGGGCACAAGGGAAATAATATTTCCAATCCCCTCCTGCAAGTAAGTGAGAGTGTGACAGTTAGATGCAGGGCACCTGTTGCAATTCCTTGTTGCAGCCTTGTTCACTGCTGGGAGGGGGCTGGAAATGTAATCCTCTGTGATTTCCAATAGGCAGCTGAACATATCTCCTTTGCTTGATGCAGTTGCTATAGGTAGGCTTGAGGAGACATTTATGATCATGGCAATAATTATGAAACCATAATTGCAATGCAGAATGCCAACCAATGTTACTATCAAGAGTACATGCATTACCCTAGCTTATGAATATCCTAAAAGTACCTAATCCTGTCTAATCTGGGAAGCTAAGCAGGGCCAGCCTTGATTAATTGTTGGGTGGGAGGTCGCCAATGAAGACCAGGTACAGCAGGCTATATTTCAGAGGAAGAAACTGGCAAAACTACCTCAGAGAATTCTTGCCTAAGAAAATCCTATGGTTGCCATAAGTCAAAAATCAACTTGAAGGCTTATATGCACACACACAGGTTATGAATCCAGATCTGCAATATAGAATACCAGCCAATGTTATTATCAATGGTAAATGTGTAATGAAGGTTAATTTGTGATTATTATTTTTTTCCTGAAATCTGAGCAAAATACATGGTAGAAAAAATAGAATGCAGAAAATGGGATAATCAGATAAGGCAACTTTCACATTTGAATATGAAATTCATGCATATGAACAGATGAGTGTATGTGGCCAATTCTGGTTTCTGTCCTTCCTAGCAGATTAAAGAAAATAATTAATAGATTGAACAGGCATACCTAAAGGTAGCCTTCTTGTTAACGTAAAGGGTGGAGGAGAATCAACACAATGCAAAGCATCTGTTTTTGTACAGAACGCACATCAAACTTTAAAAGAACAACTTCAAAAGGCAGGGAAGGCAAATCTTTAAGACATATATTTACAACTCTATTGAGCTAGTGTCCATTTTTTTTTACTCCTCAGTCTAAAACTGATTAAAGTTAAGAAACTGACAGCACCTGCTTTCTACTGTGGCCTTTGTGCATATTCATCAAAGTGAATGCCTTTGTTGTTTTGAAAATAGAATTTATTTGGTTGCCCCTGCCTTCTTTGGGAAAGTAGTGAGCTCTCTATTCACTACTCCACACTGACTTTCACTTTCAGATACTGCCAATTTGAAATATTTTCTGGCTTTACTACTAAGAATATTCAGACTGAATAATTTAATTTAATCATGTGTTAAAATTTACCAGATTGTTGGAGAATGAATTCACAGTTGTTACCCAGTTGTGTGTAACTCATCTTGCCTGAAGAGAGTACTTAGTTATGCGATGGGGGATGGGGATGTCTGGCCTTGCTCAGACATTGAATCCCCTCAAAAATGACTTCCTGGGGCTTTGAATTCTTTGGAGGAGGCTATTCTCTCTCTCTCTCTCTCTCTCTCTCTCTCTCTCTCTTGCTTTTCTTCGCTAATGAAGATTTAGGAAGGATTCATCCCATGCTTTCTACAAGCACGTTGATTACTAAAAAGGCCAATCTGAGATAAACAAGTCCAGTTGCAGAGAGCACAGCAGAAAGTCTTCTTGGGTGATGTTTGTAAGTTGTGGTTCTTTCTGCATTGTCATTTCTCTTCGAGACTCGTTCGGTGTGAGTTCTCGAAAGAATGTGCAGCATTGTGGATAGTGAGTCTCCATGCCTCCAGATGTGAGGCCAGGGCAGACCATTGTTGGTGATCAATTTGGCCGAGCCTGAGATGTTGTTTCAGGGAGTCCTTATATCTCTTCTTTGGGGCACCCCTTTTTCGCTGGCCCATGACAAGTTCACCATAGAGTACTATTTTTGGGAGGCGGTGATCCTCCATTCTAGAAATGTGCCCTGCCCAGCGCAGCTGCGTTCTCAATATCATGGCTTCAATCAATTCCACTACTATTACAGGCATGCCTGATAGGAACATGGGAGAGGGTCCTCATGATAGCTGCCTCTGGGTTCTGGAAACCCTTCTTAGGGAGGGAAGACTAGTCCTTTCCTGTCAGCAAGTAAAGATTTTTTTAAAAAAAAATCCAAAAGTTATTTGGGGAATAACTGTATAAGGATAAAAAATTTCAGCACTGGGAAGTACTGTTCTAATTGCTTGCATGTTTAATGCATATTATTTCCATTGCTTTTAATTATATGAATTTGTTACCAGTAGCTACATTTTATTTGTTTTATTTATTTATTTACAGTATTTCTAACCCGCTCTTAAGCACCGAGAGGGGACTCAGAGCGGCTTACAAGGCAATCATTAGATGTAGGCAGTATACAATTTAAAACATAAATACAGCAAAGTTAAAATAAGCACAATCAACAATAATTAACAATCAAACAGTTTAAGATCTCAATATATGATCCTTCCATATCCCAAAGCGGTAATCCGTGTTCTTATGACCATCAACGTTAGCCAGTCCCAGTGAAGTGCTGCATTACATTAATGTGCAAAAGCCTGGTCCCACAACCATAATTTTACTTACTTCCTAAAGGCCAGGAGGCATGGGTTGATTGTATCTCACTTGGAAGTGCATTCCACAGGCAGGGGGCCACTGCCGAGAAGGCCCTGTTTCTCGTCCCTGCCAGCCGCAATTGCGAGGCTGGTGGGAGCAAGAGCAGGGCCTCCCCAGAAGATCTTAAGTTATGAGGCGGGACGTAGGGGCAGATGCATTCGGACAAGTAAGCCGGGCCAGAACCGTATAGAGCTTTAAAGGTCAAAACCAGCACTTTGAATTGAGCTCAGAAATGGACCAGTAGCCAGTGGAGCTGACATAACGGGGGGGGGGGGTGTAGCATGCTCCCTGTATGAAGCTCCAGTTATTAGTCTGGCTGCCATCCATTGGACTAGTTGAAGTTTCCGAACCGTCTTCAAAGGCAGCCCCACGTAGAGTGCATTGCAGTAATCTATTCGAGATGTGACCAGAACGTGGACCACTGTCGCCAGATCAAACTTCCCAAGGTACGGGCAGAGCTGGTGCACGAGTCTTAACTGTGCAAAAGCTCCCCTGGCCACCGCTGAAACCTGGTGCTCCAGGCTCAGCGATGAGTTCAGGATCACTCCCAAGCTGTGAACCTGCGCCTTCAGGGGAGTGTGACCCCGTCAAACACAGGCTTTAACCCTATGCCCTGTTCAGTCTTTTGAACAATTTTAACAATACCTTTTTACATGAATCTACCTAAAAAAATTTTTTATTCATACTGTATCTGTTTTAATTTTTTGTAAGTCTAAGTTCTAAGGGAAAGATATGATATAAATAAATATATAATCACAATAATTGCTTTTTTCAAAGCAGAAGACATCCCCCCCCCTCCCAGTTAAAGGAAACCAACATTACTTTCAGTATCTCAGAACACAATAGTTTGGATAGTAGTTATATGGGTATTTTGGGCCTTAATTTCAACATTGGCTAGTGTGTGTGTGTAGTGAAAAGGCCAATCTTTCAGCCAATCACTAAGCAGCATGTGACCAGTCAATGGGAAGCTGGCTGGGCAGTGCTATAAAAGGGCCTTGTGGAGAGTGAAAGGTGGGTTAGTTTTGGGGAAACGAGTTACACTGAAGGGAGGGTTACACTGAAGGGAGGGTGTGCTCTTAGAGTTCCTGAGGGAACATTTTAGTTTTTTGGAGACCATGAAAGGCTCTAAAATGTCCCAGAGAGGGACAGTGTAGGCTTGTGGGAGTCTAGTAGGGAGAGGATCAGAGCAAGCCGGTTGTGGAAAAGGGAATTTTGGTCCATGTACCAGAGATAAGATTGCCTGTGTGGCTGTGCTAATATTATTATTTCAAAAGGACTTCTTGTAACTAAATAATAAGTCAGTAGTAACAACTTTGAAACCAATGTATAGTTTATTTTTATATTTTATAATAAACGTTTATTAGTGTTTGAAATACTACTTTGCCTCCATTTGAATATCAAAACACGCTACCAAATATTGGTGACATAGAGGTGAAGTGCCATCTTAAAGAGCAGTGGTAGGGTGAAGGTTGGCAGTAGTCCTTCATGGTGTGACATCATTGTTGACAATTTTCTGTATAGTGCTGGGGGAGGAGCAGGGGACCAGATTCCTTCTTTAAAAACCATACATTCCTCCATTGTACTTACAATATACATGATTATTCATAAAATGCTCTGAAAATGAAATGGATGCAGAATATGTGAGCAATGCAGTCTCTGCAACCACACATTTGATTGAATGATTGACTGAGTGAGTGACACTGATAATATCTTCATTTTTGTTCTTTGTTTATTTCTTTCCTTCTCTCTCTCTTCCCAAAACCAGCTGTTTAGAGAATGGGATCTTTCTCTTTCCAAAATGTTACAGAATCCCTCCCTTTCCCTACAAAATACAGAAATAACAGACAGGCTATTGGAAAGGCAATCAGTCCTCAAATTGTAACAGTTAAAAATATCTTTCTGTCATCTGGATGAGTAGGTTTTGTGGGGCGGGGTTGTCAGAACGAAGCTTCAGAAAAGGAGCTTGCTTGTTTAAGTAAAAGGCCTGGAAGGGAAAATCTTGCTTCCAAATGAATGATTTAACAGCTATATCTGGGTTGTATATTAACATTGTTTCAGTGATTTTAATAGATGTGTGCACGCCCCCTGAAAACAGCAAGGCTAAATTGTCAAGCATCTAGTCACTTTCAATCAAGTCTATGGCATCTCACCATCTCTTGCTCCAGGGAAAGGCCTTGTGCAAAGCAACACAGACCTCCAGTGGGATATACAGGGTGCTGAAGGGAATAATTGAAAGCAGAGCTATGACTAAGCTGCACTTCAGATGGGTTGGGAAGAGAAAGGTGCATATATCCAACATTTCAGTTCTTATTTGATAAGTCAGGCATGTGTTTTGAAACTGGGGGTATTTTGTTGTGTGATGTGCTGAAAGCTCCAGTAGCCCTTTGGAGTTTTGCAGAGGACATGGGTATTCTCACTAGTACCAAGGAGAATTTGTTAGGCATATGGCTGGTAAATTCTGACAGCAGGAGGGAGGTGATGGAAGAAACATCAATATTAAGATCTCCTGGGGTGCTATATCTGTGAGTATTCTGATAAGACAGTGGGCATAGTCTTCCTTCTAGTGCCAAAATGAATTTTCTGATGTCCCTGTCACAATTTATGCCTGAAAAACATTAAACTGATGCCTGCAAGGTATGTCAGGGAGAACATTCTCCTGAGAGAAGGAAATATGACATGATTTTTAAAACGTTAGGAAGGTGGTAGGTCAATTTTACCACTGGTATTTCAGGAATGGTTTTAAATTTTGTTTGGTTACCCCACCACCACCACCACCCATAGGAACTTTCCAATGATAAATTTGTTAATAAATTTGAAAAAAAAAACAAATGTGGGGCATAGCGAAATTGATAATTTGTCCATCTAAGCAGAAGGTTTTGCATGCTTAGTTCTTAAAAGTCTGGTTTTAAATCCCAATGTCTTCACCCATATTTATGATGCTGAATTATGGTTGGGACATCTTTTATTATTATTATTGTGAGGCTCCTAATCTTTAACAGCATGCAGGAACAATGTGATTGCTCAATTCTGGGAATAGCTGTGCCAGATGAACTTAACTGGTGTGGATGGTTGAGAATTTGGTTCCATCTCCTTTGGGGAAGAACTTACCAACATTCTCAAACGCATTCCAAGAGGAGATGGAAAGAATGTAAAATTTTTATAAAATGTGTAATTAGTGGATTCACCGATCCCTACTATATCTTAATATCTGAAATAACATTAATCTGTTGTAATAGCAGTTTAGCATTCCTAACAAAAGCAATATTTGATGTTTGAATTTGGAAACACGATCCCCATTCATTCAGTGATTGCTGGATGGTGCATGATTTCTGTAAGTACAGCAAATACTCCCATCCACAATGTCCATGAATGGAACAGCTTTGTATCTTTAGATAAATGGAAGTGAGCAGGACATCAGACATGCAGAGATTCCATCTGCCTTATAGCAAACAGAAGACTAGATTGCAGCAACATTATCTTTTTATTCCCGGAGAATGAAGTGCATGCAGAAGCAACTTTTGGTTAATTTTATTGATTTAGGAGTTTATCACATGGCTTAAAAACCTGATTTACCCCTGTCATGTTGAAGTCTCTTTCAGAATAAAGTTGGGTATTATTAAACACAAAATGGAAGCACTGCTTCTGCCTAGCTGAATCCCAGCTGACTTCCTGCTAGAAGCCATGCTCAGCCAGACTCTTTTCAAAACTCTTTTCAAAAGCCATCTGAGTGCGACTTCTAGCTGGAAGTTAGCCGGGATTCAGCCAGACAGCAGCATCAGCAGCATTTTGCGTATGATAATTCTGGACTTTATCCCAAAAGAGACTTCAATGTGGCTGGGGTAAGTCAGGATTTTTAAGCCACGTGATAAACTCCTAAGCTGAAACTAATTCAAATCTGATGCTTCCTGGAAACAACAAATATTCTAGCAAAGTATTTATATTACAATATGTGCTCATTAGGGAAATTATAAATGGAAAACTAATAAAAATTTGTATTTATTCACATTTTATGAAATGCAAGAGTAATTGAAATAATATGATGCCTCAAGGATGTCTCTGAATGTCTCTATTTGCAAGTTTTATCTTATAGGATATTGTTATTATAAGTCATGTTTCATTAATGGTATTTTAGACATCTAGATCTATAGGGGAGAACTCAGCAATTTTGTGGCTAACAGCAATAAGATGTAAAATGCATGGAAAACAAGGGAATATGCTATACGTCATCTGATGAGCTTTTCAGAGATATAACTGTAGTATTCTGTTTCAGTATAAAAAGAAGAAAATAGTCTTGTGACAAGTTTAACTAATTTATTTTAGTATTGTGTCTTTGTATATGAAGAAATGAACTAGAGTCTTGTTACTGTGTGCCTTCAAATCATTTCTGACTTATGGTGTCCCTAAGGCAACCCTACCTCAAGGTTTTCTGGGGTTGAGAATGTGTGACTTGCCCAAGGTCATCCAGTGGCTTTCCATAGCTGAGCAGAGAACCAAACCCTGATCTTCAGAATGCTCATACCACTATACCTTATTGGCTGTCTGTGGAAGCTTTTTCTGAACTAAGCCTTAAAGGTACAAAAATACAATGCCCTTCCTTTTAAATATAACACCTATTGGAAATTGTGTGTATGTGTATGTGTTGCATGCCTTTATGTCATTTATGACTTACAGTGACCCTAAGGTGACCCTATCATAAGATTATCTTGACAATATTTGTTCATAGGGTTTTTTGTGCCAGAGGATGAGAGTGTGTGACTTGCCCAAAATCACCACATATAATTTCATGTCTGAGATGGGATTTGAATCCTGCTCTCACAGAGTCCTAGCTCAACATTCAAACTACTAGACCATGCCAGCTTACCTATGTACTCTTATAAACATTTTTTAGTTTTAAACCATGCAATGTGCTCAGTGGTCTTAGAGCATTCATGGTGCCTTTCATAAAGTACCATATAAACAGTTTCTTTCATGTTACTTAAGTCTGATTGCTACTTGTACTTTAATTAGTATTGCAACTAAAGTTTATTATAAAAAGCTGTAAGAAATGAAGAGTCAAACTGGGACAGAAAGATTGCCACAAATTAGGAGAGGCTACTGCATAATTTCTTTGCCTCACAGTTGTCACAATTTGATTTCCTAACATAGCAATATAGGATCCCAGGAACTGATTATATCAAAGATCCAATACATTACAGATGGATGGCTTGGGACTTGTTTTTCCTACTACAGTAATCATGGAACCATTTTAAAAGCGTTCTAACCAGTGAAGCAAAGCTGGACTCATGGGGATTATTTATGATAATCTGATCGTTCCCAAATTAAGAAAGAAGTATCTGGTTCAGGTTTGCTGGGAGTTTACTTCATCAGAATACATTTTTGTGACTGAATATTTTCCACATCAAATATTGTCTGTCTATATAAATCTGGCGTCTTTTGTCAACAGCTTGAGAGGGTTCCACATGACTAAGGACAGAATTTACTGATCTCTAAAACTGCAAATTCCATATTACACACTTTCAAAATGAAACTTGAACTCTAGCATAAGACATCTGAATAGTCTGAATTAATTTCTTCCTTCCAAAATATGAAAATCTCATATCCAAAATAGGAGATGCTAAGGAAGGACTTGAGTAGGACCCCCTGATTCATGGATGACCTCATGTTCAGTGTGATTCTAGAATAAAATGATTCTAGAATATAATGTTCTAGAGCATACTGTTCAGGTCTACAGAGTGTTTAGTGGCTCATTATGCCTTATCCCTTTAGTATATCCTACTTGACAACATAAAGGGCCACAAAAACACAGAGATTTTTGGTCAGGTGAAATAGCCAGGAGATTTTGAGGGGCTGATGTTTCCAGAGGAAGTAACTCAGTTTGCCATTTAGGGTAGAGTATGGTTTGTCTTCAGAGAAGCTCCTGGGAATGAATGCTGGTTCTCCCTCTAAAACTCTAAGTTCATATTTTAATGAAACAACTCATGCTGTTTCTGAGCTAAAGTAATATACTCAAACAATGTTTAATTGTGTGTTCATAAGTAATAAGAATACTTACAACTTGTTGTATTTGTTATCAGTATGCAAGGAAATCTTCCAGCACCATTGAGTTCACTTGATTGAGAGAAGGAAATTGGTAACATAAGCTTTCATAGTCTTAAGTCAGCATCATCAGATACATGGAGGGATACGCCCAGGAACAGGCCATTATAGCTATGAATTAGCTGGCTGCATGTGTGAATACAAAAGGAACACAAAACTTGTGGATATCATAATGGTGTGATAAGTTCTGTTTTAATTATGGTTGTTCAGGACAAAGGCAGGAGGAAAAGATATTTCCTAAAGCCAAGGTGAGTAGATAACCATAGAGAGACTTATTGGAATGTAGTGTGTTGCTCCTGGTTGGGAACACGAAAGGAAATGTGATGAAGAGAGCCCTGATGAGACTATGATGTTAACTAGTGTTATAATATGTGTAGTGTACTAGGAAATCATTTTTTCTGTTCAACTCACTGTTGAGGGACTGAAGTTTGTAGATATAGGGGGCATACTACATCAGAAGGCTAACCATTCATGGACTTGAGCATCTGCAGAGCATCCCAACCCAATATTATCAATGGTGGTGCATGCACATGGCTGTGCCAACAATATCACATGCATATTGTTGCACATTGACTAAAATGGGGCATGAGCATGCCCCCCCCCCCAATCAGCAGTTGGGCCCAGAATACAGTGACATACATAGTATATTTGACACCTAGTGTGGATCATTTTTAATACCCCCATCCTCTCTTCAACAGCCTTTTCTAGGTCTTGTGAAGCTGCTCCACAGGTGGCAGGCAGCTTTCTTTACCAGCAGAGCCACCAGGCCTGGAAGGCAGCCCAGTGCCATCAAGAGCCACTGGTGAGGGTGGGCTGCTCCTGCCACCTCACAGCTTTTTTCAGATCAGGCGGAGCTGCTGGGCAAGTGAGGGAGGGAGGGAGGAGACTTGCTTTACCATCTGGCCAGCAGAGTCATCAAACCCAAAAGGCAGCCCCTTCCCACCAGCACAGTGGGTGACGCCCCTCTTTAAGGTGTTACCTGGTGCAATCCACACTGCCTCATGATGAACCTGCTGGAACTGAACCCCTGCAGATTGGAAGCATGTGTTGTACATTCCACTTTAGCTGTTAATTATTTGTTATGAAACTGTCCTGCTTTTTCTTCATTAAGAAACTATCAACTTCTTCATCATCCTTATTTTCCTCATCATTTTATGCTTTGCTGTGACCTATTTTGAACATATTGTTTGAGCCTGTAGTCCCAAAATGCAGTCCCAAAATAAATTTTTAGTTTCCAGCTCAAGCAAAACATATGATGGATGGATGGAAGAAAAGAGAAGTGAAAAGACTGTGAATATACAAAGCTTCATTACAGTTGAACATCTAGACGAAGACCCCATCTATTCTGTCTGGCAGAATAGTGACACTATCTGGCAGTGGCAATACAGTACTCTATATAGTGAACAATGTTAGACATTTTTCTCCCTTTGATCAATAATAGCCAGCTGATTATCCATAATGAGGTTGAATGATATACTTCCATTCCCTTTTGTTTGCCAAGCACTGGTGCTCATTTTTTAAGTTTCATATACTTCTTTATGCATTTTTCCTTGGTACATGCTTAATATATTCTCTCTTTCCGAGAAGGGCAACATCGCTGTGGCTCAGTTCCATTTCCCATTCAGCAGATTATGAATTTTTGTATTTTCCAGACTAGACAAAAATTTCTACTTCCCTTTAAAAATGCTAACAGTCTTTTCTACCTTGGAGACTGTCTTCACTCTTATTAGTGCATTAAGCATGGATCACCCCTAGTGTGCTCCCAAAAACCTCTATGGAGTGTGAAGGGACCTGCCAGGATACTGTGATGGATGTCTTATTGCAATGGAATGTGAAACTGCTCAAAACTCTGCACTGCTTCTGGTAAGCAACCAATTTGGAACACACACACCCAACATGCCAGCCTAGTAAAACTTTAGTTTATTGTTAAAGGTCCTCAAATTGATTCATAGTGACCCTGTGGATGAGATATCTCCAAGACCCTCTGTCCTCCACTTCTCTGTACATCCCCACAAACTAATAGAGATATTTTGGGTGGAGTGTACAGAAGGATACAGAAGACAGGAGAATAAGGAGGGAAATCCACTGTATAAGAATTTCATATGCTGTTCTGGAGTTAGATTTCACCTTTCCTGATTGTTTTATTCTGTCTCTGACCATTGATGGTAGGGTCTAGAGTTAGGTACTGTTATAAATATACTGCACCTCTGATTACAACAAGGTTAATGTTAACCATTTCACTAATCAATTTATATTTCCTTCATTTACATTTGAAACTATGTTGCATTCAGAGTTAGGGGACCAATTAATGCTATATAAACCTAAATAATAGTTACATGGGAATTCAAAAGAATTCTGTACTGTTGCAGTAAAAATGGAAAACATGCACTGAAATCTAATCTACTTGCATTAGGAATGATGTTACTTCTTGATATTTATAACTTTAATACGAGATGCAGAATTTAATGGCACTATGCCAAGTTCTACCCATTTAGGACCTGGTCCTTCCAGTCCACTGTCATATAAATCAATCACTATTATTGAGCTCATTTATGGTGAGCTTGCCCTCAATCTATACTATTTCTGCAACAATGTCACACAGAACAGCCGGAACAGAGAAGGCATCATCTACATTTTAAAGGGACTGTGCTGTGATGTCCCATCAGATTTCTTCACACACCTGAATCTCATTTTCCATGCACCAGAAGTTCTTTCAATTACAGCTTTTGTGGATGATGTACTGCATTATAATGATGGTCTTCTGCAGCCTGGGGATATGGAGAAAGTGGGTTTAGTAACTTCAGAGGTCTCCTAACAGGGGATCTGTGCTATTAAATAAAAAAGGAGGGCAAATGTATTGTTTTAATTTTTTTTAAAAAATGTTCCTGAATGGCTTGATTCAAGTTCACTTATACATACATATAAAGCAAACAAAAATAACCAGTGAAATCTTTGAATATGGTAGTTTGTACATGTTTTGACTCACTCTCTGCCACAGAGTATATACCACAATCCCCAGAAAGCCTACAAATAGCCATTCTGAAGGCTTGTCATGCCAGCACATAACAGACCTCAGATGGAAATTGTAAACAACTGTATGATTGCAGTACTTAGTAAAACAGGATGAAATCCATTTAGAGTTTTATTGCCTCTACAGGACTTGAGGTTCAACTACCTCAATAATAGCTGGCCCAGATGAATTCCCAGTTCTCTAGATATTTTGAGGAAAATTGTCCCCTCTCAACTTTGTTAAGAGGAGACATTGGGTCCTTGTCATTATTTTAGCAGGATTTTTTTATATTGTAGCAATGCAGATCTCCAGAAGACAGGCAACATAAAATTCAAAATTATTTATTGCTTCTTCTGTGCCACCATGCCTGTGAAATAGAATGTAGATATTTTGGAAATAGGGGGGACAATCTTTAAAAACAAACAAGCAAACAAAAATAGAATAAAGAACATCAATGAGGATTGGTGGGTTTTTAACCCTCTTAGTGAAATCACCAAAGAAGTCATTTCTGATATGAATTTAGGCAGATTGGAAAAGTCAACTGAGACTCCTTCTTTGGAGGACTTTAAAAAGAGACTGGATGGCCATCTGTTGGGGGTGCTTTTATTCTGTGTTCCTTAATGGCAGGGGTCTAGACTGGATGGCCCTTGTGGTCTTTTCCACCCCTGTGATTCTATAAATATATACAGTACAGTATATCTGATGCACATATTCCTTGTTTCAGCAATCATTTCTCTTGATTGCCTTTTATTTTATTTTTATTTTATACTATTATACTTTGGTGTGTCTGTGTGAAAACACATTTCCCCCAGGTAGGCTATCTGGGAAGAAGTAAATTAGTCTGATGGTTTTGTGCCATGGATGGAAGAAATATAAAATATAAAAATGTCAAGACACATGGACTAACACTGGTGTCATGATGAAACTAATGGACATAGATTAGCTTCTCTTCTGTACACTCACTATGAAACCTTATAAATACCAAACTGAGCCAAGAAGAATCTGCTTATTCTAATACACAGTCATATGTGTATTAGAATATTGCAATTTCCTTTTGATGGAATATTGAAAAACTCTCCATAGCCTTAGCAATAGCATGTACATCTCTATATCACTTATCAATGAACTCAGCACACCCTACGTAGTTTACAATGTGTTAGCCAATTGTCCCCAACATGTTGGGTACTCATTTTACTGACCTAAGAAAGGATGGAAGGCTGAGTCAACCTTGGAACCCCCTGGGATTGAACTCAAAACTTTGTGCCTGCGGTACTGGCATTTAACGTCTGTGCCACAAGGGCTCCCTTATCTCCCCATCCCAGATAAAATGAGGCAAATAAGTTTTGTGTGAAGTCATAGAATCATAGAGTTGGAAGAGACCACAAGTGCCATCCAGTCCAACCCCCTGCCATGCAGGAACTCCCAATCAAAGCATCCCTGACAGATGGCCATCCAGCCTCTGTTTAAAGACCTCTAAAGAAGGAGACTCCACTACACTCCGAGGGAGTGTGTTCCACTGTCGAACAGCTCTTACCTTCAGGAAGTTTCTCCTAATGTTGAGGTGGAATCTCTTTTCCTGTAGCTTGCATTCATTGTTCTGGAGCAGCAGAAAACAAACTTGCTCCCTCATTGTGATATCCCTTCAGATATTTAAACAGGGCTATCATATCATATCAAATTCAAAAGCTTCAACAGGCCTTACCTGAAAGCAAGAAGAGCCCTCCCTCCATCCACCATCTTAAGGGAGAGAAAGGCAAGCCAGCTCCAACAGGCCTTGCCTGAGAGGAAGAAGAGCCCTCCATCCATCCACCATCATTAGGGAGAGAAAGGCAGGCCAGCTCCAACAGGCCTTGCCTGTAAGGAAAAAGAGCCCTCCCTCCATCGACCATCATGAGGGAGAGAAAGGCAAGCCAGCTCCAACAGGCCTTGTCCGAAAGCAAGAAGAGCCCTCCCTCCATCGACCATCTTGAGGGAGAGAAAAGCAAGCCAGCTCCAACAGGCCTTGCCTGAAAAGAAGAAGAGCCCTCCCTTCAATCCATCTGCCTTGGACCTGCTGGACTTTCCCTCTTCCCCACCACCATTCCCTTCTCCTTTTGTGTTGTGTCTTTTTAGATTGTAAGCCTGAGGGCAGGGAAATGTTTAATTAACAAATTGTAAGCCGCTCTGATAGCCTTGGCTGAAGAACGGGGTATAAATAAAACATTATTGTTGTTGTTGTTATTATTATTATTATTAGGAGCTGCTAAGTAAGTAAGGGAGGGAGGGAGGGAAAGAATCCACAAACTAGTAATACAGGGTCTTCAAAAGTGTAACTTTAGGCATGTGAAATGAGCAAATATTTAAGGAGAACTTTAATATGAATCCCTAGCTCAACAGCAGCCACACAGGGTCATGCTTGAAAATTATGTGGGTGATTTTTCAGGCAGTGTGAAGGGGCTGTTTTTCAGAAGAAGCCTAATGCAATGCCCTTTGGATCCTGGACTATAATCTATCACCTTTCACTGGTCTCATGTACAGATAGATAAACCTTTCTAGTACATGTATATATATCTGTCACCATCACTTTATTTATATCCATGCCAATGGAGTTCTACCATATTTGAGAGGCATGGCTATAAATACTAGTCAAAGCTGCCACTGTATATTTATACATAATTAAATTAACCAAGCTTTGACTTTAGTAACCTTGACCATATCCTGTCAGGTTGGCCACTTCTACATTGCAGTTAAGCAGAGGCTCTTTTCAAAGGATTGCATTGATATAAATCACAAAGTTGAAGAAACCAAGCATGAAGATGCTCAGCCATATGCAAATAAATGAGTGGTCATAATGGATTTCTAAAGATTAGGGTGGAGATGAAACTTCCCCACCAATTTCATGGTTAACATCCATACTCCATGAAAGAGCTGTCACTTTCTGGTCATTTTCTGCATTGAAAGGAGGGGCTTGCTATGTAGACAAGATGGCAGAAAATTCCCTCAAGATTTTCAGTCAGCAATTCAACCAACAGTTGACTTTAACACCTTTCCCTGTTGAAGACGTCAGTGAGGTTCGAAAGCGTGTGACATATATTTTGGTCTGACATAGTGTCTGGCAGATCCCTTCTGACCTCATAAGAACAGAAGAGACAACCTTATGATAAATCAAATCACTGTCTTATTAATCTCAATATGAAATCTCTAACATATGTATTTCCTTGCTCTTGAAGAGATGTCCATGGCTAAGCCTGGGATCCTTTGCATGTAAAGTTCTTCCTCTGCCACTGAGCACAAGTCCTTCCTGCAAATTGATTCCTCCTTCTGTTCTTTTTCTAGATTTCTCTGGCTTGTTAATTTTGTTTCATTCAATGCCAAAGCTTTTGGAAATGATATTAATTCCAAATTCTATTCTTGTCTCAAGTATAGGTAATACGATGAAAAGGAAGAAGCTGCTATCATCCAGTTTGCACTTTTCCATCAGAAATCCCTAATTCACTAGAATTACTGATGCAGTCATAGTAGATCCATTGATTTTCAGCAGTGCATAAGGATAATCACAGCTATAAGGATTAAGATCTAATCTCTCAAGATCAGGCAGGCACTCATGAAGGAGAGTCCCTTTCACATTTGACCTCAACGGTTCTGCACCTGTCACTACTTTGCTAAATGGCCTTTAATCCTATTCTCTTATCTCCCCTATATTTAGGCTACTCTGAAACTACAATCCACAGTGAAATTATAATTTATTTAAAGAACTAAGGCACAATTCACACCATCATTTAATTCTGTCATAACGTAGGTTAGTGTGCCTGTGGAGCAGAAGGTGAAATTGCTATCTGAAGATTTCAGCCCAAGTAATAACTGGAAGCAATGCATGATTGCAGTGAAACCTTCAAAGTTCATTTTGTCACAAACTGAATAACTGACAGAAGCTCAGATGTGGCATATGAAGCTCAGATGTGGCATATGATGTACACTGCCCAGTCCTAGGCATATGCATTCAGAGGTCTATGCCAACAACTTACATGTGACTTAATTTGGAAGTATTCAGATATCATCATCATCATCATCATCATCATCATCATCATCGTCCCACTTTCCCACCAAAGTTGGAACTCAAAGCAGCTTATAGTTTTGTTTTTTTTAAAAAAACACAAAAACATACAAAACTGAACATTAAAACTGAATTAAACTGATACAATATTAAAACACATTGCAGTACTCATTAAAAGAATAATATGGAGTTAAAAAGATAAAAGTGCTTTAATGCAATACAATTAAAAGAGTACAAAATCCCCAACCAATTCTTCTGTTTTAAAAGCCTGACTGAATAAAAGCATCTTAGCTTGTCGATGGAAGGATTGGGGCTAATCTGGCCTCCCTGGGAAGGGAGTTCCTGAATGTGGGACAGCCACCTAGAAGGCCCTCACTCATATCCTCACCAATCGTGGTTATGATGGTGGTGAAACTGAGAGAAGGGCCTCTCCTGAGGATCACAGAGCCCAGGCCAGATCATATATGGACATATAGTCTGCCAATTAGCCTGGACCTGAGCCATATAGGGCTTTATAGGTCATAACCAGCATTTTGAATTGTGCCTGAAAACAAACGGTCAGCCAGATAACTAAGATGCTTAGAACATAGCCACATTTTCTCAATAGCAAACCCCATAAAACCCAATGGCACTTTCTCCCAGGTAAATGTGTACAGGGTTGTGTCTTTACTTTTATTGGCTGATAGCCTTACTCTTCGTTGCAAAGACAGACAAACAGATGTATACAAATACACATGCATACTGAAGGAACTTGTAATTGTGGGCCAAGGATACACTTCTGATTACTGCTCATTCCTATAAGGGGGACCAATAATTTTGTCAGTTTTCTTTAGGCTATGAGAATGTCATCACAAACTGTGCAGGAAATCCTGAAAGATGTTTCTGTCATTGCGTTTTGGAACATAGCCAGATGATGGCCCTCAACTGCCACCCACCCTCCCTCAGCCAGTACATGCCCTGTGAAGGAAGGGAGGGTAGGGAAATGCTGTGTGGGGTGAAGATATAGTCCTTTAGGACCATTAGAAGATGGGGAAGGGGCTTAAAAAAGGTCTCCACGATTCACCATGTTTGAGCTTCCCAACATTCAAAAAGGCCCACAGTATACAGTGTGTGTGTGTGTGTGTGTGTGTGTGTGCATGTGTTACTAGCAGAAATTGACTAGCATTGCAGCTCCCTCATACTTCCTTTCAACATACAACTATTAATCCTAGTCTAAAAGCTACTGTTCAGTAATGATTAAAAGGATTACAGGTGACAAGATTTACTCTGCAACCCACCTGCTCAACTCACAGAATTTTATTGGGTTTTGTGCATCTAGCTGCCATCATTGTCCATATGCAACTGTCCTGCATTTCCTCACCAGTTTTTCTGTCTTTGTTTTTACCCCCAATAAAGTACAACACAGAAGATAATTCCAGTGCTTTTTCCTGCTCTTAAGGAGTATAAGGCCAAGTAGCATCACAATGGCATTGAAATGATGGTGCAAAGGGCCTTTCTCTGCCAAAGCATTTCAAGAAACATAGCTAAAGAACTTGTGGTTCAAAGCTCCCATTAGGTAAATATCTGCTTTTCATCTTCAGCCTCACCTCTATAAAACAGAAACAATGGCTAGGACTCTACACTGCTGACTCAGTTATGAATGTGTAACTAAGAATTGTCTCTTGGCCTGTTTATGTGTGTTTTGGACATTGGTGAGATAAATATTTCTTCTCGACCTGATCTATTCTCTAACTAGATCGGGATATAGTTTATATGTATATATAGATTAAAGCCATTAGTAAACTTTTTGTTTTAAACTACAAATTATGTGTTTGTTGTTTTTGATTCAGTCTCAATTCTTAGGGAAACATAGTTAGACACATTTCTGCTACTCTCCTGATTCAAAGGTAGACCCAAATAGGTTTGGCTTCGATATTTTTGACATTAAAATATTTTTGTTTTCTTGATAAAGGCTGAAGACTTGGAAAACTTAAATTACCCTACAGCCAGCCATGTCTGCCTATCTACTTAAAAGTTTAGTATGGAGTTAGAAAAAAAATTCTGAGGCACTCCAAAGTTGCAGTGGTTGTGAAAGTTCCTTCCTACAATGTAAAGTCTTGTTCTTTATTCTTTTAAGTTTTTAAAATGTAGTCATATTTTTAAAGCAGATTTTAAATTAAATATATCATTTAATATTATTTTAAATGATTGTACTATTTAAAATATATATTATTTTAGATGTTTTGTTTTAATTTATATTTTAAGCCACTTTGAGGCCTATTCAGGAGAAAAGTGGGATATAAATAAATAAACAAATCTTGCTCTTCATTAAAAAAAATAATTTTTTTAAACATATTTTTCTTTTTATGTGTCAATGATATTTTCATCTCATTACCAACGGTTAGATTAGGTATACTGCACCAAGTTCTAAACCATGAATTTCATAGAATAAGAAAGGATTTTTTTGTTTTGGTTTTTGTTAATGATGATGATCCTTGATAGTCCTGAAAGACTCTGACTGAGCACAGTGTTCTGTGTGTGATGGAGTTAGAAAAACAAAAATTCAAAAGTCTTAAACCATTCAAAATTAATTCAAAAATTTCTATATGTAAAATAACTAAATATTTCATAAAGCATATGCATCCTCTTTGGGTGGGCATTCACTCAGCTCTATCTCAATTTCCCATACTATTCTCACAGCTGGTGCTTTCTAAGACATGCCAGCCTGCCCATTTAGAAAATTGAAGAGAGATGTGCAAACTCCGTGAGCCTTTTATATCAACATTTGCTTCACGTGGGCATATTTCCATGGATCCTTCGGCTAGTCACTAAAAAGGTCTTGTTTGCATTTCATTAGAGGCATTGGTGCTAAATAAAAACTGATATATAAGGAATGCTGAGAATTTCTGAAACACAACTAAAAGGGAGGCAAGAGAGTGTTGCTAAAAAAAAAAAAAAAACACCTGCATTTGGGTGCTCTGATTGCAAATGTATTTAAATTTGCACATGTACACAAATGTATGTGCCCAAAATCAGAGGAAGAAAAACAACATCACCTTGTTTTTCATCAGAGCTATGGTGTACTGAAATTTAAACCAAAGAACTGAAATCATAATCCATGAACCAGAGAGAGGGAGAGAGAGAGAGAGAGAGAGAGAGAGAGAGAGACACTAGTTTCTCATTATACATGCATAAGATCAGGGGGAAAACACAACATAAAAGCACTTATGAAACAAGAAGAAGCAGTAAAATAAATCCTGTTACGATTAAGTTGTTGAAAAGCCTTGCCGATTTTATCTATCTAGCTGTCTGTCTATCTATCTACCCAGCCATCTATTTTGTACATCGGTGGGGTTGAGGAGGATGTCATCCCACAATGGTGGGGTCAAGTACATTCATCCTGCTCAGATTTTGACAGAATTTATCATTTTACTCTTTAAAATGAACTGGTTATCTCACTCTCATCACATTATTACTTGCTAGTGTTACTGAAGTCCAAGAAGGCAACTCAAATAGCAATTAATTACTATTACTATAACTAATGTGTCATTGGAAAATACAAGAAAATGTTCCTACCAGTGGCCAAATTCAAATACAAATCTGCTTCCTACAAGTGGGCAAGTAAATATTTCACCTTGGAAATTCTAAAAGAAATATGAAAGTAATTACAACATAATTTTTCCTGGGTGCAGTATGAGGAAGCCTCCCATCCAACTTTTCCTTTCTGCCAGAAATGAGCAAGAGGGAAACAACTGCCCCAAAGTAACTAAAATGAGTAGAATAAGAAATTGCAAAACTAATAATTAAAACTTTCTAATTCTAGATTTTATGTTTAACTTTTTGGTTTGATGACTTGATGCTGTTTTGGCACAGGGGATTGTGTGAGTGTCCATGAGAGAGAGAGAAAGAGAGAGAGAGAGAGACAGACAGACAGACAGTACATGGTACCATTTCTTAGGCCTTTCCTTACCTAGTCTAAACTCTCTTTTCTTAGAATACCAATCTGATTGGAAAGCTTCAGGCAACTCCTTACAACAGCATAGTCCTTTGTTTCTTATTATCATTTTAGTATTGATGGAGCTATCTAAATATACGTGTTAGTGACAGCGATAGCTTTGTCAAAAATCCATGTTAGTAGCATGAGTCTAGCATGTGATGGTTGCTTCAGTGCATTGAACACAAGAAGTAGTTAGTGGCACTGCTCACTTCTCTCAGAGGAATCCCCACCTGAACAACCTTGTGTATGGCTTTGCCCAATCCCATAAAGCCCAAGGGGAATGATCCCTCAGGCTATGTATTTTTTTTTCTACATAAGGCAGAATTCACAACTTTGTGTATTAAGTGCTTCATTTCACAGAAGAAAGACAAAAGCCAAGCAGGGGAGGAAGGTGGAAAGAAATGTGGGCAAAGTGAAACAAAGGGGAAAATGAAACAAAGAAGGAGCGGTCAAGGAGGGGAGTGAAGGGGTGAGGGAACCTGGTAAGGTGTGCCTAAGGGACAGTGAAGGGCCACCAATGCTTAGTTGATAGGAGAGCTTAGGATGCTACTGCAATGATTGTCACTCGCAGAATTTTCTGAATTTTATTTGCCCCTCCCTTCACTGTCTTCTGTCTGGTGTGTCTCTGCTACTTAAAAAATTCTTCCCAGTGTGCTGGCAAATCATTTGACTTTGGAGCAGCTTCCCAACCACCCTTCCTCAAATTAGGCCTTTGGATTTAGTTGTAATCTTGATTTATCATATCTTTGATGGTTTAGACATGGAATCAGATCCAGTTTTGGGGAGATGGGTCTGCTTAACCATCACACTCAGTTTTGTGGGGTCCCCTAAATGTACCTGAGACTAGAAGTTACCATGGTTATTCCCAGTTTAGGGTTGTTGTTTTTTTGGTCTGTCACTCTCCCAAGTGGTTAGAGATCCATGATGTGAGTTTTGTCCATTTGGAAGTGCATGCCTATTATTCCACATCTACCGAGCAAGTAGGATGGATAAAACTGGACTTATCAGTCATCAGGAGAATCAGTCAGTGATTGGATTCTGCCCCATGTTGAACCAAGCCTCTTCAACTGTAACCAATAAGGTTGTGCCCTGTTTACAATTCCAACAGAAGCATAATCTGTGTGATTATGACTGAATGCCTCTAAATCAGAATCCCCCCTAAAGGTAATGATAGCACAGCACCAAGGAGCCTTGGTTGGCCTTGGTTAGCCGGGCCAGAACCCGCTAGCCCAGTGTGGAGAACTGTCTGTCTCAGGCACATGTTTACAATTCCATCACTGCTTTTGCTGCTGGGCTTGCAAGCTTATACTATGCAGCTGGTCCTCCATATTGATGGATTCTGCATTCACAGATTTAACCATCCAGAGATTGAAAATGCCCCCCCCCCCCAACATTGTAAAATATACAATGATAAAATGCTCTCAAGATACCATTAGACAAATTGACATAGAAAGTTGGGAATACTCTTGAAAAAAGACACAAACGTTTACCAGATGCCAAGACTTAAAATTATTTAAAAATGGCTCAAAGGTGGTACTTTGACAAAGATATATAAATTAAATGGAAAAGAATGCTGGAAATGTAAACAAGCCTCAGGAGATTGGTGTCACATGTGGTGGACTTGTCCTGAAATGAGAACATTTTGGACTCAAATTTACTCTACAATCAGTGAAATATTAGAAATAAACTTTGAATATCTTCCTGAAATATGTTTGTTAAACATGACAAATAAGATCAACAGTTCAATAAGGAAGATAGTGAAGATGAAGGAGAGAGTTCTTTTATAAATGATTGCTGCTGCAAGAGTAGTAGTGGTGAAAGAATGGAAAAAGAAAGAGATAGCACAAATGGATGAATGGATGTGGAAGGTATTAGATATGAAAAGCTTAGATATTTTAATGTAAAGACTTACAAGAAATAAATTAATTGAGGTTGAACAGGTGTGGAACCCAAAAACGAAGTATTGTGAAAAGAATATGGTTTAGGTAACAATAAGCATTAACAATAATTAATATGCTATGACAAGGTAACAATATAATGGATACATGTTTTGGTTTGGGAATAATGATTTTTTATAACACTGTCAAATGTTAGATAAATATGTGGTGTAAACTTCAAAGGATCTTGAATTACAGAAAGAAGTGGAAGACAATTTAGTGAACAGGAAAGAAGTATCTGCATAAAAGGATTTAACAAGGGAAATCAACAAATTAAGTTATCTCTGAAATTATCTTCATGAAAAGAATTTGTTTTATGTGTTTGTCAGTCTTGTTTGTTATTTATATGTTGAATATTTAGCAAACGTGTGTGTGTGTGTGTGTGTGTGTAAAAAAGACCCCCCCCCCCCCAAGAAAGAAAATTCCAAATGGCAAGCCTTTGTTTTGCCATTTTATATAAGGGAGACAATTTTATCATGCCATTGCCTATAATGGGACATGGGCATCCACAGATTTCGATATCCATAGGGAGGCCTGGAACCAATGTAAACTGTTTAGTATGAGAGGACTTGTCATTGTTTTTGCTGTAACAGAAAACAAGAGAAACTAGTGTTGGATTAATAGCTGTTTTCTGTCTGGAAATAGAAATAGCTGTGTCAGACCAAATAAGATGTACAATCTGGCCTGGTATAAGACAAATTTCTACATAATTGTGCCATAGATAACAGAATGCAAAAGTAGCTCCATCGTTGCCATACTTACCATAGGCTACCTATACAGCAGGCCCTTAGTATCCACTAGGGTTTGGTTCCAGGACCCACCCTCCAACCCCATCCAGGATGTCAAAATCCATGGATGCTCAAATCCCATTAAATACAATGGCATAGTAAAATGGTGTGCCTTATATAAAATGACAAAATCATGGTTTACTTTTTGGAATGTATATCTTTTAAAAACATGTTCAAGCTGTGCATGGTTGAATCCCTGGATGCAGAATCTATGGATATGGAGGGTCAAATGTACCTTGAAAATTCTGGTAACCACCCCCCCTCCCCGCTTCCTCTGCTTGGACCAGAGTTTCCCAGTGTTGTCTATTGAGTTAAAAGATCTCAAATGAGCAATGGGATTCCTATGTGATGCTATACACAGTGTGGCATAAGGCCTTTCCAAGGTGAAATTGCCAGTATTCCAAATGGTTAATTCTCTTTTGTTTAATTAACCTAAATTTAAAAATTTAGAGGACAAAACTTGCTAGGTGTCCTTTTACAACTCTTTGATTCTATCCCCCCCCCCCCATTTCTAACACAACACAACACCCAAGTCCGTTAACTAAAAACCATTGTCTTTTCCCATGACAAGCTGTGATAAGACTGCATTAGTATGCACACTGACCCTTCGCATATTCATTAAACATCTGTGAGATTTGTGCCTCCAGAGATCTCTTTGTTTCTAGACCAAAAGAAAATGGATACTTAAAACATATGCAAATTCTTTATGGACTCCAAATACCAAATGAATTCCCAACTATCTTGTAATGTGCAAGAAATCCATAATCATCTTATTACACAGCTGTTTCCCATGAGAAGAAATGTAGACCATAATTAATGGAGCTTTGTCATTTTCTGTGTAAATAAAAAACACAATTTCACACAACTACTCTATAAATAAGATTATTTCTGAACATGAATTACTCTTCCCCATTGGTGTCATGCTTAGAATCAAAACCTAATGAAATATTCAAAAATGAATAATGAAGAGGCTAATGAAGTTCTGACACACTTCCCAAAACAACAGTAGAAATGGTCTAACAATTTGTAAAAGTGTGAGTCTTGTAGTTTCTTCATAAACTGCGTGATAAAACTGGTCTTTCTTCCAATTGCATAAGTAGGATTAACTATTGTAAAAGTTTCATCCGTTTTCTAATAAATCTGAAGGTGGGTGGAATTGTGCAGATTTCTGTGTCGCTGCTGTTTTCACCATTACACAAAGCTAAAGCAGATAAGAGCAGAAAAATCAACAAGCAGAAGGTTTTATTTCTAAGGGACAGGGCTTAGAAGTATATTATAATGTAGGTTTAGGGACTGGTACAAGTGGCTTCTAAAACAGTGTTTAAGAGAAACAGAAGGGAAATAACCAGAAAACTGGGTTGATAAGTCACATATGTATGGGTATGTGCAGTGCAGAACTTGTAAGAGGTCTTTTCTGGATTAAGATTCCCAGTATCCTCCAGACCCCAGTATGACCATTACTCCAAAAAATAGCCTTCTCAAACTGTGGTCGAATGTTTTCATGTGTGTGGTATTGCAGTATTTATTCTTGTGCATATATACCTGCTAATGCTGTGCCCCATTGAAACCAGATGTGTTGCATGGGCTGCAAAGGTCATGCAACACCCCCCCCCCCCGACACACACACACACACTTTGGAAGATGGACCAGGAAAAAGGTCCTTGGCTATGACAGTGTGATCTCTCATGATAGGTATGACTATGGTTGTTTAAGGAAGCCTCATGGCCTCCTATAAATGTACCGCTTGTGCTTATACATGGCATCCTACACACCTTTCCCAGCTTCTGAAAGGGACTCGTCTGCATACTTTCAGCCATGTAGGTAGTGAAGACCAAAGACTGAACTGTTCTAGTGTTTGAAACCAGGTTCGTGTCACTCATCCAGAGCAGAGTAACGGTACCACACTGAGTCTTTGCTAAATGGTTTTAAGAAATGAAGATCAGATATATTTCAGATCAGACAAATACATAAGAAAGCTGCAGTATGCAGCCCATCCTGTTTAGTGTCTATTGCCAAATTCCCCAGCAGAGGCAACAACAGCACCTCCTCCACCCAGCTGTGACTGTGAAGGAGTCTGGGGCATAAAAGGCTCTCTCCCCTGTGAAAGAAGCGGCGGGGAGGGAGGAAGAGACACCTGGGCCTCCCAAGCCCACCCCTCCCCCACCAGCACTGCGGCATAGACTGCTTGAGGAGTCGTTGACAAATCTTCACACACTGCTCCCACCTTTAAGATTGCATGGCTAGGTTGGCCACAAAGACTAACTTTCCACCTCAGTGGCTTTGGTTTTTTTGGCATAATGTTTATAATGAGGGAGCTGCCTAGACAGGAAAATGCTAATATCTGTCCAGTGTCTGTTAGACATGGTCTTCCTATTGTTGGTCAGAAACCTATGACTGATGAATTACCTTTACCACCAGAGGATGGAGCCAGGAATAGCCTGGGAGTGGGAATTGAGGTTGTGTGGGGGCAGGGAAGGTATGGTGGTAACAGTGTGAACAAATGTTACAAAAGAAGTAGGGATCGATGTTTGGTATCTATCCCTTCTTCAGTTCACTCTGTTTCCCAGGATAAGTTGGAGAATGTACCAACCATTCCAGAATCCCTTAATCTGCTCCTCTTCAATGTCAGGTTGGCCAAAGGTAAAACCCACATCATCCACGATCTCCTCGTGGATGAACAGGCCGACTTGGCCTGCTTCACTGAGACCTGGCTGGGAGACGCCAGTGTTGCCATGTGGGTGCAGGCTCTACTGGCTGGATAGAAAGTCAGCGAGCAGATAAGGGAGAGTGGGCGGGGGGGGGTGGCAATAGTCCATAAAACCAACCTAACCTTGATCAGGAAACCTGTCCGGAAAAGTACCTCAACCTGAAGACCAGAGAATAGTATGGGGATTCTGTTAATATACTGGCCACCCCGTTGCTTAACAGGCCCCCTAACCAAGCTGACTCAGCTTGTCTCTGAGTTGCTGTTGGAATCGCTCAGACTTCTTGTCTTGGGTGACTTCAACATTCCTCTCGAGACCAGCCCTTCTGATCTATCTGGAGCAGCTCGAGAGTTCATGGAATCCATGACAGGCATGAACCTATCTCAATTGGTCAACGGGTCTACCCATTACACGGGTCACACACTCAATAGGATCTTTAGTACGGAACAGGAATATCCATGAGCGGAGGTAACTAAAAGCTCCACACTCTCATGGATGGATCATTTCCTGATGAAGTTAGAACTAAAAGCTGCTTTCCGTCCCCCCAGGGGTGGTGGACCCATTAGAATGGTCTGCCCTCAGAGGCTAATGGAACCAATTGGCTTCCAGAAGGCCCTAGCGGGTTTAATGGTTGGTAGCGCCGGTGATTCCGTCAAAGCCTTGGTGAATACTTGGAACACCGATCTTCCCAAGGCTCTTTATACAATTGCCCCCAAGCGTCCTCTCCTACCCACTCCTAACTGCAAGCCCAGGTTCACGGAGGATCTCAGGGCGATGAAGCGGGTTGGACGATGACTAGAGCACAGATGGTGGAAGACTCAACTCTTCTCCGACAGAACTCACCATAGGCAGCATCTTCGCGCCTATCGGGAGGCTTTGCGTGCAGCACGTAGATCCTTCTGCTCTGCACGCATCATGTCTGCAGAGTCTCACTCAGCAGAGCTGTTTAAGGTGGTGGGGGAACTGATTCGAGTTCCCCCTGCACCAAATCCCCTACTCGCCCCAACAACAGCCTGCTGTGATGCGTTTAACACCTTCTTTGCAGACAAAATCTCTCGGATAAGGGCCAACTTGGAAGTCAATGTTTTGTCAGAGTCCATAGGTGAGGTGTCCAACAACTCCGTTGTTGCTTCTTTACTGGATGAATTTCAACCTGCCAGTACTGAGGACATGGACAAGCTCCTTGGAAGTTTGAGGAAGACGACTTGCCCTCTCGATCCTTGTCCATCTTGACTGGTCGTCCAGGGAGGGGACACACTGAGAGTATTCCTTTGGGATACAATCAATGTGTCCCTCAGGGAGGGTTCTCTGCCATTTTGTCTAAAGGAGGCGGCCGTTAGACCCCTCCTGAAGAAGCCCTCCCTTGATCCCCTGGACAGAAACAACTACAGACCAGTTTCCTTGCTCCAATTTTTGAGTAAGGTGATCGAGAGAACAGTCGCCTCCCAACTCGAAGCCGTCTAAATCCATTTCAAAATGGCTTCAGCACAGGATATGGAGTTGAGACTGCCATGGTCGCTCTGGCCGATGACCTCTGCTTGAGCATCGACAGGGGTAGTGTGACCCTGCTGGTGCTCTTGGATCTCTCAGCGGCCTTTGATATGATAGATCATTCCATCCTTTTGAGTCGACTGAGAGAGTTGGGGATTGGGGGTACCACACTCCGGTGGTTCCGGTCCTTTCTCTCCAGGAGATCCCAAAGGGTGAGGCACAGGGACAGTTGCTTTTCCCTCAAGGCGCCTTCCTGTCCCTGATGCTGTTTAACATCTATATGAAGTCACTGGGTGAGATCATTCGGAGGCATGGAGCTCAGTGTCTTCAGTACTCTGATGACACTCTTATCTACCTGTCCATGACAAGATCATCAGCCCAGACTTCAGATGGCATCTCTCCTCTCAATGACTGTCTTGCAGCAGTAATGGATTGGATGAGAGAAAACAGGTTGAAGCTCAATCCGGACAAAACGGAGGTACTAACTGTCACAGGACCGAAGCCAGGATTGGGAATACACCTTCCAGTCCTAGATGGGGTCACACTCTCCTTGAAGGACCCTGTTCGCAGTCTGGGGGTACTTCTTGATTCGTCGCTTCACATGACTAGTCAGGTGAATGCGGCGGTCAGGAGTGCCTGCTATCAGATTCGGCTGGTGCACCAGCTGCTCCCCTTCCTGGAGCCAAAGGACCTGGAGTCAGTGGTACACACTTTGATAACCTCACGATTGGACTTCTGTAATGCACTCTACATGGGGCTACCCTTGTGCCTACCTCGGAAACTTCAATTAGTTCAGAATATGGCAGCCAGGCTTGTCACGGGAACATCGAGGAGAGAGCACATAACACCGGTGCTCAAATCTCTCCACTGGCTGCTGCTTAGTTTCCAAGCGCAGCACAAGGTGTTGGTTTTAACCTTTAAAGCCCTACATGGCTTGGGTCCATCATATCTGAGGGACTGCCTCCTCCCGTACAAACCCTCCTGCACACTCTGGTCTTCTGGGAGGAACCTGTTGGAGCCTATGAAAACTAGGTTGGCACAGACCTCCCAGAGGGCCTTTCCGGCTGTCGATCCCAGGCTATGGAATGGTCTGCAGGACGAGATGCATCTTATTACATCTTCTGATTGTTTTTTAAAAGCCTTAAAGATGCATCTCTTCCGGCAGGCCATCCCAGAAAGCTCTTAACTCCCAGCTCTGTTTGTATCAAGCCGCCCTCTTAACTCTTCAATGTCTTGACCTGGATATCCATGCAACGGCTGTTATTTTTATATAGTAATTTTAATTATGTTGTTTTAATTTGATGCTAGTTTAATTTTATTTTAAGGGGCGGGTGGTTGGGCATGGGCAATGTATGTTTTATCTTCTAATTTTTAATTGATGTAACCTGCTCCGATTGGATTCAGAGGAGCGGGCTATAAATTATTATTATTATTATTATTATTATTATTATTATTGGATGTGAGGGGGCAAACAATTATAGATTATTTTCCCCATGTTATTTTTCCCATGTCATCAGCATTGAATATACATTTGTCTTCAGGATGAACCTCATGCATGCCTCCTGAAACGAGATATATTTGGTTCTCCAGTTTACTTGTGTGGTGGTGGACAGCTCTGTTTTTCAAGAACCTGGACCAGTATTCATCCATGTGTTCAAATAATTCATTAGAATATTTGACTACATACATTGTTGGAACTCTGGACAAGAAATGAGGTGTTTTGCTCTGTCCATATTGCTCTTTATTTTCACCATTCCTGATGCATAGTCTTCATCTTGAAAAGTCTTGTAGATTAAGTTTGATGGCAGACATACTATGCATTCATTTTGGCTAATTAATTGCAATGTGTATTTGTGAAACCGACACTGGATGCTCCTCAGCATTAAATAATGATCAAGTAAAAATATTCCATCACAGTCTTACAAATTATTGCTTTCTGTTATAGCTAGTCAAGCATTAAAATATGACTAATTGCCCAAACAATCAAAGTTTAAATCCGAAAATTCAGCATGCTCCCAAACATCTTTTTATGTGAGCAATGTTAATGTAAACTTCTCTTGTTTCAAAATAACACTGGCTAGAATCTTCTTGTTGACATATGCAGGCATAACCCCCAGATTCACTTGTGCATTTTTTTTAAAGAAGGCATTGTGGGAGGAGGTATCTTGTATGTCCTTGTGCAACATCCTTTGCCCTGTGTGCACAACAGTAGCATTGGAGATGCACCCAGATATTTTCTGGGTGCCCTTGTGCAACTGGGGGAGAAGGACAGTCTTTCATAGGATAAGAGGCTGCTCCTGCTTCTTCAGGCACATACTGCAAGAGATGTCAGAATATGACAAGATGCACTTCCACAGCCAATCAGTAGATTAGAGGGAGCTGTGTGCACAAACCACCTAGAAAGGGTGAACATCCTCCCCATCAGACCACTCTCCCCAACCATGGTTCTTGGATCTCAACCAATCACAATGCCAGCAACAACATATTTCAAGTTCACAATGTCAACAACAACATATTTCAAGTATCCAGAACATGTGTATGTTAGTAACACTTCAAAGAGCCTTATAAGACAGGTGAAGGAAAGTGTTGGTAAGAGATCTATATGAAATTATCTCTCCCATTTATGTTTCCAAAGAAAATCTGTATAGCATATGGAAGGTCTGAATATCATACTGAGCCAAATGTCACTGTTTTCAAATTCTGCTTCTCTCTTTGCACTAAAATCAGAGCAGAATTAGATCTTGAAAACGCACATCAACCTTCAATGGCATTTAGATCATATTTATCAACCTGTGCACATGGCTGCTTTTGACATTTTGGGGTTACGTGTGGAGGAAAGAGGAGGGTAGACGCTTGTAGAAATAGCACTGTGAACTATGAGAGCTGCCAAGTTAATCCCTGGTTGTGTAATAAAAGGCATTGGCTCAGCATCAGCAGTGCACTGGGAGAGAAGAATACACTGGAGCTGAAGGTCAATGACATCTTAACAGTCTTTCGTTCCTTCAAGTTTTTCCCTGGTCATTGTACAAATTAAAGTCAGAACAAGTTTAAAGGACTGGAGCAACAGAGATGCTGTGAAATGCATTATTCTATTGAAGCTCTCTAGAGCACCAACTTGCTGAATTGAGGCCTATCAGTTGTGTTGGACAACAGTTGCCCTCACCCCAGCCAATTGCCATGCTGGCTGGGAAGGGGTGTGGCTTATAGTCAAACACATCTGGAGATCAAACTGAGAAAGCTTGCTGTAGATAAAATTTGACAAAACCCAGTTCCTGTTTGTGGTACAACCGAAATGTGATGTGGGGAGGGTAGGAGGAAAACCAGTCCACCCAGCCCCAGTGCTCACCTTAGATAGCAGAAAACAGATAATGCAGCCAAAGGGGTAGGGTGAAGAGGAATAGCACATATGCATAATCTAAAATGCTATACATAACTTGTCAGCCCTCAAATATTTTCAGATGTGACGTACTGGTGGTTTTGAAGAACAATGAATTCTTCATTCCCAGAGGTTTGATGAATGGTAATGCTGTCCCCACCAGTGTTCTTCTTGAGTGCAGATTCAGAGCCAGCAGTGGGCTTAATAAAACTTGTCTAAACTGGTCTCTCTTCTTACATTTCAAGCAGTGACCTCTGGCTAAGTAGAACCTGATTCCAGCAACTTTCAGTCCAGTGTGTTGCAGTGGTATGAGCATTGGATTATGACTCAAATAACAGGATTGAAATCACTGCTCAGCCGTGGAAACCCATGGGGTGATCTTTAGCAAATCACATTCTCTCAGCCTCAAAAGAATGCAATGGCATAAACCCCTCTGAACACATCTTGCCTAGAAAATCCCATGATAAATTTGCCTTATCACCATAAATTGGAAATGGATCACCATAAATTGGAAATGACTTGAGGTACACAACAAGAAGTACAAAATGTCCCATATTTGCTTGCAATAGCACTGAGCTAGGTAATTTAGTTGTAGGAGAAATAAATATAAGGATATGCTGAAGCTATCCATAGCTGAGCTGTGCCAAGATGATGTCAGGAATCCAGAACATCATGGTAGCTCTGAAATGGGGAAGCTTGTGCATGCCATTATATTCATTCCTCTTGAAAGTAATTTTTCAAGCTCTGCGACAGAATGGCTAATTATGTATTCATTTGAGAAACAAAATTTAGAATGATTCATCAGCCTTTTCTAACTTTGTAAATAAAGCACAAATCTTGCTTGAACTCCCTCAATGTGATCAGTTGTGTTTGCTCTGTTTTTTTTTTAACACCACATCAGCAGAGTGATTCATTAAGCTTATGTGTGATAAAAGAGAATCTCTACTTGCTATAAAGCAGGTCTCCAAGGGCCAGAGTATTTGAAATGCAACTCCTGGTGCCTGGGACATCTTGTCATAAATGAAAGCTTCCTATGAAACCTGGAATGAATCATTGTTGTGACAATTATACCTTACTTTGTATCCAGTTAGCATATTTCCATAATCTTAAAGAGAGTAAAGTTGGCTTTGATTTCCTGGCCAGATATACTGTTTGACAAGCCTCGTCTTTTTGAGAGAAAAAAACCCAAGCAAACAAATAATACTAATGCTGATTACTAGCCATCGCATCATTACACTGGTACGTTCTGACAGGGCCAAAGTAGATACCACTGGGCCGATGTACATACCAGTGTCCTGGTTGTTTTCTTGTTTTCCTCCACTGATTTCCAGTACTTTTTGTGGTGGAGGAGGCAACATAGGTAGGGTCAATTCCCGTGGAAGTACCTCTGGTTTATATGTTTCCATTCCAAATGTAGTAATGGAAGGCTACAAATCTGACTGAAGCAATGTTATCTAGAGGAGCTGCTTAACCCTTTGGCCTCCACTCAAAGGTGCAGTATAATGTTTGATAACATTTTTCTTAGGCTGTACTTAGAATGCATGTGAGGAGTACTATAATGCTCCACCACAGACAAAAGACATGTAGTGCAATTTTCTCACCAGTGAACTTTGGAGTAGTTTTGGATCTAGTGCTGTTCCTGGGATTAGGAAGCAAAAGTGGCCAGTACTATCTTTGGTTGCAATTACACGTCAGAAATAACGTGGCTTGACACCACTTCAACTGTCATGGCTGACTGCTATGAAATTATAGGATTTGTAGTTTTGTGAGCCTTCTCTGTCAAGTTCTGGTGCCATAACAAACTACAAATCTCAGGATTCCATGAAATGGAGCCAGTGAAAGTCATGACAAACTGCATGAATTCTGCAATGTGGCAGCAGTCCAAGTCCACCTTGGGGTACTACATTTGCCACATTCCTTCCTGGGACATAAGGATCTAGTTGCATCCATCCACAACTTTCAATCATAGAATCATAGAACTAGATGAGACCTCAAGGACCATCAAGTCCAACCTCCTGCCATACAAGAATTACTTACCATGCAGAAAATGAACTTAATTACCTCATGTCCAGATTGTGCACTATGTACTATGTAGGATTACCCTTGGAAAATGTAAATCTGTGACACTCCATTAGAAATATCTTAAGCTGCCGAATACACTTCTCATGGATAGCCATTATTTTGTTATTTCCCATTCATTGTTTTAAAACATGAAACAATATTTTCCATTTATTGTTTTGAAACATAATTTACTTAAGTGGTATTAAGAAGCTCACTGCCATGTAAAATTAGAAGCTACAAAAGGGTAGAGGGAATGATCCTTTTTGCCCTGTCCCTATGTCAGATGCTCATGATTCCTCCCAGATGTCCTTCACGCACTGAAAGATGAATGTCTGCATTGGAGAACTAGATAAAGGTTCTCAACACAAGTCATTATCAGGGACTGAACTTGCAATTTGCATATAGAATCATAGAGTTGGAAGAGACATGGCGCCGCCCGAATTAACGGGCCGGCGCTGTTGTCGCGTGAAGGAAGGCCTCTCCCCTTCCCGCGCGCCAGGCTTGGGCGCCCCAGCGGCCGGTGCTAGCGCGGGCTCGATGCTGATTGGCCACCAGGAGGAGCAGGAAAGGAACCTGTCTGATTGGCCACAGCAGGGTATGGCGTGCCCTCCTATTGGTGGAGAGCTCGGAGAGGGTGGTGCCTCCATCGTTCCTGAGCCCTCATTGGCTGTTGGGCCTATTGAAGGCCGTGTAAGGTGAGCGTCGGCACCATTGCCAGTTCTGCTCTACCACCCTCCCTCCCTGTTTAGGGAGTTGATTGTCACAACTTCTGTTCTGGGTGGCAGCATAGGCCTGGATCTGGGGTAGGGGTTTCCAGGGCCCGCTGGCACTGGATCGGGAGTCCTCATGACCCGGGTAAGGAGCGGTTCGCTGTGGCCATTGCGGGGGCCACAGTCGATTAATACCCGGTGACTAGGATGTCTCGCAATTCGATGTGAAGCAGCGCAGTTGCCTAACTGCGCAACAGGGCGGAGCTTGGCACCTACGTCATCCCGATGTTTGCCCCTGCTACCAAGGGTACATCAACCAACCAGGGTGTTGCTGATGGCCAGATCCAGACCTTATGCTTTGGGCCAACCCTATGGTTTTGTGTTGTTCTGCATGTGTGGAACAGTTAATAAAGTTGTGGCCTTTTTTCCTCCAACCAGGTTTCTGTATTTATTGGGGGGGGGGGGCCTGACCTGCGCGGCAACACAAGAGCCATTAAGCTGCTGCAGTAAACTGCAGGTGTTAAGGGGGCCTATGCATATTGGCAACATGAGGGGAGATACAAGGATCCCCATTTTGGGGACTCAAGCCCAGTTGGGTACTAATCCTAATCACTTACATCTGGGTAGTATTAATGATATGCTAAACATTGGCAGTCACATTTTGTCTTCAAACAAGGTGTATAAAAGGGAAAATATGTCTTGTCTACAAGGGTTTAGCATTCTGGGAAGCCTCCCATAAATACTAGCCAGCTTGTAAATAAGGCAGGTACTCCCCGTGTGTCTGGTTTGAAAGACAGATTACTGTTTTCCCACCTGCTATTGCTGGGCAGTGTAGTTATAAAAAACAAACAAATTAGAGGGAGTATGTGCCTTGTTTAGTTTTTTCAGGAACACATTTCCACCACGCCACTGCTGACATTCAACAGCAACGTATGTAGGAGGGTGAAAGATGAGGGCATGGAGAGCAAAGGGCATGTAGTGTAAGGACCCTCTGTTGCACTCTCCTCATATCCACACTTATCTAGGAGTAAGTTCCATTTTTGAGTGGACATATACAGGTTTGTTCCCTTAGTCATGTCAAGATCTTTCTCCCATGCCATTTTATTAGAAAAAAGAAACCCTTGAAAATAATGCTCGTTTTTGGCTTCCATTACAACCAAACACTTATCATGCAGAACTCACATAATAGGATGATCTTATGCAATTTACCATGGAAGAAACAGGGTTAGTTATCATTTTGAGTATAACGTTATCCTAACACACACGTACACTTTTAGACCCACAAATCCTTAATCATCCCTTCATGAATGTCTATATGCCAGTAAAAATTGTTGAGTCAGCTACCCATATTATCTGGGTATAGCCCTGACCTTCTAAAATTTAGAATCCCAAATATAAATGGTCACCATGGGTGCCATTAATGGCAAATGGAGTAGGAGTATCCAGAACATCTGGACAGAAATTAGAGGACCAGTTGGCAACACTGTCACACTTCAGCTTGCTTCTCCCATTTTAGCTTTTATCTTTATTGTTCTGCTTCTCTCTTTTCCCTGCACAGTAAAATAGACATAAACTATATTAGAACCATAGTATACTTTAGAGAGGCATTCAGAAATTCTTCAGGAATTCATATCTGAATGTGTTAAGGGGTTATGGGAACACACAGCCTCTTGATATTGCCCAGTGCAGTCAACAACTTGAATCAGGATTCCTGCAACTTTGTTAACGATGGTCAATAAAAATGCCCCCCTCAAGACTCACATTCTAACACGGTACAGGAATCCTGACTGGCCAGGTTTCTTATTCTTATTTTGGAAAACCTACATTTGCTGAAATACTCCCCTCCAAAGCTCTTCTTTACTTGTTTAGAAGTGTGGCACTTGTGGAGCAGGGGAATGGCTGGCCCTGCACACTTCCAAAGCCTTTCCTCCATCAGAACAGAATAATCTTATACTCTGAATTTACTCTATCCAGAGTACTTGCCACAAAGGCTGACCACTAAAGTTTGGTAGCATGCCACAAAGAGAGAGAGAAGCAACAGGACACCTGTAGTTATTATTTATTAATGAATTCTGTAGTTAGTAGTTGCTACTGAATTGTCTCCACAGGTAAGAAGCTTGTGTGTGTGTGTGTGTGTGTGTGTGCGTGTGTAGACACACAAGTAAAATAAGTTTGCTATATTTCTCTCTGTTTGTGTGTGTGTGTGAGAGAGAGACTAGGGAACCAGCATGGTGTACTGGGTAGAGTGTTGGATTGGGATTGGCAAGATCCAAGTTGAAATCCCTACTAGTTGCTGAAGCGCACTTGGTGACTTTGGGTCAGTCATTATCTCTCATTCTAATTGAGATTATTAGGGTTGTTATGAGGGGAGAAATGGGGAGAAGGACCATGTACACAGCCTTGAACCATTGGTAGAATGAGCAGAATATAAGTGTAACTAACCAAATCCATATCTACATCACTTGTGCATTTTAAGCATTTATCTTCCTACTTCATCAGCTTGTCGATCTCATTATGAAGTTTAGCAGAATACAATGTAATCTACATTTTCTCTCTCAATTCTGCCACCCTAGCACCAAAGGAGAAACCATCCATCATAGGTCTATTTAACATTCTTAACTACTTCAAAGGTGGGTCTTTAGCTTTTGCACACTCCATTTATGTCAACACAAATCTTGGGAACTGAGCTGGGAACGCTGACTTACATGTCAGCAGCTTAGAACACATTGGAAAATTGGCTTTGCTGATGCCGATTTATGCAAATGACAGACTGTTTCCCCCATTTATCCATCTCTGCCAAAGGGAAACATGGATTTTGTGCTCCACTCTTGATAGGAATATTTTATAGAGATATGGAGAGTAAAGCAATCAGTGTTTGGCTCAATGTAAAAAAAAGAAAAGAAAATAATTTCTCCTCCCAACTCTGCTCACTCCATATGTTGACTGTTGCTCACTTTGTGCCCCACGACTGGCCCAAAATTTACATCAACAGTCTAAGATATGTTGATGACACCATACTATTTGAAGAAATCATCACAGACTTGGAATAATTCCAAGGAAGGTAAAGGAAGAAAGTGCAAAGGCAGGATTATTGCTGAACATAAAGAAAACAAAAATAATGACTGTGGAGGATCTACATAAATTCAACCTACATAATGAGGAAATTGAAATAGTTAAGGATTTCCCATACCTTGGATCAAACATTGATCAGAACTGAGACTGAAATCAAGAAATATGAAGAAGGGCAGCCATGAAAAAAACAGACAAAATGCTAAAGTGTAAAGATATGCAACTGAGAACTAAAGTTAGAATTGTCCCAGCCATTATATCTCCCATCACCATTTACAGATGTGACAGTTGGACAGTGAAGAAAGCCAATAGAAAGAAAATCAGTTCATAGATGTGGTGCTGGAGAAAAGTGCTGAGGATACTGTTGACAGCAAAAAAGTCAAATGAATGTCCTTGAACAGATAATATGAGCTATATGTACTGGACAATGTTCTGAGATCCTCTGAAGAGGACCTTCTATCTATCCCACCACCATCAGAAGCAAGGTTGGTGGGGACACGAGAGAGGGCCTTTTCCATGGTTGCCCCTAGACCATAGAACTTCCTTTCCAGGCAGACTAGAGCAGCCCTCTCCTTGTTGACCTTCCACTGGCAGACTAAGACCTACTTGTTCAAAAAGGCTTTTAGAACAGAATGTTTTTAAAGGACCAGTTTAAAGGACCAGTTTTAAAGGACACATTGTTTTAATGTGTTTTAAATATTTTTTATCTTTTAAAGATGTTGTAACATGTAATTTGATATTTGATATTGTAACATGTAATTTGTTTTAATATTGAAGTAATTTAATTCTGTTTTAATGAACTATTTTTGTATGTTTTAATGTAGTGTTTCCCAAACTCTGGCCTTTGAGGTGTATTGTACTTCAACTCCCAGATTCCCAGAATCTCTTACTCAGGGGCCCCTTGAGTTGGGAGCAACTCAAGGGTGGTTAACAACAACAAATACTTCAGGAGAGTTATAAATGGGTAGAAAATGTATTCATTTTGTAATATTAATGTTCTGTCCAGAGCAGTTTGTGTCTGTCCGTATGTGTATGCACATGCATTGCAAGTTTTCTCTTTCCTACAGCAATACAATAAATAAATATTTGTGACATTCCCTCCAATGCCATGTTTGAGCGGAACTTATATATTGCATTATAAATACTGTCTCACATTGAGTCCCCAATGCACCTCTTGCATGGAAGTGAAACAGATACTGGAGTCATTATTCAACTTAATTTGCAATGTTTATTATCCTCAGTAGAAATGAATTTGTTAGTTACAGCCAAAATAAATGACCCCTGGGTTCTTGAAGTATGGGAACAAAACATTTTTAGCTGTAAATAAGATTATTTCCCCTCCACCCTTCTTATTAACTGCTATATTCTTCTTATATTCATGCATATGTCTTCAAATGTGCTATTATCAGGTCCCAGGTAGATGCTTTAACTTGAAGATGGCTGACTCTATCACTTGTTATATGACTTCAGGTGACATCCTTGAGTAAGGCTCACATCTCAGACACAGAAAGCTCTTGTATCTGCAACTAAGGAATGTGTCTTTAGTTCCAGAACTGGGAGAAGTTACTTTATAGATTACAGTTCTCAGAATCCCCTAAATGAACAGCCATTACAGTCACATTGTCTTAGTGACCTCAGGAATAATAGTGCAAGAAAGTAATTTTTTCAAGCTCTATCTAAATATCAACAGGTAAATCCAGCCAGCCAAGCCCACTTATGTATGTATGTATGTATTTATTTATACAGCTGTCCCATTTGCATCAACTGAAGTTCCCAAACACTTTTCAAGGGCAATCCCATGTACATCTTGTTGCAGTAATCTAATCTGAGATCACTTAATTAGAGTTTATTGGAAAGGCATATTTTATTATACACCTAAAATACGGGCTGTCTCTGAAAAAGATGAAGAAGGAAGATACAAAGACATACCACAGTTACACTAGAGCATAATAATTGCATTTCTCTTGAAGGCATCAGTTACCACCTGAATGTCAAATTACAATATATACTGAGAATGTACTATGCACTTGTTGTGTGATAACTGTTTGAACTGTCATGACTCCCTCTTATGGAATTGTCAAATTTGTAGTTTGGTGAGATACTTAGAATTCTCTCTGCTGGAGAGCTTCACTAGTTCAATGGACTGCACTAGCAGGGAAGTAAAGTAGAGAAACCCCAGTGCCTCATCAAATAATTAATCCCTGGTTATCATAAAATGGAGTCACTACAGTTAAAGTGGCATTTAATGGTTACAACAGTGTAATGCAGATAGACTCTGGGTTGTACTGAGATTGAACTTGGTTGGAGGACCAAAGCCTTCAGCCTCCTGGAATTGCTACAGAAAAGATCAATGGGTCATGCTGTGGTACACTGAGGGAGAAAGCTCCCCCAAACTGGGCAAGGATGGAAGGAAGCTCCTGGATCCAAACATCTGTTTTATAGATATAAATCATATGATTAAAGTGAAATGGGGAGGGGGGTCGTCATAAAAGAACATGGACCTTACGAGACACTTATTATCCACAGCAAGCATCATCCTTTTAATAAAAGAGGAAAAACTCTTATAAACATAGTTCATGGGATCACTTGATTGCAGTCATTAAATGGCATTGGTCTGGATATCATGGACAAATAATTTAAAAAGTTAAAAAGTTAAAAAAGTTAAAAAGTAAAAAGTAAAAGTGCTTAAGTGCTTAAGTGCATTGATAAGTGGTATAGAAATGTACTTGCTATTGTTATAAAGTAAGTGTTCAGACTCTTACTCTGATTATTGAAAGACCTCTCAATTAGCTGTAGTGTCAATTATTATTTTTAAAGGACTAAATTATTGGTATTCTTTGTCAGCTAGGTCTTCCCACTACTTGTATTTCATTTAGTTCTCAGGAGAGTTGTTTTCAAGTGAGAACCTCAATGTGAGTCAATCAAAATAAATCAAAGAAATCTGTGGGAGGCTGTCATTGTTTAGATGTCTGAAACTTGCAGAATAAAACACATTTTCCTTAATTACCTTTGTTCTTGTCATGTTTGAAGACAAGTATTTAATCAAGCAAGAGAATTCAGTAAGCAATCCTTTAATCTCTTCTAACATTTCATTTGTATGTTTTCCTGCTAAAAGTACATGATTAGCTTTGCTGTGGACCACTTAACACTGGGGCAAGCATGGCCTTTACAAGACTGGCGTGGGTGGTGAATGTGGGCAAATGTCACTCTCGTGCTGGGTTAACATAGGGGAGAAGAAAGGAGGTGCTTTCTTTACCATGCAGGGTCACGTCACCAAAAGAGATTTGAAAATAAACAGGATTATGTGATGGCAATACTATAATGGAAGATTTATTGGGCTATAATGTTTCATAGCAAATATTTCATAGCTCAGAAAGCCCAGCATTTTGCCTATCACAGGGTGTCATGAAGAACAAGAAATGACATTATGGGTCAAGATCATGGATTTAGATCCTACATAGTTGACCAAGTGTAAGTGTATGGTCTTGCTGGAAGATGCCCTTGATTTTTGTCTGGCTAGAGGAACATAGCCAGCAACAGAACAACAATGCTATTTTCTTTCAGTAAAACAGTAAGTCCGCGGGTGGTGACAAGGAGTCATAGCATCAATCCACATATGGAAATCTTACACTCAGGAAATGATTTCATCAGTCTGCATCTGGCTATGGGATGCAGGTCCCAATCCCTGCCTCTCTCACCCAGCAGTGGAAAAAGACAGTTGGGGGTATTCATGATGAGTTGGTGTGGGGTGCTTTGGACACTGTGAAGAAAGGAAGATATCAACTTCTGTAAAAGCAAACAAGCATATACAAAATGTAAGGTTGACTTAACATTATATACCCTGTTTCCCTGAAAATAAGACATCCCCAGAAAATAAGACCTAGTAGGGATTTTGCTGAATTGACAAATATAATGCTTCCCCCGAAAGTAAGACCCAGCAAAATTTTTGTATATAAATATATATACAGTATATAATAAATGTTCATTTTTTTTGTTCAACCATAGATGTGAATTCTTCTTCATGGAAATTAAGACATCCCCTGAAAATAAGACCTAGCTCATCTTTGGAAGCAAAAATTAGTATAAGACACTAACTTATTTTCAGGGAAACACGGTATATTACTATCAGGATACCGTTTCATGTCCCCAAATGTGTGTCTGAACACCCTTGCTCTTGGCCCCATTAGCAAAATACATGGCAATACAGTAGACACTTAACACAATACCTTCTCTTTCAAGCAGCTCTGAGCTACTTCAGCCAAAAAAAAAAAACAAAAACCATAAAAAAAACCCTTCCCACTTTTTACAGCCTGAGTGGGAAATCCCATTAGCTTACAGTATAGAACATATGTCATCTCACCCTTTTGTTTGCAAAATGTTCATTGCAGTCTCTCTGCCTGGTTGACTATCTTCCAGTCAACAGAACACCTTTCAGCTGATTTTAGACTGGGCCATGAACATTCAGTTCACTATACAGCTATGACAATCCTCTTGATTGACAATTGTCACATCCATGACACATGCAATAAACAGAGATCAGTCAGCTCAGTAACACTGTAGTGTGAGTACACATTCTGGAGCTAGGCAGTCAAACTAAATCAACTCAGTATCCAAATGGATTAGATGGCCAAGATTTTGCAGTGGGGGAGGTACAATACATTTCTACCACATGTCCCCCCCACTCCTCTCCCAGAGGATTCATTTCTCTCATGCAAAGGCACCCTCTATGGCTGATGTAGAGTGGCAGACATCAAAGAAGCATCAGCCAATGTCGATATCCAGACAAAGAATGACAACATCATCCTATGATGCTTCAGAAGGAGCCCTGAGCAGTCCTGCAGGAAGCTTCTGCATTTGGCTATATGGATCTAGGCAGTCACTTCTGTGATGCCCCTTGCTCTTCATCAGGTGCAAAAGGTGATACCTCTCAAGATTTTGGCTGACATATGAGGGAGGTAGTGAATTTCATCTCATTTCACAGATACACCAAGATTTCTCATTAGCAGGATGCCAGACAAAAATGGAATAGCATCACAATTTAATACACAAATGAGAATATCATCAATATTCTCATGTGCAATAATCATCTATCCTTTTGTGAAGAATTCTTTTGCAGGATTACAGTGGAGCCATTTATCAGAATGTGCCCTTCCCTAAAAATGTGAGGGAGGAGCAGAGGGTGTTTGGATATGTTTTGGGGATATCATGCTATGAATTGCCAGCTTATATTCAACTGGTATATGTGCAAATAAATGTACAGCTGAGATCTTGCATTGAAAGGTGCATGTTTGTCAAGCAATGTCTCCCAATGCCATTCCACACAAACTCACCTTGTAAGCAGTTCAGCCCCTGTCATGGCCATTTCTATGCAGAGAAAGCAGAGTGGGGAAATGAATGGGGAAGTGCCCAACTATTTTCCTGTAGCTGGGCATGCTGCAACAGGAAACTGAAGAGACCTCAAAGTATTGTTGTAACCTCTCTGTACATGACATCCTTGCTGCGTGTGCAACAACAATAGCTAGATACATCCCTACTTATCCTCCACTCATCAACAAAATGGAAATGGTCATATGGGGCAGGCTGAGTTACATGGGGGAGAGAGACAGTATTGCAAAGAGCAGGGGGACAATAAGTACTGTGGACAATAGCCTTAGTGATACTGGAGAAACTGGGCCAATAGTACAAGAGCCCAACAGTGGGCAGAAAACATGAACAAGAAGTCAGCTGAAGAGAATGACCCATGCACTTAGATATCTCTACACTAATATAGAGCATGGGAAATAAACAAAGTGAATGTAAGGTCTTAACACGGGAACACAGATACAATTTAATATCACTGAAATGTGGTGGGGTTAGTTTCATGACTGGAATGTAGTAATGGAAGGCTATAGCCTATTCTGAAGAAATAAGCCAAACAAGAAAGGAGGAGTAGCAGCATTATATGTCAAGGGGTGTAGAGTTACGCAGAGCTCAGTGACTCAGAGCAAGGAAACAGGTTGAGTCTTTGGGTAAAAATTAAAGAGGAGAGAAAAAACAATGATCTCAGCCAAACTGAAGATTTGAATGACACACTTCCAAAATAAATTACCAAAGATTTAAAAAGGAGAGAGAAAGTAATAACAGGAGATTTCAACCACCCTTATATTTGTTGAAAGTCACACTCCACCATGAATATAAGGCCCAACCATTTTCTGACTAGCCTTGCAGACAGTTTAAATCTACAAAGGGTGGATCAGCTATTTTGGATTTAATCCTAACCAACAAAGATGAACTAGTCAATAGGGTGGAAACAGTGGAAGAGAATGATCCTGTTGTATTGGGATATGTCATACAGAGGAAAGAGGAAGCCAAACATAGTCAGCTACTCACTCTGGACTTCAAAAAAGCTCATTTCAGTAATTTTAGGGAAATACTGGGTGAGATCCCATGGTCAGGAATGCTCAAAGGGACTTCATGATAGATTGTTTTTTAAATTTTGATATTGAAGGTACAATTGTAAACAGAGGAAAAGAAGGGAGGTGTCTAAATAAACCATGGTGGATATACACAGAACTTTCAGATGAGCTAATTAAATGAGCCATCTAATTATATAATTTCTTATATAATTAAATAAGAAATGAAAGAAAGATCAACCACCAACGAGGAATACTGAGAAACAGCCTATATTTGCAGGGAAAAGTTGAAAAGAAGAGCAGAGGAAGCAGCTGCCAAAGCTCAGAATGAGGCCAGACTTGCTAGAGGAATTAAAAATAATAAAAGGGAGAGGATTTGGCTATGTTTGGAGCAAGAATAAGAATGAGGAAATAGTAAGGCCATTGCATAGAGAAGATGGTGAAATGCTAACAAGGGTCAGAGAGGAGGCTGAAGTATTTAATACCCTCTTTGCTTCACTCCTTTATGAAAAAGAAAACATTGCTATAACTGGTGAAAATGGAATAAATCATGCAGTATGAGGACTGTAGCCTAGAATAGATAAAGAGGTAGTAAAGGAATGCTTAGCTACTCTAAAGGAATAGAAAGGACATGTTGGTTGCATACAAAAGACCTAAAGGAACTTGCAGATGTAATCTCACAGCCACTGTCAATAATATTTGAAAATTTTTGAAAGACAGGAGACAAATGTTGTTCCCATCTTCAAAAAGGGCAAAAAAGAGGATCCAAGCAAACATCAGCCAGTCAGCTTGATGTCAATACTGGTAAAGGTTCTAGGAACGATCATTAACAGTTAGTCTGTGCTCATTTAGAAAGGAATGCTGTGATCACAAGGAAGATTATCACATGGGGTAAAAATCATTAGAGAAGAGCATTGTTGCTGTCATTCTTGCATGACTGAGGGAGTTGTTCTTGTAACATCCTGGAAGCGTCGTGCTACTGAAATAACTCATAGATGATAAAAAAACAGTACATGGTTTGCTGATCACAATTCAGTTGCGCCATTGCTAAATATGAGAAAGGCAATCATATTTCAATAGCAATATTCATTTCATTTTCAGGAGAGTAGATTATCACACTACACTCTAAAAACAGGGCTCAAAAACTGCTCTGGCTGCCTCCTGCTGCATTTTGGGGTTTGTAGTTCAGTGAGGCTTCAGAGCTCTCTCCCTGAATATTCTAAATGGCCCTTCCTAATCTATAGGTACCAGATTGCAACAGGAGGATAATCTCCTAAATTAAATCTCCAGTCTGGTAATCACTTCCTGTATCACAGGAGCTCCTCCATAGGGAGAGAGAGAGAGGCCCATTTTACTCTCTGCTAAACAATCTGATGTGTGGAATGCAAAACTGCTTTCTTATTGCTTGTGAATCATTAATGCCCCATTTTTGTGACAAGTGTGAAAGTAAGTGTTTTAATATCAGCTTTGTATCATTCTTGCTTAAAAACATTAGAATAACAGGTTTTAAACTGTAATAGCCCTCGTGTGATAATCTCCTAAGAGCCAGAATTGGTTTCTCAAAAATAAGTCACATCAAAGTAATCTTATTTTTATAGACAGAGTCACATGCTTAGTAGACCAGGGGAGTGCTATGAATGTAACACCTTGATTTCAGTAAGGTTTTTGACGAGGTCCCCCATGATACTGTATTCCTTTAGGTAAGCTGGTGTACTGTGCATTAAACAGTGCTACAGCTATGTGGATCTGTAACTGGTTGACAGATTGATTCACCAATAGTTACTCCTAATTCTAGAGACAAGTTAGTGGTGGGTCACCACAGGGATCTATCCTGGGCTGAGTATTATTTATATCTTTATAAATGACTTAGATGATGGAATAGAAGGTATGCTTGTCAAATTTGCAGATGATAACAAATGGGGTGGATAGTGAGTACCCCAGAGGATAGCTACAGATCTGAAAATGATCTGGACAGACTGGAGAACTGGGACAAAACTAACAAGTTGGAATTCATCAGCGATAAATGTAATCTAGTACATCTAGACAGGAAAAATATAATGCACAAATATAGGATGGGTGACACATGGAATGAAAGTAGTGCAAGTAAATGATCTAGGGGAGCAGATGCTAAACGTGAGTCAGCAGTGGATTGCAATAGCCAAAAAGCCAAAGCCAATTCTACTTCTCCAGAGACTTGGACATGAATGGATGTGTTCAAATTACATGAAAAAGCATTCCACCTAAATATTAGGAAGAACTTTTTGATTGTAATTGCTGTTCAACAGTGGAATAGATTGCCTTGGAGGGACTTTCCAGCTTCAGAGGTTTTAAAAAGAGGCTGGATGCGCATCTTCCAGGAGTCATTTAGTTATGTATCCATACATGGCAGGAGCTTAGATTAAATAGTCCTTTTGGTCCCTTCCAGCTCTTTGATTCGATGAAACCATAAATACACACGTTTGAACTTATTTAGTTCTGCCTTGGCAGGAACAAAATATCATGCATAATAAAATATTGCCGCCATTGTGCATTGCTGTCAAAACAACGAGAGTCCAAAGTATTATGTATACTCAAAGGTAAATGGTGGGAATCACAGACCATGGGACATAATATGAGTCTGTTTATTTTTGAAAGATGGATGAGAGACAGCAATAACAAAAGAACCAATTTCTGAAAGTTCCCTTTAATAAATTGCAGGAAGAATATTTATCTTGTGGTCCCAGAAATGGCTTTCTGCACTTATTACATATACAAAGTGGCTTGAATGCTACTGTTAATTTCAATTAGCGTAGACCCATTAAGATAATGAGTTTTACTTTTTGAGGTGTCATGAATAGGTGGCAAATTGTTCATTATTAAAGTTGTCAGGCAATGGATTGTTGCCATGGAGGGGAGTCGCCAAGGAAGACCACACACACCAGTTAGAGAGAAAAGGCCACAACTTTATTAGCAAACAGCAAAACACATTAGGGTTGGCCCAAAGCATGAGGTCTGGATCTGGCATCAATCAACCCCTGGTGGATCAACCAAATTGCTTGATCATGGTTAAATGCCTTACCACAGTCAGGCAACTGGTCAATTGCATGTTATCTGCCCCTGGTCACTGGGAGTCATAGAATCATAGAATCATAGAATCATAGAGTTGGAAGAGACCACAAGGGCCATCCAGTCCAACCCCCTGCCATGCAGGAACTCCCAGTCAAAGCATCCCCGACAGATGGCTATCCAGCCTCTGCTTAAAGACCTCCAAGGATGGAGACTCTACCACACTCTGAGGGAGTGTGTTCCACCGTCGAACAGCCCTTACTGTCAGGAAGTTCCTCCTAATGTTGAGGTGGAATCTCTTTTCCTGCAGCTTGCATCCATTGCTCCGCGTTCTGGTCTCTGGAGCAGCAGAAAACAAGCCTGCTCCCTCCTCAATATGACATCCCTTCAAATATTTGAACAGGGCTATCATATCACCTCTTAACCTTCTCTTCTCCAGGCTAAACATCCCCAGCTCTCTAAGTCGTTCCTCATAGGGCATGGTTTCCAGACCCTTCACCATCTTAGTTGCCCTCCTTTGGACCCGCTCCAGTTTCAGTTTCTCCACATCCTGGTGCTTAAATGATGTGGCCCCCGCAATGGCCACACTGCATCTGTTAAGCATTCCCGGGTCCTCAAACGACTCCCAGTCCAGTGCTACACAACCCTGGAAACCACACCCACCAGATCCAAGACTTATGCTACCACCAAAAAGTTGTAACAGCGCAGCAGCAAAACCCACTAAGAGAGGGAACAGCCAAGCAAGAATCGTGCTGCTCCGAAGCTGCATGGCCCTTAAATAGGGCCATCCACCAATCGAGAGACAGGGATGGGGAGGAGGCACTGCCTGCCCAGGCCCCTGCGCAAAAGTGCGTGCAGCCAATCCCAGGGCACCTCCACCCCAAAGAGATGCTGGGAGATGTAGACTCCCAGCACTGGGAAGTGGAAACTCCACCTCTTCCCTCCTCCCAGCCAATCTGGAGCCCAGACAACCCATGCCAGGCATTCTTGGAATGGCTGGGCCAAGATACAAGCCTGACGGCTCTCACCCCCATGGCAATCAGGTCGACCCGATAAGTCAGGGTGGCCCCATTTTTTGACAGTTACACATTCATGACTGTTTTGTATTCACAATCCCTATGTATCATGTTGGTTAGAGGATACATAGGGACCATGGAAGTTCCCCATTACCCACTTACTGGCCAGCAGCTTCTGTGATTGACGTGGGTCTGTTCCCCCATCACTCATGAAATGGCTGAAGTGACATCCTCACCCCAACCAATGCAAACATTGTCTGTTGTGAGCAAGGATTGCAATAGGGATTCTGTTTCTGCCTGTGAAAAGGGAATTTACAGAAAGGGGTGGGAATATTAGTCACCCACTTCCCGAGCAGTGAGGAAGAGACCCCTGCTGATGTAAGTGGTGACTGGGAGGGCTAGGCTGGGATTCACTACATACCTATCTAACTACTAACATAACTACTGATTATGTAGCAATGCAGTGAGTAGAAGATTCTAGTGTTTGTGGAATCTTCTGCTTGTTGGGTCCAAATAACTGGCCTGTCTTTGAGCAATATGCACCATGAGTTGGTGTGTGTGTGTGTGTGTGTGTGTGTGTGTGTGTTTTACAACATGGTACTACTCACCACTTTCCCTTAGGCAGAAAGATGTCTTGTACTAACTTTGACATGTTTGTACAAGGAACAAACTATTCATTTCCATACTTTGAAAAGGCTTGGTGCAAAATCAGCTCTGTGAAAGTTACCTGGAAAGAAAGAGATGCTACTGTGAAAGAAGGAAATGGAACTGCTACTTAAAAGTAATGTTTCCCATCACCTCCTTTTCACTTTGAGAAAGGTGCAATGTGCTGTAACAAGTGTCCTCTTTCAATGCTAATTTGTTGAAATAGATGAGGCTGGGGAAAATAAGTTTTGTCCTTGGATTTCCACATACTCACACTAATATGCACACGCAAAATAAAAATCCATATAATTGCCTGACATCCTGCCCAATATTATTTTTTTAAAATTTATTTTTAATTTTTATTTAACAATATCAATTTCCCTCTTGATATGAAAAGCAATTTCATTCTTCCGAGAGAGAGAGAGAGAGAGAGAGAGAAGACCATAATTTAAGATATATTTCATCCCCTATCCCTCCCTTATACCCTCCCTTTCATAAATAATAGAATCATAAACCTTTTCCCTGTCAATCAACAGATATATACATTCTCTTCCAAATAATTACATGTTGTTTATATTTTAATCTTAAACTTCAATAATTGTTTTTCCCCGAAATGACTCTTGAGCCAAAGGAGATTTAAGACCAGTATTGACTTGAGTAATACAGACAATAAAAGGGTCCCAAGTGATTTAAAATGGATCCTCTTTTATGTACCTTCCTGCTCCTCATACTTTGTATATTAATTTCTCTGAATGAGCTATGGACTATATCCTTTTTTACAACTTTTGTATTTAGATGTTTTCTAATATTTTCCATGCTTTAACTATTTCTAATCTTACATTTATTAACCTAAATGTTATAAAATCCTTACTTGACAAATTAATTTTTTTATTCAACGTTTGGCTTATCCATCCTAATACACCCTTCTAAAAAACTACATGTTTTTGGACATGTTAGCCACATATGATTCCAACAATTATTTTGATGAAAGATCTAATGTGACTATTAGATGACTATGATTATTATTATAATCATCTGATGTTTGAGTACCATTTATGAATAATTTTTACACATTTTCTCTGACCTGAGCAGGTATTGATTTATAGGCTGGCATTTTCCAAATTGAATCACAGTTTTTCTGATACTTGAATCTCCAAACCTGCCTCCAAAACAAGGCTTATTCTTTAAATTTACTAAATTTTGCCTCTTGTATTATTTGATATAGTTTTGAAGCTTATCCTGCTATTTTATTTGTGCTCTCATTACAATACATTTACAACCAAGTGAAAGATCTTGGAGCATCTGCTCTGTTTAATGTTGCCTGAAATTAGTTTATTTGTATTAATCATAGCAATGACAGTTTAAGTTTATTTTTAAGTTGTTCTAACTGTATAGATTTGCCATCCAAATATAAATCCATATATAAATTCTGTAAGGAATTATATTTACCTTTTTGTTTTGTTTTTTTAAAAAATTATATTCTAAGAAAAAGCAAAGTGATAATGGGGCTGGTGCTATGATTTTTTTTTAAAAAAAAAAACATACTCTACATTAGGCATTTTAAATGTTTTCACTGAATAGGTTGGGTATTTTACCCTGTATATATATTTTTTAACTTTAGCTGAAAATATACCTGTCTAATGTATGTTTAGGTAAATAGGAGATTATTTCATGGCCATTTTTGTCCAAGCCGTGCATGGGATGGCGTTGGGCCGAAACGGGGAAGAATGGGTGTTATCACACAGTAAATTGCTGCTCTGCCGGCCGATTTTCATGGTACAGAAGCAGTGCAGCAGCAGCTTACTGTGTAGTAACACCCATTCTTTCCTGTTTTGGCCCAATCCCATCCCATGCAAGGCTCAGACAAAAATGGCCATGCAATAATCTCCATAAACTCTTTCTATTTGAATCCATGCTGTGGAGTAATCAGCTGCTACGAATTTAGCCATTTAGGATGGTTCGAAGGTAACATAATATAGTTTTAAATTTGGTAAGATTAAACCTTCCTGTAATGTGACTTACACTCGGCATTATTTATAAAGCTCATAGAAATCCACTACCACCACCCCCTCCCCGGAACCTCACTAGGGTTTTTGTTTAGTTGGTTTTTGTTTCTTTTCCTTTCTTTCTTTCTTTCTTTCTTTCTTTTTTGACATTGTGTAGATATTGTCATATGTATTGCTAATGGAACAGTCTGGAACAAGAACAAAAATTTAGGTAAAATGTGGACTTTGTCAATGGCTAGCCCACTCAATTAAAAAAATGTAGTTTACCGCAGACAATTCTTTTTATATTAAATTGGTATAGCTATACATTTGTTTATATTTCCTGTTTACTAAACGTGGTATAGAAATGTGTTTTTAGTTATAAGAAAACCATAAATATCTAAATCCAGAAAAGCTAATTAATAAATGGACTATTGTCTCTTCAATTTTTTTTCTTCTTGTATCATATTTGTATTTAATATTATTGATTTATCATAATTTATTTTGAATGTAGTGCATACTTGGACTTCATTTGGAATCATGAACACATGACCTTTACAATGAATTAGACTTGATATGAATAATAAAATATAATCTACAAAATAAATGTATCCTATGTTCTATATTTTTTTATTTTTATATCTTGTTTTTTACGTTTAATTTTAATACCTTTTATACTACTTATACTACCTTTTAAACTGTTCTATTGTTAGTACAAACAGTGCAAATAGAATGTGGGAAAGTGAGCATTCTTGCCATGTTCCTGTAAATACAGAGAATGGTTGGAAGTCTATTCCATTTATTCATATTCCAGCTTTTGTGTTTCCATTCAGTTTATTTATAATTGAAACAAACCTGTCACCTATATTACTGTTTACAAAATCTTTAACAAATTAGTATGCTCAATATGGTCAAAAACCTTAAGCTCCTCTAACGACATTATAGCTACTAAGTTATTATGGGATTGATTCACATGGATTAAATGTAAGGCTCTTGCGGAATCAGCTAGCTTTCTACTTGGCATAAAGTCAGTTTGGTCTGAGTGGATAAATGTATTTAATCTTTGAGCAATAATTCATGTAAATATTTTTGATCCTAATTAAGTAGCGTTATTGGCCTAGGAACACATATAGATTTGGGGATCACCTCCTGGTTTTCACAAAGGGACTATTTTATCTCTGTTCCAGGAATCTGTTTTTTTTTTTCCCTCTAAAATTTTTTGTTTGTTTGTTTGTTTTTTGGTGAATGTAGGATCAGATTTTCAGAGAAAGTTTTGTAATAATCTGCACTGAAACCATCTGGAACTGGTGAATTATCACATTTTAAGATGATCATTGTATTTTTTTATTTATTTATTTATTTATTTATTTTTGCATATGATTTGTACATTTAAAATATGTTTATATCTATTTTGAATCAGGTTTATTGGAAGCCCCTTCACAAAACTTTGTATCTATTTCTGAAGAGTATAGACTAGCATAGAATTACTTAAATAGATTACTAATTTTATTTGGATTTGTGATAACTTTGCAACTTTTCAATATTTATTCGGTCATAAGTCAGACTTATGATCTCATAACTTTTGTGATTCACTTTAATGACTTTAATGAGTGAATGTGACCCTTGAACACTACCTTTTGAAGTGGGCAGTGCTTCTGAGGCACTGCAGATTATAATGCTGGGAAATGACTGAAACAGGCCTGAATCCCCCATCCTTATCTCTGAGAGTGAAGGATTGAGGGTCTTTGCCACTTGTCAGCTAATTCTGGATTCTATCTGGGGTCACCTCCATCACCTTCTGGACACCTGATACCAAATTTGTAATGATGGTTAAACCAAACAGGCAGAGTCACCATCAACACTCCACTTTGAGGTGGGATTACTGGAGGTGGCAAGATAACTGCAGTGAGATTGCTACAGATATGTGTTATACATACCCTGTTTTATAGATAATTTTAAAATTCAGTCTGTGAAAACATTGATAGAGGTATAGACTTGTGGGGGTTAATTAAGGATGTACAAAAACCCAAGAGCTGGTGTTGAAGAGCTTCAAGTCTCTGTTACTGCTTTATCATACTAGGGGGCAAACAGGATTTAAATGAGAGTTAAACAGGAAATACCCTATGTTTATCACAGAACATTTCCTGTTTAACTCTTGTTTAACTCTTGTTTAAATCCTGTTTGCCCCCTAGTGTGATAAAGCAGTTAAAGTCACAGAAGAAAGAAGTGTTCAGTTCAGAGTAGCTAATCCCTTCCTTTCAAACTGATGACAATAATGCATCTCTCTTTCACTGATCAGCAAAAACAGTTGGGAAATGGTTTTTTGTGGGTTTTTCAGGCAATGTGGTCATCTTCTAGAAGAGTTTATTCCTGACATTTCACCAGCATCTGTGGCTGGCATCTTCAGAGAAATGTGAAGTCGAAGGCTTTCATGGTTGGCATCCATAGTTTTTTGTGGGTTTTTCAGGCTATGTGGCCATGCTCTAGATGAATTTATTCCTGACATTTCGCCAGCATCTGTGGCTGGCATCATCAGAGAAATTGAGAGTTCGGAAATGATTTTGACCACCTCCTGCTTGGCCCTTGCATTTCAAAAGATTGTGATTTTCCTCCACTTGAGAAATTAGTTTCTGTCTCCCCCTATACACCTGATAGTTCAGTTTTTAGTTTTTACTATAAGCAGATATTATTCCCTGAGAATTTGATTTCTGACAATTTGACAGTGCTTGCCTAAATAGTTCTTGTATGTTGAGAGTTATAAATGTAGGATAAAACTGGCTCTGTATCAGTGTGTGTGTTTCTTGGCCCACAAACCTTTCTAATAGCATAATATTGGGGGGGGGATTATTCATCAAGTTGCTAAATGTAAACCTACAGCGCTATATAAATAAAGGTTAATAATAATAATAAATCAACTTCTTCATTAAGTGTACAAAGCAATGTACTCCTTATTTAAGCCTGAAAGAGACAGGCCAAACCAAGTGGCTTCTGGGGGCCATGGCATTTATATGACCCATGACCCCAAAGCACCCAGAAGCCACTCCGAAGCTGCACCAAGGTGGCAAGAGCTGGCATAAAAAGTAGTGGGGAAAAAACACTCCTGCTGGTGGCCCATTGGAACCACAGTGGCAGTCTGCTTTAGAAGTGGGCCATGCACTCATTGAGGTCTCGAGCCGATCACTGCCAGATTGGCCTCAGGCCACTTTTTTTTGATTGCCTGCTTTGCCTCTTACTTCTCCATCCTGCCTTACTGGGTATCAGCTTCTGCAAACAATGGAGATCTGTTCTTCTGCCAGTCAAGGCACAGGATACTGATGTTTCCACCTCCTCCTTCAAGTGATTTCTGGTGCAACAATTAGAAGCAGGATCCCTTTAACTATTCCTCCTTGCACTGGAGATTGTTTCTGGGAGAGGAGTAGAAATGTTAGTCTGCTGTGTCTCAAACAACATGAGAACAGACCTCTATTGTTCACAGTGGCTGTTGCAAAGCAATGACTAAGGTGAGATCAGAGTAAAGCAGTTAGATTTTCTTCTACATATTACTTACACTATTGTCACAATCACAAATATTTAGGGATCATGGATATGAATCAGTTATGGATGCTTAACTCTACATTACACATTCATAGCTTTGATTATGAATTTCAGTCATTATTTTTAAAAATATGCCTTCATTTTAATCTGAAAAATTTCAGAGTACATGCAGGATAGGACAGATTTCACCTTATCAGTGTGATGTGTATGTATGTGTGTATTTTAAAAACTAGTTGTAACAGTGAAGTTTTCCTACTCTCACAAACTGTCCAAGTTAAATGGTATACAATGGCATTATTCTGGGCCTTGATGCATTTGTGTGTGTGTGTGCGTGCATGCATGCATGCGTGCATATGTGTTTGTCAGAACATAGGGTGTGAGAGAATATGTTCAACATATAGGAACCATTCTGTTTGAAATTATTCACCTTTTTGAGGGCTTTGGAGAAAAATCTTTTTAGCCAGAAATATTTCAGCTACTTTTCTCTCTTCCCCCACCTCTGTATTTTAAAATGCCTAGTCTGCCCTTGTAAATGTAGAAACAAGCAAAGGTTGTTTTTCTGAATAAAGCCCTATTGTTGTTGCTTGGATGCAAATAAAAGAAACATCCAGAGTATTCCATCCACCTTTGCCATTGGATCTCTTACAGTTCATGGAGACCATGACAGCCATGGGCCTGTCTCAGTTGGTTTCGGGTCCAACGCATTGTGCGGGGAATACACTCGATTTGGTCTTCTGTACGGACATGGAAAATCCGTGGGCGGAAATCACCAACACTTCCGCCCTGTCATGGACGGATCATTTCTTGGTTGAGGCAAGCATCAAGGCATCTACCCAGATCCCCTCCGGGGGTGGCGGACCTATTAGAATGGTCCACCCTCGAAGGCTGATGGAACCTGATAGGTTCCAAGAAGCCCTAGAGGGGTTTATGGTTGGAAGTGACGGCGACACTGTTGATGCCCTAGTTAACACCTGGGATACGGATCTCTCTAGGGCTATACACAGTATCGCTCCCAAGCGCCCTCTCAGGCCTGCTTCCAAAAGGAAGCCCTGGTACACGGAAGATCTCCGGGCAAGGAAGCGGGTCCTGCGACGACTAGAGCACGCCTGGCGGAAACACCAGCGTTTATCCGACAAGGCTCTCCTAGATCTCCTTTTGGTGGACTATGGAGAGGCGATACAAGCAGCTAAGAACTCGTTCTTCGCTGCTCGTATCGCGTCCGCGGAGTCGCGTCCAGCAGAGTTGTTCAGGGTAGTGAGGGAGCTAACTCAGCTCCCTCCTGCCCCGAACCAGATCCTTGAACCAACCAAGGCCTGCTGTGACCAATTTAACAACTTCTTCGCGGATAAAATCTCTCGGATAAACGAAGGTCTGGACGCCAGAATTGAAGCAGAACCCAGAATAGAGGCGTCTAGAGCTTCCGTGGACTCTGTTGTACTGGATCAGTTTGAGTCTGTCGGTACCGAGGATGTGGACAAGATCCTTAGAAGTGTTCGGAAGACAACCTGCTCTCTCGATCCCTGCCCCTCGTGGCTAGTGGCCCAGGGGGGATTGGCGGTAACCTTGCTGTTACGCCAAATTATTAATACATCTTTGAGGGAGGGACAATTTCCTGACCATCTTAAATTGGCCATTGTAAGACCGTTATTGAAAAAGCCCTCCCTCGACCCCCTGGTTCATAATAACTATCGGCCAGTCTCGCTGCTGCCATTTCTGGGGAAGGTGATCGAGAGGGCGGTTGCATTCCAACTTCAATCGATCTTGGACGAAACGGATTTTCTAGATCCATTTCAAACCGGTTTTCGGGCGGGCTATGGGGTTGAGACTGCCATGGTCGCCCTGGTCGATGATCTCCGTCTGGGCATCGACAGGGGTAGCGTGTCCCTGTTGGTGCTCTTGGACATCTCAGTGGCTTTCGATACCATCGACCATGGTATCCTTCTGGAACGCCTGGCAGAGGTGGGAATCGGGGGCACTGCGCTCCAGTGGTTCCGGTCCTACCTCTCTGGGAGGTTCCAGATGGTGCAGCTGGGGGACGTTTGCTCCGATAAGAGGGCCCTTACATCTGGGGTTCCTCAAGGAGCCATTCTGTCCCCCATGCTCTTTAACATTTACATGAAACCGCTGGGAGAGATCATCCGGAGGCATGGGGCGCGGTGTTATCAGTACGCTGATGACACCCAAATAGTCTTCTCTATGTCTCCGACTGATGCAGTGACCAGGGATGGCGTCGCTCCTCTCGTGGCCTGTCTGGAATCGGTAATGGACTGGATGAGGGAAAACAGACTCAGCCTGAATCCAGAGAAAACGGAAGTACTGGCGATAGGTTCTCCCGGTCCAGGGATGGAGGTGGTTCCACCTGTCCTGAACGGGGTCACGCTCCCCGTGAAGGACACAGTACGCAGTCTGGGGGTGCTCCTTGATTCGTCGCTCCATCTGACTTCTCAGGTGGACGCGACGGTCAGGAGCACCTGTTATCAGCTTCGGCTGATTCGCCAGCTGCGTCCCTACCTGGACCGGAGGGACCTTGAAACCGTAGTACACGCTCTGGTAACCTCTCGGTTGGACTTCTGCAATGCGCTCTACATGGGGCAGCCTTTGTATCACACTCGGAAGCTACAACTGGTCCAAAATATGGCAGCGCGGGTGGTCACTGGTGCTCCCAGGGCCGCCCATATAACACCAATTCTGAAAGACCTTCACTGGCTGCCGATTCGCTTCCGGGCTCAGTACAAAGTGCTGGTTATTACCTATAAAGCCCTATATGGCTTGGGTCCAGGGTACCTGAAGGACCGTCTCTCCCCATACAATCCGCCCCGCACACTTAGGTCATCTGGTCAGCGGTTACTGAGAGTTCCGGAGACTAGATTGGCGAGTACGACGAAGAGGGCATATTCCATCTCTGCCCCCTGTCTCTGGAACTCTCTACCTATCGATCTCCGCTTGTCCCCCTCCCTTGCTCAATTTAAAAAGGACTTAAAGACCTATTTATTTAACCAGGCTTACCGCTGAATGGACTTTTATTTACCTGCCTGTTGTAATGCCACCCACTGTTCTGCTGCGGCATATGCACTAGCACTTATATGGAGAATTGTGATTTTATTGTGATTTTATTGTCTTACTGGTTTTACTGCTTTTATTGTTTTATTGTTACAGGCTTGTTTTAATGGTTTTTATGTCCTACTGTTTTTTATATGCTGTACACCGCCCTGATCTATGGAAGGGCGGTATAGAAATAAATCATATTATTATTATTATTAGTTTGACCTTGACTGCATTTCCATGGTTCATTTTCCTCCCATCTGCTTCATACCTGTTTCACAGACCTGTTTTGAAGCTTAATTACTGCCGGAAGCCCTATTATTTATGTTTGTAAAGAACTTTGAAAGCCTCAGATGAAAAGTAACCTAATATGAAGCTTTATTATTATTAGATCACCCCCAAACTATGTAATATAAGTCACTGGTAACACATCATTCATTGAATGACTGATGCTGTTAATTTGTGTGCTCCTGGGTAGATGACACTGCTGAAATTCAGTGGTACTAATTTATTACTGGGTTGCTTAGTGAGAGAGAGGGGGAAAAATCCCTAATCTTCAATGTGACCTCAGGTGATACCAAAAGAAGTCTCTTTAAAAAATTATCAAATTTTCTCTTCAGATCCATGCAAATGAGCATTATTATAGGTGACCTTTGTCTTAATGAGCACAGAGCATAATGTCTTCTTTGAGACCATGGGCATGTTCAGCTGGAAGCCTTTCATTTGGACAAATTAAGGTGATAGGATGTCTGCAGTTTCAGTTGTTCTGGATTTTATCCAGACCCTTTCCTTTAAATGAATTTCTTAATAGGTAGATAACTTTCCATGAAAAAAATTTACAAAGATTTGAAGAAAAATCTTTCCAGCCAGAAATATTTCAGCTACATCTCTTCTCCCACCTCTATATTTTAGTTAGATGTAGGATCAGTCCAAAGGCGACAATCATAGACCCTACTGGTTGTAGAGGATAATGCCTTTCACCAACAGCTCATTCTATTTAATAGGGACCTCTTATTTAGAATCATAGAATCACAGAATCATAGAGTTGGAAAAGACCACAAAGGCCCTCCTGTCCAACCCCCTGCCATGCAGGAACTCACAATCAAAGCACCTCCAACAGATGGCCATCCAGCTTCTGTTTAGTGACCTCTAAAAAAGAAGACTCCGCCACACTATGAAGGAGTGTGTTCCACTGTTGAACAGTTCTTACTATCAGGAAGTTCCTCCTAAAGAAATCTCTTTTCATTGTTCCGGGTCCTGTTCTTTGGAGCAGCAGAAATCAAGCTTTCTCCATTCTCAATAATTTTCAGGAAACGGGCAGGAAAATTCCCTTTAATCGGTCCAGTACCCATGCTGAAATCTGGATTGCAACCAGTTTGTCCTGTCTATGTGGATGATTTTAAATGACAGTCTATATCAATTCACTCAAGTGGGCTTTCCCACTCTCTTGACAGCTTCTTTTCTGCTCGTAGGGCTTGGAAAAATCTCATTTTTGGACTACAACACCCAGAATCCCCATGTGCCATAATGACTAGCAGATTCTGGAAGTTTTGGCTCCCAAAAAGACCTCATCCAAGCCCAGTCCAGAACATAACTGGCCTAAATTGTTCAGGTGAACACCAACAGAAATCAAGATTCATTTCCCACTACCTTGGGACTTGAGTTTCACTACTACAAAAGAGAAGATTGATCTTCAGGTTGGTTCAGGACTCAGTTTAGTTCAGCTTACATTATCAGAAGGTAGTAAAAGGAAGAAAACAAAAAAGACTGAGAAGATCCACAATGGCAGATGAAAGAAAGTGACATAAGTGAGCACCACAGAAATAGTTACTGACAGAAAAGAACCAGCAGTAAGAGAAGGGACATTGTTTCGCAGAGAAGACCATCATTTGCAGTTAAGAGAAGAAATCAAAAGAAGTACTCACTGTTTCTGATCTGCCAGGCATGATTACAGGCACACCTGGCTTGCCAGGTCACTGGCCATGATCAGTCAGATATCTGGATTCCCAGGCAAGATCACTCTTTTGAGTCCACTCTGTGTCCCTTAAAGGAGAAAAAGAAGGAGAACATCACTAAAGAACAGATGAGATGCACTGGAAACAGAACATATACCTATCTTCGGGACCACCTCCTTCCATATAATTCTCCTCTGGGAGGAATCTGTTACAGCCTTATAAAACAAGGCTGTCCACATCCTCTCAGAGGACCTTCTCAGCTATCGCTTCCAAAGGCCTGCCAGACGAGATCTGTCATATTACCACCCTAAACAGCTTTTTAAAAGCTGTAAATATGGATCTCTTCTGGCAGGCCTTTCCTGAATAGTTCTCTGGCCACTAGAAGAAAATCTAACTGCTTTACTCTGATCTCACCTTAGTCATTGTCTATTGTTTATTGTATGAATTTTAAAGTATGTTTTAACTCTTACATTGTTTAATAGTATTTTAAGGGGGGGATTGAGGGATTTGGATTGCATGTTTTTTTAATCTTTGTAAGCCACCCCAATTGCATGTTGTAGCGGGGTGGGATATAAATAAATTTTATTATTGTTGTTGTTGTTGCTGCTTCTGCTGCTGTTGTTGTTGTAACAGCTTTTCTTGCAACTGGTTTGCTTCTGGGCAGAATTCAATGCACTGCTCATGACCTATAAAGCTATATAGAGCTTAAAGATAAAGGTATTCCCTGTTGATAAGGTTGTGAAGTCATATCCAACTATAGGGGGCAGTGTTCATCTCTGTTACTAAGCCAAAGAGCCAGCATTGTCAGAGACTACTCTGTGATCATGAGTGGAACTTGGAGCCCCCCTCCAAAATCAAATTTATAATGTTGTGGCTTCAGTATCAGCATTTAATCACTGCACCACCAGGACTTCAATCAATAGAAATATTAGAAGAGTCTTCTCTCCTTTTACTGATTCAAGCAGTAAAAGAAAAAAGAAGCAAAAGAAAGGGGAGATAGGAACAAACCAGAACCATGAATGCACCTGTCCAATGACTAATGCTCAAGGACAAAGAAGATTATTATAATAATCAATGCAGAGAAATAGAAGACAATGACAAAAAGGGTAAAAGGAGAGATCTCTTCCACAAGATCTGGGAACTCAAAGGAAAGTTCAAACCAAGGACAAGGATGCCCTTTGGTTTAAAAAAGAGCATATTATAAGATGAAGAAATAAAAAATATAATGGAAGCAACACACAGAAGAACTATATAAAAGAGATTTAAAAAATGAACGACACATGGGTCCACTATCAATTTTCTTTTCATCATCCCCTCTTCTTCTTCATATAAGATAGATAAGAAAGAGAGAGAGAGAGATTTTCACTCTGTGTTTTCCCACACATACATATTTTTGATTTCTCCATTAAGTGAAGGATAAAAATGTGAAATGACACCTGAAAAGCTGGTGGCATGCTAATGTTCTTATCTGTATTAAATATAATAACATATTCCATGTGGGACTGTCTTTGGGTGCCAGATGTTAATAACTGAATCCTAAATTTAACCATATTTATTCCTAATGCAAAGAAGTTGAGAAGGACCATCTCTGTCTCTCTCTCTGTGTGTGTATTGTGTTTGTGTGTATATATATTTAAAATAAAGGACTACAGTTTAAGGTATAATATCAATTAAGCACAACAATCCTAACAGTATTACCATTTCAGGTTGTGGAGAGTTAACAAAATGTCCAATAGACTGATGTTGGAAAATTCTCCTTGGTCCTTAGTATAGGGTTTGCTGACAGCTTGTGATATTTTTCCCTCCTATGTGTTGTGGCAGCATATAAATATCTTTGTCATTTGCAGTCTTATGTGAACAGATGGAAATATTTTTTTTTCAAAAGGAAATGACTTGACCCCCCAGCCTCCTGCTCATTAACCATGTAATAAACAGTGCAAGAGAGAGGATCATTCTCTTATTAGCTATTGTCTGACTTTATCCAAATTGCTTGGAGATCCAATGAGGCAGGAAGATAAACACTCCAGATAACTTAGAAGTTTGGCCTATTATTAGAAAGGGAAAAATGAATGCTAAACACACTAATTCTGAAAAGTTTGAGGAATTTGAGAATGGCTGTTGATATCACTTTTTAAAATTTGTGACAAAGCACAAGGTCAATGTTTTCCTTGGCCTAGTTTGTTGATTTTCTCCTTCCTACCAGTAAAAGCCTGCTATTCATCACAGTACATGTCACCCAGGTTTTCAAACTTCATTTAATTTCATTTTTTAAAGAATGAAATGCAACGGTTAAAGCATCCAGTAATTTAATAGTTCTAGGAAAAGTGCTTGCTTGAGTTACCATTATACTTCATTTAGGACTGGACCAACCATTAGGCAGAGGTTGCCTCATACAACAGATGCTGGGTTGATGTGTGAAATGGTGAGGGGCAGCCCATTGGCTATTCTGGATTGGATGATGGAGCTACATCTTCCAAGTACCTGCCCTGCAGCCCTTAAGCTAGTTTGTTGACCTCAGGTGAGTTGGATGATGCTGTTTTCTCACCATTTACTATGCCAAGCTTGGCAATGGTCATGATACTGCATAGCTGCTGATTCAGTTGTACCTTTGCTTCATTGACACTGGACAAATCACTTTCTTTCTGTCTTATCTCCTTCACAAGGTTATTTTTGACAGAATAGAATGATTATGGCTGCATCTTCACTGCAGCAATAACACAGTTTGAAACCACTTTAACTATCATAGCTAAATGCTATGGGATCCTGGGGTTTGTAGTTTGCTGTAACACCAGAGCTCTCTGACAGAAATGTTTCACAATTATTTCACAAAAGTACAGATTCCAGTATTCCATAGCACTGAGCCATGGAATTTAGAGTGGTGTCAAGCTGCATTATTTTAGCAGTGCAGATACACCCTGTATTTGTTCATATCTGACAATTTAGCCCTGTCCCCCATATTATAAATTTATCCACATATGGGTAGATCCAAGGTCATGAACAATCTCTGGAAAGTTGTAAGTAAAACTCATGTATCAATGTCCCTAATTAATGTCAAATTCCATGCTAGAGATATTTCTTGAAAAAAATGATTTGATTTAACTGCACAAGATCTTGAAATTCTTAGACCTTATTTACAGACAAAGAAACTTTGTTGTTAACTGCATTCAAATCAATTTTGACCCATGGCAACCTAATAATAGGCCAAAGACTGCTCTCTTTGTTCCGGCGAAGTCATACCTGTGACCTTAATAGAGTCCATCCATCTAGCTGTGTCCTTCCTCTTCTTCTGCTTCCTTCCACCTTTCCTAGCATTAATTTTTTTCAATGAATTGTGCCTTCTCATGATGTGTGCAAAGTACGACAGTTTAAATCTTTTCATCTTGTTTTCCATGGAGATTTCTGGCTTGATCTGCTCTAGGACCTGTTTATTTGTCTTTTTGGCTGTCCATGGAATCTTCAGCACTCTTTTCCAGCACCGCATCTCAAATGAGTTGATTTTCCTCCTGTCCACTTTCTTAATTGTTCAGCTCTCACATCCACACATGGTAATAGGGAATACAAAAACTTGTGTGATTCTACATTTTATGCTCAATTGTATATCTTTGCATTTTAGGATCTTTCTTAGTTATTTCATACTCACTCTCCCCATTCTTAATCTTCTTCTGATTAATTGGCTGCAGTCCCTGCTGCTATCAGTGTTCGGTCCCAGGTATGTTTCTACTTCTTCATTTTCTAGGTTGAATTCATGTAGATTCTCTGTGGTCATTATTATTATTATTTTCTTTATGTTCAACAGTGTCCGGAAATGCTGCCAGCACCCATACAAAAACAAACATTGATAGGAATGGCTCAGTGAGGGAAGCCAAGTAGGCAGATAGCAAATGGTTTACAGACCTTCAACTCATCTCTTCTCCCAGTTGAAGGGCATGGTCCAGGAAGGGAGAAGAAAATAGCAGATGTCAACAACTGGCTCCGTAGATGGTGCCACCAAGAATGGTTTGGATTCTTGGATCATGGGCTGCGGTCCCATGAGGAGGGACCTCTGGCAAAGGATGGGCTGCATCTCACGTCAGTTGGCAAAAATGTTTTTGCCAATAGTCTCAAAAATCTGATCAGGAGGGCTTTAAACTGAGTTATGTGGGGGAGGGAGACATTATTCTGGATGGCAAAAGGGCTGGAGAAAATAGTCAAACTGACATAGAGGGAACAGGGCAAACAGTGCAAGGACCCAACAGTGGGAAGCAAAAAAAATTGCAGAGGCAGCAAGTAAAGGGAACACATGTTCTTAGATGTCTCTACACTAATGCACAGAGTATAGGAAATGAACAGGATGAACTTGAACTCCTAGCACAACAAAGCAAATATGATATAATAGGCATTACTGAAACCTGGTGGGATGATTGGAATGTAGAAATAAAGGGGTATAACCTTTGTAAGAGACACAGGCCAAACAGGAAAGGAGGAGGAATAGCATTATGTCAGGAATATTTACACCAGTGAAGAGAGCCAGGACATCAGTACTGGAGGCCAAGTGGAGAGCATCTCAAAAGGGAGATATTGAAGGCACAAATTCAAACAGTTCCAATGAGGAAGAAAAATGGGAGGTGCCTCAAGAAGCCAGGATGGATGACTAAGGAACTTTCAACTGAGATAAGCCTTAAACAGAACATGTATAAGAAGTGGAAAAATGGGGAAATCACCAAAGAGGAATTCAAACAAATAGCCAGCACATGTAGGGGTAAAGTCAGAAAAGCTAAAGTGCAGAATGAACTCAGGCTTGCTAGAGAGGTTAAGAACAATAAAAAGGGCTTTTTTGGGTATGTCCGAAGCAAAAGGAAGAAGAAGGAAACGATAAGGCCACTCCGTGCAGAAGATGGCAAAATGCTCACAAGGCAGAAAAGGCAGAATTACTCAACACCTTCTTTGCTTCAGTCTTCTCAGAAAAGGCAAAGGGTGCTCAACCTAAGGATAATGAAGCAGAAGACAGAATAGGGGAATTTCAGCACAGAATAAGTAAAGAGATAGTACAGGAATACTTGGTTAACCTAAATGAATATATGTCTCCAGGACTAGATGAACTACATCCAAGGGTATTAAAAGAACTGGCAAAGGTAATATCGGAGCCATTGGCAATAATCTTTGAGTACTCCTGCAGAACAGGAGAAGTCCCAGCAGACTGGAGGAGGGCAAACGTTGTCCCTATCTTCAAAAAGGGAAATAAGAGGATCCCAGCAATTATCGTCCAGTTAGTCTGACATCAATACCAGGAAAGACTCTAGAGCAGATCATTAAGTAGAGAGTCTGTGAACGTTTAGACGCCAATGCCATAATCACAAAAAACCAACATGGGTTTCAGAGAAACAACAAGTCCTGCCAGACAAATCTGATCTCTTTTTTTGATAAAATTACCAGCTTGGTAAATGAAGGGAATGCTGTGGATATAGTATACTGTATCTTGATTTCAGTAAGGCCTTTGACGAGGTTCCCCATGACATTCTTGCAAACAAGCTTGCAAAATGTGGGCTAGACAAGGTAACTCTTACATGGATTTGTAACTGGTTGACTGACCACACCCAAAGGGTGCTCAACAATGGCTCCTTTTCAACCTGGAAAGAAGTGACCAGTGGGGTGCAACAGGGTTCTGTCCTGGGCCCAGTGCTATTCAACATCTTTATTAATCACTCGGATGACAGAATTGGGGGCATACTTATCAAATTTGCAGATGACACCAAATTAGGAGGAATAGCCAATACTCCAGAAGACAGGATCAAAATTCAAAATGACCTGAATAGACTAGAAAGCTGGGCCAACGCTAACAAAATGAAATTCAACACAGAGAAATGTAAGGTCCTGCACTTAGCGCACAAAAATGAAATGCACAAATATAGGATGGGGGACATCTGGCTGAACAAAACTATGTGTGAAAGGGATCTAGGAGTCCAAGTGGACCATAAGTTGAACATGAGTCAACATTGTGATGCAGCAGCTAAAAAGACCAATGCTATTTTAGGCTGCATCAATTGCACTATAGCGTCTAGATCAAGTGAAGTAATAGTGAAACTCTATTCTGCTTTGGTCAGGCCCCACCTGGAATACTGTGTTCAGTTCTGGGCACCACAATTGAAAAAGGATGTGGAGAAACTGGAGCGTGTCCAAAGGAGGGCAACTAAGATTGTGAAGGGTCTGGAAACCATGCCCTATGAGGACCGCCTTAGGGAACTGGGGATGTTTAGCCTGGAGAAGAGAAGGTTAAGAGGTAATATGGTAGCCCTGGTCAAATATTTGAAGGGATGTCATATTGAGGAGGGAGCAAGCTTGTTTTCTGCTGCTCCAGAGACTAGAACGCGGAACAATGGATGCAAGCTGCAGGGAAAAAAAATCCACCTCAACATTAGGAGGAACTTCCTGACAGTAAGGGCTGTTCGACAGTGGAACACACTCCCTCAGAGTGTAGTGGAGTCTCCGTCCTTGGAGGTCTTTAAGCAGAGGCTTGATGGCCATCTGTTGGGTATGCTTTGACTGGAGTTCCTGCATGGCAGGGGGTTGGACTGGATGGCCCTTGTGGTCTCTTCCAACTCTTATGTTTTTATGATTCTATGACCTTTCAAGAGTCCGAGAGTAGCAAACCACAAACGAAAGCCAGGGTCAGGTACCAGAAGTCAGGGAAGTCAAACAAGCCAAGGTCAGGGGAGCCAGAAGGTTTGGAGTGGTCAAGTCCATTCCACGGTTGTAGGGCTAAGTCCAACAAAGGTTCAAGAAGAACAGGATTCAAGGAGCCAGTACCGAAAGCATCCAATATGATGGATCTACAATAAACTCTGGCAAAAAATCACTGTTCTCCAGGTGCCTTAAATCAGTGAAGCCCTCCCTTATCCCAGCTGTTCCTTATCTGCAGCATTCTTGTCTGCCAGTATCTTAGATCTCCATAAGCAAGCCTTTTCAGCCCTCCTTTGGCTGAAGGAAGGGACCTGCATGCTTGGTTCTTCCTCTGGAGCAACTCTAGGCTGCTGAGCCTCTAGAGGAGACCCAAAAGAGCTCAGGTCTTGCTGATCCTCAGTCATTGGGGCTGGAGGAACAGAGGTCAGATCTGGCAGGGCAGAACTGGGACCTGGCATGGCCTCAGATTGCTCCTGCACCTGAGTAGCCATGACCTCCTATGAATCCTCCGAATCCTACACTGGTCTGGTCATGACAAACAGTAAGCCTGCATTTGCACTTTCTTCCTTGATCTTCCTTAGTAGTTGTTCCAGGTCTGGGAGATTTTCTGGTAGTATTATGGTGCTGTCTACATGTCTTAGATTGCTTATATTCCTTCCACCTATTTTCACTGCTCCTTCTTCTTTGCCCAAGCCTGCTTTTCTTATTTACAATATATTCTGCATATAAGTTGAACAGATAGGGTGAAAAGATGCAGCCTTGTCTGACCCCTTTGCCAATTGGGAATCATTCTAATTCTCTGTGTTCTGTTCTAATGGTAGCCTCTTGTCCTGAGAACAGATTCTTCATCAGGACTATCAGATGTGTTGGCACTCCCATGTCTTTAAGGGTGTTCCATAGCCTTTCATGATCTATGCAGTAAAAGAAGGGAAAAAAAGGCCATACTTTATAAAGCATATGCTAACTTTCTTTTGGAATTCCCTGGTGTGATCCATTAGTCCTCGTATGTTTGCAATGTGGCCCCTAGTATCTATTCCTTTCCTAAACCCTGCTTGGACATCTAGAGTTTCTCTCTCCATGTATGGTTGGAGTCTATGCTGCAGAACTCTGAGCATAATTTTCTTGTGTGGGAGATTAGTTCTAAGGTGCTATAGTTACTACAGTCTTTTTTGTGGATGGTGATGTATAGTATTGTTTCCAGTTTGTTGGCAATCATTTTGTTTTTCCTTATCTGTGGGCATATGTTTGTTAGCACTATAGTTAACTCTGTCAACATGGGTTGTAACAGTTTGAGTGGCATATCTTCTGTTCCTGTGATTTGTTTGTTTGTTTGTTTTTTGCCATTTCCCTTATTGCGGGTTCCACCTCACATTTTAGAATTTGGAGTTCATACGGATCTTCATTCCATGCGTCCTTTATTTTGTCATCTCTTTTATATAACACTTCTGTGTATTGCATCCAACATCTTTTTATTCCGTCTTGGTCTTGAATTATGTTATTTTTATTGTCATAGATCATGCTGGTCCTTGGTTTGAAATTTCCTTTGATTTCCTGGATCTTGTAGCATAGGTCTCTCATTCTTCCCTTTTTGTTGTTGTCTTCTATTTATTTTCATTGATCGTTGTAGTTGTTTTCTTTATCTTTTCATACTACTGTTGTACCATTGCATTCATGGTCCTTAGCTTGTTCCCATTTCCCTTTTGTTTTGCTTGTCTTCTTTCCTTTATTGCTTGCAGCATGTTATTTGTCATCCATTGTTTATTTTCTTTCTTTCTGGCTACTGAGAGTATCTGTCTGCATTTTTCTTTTATTATGTCCCTGGCTTCAGGACATAGGTCTTCTGGTCCTCAGTCTATTATGCTTAGTAATCTATTTGGCTTTTGTATTGTCCATCTGATGATATGCATGGAACCAAAACAAAAAACAAAACAACAACTGTGTGTTCTCTCAATCAGTAGTGACAATAGCACAAATTCTTTTACTTTTTTCCTTGTTATTATTGTTGCAGTAACAAATGGCTACTGTATTCACAGCCAAGATAAATATTTTATATTTCCCACCATAAACTAGATCTGTGAAAATTACCTGTGAGAGAAGGGGAGATGGTAGGTGCTACACACAAAATCACTATGGACAATTTTTGGATAAAATTCTGCAGTCTTCTTTCTTTTTTTCTTTCTTTTTTAAGGGGGAGTAAGAAAAAGAAAAATGTGAAGGGTGTTTGTTTATTTGTTTTCTTTCAGTAAAATATTCACTGAGTATTTTCAGCTAATGGGATGCAGTGGCTTAGTGGTTAACAAGCCAGTCCTAATGACTAGAAGTTTGGCAATTTGAGTCCCAAGTGTCGCATGATGCGGTTGAGCTCCTGTCAGTATTCGTAGCTTCTGGCAACCTAGCAGTTCAAAAACATGTAAAAGTGCAAGTAGGTAAATAGGTACCACTTCAATGGGAAGGTAAAAGCATTCTGTGCAGTCATGGTGGCCATATGACCACTGGAGTCACTCTTCGACAATGGTGGCTCTACGACTTAGTGATGGGGATGAGCATCAACCCCTACAGTTAGTTACAACTAGACATTTATGTCAAGGGAAAACCTTTACCTTTGCCTTTATTTTCAGCTCAGCATTACTACTTTACACTGCATACAGTCCAAAGCAGAAAAGAGAGTTAGAATTGGGAATTGACAAGATTGGAGGAGGGGGGGGAGGATGTTTATCTTCTTATTTTCACTACATGGTCAAAGCCACATTCTTTTATAATCTGAGGCTCCTAGTATAGTGAGAATGGACCACATGCCCCCTGCTTGGTTTTTCTATCCCATGTTGTGAAAAAAGTGATAAAACACTACTTTTTCTCACAAGCCTAGAAGTTTAGAGGGTCTTTTTTCAAAATGTTCTTTCAGGCATCAAATTCTTTCGACTCCATACTAGAGAAATATTCTGTATATTACAATATTACAATATTTCTCTCTTGATATGTTAAACTGGTTTGTCTTTTCATTTTCCATGTAGCAAGTTCTTATTAACATTTTTAACCTGCCTTTCAGTCAAGAAACTTTGAAGTGGCCTCCAAACAAATTTCAAATTAGAATGTAGATATAATGATAAGACTAAATTCAGTTTCAATAACTGACACTAAAGTATATGGCAATTATAAAATCACCCCAATGAACCAGGTGTGTTTTGCATTATTTGCCACAAAAGACAGAGTGAGAGTCACTGACTGTAAATTCTCCACAATTGTTCTCTTATTTGAAAACTAATACCGGTACTTAAGATATGAAATGCCCACATTTCTTTAGCAATGGGTACATTAAGAAAAGAAACCATAAAATTTCATTTTAATAAGGTGACACTTTTGATTCTCCACATGGTTTTGGACTCCTCTCCTTACAAACATAAATTTGAATTGGCTTTTTTCCCGCTTCTTGTGGCCTGTGTGGCAAGACTTGGCCATCTTCCTGTTTTCATTATTAAATAATGCTGCAGTCACACAAAAGAAGAAGAAAGGGGAAGGGAGAAGAGACTCGAGTTAACTTTCAGCCTTGTCTGGCTAGCTGGTTTCACTTCTGAGGGAGGTGCCTCCAGCAGTTAAAGGGACTTTACCTGATATAGCACACTCAGTGCACAGAGTGTGGCTGTGCTAAGGATACTGACTTAGAATTCCAGATGTTGACCTTTTCAAGATGGCAAATTGGTGATAAGATGGGATCTCCATATGGTAGGGTTTCTAGGAGAGCAGCATTGTTTTTGATTGGCTTGTCTGGGGTTGGTGTAACTCTGCCTAGTCTCTGCACTGAAACCTATGATGATCCTGTTGTCAACACATCATCATTCCTGATGCTTACAAAGGGGTGAAGCAGATTGGCATCCAGGAATGGCCAAAAGCCACTCTCAGCCTGATTGCTCCGGGTCAATGGCAAACACACACTGTGACCATGACCACACCTCCTGCCACTGCCCCAAATGGACCACAGCAATGAGTGGAAAATATCTGCTCCTTTTGGGACAGGTTTTAGCCATAGTTTGGTGACCCCAGAGCAGCCCTGGGGTAGCTTCAGGGTACAACGGGGGTGTGCAGCTAAATGATACACCCCTAGAGTGGCTGGAAGCTGACTCCTTCTGCTCATCTGTATGGGCCATGGGCTTTTTACAAGGAGGTATTCAATTCCTCTTTTCACAGGACTTTTGCCCTGGCTAGCTAGACAGAACCTCCATCCATGATCAGTTATTTGTCACAGGAAATATGCTCTGGTGTCACAACTCAGGAAGAGCAGTCTTCATGACTGACCCAGAGGGGTAGGTAAAGGCAAAGGCTTCTCTTTCTTTCCTAAGCTCACAAGGATAGCCAGATATTGTGCAGCCGCCATGATCAGTCATTGGTTGGGATGTGTACAGCTAGGAAGAAGGAACAGCCTTCATACCCACACCCCTGACCACCAGTGTAGCTGCACTTGTAATTTATACTCTATGAGCCATTGAATAGAATCTTCAAGGAGTCAAGGCCTGGGGTATAGAACTCAAGGAAACGATAATACAGAGCACTGAAAGGCCCATATGGAGCTTTAGCATTCTTTGGTGCATAGAATATGATGAAACAGGGGCCTAAATCTAATTGTTGATCTCATCTAAAGCAGAAACATTGACAAGTGGCAACTGGGTAACTTAGCACACACATAAGTTCCATTAAATGCAATCAATGTAACTGTGATATCCAGCCAGGACTGCTTTAATCTCCCCCTGCATTTTCCTTTATATTGGTTCAGCCCTTATAATGTGAGTATAGGAATGCTTCAATGTATTACTTATGGGAGGAGCTACAGGATCCCCCTGCCTTTTCCCAGGGTTTGGTTTGCCCCAGCTAAGCAGCTCTGGTGGTTAGAAGTTGCAGTTTCAGACAGATTTTGCAGAAAGCTTGCTGAGAGTAGTCATTTGGTGGCACAACAGACCCAGACAGTTGGAAAGGGAATTCCTTACACCTTAGCCAAATCAGTTACCATCTTAGCCAAATTAGTTACCACCAAACATGAGTCAGAAGCTGAAATACCCTGCACCAGCTTCACAGAGAGAGGAAATCAAACAAGATTGAGACTAGAAAGATGTCATCTTGAAGACTGATGAAACCCTAAGAGCAAAGTACCCTTTTGCAAGTAATTTAGAACCTGGGGAGGAGAAAACCTTTTACTTTTGTTCTTTAAATAAAACTTCCCCCTTAGTTAACTTTATATTCAGCTTTAAAGCATTTTTTGGGTACTAAAGTTTGATTTCACCAGGGTACAGGCATTGCACACCCATACCGGCACCACCTTAGTTGGGTGTGTCTTCATGGTAACTCTAGTTGGGTCCAACAACTGGATTTCAGTCAGGGTGATGATATACTACTGATGCATGCCTTCAGTGTCTTTCAGTAGAGAAAAGTAAGAGAATAACATTTGATATCTGTATTGTCAACATAATATCTGTTTTTTTGTGGGGCTTTCAGGCTATGTGGCCATGTTCTAGAAGAGTTCCTTTCTGATGTTTCACCAGCATTTGTGGCCAGTTCTCTGAAGATGCCAGCCACAGATGCTGGTGAAACATCAGAAAGGAACTCTTCTAGAACATGGCCACATAGCCCAAAAGCCCTACAAAAACTATGGATGCCAACCATGAAAGCCTTCGACTCTACATAATATCTGTTTGTGAGTCCTCTGCAAATATCAAGGAACATCTTCATCTGAGGCACTGGTATGCAGCCGTGCACTTGTGATAAACTGAAAATACGTTGCAATATGGGTTCTTTCTAGTTGGCCATGTGAAGCTTCTGATTTCATTCTGTCAGGTTCGTGTTTCTCTACATAAAGTGTTGCTCACACTAAACAATGGCAACATGCCATAAGTTAGGAAAGTGATGGCTTGCCATTCAAAATGGAAGAAGATGAGATGGATGCACTGAGCGTGAAAACTGCCTAACAATCAGGAACATGAAAAAATGCTAAATAATATATACAGATAGAAAACTGGCAGCCCCAGACTCCTCTTTGCCAAGAACACTGCAAAGTCTTAGTTGAAATGCAGTACCTGCAGTTCCTACATATAAAATTGATAAGGGTGTAAAAAGACTAAAAAAAAAAAAATCTTGCCAAGGGTCCCAATAAATATTGGATGGATGATGGAGCATCCACCTCATTGCTAAACTTTGCTAACTGGATTCTGAAGAAAGTTCCTCTCTGTCTCTCCACCGCCCCACCTAAAGTTGATCCAATCATGTGTAATTGTAGCTTGCTTCAAGGTTAATGTGAATGAAGATAATTTCATTGCTGAATACCTGCTGAGGGATATTTACATGAAAAGGTGGCTCTGAGGGGAAGGAGCTGCAGGAGAATAGAGAAAGGCAGAGGTCATGTGATTTCTGCAGTTAATATGGAGCCATTCCCTTGGGTCTCAGTGGTGTTTCATCTGCTCTTCCACCATTGTGGAAGAATAAAGGTTCTAGAAGTGCAATTTTCTCTTCAAACTAAACAGTTTCACACTATAACAAGGGTTGCTTGGAGATGTGCTGGCATATTAAGACAACATTGTTTAGAGGAGCAGAGTGAGAAAAAAAGGTGAAAATGCAGAGAATGCTTTATTACATGCAGGTTTCTGGAAAAGAGCTTACTTTTTAGTTTGGTTTTTTAGGTCTTTTTGTATTTGTAGATAAAGGCAGGTGCAAGTGATTCTTTTTAATGTAAAGTCTTTTAAAACTTTCCCCCTTTCCTTTTAACAATAACATTTGATGCTGCTGACGAGTGAATGTTCTAATACATTTGCTACAAAAAGGCATATATACAGAGAAAATTTACATCTTAGAGTACTGTTGTATGTGGAGTATGCCTATGGCCACACCCACAGTATTATTAGTTTTCACCAATAGCAGGGTGAAAACCTACTTTGTGATGGTCAGAACCATGAAGTGAGCAGTGCTAAACAATATAGTCAGGGAATGGGAAACATGTATTAAAGATGCCAACCTGAAAATAGATTAAATTCAATTTGGAAACCAGCTTCTAATTGCCCATGTTCTTAAAGGCATATCCTACTCTCTCGTCTTACTCATCATGGTCCCACACACACACACCTCAGTTATATCTGGTTTCCTTTCCAATACCTAATTGCTTCCTTTTTCTGAAACAATTTTTTCCAACATTAGGTATGGCTCTTAATACTCTTAACTATAGCAGCATGCTTCTTGAAAGTGCCTATTCCATCTGCAACTGCCACATGATGCCACGTATTCGGGTAAGTGGGTGAGTACCCTTTCACAAAAAGGCAGCTTCCTAGTACAAGAAGTCACACACACACACACACACTGGTTTTTAAGAGGTAGAGGTGGGCAGAGAGTGTCTGGAAAACAAAAATGCTTGTGTTTTCCTAGTTCTCTAACACATACACTAGCATACACTGGGGATTGAGGAAGGCGATATATGTTCTAACTACAGAATGGCAGCCAAATACTGCCTGGGGAACTCCATCCAAGCCACTAAATACCTTTGGTGGTGTTTCTGTTGCTGGATGTATGCTGTTTTCAATGGGGAGGGGCATTCCATAAATTGGTATTGAACTCCTCCCTCTACAACATCCAAAAACATTACATATACTGATACAATTCCACCTTATATCAGTATATGTCGGCAATAGGATTCCAGACAATTGTCCAAAATGTTCAGTCTAAAATTATTCCTCAGATTGATTTTCTGAATCCCTTTGGTTACCCAAACTGCTAGGGCTGGGGAGGACAAACTAGACCAAAGTCTAGTTATTTTCTACTCATATTTATACTCAAAAGTTGGCTTGGGGGCAGAAACCAAGGCTTGAAAGGATTAGAGGCTCGGCTAAATGGTTTCCCAGGAGACAAGAACAGTTCAGACCAGAAGTAGATGGTTGGGTGATTGCTGTAAACACATTAGAAAAAGGGATTTGCCAGTGCTGTCTTGTCCCAGGTAGTTTCAAGCAATCACCTCTGGCCTTGTCCTCTGCAAACAAAAAGGATTGCGCTGAACCCTCAGGGAATCTCATTGAAGATTTTCACACTTACCTGAATCAGTTGTAAATCATCCTCCAAACATCCTGCAAATGTCCTCTAAAGGTGGCTGAGAGAGCAAAAAAGCCTCTGTGTCTGAAACCAGGAAGTGCTCCTGAATCGTCATGGAAAGGGATTTGCCAGAAGCGATTGTAAATCATTCAGAGAAAAGCAGGGAAGCAGGTTTTTTCTTCTTTCCCTTCTTGATGCTGAGTCAGTGTTTATAGGAGTCTGCCTGCTTCCCTGCTTTTCTCTGAATGATTTACAGTCGCTTCTGGCAAATCCCTTTCCATGATGATTCAGGAGCACTTCCTGGTTTCAGACAGAGGCTTTTTTGCTCTTTCAGCCACCTTTGGAGGATGTTTGCAGGACATTTGGAGGATGATTTACAACTGATTCAGGTAAGTGTGAAAATCTTGTGCTTGTTGGGTATCTAGACCCTGGCCAGCTCTAATCAGCTTCTCCATGTGTGAAGGTCAGGTGTCCACAGTGGGGTCATGCCTAGGTCACCCCTCCAGCTTTTCTTGTGATATTAATTTGATATGAAAATATGATGGGGCAATTGGAGGCCTGGACCTGGGGTAACACTTTCATGACTGACTTTATGAGGATTGTCACCTAAAATACACTGTGGATGTCATATAACTCTGGTGAAGGGGAACTGTATTGTGACACTATGAAAGTAATCTTTGGCTTGTCTTGGATTACTTAATAATGACCTGTATTAGCTACTTACTTAAGTTTAGGTACAAAATAGACAGGCCAAAAATGCTGCCTTCAGGCCAATCCAGGGGCATGGGATTCAGATGATGCACACCCCCCAGATCAAGCCAAAGCTCTGCCGCAGTCACCTAAAGCAGCCCAAACCCAGCAGCAAAAGGAGTGCAAACAAAGTGCTCCTTGCAGACAGCCTTGGGACTGTGGCATCTGGTTGCCATAGTCCTGCACCGCTTAGGGTGTGCTTGCAGTTGCGGCAGCCAAAGACTGCTCCAAGCTGCCCGTCTGTTCAAGGCCTATGCTTAGGTCCAAAACACACTGCAGAAATAATCCAGTTTGAGACCACTTTTACTACCCTGGCTCAATGCTTGAGAATCCTAGGGATTGTAGTTTTATGAAACATTTAGCCTTCTCTGTCAGAGAGCTCTGGTGCCACAACAAACTATAATTCCCAGGATTCCCTAGCACTAACCCAGAGCAGTTAAAGTGGTCTCAAACTGGATTATTTCTGCAGTGTGTTTTGGACTTTAATTAATTAATCACTTTTGGCCAGACACTCTTCCCAACCACCCCCCAAAATGGCAGAAATGTGTTCCGATTGTCAGCAGAATGGCCCTCCTGCTTCTTATGCAGCTGATGCCCAATAAAATAGATTGGAGCAGGAGTTACAATTATGGCAATAGAGTCAAAATGTTGACTAAGTAGTGATTGTGAATATGAAACAGTTACAGATGAATAACTGTAAGATAACTGTTTCTTAAGTATACTTAACCAAGTACCTATTAGAGAATACAAGCAATCATTATGTGACTTGGGCTAAGGCCCTCCCAGCCGGGTATATCGTTCAGGAGCAGGTAAGGGAAAGTGGGTTGGGGGGGAGTGGCTTTGATTTATAAAACTACAATCAATCTGACCAAGAGACCTACCCATAAAACTGACCACATCGAGTGTACTTACCTGACCCTGAAAGTCAAGGACAGTTTGGGGATTCTGTTTGTCTACCGTCCACCCCGTTGCCTAACAGACTCCCTGACTGAGCTGACACAACTGGTCTTGGAACTGGTGCTGGAGTCTCCCAGGCTTTCAGTCCTGGGGGACCTCAACATCTCCTTCGAAGCTGGTTTATCAGATCTTACAAGTGCAGCTCGGGAGTTCATGGCTACCATGACTACCATGGGCCTGTCCCAATTGATCTCAGGGCCAACACATTGTGCCGGTAATACACTTGATGTGGCCTTTTGCACGGATTAGGAAAATCCGTGGGCAAAAGTCATTAGCACTACTGCCCTATCATGGATGGACCATTTCCTGGTCAAGTTAAAGTTAATTACCTGCCTAGAGTCGGTAATGGGCTGGATGAGGGAAAACAAACTCAGGCTGAATCCAGAGAAATCAGAGGTACTTGTGATAGGCTTCCCTAGCCCAGGGATGGAGATTTGTCAACCTGTCCTGGATGGTGTCACACTTCCCCTAAAGGACAAAGTTTGCAGTCTGGGTGTACTCCTGGACTCATCCCTCCCGCTGACCTCGCAGGTGGAAGCAACAGTCAGGAGTGCGTGGTATCAACTTCAGCTAATACGCCAGCTGCGCCCCTACCTGGGCAAAGAGGACCTTGAAACATTGATACATGCACTGGTAACCTCTCGTTTAGATTTCTGCAATGCACTCTATATGGGGCTACCTTTGTACTAAGTCCGGAAGCTTCAGTTGATCCAGAACATGATAGACAGGTTACTTACAGGGGCATTGAGGACAGATCATATTACCCCTATTCTAAAATACTTACACTGGCTACCAATTAGCTTCCGGGCACAATACAAAGTGTTGGTCATTACCTTTAAAGCCCTATATGGCTTGGGCCCAAGTTACTTGAAGGAATGCCTCTCCCTACACAGTCCGCCCCACACTCTCAGAACTTCAGGGAAGAACCTATTGGAACTTAACAACACTAGACTGATGACAACTTCCCATAGGGCATTCTCAACTGTAGCCCCAAACTTTAAGAAGGCACTTAAGACGGATCTCTTCCGGCGGGCCTACCCACCCGATCTACTATAACGGACTATTAACGATCTACTCAGAATTAGATCAATAATGGAAGAATGATAGCAACTGATTAGGTCTAAGGACTGCATTGCATGGACTTATAATTGTTTTTATAATGATTTTAAGAGAATTATTTTAAGATAATTTTAGAATGTTGAACTGTATGTGACTGCATTTTAATAATTGTTGGAATCCCGCCTCGATCCAATGGGAGAGGCGGGAAATAGAAATAAAACTTTATTATTATTATTATTATATCAATATATGTCTCATGTTTTGTGTTTAAAGAAAAATATTTAATTTTGGCCTTTATGTTCTACGTGACTCTACTTGGAATGCTGCATACAATTCTGATTAATGCAGCCCCTGAAATAAGCAAAGGTGGATAAGAGCTAGCAAAGGTGTTGGAAAGGGCAATCACAATGATAAAGCAGATTGAACAATTTAAGATTGCAATATTTTTGGCTCTCTAAATAGAAAAAAGGCAAATAAAGGGGGAGGTGGTAGAAGTATATGTGTGGCATGGAGAAAGTAAAGGCTTTCCCCCTCATTTTTGCACAATAATAGAACCTGGGCTCATTCATTGAAGCTGAATGGTGGGAAGTTCAGGTCAAATAAATAGAACTACTACTTCATGTGCCATGTAGTGGAACTCTGGAAATTGGCACCAGATGAAGCAATGATGGCTACCAACTTGGAACACTTTAAAAGGGAAGTGGACACACTGATGATGGACAAAGCTGCAAGACCTGATGGCTATATATAACCTCTTGTGTCAGAATCAGTAACCTTCCGTAGGTGGGAAGAGTCTATTTCACTCATGTTCTGCTTGTGGGCTTCTCATAGCCAGTTGTTTGGCCAAATGTATGAAAAGATTACAGAAGCAGATGGACATTGGTGATCTAGTACAACTCTTCTTATATTCTTAACTTCAAAGTGTTTTTCTGTTCCTCAAGTTAAGAACTATGCATTGCACTTGGACATTGCACAGTATGAAATATGACACACAGCTTATGAGGATAAAGATCTTTAGCAAGGCACCAGCCTGTCTGTTCATCCACTACTCAGAAAGTCTTTTGAATGCAGAAGTAAAACTGCAGCCTTTGGATGTTGTGAATGTCATTATTTAGTTGTCACAGAGCTAGTAATGAAATCTACTTCCTTCTGCTTCACCAGAGGTGGCAATCACTGATTGAATATTTATGAGTACCCTTCATACTATTAATGAAAGATTGCTACTTTTATGACATCTAAGTACCAGTAAATACAAATATTGCTTTTTAATGGACTTCAATAATGGAGCAGAGCAATCTGACACTGTGCATGGGAATGCACACCAAACTCTCTTTAGTTGCTATTGTGTCTACTGAAGGTTATCTGTGTCTGGCTACATTGTATACTGATGTATACAATTTTCCAAAAATTAAATGAGAAGGAACATTACATGGTGGAACGTACAAGAACCCCTGTGGAATACTATCTGAGAGATAACATTTTGGTAATTAGCTCTTAAAAGGAACAATGGAATGCTGGCAGCTCTCCTAGAAGCTAAAATCAAGATTTCATGGTATTTACAGCTAATTAATTGTACAACCAATGCTATTCAGCTAGATTTGCGGATGTCTCTTGAATAAATGACTGTGTTTGGAGGGGAAATCCAAGTCAAAATTGTGCATGGTGAATTAATTTGGGCATTTACAATGTCATTTATCATCATTGTAGCAACTATTTCTCTTAATGATAAGTGAGCTTCTGCATTATCCTAACCTTAACAAGTTGCTTGTAGTCATTTCATAGTGATTTGCTTTTATAGACTTCATTTTGACTTAATTACCTAATTGTGGAAGTCCCCCAAGTCACTGGAACAGATCCAGGGGCAGAATCGTGGCTACAAAAGGGAAGGAGTATGTTTCATTGGTGGATTGATATGAATGTATTTTTGTTTCGTGTTAAATTTTTTGCTAGTTTATATGGGTTACTGTCACTTACCTTGCCCCACAATCTTTAAAGCACTCCCTGGGCTTAATAACTGGGGCCCAAAGTGACTGTAACAATGGACAAAGAAAAGTGGTTCATGTTGCTTTAGATTTGTAATGGCATGCATGTCTCATCCTATAAAACCTTAGCCAATTAACTTTCAGACAGAGTTATAAAAGAAAAGAAAACATAGAGCATGTAAACTGGTCTTGAATTTATTTCCATGTATCAACTCATACACTTTTAACGTGAGAGATGTTCATTGAACTCCTTATTGAACTTTTAACTAGCACTATCAGTTCCCATCTAATCAAGGATGCATCTGCACTGCAGAATTAAAGCGGTTTGACACAATTTTAACTGCCATAACTTGATCCTGTGAAATCTTGGGATTTGTAGATTAGTGTTCAGCTTGGTCTGTCAGACAGTTCTGATGCCTCATCAAGCTATAGATCCCAGAATTCTCTACGATAGAGTAATGGCAAATAAAGTGGTATCAAACTGCTTTAATTCTGCATTGTGGCTACATCCCAAATCTCTATGTTGATCTAATCCTATCTCCAACTCCCCTGTCTTGTTCTTATATTGGCCATTCCTCTCTTCCACCTGTCCTTTTCAGAGCCAAACATCTCTCTTCATATTCTGTTCTTCCCCTCCCTCCCCCCACCAATTCCAAGAACTGTGGTTGGCTGGCTTTTGTTAGATGTAGCGGTGACAAACAAACAAACAAACAAGCTTCATTTATATAACACTTCATACCACCTAAGCAGTGTCTAAGCGGTTCACAACGGTAAGCTAATTTGCCCCCAACTCATTTTAGCCACCTCGGAAGGATGCAAGCCTGAGTCAAGCTTGAGTCCTTTTGCTGGTCTTGAACTCACAACCTTATGGTTTTGAGTGAGTGGCTGCAGTATAGGCATTAAACCATTGTGCCACCAGGGCTCCAGGAAGCTCCTCTCTTCACAACCCACAATAAAAGAAATCTCATCTTCTGAGGAAACAGGTATGGTATTATCTGTTCTATTCTCTGCTTTGTGCAATCTCCTCCACTGACTGCTTTCTAATTATAAGAAAAGGAAAAGCTTCTTGTTTTGATTTTTTAAAAAAGGGGGGGGGGGAAGAAAAGGCTTTCTATCAATGCTTTTAGTTGTTTTAATTTTTAAAGTCATTTTTATTAAATGGATTTCATATACTAGACATACAACATAAAACTATTTAAACACAATACATCCAACGAACATTCAAAATATTCAAAACATGCTTCTCAATACAGCTTATATTCATCTTAAATTCATCTGTTTTGAATGTTTTGAATGTATCTAATACATAAAATCCTTTAAGCCTTCATAACTCTTGGATCCACCTCACATTCTTTTCTTTCTTTCTTTTATACTTTTTGTCTCCTTCTCTTGGTCTAATTCCCTCCCTTCTCTTTAATTTTCCCCTCTTCTCCTTCTAAAACTTTCTGCTTGCTTTCTATCTATTCTCTTTGCTTCTCTTTCCCTTATTCCCTTCCATTATCCATTCTCTCTCTCTCCTTCATCTTCTTTCCATTCTACCTTTAATAGTTGTTTTAATATTTAAACATTTGCTTTCAACATTGTTTGTTTCAGATTTTGTGTATCTCTAAAAGAGGAGGGGGAGGAGGAGTTCATCCTTTGTCCCACCTCCATGATTGTAGCCTTCAAGCCCTCCAGATCCCCCTTTTGTCCTTCTTCTGGTCAAAAATGTACAGGGCTGGATTTCTGCTCCAGTGGCCCTTTCACTCTCTCCATTTATAGTGCTATGATTCCTCTTTAACCACTGTGGCTGCCTCCTACGGAATTTTGGGGTATGTAATTTGGGGGAGCATTAGAGGAGTGCATTTCAAATTCTCCTCCATAAACAGAAAATCCCAAGAGTCCATTGGCTGCAGCCATGAAAGTTAAAGTGGAATCATAGCTCTAAAGATGTTTAGTATGAAAGTACCTCTGGAAGTCTCTAGAAGTGGTGATTCACCTTTTGAATAGGTGGTAGATCCCTTCCCTTTCTGGCACAGTTCCACAGTTTGTTTGTTTTTTTATTGTTTGAAAGCAGAGGTACATTTCCAGCTACTTCCATAGGTTTTGTTTTTGCTTTGCATTTTTAACAGTAATACTCCAAAAGGTCCTGAGGTAGGTAGTTGACCGGCAGGGTTGTCCCAGTTCCCTACCCCTGCCATAAAGCATTATGGTTTCTTTGAGGTGAGTTAGATATTATATAAAAGCTGTAAATAAAACAGAATTCAATATAGCATGTAAGATAGAAGACATGGTGTTCTGAAATCACTGTAGTGACATACAGAATCTTTTCCACTCTGTCAAACTCATAGTACCTTTCACTGGATTTAAACAATGCTGATCCAGCATCATTGGCACAAATACAGGGTCAAATCTGTCAGGGATGGTCAGGCAACCTCAGCCATCCCATAGCATTTTTAAGAACCTGGAATCTTGTTCTGCATAAATTAGTTTTTAATACACTGCGTCATTATTCTGCAGCAGCACTCCCTGATGTAAGGAAATAGCGAAGTGGAGCCTCATGCATTATACACAAGCTTTATAGCATCCTAAGCAACTGCTTGCCCCTTGTTCAGCCAAAAGTCACTAAGCATGAAAGCTTGACTGTTATTTGAAGTTGTAGTCAATATGCTGTTTATAAGAAGATCAGTGTGTGAAAGTCAGCATAATTCTGAAGATGAGGTTACTACCCACACTAAACAAATGACAATTCATTAATTTATTTGGGTAGAGACAACACCCAGGAAAAATTCTAAAATTATGAAATGGTACAAAATGTTCCAGTTCTGAAAAGAAGTAAGTGTTGGTAACTCAAACTTAGGCTCATTCACACTAGCATTTTTGTGATGAGTAGATCTGGGGAGATTTGATGGTGTAATACTGAATCAAAGTTCCCACTATGTTTACCCTGATCAAATCTCTCCATTGTGATTTAACCCTGATTTAGTTCATATTACAATTTGTAGTGGTTTAAAATGGAGCCCCCATTTTTATTGTTCTCAGTTTCTTTTTTAAAAAAATTGAAAGGGAGAGGGCAAAGGGGTGGGCATGATCTGCCCCCTGGACATTAATCTCTCCCTCCTGGATGCTTCAAATGGGATCAGAAGCAAGTTCACATTGGCGGCACCCCAATAAAACCCAGTGTTTTGGAAAAGAAATGGGGAAAACTCAATTTTGGAATAACCAGGTTAAGCCCCCTTGACTTTGGGTCTGGAAAAACTGGCGCAAGTGTAAATGACCCCCTTTTATTATTTTTTATTTTTTTATTTTTAAATTTTTAATACATTCTAAAACAGAACAACAGACAACAAACAATACACCAAAACAACAATAAATAAAAGACATTAGCCCAGATAATGTCCTGAAAATTATAAGCAAGAGGTGTATTCAGGGATCCTGAAAGACATCTTTCCATAGAAATTTAGCTAAAATTGGGGGATGTCTAGAGAGTAAATCCTGTTGGATATATTCAATACGTGGGTGCCAAATCTTATGAAAAGTCAGTCCAGAGTGTAAACTTCTCACTCTATTGTTATTATCTGCAATTTTCTCCATTGACCCAGAGTCTAGTCCACCATCCTGCAATATTCAACTTCAAATATTCCAGTTTTCCAGTTCTTGGCTATCTCAAGCCTGGTAACAGCCAAAAGGAAGCCGACGAGTTCTTTATGCTGCAGGGCTTTATTTTCATTCATAAAAATGGAGAGCAGGAGAAGGAGTGGTGATAATTGCATACTTTGTTTAGTGATCTTGAAGACTAGTTGTAAAATTTCTATCCAGTATGTATGCACCAAGGGACAGTCCAGCCACATGTGTACAAAAGTTCCCCTACTTTCACATCCCCTCCAACATTTAGATTAGCATTCGTAGACATACAAGCCAGTTTAACTGGGGTAAGGTACCACTGATGGACCAACTTGAGGGTAATTTCTTTAATGGCAATAGACCTAGTTTTAAATGGTGAATGAGTCCATATTTTTCCCCAGCTCTTACTATTAATTGAAAGGGAAAGTTCTGCTTCCCATCCTGCCTTATGGAGTGCTGAGTTCCCAAATGTTTCTTCTAAAAGACAATTATATGTGCATGCAATTTGGCCTTTGGAATATATACCCAGAGAGTCACACATGTTTTATAAAAAAGTGAGTGGATATTCCTGTATCTGAAGCATTTTCTTTAAGAATAACTGTATCTGTATTATTTGATACCACTTCTGATGAACAGGACCCAGAGCGTTGGTTACTTGCTCTGTTGTGATATTCGTCCCATTATGAAACAGGTTCTTAACTGTGTACAGACCATGTACCTCCCAATCTCAAAACTGCATATTTTTCTGGGGTCTGGAAAAGAGGATGGGTAAGAAAGGGCCGTAGAGGGGAGGGGGCCAACAGATGCCTCTATTTCTTCCAAGGAAGTGAGCAAAAAAGGGTTATTACAAATTTTAGTGAATTTATATATAGATTCTGAAAAAAAAAACTGATCAAAGGTAGAGGGGATGCACTGTTGATTTCAATATCTACCCAATTGGTCAGACTGTTTCTGCTAATCAACTGGGTGATCTGACTCAGCTGAGAAGCTTCAAAGTAAAGATCAAATTTTGGAAGTGACAACCCCCCATATCCAGTTTTAGAATGTTTAACTGCTTTTAAGAAGTGTGGATGTTTACCATTAAAAACTAGGGAGTCCAATAACTTGTTACAGCATTTAAAGTCTGAGTTCGGTGGTCTCAGGGAAACTGTTTGAAAAAGAAACAATAGTTTTGGCACTATGAAACTAAAGCAACTTTGCCCAAAAGGGATAAATGAAGTGACCTCCAATGGGCCATTTTTTATTTAATCCACTTAGTGATTGGATTATAATTGTGAGGGATAAACTGAGGGATATCTCTCATGATGGTGACCCCTAGATACGTTAGACCTGAGGGGTTGATTGGTATACACGTTAATCCCTCCCAAGAGTGCTGGGTTTCAAGGGTTGCATTGAGACAGAGCATCCTAGATTTTTGGTAATTTATTTGGAACCCAAAGAACCTGCTAAACTGTTTCAATATTTTATCAATCTCCTTAAAAGAATCAGGTAAGTTTTAAACCGCTTTGCAAACCAGTTTATAACGTAGTGTGAACAGCCCCTTTGAATTTCTAGCATGCACCACTGCTACTGGGGAAATTAGTTTGTTTCTTATACTATAAATGTAGTTTAAATATGTACTGGAATGATTAGAGAAACTGTGGACACAAATGCTATTATAATATCCAGATTCTAAAATAATTTAAAGAGCAATCCCTATAAATTTAATAATTTAAAGAGCAATCCCTATCAGAAATATGTCCTTTCATGTATAGTTAGAAGGTTAAGGGCGTCAAAGAGAAAAAGTAGGGTACAGCTTTACATAGTACATGCATGACAAAACTGAACAAGATGATGAAGGATTGTGCTACGGTGATTTTGGTGCAATAAGGGGAAAAGATAAGAGAGAAAAGGTAAGACAGATAGAGAGAATCAAAGTACAAATAAGGGCCATTGACTGCCAAGATGGTCATTAACTGGAGCTGTTGACTATCCTGGCAGTAGAACCTTCTGGTTTCCTTTTAAATAGCTTTACAGCTGGAGTCACACAAAGAGAGGATTAGCTACGGTGGTATCTGGCAAGTGTGAATTCCAAGGCAGGTCAGGTCTGAGAATAAGGAATTTATTCCTGACAGGAATAGGGATGGGATGCAAAGGTCTGAGGAAAAGGTGAATATTTTTAACACAGTGGGCTCAGCACATAATCAGAGCAGCTTCACTTTTAAAGAGATAGTGTGGAACACCAGTCTTTCCTCTTGCAGAGGAAAAAAGGGAAATAAATAGTTTAGTGTTTTTAATCTAACTAAATATTGCTAATTTCTCGCTATGCTGCTCCAAGCTGTGCAACCAAAGGGAGATAATGAGAAATTATTCTTCCTTCAGCAAGCCCAATGTACAAATGCAGCTAAGGATGGAAGAGAGGATGATGCTATAGCAGGGTATCCATACTTTAGATATCCATACTGTTAAGCATCAGACTTCATTATTTGTTTCTTCAATAACTGCAACAGGGCCCTTTTCCAAGGAGGTTGTCAGATTACTGCAGCAAAATTGTTTCAAGCCATTTCCTTACTGATTTGTAAATTAAGCTATTTTAAAACTGTACATACATTTGTGTTTCTCTCTCATTTCCTCTCTCTGTATTCTTTCAAATGGACACAATTTTATCCACATTTTAGAAAGGTATGCATTTCCCCCTGCAGGTTAAAGCAATATTGTGACAGTTTTTTCCAGATGTGTCCATATTAATATGCACCTTTATGTATGTATATAGGCATAGTCATATTACACTTTTATTGTCTGAGTGATGGTAAGCTAAAGAGCTTAGAAAACAAGTATATAAACTGATTAAATGAATTAAGCAAATGCATTTACACAACTAGAGCACAAAAAATTTGGAAGTATGAATTTCAGATCATGCAAGCGTTCCAAGCTGTGTTGTGATCCCAAATATTTGAATAGGGCAGAAACATATCAAAATGGTGGTCTTAGCCATTCCTAGTCTGCAGTGACAGACAGATGCAGAGCAAGTAGTTAAAGGAAATTGAGCAGTCCTGGAGCATGAAATAAAGGACCTTGTTGGTCTAATCTGCACTGTAGGAATGATGCAATTTGACACCAATTTAACTGTCATGGCTCAATGCTATAAAATTCTGGGATTTGTAGTTTTGTGTCATCTTTTTCTGTCAGAGAACTCTGGTGTCACAACAAACTACAAATCCCAGGATTCAATAGCACTGAGCCATGGCAATTAATGCAGTGTCAACCTACATTATTTCTGCAGTACAGATTAGACCATTGTTGTTGTTTTCAGTTCCATAGTGTACCAACTGTTACTGGGTGTAGATACAGACCATCAGTGAGTCAGATTCTTTCCAAGAATGTAAGAATCAAAGAGATATTATTTGCTAATGTGGCATGTACCAGTAAGTAGTGTCACTTTTCCTATTGGTGTATTGGGATTTCAACCAAAAATTTTGTTAGTTTGTTTGGAATTGCTCCATGATCATCATCATCTTTATTAATACCCCACTTTTCCTACCAGACTGGGACTGAATATGGTATACAGATACAATAAAAACAAATACAATGTAGGAACGACATTAAAAAAAAATCAGTATTAACCTGGAGCTAAACCATCAACAAGACACCATAAAGATACTATTAATTTCTTTATTAAAGAGTATAGTATCTTCTAAAAAGCCTTTAATTTAAAATAGCCTGGCTATTTTGTTGTTGTGTGCCTTCATGTCATTTCCACTTTATGGTGACTCTAAGGTGACATTATCACAGAGTTTCTTGGCAAGATTTCTTCAGAGGGAGATTGTCTTGGCCTTCTTGAGAGAGTGTAACTTTCTATGGTTTCTACGGACAAGCCAGAATTTGAACCTTTACATATGCTAAAGCACCTCAGGCCACTGGAGAAACCTTGGCTTCCAGACTCACGGTTGGATCCAGGAATATACTCAAACTGTGAACCTGCATCTTCAGGGTGAATGTAACTCCTTCCAGTGGAGGCTGAATCCTTGTCCCTATTTTTAAAAAAGGCTTGTTACCACTTCACCTTAGCAGGTCTCGCCTGAGTCAGTGCATGGGTGACTTCTATGCTGGAAAAAGGCCGGGATAGATGATGATGTTGTGTGCCTTTAAACAAACAAACAAACAGCTTCATTTATATACCGCTTCATACCCTTAATGAGTGTCTAAGCGGTTTACAATTGTAAGCTATTTGCCCCCCAACAATCTGGGTACTCATTTTAGCTACCTCGGAAGGATGCAAGACTGAGTCGAGCTTCAGCCCTTTGCTGGTCTTGAACTCGCCACCTTATGGTTTTGAGTGAGTGGCTGCAGTACAGGCATTTAACCACTGCGCCACCAGGGCTGATGGCATTTAACCACTGCGCCACCAGGCTTTACATCGACTGTGATTTATGCCTACCATATCCTTGGGTTTTATTGGCAAAATTTATTCAGAGGAGACTTGCCACTGCTTCTCTCTTAAACTGTGCAAGTGTGACTTGTCCAAGATCACCCAGTCAGCTTATATGACGGAGTGGACATTTGAATCCTGGTCTCATAGGTGTGATACAGACGGCCCAAAAGGGCTGTCTCTGCAGCGTACGTAGGGCTGGGGAGCATGCAGCATCCGCATGCTCCCCAGACCTACTGCATATGGATGGTGCCATTTTTAAATCGTGCCATCCACACGCAGGCGCGTTGGTGACGTAACATGTGTGCCATGTCCAAACGGACTGGCGCGCATGTTACATCATTGCACCGCTGGAGGGCACTTGGGTCGCCCTTTCAGCAGCACAGGAAAGAGCTCCAAAACGTAGCTGGCATGGCCTTTTCACAGCTGCACCAGTGATGCTGATGAGAAAGGGGCAGGGCAGCCCCTTCCTCCTCTTCCCTGCACCTGTCATGGTGTCCTTGGGGCATGAAGCCCCAAGGACACCCTGTTCCAGGTGTGGGGAAGCAGCATTTTGCTGCTTCCCCGCGGTCTGGAAAAGCAGCGGATTGGGGCTGCAGGGGCTGCCCATGAGGCGCCCAGGGACCGCCCTTTTTGGGATGTCTATAAAGCCCCATAAAATTCTAGTCCAACACTCAAGCCACTACACCAGATTGATTCTCACTTGGAATATTTGAGAAAATAAATAAATGTAACCACAAAGGAGAGTCTATTGTGCCTTGTAGTACAGGTTCCAATTGCAAAAGGGTTTTCTTCTCTGTGCAGGGCAAAAAAAAAATAAAAAATGATATTATGCCAGCCACAGATGCTGGCGAAACATCAGAAAAGAACTCTTCTAGAACATGGCCACCCTATAAAAATGATATGAGCTTTAAAATATCATAAGGCCCCAGAAGTCTGTTTGAAAGAGAAACACTATACAAGCTGAATCATAAACTCTGCTGGTTCTGTAAACTCAAGCTGGAAGTCTCATTAGGATGGGATTAGACATCCCTTTTTTTCAGCTCCTCAGCACAATTGGCAAATGAACAGCTCCCCTGGCAGCATTTAGGGCTGCAGGAACCTTCTTAATGATGCTAAAGCTGAGCATCCTACTTGTTTATTCTTTAAATAAATCTGACAAGGGATGCAGGGAGCTTTGCTTCTAGTGTATTTGGTTGTGGGTGAGAATTACCTCTCTAGCTTCAAAACATCCCCAAAGGCTGCCCGAAGCGCAAAGCTGAATTTTCAGTGGTGCAATTGGAACAAATCCTCCAGGGCTTTCCAATGCTCTTTTGAAGGCATGTGCACACAAATACAGAAGCTTCTTGTATATACACATGAATACAGAAACATTTTGTATTGTGATGCTGCCCAGAGTGATATACTCCCAAGAAGGGAAGGGCTGTAGATCCCTCTCTCCCTTTGCCATCCCCCCCCTCCCCAAGATTTGGTTGCATTTAACAACCACCTTGACCCTGTTTCCCAGTGAAGAGTGATGGAAGTGGTGGATGATGTTCTGGTATTGCCACCTCTGACTCTGTCACCTCATTTGTACCACTTTGGTGTTGGGGGAAGGAATGCCCAGAGTGCCCCTCAGACTGGCACCAAGGAAGATTACATTTACCCCCAAAGTATTGCCAAGTTTGGCAGCCCACAGTGCAAAGTCAGCCCTCCAGTGGGGAAAATTTGAGCACAAAGAGGGGAATTGTTTTTGGAAGTGCTCCAGAGCCTCAGTGACTTTAATCCAGACTTGCCTGAGCATTTAGCTGATGGCTTAAATCCCCCCCCCCCCCCGATGCCAGACACTGTGAATGTTCTTGGGAGAAATTGTGTTCTGTTCTGGTTTCTTGATAATAAATCGAACCTGGATCCCACAGAAAGTGAAATGGAGTTCATGGCTAAAATAAGAAACATTTTATTATCTCCATGCTTTCCTCTACTCTTGATCTCCTTTCTGTTTCTATTGTGCCCCTCTCTTCTGTAGTTTGTGATGAATGAAGATAAGATGATACTCATTCAAACACTGTGGAATGAAGCCATAGAAAAACACTCAGGGAAGTTTGTTACATACACTTTTTCTATTACTTCATTGCAAAAATCTATTCAGGGCAGTATACATTTGAGTCATATTTTCTCTTACTGAAGCTGAATAATCAAGTTACTATGGGGATTTAAACAAGAATAAGTAATTCTTAGAATGTAATGACAATGGCAACCTAAGAAGATAATGCCAATCTAAATGATGGTCTAAGAATACAGGCCAGCCAGCCTGCCCGCCCACCTGCTGCAAAGACCAACTTCATACCTCCAGAAGCAGGCTTCAGGCACAAAAGGTTCTGAGCCAGCAACTGGTTAACCAGCATTACCATCACCTGATTCCCTGCCTGAAAGGGGATATAAAGGGAAACCTGGTGGCCTAGGGGAGCCAACATACAAGGGATAAAAACTACCACTACTTCACCTCTAGAGAAAAGGGATGTGTAGATGTTCCTGTCATCCACTTGCTGTGACCTCTCTTCTCTAAGAATTATGGTTTGCCTGTCTGCCTACTGAGAAGATCAGCTACATGCCTCCAGAAGCAGGTTTCAGATGCTTGCAGCTGGTGAACCAGTATTGCCATCACCTGCTCCCCTATCTGAAAGGGGTTATAAGAGCTGCCATGGGTGGTGTGTCTGCTACCATCAAGGTCAGCCCTTTGGGGGAGCCACTTTGTGGGGAGAGTTAGGGCAAAGGCCAGTTACTTTGTATTTATAGTTTATAGTGAGCCAGTTGCTTTATATTCATAGTTTATATTTCTAATTATAATGCAATGCATTATTGTTTCTCATTTTGATTGTATATGTTTGACATATCACCCTTTAGTGAAAGGGCATTATGAACAAACATTGTTTTAGTTGTTATATGGAGCATTAATATTGAAGTGAGATTTATCAAAAGCAAAGAACAAACCGAACAATTGATAGGTAAAATTATATATCAAAATGATGTACCAGCCATATACTGCCAGTCAAACTTTATGTGCTATCAATGTTGATATGTTGATAATCATAGGCATTGAAATACAAAAGTAGTTAACAGAGCAAAACCAAACATTGTAGAAGAATTCAGTCTAGGATCAAGAAACAAAGGAGTGGTGTATGTACTTTTGTGGGGCAAACAATTTGTTTTTTTAAGACATGTTCTTCAGTCAACCGAATAGATGACTGTATATGTGAATATCACCTGATGGCCAATACACAAACCAAACAGATGACATAAATGAAAACAGAACAAGGAGAATCTCTGTTCTGTCTGCAAAAAGAAGTCCAGAAGCAAATTTTGGCACAGACCATGAACTGCTAATTTTAAAAAATAAAGTAAAGCTAAAGAAGTACACTAAATCAATCATCTTGCCAAAATATTATTATTATTATTATTATTATTATTATTATTATTACTATTATCCTTTATTTATATAGCACTGTAAATTTATACAGTGCTGAACATACAATTTTTAATTAGATGGTTCCCTGCACAACACAAAAGGAGAAGGGAATGGTGGTGGGGAAGGAGATCAGGTCCAGCAGTTCTTCTTTCCCTCTGAGGCCCAGACCAAGGCAGATGGACTGGAGGGAAGGCTCAGCTTCTTAATACATGGTTAAAATGAGGTATCCTGGGGCAGACAAGGGCACACATCCGGGAACACTTCCCTAAGCAATATAGTCTTTAACTCAATTTTGAAAATGGTTAGAGAAGTGATGAGGTGTGCATGTGGGGGAAGAAGGTTCCAGGAGTGAGGGGCAGCAAGTGATAATGGACGAATCCAGGATGGGGTAGTGGCAATCCTAGGGTGGGACAGGAGACGTTGACTACCAGAACAGAGGGTACAAGTAGGAATGTAAGGAGAAAGAAGTTCAGATAAATAAGGAGGGTCCAGTCCATGGAGGGCTTTGAAAGTCAACAACAAAAGATTGTACTGGATGTGGAAGGGGAACAGGAGCCAATGAAGGGAGGAGAAAAGAGGAGAAACATGGTCAAAGCAGTGAGCCGATGTGATAATACATGTACCTGAGTGCTAGACAGAGATTAAAGGATGGAGGTTAGAGAGAAGAAGCCCTGTCAGAAGAAGGTTACAATAATCTAGTCGCGATACCACTAGGGCATGGACCAGAGTCTTGGCAGTAGAGGCTGAGAGTAATGGACAGATTTTAGCAATATTGTAAAGAGAGAATCTACAGGCCTTGCAGATCTGGGGAATAAATGACAGAGAGGAATAAAAAATGAAACCAAGACTGTGGGCTTGCTGGACCGGTTGAATAGAAGTGTTGTCAACAGAAACAGAAAAGGAGCATTGAAAGATGGGCTTAAGTGGGAAGACAAGAAGTTCTGCCTTACACATGTTGAGCTTCAAGCGCCGATGCTGCATCCACTGAGAGATAGCAGTCAGACAAGATGAAACTTGCTGTTCAAGTCCCGGCAAAAAGTCAGGGGTGGAAAGATACAGCTGAGTGTCTTCATTGTACAGATGATAGGAGAAACCAAAAGAACTGATGAGTTTACCTAGGGACAATGTATATAGAGAAAACAAAAGGGGACTCAAGACAGAGCCCTGGGGAACTCCAACAGATACGGGAACAGAGGAGGAAGTCGGACCACCTGTGACCACTGCAAAAGATCTATCTAAGATTTAAACCAGTCAAAAACAGAGTTGGGGAACCCAAGGTCAGAAAGTAAATCAACCAGGCGACAGTGTCCACGATATCGAAGGCCACAAACAAATAAAGAAGAATGAGAATAGAGTACAGGCCGTTTGCCTTGCCCCACAAGAGATTGTTTGAGATCTTGGTGATGGCCATCTCTGTAGAGTGCCGTGGGTGGAAACCAGACTGAAAAGGGTCCAGGATGGAGTTGGCTTCGAGAAACTTAAGACAGGGAGAATAACTGACCCATCCAGAACCTTAGAAAGAAAAGGAAGAAGAAAGATTGGACAATAGCTAGACAAAGAAGAAGGGTTGAGAGGGGGTTTCTTCAGAATTGGGGAAACAAGAGCATGCTTGAAGTCCGAAGGGAAGGAACCCATCCACAACAAGGAACTGCTTTGTAGACTTTAAAGATCACTGCACTACTAAGCCTAATTGAAAAGGAGCCTGAAAAGCAGTACAATTTAAAAAACAGTGCAATTAAAGACATACAAAAATGGTACATAAAACAGAATTAAATTATTACAATATTTTAAAAAATCACGTTAAAAGAATAAAATACAGTTAAAACAATAAAAAATTAAAACAATTTAAAACAATACATACAAACATACCAACAACATAAATGCCTGAAAGAGTCTAAACTGAAGCTTAGCCAAAAAAATTTTAAAAAGGGGGGGAGGGAGGGAGGATTGTTCTTAGTTACAACGATCTATAACACACAGCTTGAAGGAGCGGCATAGCTTAAACTGCTCATACAGGAGGCAAAAGCTAGAATGAATCTCCTAGGATCTAATTGGTTTTTAGGCAACATCACACCATATTTGTGCTCAGGCTGTTAATGACCCTGGACAGTCCTTGCTGAGGCATGAAGTTAAGTGCCGTAAAATATAAAGAACTAATTGACCCTTTAAATGCTTTAAAATGCACATTCTCTGATGAGATCCACACTATCTCTATCCCAGCAATAATAGTAGCCTACCATAGCTGTTTATCTTGCCACTGTTAAAATGTATACCCTAACCATGCCATTTAACTGAATCCTCTAACCACATTCCTGCACTATGCTCTTATAGTGCTGATGATCCACTTTTACTGGTCTGGCTGCCTCCTGTTGCATTTTGGGGTTTGTAGTTCAGTGAGGCCTAAGAGCTCTCTGGCTGACAATTCTAAATGGTCCTCTTTAAACTGCAAACCCCAGAATGCAAAAAGAGGCAGCCAAAGCAGCTGAAGTGGAATAGCAGAAGTGTTATAAAGAGTGTAGTGCAGGAATCGTCTGAGATGAATGGTTGCACTTAAGAGGAGGTGATTTCTCTGATGTGTACAATGCCTGTGCTTATAGACAAGGAGCATACAGTCTGATGTTCTCTGATGTTTTGTACTCCAGCCCCAGAAGCATCTGCCAACATGGACAATGATCAGGAATTAGGGATGCAACAGGCTTGGTTCCTTCAAGTAGACTCTGAATTATGGCAACCCTATCCCAGAGTTTCTTGGAAAGTTTTTTTCAGAAGAGGTTTGCCATTGCTTTCCTATATGTGTGAGAGAGTAAATTGTGCTCAAGTCTCCCAGTGGGTTTCCATCATTCAGTGGGGATTCAACCCTGGTCTCCCATAGTCTTAGTTGAGCACTCAACCCACCTGCTCCCATACCAGCTCATTGTGTTGCCTACACCATATGAAGTATGTTATCATTAAATAATTGTCCCATATAGAAAATGAATAAAAATATAATTCTGAATATGAGTATTTAAAATAAAACAGCAAGCATGCCATGCCACAGTTGGTAAATGTCCTTATTCTTAAGCTATAGGCATAAAAATAACTTCTACAACAACAGTTATTTCTGATTCATATCTTCCTACACTTCCCTGCATGTTAGAATAATTCACAGTGGCTTACTTTCTTAAATACGGTTGAGTACGCTCACTTCAGGGAGGAAATGCTCTTTATTAGCTGGTAAGGAATGAAGGAAAAGGATTATTTCACACCATCATTTGTTACTGCAGGAATTTGGCTTTCATGTTTTTATTAACTGTAAAATGTGTCACAGTTCTCAATCATAGAATCATAGAGCTGGAAGAGACCACAAGGGTCATTCAGTTCAACCCCCTGCCATGCAGGAAATCACAATCAAAGCACCCCTGACAGATGGTCATCCATCCTCTGTTTAAAAACCTCCAAAGAAGAGACTCCACTACTCTCCAAGGGAGTGTTTTCCACAGTTGAACAGCTCTCACTGTCAGGAAGTTTCTCCTAATGTTGAGGTGGAATCACTTTTCTTGGAGCTTGCATCCATTGTTCCATGTTCTAGTATTTGGAGCAGCAGAAAACAAGCTTGCTCTGTCCTCAGTGTGACACCCCTTAAAATACTTAACAAGAATTAAGAAGTCATCACAGTTTTGCATGGTAGCAATGTATCAGAGGTATAGCACTTCAAGGATTTTAATATGTGCAGTATAAATGTCTACTTACCTGTATTACAAAACCCAGATGCCTCTGTCTCAGGAAGCATGAAAGTGCAACAGGAAAGAAGTAACAGGAACATTTTTATCTTTTTGGAAGTGAAAGCTTGAGGGCATCAAGAGGGCAGGGAGTGTAATGCAAAGCAATAAAGGAGCCAGACCAAACATGCATAGTCATCACCCAAACAGTGTGGCATCAGCAGAATAACAGATCTTCATATGTTAATAAACCATAATTGATGGAACATTGCAAATAAAACCTTATATCACTTCATGTCACTTCAAACTAGGGATGTGAAAATCTGTCAGTTTTGGTCCTCCCCTCCCCACACATTTCTCAGTTCCCATAAACAGTTTCATCCCATCCAAGTTCATTATTGGCTTTCTTCACAGAAATCTATAATTTGCTACACAGTTTTTCCCCTAAAGACACACTTTTAAAAACACATTTCTCAGTTCCCTAAAGAGTACATCTGAGCATTTTTCAAATATATTCATTTTGAGTTAGGTGCATTGCTGTATATAATCACAAAGAAAATAGAAATAAAGTATTTGATGCTTGAGTTTTTCTCCTGATGATGAGGAAACAAACATACATATATATGCATCTTCCTTAATAATCTAGCAAACCAGAAATTTCATAATTCACCAAAAATAGCTAATGAAAAATTATTTCCCATCTCTGCCTTTTCCAGTTTCAGGTCAGTTCATATATTTAAGGAAAACCAAGAACTTGTGTCTATTGACATAAAATAATGTTGCACTACAGAAGTCCTTTGTACAGTAAAACAAGTTGTTTGTATAATAATAATAATAATAATAATAATAATTTATTTGTATCTCCCGCCTCTCCCTGCGGATCGAGGCGAGCTCACAACAATTAAAATGCAATACAGTAAAATGTTCAAAACAGTATTTCACAATTAAAATTACTTACAACGATAACATATCAGCAATCTGGGGAAGTTCTGATTCAATGGGGTTGCTAGATAAGGTCGGGTGGGTATGCCTGCCGGAAGAGATCCATCTTTAGAGCTTTTTTGAACACCTCCAATGTAGGTATCAGACGGATCTCCTCCGGCAGGTCGTTCCATAGTTTTGGAATAATATATATAATAATATAATGCTGTTGTTGACCCAATGCTCCATTATTCCATTCACAAATTGTCACGTTTTTCCTCTTCCCTTTAATTTTATGAATTATGCTTTCTTGCAGGATAAAAAAAAGGAAGGAAGGAGGAGGGAAGAGAAAGTAAAGAAACTAAAAGAAACGTGGCATGACCTTTAAGACTATTTTTTTTCTAATGAGCTTTCATGGATATAAACCCTCTTTTTCAGATGCACTACAAAGTGATAATAAATGTTCAGGTATAAAGCATATTTACACATCGGATGCAAAAGTGGTATGGGGTATAATAAGGTCCAGAAGGATGCAAATCATGACACTTGCTCTAATTTTTCAAAAGACTACATAAGATGATATAGGTCTTTCAGACCTTTATAGTGCCCAGTTAGTGTTAATGTGTGAATGCAGTATATCTGCTTTCCAAATGTCAATTTCCCAGGTTTCAAAGCTCAGCCCCCGAGAAGCTTCCTTTTGTTACATGTGCAGTAGCAAGGACATTTGTATTAATATATGTAGTGTGTCATTAAGCCATTGGAGATTATCGTACAGCCATTTTTGCCCTGGCCATGCATGGGACAGGATCAGGGTAGAATGGGGGAAAATGGGTGTTATTGCACAGTAAAATTGCTTCTGTGCTGCTGCCCAACCATTTCCCATCCTGTGGGCATGCTCTGCCAGCCAATTTTGGTGGTATGGAACCATATCACCAAAATCGGCTAGCACAGCGCACCTGCCTGGGGGATCGGGGATAGTCGGGTGGCAGCGCAGCAGCAATTTATTGTGCGATAACACATTATTATTATTATTATTATTATTATTATTATTATTATGTCTTATTTATAACCCGCCCCTTTGAACAAGCAATTGGGGCGGGGTACAGCAAAGTTTTTCCTCGTTTCGCCCCAATTCCATCCCATGCATGGCCAGGGCAAAAATGGCTATGTGATAATCTCCATTGTCTTTGTCTCGCTCCGTGTAGGAAAAGATAGCCACCAATATCCCCCTTAAACTACTTTTCAATACATAACTAAGTAACATCTCCTGACCGTAACTCTCCCCCAAATCCACCTTAATTACTAGCACCCACATTGAGCAAAGGAGGTCTGTTCAGCAGCCAACTGGGTGCAAGAATGATATTTTCAGTGCACTCCCACCAGTGAGCAAGGCTGCAATGAGGTACTTCAAGATGAGCTTTGCTTCTCATTGTTGTAGCCTCACTTGCTGGCAAGAGATGCTGGAAACCTTCTCCTCCTTTTTCCCTGATCAGCAACTGAATAGACCTCCTTCACTTAGTATGGCTAATAGCTTTTAAGGTGGGTTTGGGGGGGGGGCATAGTACTACTTAATGTGGAACAGTTATAGATTGGTAGCTCTAGGTTATGGATCAGTAAATGCAATTCAGAATACTGTAATGAATGAGTGGGTTCTGGATGAGTGTGTTTCAGTTGAAAATATGGTCCTGAACCAAAGGAAATGGCTGCACGTGTTACATTGCTGAAGGAAGGATTAGGAGACTAAGAATCAAGAAGTTTTGACTTGGCCAGGGAAGAGAGTTTCTACAAAACAAGAAGAATTTTCACAAACAGAATGTACCCTGAGCTGCAAGGACTATGGCAATCGCTGTGACATCAGCCGAGGTTTCACAACTGACAACATGAACATCTTCTGACTAACTCATGTCAGCATTAGAATAACATTCCCTGTGTTCCAATAAACAATTCTCTGTGTTCCAGTAACATGGACCAAGCTTTCAGAACTGAGAACATGAACTGTAAATGACAACCAGGAAAACCATGTCATGCTCAAGAGATGAGAAGAAGAAAGTATAAAAGAGGAGGATTTCCATCCCCTCCTTGGTGGTTCCTGCCTGGGGCTACAGGTTTCATCCAACCCTTTGAGGACAAGCTGGCCACTCGTTCAGCAAAGGGACTGTGTGTGTGAGGCTCTGTCTGTCTGTCTGTGTGTGTGTTTATGTGTGTGTATGAAAGAGATCTCTCTTGATATTTACTTCGCCTTATATGCATAGTATTTAGATTATACTTACTTTCTTGCCTTATATGCATAGTATTTAGATTATTTGCTTGTCTTATATGCTTTAATAAAAAGTAGTTTTAGTAAAAAGTAGTTTAAATCCAGATCTGGTGTCTCAAAGTGTCTGTTTAAGCCTGGCTTTGGGGTAGGTCTTTTGAAAGAGAGAATTTACATTTATACACTCTCAGGAAACAAAGAACTGCCCTACAAAACCTGGGCATAACAATACCAACCAGCATTTGAGAAATGTCTTGTTCTTCCTTCATCAGCTGTCTTCACCTCTATCTTCACTTTCCATTGGATGGGAGATATATGAACTATGTTTAGTTCCTGAAGAGATTTAAAAAAAAAAGACAGAAAGAAAGTTCTGCTTGTATCTTGTGTGTTTTAAAGAACATGTTGAATAAACTGTAAATAAAAAAGGAAGTATTCTATGCAAATGATGATTGATAGATTGCCTGCCTGCTCTCTGGACTTTGGGCTGACATAAATAATAGAAGACAAGATTTTGCAGAGATAGTCTGAACCCCTTCAATTAAACATGACTATTTGTGACACCAGCGGACACCCACCTGCTCATTAAAGAGGGAGCCTCATTATTCTCTTTGCAAACTACTATAGATGACAAAAGGGCCATGGTAGGATGCCAGAAGAGCTTTTTTCAAAATGAATACAAGAAGTGGTGAAAATAGATTGTTTTGCTGTACCTTCTACTGAGGAAAAATTCAATATAACATCAATGAGAATGTGCATTTCATTTTGATGTATGTTTCTTTAACCATCTCTGTCCAACATTTCATAAGGACTTAAGTAATGCATGCACAGGAATGTTACATCTATCAAGTATAAAATAAAATTTTATTGGAATGGATAAAGCAATCAAATCAATTTGCTCCTTTTGATAAATTCAGAGCCAGGGAATTTCCAGATTAATAGTGATACAAGTGTAGCCTGTGAATTTAATAAACATTTATTCTAGCAACCAAAATGATATTGGAAACACGTAGTAGGTGTGGTGAGCAAATGTGTAATGCTATTGAAATCAAATATTTAAGATTCTAAAAGAAACATGAAGCCTTTTGAACAAGACATTTCTCTAATGCTGGCTGGTACTCTCAAATGCTGGCTGGCCCATGATTCCCAAGGTGGCAGACAAATACTTGGTCTTAACTTTAACTATTAGTGGTGTTAAGCAGATTTGGTGGCACCTGATGTGCATGGGGAGGAGTGATTACCGTTTACTTTCTGCCTTCTCACCCCCACTACACACTCCTCATGTTTTCATCGCCAGCCTGCATCCCTCCCTGGGGAGAGAGCCAGGCCACCAACAAAGCCACACTTGCCTCTCCACAGCCCTTGACACCATCTTGGACCTCTTCTCAAGAAGGGAGCCAGGCAGCAGCAAAGCCATGAGGGGCATGCTCACCCATCCACCTCAGCAAGAGGATGACCCCTCCCAGGTGTTAACCCTCCTATGGAGTGCCATCTGGTGCAGTTGGAACCCCCTGCACCCACCTAATTTTGCCACTGCTATTATTATATTTTTATGGTGGTGTCACAGCACTACCAGATTAAAATGAAAGCAGAATTATGGGGAAGATTATAACTGGTTTGGTGTTCCCTAATGTGCTGTGATAATTTCATTCAGGCAATATGAGTCTAGAAAGTAAAAATAACATAGAGGCCAGAATGTCTTTGGTGTTTTAGGAGATTATCACACGGGAAACCAAGTACAGGTTACATGTGGTTTGTATCCATCTTCAATGGATCTTACTGCACTTCCCTCTACTACCTGGGCAGAAGGCAGCCCAAATGCAACCCAGGCTTTGCCTGCACCTTTTAATGAATGTAAAAATCCCATTCTTGAAAAGCTGTCAGAGAAGCCCGGGTTGCATAGGGATTTCCTACTGCTTAGGCACAGGGCAATGTGATAAGATCTGTCAGAGATGGGTACAAACAGCATGTAACTCATGCCTGTTTCCCTGTGTGATAACCTCCTTACCCATATACATGTGATGGTTGGACAAAGATGGTTGGACAGTTTGGTACAACAGTGTGGCTGTATTGAATTCAGGTCTGTGAAAGCAGAGTTGTGCATGTAGTGTTGTTCATGTCTGTGCATTGCACATGGCTCCACATTGTATGTAGAGTGTTGTGCATGGTTTCACATTGCACATTGATACTCATTGTGCATTTGGTTGTGTAGTGATACAACCCTATAATAAAGCAGCATTGCACAACTACTGTGTAACTCTAGGAGCATAAAGTTGCACTCTGTTTCCTCAATTTAGTTTCTTGGCCAGAATGTTTCTGTACTATACAGTTATATTTGCTACCACTTTGACTGTCATGACTACATGCTAAAGAATCCTGCAATTTGTGGTTCAATTAAAATTCTTTACTGGAGATCACTAATGCTGTAGCTCAGGGGGTGAGTGTACTAAAGGTTTCTCTAGCAGAAAATTCTAGGTAAATCAGCGAATATAAATCCCAGGATTCCATAGGAGAGGGCCATGGCAGTTAAAATTGTGCCAAACTGATATAACTGTTTATAACAGATACAGTCATAGAATGTACTTTGATATGGATGAGGAAGGCCTATCCCAATTTCTGTACTCCTTTAGCTAACAAGTATCACATGGAATATTTGCCTTTGCTACAATATGTAAAAAAGAAATCTGCCATTAGGCAAAAAGGCTTGAGCTCTTATGTTGTTCTTAGATAGGAATCTAGCAAGGATAGAGAGAATTAGTATCTCATGGGGTTACTATGGCCCATTGTGATCTCCAACTTAGTCCCAGTCTTGGCTATCTCTCTCCTTTCCTGAAAACCTGCCCCCACAATAGGGAGCTGTGGGGCCTTGAGGTGTCTTCAGTCTTGAACCTGTTTTACTCCCCTCTCTTCTCCATCACAAATGGAAGGTGAAGAAGAATGGAGCAAAATGGAGACAGTCATAACTCTGAGAGCCCACTATGGTTACATCTGCTCTGCAGAAATAATCCAGTTTGACATCACTATAACTGTCATGACTAAATGCTATGGAATTCTGGAAATTATACTTTGTTATGGTACCAGAGCTCTCTCACAGAGAAGGCGAAATATCACATAAAACTGCATATCTCAGAATTCCATAGCATTGAGCCAGGGCAGCTAAAATGGTGTCATAACATGATTATTTTTGCAGCATGGATGCAGCTAGTGACCCAAGTTCTCAGAGATGGAATGTTTCAACACCGTCAGACTAGAAGGGTGACTCTTCTACAGAGGGCCTGCAGGGGCAAAGAGGAGTTGTAAGCTAACAGCTTTGGAAAGGGAATTATATGAAAGATATCTTATATGATAGATAGATAGATATCTTAGAGGAAGGATGTTTATGTTGGGCTGAACTGGGTATTGCCTTATAAAATATATTGGGAAGCTGAATTTTTACTCCTGCATAATAAATCATTTTGCAGTCTAATCAGTGAGTTTGGGAAACAAGCTGTTCTGTATTTTGTAAATTCCAGAGTGTGATTATTGTATACATTATTTATACAAGATTCATGTCCAGTCTTGTAAGGGTCTAACATTTGGCTCTGAGGTTAATGGAATTTCCCAGCTCTTTCATGATTAGGTGGGTGTTTATCCATCTGAGCTGTATCTGCAAATACACTTCACATGTATAGGCCATTGCTGTAGATATCTGGATTGAAACAGATATGGTCTGTGGGCAGACATAACTAAACCACACAGTCTAGATCACTATGAATGTAGTACCACTAAACCATACAGTGTAGACCACTGGGATGTAGCACTAAACCATGCACAGCAAATCTATGTTGCTTGCCAGCAAGGAGCCTAGGACATAGGTTAAATGCCATGCCTTTTTTCCTGTCAGATAGGTTTTGATGCCCTCTTACTGTACTCATGTGGAACAGCCTGCTTAGATATCCAGGGGTAGCCATGTTGGTAAGTAGCAAAGTACAATAACAACCAAAATTCACAATACAGTGGGGCTTTACAGACCACCCAAAGGGGTGGTCTGTAGACAACCAGAGAAGCACTGGAATAGGGCCTGAGCTGCCTCACTGGCAGCCCTTGTTGCCCCAATCTGCTGCTTCTCCAGGCCATGGAGAAGCGGCAAATTGTTGCTTCTCCATGGCTGGAAGCAGGGTGCAGTGGGCACCCTGGGTGCCCGCTGCAACCCGCCATGGGTGGTGCTACCGAGGGGAGAAAGGGGCCACCACCACAGTGCCTTTCCCCTCAGCATCCTTGGCATGGCCATGTGAAGGCTGCGCCGAGGACGAAAAGGCCGAGAAGGAGCTCTGTTTTGGAGCTCCTTCTTGCGCTGCAGAAAGGGCACCATAGGCACCCTCCTGTGGTGCAATGACATCAGGCGTGCACCACGCCATGTAAACGTAGTGCACCATGACATCATCGCAGCATGCGTGTATGGACGGCGCACTTCAAAATGCCGTTGTCCATACGCGCTAGGCCTGGGGAGCGTGTTTATGCTGCATGCTCTCCAGCCCTATTCATGCTGTGAGGACTGCCCTTTTGGGCCATCTGTATCGCGGCAGTGATACTTTTTGGGCCAACTAAAATGTACAAGATACATATTGCAAGACTTTGAAGCTCCACTGAAGCTTCAAAATCTTTCAATATGTATTTTGTGCATTTTGTTTGGCCCCAAAACGTATCACTGGGGCTTTACAAACTGGCACCTTTTTTGTGATGCAACTGCGCCGCCGCAGCTAGATGCTGCTGCAAAGTTGTGCCACAAAAAAAGGAGTGGGTAAACCATGCTCCTTTTTTGTGGTGCAATTGTGGCGCAACAAGGGGAAAAGGTGCCATTACACGCTTTTGCACCGCCGCAACTGCATAGCTCTGTCTAGAAGCTGCGCAGCCACGCTGGCGCAGTTACATACGCCATGTAAACGACATTACGTAATGGTGCCGGTGCCATTACATGTTAGGGTTTGGGAGTGTGTAAATGATGTGTGCTCCCAAACCCTAATGGCACCGCAATGCCGCCTCTTCCTGCCCATCTGTTTCAGGCCACTGTTTTGTGGATTTAGCCTGTTTAGTGAAGTATTTGACTGGTATGTTCTATGTTCATATTCTTCCCAAACTTTGAAAAGCCCTAGGAAATATTTAAATCTTGGCTTGGATTACCTTGATGTCTTCTTAATTATTTATCTGAATTTTGAAAACAAAACAAAACTTGGGTGAATAAGAAAGTAACCAAAACAAAGAAGTTGCCATGTAAGTCTAATAATTCTGAAGGAGCACAGCCAGTAGACAACAATGTCCTGCTTACTCCACCTGATCAGTGAGCAGAAGACTTGTTCAGACAGTACAAGGCTGTGTTATGTGCCTCGCTCTTCTGCTAGCTGAGAATCTGGGGGTTAACACTTCTGCCTCCCAGCCATCTTATTTTCCTCCATGGTATGAGGTAGAACTGGCTCTGCAAAACTGGGATATTGCGGCTGATAATGTCCTGTCTCCAGTCATAATATTCCTTCAAGAGTGCAGGGATTTAAAGCAGTCTTAGGGGCAGATGTGCACTAAAAATGGAGTCACCAAGAGCAGCTCCTTTTTTGCGACACAGCCCTATGACACCACTTTTGTGGACAGGCACGCACATCTGTGATGTCATTAGGGCTGGGCGCGTCTGGACACCCACCCCTATCAAGCCCTAATTTGGGCCTCTGGGCATCACTAAGCACCCATCTGTACCGGCCATAAGAAACTAAACTTAATATCCATCTAGACTCAAAAGGAGTCCATAAATATTTTCTGTGAAAAACATATTTTTGGCAATACCTCGGTACCCATGGAATTTTTCAGTTCATTGCTCTGCTAGTGTTTTTCCTTATCTGCAGAACAGATATGATGCCTGTTTGAATCACATCATCTTCTGCCACACTAGAAAGGATATCAAAGATTCTGATGTTTTATTGCTCAGGCTGTTTGTGAAACAGCTTTGTAAATGGGTCAGACTCATCCCATTGGCCTGTTTACTACCATAGTGCCTATGCTGCCAGCAGCTGTCCAGCACCATCTCATGCAGATATGGCAATTTCTTAGCATTTTTCCTTTAAACAATTTTACTTGGAGGATCTTATGCATACTAAGCCTATGCATCCGCTGTGCATAACTTAGGCATATTTTGCTATGGAATATCTTTTTCCTCCTCAATCAAGTCCTTCTCTTAATATTTTAAGGCTCCTTGCTCCTTGAAAGCTCCTTTACTACAGTCCCCCCCCCCCCCCCCACACACACGCTGTTGTGTGCTTAGGATATTAACTTTATCCTGCAAGACTTGACAAGGCTACAAAGGGAGAGTCAGCAAGGTGAAAAATTGTTATTAGATTTTGCATGTTAAAAGTATCCCAAAAAGGAGAAATATTGCTTTATAAAATTTACATATCTGCTATGCTTTCAATCACAAAGACAGATCCCCAATTACTTTTTCTACTCAATTTAAGCCCTGACATTTGGTACAATGTCTCACAAAGGAATGCAGTAAAATAGGTTGGGCTGAGGAATGAGAGGGTGGACAAGCAGAATTTAAAACCCAATCAAGCATTGTGTACCTGATACATTTTGACACAGTGAAATCCTTTTGAGCCCTAACTGTCATAACTTAATTATGATCAGCCAGACACTGCACCTGCCCATTGAAATCAATGATGCTGTTCATAGAAGAAGCACAATTTCTTCCATGAACGGCATCATTGATTTCAATGGACTATATGTCTAGCAATGATGAAAAATTGGATGACTAAAACATATGTTGTTCAACTGAGCTACACCTCACTCTTTTTCATTTTCAGTCACAGAAGTCCTATGTATTCCCTTCTAGCAGATGGCTAAAAAAACAAGACTGATACATTGGTGGGAGTGTGCAATGACTTTCCAGTGGGAAATGACATTCTGTGTAACAATGAACACTCCCTTATGCAAGACTTATTTATCTTGAGGAAAGAGAGTAAAGAAGATTGGTTTGAGCGAGGAAAGCAATGGAAATAGAAGGCACACAACCATTTCAAGTCAGATTCAACATGGAGGGGACTACACTTTAGTTAATGTTGGAATTGCAAGGTCTTTTCATATGAAATCATGCTTTATCCTTTGATAGATTTTGTTATAGTAAATAGTCACGCACTCGTTTTACCAAATAAGCTAAAACTGAGCAGAGCCTGTGAAATCTGAACAGGAGTCAGCTGGAATGAGTACTAGTTTGCACAATATTTTATCAGAGATTTTTGGGGTACTAAATATGAGTTTTGATTTATCTTAAGAATGCCTTTGACCATTATTGCCATATTTAACAGTGCATGGGTCATGTTTACAGAACCCAGTATGTGTGTCACTTGCCTATTTTCTGTGAATGCATATACTATTGTGTACAGAGCCACAAAATATGTGTGACATTTTATTTTCTCTAAAACAGAGCACTGTACTTTTGATCACATCATGATTACACAGTAAAACTCACTTGCATATCAGCATATGCTGCCTGTCTCAGCTTTCCTCTCCAGCAGGCCAAGATCCTTTTATTCAGAGAGGATTTTGAACATTAAGTGGTTGGTGCACAGAGTCTTTTGATAGTGGATTCCATGCATCTCTCCTCTTCTTCTTTTTTAAAAATGCTTTTAAATTGCTCTGAGGGATGCAATTCTTTATTAATTTCATTCACAGGGGATGCAAGCAGTAATTTTAGCAACTCTATTTCTACTGTGATAACATCTTGAAAAACTATGCACGTGTCAAAGACTATTTGAAGTTCTGGATTTATTGTGCACAAAATTTACAGGTGTGTGCATGAGGGAAAGCTGTGTGCACAGAAAACAGCTTTTTCTGGTATTTACACATTGTTTGTTTATTTGTTTGTTTGCAAAAAACTGTATCTTTGTAGAATTTTTATTGTTCTTTGAAAAATATTATTCTGTACAAAGGTATTTGTGCAAAAACTGCAAATTTAGTGCAGAATACATTCTAAACTGAATATTCTCACCAGTCAAGGTTTTTTTTCTGGTCAGACTCTCAAAAAACAGGGTTTTGGTCATTTTTTAAAAAAAAAAAATGAATATTCTTTCTGTTCCTAGTTCTGATTCAACATCTTCTTTTAATATGATAGCATGTTTAAAACTTTTGCCTTGTTTGTTAATATTATAATTGATTGGTTTTAGCTGTATTTTGTTTTAATTTGTGTTGTAAGGCACCTTGGTCTTCTGCTAAGGGAAAGGCAGGATATAAATTAGACACCCAAATTTTAATGGTAACATTTCTGCACTTCTATTTTCCTTTCATGGTTTCCTTTCAAAGCATATGCAAATGCCCCCAGAAAATAGTGAAATATTGACAAAAGAAAGGCTTTAGGTATGTATAATAAGATATTCTGACAGTGTCAGCATTGTTTTGGAAACCAGAACTTCAAAGAAGAAAGACAAAAAATGTTGCCGGATAGTTAAAAAGAAAGACTTCTCTTAGTAACAAACAAGCAACCTTTCTAAGAATGTTAAATATTCCAGCTTCTCAGCTGAACAGTAAAACCTCATCAATGGATATCATAAATAATTTTACCAACTTTTGCAAAGATTCATGGAGTACATAATTTGAGTGCCCCTCATAGAAATAAAACACAAACAATGGGAAACACTCAATATTGTGTTGGCATTTCATTTCTCATGCTACGACAAGTTTATGAAATGGGAATAAAGTGAACCCAGATCCAATCCTCACTACCATCAATTCAAAAACACTATCATGGATCCAGTTATGCTTTGTACAAAAGGAAAAGCATCTCCGTTTGCACAATGTAGCTACATCTCCATGCCTCCAGAGGGTCCATTGACAATCACAGAGATTGCCATTGCCTCCTTCTGAGGTTGAGAGAGTGTAACTTGCCCAAGCTCATCCAATGGGTTTTCATGGCCAAGTCAGGATCTGAACCATGGTCTCCCAGAGTCCTAGTCCAACACGCAAACTGTCACACCAAAGGACATGAAAATAAAACATATCTTGGGAATAATCAGCAGTCATGTTACAAACAATCAAAGATTAGAAACCAGTGATGAAAAACAACTAGTATAGTTGCTTATGAAACCATGTGTGCAGTCTTTAATGAGATAATACTTTCCTAAGAATGTTGGCTGGAATTTATGATCGGAATTAAAAATGCATTTCTTAGAGTTATGCATCCATAATTGTTCTGTATTGATGATCCCTACATATTAATGATCAATACTGCAGGGAATGCGTAGGGCCCGTAAAATCCCCCAATCCCACTTTGTTCCCACATATCCCACTGGCAAGTGATCTCTGGTACAAGGAGGAATTGTAATGGGACCAATGAACTGGGACTTGACCATTTGACGTTTCTACCTCTATCAAAGATAAAACATTTTTTTTCTAATATATATAGATATAAATAAATTGGATTACATTGGCATGTTGTACCAAAACATCACTTAAAAATATTCCCTAATATAAAAATATAGAGGGCTTCTTTAGAAATTTGGTGCTCTTTGCCTAACAAAAGAGGTTGTAGCTTTACAATGGATGGAAGCAACTTGGATCTCAAGGGAGCATCTATTTTTGTCTTGCTAACGCAACTATTTTTTAAAAAAAATTTCTGGAGTGCCCACATGGCTAGAAGGAGAAGAGCCCTGAACTGAGAAAAGAAACATCATCACAAAATGCAGTCTTGGGACTAACCTTCTCTTAATTTTTTTTTCTTTCCTGTATGATTTTTAACATTTTTGCCTGGTGAAGAAGCCAGTGGAGTTTTGAATGCTTGCAACATGTATTTTGTGCATTTTGGTTGGCCCTGGAAAGGTATCACTCTTTTGTTGGTTTGAGATCCTACTTGTGATTTGTTACAAGCGATTATTCTATCCTGAAGGCTGAATCTGAACGGCAGAAATAATCCAGGTTGACACCACTTTAACTGCCATGGCTCAGTGCTATAGAATTCTGAGAACTGTAGCTTGTTGTGGCACTAGAGCTCTCTGACAGAAAAGGCTCAATGTCTCCCAAAATTAAAGTTCCCAGAATTCCATAGCATTGAACAATGGAAGTTAAAGTGGTGTCAACCTGGATTATTTCTGCAGTGTGGATGAAGCCTTAGTGTCAAATACTGCCTACTCCTTTCAGTTCAGTTAAAAAAAAGTCTTTTGTGCGATAACAGCAAAACATTTATTCAACAACTAAAATGAAGTCAACAGCTTGACTTCGGCAGACAGAACTACTACAGTATAATCTCCCATTACAGGCATATAGAAAACAATATACCCAAGGGTTTTGAGGACATTTCTTTCATGTCCTCAAAACATTCACTCATCTTATCTTGTCCACTCATACCCCCTTTTGCAACCCCCTGCTATCCCTTCTGTGAATCTGACCTTGGTGCTAGTGAATGCTAGCACTACTCCTACACACATTTGCTCATTATTCAGCCAGACATTCTTTTCTCTCCCTGGTGCTGATGAGTGCATAGTATCCAGCCATACATTAATACATATCCCTATATTACACTATATGAATATCACTATAACACTATGTAAACATGACCATAAGCAAAAACAACAATATTAAACTCAGTCATAAAGGCCTAGCTAGCATAACATTGTAAAGAAAAATCAGCAATAACATTTCATGGCAGGAACTTAACTGATCTAATCCTGACACAAAGATCCAAAATACACTGCAGAAATAATCCAGTTTCAGCCTGCTTTAACTGCTCTTCCTCAATGCTAGGGAATTCTGGGACATTTAGCCTTCCTTGTCAGAGAGCTCTGGTGCCACAATAAACTAAAATTCGCCATCTTCCCAAACACTGAGCCAGGGCAGTTAAAGCAGTCTCAAACTGGATTATTTCTGCAGTGTGTTTTGCACTAGAGTTACAGTTGTTAGCAAAGTATCAGTGGCAGGGGATGTATCAAATACCCAGCAGTAAATAGCTTTGTTCCTTTGTTATCAAAGAGGAGACAATAGTGATGAGGACAGCAAGTGCCTGTGGGTGAGGCAAGCGTGAAATAATAGCATTTGATACCCTAGTATGGCAGAAACAGATTCTAAAATTAAAACAGAGCCTAAAGCAGATTCTCAATACAACTCTCTTCTCTGTGTCTCTCCCTGTGATTCTGCTCAAATTGTTTATTTGACAGGGGAAATATGTGCAGTACATGCAGGTACTCTTGTGGGAATTTCGGAAAGACTATATAGTTGTGAAAGAATAATGACAACTCTTTGGTTTGTTTGTGTATATAAGATCTGATATACACAATTCCCACTTGCCTTTCAGACAATTTCATTGTATAGAAGGTGGAAGAGGCAACAAGGGGATTATCTATTTTAGATCTGATCCTAACCAATTGTAATTAAATCTTGCTTGATTGGGTGGAAGAGGTAGGATCCATAAATATTTGTGACCATGTTCTCCTCAAGTTTGTTATACAACAGAAAGGGGAAGCCAAGTGACTCAGGGATGAATACTAGAGTTTAGGAAAGCTGATTTCAGTAAACTTGGGGAAATACTAGGTGTGATCTAATTGTGTCTAGATTGAGGAAAGCAATAATGAGACTTTATTTGCTTATGCCTCACCTGGAATACTGTGTCCAGTTCTGGGCATCACAGTTCAAGAAGGACTTGGGCAAGCTGCAGTGTTTCCAGAGGTGGGCGATGAATTTGGTGAAAGATCTGGAAACCATGACTTGTGAGGAGCAGCTTAAGGAGCTGGGATGTTTAGCCTGGAGAAGCAAATGTTATGAGATGATATGATAGCCATGGTTAAATATTTTAAAAGATGCATATTTAAGATGGAACAGGCTTGTTTTTTGTTGTTCAAGGGACTAGGAAAAAGCAGGGGAGTCAAACTATAGGAAAATCCCACCTAAATATTAGGAATAACTTCTCAAAGATAAGAATGGTTCGACAGTGGGGCACACTCCCGCAGAGAGTGGTGGAGTCTCCTTTGTTGGAACAGAGGTTGGCCATCTGTCAGAAGTGCTTTGCTTTTGTCATCCCACATAGAAGGATGGGGTTGGACTGGATGGCCCTTGTGGTCTCTTGCAACTCTATGATTCTATCATTGTACTGTCAGCCCACTGTATCCACAGATTCCTTATGCATGGATTCAACTGTCCACATCTTGAAATTATTCAAAAACTATATAAAGTCTAAAAAAGCAAAGCTTGATTCTGTCATTTTATATAAGGGACACCATTTTATTACTCATTGCATATAATGGGACACAAACATTCACATATTTTGGTATCCACAAGAGGACCTGGAACCAAACCTCAGCAGATGCTAAGGGCCCACTGAGTGGTTCCATGTTATCAGAAGACTTCTCTGAATGCCCTGTTTGAAAACTAAAACATACAGCATTCCTTCCTTTGCCATAGAGAAATAAAATCACTTTGTGATAGTGAATCAATGATCAAACAATCTGGGTTTGCAGTGGGCAGCTGTTTTGCATGTGACCCTCCATTTCAGATTTGTAGTCCCATCATTCTCAATTTAAATTTTAAGCTTTGCTTTTTCTTCTATTTAAAGCTGAAATGCCATGTTCCCATGGGAGTGTGGAGAGGCCCACAGGAGAGGAGTGACACCCGGTCAGGCTTTCTTCCCATTGCACAGTGCATTGCTGCTGTGTCTGCTCCTGGCTCTCTCCTTGAGGAGGAAACCAGGACAGTGGAAGAGGAGGAGGTCCAGTGTATGCCCCTTCTGCCACCTACTGCTGCCTCATTTGCCCAGTGGCACCCCAAAAGCCCTAGGTAGGCAGCAACTAGGTGGGTGGCTGAGGAAGCAGAAAAGGATGAAGGGAGGGCAGGGCAAGCTGCCACCACCTGGCAGCCCTTTCTGGGTCTGGATGGGTGGTGGAAGGGGAAAGGGTCAGGCAAGATATGAAGCATGAGGAGTAGGGGCAAGTGTGCTCCTCTTGGGTTTGCCATCACCAGACTCCTCCCTGAGGAGGCAGTTGCGGCATCAGCAAAGGAGATGGGGCGAGCATGTCTTCTCTGGGTTCACTGCTGCCAGACTTCCTCCTCATTGCTCCTACTCCTCTCCCCCTGCCTTGGATTCTTCTTCATTGAGACAACCAGGATAGTGGAGAAGAAGAGGCAAGTTAAGAAGTAATACACCCCACAGCACCAGAAGGACCTAACCATCTGTAAAACCTCTTTTGAGGCATCACTCTGTGTGGGCTGAACCCCACCCCCACTCTAGTGATACCTAATGGTTCTACTTTTGGGATGGACAAATCTTCCTGGCTTTGCTGCTGATGGACTCCGCTTCTCAGGAGGAAGCTGCAGCAGCAATGAAGGAAAGGTGTCAGCATGCTCCTCTGGCTTCACTGCGACAGGGCTCCCCCCTTAAGAGGAAGCAGCAGTGGCAAAGGAGAAGGGGAAAGCCCACCCCTTCCATCTTCTTCTGCTGCCTCACCCAGCCATCAGTGAACAGGTGGCTGAGAGTGAGTGGGGGAGGCTGGGGAAGCTACCACTGCTCTCTGGCAGCCCCCCCCCCCCCACACACACCAAGGCATGTGACACCACTGCATCCCAACATTAGGTTATTCCATACATATTCCTCCCACCCAAGCAATCTGATCTACTAAAGAAATTTCTGTGGCCACCCTCCACATCCTCACCCCAGTTCAGCTTCTGTTGGCGGAGGGAGAGGTGTCTAGGGCAGGGAAGGACAGTATCTGGATTGAATGGATCTGACAATGTCTCATCCCTCCCAACAGAAAGGAACATCTCAGCTTGTTTCACAATGTACCCATTAGATGGGCAAAAAAGCAGAAAGTCCACTTTCCCAACATTTCCACCCATCTACCTGGACATGTTGGAGTTTATATGATCAGAGTGCTCCATCCTCCACCCCTCCCCTTAGGATCGCAGCCTAAGTGAGGAAAAGAGGTTGTTTGCAATTTGATTTTCACAAACAGTTTATTTCAATCACACACATGCACAAACGTTTTTAAAGCTACATTAAGGAACCAATTTAATTTTGCAATAGAAAGTGAAATCAATGGAAACTGGATGCTTGAAAATCTATACTTAATGCAACTCACTTAATGCAACTCACTTAGTACATCCTGCTGGGCTGAGCCTGACTAGAGCACAGCAAGCAAATAGTGATGTCAACTGCATATTAATGTTCACTCCCAGCAGCATAATGGGCTCATCCATTCCTCATGATGCCACAATGAGAAGAGCAGATTTGTGTTTTCTCTGCTGTTTTCAGAAGTTCATGCTTCAGCTGAGTAATACTTCTCAAATGAAGCTGAGTGTGGAATTACTCTCTAAGGAAACAGGCAACATGAAAAACACATGCATGCTGTTCCAGATCCCATACTCCCCCATATGGTTCTCTCTATATGTTTTGGGGGTTCTAAACCCTGAGTATTCTTAGCCCTAGGCCATAGTAGCTAGGGTGCTAGAAGTTCAAGTCAAAATATCTGGAGGATAACAAGATGGAAAAAGTTACTGTCATTTCCTGCTGCCCCTGATCATGCCAATGCATACTTTAAAAGAATTACACGGCAGTGTCAACATGTAATTGCTACCTCCAAATATCTCTACAGTTAATAGAGATTCTTTGTGGTTTGGGAATTTCATTGTGTGTGCCGATTGCAAGCATGCATGAGTACAATATTTACTGTACACAATAAAGAGTTGATCACAAAAGTTGTGTGTGTGATATTTGCTAGTAGCATCCAATATGGCATTATATGATATTTTGTGTGATGCCTGTTTATAGGGCCACCAGTAACAGATAAAAACCATATTGTAGTTTCATTCATGTTTAAATGTACTATTAACTTTAGACTGTAAAAATGTGTTAATAGTTATTACTGATCAGGGCTCCAGGAAATAACTATATAATTCATTCTCTTGAGACTCATGAGTACCTCTCCATCATCACTTGATATTTTCATGCAATATGTTTTGCCTAATATTTTTGGTGTATGCTTGCTTCTTGATTAGTCACATGTATTTCATCCAGAAGGATAGCTGTGCTAGTTGGTTGAAGCAAAGACATCACAAGCTTGCAGCAACTTAAATACTATCAAATTATTTGATTATAATTTATTGCATTTTATTTTTTGCTGGACTAGAGACATTTTATTTTTAATCTTAAAGAGGTCCACTTAACCCATTAGATTTATCTCCATGTTGAATCACAAGTCAACAATTGATTGAATGGGCCTACTGGTTGAGACTAACCAAAAGAACACTAGCCATTTAGTGTCACGCCTGTGTATACATATATATTACGAAGGGAGGATATTTGCAAACAGTGAGTCTGTTGATCATGCAGCCCAAAATACTTCGTTTGTGACAATCTGGTTCAGTGATTATTCACAATAGTAGTAAAAGATGACAGCTGAAATCCTATACACATTTGTCAGGGTGAAGTACCATTAACTTCATTGGACCTTATTTGGAGAAGAAATGTATGGGATTGTACTGTTAGCCTGTATTTCATTGGAAGTGTGCAGTATTTGTTCTTTTTGGCATTGTAATTATAACCCCAAGCATTTGTTAGGTGGTTGTATGGCTCTGTATAATCATTGGGAAGATATATGGTAAGTGGAAAGTGTGTCAGAAAGGTCTGACAGAGGATTAAGCTGGGGAGACTGAGGTTGGGGGTTCTTTACTGCCATCCATTACTTGCTGTAAGAACATTCTAACAACATAAATATACTGTAGGTGTTTTGTTTTTTTTAAATCCCATTTATTAATTAATGCATTTGAATTGTTTTCTGCTTTCCCCCACAAATCGGACACAAGGTAGCTTTCAATAAATTAATAGAAATACATAAAATCAATGAAAGCATAAATATTCTAAACATATTTTTTAAAAATATGCCAAATAAACAAAAAGAAAAGCACTTAATCAATTAGAACCCCTTTTCACAGCATGCAATTTTGATTAACAGTGGCCTACCTGAATAAATGGGTCTTTGCCTCTGGTGAAAAGACAAGGCAGGAATCAGACTGACTGGGAATATATGTATGTGTATAATATATATATATATATTGGGTTACTACAGGATTTTACAAAAGGCAGTTTCTTAACAATAATCAGGATGACTAAATGATACATAAAATATAAGTAAGAAGCCTTCAGAAATCTCAGAAGTGTGGCTCTGTGTGTGTGTGTGTGTGTGTGTGTGTGTGTGGATAGGCCTTGACTTCCATGCCTCACACTTGCCAGTCTATTCTTATTTAAACCCGCTTACTGGTACTTCCATTACAATAAATGGAACTGAACTACAATATATATACAAAGTTTATCTGTATTAATAAAATGTATATATTCTGGCTTCAGGAAAATTGTCTGCAATCTTATACAGAGTTCCCTGGAAGCAAGTCCATTGAACTCAATGAGCCTTTCTTCTAAGGGGACATCTTTATGGTGGTTGCACTGTCATACTCATTCATATGGTTATCTATTCCCCTCGGCTTTATGCAACAACTTTCCTCCTTCATTTGTCCCCCAAAGACCATCATTAAAACTGAACTTATCACCTCATCTCCTTACCTACAAGGTTTTGAATTTGAATTTATTTTCTCACACAGAGAAAGCCTATACAGATCTCTCTCTGAATACTCCACTTAAAAATGCATCAGATGAAGTAGGCCGAAGTCTACAAAAGCTCCTACTACCAACTTCCTTCTTTCAGTTAGTCTCAAATGTGCTACAAGTTCCCTTTGTATACTGATTTTCCAGTCTAACATGGCTATGTCTTTGGATCAGAGTTCTTGTGACACTGAAATTTTAGACCACAAGAAAGTGTTCTTGGAGTATTGGTGAATATCAGTTCAGATCCATGGTTTTTAAACTCTGCAATTCCAAGGGACTTATTATATCTATAGGAGCATCTGCACTGTAAAAATAATGCCATTTGACACCAGTTTAACTGCCATCACTCCATTTTACAGAATCCTGGGATTTGTAGTTTTGTGAGGCACCACCACTCTTTGGTAGAGGAAACTAAAACTACAGATCCTTAGATCCCATAGGATGGAGTGAGAATACTGAAAGGGTGCCAAACTGCATTTTCTACAGCATAGATGCACCCTATGCTGTTTAATAGCTATATGAAGCTACCATTTGAAGGCAACAGGAGGTTTAGAGTTGGGTGTCATTAGTATCTATGTATGACTTTACATTGCTCAATTTTCTCTTTTTTCCTTTGATACAGAGTTTTTTGTTGTTAGTTGTCAACAAGTTACAGCTTAAAGTGACCTTGTGAATGGGAAACCGCCGAGATACCCTAGGATATAAGTATTTTAAATAAGCAATGAATAAATCAAATAGATTATTATTAGAATAAAAATCAATGCTAGTGCAACTGGGCTTGGTTATCTTGTTGTGCATCCACTTGTTTGACAACTTGTATAGCAAATTGCCTTGATGCCACCTTTGCATTAAGAACTACACAAACACTAGTGTGATGACTTAAAAAGTTAAAGGTAAAGGTATTCCCCATTGACAAGATTGTCAAGTCATGTCTGACCATAGTGCTAATCTTCGTTATTAAGCTGAAGAGCCAGTGTTGTCAGAGACTACTCTATGATCATGTGGCCAGCATGACTGCACAGAACACTGTTTACCTTCCCACCGAAGTGGTACCTATTTATGTACTTGCATTTTCATGCTTTCAAACTGTTAGATTGACAGAAGCTGGACTAGTGATGGTAGCTCACCCCATCATGTGGCACCTGGACCTCCAACTGCCACACTGTCAATCTTGAAATCAACAGAGTCAGCATCTTAACCACTTGATCCACCACATCCCTATGCCAATAATACCATTGAATACAACTAAACTGTAATATTGTGTTGTTGCTGTAACATTTTCAGAATCCATCCCCAGTGCTGTAGTAGTAGAGCCAAGACTCATAGGGATGAAGTGCCAGGACTTTTAATCAGCAGAGATGATCTTGTCATTTATCACTCCACCTGTGCTTCCTTGATCCCTCTGAACTCAGCTGTAATCCTCCCCACATCAGTTGGTGGGCACAAACTTCCCCAACAACATATTGTGCAGTCTACCCCTGTCATAATACAAAGTGTTTGAAGGTTTCTTGGGCCCTGGCTGCACAGGCCAAATAAAATGGCTTCCCCTCATCCTCTTGGCAGGGAGACCTCCGATTCACAGCCCAAATCCCAGTTCTGGTGTGAACAGTCCAAACAATGCCCAGACAATTTAGCACCAGAACTGGGTTATACTTTCCTTTAAGTATATTAAAATAAATTCTTGTTTGCTCTGGATATTCCTGGAAGAATATCAAGAGCTCTCCATTCTAACTCTGGGCAATTATTTAAAACACATCCCATTATACCACAGAGTACTGCCACCACTGCCATGTTTCAATACACCTGTCCAGATCACTCTCCTTCCGATGCTGGTGGTGGCAGTGATTAGAGGATATAGCCATGGAGTCATGATATCATGAATTGCTTCACTTCAGCTGATCTCAGCTTTTCTCCATATCTTATCATGAATACTTGTAGTTTGCCACTCCCCAGGCAGAATAACTTTTCCAGCACTGACAACTTTCTTTGTGGAATTGTAATGCAGATAGCAGATCGGCTGAATTGCACTATATAATTTTCAGCCAGCTAAAAGACAGACAGAATGATACTAAAAAGAATGTTGGTAATTTTAAAATTCAGTTTTAAAATTAAACTGAAAATCAGAGGTCTGTCCAATACAAGGGGGATATTCATTGTTTCAACAGCAGTTCAAAGAGAAAATATTCTTTTCTCCCCTTGCCAAAAATAATAGTCAAAATGATAGATGTGGGTGCTTGGTATAATAGTTCTCTTCTAGTTATTATCTTTTGTCATATGAATTATCTGCAAAGGAGAATTTAACTATAATTTTACATTGTTAAATCCAATATATCACAATCATTTAAGATTATATGGTAATTTATCATCAAAAACTATCAGTTGTAACTTGACACATCATTTGAATTCCTGGTGTAGCCTTTGCCTGAGGAACCTTAGAATATGTCTCCCTTTAAAAGCAGACAGGGAGTTTGATTCCCCTGTTGTGAAATAACGAAAAGGCTTAAGAATTAATGATGATTGTCTTCATGCTACAACCAGCAACGTGAAAGCAGTTCTCAGTCAATTCAGTAAAAGTTTACTTGTAGTCCTAATTAGACTCACTTTTATAGATGGAAAAATGAGGGGGAAATGTCATACTGCCCCAAAATTCACTTTTGGGGGGGACAAGAGGAACATGCTTCCTTTTGATTGATAAATGTGTACTAAGAGAATGGTATCCTTCAAGATTCATCCTTCTGATTTGTTAAAAGAAGATTAGATCTAGGGTGGATGAGGATATATTACCAGAGTTTTCCTTGTTGTGACACAAAATTGAATCATGATAGGGCACAGCTGAAATGAGAACACAGTTGGTGAACGTTTCTACTTCTTACAGAATATACATTGACTTTTAAAGTATTTTTACAGGTATCAGGACATAGGAATTAGCAAATGTGATAAGAAGCCAGAGTCATGGAGCAAAGCCAGTATTAAAAGAACATGATTCACATGAAGTCCTGTCCCAAAGAAGAAGCATTTGATATTTCTTCCTGTCGAGGCATCACTCCAGAGTCCCCAGAAGGCTTCATCCCTAGGTGTGTCGGCATGCCACATGGTGACAGGGGACAGTTGTATGGAGGCTGTGGGTTAAAGTTCTATTGATGTGTCTCATGATACATTCTAAGAAATAAGTAAGAAAAAGACATATAAGAATGATAGCTTTATACTTTCAAGCTTATACAAGTACAAGGGAACATAGCACATATGGTTATAAATTCTCCATGTAAAGCTAAATAACTATTGATCTGTACAACCATCATCAGAAAGGGAAAAATATGCACTATATTGTGCCATATTTGCCTGGAAACCTGAAACATTGGAATGAAAGTTAGCATGTATTTTCTGATGCAGCTTCATAAAAGCTTTCCTAATGGGTAAATGTTTTGACTCTTCATTTCATGAAACTGAACTGGTTAATTCATTCTAATTCTACAGATGTGCACTCTGGGTAAGACATACAAAAGCCATTTCCACTAAATGGTTTTTATATGATATTTTATGCATGCAGATAATGTTAGCTGCAACACTGATAAAACAAATTAATATGAGCCTTTGCACTACTGGACATTTTAGCTTGTTTTCAAGATAAAGGATAAGATTCAATTTTAAACTGTTTTAATAATGGGATAATTTCTATTTCTAATTGCTTCTGAAAAACTCTGTTTATGTTGAATTCAACAAAACAGTGCTCAATGGGCTTCTAAAAGGTCTACCATTAATCTTATAGTAGTTCTAGCCTTTCTGGTCTTTTTCACATACAGAAAAGAAGTTGGGGCTTTAGGAATTCAAATGGCTTTTTTGAAACAAAGATGAGCTAGTTTTACCAAATGACAAATACATCTATTATAAGATATATGTGCTGTATCCAAAATGTGGTTTCAGAGGATCATCTTATCTCATCCTTTGTCATTAGAAAGTTAAAATTATGATTCATGGTGGACCATTTGCCCATATCAGCTTTGATCTAATCATGACCTTCTCAAAGGAAAAAGTGTTTGCCCTCATGCAGGTCCATCCTGTCATCCAATTTCTACTACACCATTTTCCTTCTCTTCAGCTGTCCAAGTCACATGCCACAGCCTTCCCAAGGGTCCTCCAACCAGAATAAAAATTTAGGGCAAAGATGAAAAGAAAGACCTGCTGGGTGAATGGAGACCCCATTCAAGTTGCCGGTTTTTATCTTTCAAGTTCTAAATGGTCTGGTACCTCATGGACCACCATCTCCTATTTGAACCTAGATGCACTATTAAGACTGAATTCTTATATGGTTAGTTTATAATGTCAGAAAGAAGTAGTCAAGAACACACATTCACTTCAAGGTGCACCTGTGGAAATTAGATTGCCTACTGAAATAATCATAAACTTAGGTTTCAAATGTTAGACTGCAGGCTCAGAGTAGTAGTAACAACAAGGATTTCTTTGATGTGATAATATAATACCAGCAGAAAAGCAAGCGTGATTAGATTTTCAAAGATTAGAAGGTGCAAGGAGATTTAAATTTCATAGTAATACAGTTTTGGAAGCCTCAAGGAAGCTCTGTCCTTCGTGTTGAAATTCTAATTTGAAATTAGCAAGCTGTTTCATCCACCAGATGAGAGTAATTGAACTTTAGAGTTTTAGACACAGAGAACAGAGTAAAATCTATCTTTTTTCCTCCCACATTGCCCATTTTATTACCTGGATGATCAGAAGCACCTGAGGTTAACACCATTTAATATATGTATATGTAAAATATGTTTCCTTCAGTATTTTTTCCTATCTGTTTTCAGACCAAGTCCCAACTGCAATTACATTAAGATTGTAGCCAGAAAATACACTATACAAGATACTTCCTGTGGAATAACATGATCAAGATGACTGCTTTCTTAAGGTCATACAGACTGTCTGACAGAAAGAAATATTATAATAAGGAAGGGTTAGGATATTGTTACATGTTTTTAAATAATTACTGTTTTAATCACTGCCGGTTTAATCTATTTTTAAGGGGTGGGAGGTTTGGAAACGGGTCATGGGATTGTTTTAATCTATGTTTTTTTACTTGTACCCCGCTCCAAGTGTATGTACAGAGGAGCGGGCTATAAATAAACTATTATTATTATTATTATTATTATTATTAAATATTATTTGAACTTCAGTTCCTGTTTTTAGATAATACCAGACTAATTACAACAATCTTGAGATATTTCAATATAAATTTTGTATTCCCTGTGGCGCGTAATGGTAACATTTAGAACTGGTTTGGTACATGTGCAGAAGTTATGTTATTGTAGCGTCTCCCTTTCAGCTGATTAAATTCTTGCTTGACCTCCAGCTGGTCATAAAGCCCATTATATAGCTGAATCAACTGTTGTTGTTGTTGTTGTTTAAAAAAAAACTTGTCTAAACACATTGACTGTTATATACTACATAACCAGTCCACCCAGTGATGCAGATATCTTGACTGTTGTCTTTGTTTGGAGCCTCACTAATAATAAACATGAAGCTCATGGTAATTGAATTGTTCTATTGAATTTTGGTATCACAGCTCAGAAATTCAGAAGAGGATTGTGTAAGATAAAGGACAATAGGCATGAATAGTTAATGAACATGAACATGGTGGGTGCCAAGCTGGTTAATGGTTTAAAAACTAAGCTCTACAAAGAAAAAAATGAAGGAGTTGAGTATGTTTAGACTGAAGAGAAGACTGAGAGGTGCCATAGTAGTCATCTTCACCTTAACAGATTGGAGACCTGGACCAAGGCTGACAAAAATGAATCTCAACAGGGATAAATATAAAATATTACATTTAGGCAGGAAACATTAAATGCACAAATATAGGATGGATGCCACAGTACATGTGGAAAGGATCTAGGGATCTTAGTAGAACACATGCTAAGCATAAGTCAACAGTATGATGAGTCAAAAGCCAATACGTTTATAGGTTGCATCAATGGGGATGTAGCTTCTAGATCAAGGGAAGTCATGATACCATTTTATTCTGCTTAGGTTTTATCTCAACTGGTATATTGTGTCCAATTCAAGAAGAATGCTGACAACCTGGAACTGGTCCAGAATAGATCAATTAACATAGTAAAAGTCTGGAAACAGTCCTCTGAGGATTAGTTTAGTGAGATGAGAATGTTTAACCTGGAGAAGAGAAGACTGAAAGGTGACATAGTAGAGGTGTATTTAAATACCTTAACAGATGCCATGTAAAAAAAATGGAGTTTTCTGCTACTCTAGAGACTAATGTATTCAAATTACAAGAAAAGAAATTTCACCTAAACTCTACAAACTTCTTGACTATAAGAGCTGTTCCACATTGGAATGGATTGCTCAGAAGGTGCTGGAGTCTCTTTCTATGCAGATCTTTAAACAGAGGTTTGATGGTCATCTCTCTAGAGTGTTTTTGTTATATATTGCTGCATGACAGGAGATAGGACTCAGTGAGCCTTGATGTCCCTTTCAACTCTATGATTCTATGAAATATTTGAAAGGCTGCCAGGTAGAAAATGAAGCAAGCTTATTACATGTCGCTTCAGAGGATAGGGTGCAATGGGTTTAAATTAAAAGAAAATAGATTCCAGCTAAACTTTAGGATGAATTTCCTGACCGTGTTCAAAAATTGAATAGGCTACTTTGGTAGGTAGTAGACTCTCTTTTGTTGGAGCTCTTTAAACATATATTAAATAGCTACTTCTCTTCCAGCTCTGTAATTCAATGATTCTAAACTATTTGTGCTTATTAATCATTGAAAGCACCAATCCTAGTATCAAGAGATGCTGACCCTGGAGGTTCATGTGAGCTAGTGACAGGGCTTGAGTCCACCTTCTGCTTTCAGACAAAAAAAAATCTAATGGAATGTTATGAAATATTCAATCAATAATATCCAAAGTAATGTTGAGAGGAAGAGAAGGGGGAGGGGAATTCCCCCCCCCATCCAATTAAGAAATGGTGTAATTCTGTGTTCAGGAAAGGGTTAGAAAATGGTGTAAATGTACCCAAGTCTAGTAAAGACATCATAACATTGTCATATGTTTAAAAAGAAGCCTTAAAATAAATACCTAGGCTTTTCTTTGGTGACCCACTGTCTGAGCCTCTTCTGTGTATGGGAATTACTGGGTCCTTATTTGAACAGTCTTGTAAAAATTTACAACAGGCTTTTAACAGTATGTTGTTCTGTTGAATTTTTTAAAATGGCTATTGAAATATTTTAATTGACTGACGTTTGTACGCATTTTAATCTGTATTTGTTTTAATTTTGGTAAGCTGCCTTCAGTCCCAGTACTAGGGAAATAGCAAGCTATCAATCAATCAGCAGCAGCAGCAATTCCTCACACATTCATGCAAGTAACAATATGTCATAGATTGCTTTTTCAGGGGTAGGTAGCTGGAATACTCCCCATACTTTTGAACTGCAACTTCCATTATTCTTCACTTTCACTTTGCTGACTTAGGACTGCTGGGAAGTACAATCCAACAACACTTGTGTGGCCATAGTTCAAGATTAATAATAACAATAACAACAACAACAACAACAATAATAATAATAATAAATTATTTATAACCCGCCCCTCTGAATGAACAAATGGGGCGGGGTACAAGATTTTAAAAACAGGTACAGTTAAAATATTACAACCCAATCCTTAAAATAAAACCTTTAAACAATGCAATATCTCCAATGAGAATTTTTGGGCAGCCTCGGGAGATTATCAGATGAATAGCAGGGAGAGGAATCGGGAAAAGTTAACCACTATCCAGAAACGCCTGCCAGAAGAAATGCGTCTTGGCAGCTTTCTTGAAACCGTCCAAGGTCGTAATAAGACGCATCTCATCCGGTCTCATCCCAGTGCTGCATTCCATATGATGGGGTCCATATGACCAGTTACCTGATGTGATAACTCATGGTGTCACACCCTCGTCTGCCGCCATTGACCTCCTGCAATTCCACACCACAGAGAACCCTTAGTATTGATTTATTTATTTATTTAAAATAAAAAATAAATGTTACTCATAAATCATAATTCTGATATATCACTGGATGTCATAGCAATAGTAACATAAAGAACTATACAGTAAGAGATGTAGTCCCCAAAGAATGCTTCTGTCATGGCCTTTGTTCATGCTGCCTTGGAAACTATCCATCATACAACACTTCACATTTTTCCTGCTATTTGAAGTTGCTGTTCTCCTAGTGGGGCAGAAATGCAAGTCCCACTTTAGCCTAGTATTAGAAAAATAAGAATAAATCTCTTCTTTCATTTTGTGTCCTTATGTTTAAAAATGCACATTCAGAGCAGCTTGCAAGTACTGGGACAGTTTGATACATAACAAAACAGAGTGCTCTAACACCTACTAATTAGAATTTATTTTTCCTGACAAAGATTCCTGTCTATGCTTGTCAGTATTTTCGTGGCTGGCATAAATGTTTAAAAGACTGAAAATTATTCTACTTATTGATTTCCCTTCATACTTAAGAGATAAATCAATAGCATGTGAAGATGAAGTTCCATTAACATGATTTCTGGTGACATCAGTTTTCCTTGAAAATCTCCATATGAATGACCCTTGAGTTTCTTTACTACAGGCCATTTAAACAGTAGCTGCAGTTCAAAAAAATCATCATTTTAGATTTGGATTTTAAATTGTTTTTCATTGGAGGGAAATAATTTTATATATTGCAGTAGTCCCATTATAGGTAACATTGAAAAGGTATTGCAACACCACAACAATGACTGAGATACAGTATCACAGGCTTTGATTCATAATTTTATAGTATTGCCATGATATCCCCTTCTAGTGAATTAAACAATACACTTCAGGGAGTCCTGCACAGTGTTCTGATGTGCAATGGGATTCCCTTTGGTATGACAGTTCCATAAAGTTTGCTGCAATGGGATCCATGGCACAATGTGTTAGCCATAATGCCAGGGTCCCAGAGGGCACCCACAACAAATATTTAAAAGGAGAAATTTATTAGCTCATTTAAAGTAGCTGAGAGGGCTTTGGGCAACTAAAAAGAGGGGTCAAGACTGTGTATATCAATTCTGAGAAACAGAACTCTAGAATGTGAGGTCTAAATGTAGTTTACTTATAACAACAAAAGGGGAAATCAACTTTCACACAAAAACACACACTTACACACATATACAAGAATTAGCAATATGAAAAGTGGTAACAGATAATGATTTTTAGGATTGCAAGAAGCGGCAGTTCCAATCAGGGAGTTCTGTGAGAGGAAAGTGGCTCAGCATGCTGCCTATGGATCTGGGGTGGACAGAGATTGCTGAGGACTCAAATGAGATTCAGACAGTGTCTGTCCGACCTCAAAACAAAACCAGATTGGTAGCATCTGAGCAGTATACTTATAGGAAAAAAACATATCCTGGGGCACTTTGGGATTAAGGTGAAATTTCCAGGAGGCAAGAATAAAACTCGAAGTCAGGAAATAGCTGGACAATCACCTTGACAAAGGAGTCTCACTCCCAGGAGGAGGTAATCTTGGATTCCTGTTCATGTATAAGCCCAGGGTCTATCAGCTATTATCACTCCTATCAGTGAATGGAATTATGAAGATTTCGATCTTAATTGATTAATCCTGGTTAAATGCTCTGGTTTCCCTCATGCTGAACCAACAGGATCTCCAAATATGGTCATGGAAGTCCTTATGTGGCATGACTAGTTTCCTGGGCAGGCAGTGCCATCTCAGCTACCTGCGTAAAACATCCCTTTAATATCAAACTGATATTAAAAAGAGGGGAGAGGCTAGACTATTATTATTATTATTAAACTTTATTTCTAGAGCGCTGTAATTATACTCAGCGCTGTACAAAATTGGTAAAATTTAAGAAATATAAAAGCCTGCCGGATGCGTACAGTCTAAAATAGTAACAATTAGATAAAATTACAGAGAGAGGAAAAACAAGTTAAAACATCAGGGTAAAAAACTAGCTATGCTATTGGTTCCATTTGTGCAATGGTCCTGGAGACTTAGGCCTGAAACACATGGGCAAAAAGCACCGACTTTAGTCCGGATTGGGGGTGCGGCATTTAGACAATGAATGCCCCAAACATGGCTGCATCAAACAATAATAACTGGGCCAAAAAAGAGTGTGCACAATCTGCTCCTTCTGGTGGCCCGGTTCAGGACCATGGAGGTGGCCCGAATTGGGACCAGGCACGTGTAATTGCTGCAGTCCTGGCATTATCAGGCCAGCGCCATCCCGGGGCAGTCCTTTTGGCCTGTCTGGTGTGGGTCTTAGCTATGTCTCTGTTCTCTTCCTGAGACTATGAGTCTTACAAAATATCACAATTCATTTGAACATGATTGTAAATGAGTTCATAATGATAAAGTTACCAATGTATTTTATTGGAAAATCCTTAAATAAGCAAAATGTCCTCATTCATCAATTGCACCTATGTTTTAGCACATTCCAAGAAAAGGACTGATGAGCATGACTGTCAAGATTTGCAACAGATTCAAGAAGAATGGCAATGGTTTTTGCCATTTCACCTTTAGCTACCCTGTCTGCTTTGATCTCTATGCATTAAAAAGCACTGCTTTCTTTGTTTAAATCCAAAATGTACTGTCTCTAGGGCTCACCATTCTTTTTCATTTCCAGTTGGAAAATCATGGAAAGGCATTTTGATTATTTGTAGAGAGGAAACAGAGAGCCCAAACTAGTCTATCTGGTTCATGAAAATGCTTAACTTAGTAGCGGTGGTGATGTTGATTCAACCCCCACTACCACTTCCCTCATCCCTCCCACTCTTCTTTCACTTCATAAATCACACTCTGTAGGTGGACAGATATATCAGTGGTTGGAACTTATGGTTCATTCACTGCAGCTTGGGTTTTAAATGAAATTGGTTCCTCTTGAACCCCACAGGATGTGAGCTTTTAAAGTGTAAGAAGGAGGCCACTGCTGTTATGGCTAGGACACACACAGTTCCAAGGAAAGAAATGTAGTTCATGTTTCCACTTTCCCAAAGATCATGCCCTTGCTGGGAGGAAGAACTACATTCTGAAACTGAGCTAAATTACAAAAGTTTTCAGAGTTAGGTCCAATACATATGCATGCTGTCATTTGCTTAGTGAGTTGTTACAATTGTTTGATGGCAACAACAATGCTAGCAACAGCTACAACAGCAGGGAAGGAATGCAGAAAGAACTGCCTAAGAATGCCTGGACTATTTATGCACATCTCTCCCCCCCACACACACACACACAATTGGTACGCAAATCTGTGCTAATCTCTTTACATGCATTTTAAAAGAGTGATTTCCATGTGTAAATGATAATACACTGCAGACCAAATGCTCATATTTTTTCACATCTGTTCACTCAGGAGATTATCAGATGGGAGGACAAAGGATATGAGTGAAACAGATCACTCCTGTCTTTATCCTGTCCTTATTGTGCAATCTCATCAAAGACTTACACACATATTGTGTTTATCCTGTCATTATCCTGTCAATGAAGTGGAATTGTCCTGTCACTTTTCAATAACAGAAACTTCCATTAATGAAAAATGACAAAACAATTCCACTTCACTGATGGGATAATGACGGGATAAATGCGACATCATATGAGAGCCAAGAAAAATGAATGAGGAGTTGAGTTCAGAACATACAGTGGTCCCCCGGGTTACGAAAGTAATCCATTCTGGATTACCTTTCGTAACCTGGAAATCTTCATTTCCCGGGGGACCGCATTCTTTGATGGACCGTGCGGCCAATTTAAAGGGGCCGCACGGTTTTTTTTAAACCGTATCCCGGGGTTTTCTTCCTAAGCTGGGGCCGTTTTTGCGGCCCCGGCTCTTTCTGCTCCCGGGGATTTCGTTCCCCGGGGGCTTCGTATCCCGGGGGACCACTGTATTCTGAACTCCCAAGTAAACATCAGCTTAAAAAGAATTCTAAGAGGAGGTTGATCTAGCAGCTGGGTGGGATTTGTTCGGATGAAAGAAGCTATTGGCAGCACTTATGGGTAGTGGCAGATGAAATGAGGAAAACTCCACCTGTGAGTGTGTGTGGATTTTAAGGTAAGCCAGGAGGCACAGAAAATACATTTGGGAAAGGAAAATGGGCTGGCCATCAGTTAATTAGCTAATCACGATGTAATAACTTGGATTAATTTGAGTGTGATTGTTTGGGGGAAAAGACTATTAGCCTCACTTTATGGTTTTCTCTGCCTCTGCTCAGACTGCAAATGGCTTAGCCATCTGCTTTCTTCTGTGTTATCATGCAGGATGGGCCCATTGGCAGTTATGGGGGGGGGGGGGAAATAAAGGAAAGTATGGGCTCAGTTTAAGTCTTAGAGCTGGCTGCCAATTATTGGCAGGCATCTTTACTTTTTGATGCAGCCACAGGGTGTTCAGACAAATGACAGTTCAGCTCAGCTACTATTGTCCAAGAGAAACATAGCTAGACAAGAACATAATTTCCCATAAATTCTAATTGGAGTCAATTGCAATGTCTTGAACAGCCACCTTCATTTCATTGCCTATTTGGAAGCTTGTTTCTTCTGTGAACTGCAAACATCCTTTTAACATTTTCTGTCTGAAGCTACAAAGTTTAGATTTAACTCTATTGACTCATCTTTTTTTTTTTAAAAAAAAAAAAAAGGTGTTGTGATTTCTATTAAAGAGACTGGAATTGTGTTTTATGAATTAATTTTTTTTCTTATTTATGTTTTCCTTATAGACTACAGAACGACTGAAGCTCTCTACCTATGGCAATGTGTGCCTGGATGAAAGTGGTGGTGGGGATTAGAGAAATGCCTGGCTATGACTCTGTATCCAAATGTGATGTGATGACATCATATACTGAGGTCTGCTATGTCTTCCAGTGGTCTTCATGGGTTACGTAATCATTTTGTGTCTGGCTACGGGGCACAAATGGCAATGGCAGGGCTTCAGTGCCTCTGCAGTAGGTTTGAAAAGAGCTCTGGTCAGTGCAGAGGGAGGAATAGAATACTTTCTTCCATGGTGATCTAAAGCAGGTGCATAGAGATGTATGGTTAACTTAGATCTTCATTTTCTAGTAACAAAATGCCAGCCATGTCCTTCTAAAGTATTGTTGAATTCAAAAAGGTTTTACAACCTAAGTGGACCACCATTAATATTTGGAGCCACCGGTGGTGCTTTTGATTATTCCTTCGTCTGAAATGTCGCACAGTGCCATGCAGGAACTCTCCGTCAAAGCATCCCAGACAGATGGCCATATAGCCTATGCATAAAGACCTCCAAAGGAAGGAGACTCCACCACACTCTGGGGGAGTGTGTTCCACTGTCGAATAGCCCTTACTGTCAGGAAGTTCCTCATAATGTCTAGGTGAAATCTCTTTTTCTGTAGCTTGTATCCATTGTTCTGGGTCCTGTTCTTTGGAGCAGCAGAGAATAAGCTTGCTCCCTCCTCAATGTAACATCCCTTCAACTATTTAAACAAGGTTATCATATCACCTTGTAACATTTTCTTCTCCAGGATAAACATCCCCAGTTCTCTAAGCCGTTCCTCATAGGGCATGGTTTCCAGGCCCTTCACCATTTTAGCTGCCCTCCTTTGGACATGCTCCACATTCTCAACATCCTTTTTGAATTGTGGCGCCCTAAATTGGACACAGTATTCCAGGTGGGGCCTGACCAAAGCAGAATAGAGTGGCACTATTTTACTTCCCTTGATCTAGACACTATTCTTTTATTGATGCAGCCTAAAATTGCATTGGCCTTTTTTAAGTCCCTTGTCACACTGTTGACTCATATTCAACTTCTGGTTTACTTGGACTCCTAGATCCCTTTCACATGTGGTCTCATTCAGCCAGGTGTTCCCCATCGTATATCTATGCATTTCTTTTTATGCCCTAAGTGCAGTACCTTACATTTTTCTATGCTGAATATCATTTTGTTAGCTTTGGCCCAGCTTTCTAGTTTATTCAGGTCATTTTGAATTTTGTTCCTGTCCTCTGGGGTGTTAGCTACTCCTCCTAATTTGGTGTCATCTGCAAATTTAATAATTATGCCCCCAAGTCTGTAATCCAAGTCATTAATAAATATGTTGAATAGCACTGGGCCCAGGACAGAACCCTGTGGGACCCCACTTGTCACTTCTCTCCAGGATGAAAAGGAGCCATTGTTGGGCACCATTTATGTTTGGCTGGTCAACCAATTACAAATGCATGTAACAGTTGCCTTGTCTAGCCCACATTTTACAAGCTTGTTTGCAAGAATGTCATAGGGAACCTTGTCAAAGGCCTTACTGAAATCAAGATATGCTATATTCACAGCATTCTCTTCATCTACTAAACTGGTAATTTTATAAAAAAAAAAAAAAGAGATCAGATTTGTCTGGCATGACTTGTTTCTCTGAAACCCATGTTGGCTCTTTGTGATTATGGAATTATCTTCTAGATATTCAAACACAGAAGGTGCCCAACAATAGTGATGACAGTATTGAGAGACTAGTTATCAAATTTGCAGATGACACCAAATTAGGAGGATTAGCTAATACCCCAGAGGACAGGATCAAAATTCAAAATGACCTGAATAGACTAGAAAGCTGGGCCAAAGCTAACAAAATGAAATTCATCACAGAGAAATGTAAGGTCCTGCACTTAGGGCACAAAAATGAAATGCACAGATATAGGACACCTGGCTGAATGAGACCACATGTGAAAGGGATCTAGGAGTCCAAGTAGACCACAAGTTGAACATGAGTTAACAGTGCGATGCAGCAGCTAAAAAGGCCAATGCAATTTTAGGCGGCATCAATAGAAGTATAGTGTCTAGATCAAGGGAAGTAATAGTGACACTCTATTCTGCTTTGGTCAGGCCCCACCTGGAATACTGTGTCCTGTTCTGGGCACCACATTTCAAAAAGGATGTGGAGAAACTGGAGCGCATCCAAAGGAGGGCAACTAAAATGATGAAGGGTCTGGAAGCCATGCCCTATGAGGAATGACTTAGGGAGCTGAGAATGTTTAGCCTGGAGAAGAGAAGGTTAAGGGGTGATATGATAGCCCTGATAAAATATTTGAAGGGATGTCACATTGAGGAGGGAGCAAGCTTGTTTTCTGCTGCTCAAGAGAACAGGACTTGGAACAATGGATGCAAACTACAGGAATAGAGATTCCACCTCAACATTAGGAAGAACTTCCTGAAAGTACTGTAATGGCTGTTTGACAGTGGAACACACTCCCTCGGAGTGTAGTGAAGTCGCCTTCCTTGGAGGTTTTTAAGCAGAGGCTGGATGTCCATCTGTTGGGTATGCTTTGATTGGGGGTTCCTGCATGGCAGGGGGTTGGACTGGATGGCCCTTGTGGCCTCATCCAACTCTATGATTCTATGATTCTATGCCAGCCACAGATGCTGGCGAAACATCAGAAACGAACTCTTTTAGAACATGGCCACATAGCCCAAAAACCCTACAAAAAACTCAAACTGTGTGTTTTGCTGTTTAGTGACATGAGTTTGAACAGGTGGCAGAAGAGCATTTTTGGGGTGAGGGAGGGGGGCTTGGTCTGCTGTGTCCTTGTCCATAGCAGGTAGTAGGGGAGAAAAGTAGCAGTTATGATTAATACCTTGGCACCCTTTTGATGAAGAGGAGGGCTCTGTAACTGCCTTTTTTGGTCCTGGGACCCAGGGGTGGGAAAGGAGGAGGTTACTTTTAGGGGCTGGCCTGGGGGCTTTGCCCTCACTTTAAGTCCTGAGGCTTGGAAGGAGGCCCCTTGGGTTGGCCTTCCAGCAAATGCCCAGAGCAACCCAAACATTGGCTTATTCTCAAGGATCATGTGCTTTGCCCAGGGGATGGCTGTGGAGGAAATCAAGGGTTGATGTCTACTTCCACTGATCCCACACTAACTTGGTCCCCTTCCTTGCTCCTTTCCAAGTTCAAGGCAATTAAATAGGTTTTTGGTTAAATAAAGTGGCCCTTACTCAACCCAGTCCTCTGTGTCTAGTCTCATTATTCTCTGGTTTATCAGCAATGCAGTAATTCCAACTTCTTAATGGAGAAAGTCAGCATGGCATAATGTTTTGACTGTGGACTATGTCTCTGCAAACCATCTTCAGCCATGGAACCATTGGGTGACCTTGGGCAAGTCACGTGCTCTCAGCTTCAGGGGGAGATAATGGCAAACTCTCTAAGAACAAGTCTTGCCAAGAAAACTCTTTGATAGGCTCACCTTAGAGTTGCCACAAGTCAAAAATGACTTAAAAGCCACAACAGCAACAGAATGGAGGAGTAACTAGATAGTGTGACTAGGAGTATGGTGGAATCTGGTCTTAGAATTAATTGACCTATTCTTCATTGAATAAGTTGATCTACCAGATCAGACAAGTGTACTGTGTGGGTTGTTGGTTACCATCCAAGATATTTTTTCCATGTGAAATTATATACTTGTACAATCACATCTTAACATTCAACTCCCTCCCACTTCCTCCTTTTTCTTCTTCCTTGTAAAGTTTATTAGCAAGAACCATTGTCCTGCTTCCAATCTTGTTAAAGAAGACCTTTCCTCCAAATTGTCCCTTTGATATTAGTTCTAATTTACTAGCATATTCTTTTTCAAACTCTCTGAAATCATGAGAACTGGTTTTGAGACTACAGGAGTTGTCTGTCCACTTGGTTAAATTTGTCTTTGTCCTTCTCATTCTTCCTCCCTTTTCTGAAGTGATCTAAAGTATTAATTATTATTACCTTTTCTTTCTGTCACCATAAAAATCTTGCATAGTACTTTCAGTGCAATAATATATTATTGCCAGTGGTTGATTAAACTGACATATATATACATATATATAGCAAGAATGTTATATTTCAAGTATTAAAAGGTACCATTAGGCATTTCAATATTCCAGTAAGAAGATGGAAGATTCTGTAATAACTTCCAGGAAATGTTAGCTTGTATTGAATAAGGATATGGGCCTGATCATAGGACTCAGGGATCATCACAATAAAAATATTAAGATATTTTTTAACATGGGTAAGAATGAATTTTAGGCTTTGTTCACAATAGTTGCTCATACCATTTCAATACTAATTGTAACTTACAAATGTTACACAGCCTGAAGTAATGTAACTTTCACATGTGTATAGCCTAGCAGCAAAGCCAGTGAGTGTGGTCTTACAAGCTGGAAACATGCAATCTCCATTAGAAATGGCACAGCAAAAACTGATGAAACCTGATACAACTGGCCAACAATAAAAGAGAGGTAGCAAAGAAACATAGTTGCCTGCCATTCCAATGAATTATTACATGCTGCATGCCATGCCCTCACTCTGTAAAGTCATACCTTGAACTATGAGGTGGCCCCAAAATTCTGACTTACACTTTCCCCATCTAGTGAAATGAGGCACAATCCACAAAACCTAATGTCCTAATATGTGTGTCTTGCTAGGTAAATTGAATGAGCTGCCAATTCTTAAAGCATCATTGAGCTGCAGTTCACCTGTCTGGAAATGATAGCATGGACTTATTCTCTAGATGATGATGATGATGATGATGATGATGATGATGATAATTTATTTCTAGCCCGCCCCTCTGAACAGGCAATCGGGGCAGGTTACAACAAAAAGATTTAAGCACTATCAAAACATCCCATCCCTTCCCTCACCGCCCCCCACAAAAGAGAATTAAACCACTATATAATTAAAAACATAAAATAAAACAAATTGCAACAGTAAAAAGCAGCAACAGGAAAGTGGGCCTGAAAACCTAGGCTGTAAAGGGGGAAAAGACACTGGAGAAGGACAGCTGGAGAGGAACTAAGGCCTAGGTTTGGAGCCGGGAAATGTTTGCATTCTCTGGGAAGGTCTGCCGGAAGAGATGTGTCTTTAGAGCTTTTTAAAAGCTTTCTAAAGATGGAATGAGATGCATCTCATCCAGCAGGTCATTCCACAGCCTGGGGGCCTGCCGAAAAGGCCCTCTGGGAGGTCTGCACCAGCCTGGTCTTCATGGGCTGTAGCAGGTTCCTCCCAGAGGACCGGAGTGTGCGGAGGGGGGGAGGGTTTCATATGGGAAGAGGAGGTCCCTAAGATAGGATGGACCCGAGCCATGTAGGGCTTTAAAGGTCAAAACCAACACCTTGTACTTATATTTCATGCTAAAAATGAATACAACCAGATGCCCCTGGATTCTTTTCTAGCAGAATGGGTACATGCACATTTTTTTCCATGAGAAATTATTAACCAGCTCTCTAGCGGTAGAAATGTTGTCCCTATGAAAGAAGAGCAGAACATCAGGGGTGGTGAAGAATGCCTAATGAGAATCCCTTGGCTTTGGGATTAAGAATCACTTCCCTTGGAAAAGGCAGGATTAGTTTTCATGTGTGGCAAAAGCAGGCATCCTCTTTTCAGTAATTTAAGTGATGTTTAAGAGCAGCTGTGCTGATACAGACTCTGTCTGTTTATCAGAAACTTCAGTCAATTGACAGTTTAAAATCCTTTATTCACCATAAACAGGATGAATGGATTCTACTTGCTTTGTGTGCTGCTGCATATCTTATGTGATCTTTATAGCCTGGGATTCCTGGTCTGGCTTTGTAAGAACAGAGAACCAAGGCTGGTGCTAGGGTTTGTCTGCCTAAGGCAAACTGTACACAAGTACTTGGAATCCCTCTTGCCCCTTTCATGATATGCACTACAATATTCTGTTACTCAAAGTGAATATCTGCTCTTCCCCATAGGGGTTGCCACTGTATCCAATAGTGGTATCTTTTCAGCTACTGCAAGATTGAAAAGAGGTGAAAGTTTCTCTGTTACAATATTATCATTATAACTAAATCCCATGTGAGTAAAGTGATCCTTTAGACGAGACTGCTCCTCCTATCATTCTTTGGCATTGGCTGTGCTACCTAGGGCTAAATTGAAGTTAATATATCTGGAGAGCTGCTAATTGTCCATCCCTGCTCTAACCGAATAGCGCTTCTGTCTCTTCTCTCTGAAAAAGGCATACACATTGATGTTGAAAAAAAATCCTATTTAACAGGAGACCTCTGTGACATAATTGTATAGAATGACTGAATCTTAGGATTGGAAGTGCTCACAAAGGCCATCCAATCTAATTCCCTGCCATGCAGAAATACACAACCTTTGGCCAAGGTCACCCAGTGGATTTCATGGTCAAGCCAAGAATTGAATCCTCCTCTCCATAGTCCAGCGTGCAAACCACTATGTTACATTGGCTTGTTTATAGTATCCTTCATCTAATTCATTGAACACATTATGGTATATAAGGATGTGAACCCATTTTAGCAACAGTCAGAAGTACAAGCAGAGGTATGTACTTCTGAACTGAATGCAGAACTTTTTGAAGTGACATAAGCTTCAAATGGAAAGGCTTCCCTTGAACAAAACTCCTTACACCTCTTTGTTGACAAATTGGAAGACATAATTTTATCTCAAAGGGTTATTATGACTTTTTTATAATTTGGATGTTAATTTTTTTTAAAAAAATTATTGACAGTTCCATTTCTTAAAAATGGACTTAAATATATATATATATATATATATATATATATATAAACCTTATAGTAGCATATAACAAAATTGTCATCTGAAAGAGAAGCCAAATTTAGAAATTTTGATGACCTGGCATCACCCAGCCTGAACTAGCTCACACAAATGTATAATGCACTCTCTCTTCCAATCTGGAGCAATCCTGAGCATTAATTCAAATGCACACACACAGCTCCACAAGTCTCCTTGGAAACATGCAGGGCCTTATTAATATTTATAAGAAAATGATTTACAATGTGTTTAAAATGCTCTTTTTTAAAATAGGCTGCACAGCTGAAGAGCCTTGCCCTTCTAAGTAACCATTGACAAGCCAATGAATAAGAAGTATAAGCCTAAAAATAATATTGAGTTTACCAGATATTGTGTGTATTCCACCGAATGCCATTTGTGTAAAGCACCTATTTTAAAATTATGCCATAAAGAGAAGGTATTGGTGTTATTAGAGATATAACAGAAACTCCAAAGTACTTCTAGCATTTGGCAACAGCAAGATCAAAGGGGTCCCATTTGAAAGAAGATTTTGAATGATACAAATAAGGCACCTACATCCTGCATCCAGCTGGTGACATATACAAGTGACATATGCACCCTGCACATAGAGATAGAGAGAAAGAGGTGGAACCAAAGATCATCTGGGAGTGAAGGTGAGGGACTTTGTCAGATACTTCTATCTGCCACTTATTCCTTCATCTGATACTCTTTCACCATGACCTCTTTGCAGAACTGAGGGCCAGCCAACAGCTTCCAGCAGCTTCACCAGCTGGATTAGGTTAACTCCTTGGGCTGGGGAATATAATAGGACAAAAATGGCAAACCTCTTAGAGACCGAGTGCCCAAACTCCCACACCAGGTGTCACCTGTTGCCAGAGATGGGAAATCTGGGCCAGGACTTCCAGGGGTGGAACTTCCAGGGACAAGTCAGTCTCAGCCTCAAATGATGGCAATGGCAAAAATCCCTTCTGAAGATATCTTGCCAAGAAAACCCCAGGATAGGTTCACCTTAACATCTCCATTAGTTGGAAATGACTTGGAGTCACACAACAGCAGCAGCAACAACAGCAACAACAATTTCTTCTGTACAGAGGACTAGTCCACTGAGGTAGATACATAATTAAATAAGCAAGTCACACTCTTTCAGCCTCAGGGGAAGGCCATGGCATACCCCCTCCAAACCCCCTACCCCTGTTGAAAGGGGGAAATAACCCACCATTAGGCAAAAACCCCATCATCCAGGATTGGAGCAGCAGGAGTCACTTTGCTACTGGGGCTCAGCTTCCCTTCTCTTCCTCCTCCAAAGTCAGGTGCTGTGGCTGCATCATCAGTGGTGGAGGAACAGGCAGCTCTTCTCCCTTTCTTTCTCTGGTGAGGTGGGGTCTTCTTCAGCCACCTCCAGGGCTCTGGTGGGAGTCTCCCAGAAGCCATGCAACAAGAGGCCTGGCTCCCTCAAAGCCTTCCAGCCCCCAGCAGTTCTCCTCCAGCAAAGGCTCCCTCTCCTCCATGGACAAGGAGTTGGGCCAGGACTGGGGAGCAAAAGAAGAGGAGGAGAAGGCATCTTAGCAAAGCCCATGAGGTGGTGGAGCCCAGGCTGGGAGGTGTGCCCACAGAGTGGGTTCAGCATGCCAGAGAGGGCACACATTCTATGGGTTCGCCATGACTGTAATAAGGACTAGTGGAGGTGGCAACTCCAAAAGGGGTGGCATGGGGATAAGGGCCTGTTCACTTGCTGCTTTGCAGGATAGAAAAGTTTGTCTGATTATAGACACTGCCCTGCTCTGGGTTGACAATTTACCATTTTAGTGGGGAGATGTCTTTCCAACATAAGGAGGGAGTGATAGTGTTTGGGGAGTAGGCATCCAAGTTATACATGGCAGAGCGAGATACAAAGATGGGAGTCATTTGCACTATCCTGGGGTTAGATTTAACAATATGGTGTTAGTCATCCCCAAGTTTTCCATCACAAGTCATCCCCCCACCCCCAGCCCCAGCCCCAGCCCCAGTCCCAGTCCCAGTCCCAGGCTTGAAAATGCTGCTGCTTAATACCAGGTCAGTGAGTGGTTAAACAGCAGCCATTCAGGACTTGATTCTTGATTAACATGCCAACATAGCATGTATTACAGACACTTGGTTGGAAGATGCTCAGAGGAAGGGTTAATCTCTCCCAGCATTACTGACCTGGATTTTTTGTGCAGCAGCAGATGAGACCTGACGAGTGGAGGTGTGGAGTTGCAGTGTTCTATTAGGAAAATATCCCCCTAACCATGTGCCCTATTCCTCAGTCATCAAGACTGAGTGTGACTTTTTTAAACATGGGTGGATGGAATAGGTTAGAGATTCTGCTGGTATACTGCGCACACTGTTGCTCAACAGTTTCCCTTCCTGAGCTAGCTGAGGTGGTCTCAGGGTGGTGCTGGAGTCCCATGGCTTCAATATGCATGCAAAGCTACCCTGTAGGGAGTGGTTCACAATTTTATGTTCACCATGATAGTCAAGTGTCTGTCCCATGCTGTAGCTGGCCCTACTCTTGCTATACACCCTGGATCTTGTTTTCTATACAGGGTGTGATCATGGGGTGATGATGAGCTGGGAATGAAAGAGCTTTCTAGTATTCCATAGTCATGAATATAACACTTCCTGGTCAGATTAAGTCCCTTCTGGGACTTAAAAACTCTGTAGGGATGGGGGCCTATTAAGATGGTCCATGCCAGAGACTTACTGATCTGGGGGATTTCTAATGGCTCTTAGGGAGTTTCTTCCTGTCTCAGCAGGTGATCCTGTTGAAACTCCAGAATGGAAAAATGGTCGAGTTAGTGGACATGATTGCTGCTCAGCCTCCCTTCCCATGGAGTGGAGTTAAGACAGTACCCTGGTTTTCTAAGGAGCTGGCAGCAATGAAACGAGTTAGATGGAGACAGTGACAAAAACTCAGAGCAAGACCAACTGAAAATAGGCTGGAATTTATCTGAAAGCATGTGATAGCAAAAATAGCTTTTCTGGCTAACACTATCAATCCATATAGAACCATTCAGTGGTGCTGTTTCAAGTGTAGTGGTTTGATTGTTGCACTAGGACTCTGGGATAACAGGGTTCAAATTCCCGTTCAGCTCTGGAAATTCTCTAGGGGACCTTTTACAAGTCACACACTCTTTCAGCCTCAGATGAAGGCAATGGCAAACCATTTCTGCACAAATCTTTCAAAAAAAAAATCCTATGGTTCAACTTAAGGCCATAATAAGTCAGAAATTACTTTAAGGCAAAAGAGAACAAAAGAGAGAATAAAAGGTTTTTCTTATATTACAGATGATGCTGGGATTGGTGGACATATGGTGGCTCTGTACCTGCAGTGATGTTATTAGATGGGAAGATCTCTAGTTTGGATTGCACCTAGTATTAAAAAGGCATTGTTCATTCCTGACCTCTTCAAAAAGGAACAGGAGAAACTCCTGTCTGAAATTCAGAAAAGTACAGACAATCAGTACAGACAATGCTAAGTTAAATGGACCTACAGTGTTACCAGAGCTTGGAAAGTTACTTTAAAAGTATTTTGTTACAATCATAGTATCAGGCCCTCAAAAAAAAATAGTTTGTTTCCTTTGTAATTGGCTTTCCTATTTCTCAAAATTAACTAAAATTGTTATGCTTCAGTGACTTTTCAAAAATTGAAATGCTACATACTGCTAGACTGTGTCATTCTGTCTTGCATAAGCAACTCCTCTGTCCATACAATTATTGTAGCACTGATCCAAGGTAAAGCAAGCTCAAGTGCTTAAATTCTGGCATAGTCATGCTCCCCAAAACTATAAAAAATAACAAAAAATATTAATGTAACTTCATTAAAAGACCAACACTATCCCTTGCTAAGTTGTGATTGTAATGAAAGTAGCTTTTAGGTATTGGAAGAAAAAAACTAAATGGGAATAATTAGTTATTTGCAACTATTTAGTTTCAAACTCAAGCTCTTACCCTGAATGAGACACTTTCCTATGTACTTACACTATGGCAAACGTCTTTATACGCGCAATTGCTCCAACCATTATTTGTGAATAATTCCTTGCTTTGAATGCCAAACAAATAATTCTCTGCTCCTTGTTAATTCCTTTTTACATTATCTATAATCATGTGTCATATTTGTTCATATGAATAGATCTTTTGTATTTAGAACTATTCCGGGAATAGTCTTTTATAAAGGACAAATTCAGCAATTGTACATGAAATAATTCACATTATTTATATACTTGGTTTTGGTGCAATTTATTTATTCATTGTTCTTTAAATGAATAAGTGTTGATTCAAGAGCCTCAGGTAGAAGAAACAGTACAAAGAGCTAGAGATTGATGGTCCAGAAAAGTCAGTTTATACTATGTGATTGCCAGGAAGTTCCACCTGTGATCGGTTTGACAGTTGAGACTGTAATGTATTTGTGGTTTCTTGATGTAAGACCTATGATGTAAGACCTAAGCCTGGGAGGTGGAGGAATTGCTCTCATAAACGTAACCAAGTTATCACACACATTAGAGGCAGTAGGTGGTGGTGCTAGTGGTGATTACTGTCCTGACTACTGCTTTTTCTTCTTCTGTTACTACTAATAATATTGCTGCAACTACTAGTACAAATCATACCCACAGAAAAGTGTTGCTTAAAACCATGAGCTGAAAGAAATCTGGGGTCAGTAAACCAATAAAATGCAAAGAAGTTACAGTGGCCCTTTCACACTACACAATGGCTGCATCATATGGAACCTGGGGGTCTATAGTTTGGTCAGAAGGGCAAGAGACTGAGGGAAAGAGGTTACTTTGCAGATGAGAGCCTGGATCAAATGGCAAGACAAGAAGCACCAGGGGAGCTCTGTGGCTAAACATTCTAAATACTCCCCTTGAACCACAAATCCCAGCATTCCATAGGCTGCAGCTATGGCAGTTGAGGTGGAACAGGAATGTAAAGAGCCCTAGGATTCTCTGCAGCATCTTCCTCACCCTCTGCTTACTTTTTCTCCTCCCATCCCCTTCTTAATTTATGTTTCCTCTCCCTGAATTCTTTTTTTTTCCCTCACCAGGTCATAAGATTCTTATTTCTCTTCACTTCTCTGTTTCTCCCTTTCCTTCTTTAACTCCCACTCAGCCTACAAAAAAACAGCTCTGGAGGCTTTCCAATTTGATTTTGGAAGAAGTGGCAGGATCCAGTATAAGGGGACCATTGGATTCTGGTTCTCATCTCCTCAATTACCTTTGTCCCCCACCCATCTCTTGACCTGCTTTACAGTGCCCTCCCCGCTGTTCTTTTCAAGGGGATGCACTCTCTGGCTAGATGTTTCTCAGGGATATACTTTCCACTTAACTCAGACCAGCTGACCTGTCTCACCTACTATGCCTTATTGAAATGCATGCAGGTTTCAGCTATCTGTTTCAGAAGTATTTTCCCAACTTTGGACAGAAGGTAGGGCAGACCTTTAAAATTGTGTCTATTTCTGCATAGCTTGCAATCAAGGTGCATTTGTGGATTGTCCCATTTGAGCTACAAAGTTGTTGGTATTGGCCAGTCAATATTAGAAGAGTTATTACTCTGATTTCTAGTTTGAAACTGGGTTCTGATTGTTTTTGTTAATACTAAACCAAGGTATATCCACAGTGCAAAACTGTAGCAGTTTGATAACACTTCAATTCCCATAGCTTCATCCTTTGGAACACCAAGATTTGTAGTTTGGTTGTTGTTGTAGTGTGCTTTGAAGTCATTTCTGACTTTTGGCAATACTAAGGAGACCCTGTCATTGGTTTTTCTTGACCGAATTTGTTCAAAGGAGGTTTGCCCTTGCCTTCCTCTGAGGCTGAGAGAGTGAGGCTTGCTCAAGGTCACCCAGTGGGTTTTCACGGCTGAGCAAGGATTTAAATGCTGGTCTCCAAAGTCAGAGTCCAATGCTCAAATCACTATACCTTGGTTTATCCCGTGCTGGGAGTTTGACTAGAGCACTCCCCTAAAATACAACATTAGAGCTCACTAGTGGCTCTAACCAAAGTACAAACACCAGGGTTGCATAGCATTCAGCCATAGCAGTTAAAATGTCATCAAAGGGCCTTACTTGTTTGGTGTAGTTATGCCCCCACTCCCAGTCTGCCTGTGTAGATGTGGGTGAATTCTGCCATACATATGGGAGGCAACAGGGTGGAAAGCTCACACCATACATAGAAATAACATATATTGCTATCTATTGCAGGTTATATCTTTTTTCTATCTATTTTTACCAATTTTTATAAGTCCTACATATGGAGAAATGATGTGCACTGTTGGATATTGAAGCAACCTTGTATTTCATTGATTGATATTTTTCCAGTTTGTCAGAAGCTATACTTAAACAAGAGTTTTGTCCATACAAAAACACAGACAAAAGCAAGGCTGAAAGATACAGTTTAAGCCTAGGTGAGCAACTGTTATAGTTGCTGATATTAGCAGGACAAATTGTACAGTTGTCTATTGACATTATAGAACTGCGCTGTGGGAGTACTTCAGTAGATTGTATGCAGAATTAGAGAATAAGCTTCAAACTGAACAATGAAGTTAAAGCCATTAAAACTGGGATCTTAAAAACTTTATTCAAGGTAAAAATGTCATAGTGGGAAATGGGGTGGGGCATCTGGGAAAGTGTTTCTTGTCTTGCCCTCATACTGGAAATGAGCACTCTCGAATAATTTTAGCAGAGAAGTAATTTCATAAAACTACTGTCTTTTTTCTTGGTGAAGCAAAACAAACCATATCTCCAAATCAAGGACAGAAGGGCTGGCTAATTAATAAGAAATATAGAAGAACAAAACAACAACAAACAAACAAACAAAGCAAAAACCAACCATCCAGTGTCTTTAATTTGTATAAATCCATGCAACAAGGCTTTAGCTGTTGATGTTTAGCTATGCAGTTTTTGCAGTTTACATAATTTGTGCAATTTATATAATTCACACAATTACAGCAATTTTTGCAATTCTTTTGAAGAAGCAGTCATTTTTTAAAATTATTCCCTTGAAATCCAAAGGTACTTCACTTATTTGTCAGGTGAGGAGAAAATACTGAGATTTGGAGAATTCCTAGACCTAGAGACACGTACACAACACACGAAAATGCATTTTTCTGTGGACATAAATGATGGGGCAAACTGGATAATTAATTCTTGCACAGACCATGCTGTTTTGTGCAAAGAAAATGTTATTTTATGTGCAAATCAACCATGCGTACATTTTACACAGAACAAATCCCAAATTGTGGCATTGTCTGCACAAAAACAGCATTTTTGAATAGAAATGAATATTTCTGCCTTGAAATATTATTCTCCATGTAGAAAAGGCTGATTTCTGTACAATGCAACTACATACAGAATGCATCCCAAATTGAGAATAGCCTTCCAAAGCTGCCATTTTCAGACTCTGACTGTAGAAAGAAAACTGCTGAAATTATGTATTGCTACTTTTGAAATTACATATTGCTACTTAAAAACTTTGGACTTCACTGAGTGAGGAAAAGCAATAATGATCAAGAGAGTAATGGCTATAGCTATGTTGCTCCACATGCCTCATAGCACTTCTCTTTCTGAAGGGAGTCTGCCCTCAGGAAGAGAATGGAAGAGCTATTAGGGAATGTGGAGTGGAATGGAGAAAGACACTGCTCTTCTGATTGGTTTCCCCTTGTGGCAAAGTCCTTGGTGCAGAATTGCATCCCTGTCTCCCACAAATGAAATGACATATGGATGTGATTCTATAGTAAACAACAACAATAACAACAAAAGTAGGTTGAATGCAGACTTGCAGCTCTATGAGCAGTGTATGTCCTTCTGTTTGTTGGAACTCTCTAAACGTAGGAAGTGATATAAAGTTACAAAAGTTGATAGGACAGCATTTCTTCTCCTTAGGGTGGACTTCGTGGTTCTTTCCTGGCTCCCTCCATTCCAACTGCAAGAAGGTGACAGTATGTTGCCAAAGGGCCAAGGACAGGTTTTGGATACATAGGTATAATCCTCTGAACTTGGAACATAGCGTGGGGAACCCTAAACTGGGGATTGCCACATCCAGCATTCCTCTCACAAGAGAATTGCTGTGAGATGGAACAAACACCTCCATTTCAACATGGAAGTCTCTTTACATACAGAGTGCATACAGAGTTTGAGACAGGAGTGGAATTATGATCTCGTTTCTCCTTGATGAGTTTAGGTGCAGTTTCACACTAGGAATATTGAGCTCTTGTTCAGCTTTCTTTCTAACAGCAGATCTAAGATTATTTACTATTTCCTCTACATGTCTATTGCCCCCCTACATTAATTTGCCTCTTAGTTTTGAAGTTTCTATTGAATTTTTATGTGTATTTCTGAAACTCTGAGACTTTGGACTTTACTGTGTCACCTGTGTAGCTCCATGTCAGTGTAACTCCAGGAAAACATTCCCATCGATCCAGTCTTCTGATTATCTGAGTGTTTTAGATGTCACCGAAGCTGTTCAGAGAAATGAAATTGTACTGTAATGTGATAGACTTTGTGTTAGTGTTGAATGATTGGAAAGCTGGCTTGATGGCTAAGACTTTTTCTTTCTTAGAGTACTTGGAAATCATAACAATAATCTCTTCCTGTTGATGTGCGGTGTTAGTATTGTAGGCTACAATTATTCTGCTATAAAATGTCTAGAGGGAAGGTTGTCAGAGTGACTCCTTACTACAATTGGAACAGATCTATCTATCTATCTATCTATCTATCTATTTATTTTAAAAAATCCTCTTCCATCTGAACTTAGCTAATTTTAACATTTTAAATGCATTTTGCCATGTGTTCACACTAACTTTAATTTAAAACAGGATAGGGCCTTGGACTGTGTTTCTTGTACAAGAATGTTTCTAATGATTTCTTATAAACAGCCATGAACAAGTTTTGATTTTAATGAAATAATTCAGTTGCAGACAATGAGCTGCATATTAATTTGCTTTATTGCCAAGGAAATGACACTGCCAATCATTATTACAGACAAATGGAAGATAAAAGATTATTCTTGCTAACTACTAAATATTCTGTTTTGTGATGTGTTGTGTCACCAGAGAGGCAAAGTGTAAAATACAAGGTGAAGAATGACAGAAAAAATTAGCAATCATCAAAAAAGATGAAGATGACAAATAATTAAAAGTGAGTGAATTTTTCAAATCATGACAGCAGACCATTAGGCTGTTGTCAGTTGTCCTTCTTTTTCTTTCATAATATTTAGCCTCACAAACCTTTCCTCATTAATCATCACCTTTTCTTTTCAACCAGCAGGGGTAGACCTTGACTCTGTAGCTTAAAAAAACAAAAACAACCCTCTAAAATATGTCCTTCAAACAATTCTAGTAAATTTAAGGCCCATTTATTTCAACAAAACTTACTAGAGCTCAAGTCCTTTTCAAAAGAAACTTGTGTTGCTTATATGAAGGGGTATCCAAAAGTTTTAATGATCACCTTTTTAAAAACTTGAAAGAAAGTTTGTTTTGATGTGTAGTTGTTAAATTATCTCTATGTAGTCACTATCTAGATTTATACATTTTTCCCAGTTTATCTTGACCCTCCAACTACCTGATATTGTAGAAGTCTGCAGATTGTGCCTTATGAGGGGGTATTGTAAAGTAATAATTATAACCTGGAAGTTATTATGGCATATTGATGAAATTTTGTCAGTGTCATCATTGGTCCCTAAGTGCACATTGCTGAGAAAATCAGCTCATTGTGTCCTGTATTTTTGTGACTGGCTCTGCCAGAAGTGACTAAAGTGTAAAATCCTCATCAGGCGCAATCTGTAGACTTCTACAATAATGGTATTTGGAGGGTCAAGATATGCTGGAAAAAATGTATAAATCTAGGTAATGACTACATAGAGATAAGTTAACAACTACAAATCAAAACAAACTTTCTGTCAATTTTTTAAAAAGGTGATCATTAAAACTTTTGGATACCCCCCTTGTATTGATATAGAAAAATATGTTATTTATGTGATATATCAAGCAATATACTCTTCCCATCAGAAAGGTTCTGTTTTAAATATTTTGCTTAGTATTACATCACATCTCATTGTCTATATACTGAGTGTAGTCACCCACTAGTATAAAATAAAGGTAAAGGCTATTATTCATTAAAATATTGTATAGAACTGCAGGCCAGAAATGGCATTTTACTAGAATTTTTGAATTACTTAAGGCTTCATCTATAACACTCTTTAAGTGATGGTTCTATTCCACATTGTCTGTATGCAGTATACATGCAGTAATGTTTTCCACAGTTGTTGGACAGGTCCCCTCTGTTTTTGTCAACAAGGTTGTTAGATAATACCCAGCTGTGATAAGCCTGCAGTACTGAAGCAAGAATCAGTATTGCCATGAGCAATCTAGGTGTTTCATAGCAGTAAACACTGAGCTTACTAAACATATGTTGCAGCGGTGAGTTGGCTTTCAAAAAGGAGAGGAGAATAGAGAATAAATTGTTCAGGTATCACCATGTCCATGAAACGAGCATTTCCACTGGAACAAAGTCTCTTCATCTAGTGAAATCAACATGGAAACTTTATTTAATCCATTTCCTACCTGCATATAATATCTGTCAAAAACAAAACACCAACAGTTTTGAAGCACAATAAATAAAATATGTTTTAGAACTGGTTCAGAAGATGTCTTTCAGTAAGGTGAAAGGCAAAAATTAAAGTGAAGTCTCATAGATATCTTGGCCATTTATGACAAATAGGGGCAAAACAGATGGGCAGGAATAAGTGGCTTGAAGCTGCCTTTTCTAAAGCCACATTGAAACCTCACCAACCACACCACTGGCTCCCAAGGCAGCTGGAGTATTCATGTCATGACCACATGACATGGCTTCAAGCCAGGAAGAAGTGGAAAAAAGCTGTTTCTTTTTGAAACAGCTTTTCTCTGCATAAGAACACTTTTCTGCTGGCTTCAAGGCATGTGTCATCTAAACACCATACCTTCAAGCCAGCCTGAAAGCACCTGTATGTTTAGCCTCATAGAATCACAGAACTGGAAGGGGCCTTGTGGGAGATCAGCTCCAACCCTCTGCTAAATGCAAAATCTCCGGCTAGAGAATCTCAGCAGGTAGCTGTCCAGCCTCTTTGTGAAGATGTCCAGAGGGGAAGATACCAATGCCACTCCAGGCAATTGGTTCCATTGCCAGATTGATCTGTCAAGATGTTCCTTAATGAAATCTATCCTCCATTACTTAAAACCATTAGATGTAGTTCTGCTCTCTGGGGAAAAAGGAGAACAAAACTGCACCCTCCTGTTTGTGGCAGCCCTTGACGTATTTAAGGTGTGTGATCATGTCATCCCTCTTTCTTCTCTTCACCAAGCTGAAAATGTCCAGATCTTTCAACTCTCCTCATATGTTTTGTTCTCCATACCTCTTATCATCCTCATTTTCTTTGTCTGAATCCCTTCCAACATTTCTATAACCTTCTCAAAATGAGGCACTCAGAATTGAATGCCATCCCAGAATATAGTGGGACAATAACTTCCCTCTACTTGGGAAACTATGCTTCTAATAATGCCAGCTAAGGTAGCATTTGTTTTCTGTGATGCAGTACTCCTAACACCCTTTCATATGTAGTGCTGCTGAGTCAAGTACCCCCATCATAAACCTGTGCACTAGGTTTTGTGACCTAAATGTGGAATTTTGAATTTTTCTCTTGAATTGCATTTTAGCCCAGTTTTTAGTTTATTAAGGTCTTTTTGAATTCTGCTCCTAGCCTCCAATATGTTAGCTGCTACTCCCAGTTTTGTATCATCTACTAATATGATAAGGATTCCTTCCATGCCATCATTGAAATCAGTGATAAAAATGACTTCTGGTTAGGAGCAGCAACCCAATGGATGTGTCTTTGAGAAACTCTCAGAGAACAAGATCAATTTACTGTGATTTCCACTAACAAGTACTATCAAGGAGTGGAAAAACCCCAACTTTGGCATAAGCTGGGCTAAGGGGCTTCCAAAGAATCGGAACCTATCCTTCAGTTCCTAAGAAAGAGGGGAACCCCAACTCCAGACCCCCAGGAAGAATGCAGGGAACAGATGAAGCAGAGGCAGTCAGAAGCAAACCCAGCACACTAAGTGGAAAACCTTCTGGCATTAAGGTTGCCACTAACTTTTTAAAGTTTAGAAGATAGACGATTAAATATCATAGAAGAAACCACTTGGAATCTGGAATTGTTGAAAGATATCTTCACCAAATACTTTACAACAAAACAGATATAGAACCAGAAAAAGGAAATAAGAAAATATTCTAGTTGAACAAACAGTTGAAATTTTCAACATTTTTCAATTTAATTTGGATTTAAGAATATCTATTTACTTATTTTAAATGTGGGGAAAGTAATCTATTGCCATTGTGATGTAATCCACTGGATCCAGATAAAACCCCCACAGTTGAAATTGATAACAGTTCACCAAGAAGTGGATACAGCTGAGGAAAAAAATTTACAGGCAAACAGATGGAGAAATAAGCCGAGAAAAACAGGAGGAAGAAAACTGAGAACAGAGGGGTGAAGGGAAGGGTGTTAGTGAGGAAAGAATATAGAAGTTAAAACAAACTAAGACAAAAGGAGAAATAAGAATAGGCAGAAAATACAGCAAGAGGAGAATAAGAACTGAAGTAAAAGAAAACTGCGAGATGGGAGAAAAGTTTGGACGAAATAGGTAGAGAAGGCTTTAGAAGAAACAGATAGTGAAGTTGTTAGCAGAGAAGGAAAGGGGAAGGAAAATGGAAGCAGTGGGAGGAAAGAAGGCCAAGACAAAAGAAAGAGAAGCCAAAGGCAGAGAAGGGGAGTGGATGTTAGAAGAAATCAAAGGTAGAGAAGTGGAGTGCATGCAAGAGAAAAGCCGAAGGCAGAGAAGGGGAGTGGACATTAGAAGAAATCAAAGGTAAAGAAGGGGAGTGCACACAAGAGAAAAGCCAAAGGCAGAGAAGGGGAGCAGACACAAGGGAGAAGCTAAAGGCAGAGAAGGGGAGCAGACACAAGGGAGAAGCCGAAGACAGAGAAGGGGAGCGGATGCAAGGGAGAAGCCGAAGGCAGAGAAGGGGAGTGGACGCAAGTGAGAAGCCAAAGGCAAAGAAGGGGAGCGGACACAAGGAAGAAGGTGAAAGCAGAGAAGGGGAGCAGATGCAGCGAGAGAAAGAAGACTAAGACAAACAGAGAGAGAAGCTGAAGGTAAAAAAGGAGAGAGAGATTTTGAAGGCAAAGAAGGAGAACAAACCCAGTGGGTGGAAAGAAGGCTGAGGCAGACAGAAAGAGAAACCGAAAGGAAAGAAGGTGAGTGGTTGTAGTGGGAGGAAATAAGGCCAAAGCAGACAGAGAGAGAAGCCTAGACGCAGAGACAGAGAGCGGATGCAGCAGGAGGGAAGAAGGCCGAGGCAGACAGAGAGAGATGCGGAGGAAAGAAAAGAAAGAGGGGGGGGGGGACAGCTAAGCAGACTTAGAGAGAAGAAGATGACTATAAGAAGAACAGCATAAATACAAGCAGCAGGTCAACAGAGAAGACCATCATTTGAGAGAGAGCACAAGATCAATCAAACGTATTGGAAGAGTTGAAATGAAAGAAGACGTTAAAGACCTAAACAGATATGAACGCAATGTGAAAAGAAATAAAATAAGAAATACAACAAGAAATCAGAACAGAACTAAGAGGAATAAAAGAAACACTGGGAAAAGCTACTGAGGCCAAAAAGAAAATGGATAAAAAGATAGAAAAATGGAAGACAAAACAGACTCTATAAATACAAAGATACTAAAACTAGAAGAAACATATGAAAAAGACCTAGATGAAAGGGCAATCCAAGACTTAAAGCAAAGAGAGTATGTATTAAAATAAGAGGGTTAAAAGAAAAAGAAAAAAAAAGATTTATATGATTATTTGATGCCTATCCTGGCAGAATATGTAGGAATTGAAATCAAACAATTAATAAAATGTACAGAATAAATTTGAAAATCAAAAGACAAAGGAGACTGCCCAGAGATGTTGTCATTTACTTTACAAGGAAAAAGATGAGAGATAAAATAATACAACTGAATTATGAACATAAATTGGAAATAGAGGGAGAAAAAGTAATAATATATAAATGTGTCCCACTTAGAATCCTCAAGAGAAGAAATGATTACAGACCATTAACCACACTTTTAAAACAGAATAATATAAATTATAGATGGGAAAGATTGGAAGGAGTGAAATTTAAATACAAATTAGAAATCTACAAAATTAACTCTATAATGAGGCACCACATCTTCTGTTACCAGGCCTTCACAACTGGCAGGGCCATTCATTCTCAAGTGGATAATCAGGAAAGAAGACAAAACAGCATCATGGGTAGAATTCAGTGTCCCATCACTGAACAAGAAAAAGTGTGCATGTTATCGTTCTGAAGAATACAAATACAAATATTCAGGAAAGGAAAAATTAGTAGTGATGAGTGACTTCAGCACTTTTAAATAAAGTACTATGATTTCTACTTTTCTTAGTTTAGAGCAAAGTCAGGTTAAGGGCAGAAAACATGGATCCTCCCCAGAAGTAGCTGCATGACAGGACTGCCAGTGCTAGCTCTGATGAGTACAGCTTTCTTCGCTGATGTAGACAAGCCTTAAGACATATTTAATTCTTTAAACACAGGATGTCATTTCATTTCCAAGACTGAGAAGAGCCACAATTAAAGAGGAAACAAGTTATATGAGATCTAGGATTCCTCCACTGTAGGGACACATCCACAATGACTGCCTGCACAATATTAGGCAATACTGTACTAGGCCCGGGTGATAGTATTCCTTTAGCTCAGCTTGCCTGTACCTATTTTAGGACTGCAGTCAAATGCAGCTGAAATAGAGGGTTCTGGAAATTCCCAAAATGGCTTGCTGACCAATGCTTCTTCCAGGAGGTGGAGGAAGGTACAATGGGACTGACTGTGTTTGAGTTGATCTTAATAAATAGGGAAGTGGGACGTATTTTGGGCAAGATTGATTCTGGAGGCCAGGGTTCAAATACTGACTCAACATTGGACTCTTTTATACAAGGCTAAATTGGAAGTATAATTTAAGGTCAATTCGAATGCAATCATGGGTTTTATGTTATTGCAAATTAACTCTTCACATGCAAATTCGGGCAAGAGGGAAGCCAATTCGAATGCAATCATGGGTTTTACCTTATTGCGAATTAAAGCTTCGCATGCAAATTCGGGCAGGAGGGGGTTATTTTCGGGTAATGGGAAGTAATTCCGAACGGAGCAGGGGCTCATGTAAATTCGCTAAACAAGCGAATTTACATAAATCCGCTTTGGCTCCATTCGGAGTTGGGAGAAATTCCTCCCCGTTTGAAAGAGTCCTATGTAAACCTTGGGCAAGTCACACAATGTCAACCTCAGAGGATGGCAATGGCAAACACTCTTTGGAGAAACTTCCAAGAAAACCCCATGATACATTTGCCTTAAGGTCGCCATAAGTCAGAAATGACTTGAAGGTACACAACAAAAACAACAACAACAAAAAATAACCAACCATATAATGCTGGAGGTAGTGACCTTTGTTAACATTCATGAACAAAACCAAAGGTGAGAAGAATACCTTGAATGTCCAGAAAACTTTAATAAGCTGAGGAAAATTGTAGCTATGCTAATATTAAATATATAATATATATCCCAAAATGCTTTCACAATTAGGTAAATTAAGGACCAAAGGTGCTCAAAACATTTGTGAATTTCCTGAAAAAGGTGGTAAATAAAGGCAAAGTTGCAAAGAATTCTAATGATTGATATATATATATATATATATAATGAGGAATAAATATTTAAAAAATCCAATGTTACTGCAGTGTGAAGCTCAATGGAAAAAAGAAAGAGAAAGACATGTAGTCACTAGGGACAAGCAAGGAACAGGAACACAGGGACAGTGTCAGAAAACCAAAAGTTCAGAACAAGCAGCAGCTGGTGATGAATGCAAAGAAAACGAAAATAGGGTTTTCCAGTCACATAACCAAGAAGAAGGGAGTTGTGCACAACTTTACTAAAGCTGTGTGGCTGGTGAAAGGTTATGGCTACACCAGATGAATGATGAAGAGCTGGTCAGAAATGAGTTGCTATGTTATACAAATTCAACTCTTCAAAGTTATATTGATTGCATCCTGATGCATTAAAGAACTTGCTGCATTAAATAACTTGTTGTATTCTCAGAAATACTGTCCATTATCTTTGAAATAATCATGGAAATATGAAGAAAGAAAGTACTGGTGGGGCAAATGCCCTAGTCTTCATAAAGAAGAGGAGGTACCTCTAGGAAACTGCAGTTTGGGTAGTTATAAAATACAATAGATGACAAAGGAGTAATCTACTATCATTGCAATCATGGTATTGCAATGACAGTAAAATCCAGCATGCATTTGTTTTAAAAAAAATCCTTCCAGATTAATCTCCTCTCTTTCACACACACACACACACACACACACACACAGAGTAAGTATTAGTTTAGTAGACTGCAGAAATGTCCTTCAAGTAATCTGCTTTAACTTTAGCTAAGCATTTAAGAAGGTTCTACATTATGATTTGGTTAACAAAAGGATTAAATTGGAACACTTGTAAACAATGAATCATACGTACAGTGGCTCCTTATTATCTGCTGGGTTTGGTTCCACTATCCCCCATAGATAACAAAATCAGTGAATTCTCAAGTCTCATTAAATATAATGGCATAGCAAAAGAGAAAATGGAAAATCAAAGTTTGGAATTTATACTTTTAAAAATATATATTTTAAAGCTGTAGATGCTTGAATCTAAGGGTAAAAAATCCATGGATAAGAAGGGCTGACTGTATGAAGGAGTATTGAAAAGTTCTTGGCCCAGCCCATTTCCCAAAATCTGAGTGTAATTTTGTCACAGTAACTTGAAAGAATGTTCTTTTGTATTATAAATTGTCAGTTTGCAGGATCTAACTCTAATTTCTGATTTTTTTTTCCCAGATAATTTATAGAACCATGTCAATGAAAAGTGTAGAATTTTCAGTTGCTGAACTCCGGCTAAGTCCATGAGTGTAGAATGCAAACACTCAGTGACAAGTGCCTGTCTTAGACCTGAAACACACAGGCAAAATGACGTGGTTTCAAGCCACATTGGGGGGGTGGCATTTAGATTATGCACACCCCCAAATGTGGCCTGAGGCCACACTAACACTGCAGAAGAACTGAACCAAGAAGAAATGAATAGAGTCCGCTCCTTCTGGCAGCCTGGTTTAGGACTGCGGTGGCAGCCAATATTGGGACCAGGCAAATGTGGTTGCTGCCGTCCCAGTGTGAATGGCTCCAGTGGCATGAGGCCACTCCATCTCCATCATCTGTTATGGGCCATACCCAACTGTGCAGAAGTGATGTACCAATTTTCAGCATGGAGATTTTGGCACTGAAGATGCAGCAAGGTCTGGGAGGCCTTCAATAGTGTCAAGTACTGAAACTGTTCAGTATGTTCATGATCTGATTTTGGCAGATCAATGAATCTCAGCTGAAACAATTGCTGGGACACTAGAGATAACCAGGGAATTGGTTTCATAATTTTTGAGAAATGTATTATGTAGAAACTTATCAGCCAAGTAGCTGCTGAAATGTTTGAATGCTGACCAGAACCTAAATAGATACCTCCAAGTTCATTTTGTAGCATTTTGTAGTATATTGAACAATGCAGTGATAATTTTTTTGGAATGGCTCATCATTGTTGATGAAGCATGGCTACATTGCTATGATCTGGAAACCAAATAACAGTCCTTGTAGTGGTGGCACTGGGAGGTCATCAGGAAAAGTAATGGCGACAGGTTTTTTTTGGGGGGGGGGGATACCGAAGGTATTTTGATTACTATTTTCAAAAGGATCTAACAGCTAATGCTGAATCCTGGTCTAACTTCCTGAGATGATGGCAAAACAACAAGGGAAGCTGCAGAAAGGTGTTTTCTTGTTTATTATTTTAATGCCTTACTCCACTTTAACAAGGCAAGAACCTACTTTTAAAAGGTAACATTCCAGGATGTGTTACATTCAGCCTAGGCTATAATACCATTATCTAGGAATCCAATGCTGTGTCTGCTCTGCAGAAATAATACAGTTTGACACCACTTTAACTTCCATGGCTACATACTATGTAATCCTGGGATTTGTAGTTTATTGTGGCACCAGAGGTCTCTGACAGAGACTAAAAAGCTCACAAATTTTAGAATTCCATAGCCTTGAGCCATAACTATGACAGCAGTATCAAACTGCATTATTTCTGGAGTGCAGATGCAGCCCAAGATTAGGAACCATTATCTTACATGAAGCGGATCATAAAGGCAAAAGGATATCTTTTCCAAATGTGTGAATTAATGGATACTTTTGAAGGCAATAAGAAAATTCAAAGTGACTTTGCTGGAATGGAAAATTGAATCCAACCCATCAGGTGGATTTCAACAGAAAAAATTAAAATGTCAGCATTGGTATGAGGATCAAATGCACAAGTACAAAATGAGTGCTTGAGCTGCTAGTTATACATATGAAAAAGATATTAGAAGCTTATTTGATCACAAAATGAGCATAATTAATAACTCCACACAAACATGGATAAAGACAGTAGTTCTCCAACTTTTTGCCCTTGTGACCTATTTACATTTATATGACAATGTCCCAAGCCCCCTCCTTGATCGACATAATATATTAATACAAATATTTTGTTTGTTTAGCGTATTCATAATTTTAACATTTTATAAGGTGTTTTACTCTTCCTTCTCCCTCAGATAGAAACTGCAAGCACCCTCCTTGCCCTTCTCTTCCCCTCCAGAATAAGAAAAGTTGAGGAAGGTGGGGGGGGGGGGGAAGAGAATCATGGCCAAGTTTCATGCCTTCTTTGAGCAACTCTTATCCCACCCCACCATTTCAGAATCATCAGATAAAGAGATTTTACTCAACATTAGATGAATCATTGTTTACAGGAAGCAACTGTTGTTGTTCTGTACCTTGAAGTTGTTTCTGACGTATAGTGACCCTAAGGTAAACCTATCAAGGGATTTTCAGGGAGATAGTGGGGCTTTTTAGATTGGCAGGAAAGTGTGACATGAAATCGCACTTTCCTTAATGCTTAGCTGCTAGACTGCAAGCTCCAGGTGTGCACTTAAAAGGTATAGGGCTTTTAGACTGAGGGGTGTGGGAACGATTTATCTGAGGTCTTTTCTGTGGCTCAGCAGCTACATGGGAAGCTGTCAGAACGCTACAAACACAGGCGGAGCAGCTACATGGGTGGCAAGGAACGCGGCTTTTAGCCGCGCTTTAAATTTTTTTCCTTGCTGCAGCAGCAGCAGCAGCAGCAGCAGCAAAGGAGAAGCAAGGCTGTCTCCTCCTGCGTCCTTCCCCCTCGAGCCCAGAGTCTGCAGGTCCAGAAGGAGGGCCCCGAGTCCCCAGGGAAGGTGGGAGCAGCCAAGCCTCCCTCGCTCCCTGACTGAGGGCCTCTCTCACCTGCCTGGCCCCACAACCAGAAAGGAAAAGGCAGTGAGGACACTCTGCTGAGTCCTGCCTGCTCCTTATTTATGGTCAGCTGTCACTGAATGGGTGTGTGTGTGTGTGAGAGAGAGAGAGAGAGAGAGAGAGAGACTATGCATGTCTCTGTGTTTAAATCCCAAGCTGGGGAAGCTTTGCTTTGCTGCAGCCAGGTTGCAAGGGCCTCACTCCTCTCTGGTCCCAACCTGGCTGGGACTCCCATTGAAGGCAATGACTCCAAAGAGGTGAAAAGAGAGGGAAAGGTGTGCAAAATCAGGGCTTTTACTGCATCCACACTGGAGAAATAGCCTTTATGGCTCAAAGGTATGGAATTCTGGGAGTTGGAGTTTGTTTTGGGCCCAGAGCAATGCCCCTTAGGGGAGCAAAACAGACCCACATCCCCCAGGCTGCCCCTACTCCATGAGGGGAGAAGGACTCTTTGGGGAGAATTAGAAAAAAAGGGGGGGAGTTTTCTCTCTTTGCGAAGCCCCTGGCCCTAGAGGAAGGAAGGCAAAAGGGTCCTTGAGGGGCACAAGGGGCCAGGAACAGGGCAAGAGAGAGCTTGCAGGGCGCAAAAGGAGAGCCTTCCCCCTCCCTCTTGCCTCCTGTCAAAAACAGCTGCTTTTCCTCCCGGAGGCAGGCGGGGAAGACCTGGGGGCCTGGAAGCCAAAACAAAACGGAGGACCATGGGAATTGATGCGGGGGCAATCCCAGGGCTAAACTACAGATGCTTTTCACATCAGCACATCTTTGAATTACAATTGCACAGGTACAGGATACAGTCAAATTGCCAGGGGAACTTCGCAGTTGCACAATTGCGCAATTTGCAGCTGGCAAAGAAATTTTTTTTTAAAGGTTCAGCAGTTTATCATTGCGGTTTCTCTACCTTTTTTAAACTGTGGAGTTGCACTGGTGCATCATGAATGAACCCCCTTATTTTGTGAATGAATTGACATGTTATCCACAGTAGAATAACAGTAATGGCATCCCAGAGTCCCTACTGCGCATGTCTAGGGTTTGGATTAGGAGTGGAGCTAGGGTTTGGGAGCTTTAAAAAACTGCACAGTTAAACCCCAGCTTTTACACCTGCAGGGCATTGAACGTTTTAATTAGAACTGAACTCCACACCACGCATGCTCCCAACCCACGATCCATTATGATCTGCACCTGTAGCGCTGCCTTTAAATGGGTGATTTAAAGAGACAGAGCCCCATTTAACTGCGCAACTGCACCTTAGCTGTTAGATGCACTTGCGCTATAGAGCACTTTCTAAAAAAAAAAGAGTAGGGAAATCCAGCTCCTTTTTAAAGGCGCGTCTTCTCCCTTAAAGCGCCAAAATGGCGTTTTCATGGCACACTTTCTCATCTAAAAGCTGGGCTTTCATGCAGCCTTCATCACACCTCTTTTTGCCAATCTAAAATGGGCCAGTGTAACTTGCCCAAGGTCACCCAGTGGATTTCATGGCTAAGCAGGGAATTGAACTCTGGTCTCTAGAGTTGTAGTCCAATTCTCAAATTGTTGGCTTGTACTAACCAGATCTCAGGTGGAAAACTAAGTCTGGCTCTGGTTGTTGCACTTTATGATATATCTAAATGAATTGGAAAACATGAAGAAGGTCCATACCAACGCCTGGATAGAAGTACAAAGAAAAATTGAACAGTTTGGGCATATTTATTCTGGAAAGGAGAAAAAAAATGAGGTGGACCATAGCAGCAGTGTTTAAACTTCTGTGACATTGAAAAGAGGAAACCTGTTCTTTATTTATCCATAAGAAGAATTAAAGATAAGTAGTTTTTGGCTGAATATTGGGAGAAACTTTCTTTTTGGTAAGTGCAGTTTGAGGACAGAACTAAATAACTAGAAATGTGGCAATCTTTCCCTTGCTGAAGAACCATTTGTTGAGTATGCTCTGGCTTGGGACATCTTACATCAAGCAAGAAGTTGATTTGGATGTACTTCAACATCTCACCAAAATCTTTAATTCTATGGAAGGTGTACAAATTTAGCCATACAGTTTATAGGCCTGGAATTTTTTGGATGTTGTTATGAGACCAGCAAGAACACAAATGTTGTTTTATATTGAGAACATCTTTCCAAAGCGAATATTGATTTTAAAAAGTGCTTGGTTTTTCCATTCTGTGCAGTGCTGTATATTGAAAACATGTATTGTTTGAATCTTAGCATTCTTTGTTTTTGGAAAAGGTCTACATAAAAGTATTATAGCTTAGTGCTCGTAATCTTAATAAGGTAGCCTTTTAAATTAAGGCATTAGACTAGACATAAATCTTCCACAGGCAAGTTGCTATTAGAAGAAACTGGATAATATCAGATATTCTTTGTACTGCTGGATTCCTACAAAAACAAAAATAGTGAATCAATATTCTATTACTTAAAAATATTATCTTGAAGTATATTTATATTCTTAATTGTAGTTCTTTCAGAAGTGTGATGATAAGTCCTGTAAATGACTTCAGAACAACATATTTCTGAACAACTTTGAAGGTATCCAGATCAATGCAAACTTGAAGGAACAACCATAGACACAGGAAAAGTTATTTTGTCAGTCTTAAGTAACTGAAACATTTAGGCCAACACTAATTACTTGGCCAAGTTTTGTTAAGGCTAGTAAGTTTTACTTAGGCGTAGGAAATACTCTCAGTCTTGATTATTCCAAACCTCCCTGCATCAGGTTGTGAAACATTATTTTCTCTTTGGATACAGAAATATGTATAGTTTGCTCTCCATATCCATGTATTCTGCATCCATGGATTAACCATCCATGGCATGAATCCAAAAAGTAAACCCTGATTTGCCATTTTAAAAGGGACCATGCTACTATGCCATAGTATATAATGGGACTTTAACATTCATGGATTTTGGTATCCAGTGGCCAAGGGGTCCTGGAACAAAACCCAGTAGATTCCAAGGATAACTGTGCATGTTATCCATATTCCTTTTCATAAGATATGCATTTGTGCATGCACTTTTCATGCTGTACACATTTTTGGACACATTTTACTCGCTGATTAAATTGTGCATATTTTTTTCCATTTTATGGAAGGGGTGCAGTTCTTCATTAATACCATTCTCAAAGAGAGCAATGAGTAATTTTAGCAATTTTATTTGCAATGCAAGAAAGTCTTTGAAAACTACAAAGTTTTCAGATTTTGCACTTGAGGACTTTATCTGTACAAAATTCACATAGGGCTTTTTGGCACATTAAACAGCATTGTCTGTAAAGAAAGTAATATTTTTGTATAGATTTTTTTTTTCAGTGCAGAAAATCTTTGTGGTATAGAAAATGCTGTAGGTGCAGACATATTCTCTGCATAGTTTATACATGGGGCCTTGTACAGAAAACAGCATTCTCTTCGCAGAAAATATTAGCTGCTGTCCTATTAATGAATTATGATGACATAAATCAGACCTTTGACATTTTATTGTATAGTTCATGATTTTTTTCCCCCCAAAACAATCACATGTGAATCTTACACTAAACAAGTCCTGAATTGCAAATAGGTTTTGAAAGCTGTGTGGTTTTTGGAGACTTTTTAAGAGCTGAAGGAAAATTAATAAAATTAATAAAATTCCTTCCTTTAAGAGGAAAATTAGTGAAGAATTACGTCTGTAATAAAGGCACAGCTTTCCTGTTCCTTCTTTACACTGAGCAGAATATAAATAGTGTGTATACACAAAGAGGATCTGCAGGTAGATGAACCTCTGACACCATTTCTTACAAGTTACCAGGCATAACTGGTATGTGGAGAGATTTCAGGTAGAGTTTAAATTGCAGGACTCTAGCTGATTCTCAAGGCTGAAGAGAAAGTAATTTTTCCTCCCATTCATCCAAAATTCCAAACAATTTCCTGAAATCTGCTTAGCATGTATTCATTTTTTGGGATGGGGGAACCTGAAGATTAGAATTTTCTTTGTCATGGCTTATATTTTGCTTGACAGAGCTCTTTAACAAAACAAAAATAAGATGACATGATACATCTTATGAGCTGACAAAATACTCACATAACTAAAATGTAAATATAAATTCAATCCATTATTCTGCATTACAGCTGCCTGGAAAGACCTATCCAAGCATTTGCCATAGTTGACTAATCAGCATTTGCAGCATTTATGTTCTCTTTATCTTGCATACTCTGGAGTAAATCAAATGCTTTGCAAGAGCCATAATGAAAAATTATAGAAGTGTATGAATGTATTCTAATAAAACACAATAGAAATAAATTTATGAAAATGCATCTGAATTCTATTAGTAGCCTTAACAAAGTATACCTATTGATTTAGGAGATTACCACACTACACTCTTATCGTGCTGCTTTTCCACTTTAACTGCTTTGGCTGCCTCCTGTTGCATTGTGAGGTTGCAGTCCAGTGAGGGCTAAGAGCTCCCTGGCTGAGAATTCTAAATGCCCCTCCTTAAACTGCAAATCCCAGAATGCAACAGGGGGCAGCCACAGCAGTAAAAGTGGAATAGCAGCACTATAAGAGTGTAGTACAGTAATCTACTAAATGGGGCAAAACAGGCCGCCCTTTTGAAGTGGTGTCCCGCCGCCCCTTTTCTTGCCGGATCAGGGCCGCAGCAACTGTATGCTGCGGCCCCAATCTGGCACTTTTCCGGTGCTAAAAAGCACACCAAAATGCTGCTCCTTTTAGTGCTGGCAGAAAGGCACCCTTGGCACTGCAATGGTGGCTTTTTGGCATTCCTTTAGTACAGCGTGTCTAAAAGCTGCACCAATGGAGTGCTGTAATGCTCTCGCCATGTAGTTGGGTGTGTGGTTTAACACCAGCATGGTACAGGGCTCACAGTGTCAAAATGCCATGTCCCCACATTGGTGCTTCAAGCCAGTCTGTTTAGCTCCAATGATTCAATGATGAGTCAGCACTTACATCAATCCTATTGATTCAGTGGGTCTACTCCTCTAGTTGAACTGCCAATAGGATTCATGCCAAGGTTTCTTATATATTTGGTAGACCATGTTATAGTATAAGCTAAGACCAGTCTAAATATAATCTCAGAAATAGGTCTGCATGTGATTACTGAAGTTAAGCATGTCTGAGGTGGTGAATACATAGGCGGGATACCACAGGCCAACCCCAGTGGTGTCCTATCCACAGATCCTGTGCATTGGTACCCCTGGTACTTATCTGGACTGATGTGGTGACACATCATGTTTAGACACCCACCCATCACTGTTCTGTGGAACTACCACAACCACACCCCTTTATCTGGTCCTATCACCAATCACTGTGAAGACCCCCACCTGCAGCCTGTAAGGTAAAAATGTGGCACCCTGCTTCCCCCCTATGGCCACGTACCCTCTTCCAACATCACTGGCCATGACTGGGATCTTCACAGTAAGCAATGACAACAGCAACAGGTAGAGAGAGATGGTGGCTATCTGGTCTGTCACAGTGGAGTTTCTGAAAAATTCTGCCGTAAAAGCCAGTCTTTTTAGACAGGGAAAAAGGCCAGTTGGGCCACGGTGGATCAGATCCACAGAATTGGCATCTGGACTGCCCGATCCTGGCTCTGTGCTGTTGAACTGCATTGTCTAAACTTGATGACACAAGGCCAGGTGGAAACTGGCCCTTTGGCCCATGCGTTCAGTTCCCAGGTCTTCTCAATGCTAGGGATGTAAAAAATTTTGCTAATTTTGTTCTCAGACAAGCAATAATTAATTTGATCATTTTTTTCATCTGCATGAAAGTTTTTGAAAACTTTTCAAAGACAATGTTTAATTAAGGACTTGCAAGTGCAAGATCTGAAATTATTTCTGCACATGAGAATGCATTTTCTGCACAGAAATATGTTCTGTACAGAAAATGTGATTATCTACAAAGAAAACACTGTAGTTGGGATTTCATTCTGTACTTAACTTGCAGGAGGCATCGTTGCAGGAATATATGTGCACAGAAAATACTGTCAGTCAAAATTCACTAAGGCGGTTAAGAACCTAGAGATTCATGACTGGTTGGTATTTATGATCCCTATGTATTCTCTTGTTCAGGAGATACATAGGGGCTAGGAATGTCAGTAAATCCCCCAGGCAGCAGCCACTACGATCATTGGGGTTATGTTCTCCTGTCTACTGTCAGGGACAGCCAGGTGGAGGACATGGAGGGCTCTGAGGAAGAATATGCTGAGTCAGGTCCTAGCATAGTGCTGCCAGATCCTAGAGACTTAGGTGAACCTGGACCTAGTTCTATAGGACACAGTGAGGCACAGCCCCTACCTCAGCAGCCTAGGGTTTCCCCAGAAGAAAGCCTTTCCCCAGCAGAGGTTGCAGGTCTGGAAGAGACACAGGAGCAAGAGACAGAAATCCCTTCCTTTGCTCAAAGAAGAGCAGATCGGGTGGGGCTGAGACGCTCTCTGAGATTGCTAGAGAAAGCCAAGTTGAAACAGCTGTGAGGGGAGGAGCTGGGGACTATATAAGAGATCAGGGAAGACAAACTTTTGTCAAAGCTTATCTTGGTTTACCGAAAGCTTTTGACTCTCGGCTTGACTTTGGACTTCTCATTACCTGTGACCTTCGGAACGGCTTTGGAATCTCTGTCTGCGAAAACCCTAGACCTCGAAACGCCCATTGGACTTGCCTTTTGCCTTGTGGACTTTGTATTTTACTATGGCCAGCAATTACTGGTATTTTGTTTCTATTATAATTGTGTTTTGCCAAGGACTCATTATCTATCAGCCACGTGTTGGCAGCTTTCCCGGACATCTACTGAGAAGTAGCTGACTGGTGTTCCCACCCTCTTTCATGTGAGCAATCTATGGTGTGAGGGACAATTGTGACAGGGACTCTGCTTCTGACTGTCACACTAGTGATTGCTCCTGGGAGGGGGTATAAACATCAGTCGTCTGCTTCCTTGTTGACAGGGGAACAGACCACTATTGATAGCAGTGGCTGCTCTCCAATAAGTACGAACTGGTAGGGGTGAGGCATGTTGGCACTGCAGAGCTACATCACTATGGTGGTTATCCATTTGTAACTGCCTTTGTCAATTCTAATAGTTTTCTGTATAACAATGCCATCTGAAAATCTGGTATTGAATAAGTCTTGAACTGCAAAGATTCTCATCATTCCAGCTTCTTCTCCCCTGAGTTTCCAAAAGCTTGAGAAACACATTTTGTTTATCATTTTTGAATTATTTTTTTTAAAAAAAATACTATTTCCACACTTAGCCTATGTCAGGATAGGAAATCACCTGGGAAGCCTGTTGTTCCCTTAAAGAAGAGATTAATTTCTTCCAAATATTATACTTGAAAATATGGTAATAACATATTTCTGTTTTAATTTTGCCCATCCTAGTATCAAATGTAGAAAATATCCTAGGCAGTGTATGCTTTGCCCTAAATAAGTCTTGGTATGGAATGGATACTTAACTCTATTGAAATCTTTTTACATTTCTGTATTTATCTTTGTAGCAGTAGCAACAGCGCTAAAGGCACTGAAAGGGCAACAGTCCTGTGGCAGTGGCTGAAAAAAGAGTTTTTCAGAAAACAATCAGCTATAAGCAGTAAAAGCATGCCCTCTGAGCTCACGAACTCTTATAGCATCTTCCTCAAAAACCAGTTCTTGGGATAATGGAAAATGCTATGCAATGGGTAAGTAGATCTAAGTGGCAGTGGGTGAAGAACAGAGGAGAACAAATGGCAAAATCATTGGACAATTGTTGGCAATGAGGAAGAAATCTGGGTGTAAAAAATAGCAGTCAATTTGCTGGTGAGGATCATGGAACCTATCACTGCCACCTTTTTTAAAAAAGAAGTGTGTGTCCCTATCAAAAGTGGAAATGGACAGCAGCAGCAGCAGCAACAACAACAACAACAACAACAATACTTATCTCCAAGCAGTTCATCAAGGCTGTTTTGAGGGGAAGGGGGCATATTTCATGACTGTTAAAGGCTCAGAAAAGATGAGACCTAGCCACAGAGTTTGTTTCTTATTTCCAACACTGCCTTAGATGGCTACTTCTACTGAGATGTTGTAATATGTGCATTTTAACACTTGATGCCCAGTAGCTATAAATCTATTAGATTAATTCATTTCAGCATGGGTAATAAGTTTGACAGTTCAAGTTCTAATTAAAGGAAATAAGATTCTGTAAATCAAGATTTTTGTAGGTTCAGCATATCAGGATTAAAGTGGAGTTTCCTATAAATTTTAAGAAGCAGCAAGACTCTTGAGCTACGAGAAGCAGAACTTTGCTCACATAGATATTTTAAAAAATAAAAATTGCTCTCTCTCGCTCTCTCTCCAAACACACACATATTGGTTGCAGAAAAATCTAAAACTGCACAAAAGGATCAGCAACTGTATACTGTATTATCTTATTGTTTTTCAGTATTCACAGTATCATATTGAGAATACTGTAGAATATCTCCTTTCAAACAATATTGTGGTTACTTTAAAATTAATTGGTGCTGGGTAATTGCTACTTTTGCTTTTCTGAGATTCGCATTACTTTAAAATCTTTCCCTCTCATTTATGAAGATATTTCACAATTTTGGTAATATATAAAAAAATAAACAAAATTCTGAAGCATTTGGACTAGCCGCATCCCATAACTATACAGCATGCCTCACTCCATGCTGGTTATAACTTATATGACACTACAGTTATAACTGGTTATAACTTAGGTTGTACCTACCAGCCTTGTATTTCTAAAGGTGAAGAGCCTCTTGCTTCAGCACCACAAACATGGCTGAATTCACAGGAACCTAATGCCAGAGCCAGTAATAGTAACATTGGATAGTGGGTTAGAAGAGGAGGAAAAAAAACAGGAAACCCCAATTCTGTAATTAAATATTTAAAAGAATAAGGGTCCAACTTAAAGCCAGTGGCAACTTAGTGCCACAAACCAAAAATGTTTGTAGTACAACTGGCTGGGGCCTTTGTGGTCCTAGAAATGGCTCCTTACATTTAAGCCTACAATGCTTCTTGCCTCTCCCATGTTAAGTAACAGCCTACTCCTTGGCTCAGCAGTCTATAGACAAAGGAGATTGTCACATGAGGGGTTTGACATCATTGTCCCATCCCTGTCTTGTCCTTCCCACGTGATCACAGGAAGGACTTTCACACGTGACTTGCACTTCAGCAGGCAAGGAAGCACGAGTGAGAGTGATCATCCAAATCACTTTCACACTGCATTGCTTTCAGCTGTCAATTGCAGCCTTTTGTATTTAACAGCAGCCTTTTGTATTAACAGTTTAACCCATTAATACCATGATGGCTGAAAGCCAGCTGCAGTGTGAAAGTAATTTGTGCAATCACTTTTACTTGGGTCATGGATGGGATAAGGATGGGGGAGCGATCCCATCCCATCCCTATCCCACCTCCCTTGGTATGATTTCCAAAGCCACTTCAGGCTGCAACAAGTTGCATGGATACTAAAATATTCTCTGGATTTAACATGTGGACAGTTATGCTGCCAAAATTTGTATTGACCAGATTGACAATAAGAATTTTTCCAGCTTGTGAGGCTCTCCTTCAGCACTATGGTGCCTAGGGATGCTACTTTTAAAGGTTCCAGGTATCAGATATGAAGACCTCATCAATGTTCCACTCCTTCTATTGTAGATCAACAGAACAATGAAAGTTGCCTAAGATGACTCACAGGGAGAGGCTCACAGTATCCAGGTTGGGTACCAGAATCTGCTGTGGATACCAAAAACTGAAGATGCCCAAGTCAGTTTGTTGCTGTTAACAATCTTTGACTTGATCCTCATTCATGGTAACCAGGTGTAGATGAGAAATCTCCAAGCCTCCCCCCCTCCTGTCCTTCACTGCTTTGCTTAGGTCCTGTAAATTCAAGAGGTCTTCCTCTCTTTCTACATGCCCCTATCTTTCATAACGTTATTGGTTTTCCAATGATTTGTGCCTTCCCATGTTGTGGCTAAAGTACAAAAGCCTCAACTTGATCTAATTGGCTTCCAGAGAGAGCAGGCTCAATTTGTTCTAGGATCCATTTGTATGTCTTTTTGGTTGTCCATGTTCTCCTCAGCACTCTTCTCCAACACTACATCTCAAATAAATTTATTTTCTTCTTCTCCCCTTTCTTAACTGTCCAGCTCTCACATCCATACATGAAAATGGGGAATGTAATGGCTTGTAATTTAACACTTAAATTTAAATTTAACATTTACCTGGAAAACAAAGCACATGAGGAAAGCATTCTTCCTGCATTGTTTTCCACCTTCCCATCAAGTAGGCTCTGCTAGAATTTAAACCCTTTCCTGAAATTGTTTCCAATCTTCTCAACTTCCCCATCACAAAGCCTTTGCTCAGTTTTAAATCCCTTTGCCACTGATCCACCTCAAGAGGGTCAGCAGAAGGAGTGGGACAAGGATCTGTATTGGCAGGAAAGGGGCTTAAAATTTGGCAAAGGCTTCCTTGTGTGAAGGGGGGGAAATGAAGGCAGTTTAACCTCTAGGAGAGGTTTCTTTGTAAGAGGATGGAAAACACAGCAAGGCAGAGGTTTAAATTTTGGTGATGTGAAGGTGGGAAAGACCGTGAGAAAGAGGTTTAACTTCTGACTGTGGCTTTATGGTGGGAGGAGGAGGGAGGCATCAGCTTGCCCAGGTCTTGCCTCAGCCTGTGCTAGTCCCTCAGACAGCTTCTTATCTTGGCCATCACATGTTAAAAATAATAAATATTCCTTCATTTCAATCCCCAGTTGCTCAAATCAGTAAATATTGAACCTATGGATACTAAGGGCCTACTGTATTTGGCCCTCTTGCATCCCCAGTGCTATAATTGGGGCGAACAACAGCATTACAGAATATTGGATATGAGTTTGCAAATCCAGCTATTTCTTTGGCAAAGGGAGGAATGGTTCATATTAGCTAAATTAACTCTAAATGGAGTCAAGAGTAATTTTCCCATTACCAAGTTTGCAACTCTTCTGATATACTTAATAAATCTTTTTGGTTCAAAGTCTCTTTTAAAGCTAGTATAATTTCAAACAGAATTAAAGTAGCCCAAATTAATATAACTGACATAGCAATCTGGTTTAAATATCACTGATTTCAGCAACAAGAAATGCAAACTCAACAATTACTATTGTATATCAAGCCACATGGTGCAGAAGGAGGCACTTTGCAGAGATGATGAAAAGATAATGTTGCAACCTTTTTAGTGGTAGCTAGTTGTCAGCATTCAAGCTGATAATCTAGTGAAGATTTTTTAGTCCCAAAGGGTGAGTGACCTAAGATACAGGGTTAGTTTGAATCACACACACACACACAGAGAGAGAGAGAGAGAGAGAGAGAGAGAGAGAGAGCAGTTCACACACAGGAAATCCTTATCTATTTAGGAGGGAGAAAGAGAATGCAAACATCTTCCAACAGTTACATCTATTCCTTGGCCAGTTGCATTGTCTTAGTGTGCATTCATTTATTTTATGTAAAATGTGGCATAGAATATCTGCCTCTGAGGAAGGAAAAACAACAACTGGTGATACGCACCAATTTTCCTTGGGGCAAAACAGATGGGCATCCATTAGTGGCCACTCCAAGCCCGAGTGTCCTGGGACTGCAGTGACCACATGCCACAGACCTGAGGGTGCCTGCTACTAGTCTGTCCCAAACAGACCAAGGAAAGGAATGGAAGATATCACTCCTTTCAGGGTCAGATTTGAGCCACTTTGTGTGGCTCTGGCACAACCCTGGTGTGGCTTCTGGCTGCTCCAGGGGCACACATCATCTAAACACCATGCCCCTGGAGTGACTAGAATCTGCTCCCATTTGCCCATCTGTTTCAGGCCTTTAACTATCTGCTGAGGAGGATGAAGGCTGATTATAATGAGATTAACTGGGATTAATATGAAAGGACCACATGGGACCCCCAAACTTGTTATCACTAGACAGTTGAACAGAATGACATTTTCTGGCTGTAGCATGTGGGAAATATTCAGTACACAAGGTAGCTCAGAAGGTTGTGAGATGCAAAGTCAAATGGCTTCCCCAATTCCCAGCATTATCCTTTAAGGTGATGTTTAACTTTATTTATTTTGCTTTCTTTTCATATACAGTTCATCCTAGAAATCCTAATATGTGTGTGTGTGTGTGACAGACAATGACTTAAATGGCAGGATACAGTTTGCAGATTGTACTACTGGTAGTTATACCAATTGTTATTATCTGTCGGGAATGCTGACAATTTAAGTGCAGTAAAACAATTTGTGTGAAAACTGCACATCCAGTATTTTATAGCAAGCAAGATTTTGATAGAGGGTGCAGGTAGAATGTTAATCTGAGCATTTTATTGTCTCTATGGATTTGGGGAAAAAAAGTGATAGTATGTTAGTTAACGAACATGGTAAGCATCACAATAATGTTCTGGGCTTGCTTATAGAATGAAAATGGTAATTCTATTGTCATTATTAATCAGGATGTCAAATAACTTACTTAGAAGGCACAGAAATCACACAATGTCTTTTGTTCTTGCCTATTAAACAGATGCTTACTTTATTGTGTTATTCAGGAGAATAAGCCACCAATGATACCACAGGCTTTCCCGTATCTGAAATGCTTGGGATCAGAAGTGTTTTGGATTTCAGATTTTTTTTCTTCAGATTTTGGAATATTAGTATATGCATAATAAGATATCAAGGACCTATGTCTGAACATGACATTCATTTATGTTTCATATACACCTTACAGATATAATCTGAAGGCAATTTTATATGTAATATTTTTAATAATTTTGTTAATGAAACAAAGTTTGTGTATACTGAAGCATCAGAAATCAGTAAAAAAAAAAAGAAAGAAATCAGTGGGATCACTTGTCCAAAACACACTGCAGAAATAACCCAGTTTGAGACCTGGCTCATGCTAGGGAATTCTGGGAACTGTAGCTTTGTGAGACATGTAGCCCTCTCTATCAGAGACATGTGGCGCCACAATAAACTACAGTCCCCAGTATTCCCTAGCACTGAGCCATGAAACTTAAAGTGGTCTCAAATGGGATTATTTCTTCAGTGTGCTTTGGACCACTGTCTCGGCTACACATGTGGACAATTTTACATTTTGGACTATTCTGAATTTTGGAATTCTAGATAAGAGATGGTCAACCTGTATAATTCTTGACAGAAATAAATGACCCATACACAGTATGACATTGACACATGTCAGAGAACTATTTTCCACTCTCCTTCCCCCCCCCCCTTTAGACTTGGTACCAATCTAAAGCTACCCACAGAGGGGTTTTCATCCCTCTGGAACAGGTTTTGGGGTGCTTTGGGGCTTCAGTGGAATTGATTCTCTTTACTCAGGATTCTACTTTTGCACAAGCAGATGTCCAGCTTTGAATATCATCCGCTGTTAATTTATTATGGACACTGCTGAAAATTTCAAAGAAAAGTCACAACAGAGGGCCTAGCTGAGCCAAAGGTCAGCACTCAGGACACACAGGTCTTTCAAATGAATGAATGTTCACAGTGACTACAGTGCTGGACTGGGTTTAGGAAGATCAAATACCCATTCAGTCATGACTGAATTATTTTTACCAGTCTCTCTGTCTCTGAATTTGGCCTACATCAAAGGATTGTTGCCTTTATAAAGTGATAAGAAACACAGTCAAGTGTGCTATTTTCTGCTCATGGGAGGAAAGGTAGGATATTCATGCAACCAATTTTTAATTGAATAAAAAATACATAAATAACTACCTCTGTTTTTAAAAACAATGGTATTTTGCATTTACCTTGGTTGGATTATTTCTAGAAAAGTAATTTTTAATCAGTTTATAAAGAATTTTTTCTGCATGTATGCCTTATCAAATGACCTCCTGTACAACCTTTCTCCAAATTTCTGACCTCATTCTTTCTGCTTGTTTAACCAACCTTTGCAAGTACGTTGCTATTGGTAAGCTGATCACCTAATTCAACAAGCACTGTAATATCACAGTGAGCTTCTGTTGGTCCTATGTTCTGGTTATTCTCTTGCTTCCATAATAATCCTCAGGCTGCTCAAACGCAAATAAGTAATTCTTTACTGTGAAGTTTTCAAGTAACTTTGGGCTCAGTGAAAGAATACTGGAATACATAAGATCCCTAAGGGCTTGTGAACAATTGCTTGATTGAGAAAAACATCTGACAAATCTCAGTGGCTTGAACCCTGTAAAGGGGTGGCAGAAGAGGTTTGATAGAAGGTGGTTTTGTGGGTTCCTCTCCCCACTCCTAGCAGCCACACAAGGCTAAACCTAAAAAATGGGGTGCGGTAACTTGCTCTGTACATGATTTAAGAATTTAAGGTATGGGGGCAGGGAAATAACCTCAGATTTAAGGAACTTGGGGAGAAGAACTACTGTTGCTTTATGCTTTTGAAATAAAATATTTCATTTGTTAGTCTACTATAAGAAATGACTCATTCACAGAAACATTGCAAGACTGGAAAGTATATTGTAACTAGTGCTGTGAAGTTAAAAATAAATCATACGCTCTTTTGCAAGATATAGATTGCGTAGGAGGCCCCATAAGGTAACCTTGCACCCTTGCAGGGAATAGAGATGCAGAAACATCTGCTATATGTGTTGGTTATGTGGCAGTTCCCCAGCACAGTACACTGACACCTCTCTACTCTTAGCAGATGCTGACTTTTGAAGAAGCTATCAATTGAAGCCCTGACCAAATGTAATCTCAAACAACCTTTTCTTTGCAGACATGAGGTTATTTCTGTGGTAGTATTTTTACAATGTTTTAAGTTTGTTTTAGCTTTCCATATTCCCTTTATATTTCTTTTACTTTTAAAGCTAGATTTAGGTCTTGCTTTAACATTTTTTGAAGGATCATACTGGTTTTAGAAGGAAAATTCCCTACTACGGTAGAGCTCCTATGGAAAACTGCTTCTACATTTTAATCAAACATATGTTACTCTCTTTCTCCTCACTTCCTCCCTGTAATTCTTAGGGGGCATGCTTCAAATATATGCACCAAAAAGAAAAGAAAAGAAAAGAAAAGAAAAGAAAAAGATAAATCAGACAGAGAGATGTGCAAATCAAAGTAGGACTCTTCCATAGTGGAGAAAAATTTGAATCTGAACATTTCTGGGGAGCAATTTGGGTTTGGATGGACTCAGAGATGGCATGCATCTCTCATCCATATCTCCCCAGATTCTCTATATAAGGAAAACACTGGGATTTTTTAAAAAAACTGAAAACAAAACAAAGCTGTTGCTCCTGTTAGGCTTTCTGTGTTCATTCTTCTTACTGTATAATACAATACAAATTTAAAATATAATTTATTATGAAAACCTCAATAGACTTATAACAATGTCATTTTGATAAATAACTGAAAATAAGATTATGTAAGTGTTGGAGTTAGCAGCCTTTGTGTGCCTGACTCACTGGTAGTTAGATTTCATGTCACACTCTAGCAATTTAGGCACAACATGTTTATGGTAACCCCCTGTTTGTTCGTTCATTTGTTCATTCACTCCCACTCTCTTCTTGCATCACACAGCCTTTCTTTGTTTCCTGGGTATCATCTATTATCATTCCTCTGTCTATCTCCCTGCCTCTCCTCTATGAAGGGTGATACTCAAAGAGTGCTCAACAATGGCTTCTCTTCATCCTGGGGAGAAGTGACTAGTTGGGTGCCACAGGGTTCTGTCATGGTCCAATGCTACTCAACATCTTTATCAATTATTTGGATGAAGGAATAGAAGGCAAGCTTATCAAATTTGCAGATGACACCAAACTAGGAGAAGTAGCTAATACCCTAGAGGATAGGATCAAAATTCAAAATTACCTTAATAGATTAGGAAGCTGGGCCAAAACTAACAAAATGGACTTCAACAGGGAGAAATGTAAAATAGGTCTGATTTATCACTTAGGTAAAAAAAAAAAATGAAATGCATAGATATGGGATGGGCAACACATGGCTTAAAGAGACAACATGTGAAAGGGATCTAGGAGTCCTAGTAGACCGTAAGGTGAACACGAGTCAACAGTGTGATTTGGCAGCTAAAAAGGCCAATTCAATTATAGGCTGCATCAATACAATGTCTAGATCAAGGGAAGTAATAGTGCCACTCTGTTCTGCCTTGGCCAGGCCTCACCTGGAATATTCTGTCCAGTTCTGGGCACCACAGTTCAAAGAGGATGTTGACAAATTGGATCATGTCCAGAGAGGGCAACCAAAATGGTGAGGGGTCTGGAAACCATGCCTTATGAGGAAAGACTTAGACAGCTGGGGATGTTTAAGAGATGGTTAAGGAGTGATATGATAGCCCTATTTAAATATTTTAAAGGGTGTCACAAAGAAGATGGAGCAAGCTTGTTTTCTGCTGCTCCAGAGACTAGAATATCGAGCAATGGATCCAAGCTACAAGAAAGGGGTTTCTGCCTAAACATTAGGAGCAATTTCCTGACAGCGAGAGCTGTTTAACAGTGGCATACACTCCCTCTGATAGTGGCAGAATCTCCTTCTTTGCAGGTCTTTAAGCAGAGGCTGGATGGCCATCTGTTGGGGATGCTTTGATTGTGAGTTTTTGCATGGCAGGGAGTTGGACTGGATGGCCCTTGTGGTCTCTTCCAACTCCATGATTCTATGTATGATAAGAGCTTCTCTAAATGAGAAGTTCCAACCCTCCTAATAGTATGGGATCCTTAGGTGGGAGTGACCATGTCCTCCTGGAGTTTGTTATACAGTGGAAAGGTGAAGCTAAGCATAGTCAGACACGCATTTTAGACTTTAGGAAAGCTGATTTCAATAAACTTAGAGAAATACTGGGGGTGATCCCATGGTCAAGAATACTAAAAGAGAAGGGAGTTCAAGATGGATGGGAGTTCCTCAAAAGGGAGATACTAAAGGGACAATTTCAGACAGTTCCAATGAGGAAGAAAAATGGGAGATGTCTCAAGAAACCGGTATGGATGACTAAGGAACTTACAACTGAGCTAAGTTTTAAATGGAACATGTATAAAAAATGGAAAAATGGGGAAATCACCAAAGAGGAATTCAAACAAAGAGCCAGCACATGTAGGGATAAAGTCAGAAAAGCTAAAGTGCAAAATGAACTCAGGTTTGCTAGAGACATTAAGAACAATAAAAAGGGCTTTTTTGGGTATGTCCGCAGCAAAAGGAAGAAGAAGGAAACAGTTGGGCCACTGCGTAGAGAAGATGGCAAAATGCTCACAGGAGACAGAGAAAAGGCAGAATTGCTCAACACCTTCTTTGCTTCAGTCTTCTCAGGAAAGGCAAAGGGTGCCCAACCTAAGGATGATGGGGCAGAGGACAGAATACGGGAATTTCAGCACAGAATAAGTAAAGAAACAGTACAGGAATACCTGGTTAATCTAAATGAATATAAGTCTCCAGGACCAGATGAACTACATCCTAGGGTATTAAAAGAACTGGCAAACGTAATATCGGAACCAATGGCAATCATCTTTGAGAAGTCCTGGAGAACAGGAGAAGTCCCTGCAGACTGGAGGAGGGCAAATGTTGTCCCAATCTTCAAAAAGGGGAAAAAGAGGATCCCAACAATTATCGTCCAGTTAGTCTGACATCAATACCAGGAAAGATTCTGGAGCAGATCATTAAGCAGAGAGTCTGTGAATATCTGGAAGATAATTCCATAATCACAAAAAGCCAACATGGGTTTCAGAGAAACAAGTCATGCCAGACAAATCTGATCTCTTTTTTTGATAAAATTACCAGCTTGGTAGATGAAGGGAATGCTGTGGATATAGTATATCTTGACTTCAGTAAGGCATTTGACAAGTTTCCCCATGACATCCTTGCAAACAAGCTTGTAAAATGTGGACTAGACAAGGTAACCGTTACATGGATTTGTAACTGGTTGACGGTCCGAACCCAAAGGGTGCTCAACAATGGTTCCTTTTCATCCTGGAAAGAAGTGACAAGTGGGGTGCCACAGAGTTCTGTCCTGGGCCCAGTGCTATTCAACATCTTTATTAATGACTTGGATGACAGTATTGAGAGCCTAGTTATCAAATTTGCAGATGACACCAAATTGGGAGGAGTAGCTAATACCCCAAAGGACAGGATCAAAATTCAAAATGACCTGAATAGACTGGAAAGCTGGGCCAAAGCTAACAAAATGAAATTTAACACAGAGAAATGTAAGGTCCTACACGTAGGGCGGAAAAATGAAATGCACAGATATAGGATGGGGGAAACCTGGCTGAATGAGACCACATGTGAAAGGGATCTAGGAGTCCAAGTAGACCACAAGTTGAACATGAGTCAACAGTGTGATGCAGCAGCTAAAAAGGCCAATGCAATTTTAGGTTGCATCCATAGAAGTATAGTGTCTAGATCAAGGGAAGTAATAGTGCCACTCTATTCTGCATTGGTCAGGCCCCACCTGGAATACTGTGTCCAGTTCTGGGCACCACAATTCAAAAAGGATGTGGAGAAACTGGAGCAGGTCCAAAGGAGGGCAACTAAGATGGTGAAGGGACTGGAAAGCATGCTCTATGAGGAACGACTTAGAGAGCTGGGGATGTTTAGCCTGGAGAAGAGAAGGTTAAGAGGTGATATGATCGCCCTGTTTAAATACTTGAAGGGATGTCACATTGAGGAGGTAGCAAGCTTGTTTTCTGCTGCTCCAGAGAACAGGACTCGGAACAATGGATGCAAACTACAGGAAAAAAGATTCCACCTCAACATTAGGAGGAACTTCCTGACAGTAAGGGCTGTTCAACAATGGAACACTCTCCCTCGGAGGGTGGTGGAGTCTCCTTCCTTGGAGGTTTTTAAGCAGAGGCTGGATGGCCATCTGTCGGGGATGCTTTGATTGGGAGTTCCTGCATGGCAGGGGTTTGGACTGGATGGCCCTTGTGGTCTCTTCCAACTCTAAATTTCTATGATTCTATGATTCTATGTAGTACTCTTCTTTTCTTACATTCCTCAAGAACATGAACATGTATTGATTATGCACAAGTATTTGTGAGTATAATTACTTTTATATACCTTATAAAGAATACTTTGATTTCTTTCTCTGCTAGATCTTGTAAGAGCGTTGGAGTGGGCTGGTGACCTATTCAGTCGTTCAGTACATCAGTTGCTCTTCAGGACAGATCCAACATAATCTCTCATATATCCCAATAGTAAGATGGTGACAACAACAACACAGGGAGAGAGTGAGGGCGAGGATGAGGAAACAGATTAAAAAACAACAACAACAGCCAAACAGAAATATGATATCTCATGAAATAACTGATGCTAAATAATAAATATGATTCACTCAAGTCTGGAACAACAGTGTGATCATTCTCTGCGCAGAATTCTGCTCTGAATATTCCAGCAAGCAGAAAAGGGAAGCAATTTTATTTTCTGATTTCTCCTCCTCCTGAACCCTGTGGTACCATTTTTTCCCACTGTTCCAGAGAGTTTCCCATCCCTTCAGAGCAGATTTGGGGAAAAGAATAATATTGGGAGAGAAGCGAATCAATGAAGAAGGCTGCCTCCTCCCTTCTGCCAATGGGATTCATCCAATGAACTGGAAACATTCCACAGACAGAGCCCTTCAATCTGTTGCAGGAAGATGTGGACCTAAATCATGCCATAAAAGCACAGTTGCAAGGCAAGTTGCATACCAGGAAAATGTCACCAATCAGAAGCCTTATAAATTTATTAATGTACCTGGTGGGGAAGTTAACCCTACGATGCTTCCAAGAAGCTGATTAAATGTTTAGATATGAAACCTGACTCCATATTTATTCATAGGCTGATTTTTTATCAGCATAGCTTAACAATCAAGTCATCTGGGTCTTAGATTTTGTAATGGTGTGTGCAGATAAACTTTCTAAGACACATATAATTCAGTGATGCAGTATGTATTTTACTTCGAGGACATTTTAATGAATAAATATTACTGAATACAAAACTATAAACTGCATGGGAAATGGTATATAAAAATCCTTTTGATTTTGGTTCAGTGTCACTTCAAAAATACCCAGTACATTTTCATTGGACAGAAATAAATCTTCTTGCTGTGAAGCAAAGTAAGAATCTGCATATGCCTAAATTGTACTTTCTCACACAAACTACAATAATGTATGTCATCTAACTTTTTTTCCCTTTGGAAAAATACATTGAAAAATAAAAACCATCTTCTGTTTCATTTAGACAGAAACATATTGTGGCCTGATAAAAGAAGGCATCCATATGCCCCATAAGTAAATTAGTGTGGTAGACATTACATGATCATATTCAAATCTTGTTTCATCTAATGATGATTAAAAATATATTGCTGTGTACCATACCCACCAAGCACCATCTGAACAAATTGTGTGTACTTCATTGAGCAACCACCCACCAAAGCAGTATCTGAAGCTGATCTAATGTGGTCTTTATATCACTCTAAAGTCAAGTATTATTTGACAATCACTTCTTGGCATTCATTGATGGCAAAATCATACTTTTAAAATATTTTTAAAGGCAAATGTGTCACTTCATTACCACTGCCACCATACATCAATTAAGAAGGAACTTGTTTTCCAATCTGGATTACTCATCAAGAGCTACTGATATATTAGTTTGAAGGCTAAGGCTGAAAGGTCCCTATACTGAAAGAATTCCATAGCTGATTTTTTCATGCCTACAAATGCTCACTCCTCAAAACAGAAGCAGGCATTATTATGCTAATCATAGTGTACAGATGTTTTGCAGAGACATTTCTTTATTAATTGTAGTTGATGAATAGACCATGAGTAAGTCTGCATGTAGCCATATGGTTTTTCTTTTCTTTTCCTGAGAAGATTTGTATTTTTTTTCCTGATGAATTACTAATTTTTGCTTATGAGTCAATGATGTATGCACTTCAAGATACGGGGTGAAAGTTGTTATTAAATTTTGATGTGAAAAAAAAATAGTCTCCAAAATATATTGGTGGCACCTCTTCTAGTGAGAAGTATTTTAAACTTATTGATTTATTTATTTTTAGGTTGGCCTATGTATGATATATCAGCTCTCCAGATGAATTTAACACCAGACAATGAACTTTATCAAGTGATAGACCTGTTCCAATCAGAATTTTTTTTTATTTCCCTCTTAACTTCCCTTCCACTCTCAAAAACACTTCTGGGGAACTGTCCAGACATATTTTCAAAAAAACATGGGGAACTGCAGTGGGAGAAGAGTAAAAGAAAGGATTTCTAACAGTGGCTTCTAACTGATCAACTGAGTATGATGGTCTAATACTTATGTCATTTGGTGCCTATCTATCAACAACACGATCATATTGTACCTGCAGTTAAGGAATTCAAATTCAGTTGACGGCCTGTAACAAACCATGTAACCCAGAAGTCCCCTTCAGGCATTCACATGAACTTGTTGAGGGCTAAATTAATGGTGGGAACATGACTGTACAGTGGTCCCCCGGGATACGAAGCCCTCGGGGAACGAAATCCCCGGGAGCCGAAACCACCAGGACCGCCAAAAAGCCCCCGGGATCCGAAGGAAACCCCGGGTTAATAAAAAGAAAAACCGCGCGGCCCCTTTAAATCGGCCGTGCGGTCCGTCAGAGAATGCGGTCCCCCGGGAAACGAAGATTTCTGAGTTACGAAAGGTAATCCGGAACGGATTACCTTTGTAACCCGGGGGACCACTGTATATGTAAATCCTACTCTCCGGACATTACTATACAAGTGGCAATATCACAGATCTTTATATGTTACTGAATGATGTGATTATGAACCCTGGAAAGGCTTATGGGAGCTTTGTAACCACATTTAGTCACAAATAACTACTACTACTACTACTACTTTATTTTTGTATCCTGCCTTTCTGCCTGGGCAATAAAGGTGGCTTACATGAAATAAAATAGATTTGAATAAAACACTGTCTGGATAAAAAGAGTGAACTCTCAATGCATGAAAGTCTTCAACAATACAGGGTGATTGAAAAAGAATGGTGCAAACCAAGGAAGAACAGCTTTGCTTTTGCATCATTATTTTTGAATCACCCAAGATTAGGGAAAACATATTTGAGGGCAGGGGTTGCATGTGTCCCTCCTCCCAAAATAGAGTTACAGTCAAATCATTATTTCTTGTTCATTATGAAAATCTGACAGCACAGTTGACTTTCTGTATATCTTTTTTCACATACATTTTTCAAGTGTGTACATGTATTTGTTTTATTCTGTTTTTGCAAACAGCATTGCAAGTTGTTGGAATATATGCACAATGTGACCAGCAATTGCTTTCAGGGCTAGTTTCATGTCAAAATATCGATATGCTGATGGCACACGACTCTCCCTTTCCTTTCCATCTGAATCCAAGGAAGCTGTATCTTCATTAAACCAGTGTCTGCTGTTGGTAATGGACTGGATGAGAGTGAAAAATAATGAAACTTGATCCAGAAAAGACAGAAGTGTTACTGGTCAGTCTGGAGGGAAATCAGGGGGCTTCAGTCTGTGATAGATGGGGTTACACTCCCCTTGAAATCTCAGGTTCACAGCTTGGGTGTGCTCCTGATCTGAAACTGGATGCCCAGGTTTCAGCTGTGACCAGGAATGTGTTTTCACATTTAAAAACTAGTGCACCTGTTCTTGAGAAGTCAGATTTGGCCACAGTGACACATGCTTTTATTACACCTCATTTGGGCTAATAACATACTGTACATGGGGCTGCCTTGGGAAACTGTTTGAAAACATCAGTGGGTCCAAAATGCTATGGGCAGGCTGTTGACCAGGACTGGTTACAGGGATCATGTGACTCCCCTGTTGAAACAGCTGCATTGGATAGCAGTCCATTTCCAGGCAGAATTTCAAAGTGTTGGTTTTGACCTTTAAAGTCCTTTGTGGCTTGAGTCTAGACTATTTGAAAGACTGCATCACCTTATATAATCCAGGGCATGCATTGAGATCTGCAGGAGAGGTTTTTTTTCATGGTCCCATCATCCCTGAAGTTGGTTGGTGAGGACTCAGGAGAGAGCCTTCTTTGTGGCTGCTCCCAGGCTGTGGGACTCCTTTCCATGGATAGGAGTCCAGTTGGCTGTGTCCCCCCTGTCTCTTTGCCAGCAGGTGAAGACATTTTGATTTAGGCAGGCTTTTGCATTTTAACTATGGAGTTGCAGTATGCAAAGTGATTTGCTCTCTCCATATATTTCAATCTTTTATTTCAAAGGTGTTTTAAATATGTTTTAATTATGTTTTTAATAATGTTGATGTTTGATTCCTTTTTTTAACTTTTGTAACTTAATATTTTAGTTGGCTCTTTTAAAAAATATTGTAAGCCACCTTGGATCCCATTTTGGAGAAAGACAAGATATAAGTGCAATGAATGAATAAATAAATAAATAAGAACCCAATGAATTTCTCAGACATCTTCAATAAACAGAAGACAAGATAGTTTGATAAAAAAAAGAAAAACAGAATAACAAAAAAACAGCCAAACAGAAATTCCGATATAGAATGTGATGCTCGATTGTACATCTTCACAGGGAATTTTTGTTTGTATATTTGTTTTCCTTGGAAATGACACAAGGAAAAGGCAGGAAAGTGAATTTATTTGGTCAATTAAGCTTTATTTCATGCATGGACAGCAGGCAGTAGTCAAAACTTCTGCAGATATTTGAGCTGAGATGTTCCATCTGTTTCTGTTTGAACTATATAAAAGAGAAATATACAAAGGAGATTTCAGACCCATTTCCTAGAGGATTGGACACCCTACAGTTCATAGTCAGACTTTGCTACAAACATTGGAATATAGACCATATTATTGGAGAATGGAATTCTGCTTTCATCTGAAGATTCTGCTGATCTTTATAAATTGTTAACAAAAGGTTACATTTTTCTCCATGCTGATGTATGCTTCTTTTTAAAAAGTATGGCAGATATGGGAGTGAAATTTGGGTATTGCCATTATTTTCCCATCATGTTATTTACCTAAACTATAATGAATGCCCTTCCATGGGAGGCTAGGGTGGCCCCCTCCCTGCTTGCCTCCAATGCACATATTTTTCATTATATCAGCTTTTAATTGTTGTTGTTTTAATCTGTTATTTTTGTGATTGACATTTTATGATATTTATAACTTGATCCACTTTGTAGAATGACAAAAAACCCAACATTTCTAAAATAATTAGTTAAGCATTCCACAAATTTTGCACAAAAGTTTGCCCATATGTAGTCCTGTTAATAGTAAAATTCACTTGTATGAGTGAACAATCAAAATCCTTTCCTTAATTCAGGAATCGTTGTTGTTAACATATGGGGGCTTCTTAAATATATTCAGTTGACACATTTACATAGCAGAGATAAAAATGAATCACAAACAAAAGACAATAGATACAATATTCTGCATCCAGAGATGACTGCTGTAGAAAAGAGACAAAGAGCTTCAGCATAACTAACAGAACTTGAAGTCTCCCAAATACCTGTTTTGTTATATTTTGATTGCTTGTTTTCTATAAACAATGTGATTATGATATAGAATCAGAAAACAAAAATGCTTCGTAATAAAGAATATAACTGGACAATGCCCACAAAGCAGGAGAAAAACAGATAATAATAATCTTCACTTCTTCCCCATGAGGAAGGTGGGGTGGCAAAATGCATGTGTAGGGAAAGGAGTGGGACTGTGGGACTGTTTTGCCTCATTTTTAATAATTTGGAGAGAAATCTAGATGATATCATTTTTCATTAGTAACCCTACTGTGGTCTTCTGAAGTGATTTCCTCTTATTCTGCTCTCTTTCTCTCTCTTTCTTACACACACATCTCTGTTAAGAAGAAAAAACAGTATAACTGTCACTATTTTTTTTTCTGGAATCACCATGAGTGAAAACAAATCAACCAAATGAGTGGTAACCAAATCAACATCATGCACACATAAATGCTTCTGTGGATTTTGGTTTAGACTCATGAAAAAGCATTGGCAATTTTTTCCCTTCTTTTAAGAAGACCTGGCCAACACAGCACATATGGCATTATATACTGTGTTCCCTTAGTTCCAAAAGGAACTAATAAAGATCTTTTTTTTTTTTTGGTTCAGTGAAAAGAATTCTAAAAATTATTACAGAGAAATCCCTTACAAAATGATACACTTGTGAGATTATTACATAAGGATAAGAAACAGGAGAAAAGTGCTATGTTCTCATCTATGTTTGCTCAATTGCAGGAAGATTTTCACATGACATCATGCATATACCATGCTTGTCCCATTATCAAAGTGTCATGCTAGTGCAACCTCTCATTCCAATAGAGCTTCATTAGCTCTATTGTGGATGTGTGATAGGCAATCATATTTCAATAGTGCCATTGAGAATCTGTCATTCAACCTTATGGAAATAAATTGAACCCCCCAGTTCCCCAGTGTGCCTTTCAGCAGAATCACTTCCTGTGTCATACTTTTGAGTCACAGGATAGTTCCTTAGTGGCAAGAGATTACCTGTTTTCTTCTCTCCAATCACAATCCCTTCTTTCAATGTGACCAATGTAAAAGTGCTATTTTAGTGTACATGAATTGTTAATGCCCTGTTATTACAACACCATGTGAAAGTAAGTGTTGTAATTTCACCATTGTATCATTCTTGCTAAATAATGTTAAAATAGCATTATTAAATAGCCCTTGTGTAATATTCTCCTTGGTCCACATAAGTAATTTAGGATACAAAGAGTCCAAACTCATTCCTCAAGGAGTCTCAGAGATGCCACATTCCATACCAACCATAAGAAGGTCTACCTCTTCTCCAGGCTCTTAAATGGGAACAGAAATTACAAGTAATATGTTACAGCTGTTTTCTTCAGTCTGAAATAAGAGAGATTAGCAGAATTCTACACCAGTCCTTGCCTCTTGGGAAGGATCAAAATTCAAAATGATCTGAATAAACTAGAAAGCTGGGCCAAAGCTAGCAAAATGAAATTCAACATGGAGAAATGTAAGGTACTGCACTTAGGGTGGAAAAATCAAATGCACAGATATAGGATGGGGAAACACCTGGGAATGAAACTACATGTGAAAGTGATCTAGGAGTCCAAGTAGACTACAAATTGAACATGAGCCAAAAGTACGATGCGGCAGCTAAAAAGGCCAATGCAATTTTAGGCGGCATCAAAAGAAATATAGTGTCTAGATCAAGGGAAGTAATAGTGCCACTCTATTCTGCTTTGATCAGGCCCCACCTGGAATACTGTGTTCAGTTCTGGGCACCACAATTCAAAAAGGAGGTTGAGAACCTGGAGCGTGTCCAAAGGAGGGTGACTAAAATGGTGAAGGGTCTAGAAACCATGCCTTATGAGGAATGACTTAAGGGATGTTTAGCCTGGAGAAGAGAAGGTTAAGAGGTGATATGATATCCCTGTTTAAATATTTGAAGGGATGTCATATTGAGGAGGGAGCAAGCTTGTTTTCTGCTGCTCCAGAGAACAGGACCCGGAACAATGGATTCAAGCTCCAGAAAAGAGATTTCACCTAAAGATTAGGAGGAACTTCCTGACAGTAAGGGCTGTTTGACAGTGGAACACACTCCCTCGGAGAGTGGTGGAGTCTCCTTCCTTGGAGATCTTTAAACAGAGGCTAGATGGCCATCTGTTGGACATGCTTTGATCGAGAGTTCCTGCATGGCAGGGGGTTGGACTGGATGGCCCTTGTGGTCTCTTCCAACTCTATAATTCTATGATTCTATGAATGTGGGGTGTATGGAAGAAATCAATCCTGACCCAGAACAACTTGTGCATTTCTATGCATGTATGGAAGCAATTTGCAAGTACTTTCACAGCTTCATGAACTGTGGCTTATGAAGGCCAGAATAAGTATCAGGCATGTTCCTCCCGGGCCCCATCTCTCTACTTCTTGCATGTCAGCATGTTAGAACAGAGTTCCTGGTTTGTGTTAAACCATTTTTTGCATAACTGGAAACTATCTTTTAAAATTAATAAGTTTTTTTATACTCATGGAAGAGAGAAGAATACTCTTTGCCAAAGCTAATATGAGACCAAAAAAGGAAGTTCAGGGAGGGGAGAATGAGGGGAGAGGAAGAAGAATAACACCAATCCCTCCCCATGAATGTACAGGGAGGGATTGGTGTTGTTATTCTTCTTCCTCTCCCCTCATTCTCCCCTCCTGCACAGACCCATTTCTGGATTTATGGCTCATCCTTTACAAACCATGAAATGTATGTTCAGAACAGGCCAATGCTTAATCAACAAGTACTTTGCCATTTGCATCAATGAAAGATACAGCTACACAAAGCAGTTGAAGCTGATTACACTCTTGAAACTGAGGTCCTGTTGGTGGGGCAGTACAGTGTACACAAGCAAGCTTTTCAGCTTTGCAAAAGATCATTTTTCTGTTCACAGAATGAATGAGAAAATAAACCCACAATGGTGGCTCTGCTGGAAAGTAGGTTTAGCTATCTTTTACTAAAGAATTTCAAACATGCTACAGAAAATGCAGGGACATTGCAAAATGAAGAGCTCAATATAGCACTACTTCATATTCAAGGAGGAAAGAGCAGTCACAGAACTCCAAAATGCATGAACAAATATACGCAAGTGAATCTCAGCCTATGATGGTGGTGGGATATTATGTTTCATTTTGTTTAGTTTGTTTTAAAGGAGTTTAATGGATACATTTATGCAACTCTCTTCACAGTACCAATGAGAAATTTGGGCAGCAAATGAAGAACTGAAATAAATCAGAATATTAATTCAACTTAAAATTAAATAATAACATGCTCCCCAGGGTGAAAGATACTTCATCTATAAACAGTTATCTGGTGTCACTTTCTTCTGAGTGAGAAATTTTCCAGAAAACTAATTTTTATTTCACTTTCCCCTGATGGTAATGATGATGGCAGCAGTCCCTTAATATTCTTTGGAGCATCCTTCTCTCTTCCATGGGTATAAACAACCAATGAATTTTCCCCTTATTTATGTACTTTGTCCATAACAACAACAACACCAGTGAAGTAGTAGTAGTAAACTACACGTCTGAAAAATGGCAGTCTACATTCAGGGTAAAGGAATGAAAACTGAATACATTTTTTTTAGAAAGAACCTCAAAAGCTAGGGAGGTATAATATTATAGACAATATGGAAACGATGGAGCCCCCCTCTAGGATCGAACTTACAATGTTGTGCCTGCAGTAGCAACATTTAACCACTGCACCACCAGGGCTCCTCTTAAAGTGTTCTGGTTTAAACATAATTTCAGAAGCTAATTTAGACTTTGGACAATGAATGTTTTCAAGAAGAAATGTTTCACTACCAATTTTGAAGTATGCCTCTCACACCTTGCTTCTAGTACATTGCCCATACTGAATGGGGATGATAAGCATTTCTAGCACCAGGTTGTTGAGGGTGTCTGTTCTAGAATATCCATTTTATCCTGGAAAGCTGGCTGGATATCCAAGGGCTTAGGGTCAGCTCTGGCACAAAAACTGTCAATTGCACCTGATTTCTAACCCAAATGAACCAGAGCACCATAGTTGCAAAGTACGGGAGGTCCAGAACCTGCTGTATAATTCATTACTGAGTCACTTTTCTAAGCTGAGCAAGGCCGTTTTGGTATTTGTCAGTGTCAGTCTAGAGCACTTGTGGAGAAAATGTTTCACTTATGAATGAACCAAATCAATTGACATTCATCACTGAAAACCATCAAGGTTGAGACCCTCTGCCCTATGTATGTACATGGCACCCCATATTGCTTTGTAACCAGGAGTCTCTGGACACCAATTGTTAGAGAGCTCAGTAACTTTATCTTTGATCCCTTTCTGCTGGGAATCAACATTTCCCTTAACTAAGGTTTTAAAAAGATATTTTTCACCCAAGGATAGCAGTACAAGTTGGTTATGTTCTGGTCAGTCTCCTAACTGCACTTTGCTCTGTTTTCTAGGTATTTTTACCCCTTCCTTCAGTTTCTGTTCACTTCTTCTCTGTCTAATATTTCACTATCAATCTCTTCAGGGCTCTTAGGGCATGTATAGCCTTCTGCTTCCTCTCCAGGCTTTTCAACATAAAGCCTTAGAATGCGTTACTGGTACCCACTGGGGCTGGTGGAATGCAGGTCAAAGTCACCATAGGCAAAGCCAACTAGAGCTACAGTTTTCACAATCCCTTCCTCTTGCTTTCATTTGGGGATATAGGAAGCTATCTCACACTGAGTCAGACAGATGGATCATCTAGGCCAGTACTGTCGACTCTGACTGGCAGTAGCTCATACATATTTTTTCCTACCACTCCTTGAAAATCCAGATATTGCATTCATGCATGAATAAGGCTTGCCCTGCTTAGCTTCTGAAATTAGAAAAGATCAGTTGTGCTTAGGATGATGTGGTGCAATGCAGTGCAAATAATTAAACTGAATAATAGGGTCTTAACTTGGTCCAGAAAAGCTGGGTTGTTCCACATTTCTGTGCAAGAAAAAAAGTGTGGATTCCACCAGTCTTTGCAGTCATCCAACCCTCGTGTTATTTAAAAAAGAAAAATCATGCTACCTAACCTGATATATTCACTTCAGGATAGCTTAGAAATAGCTAAGGAACATAGTAAAGCAGCAGTAAATATGCATCCAGATCTAGATCTATAGATATACTTTAATGCAAGAAAAACAAGTAGAAAACAAAGCACTGTGAAACCACAGCAGGAGATGAGAAATGGAAAGATAGAATAAAGTCTCTTAGATGAAGGTAGAAAATAAAAATGAAGTAAAGAAGCCATGGTGACAATGCTGTGGGATGAGAAAAGGACTTTACAAAATATAAAAGCAGAAGCAATTGGAAACATCCATTGAAATCTGATGAGAAGGAGAGAAAGAGTAACAGGATCTGGGGGGGGGGGGCAGCTTTATTCCAAGAAATAGTCCAGTGGGCTATTTCTTGTAACAAAATTTTCTTCTGTACATCTTGAAACTTTGTATTTCCTTCTCATCACCATGTACAAATATGTCTCCATAGAGTTTTCAAAAGATCATGAATTAAAAAAAAATAGCAGTAGAGACTTTCATCTTCCTCTTTTTCCAGTGCAAGAAAAAATGAGGTCCTATCAGTTGGTGTGTGAGCAACAGAATACAGGACACAGGAAAAGTCTGAAATATCCTTTTTGATTACAGTGAACTGTCTACAGTATCTCTCAGAGCTTCTGGCCACTACAGTCCCGCAAAGGCTATTGTGCATATGGTGTCATTCATAAATAAGCATACGAATCCATATGGTGAGTTTCTGATATATTTAGTTTTGGAGAGTTTTCAAATATCATAAATAGTATATAGCAATTTATGTGCAAGGGTTCCCACTGCAAGTTTCCTTTAAGAAAATGTGGAAGCAAATATAGTGTTCCGAATGATTGCCTATGCATGATTGATGGGTTTTATTTGCATTTCAAGAAAATGCAAGGAAACAATGTGGAAGCTTAAGGGAACAGGGTCCTTCGGCATATGTTATTCTTGCACATTAAAAAATAATGTATTGGTGCTCACCATCTCAGAGAGTGACCCTCCCTCAAAAAATGTTTAATCACAAACAAGAAAGTAGCATTTCCTTTTACATAGTGGAACTTAACACTTGATATATTACTATGTGATCCTAAGTGAATAACACTGAGTTCAAATTGACATACTTACAGTGTTAAGGAATGTGATTTTAATCAGATCGCCATACTACAAATTGATTTTCAAACTGGTTAATACTATACCACATTTCATGCAGCATTCTTTTCCATCATAAAACATGAAAAAAATACCACATGGAGGTGGACTCCTGGGAATTTAATACTTTTTCAGAATAAGGAATTTACGCTCATGCAACCTTTCTGATATTTGTGGCAGTACAATATGTCAAGCTAACTTCACTTTTTAAATAACCTGGGATGGGAGGGAAAGGAATTAAAGATCTGTGCGTCATAAAACCTGCTAGTGAAACAGTGCACCAGGAGATCAATAAGAAGCTGCAGCTGCAGAGGACAAGCATGAAACAAAGGGACAATCTTTGTGCTATAAAGAGATACAATATCTCAGTTGAGAAGAGTGGATGAACCGCAGCACACAGGGAGTTATGAACATACACCTGCAGTTTGACTTTGGTGAGCTAAAAAACTCACCAGAGTTAATAAGCTATAAAAGTTATTCTTTTCTGGAACTGAGAATACCTCAACCGTTCAAAGGACGACTATGTGAAACACACTTCTATACACAAACAGCTCACTGATCTCTTAAATAAAAGTGTGCCTTTCTGTGCATTTAAAGAGTGAGCAAGAATGTACACACAAGCCTTCCTGAAAGAGCACTTACAAATCTTACAATGACTGAATTTTAGCTGCCTGACAGCTGTTTATATAGTGCCTGTAACATAACAGCAGTCCATTTTCTCTAGTTACATAGTAAGACCAGTTACTATGCCTCTGTGACTGACATGGAAAGAAAGTTACTCTAGGTTGGCCTTCCCTAATCAGTTACCCTCCCAAGAATCTGTTGACAATGGGAAATGTAGTTTAACACAGGTGAACTACAACTCCTATTGTCAACAGATTATTGGACTAAGGTTTAGGAATTATCAATGGAAAGATAGTGAAAGCTGCTCTAGGCTGAAGCCAATATGTCTGTGACACTCTGGGCAAGTCTGCTGTTAATCCCAGTTTCCCCACTGAAATCATGTCAAGCGTGGACATCAAATGTGTATGTCCTCATAGCCAAGGGTTCCTTGGTATATGTACATGAAGAAGTTCAAATATAAAATAGGAATCAAATAAAGAAGAAAAAGGCTTGTTCTTCAACATATAATTCCAATTATTTTCTGACTTCTTTAACCATTTGCTCATCTTCTAAAAGACTATCATTTAAATGCCATTGGAATTCTTTTTTGTTACTTTTCATTTTTAATACAATCAGATGAGAATCCATGGTTATTATATTTTTACACAAGGATTTTGAAATGATGAACATATTGATATGTGAAAAGGAGTCATGTCTGACTGAGTAAAAAGTGAACTCTTTGGTCAATCCATATTTATATTTTCATGCATCACACAATGAAAAAAATTACTGATATTTTTAAAAAAGCTTTTGGGTAGTTTTCCTTGCTTTTTTCTTATTTCCTTCTTTGACTTTCTATCAATCTCTGGGTCTACTACTCTATTCTAGTCACCCAACATTAACACTTTGTCATAATCATATTTCTTTAATTCTGTTTTCAATGTTCTATAAAATTTATCTTTATTTTCCAATGGGGCATAAACTCCAACTAGAAGCATTTTTCGCTATTGAACCTCTATTTCTACCCCTATATAGTGCCCTTTCATCCTTAAAAAATATTTTGCCTGAATTGTTGCTTTTATATATGAAACCAATATTTTTTTTTTCTTTTCTGTGCTGCTGACACAAATTATCTACTGATTTTTTTGTTTCCTAAAAGTATTTCTTCTTTCTTTCTTTATATTTGTTGCCTATAGACAAACAATTTCATATTTAAATTTTTCTAGATAGTGAAAAAATTACTTTGTTTCTGTGCAGAGTTTAGCCCTTTGACATTCCAGGAAATAATGTTCATTACAACTTAATATGTGAATTCAGAGCCCAAATTTGTCTTTATTTCTTCCTTTTTTTCATTCCCTTCTTCCACCATCCAATTCTTTTTTATTCTCTTAGCAGTGTATCTTTTTCCTCTTTAGCAGCTCTTCTTTCCTCTTCCTCTTCTTCTTCTTTTCCTTCTTTGGAATTTCCTTCCTTCTCTTTCAATTTCTGGACTTTTGTTGTCTCCTTCTCTGTCTCTTCCATTAAATCTTCATCCATTTTTTTCTATATCTTTTCTGTATCTGCACCAAAAGTCTCTAGCCTCATCTGTTGAGTCTATCTTGAACCATCTTTCCTTAAGTTGACTTTGATTTTTCCCATCTGTAGGAGATTCCATTTTTCTTTAGGTGAGTAGTCAAAAATGTGTAATCTCTTCTCTTTTTCAAAATTCTCATTCGTATGTTCCTGAAGATTTTTACCAGGCTCTCTCCAATTCTTAATTCTTTTTCAAAATCTCTTTGTAGAGCCATGTCTCAAAGTTTCCTTCTCCCAAATTGGATAACAATGTCCCTTGGAATTTTCTTTTCTATTACCTAGGCTGAATTAGTACAAAAGATTTTATGGAATTCCCATTTAATTAGATCATTGCCCAGTCCTTATTTCCACAAGAAAAGGAATAATTCTCTCATAAAGATTTTCATTTTGTTCTTCTTATAGTCCTCTCAGTTTCAAGGAGTTCTATCTTATTTGCAGATCCATCAGATCTCTCTCTTCTTGGACCTTGACTTTTTCATATGTTATTCTATCAGTTCCTCTTTCTTTTCTTTTTAAATTTTTTTTATTTGAGACATACAAAACCATACAAAACAAATATACTTCATATCAATTCAATACACCATACACAAGAAACTTAGAAATTAAAATGACACATCAAAAGTTCCTTGCAGTAACTTTTTTCTGCTCTTGGCACAACATAAACTGCACAGATTTTGGGAACTGCACAAGAGTTTGCGAAAATGTACAGCTCTGCATTCAATTTTTTAATTTTTTTTTAATTTGAGACATACAAAACCATACAAAACAAATATACTTCATATCAATTCAATACAAAGTTCCTCTTTCTAAGTCAATATTTTCCCTAAAAGTTAATTCCATTGTAACTAATCTGTTCAATTAATAAACTTAATAATCTATTCAAATATTCAAATAATCAACAGTCAATAATCAACAGACTATAATGTCATCTAAAAAAGAAAAAAGGAGTAATAAAATGGGTACAATAATGATATGAATTATTTTATGAATTATTTCAATTAACTGGTACCATTAAATCAAAATATTCAATTTGTTTTGCACAGGTGTAGTCCATTCAAACTGCAATTCTTATCAGCTGTCTCTTGTCTGTGACCATGAAGTTCTGTTCACTCTCTATCTATCTGTTTCTGCCTTTGGAGTTTATCATATGACGGAATTTGGGGGTATAATGCAATGGCAATCTGAACACAATCATGGGGTTTCACATTATTGCGTATGAGTTTATCTCACGCAATTTTGGGCAAATGGGAAGTCATTCCAAATGCAATCATGGGTTTTACGTTACTGCATATCAGAGTATCTTGCACAATTTGGGGCAATGGGGGTCATTTTCAGGCAATGGGAAGTCATTCTGAATGCATTCGGAACACAATTAGAATTCACGTAAATTCACTAAACTAGCAAATTGATGTGAATTCGAATTGGCTCCATTCGAAATTGAAAGAAATTCCTCCCGTGTGATAAACTCCTTTGTCTGTCAGAGTCACACACAGAACCAATCTCCAGGCAATTACTTCTCCACTGGTCTCCCTTAGTTAAGCAAAATTAATTCTTTAAATTATTTGTCCAGTTCCAAGTAAATTTTTCAAAGATATTCCAATAAGTGTTTCAAAGAAAGTACAAAGTCTTTCTGATTCTTCTTTAGTCCCCAGAACCTATCACCAGTCTCACTTTTATTTTTACTTTCTGGCTTTCTCCACTTCCCAACTTCTCTGTCTCGCCACTGATTGCTTCTTCTACATTTTCTCTCTCTCAGTCTCGGTCCTTCTCTTCTCTCTACTTTATTTGTTCTTTCTCTCTTTCTGTCTCAAGAAAACCACCCCACAATCCTGTTGTTATCTTCCTCTTCCTCTTATTTGATTTAAGTCCACTCTTAATATTAATGTCCAGAATGGCAGTCAGATGAAACTAAAATGTGGGACGATTCAAACTGAAATTTGAATCTCATATTCAAATGTCTCTTATTCCAAAGTCCACTCTCTTTACAGCACCAGTTATCTTTTTTTATCTCTCCACTAGTCAAAGTGAGGTCCATTAAATTTAGATCTTCTGGGAAAGGTGGTCTAATTAATATTCATAAATAAATCCTTCTACTTTTATTCCACAACTTTTGATGTGGGGTTAATCAATTGTCACAGCCCCTTTGCTAAGATCTAACTAGCAGTTTAAATGGGTTAGTCGCAGCGTTCATACCAGTTATGCCGGCTGCAAGTACAAAGTAGCTGTTGCTCCTGATCTCCTTCACTCCCTTTCTTCTCTATACCTCCTTTAGAACTCAGGATGGAATCTGATCTTTGTGGAGCCCTTCAAGTAGTCTGTACCGAAGTTACTCTTTAACTTGTATTGCGGTGAAGATCATGGATCTCATCAAAGTCCCTCTTCATGCCCCCATAGCTAACATCAGATGTCCGAAGATATTTTTATTGAGGCAGGCATTTGGTGGGTGAATTTTACATATATAGCGTGCTGTTTTAATGTTTTAATGGTTTTTATTTTTAAAGAAGTTTTAACTATGCTGTTTTAAGTTATGTTTTAATATTAGTAACTTTTAACTTTTGTAATTAATGTTTTATATTTATCTTATTGTAAGATGCCTTGAACCCCATTTTTGGAAAAAAGCAGGATATAAAATCCATAAATTATTAAAAAGGTAAAAAGAGTGAGATAATTTTCCATAGTTTTATGAAAATCCATTGTGTAACCAGAAAGTCAGGTGGACTTCCCTTTTTTAAGTTTTGAAATAGTAGTTCTAAACTCAGAGTCCATAACTCAAGCATTGAGAATGTTTAATTGGAAAAGAATTAAATAATTATTCTAATTCTTTGAACAGGATTGCTTCAGATGCATATAACAATGAATAAGCATTTGTTTTTAATCTCTATCTGATCAGACATATTTATGGTACCAGTTGAGGGTTACCACCTTTTAAAAAATAAAAATAAAATAAATAACAGCTACATGATAGACACCATCCTCTCCATGCTGGAAATAGCTGTACTTACTAAATTTGGACAGTGCAGAAAACAAAATATTTAACAATATGCACAAATCACATTTCTGAGATGGCAAGAACCTCAGGTCTAAAAACATGGGACAAAGTGAAATTCAGAGATTTCCTTATGCTTAACTGTTTTAAAGAATTTTCATGGATGGCTAAACTAGGTTTGTCCCAAATTCCATATCACCTTCCCACCCATTCTGAACACAAATAAATAATGGATGGGCCCTGCTGGGTTTCTCAGACCACAGAATTTACCAGAACATCCCATAAACGGACACCAGATCTGTTATGAAACAAGTTGTGCCTATGGCCCAGTCTGCTAGCTGAACATCACCTACTCCTTTTCTTTGTCTGCACAGGATGGAAACATTTGCTTGGCAAACAGAGAGAAACATGGAAGAAAACTGTAGGAATGCCAGCCTTGTTGTATGAAAAGCTTGCAATGGGCAAAAGTATGGGAAGCTTCTCTTGTCACTTCTCAGCACAAGACAAAATCTCTCACCAGTTAGGCTTTTGCCTTGCAAAAGCAATGCAATGCAATGCAAAAAAGCACACTGCTTTTTAATATCTACTACAAGACATGTTATTTCAGCTGTAGGTTTATTGGTGGCTCTCTAGGATGATTGAATGGAAGAAATTTGGCTGGTTCTGGAGCTGTTCTTAACTGATAGTTAAACTAGTCTTGGCTGTCAGTGTATGTTGAAGTGCAGCTTGATTTACAGAAATCATCAGCAAAGCTATTTTTATTGCATGGAAAAATTATCACCTGATAATTGCAGCAAGTTAAAACTCCTGTCAAAGGTACAGCTATATAAGCTATATCAAAAATTGGCAAGCCTTGATAGAACAAGGCATAAACAGTTACATTTTAGCAATATGAATAACTTCATATTTAAGAGGAAATTGGCACTGCTCAGGTACATAATGACATTGGCTGCTTCACGCTGAGAGGCAAAGATACTGAAATCATAAAAGGATAGAAAAATAGAAGGCTGTTCTATCTGAGTCCATAGAATAATTGGGAGGAAAGGGACCATAAGGGTCATCTAGACCAATACTCTGCCATGCAGGAATACACAATTTTAATTTTGGTGCCATGTCAAAATATACCTTTTTATTAATATCATTGGGCATAACTGATTTTGTCCAGTTTTGCTTCAACTGGGTTTATACAATTTAATACATTTTTTTATCTTTCAAAAGTGTTGCTATTATTAATTGTTTATTCTATCTTCTGATAACAGGGCAGGGTATAAATATTTCAATAAATAAAATAAAATAAAATGAATGAATTTAGGCTCTTGCAAGAGATAGCCACTCAATCTCTCTTTAAAGGCTTCTAAAAATTCTGACTCCATTCATTCTGTTTTGCCTTTATTGCTTTACCATACAGGATTCAAAGTGATCTTGTAGCACCTTTGAAACTAAGGGGTGAAACAGATGGGGCAAAAGGAGCAGCCAGATGTTGCTCTGATTCTGATTGCTCTTGGTCTTGAAGCTGGCCACTGCGGCAGTATCAAATGGGCTGCTGGCAGGAGCAGCTTTTTGCCACTTCTTTTTCCAGCAGCTTCGGGCTGTGTGAGCTGACCTCAGAACAGCTTTGAGCCACTTCAAGGACATGTGTCATATAAATGCTGGGAGCCACTTTATTTGGCCCATCTGCTTCAGTCCCAGCTGAGAGAAAGAAGATGTTGGCATGAGCTTTAATAGTCTTCAGCCTACTTTCTCAAATGCTTGGAGTGGAGGGATCTGCTCCTCTAAACATAAAGTGTAGTGGCTCCTAAAGCAGTGAGCTGATGGGTCTGCTCTGGATATTAGTCAAAATTTCATCTGTACAGGCCATCTGTACATTGCTGCAGAGCGATGACGTCCTGGCCAGGTGCTAGGGTTGTGGAGTGTCTATTCACTCTGCTCCTGGGCAACCCGAACACATTGCCAGGGCAACCAAAAGTGCCCATCTGTATCAGGTCTATGATTTAAATAGGCTTCAAAACTGATTGTTTAAAGCAAGGGCTTTTTACTGGTTGCTGTATTGGTTTTAATTGTAATTAATTTTAAATTTATTTGCAGTTACAGTTGGCCCTCCATATCAATTGATATTTTATCTGAGGATTCAACCACCAACATCCCTGTGCCATTGTATCTAATGGGACTCAAGCATTGATGAATTTTGGTATCCATGGGGGTGGACGATATCATGGAACCAAACCCCAGCAGATAGCAAGGGCCCACTATATGTTTTAAATTGTTTTTAATGTTATCGAAAGCTTCATTACATTTTTGTATTCACCACTTGTGCATTTTACGTATATTTGTTTATGTTTGCAAGCTGCCTTGAGTTTTTGCTTGAAAAAATGGACAGAATATAATAAATATAATAATGGTAAAGCTAGAGCAGTACATTGCATAATCAGAGAATAACTGCATTTCCTTTCTAGATGAAAATTAAAATACAAATGCACTGACAACATATCTGAAGAACCTTAATGTTCTTTTGAATTACTGATGACCTGCAATGCTCTCAACTTGATGTGATGAAATCCCAGTACAAAGAAGAAAAGGGAGGGGAAGATAAAGGATCCATTACTCTATCATTTTCATGAAACTAGTAATTGGGGGAAAAAACTTATACAGATACATATGAGAAAGAGAGAGAGAGAGAGAGAGAGAGAGAGAGAGAGAGAGAATAACTTCTTTTCATTGTCTGGTTGCATGAAAATGATAATTAATGTAAGATTTCAATTTCCAAAGCAGCTGCACAACAGAAATGAAATTGAAGAAGAGCAAAGAAGATTTGTTGTTCATGTACTTGTATGAAAAGAAACCTGGAAGTCTCAACTATTACATGGACGAGACATGTCTCTCATTTCCACACATACTAATGAATGGAAGGCTGGAATATGTGGATACTTGGCAAATAAATTCCATAAAAGACATAAGTCTCACTTTCATGTGAAGCAAGTTAGAGTGGAAAGAAAAAGACAAGAGAAATCCATTATGATGAAGATACAAAAACATTGTATACATTTCCTCAGAAACTAGAATATAATTATATGATGTCTTGTTAGGTATTGAACCCCTGCTCCAGTAATTAAGCTTGCAGAACATCTCAAAGCATGAATATCTGTTATTCAAGGTAAAACTGTCAGTGCCTAAGTTTGTTTCTGCTCATGCAACCACATATGATGAAGAAAAATGAAATATTCAAGCAGGTTATTTTCCAAAATGACTTGGGTTGTATCCACACTGCAAAAACAATATAGTTTGACACCACTTTAATTGCCATGGCTCAGTGCTATGGAGTTCTGGTAAATATAGTTTTGTGGGACATTTAGCCTTCTCTGTCAGAGAGCTCTGGTGTGCTAACAAACTACAATCCCCATAATTCTATAGCACTGATCCATGGTGTTTAAAGTGGTGTCAAACTGGATTATTTCTGTAGTTCAGATGCATCCACACTTAGCTAAGGAGAGTGTGTGTTCTAGGTATTATTAGACATAAGAACTGCTATTATATAGCACATTTTGCTGGTTTTGAGAAACTTCATTCAAGAAATGCACACAGATTCATATGTGTGTAACAGTAGCCTGGAAGCTCTTTTAGAACAGACGAAGTCACTTCCAGTGAGGGGGATCATTGGAATCATGGCTGGGGACATAGGAAGAAAGTGTCCTTCTCTCATGCTTCAATTGCATTAATCATGATTGGGGGGGGGGGGAGATTATCACACACCCCACGTGCTTATCCCATTCTTCTACCATCTGTAAACAGTGATGGACCTGCTATTGGGTATTAACAGGAACTCCCGTTAATACCCAATAACAATAACATAGCTGGAAAAAACTACAAAAAACTAGGGTCCATTACTGTTTACAGATGGTAGACGAACAGGATAAGCACACAGGGGTATAACAATCTTCCTTCCAATCATGCAATTAACACAGTTTAAGCATGGGAGAAGGATTCTTTCCTCCCCTGTGTGGGAGAAAAATCCACTGAACAGTAGCCCTGCCTTCCATTTCTCTGTTCAGATCTTCCCCTCTGGCTTTCTCTTTTAATCTTGAAATGCATTGCAAAGCCTAAGGAGGGAGGAGATTACAGTTAGACTTTGTATCCACAGGGGATCCATCTCCCCCCTGTGGATACCGAAGAAAGGGGGGACCTGTCCCTAATGGTGGTGCAATGCGTGCTTCCCCTCTAGCACAGCTGGTGCACAGGCTGCCATTGGGCACGAAGGGACTAGTTATCTGCAAATGCTTAAATCCATGGATGGCAAGCTTGTGGATCAGGAGGTCCTACTGTATTCAGAGTATGGAAACAGAACAAGAAAAAAGTCAGTAAAATTCATTAGTTTTCTGTTTTCAGGTCCATTGGAAAAAGCTGTGGATGTTTGACAAGGGCTCATCATCATCATCATCATCATCATCATCATCATCTTTATTTCTAGCCCGCTCCTCTGTGGAACACAATCAGAGTGAGGTACAATAAGATTAAAACATACAAATTAAAATAATTCAACAACCCATTCCCACCCACCCCTTAAAAATAAATTAAATTAACAATGATTAAAACCAACAGCAAAATTAAAAAACATATACATCCTCGACATAGTTCTTAAATGAGGAAAGGGATGGCAACCAAGCAAGGGGTCAGATCCAATTAATAGATCCAGTTTTGGAGCCGGAATCTAAGAAGTTTCAGGAAAGGCCTGCCGGAAGAGATACCTCTTTAGAGATTTTTAAAAGCAATCAAGAGAAGTTATAAGATGCATCTCATCCGGCAGGCCATTCCAAAGTTTGGGAGCGGTAGCAGAGAAAGTCCTCTGGGAGGTCTGTGACAGCCTAGTTTTCACAGGCTGCAGCAGGTTCCTCCCAGAGGATTGAAATGTGCGCGGGGGCGGGGGGGGGGGGTGACTGGGAGTTCCTGCATGGCAGGGGGTTGGACTTGATGGCCTTTGTGGTCTCTTCCAACTCTATGATTCTATGATTCTATGGTTCATATGGGGAGAGGCGGTCCCTGAGATAAGATGGGCCCAACCCATGTAGGGCTTTAAAAGTTAAAACCAACACCTTGTACTGCGCCCAGAAATTGATCGGCAGCCAATGGAGAGACTTGAGCACAGGTGTTACGTGATCTCTCCTAGATGTTCCGGTTACAAGCCTGACTGCCATATTTTGGACCAGTTGGAGTTTCCGGGTTAAGCACAAGGGTAGCCCCATGTAGAGCTCGTTACAGAAATCCAGGCGTGAGGTTACCAGAGTGTGTACAACAGATTCCAGGTCCTTCATGTCCAGGAAAGGGCGCAGCTGGTGTGTAACTGACGCTGATAACAGGCACTCCTGACTGTCGCATTCACCTGATGCTCTGTAGACTTTGAGTCTCAACCTCATCCTAAAAAAAAATCAATCCATATTAAGATTAATAATGAGATCATCATTAAAAAATACAAAAAATGTAATGTAAAAAGTGTAAAAAAAATGCAATAGATTATGATTTGGCTGCTAGGGTTGTACAAAAAACTTGGATGAAACTTGAATAATGAAGTGAACCAAGCTGATGCAGACTAATTGTGTTTTGATTCCATTCAGAACACTTCAGACTGATCAGGATACTGTACCTGGATGTTAACGTAAGTAGGGAAAACCATGTGTTTGCATATAACAATATAAGGAAATGTCAGAGAGGTGTTATGTTGAAAGGGAGAAGGGGATTTGTGATCATATCATTGACAGCTCTATCATGCAAATTTATGAAATAATCTAACTAGCACTCTTCAATCACAGAGTTTATGAGGAGAAATTATATGAGTGATTGAAGTTATGCAGCAAATTATCTCCTAAAGCATCCCTTTGTTTCTTTGCTAAATTTAGTTGTGTCAGTAGATTATGAAAGTGTTCTGGTGAATGTAATTAGTCTTTCTCTTTTTAATTAATTTTTGTTTTATTGACTATCTTAGTTTAATCTATTTGCCTTTTTGTGCTTATAATTATCCATGAGTCTGGATATGTTTTAAAAAGAGAACTTTGTTGTTCTCCATGAACTACAGTTGTCTCTAGTAGGTTCTTTTAGGTGACTGTCACAGAGTCACTTCTATCACAGAAAAGGCTGTACATTATCTGGAACCACTCTCAACTGAAGTAAATACCAGTTTTGCTCTCTGTCTTCCTTGTAGGTACCAAATGAGTAGCAGTAAATTGCTAGGGCATTACAGCACCAATAGCCTGTACAAGCAATTAAGAATTAGTTTGTTGTTGTTGGGTGCCTTCAATTAATTTCTAACTTATGGTGACCTTAAGGTCAACATATCATGGGGCTTTCTTGAAAAGTTTTTGTTATTCAGAGGGGGTTTGCCATTGGCATCGTCTGAGGCTGATAGAATATGACTTGCCCAAGGTCACCCAGTGGATTTACATGGCTGGTATTGGAATCCTGGCATCCAGAGTCCTAGTCCAATGCTCAAACCACTATGTCACACTGAAGCAATACTAATCCGCTTTTTTTCCTTAGAAGCAGAAAATCCCCAGGAGGAGGAAGTCTCTCTCTCAGCTTTTGCATTCATATCCAAAATACTTAGAAAGGCAACTAGAAAATATGAGAGAGAGAAAATCGAGGCTTGAGAGGGATGTTTGCATCCATGCCAGCTGAGATGAGCAAATGTCTTTAGGTAGATGGAGGGGTCATGGAGATCTTAATATCTCCTTGTAAAGCATTTTCTCATATGCGTCCTATATGCTGCATCACTGAATTTCACCTGTTGGACTGCTGGTTGAAAAAAAAGAAGAAGCAAATTATTCTCTTTCAAGAAAGCTGTTATTTCTTTATTATTACATCTGATCTCAATTAAACTTTAACAAACCCAGATGACTGATCCTCTAAGGCAAGGGTAGGCAAAGTGCAGCACTCCATCTGTTGTTGGATTGCCAATTCCATCATCCCTTGTTCTGCACAATCAATGGTGAAAAATTCTGGGAGTTGCAATTTGACAGCTTTTGGAAGGCCAAACTGATTCCCACCTTTGCTTTAAAGGACAATAAATTAATAGCCTTTATTATGATTGACAAATAATCAGGCAGCTTTAAAGGACAGCCCTAGAATAAAAGTAGTATACTGATATTGAGGGGTGGCTTTTAAAATACCTCATTGGCTGTCACAGTGAGGGCCTCTGCTGCATCATAAATTTGGTCTCGGTCTAATGCTTTCAAATTACAGGTTTTTATTGAACATTAGAAGTAACATCTTGAGAGTTAGAGTAATTTAGCAGTGGAACCACCTAAAGAGTTGGTGGGGTCTCCCTCTCTGGATGTCTTCAAAAAGAAGCTGGATCTGATGGCCCATGAGGGCCCTTCCAACACTATGATTCCATTCCATTCCATTATGTTCTTTTCAGTTCCATTCTATTATATTCTTGCATCATGCCAATAAGGGCATAAATACCACCAAAGGCTCCAGATCGTGTCTGATATTGGATAGAATAATAGAATAATAGAGTTGGAAGAGACCCCAAGGGGGTCCAACCCCCTGCCATGCAGCAAATCACAATCAAAGCATCCCCGACAAATGGCTATCCAGCCTCTGTTTAAAGACCACCGAAGAAGAAGACTCTACCACACTCCAAGAAAGTGTGTTCCACTGTTGAACAGCTCTTACTGTTAAGTTCCTCCTAATGTTGAGGTGGAATCTATTCCTGTAGCTTGCATCCATTATGCCATGTTCTTGTCTCTGGTGGGAGACTCCCAATGAATACCAGATGCTGTAGGCTATATTTCAGAGGAAATAACCACTTCTGAGCATTCCATTCCTGAACTGCATCTGGGGCTTAATGCACCAGCCTTTGATAGAAGAAGATCTTCTGGCCTTTTCTGGTGTTCCCTTGCAAGAAATTGATGGATATTGTAACAGTGGATATTGTAACAGTAATGCTTATACGTAATAATTAAAGAATTCTAAAACTGAGAAAAGTACATGAATGGGAGACAGTGCATTGTCACGCCTTACTCTCTACATGTGGAAGATGGATTTCTCAAGTAGAGCCTATTTTATCGAGGAAGGCTCTCCATAGAATTCTGAATCTTGTTATTTCATGTATAGAGAGGGTCATGGAAATGTCAGATATATATTCATTGTGAAAATGCCTGAATGCTGTCCTTCTTCTGAATCTAATCCTGCTTTACTTATGTTAATTAATAATAATAATAATAATAATAATAAAGTTTATTTATATCCCGCTCCTCTGTCACCAATCGGAGCGGGTTACAACAATTAAAAAACATTAAGATAAAACAGTTCCAATGACCCAACATCCCACCTCCCACCCCTTAAAATTAGATTAAATCAACATCAGATTAAAATCAAAAAACACATACAACATAAAACATTGAGGCAGCTAGTCATACTATGGACACTGTAGATATAAACTTTGTAAAAAAGTGCTGAGAGCTGGAGGAAAAGCACATCCCAATGTCGTAAACTGGTGTCAGTGGCAGGAGTTAAGGTGTTATGTTAGGTTCACCATACAAATTAAACAGTTAGGATAATGAAATGCAGCTTTTCTTGCCATTTAGAAACTATTCAATTTCTCTATATTCTGTCTTGAATATGTAACGTCTTATATTAAGTACAGTTTATGCAGAAGGACAATCAAATGTTGTGGCTTTATATGCAAGCCATAATTTTTCATGATTTGCGCAATCAAAGGATTTGTTATAATCTGTAACACACAAGATAATTTTCTTTGGTTCGCTATGTTTGTAGTATGATCTTTACTTTTCTGAACCTGGCTTGGACATATGACATTTCTCGCTCCACATACGGTAAAACTCTTTGTTGTAGAATTTTGAACACCACCTTGCTTGCATGAGAGTTGAATGCAATGGTCTTATAGCTAGTGCAATCCCTGATGTTCCCTTTATTGGGAAATGGAATGTATACTGAGCATTTCCAATATGTGGATCATTGTTTGTTTTCCATATTTGTTGGCAAATTTGGGTTAGAACTAGGGATGTGGTGGATTAGTGGTTAAGATGCTGACTTTGATGACTCTAGCATTGCATGATGTGTGGCTCAGCATTTAGTCATACTAACCACATGACCATGGAGTCATCTTTGATAACACTGGTTCCCTCGGCTTAGTAGCAGAGATGAGCACCACCCCATGCAGTCAGACATGACTAGACAATCAAATCAAAGGGGAAACCTTTCCCTTTCCCTTTTAGAGTAGATTCTCTCTGTAGCTTGAAGAAGCTCTGTTGGTATGCCATCTGTTCCTGTTGATTTATTTCTCCCAAGTGCTTTGAGTGCAGCATCCACTTCACTTTCTAAAGCTGTAGCTTCATCTTCAAATAGTTCTTCTATGAATCTGTCATCCTTTCATCTCTTTTATATAGTTTTCTGTGTATTGTTTCCATCTACTTTTTATTTGTACTTGGTCATATAATGTGTTCACTTGCTGGTCTTATAGTATATCCTATCTTGGTTTAAATTTCTGCCCTCAACATAGCCTTTGGCTTCACAGGAGCATGCCATCCCATGACTATGGAAAGATAGTGCCATGGTGGAAAGAACCAACTAGGTAATGTAAAATTCGTTGTCCCTTTAGCACTTTGTCTCATTTAATTAATTGATATCTTAATTCTGGGTAAAGAAATCAATTATAATAGTCTAGATAATGACACTTTCTATTTCTTTAACAAATAAATTTAAATGTTTTTATTCATTGACATTTTCCAACTTAATTCATAATTTATTTTTCTTCATTATTTCATCTCACTCGAGGAGAACTTGGAGATATTTTTGGAAGATTTATGCTTGCATCAGCTTTATCAGAAAAGGTAAACACAATCTCTTAGACTATTCCAAACCATGAGGCATGCTTTTACTCAGACCATTATTGATCCAACTCACTTCACCTTCAGAGATACTCCAAAAACATCTAATGCAGTGCTGTTCACCTCAGCTTCTTGCCTTGTTTTCCATGCTCATAATTAATGCCAGACACTTCCCACTGTTTAAGGCGTAGGGTAGGATGTGGTAGGAAAAGTCTTTGTTTAAATGTGCCACTTGTACCTTATTTCATGCAGCAATTCTTTATTTATGAACCGCCTTTGATTTAAGATTAAGAATGTGGTTTTAATTTAATACAGGACAAGCATGATATATTTTGATAAAGTGCTATTAACATTTTGCCAATTGTATCTTGTTGCTTTATTAATCTTACAATGCATTTTTTTTATTTGGGAGTTGTTCAGGTTGTAACCTTATCCTTGTTCTGCATTGAACTGTGTAACCTCACTAAACAAGAAGCTTAAAAATGACAACATGAACTCTAAATAAATTTGGAACAGAGGTAAGAGCTATCACTACTGCATACTTTAATACATAAAAGCATTGTGACACCCTTAATTACTGCAAAGCCAACTGCCTCATTAACAACAACAATATCAAAAACCCTGTTTAAACATGTCATATTAAGACCAGGGTTTAAATCCCTGCTCAGCCATGGAAAGCTATTGGGTGACCTTGGGCATATCACATTCTTTCAGTCTCAAAGGAATGCAAGGCAAACCTCCTTTGAACAAATCTTGCCAAAAAAAAAAAAAAAAAACATGATAGGGTTGCCATAAATCATGAGTGAATGACTCAAAGACACACAATAACAAAACTACTATTGAGAACTAGAAAATAGAAAACATGATTTAAGATTAAGAACACCAAAAGAACCCTACCTGGTCAGATCAAAGTTCTATCTAATCCAGCATCCCATGGCTCAGAGGTTGCTGCCACACTCCAGGATTAATGCAGTTTTGCACTGCTTTAACTGTCACGGTTTCATCTCATGGAATGTTGAGAGTTGTAGTTTATTGTGGCACCAGAGCTGCCTGACAGAAAAGGCTAAATATTTCACAAAACTACAAATCCTATAATTCCATAGCATGGAACCATGGCAATTAATCAATGTCAATCTGCATTAATTCTGCAGTGTAGCTGCTGCACAACAGTCAACCAAGTGCCTCTGAGAAGACCTAAAGCAGACCCTGAAGGTGATAATCCTTTCCTCATGTTGATCCCAGCAACTAGAATTTGGAGGCATGTTTCTTCTGAATCTGGAAACAATACAGAGCCATTGTACCTGTAGCCATTGAGAGCTCCCTTCATCCATGAATGTGACTACACTGCTAACCATTACCACATCTTATAGTAGCAAATGCTATTGTTTTACCTAGCTCTGTATGAAATACTTCATTTTGCCTGTCCTACATCTCTTACTGAATAACAAACCTCAGGTTCTGGCACTGAAAGGGATCCCTCCCCGCTTCTTTATTTAGTGCTGTTTGCTCTCTTCCTCTTTTGAAGTCTCTTTATTGGAACAATATTGATATATTTTCCATCATTAAAAACACCAATTAAAAACACCACTCCTGTGATAAGATAATTTCCTTAATATACATTTCAATTTCCCCCATCCCCCCAAAAAACATGACTGTGAAATGCTGGGAAAAGTGATGGTCCTCCCCCCCCCCACCTTATTTTTCCTCAATGCCTTTTCCCTTTCCGTTTGAGCAAGTGCAAAACCTGACCAACCCTTTCTTCTTCAATTTGTTGCTGCATTTCCACATTGTGCATGCCTGTAATTCTCCCACAAACAAACACTTCAGTGCTCAATTTCGTAAATAAAAGATTTCTCTGTGAGTGGAAAGACACTCAGTGAATCACCAGACATGATGAATGGCTGCTGGGAGGGTGCATGTGCTGTGGAATAGACCTGCACATGAAGTGAAAGGAAGAACAAACTATGTTTAGAGACAGATTTCAGATCTCGTCTTTCAGAAACACCATTGCAAAGAATGGTTCAAACAGCAAGAGCAGCTGTGGGGAAGAGGAAAACTCTGGCAGTTGTTTTCTCCTGAAAAAGCAAAAATTTGAATGTACAAGTGAGTGCAGCCCATCAAGTAAATGAAAATGATGAAAGTTTATATCTTAACATATAGACAGACTCAGTAGCATAACAAGTCTCCTGGAGTGAGAAATTCCACTGGGCCCATGCTAGCAATTGTTGAAAGAACTGAGTGTGTTAAAAGCAAATCAAGGAAGTCTCATGAGGCAAGCCCCAGTTAACTTAGACACCATTTACCAGGGGCGGACCAAATAGACTTGCAATGCTAAGAAGACAGACTTTCCCCAAGTGCATAGCTTTAAGGAAGAGGGTCATGGCCTCTGGGACCAAGGTGAGCTACAAGAGAGAGGAAATCTCAGCTACAAAAGTCAAGCAACAGTATTTTCTTCACTTACCTACAGTAATGGGAGTTTACCTTAGTGCTGCATTAATTCCCTTGACTCCTTTTCTCAAATCCTGCCAGTGAACTGGTCAGCAAATCAGTCAGTGTAGAGACAGAGCCATCAATCCAAATTCCATCTATTTATGGCCAGCATTCCTCTGAAGGAGTAAGACTTGAAATGAAACTGGGCTGCTGCACAACACAGTTTAAGATCCACACCACTTTCTCTCTGTCTCTGGAGATTAGCACACAGATTTAAAAAAAAAGAAAAAAGAAGAAGAAGCAATTTACTGCTGCTGAACTGAATTCAAATTTGGGATGCATCCTGGTATTATCACATGCATTTTGCTGCTGACACCACCAGCCAGGTACAGTCTGGGTAACTTCTGGTTAGAATCTGAGCTCAGCCGGCCTGTTTTCAAAACTGGGAATTTATGAGCATAAATTAATAGTTTATGTGGATAATAATAATAATAATAATAATAATAAATTTATTTATATTTCCCACCTCTCCCCAAGGATTGAGGCGGGATTCCAACAATTAAAATCTACAAAGTCCAATACAATTCCTAAGCCAATAAAATCATAAAATCATTACATCATAAAATCAATAAAACAGTTAATCCTTAATTTACCATATGTCATCTATCACTGTCCATCTTAGATCTCACTATCAGTGAGCAATCACAGTAGATCAGGTGGAAAAGCTCTCCGGAAGAGATCCGTCTTTAGCGCTTTCTTAAAGGCATCTAAGGTGGTAAAAAGACGGATCTCTTCCGGGAGGTCATTCCATAATTTCAGAGCCATTGCTGAAAAGGTCTTATTGGAGGTTGATATCAACCTGGTACTCAAGGTTTCTAAAGTGTTCTTTCCTGATATTCTGAGGGTGCGGGGCTGATTGTGTAGGAGAAAGCGTTCCTTCAGGTAACTCGGGCCCAAGCCATATAGGGCTTTAAAGGTGATAACCAACACTTTGTATTGCGCTCGGAAGCTAATCGGCAACCAATGTAAAGCTTTTAATATGGGGGTAATATGGTCAGTTCTTTGTACCCCCGTAAGTAATCTAGCTGCCGCATTCTGGATTAACTGAAGCTTCCGAACGTGGTACAAAGGTAGCCCCATGTAAAGCGCATTGCAGAAATCTAATGGAGAGGTTACCAGTGCATGTACTAATGTTTCAAGGTCCTCTCTGCCCAGGTAGGAGCGCAGCTGGCATATTAGCCTAAGCTGATACCATGCACTTCTGGCTGTCGCATCCACCTGGGCAGTCAGCTAGAGCGACAAATCCAGAAGTACGCCCAGACTGCAAACATTGTCCTTTAGGGGAAGTGTGACCCCGTCCAGGACAGGTTGACAAATCTCCATCCCTGGGCGAGATGGGTCTATCGCAAGTACCTCCGTTTTCTCTGGATTCAGTCTAAGTTTGTTTTCCCTCATCCAGCCCATTACCGACTCCAAGCAGGTATTCAGAGGAGAGATGCCATCCTTGGTCGCTGCAACAGCCAAGAGATATATTTGAGTGTCATCAGCATACTGATGACACTGAGCTCCATGACTCCGGATGATGTCTCCCAGCGGCTTCATGTAAATGTTGAATAGCAAGGGGGACAGAATGGCACCCTGGGGGACGCCAGATGTCAGCTCTCAGGATGGTCATTCTATTAGAAGATCGTTTAAGAAATATAGAACATGTATTTTCAGAACTAAATGAATTTGGAAGAGTCTCAGGATTCAAGATAAATAAGAGTAAAACACAAATGTTGACAAAGAATTTTTTTTAAAAAGATGTAACCAAATTAATAGTAAAATCAGATATAAAAATAGAAAAGAAAGTTAAACACATTGGCATATGGTTATCAGAAAGAAACATCAATCTATTTGAAGATAATTATAAAGTAATGTGGAAACAAATAAATAAAGATCTAAAACAATGGAACAATTATAACTTAACATTATTGGGAAGGATTGCTGCATAAAAATAAGTATATTACCGAGACTCATGTTCGTATTCTCAAATTTGCCAATTATTACGAATGAAAAGATCTTCAAGGAATGGGAAAAATACTCTCTAAATTTGTTTGGAGAGGGAAAAAGACAAGGATACAATGGAAATTATTTTTAAAAAGATAGATTTTTAGGCGGCTGTGCTTTGTCAGACTTAAAACTTTATAACAGAGCATGTAGTAAAATTTGGATTCAGGAACGGGCAACATTAAATAATAAGCAATTATTAAATTTAGAGGCATCAAATCTAAGATTTGGATGGCATGGCTATTTATTGTATAGTAAAGATACAATGAATAGAAATTTCAATAGCCATTCCATCAAAAAGGCATTATTGAAAACATGGAGTACAGTGAGAAAGAAATGTTATTTAGGTTTACCTTCTTGAGTCTCTGTGCAAGAGACATTCTTTGGAAGATGGGAGGAAAATACTGACTGGATTAGATATAAGGATCTGATAAAAAATGATAGCTATGGTAAAATGAAACCAATTTCAAGGGAAGAATTAAAGAAAAATAGTAAAAACATAAATTGGTTCGAATACACATAAATCATACAAAGAAATAAATAGGATCTACACAAGATAGGTTTTGAAAAATAACCAAATGAATTGCATAAATTGCTGTGGGAAACGGATAAAGGAAAAGTTTCCAAATTATATAAATTATTCCTGAGTAGAGAACTGGAATAAGAGACTGTGACCACATATATGATTAAATGGGCACAGGAGACAGGGCATGAAATAGCATTTGAAGATTGGGAAAATGCATGGAAAAAATCCAACAAATTCACGGCTTCACAGGATCTTAGAGAAAACCATATAAATATGGTTAATAGATGGTATTACACACCATTAAAAATCACCAAAATTTATAAATTAAGGAATAACAGTTGTTGGGAATGCCATAAAGAATAAAGGCTCTTATTATCATATGTGGTGGTCCTGTCCTATAATTAAGAAATTTTGGTTTGAAATACATAATAAAATACAGGAAATGCTGAAAATAAACTATCCTTTGATTCCAGAAATATATCTATTAAATATGAGATCTTTTATGGGGACTTCATTAGAAAGAAAATACTGGAGAATTATTTTGTACTTGATTACAACCACCAGGATCCTTCTGGAAAAAAATTGGAAAGTGAGTTATATACCTAACATGGATGATTGGTTCTGGAAAATCATAGAGCTAAAAGAAATTGATAAATTGATGAACAAGACAAAAGAAAAGATTAAAAAAGAGTGGGGACCAATTGAAAAATACTGGTTGAAGACATGCAATATAAGGGAAGAATTGGTAGAGTAATCAGCCGATACAATAAATTATAAGACACAGAAATGAAAGAACATAAGCTAAAAGTAGGGCAAAAATATAGGCAAGGTTAAATAAGGTTAAGCATATAAATAATATGGTGTTTGATTCTATCTTTTTTATAGTCATTTCTTCTTAACCTTTTAAACCACTTAAAAGCATTAAGGGTAAGGCATGGATATCTGAATCAATAATATGGTAACAATTTTTTGTACAAATACAGAATATCTTGTTTTGACAGAAGCTATGGAACCATGCAGATGTTTGTAATTTAAAACTTTTATAATCATTTGGTATTTTGATTGTCTTTAAGATAAGCTTTATTGATGTACTATAATGACATTTAAATTCAATAAAGATATAAATTAAAAAACAAAACCGGGAAGCTCCAAGCTTCACAAATCAACCAGTTGAGCTTGGATTCCAGCTGGAAGTTATCCAAGCTGCACCCAGCTGCTGTCAGTGGTGGCAAAATGCATGAGATAATATCAGGATATATCTCGAGTTAGAATTCCATTCGGCAGTGGTAAGTCACTTACTTTTTAGCTGTGCACTAATCTCTCTCACACACTGTACATGCATCTCCGTTTAATATCTAGCATTTCCTTTGGGCTACATCACTTATAACACTTATCATGTTAAGCTATTGAGGAATGTGAATAAGGAAAAGGCTAGGAGTGAGAATGAACTTGACCCTGTGGTGTGCAGTTGGCTGGCTAATTGGTTGAAGTTACTATCAGAGTTCTGGAAGGGATGGTATATTGACTATACGGAGTAATCATAATAAGGAAAGCTTCTTGTTAAGTGTTGTGCTAAATTAGCAGCCAAGAATCTTTAATGTCAATGATTTTTTTAATCAATTTGCCTTTTTGTATTGGTGGATAACACTCAGTCACACTGAGCTACATTTCTTTTGCTTCTAGATTGAAGTCAGAAATGGCTAAACAAGGCTGGTGCTACTGGACAAAATCCTTGCCCCATGACTGTAACAGTACTGCAAGGATTTCATTTGCACTTCAAGTAAACACAAATCAGTAAATAACTATTCAGTTTCTTCTCCAAACCTACAATATGCAATAAGAACAACCTAATCTAGGGCCTTTTTATGTTTCCATGTTGCCCCTCACGTGTTCACATAGGACCTCATATTGTTTATTCTCCCCTTTTAATTGTCTATGCTTCTTTACAGCTAATTTACTAAACATAATCTCTATGTACAACACGACCATGCCAAAGATGAGCAGTGGCACCTTTTAACTCCACACATTAAAATGACTATGTTTATATATAGTTGTCATTCATTGTGTTACTAGGGAAATTTAAAAAAGAAAGGTTCCCAGTGGCAGGGAATGCTACAGAATCATAGGATTGGAAGAAGCAGCAAGGACCATCCAGTCCAACCCCCTCCCATTCAGGAAGACATAATCAAAGGATTGACACATGTTATAGATTTTTATTTCTGTTGGAAAATATTAATAGTTTAACAATCTCTCTAACAGAGTATTCATATGGATCTCTCCAGCAAAGTATTCATATGGAGAGGCTGAATCTATAGCCATTTCCACTCAACACCCCCACAAATGGCCAGCTGACAATATATATATATATATATACACACACACACACACACACACACACACATATACATACACACACACACATACATACCCAGGGCTTGTCTACAACCCGCCCACTACCCATCGTGCTGTCAATGCTCGGTGTCTTGTTTGGAGCTCAGTGCAACTTGTGCCCACAGCAGTGGCACCAAGCAATGAATGACCCAAATTTTGGGCTTGCATGCAAAAATAGTGGGGTTTGCAACAACCACAACAACAAAACCACAAAGAAGTCCCTACAAAACAGTGCTTGGGACAAGCATCCTCATTGAATATGTGCACAAAGAGAAATAATTCTGAGGAGCTAGGAGATTGAGCAGACAACTTCAGCTAAGTAGTGGCTGCACTGTGTGAAATAAATATTTCTGACATACCTGTCTCCCACAAAAGCATTCCATGATGTTTATAAAAGAAGATATTACACTGAGTCAGATAGTTCATTTGAAAGCAGCCAACATAATATTGTTTCAACAAAATTCCTCTCAAGAGGGTGATAGATAAACAGGTATTGGCTAACACATCCTGAGGCATAGTTCAGATACTTTGATAAAACTGTTCTTTAATACTTTAACTGGATTTTGTATTCTGCCTTGAAGACCTACTTGTTCAATGGATGTTGACAATGATATATGTGGATCATAATATGAATATATGACTATGTGGGGTAAGAGCCCTCTCACCTACATTACTCCCTTCTCTAAAGCTTACCTTATGTTTCAATGGAGTAAGATGGCTCAAAATATGAATGAGCTCTGTGTTGTGCAGAGTTCCTGATGAATGCTGAAGCTTTCAAATTTCTCCTGAATTAAGCAACATGGCAAGTTGAACAAAAAAACAATAGATTTTATTAAATACCTTATTTGGCAAGAAAAATCAAGCTAGCCTACTCTTCTGTATCAGTTTTTAACTCTTCCTGAATGCTAACTCATTGTCTGCTCTCTTCCTTTTGCAGTTCCCTCTTTACAACCCAATCACAATTGACACAATTGATTGTTAAACTGTCAGATCTCTCTGTTTTCTGCCTTCAGCCAAGGGCTGTGATTGGTAAATCTACAAACTGAGCAGACCCTCAAGCTTGGTTGTCCATTGAAAATGCAATAAAGATAACCGCCATAACTATACAAATTGGAGAGAAGAGTCTTACTTAATAGATAAAAAATAAATTGATAAGTCTGCAGAGTCTTTATGAGTAATAATTGCTCCTACCATGATTCTATGAAGCATGTTTTATTATTTAAAAAAAAAACACCCATAAACAAACACAAATTCTTAACTCAATTGAAGGAATTGATCTGGATTAGTTTATACCCATAAATAATTTTAGGAGAGTGCACTAATCCTAAATTAAATTTCAAAAGTTATAGACAGGTTTAGCCTCCTTGAACAGTGCCATCTGTCCCTCAAGATGCCAGCAAACAAAAATGCACCAATATCATGCTAGTGGATCGATCAGACAGGGGAATTAGTCTCTTTCAGCGTGGCCCACCAAGTTTTTGTGTACTGTAGCCAGTAAGACCTGGGGGGGGGGGGGACAGAGGGAGAGTTGCAGTGGTCTACTGTCATTCCACTTTCTACGGGCATTGGGTGTGTTTACCATCAAATGGGTATCCAGGACAGAATAGGGATTCTGTTTGTGCTACACCTAAACCACTGCTCAACAGTCTCATTTCCTGAGCTAGCTATGGTGGGCCTGGAATTGGTATTGGAATCCCTTGGCAAACTTCAACATCCATGCTGAGATCACACTGCCAGGAATTACTCAGGATTTCATGACCTCCATGACAACCATGCGTCTGTCCCAAGTAGTATCTGGTTCCATTCATGGTGCTCAGCACACCCTGGACTTTCCTTTCAATGTTGGATGTGGTAATTATGATCTTGGTGTGGAAGAATTTTCTATATTTCTTTTGTCATGCAGCGATCACTGCTTGGTTTGGTTTAGATCCACTGTGACTTGGAATCTCTACAGAGGTGAGAGACCAATTATAGAAGTCTGCAGATTGTGTCTGACAAGGATTTTACACTTTAGTCACTTCTGGCAGAGCCAGTCACAAAAAATAAAGGACGCAGTGAGCTGATTTTCTCAGCAACATGCACTTGGGGACCAATGATAACACTGGCAAAATTTCATCAATATTCCATAATAACTTCCGGGTGATAATTATTGCTTTACAATAGCCCCCTCATAAGGCGTAATCTGCAGACTTCTACAATATCAGGTATTTGGAGGGTCAAGATACGCTGGGAAAAATGTATAAATATAGATAATGACTACATAGATATAAGTTATCAACTACAAATCAAAACAAACTTTCTGTCAATTTTTTAAAAAGGTGATCATTAAAAATTTTGAATATCCCCTCGTACAATGGGAACTAGAAAAGAGAACATTTCTTTGTTGGTTCTTCTGGACCTCTCGTAGTTTTTGATGCCATCAACCATAGTATCATTTTGGGCTGCCTTGCTGAGGTGGGACTTGGAGGCATTGTTTTACATTGGCTCTGTCCCTCTCTGGAGGGGCAAACCCAGAAGGTGGCGCTCAGAGACTCCTGTTCAACTCCTTGGTCATTGGTCTGAAGAGTCCTTTGGAGCTCTGTTCTGCCCCCATACTACTCAAATACTGGGAGAGGTCATCCAGAGGTTTGGTGTTCAATGTCAGAAATATCCTGATGATGCCCAACTTTGTTTCTCCTTTCTACCTAACTCCAAGGAAGCAGCTTCTGTTTTAAACCAGTGCCTGGCATCAGACCCATGTTTTTAATATGAATAATACTTGAATCATTATATGATTTTTTAAAAAATATATAATCTATGATTGTAATCTTTTAATGTGTAAGTCACCTTGCATCTTGGTAGAAAAGTCAGGATATTAATAACGTTAATTATTTGGGCTGGGATCCTATAAGGGAGATACATATGTATAAGCACTATAGTTATAGTACTATGTAGTGAATCCCAGCTTGACACAACCATTTGCTGGACAGCCAGGTTTACAGGGGCCTGTTTCCCTATTACTGGCTTGTGCCATTAGAAGGGGAAGGGAGGGACATTGTTATCAATTCACGTCTTGAAGTAGACCTACAGCAAAATGAATGTCTGACCAGGGAAAATCAAGTCTTTTTCCCCCAAGTAGATTACTTTATGAAAGTAACTTCATCTTCTTGGATAACCTGCCCTTTACAGACAGCTGGGGGTTATGGGATTTCCCAGAGCAGTCTGTCCAGCCAAAAAATAAAAAAATAAAAAAAGTGTAAATAAGAAATGCCTAAAGCCCTATCAAAGGTTTCAGGGCCTAGCATCAAAATGAGAAAAAAGAGAGAGAGATGGAACTGCTGTAACCACAAAGTAAAGAAAGTTCAAATTATCACTTCTAATCCTAAAATAAAGCTTCTTATCCTTTTGTGCTCCTTTTACACACAATCCAAGAATCAATACATTGCTTGTTCATCTCCTTTGTATGTTATGTCAAATACCAGAAAATCCCAAATGCCACCCATTTCTGTCTTGGGGAAATCCAATAAATACAAGCTCATATCCTTTATCTGTAACTGGTATTATATGAACAGAAGTTCTAAAGAGTTCTAAAGAACACCAGTAAACTCCTCTCACCCACCCACCCCACCTTAATACTCTTGGCTGATTATTCACTCATTTGTTAGGCTGAGTATGGAGTGATAGCTTGTGATGATTGGTTGATGTTTTATCAGCGGCTGAAAATAACTAAACGGATGACACTCTAAAAATTGGATCATATCACATCATTTTTATATTATTTATATGCTGCCTTTCTCCCAGATTGGGCCCAACACACAAAAGATTTTTAAAAACAACAACAAAATAGTGCTTTTTTAAATGCACAATTAAAACATCACATTAATATAACAAAAATATAAATTCATTATAACATACTCAGGTAAAACTATGAAATTATTAAAAATATATAAAAGCATATAAGAAGCCTCCCTAGAAGAGATTATGTATTAAAAGTTTACTTAAATGAAAAGGTCATTGTCTCCCAGCAAAAGGAAAGATATGGGGCAGCCTAGTCTCCTGCAGAAGGGAGTTATTGTGGTGGGACCAAGAGAAAAGCCTTCTTTTGAGGATCGTAGAGTTCTGGCAGTTTCAATGATCTTTTAAATAGATGTTTCTCATGGGTACTTGGAACTCAGTACTAAACAAAAGTTGAAGTTCACAGCAGATGATTTTGGGTAGCAGTGGGGTGGCAAAATTGTTTGTAGACTTGCAGGGGAATGTAGGAAGAAATGAAACCCTGGAAGACCTGCTCTCTGTGAGTCAGCTACGTGAGGTCCTTTCACATTGCACACTTATAGTGTAATGTTTCTTCCACTTTTATTTCTGGGGAACTGATAAAATCCTAGGATTGGCAGTTTTGGGGGTGGTGCCTTTATAATCCTCCAACAAGGAGCTACTCTGGTGCCTCTGACCAGACTATGAAGCCCAGGCAGTTCAAGTGGAATCATAGTGCTATAACTGTGTAATGCAAGAGACTATTTAGATAGATGCCTGATTTCCTTCCAACGTGTTTTTCTTCTTTCAATGTTTTCTTATGAGAGGAAAATAAACCAAACTATGGTGCCCCTGGAATTTCTTAAGACTCAGAACATGGAAGTACATAACATTTTTTTTTTACTCTTACTCTTAAATCTATTCATAACTCACAGCACTACTGCTTTCACACAAATGTGCACAATATGGAATAGAAAGAACTATACAATTGATATCTATTTGTACTTTTCAGAAGACTTAAAATCCAGTTCCCCAGGATTATTGTTGGAACACAGGAATCCAAGAGGTACATAAAGAATTCAATAAAACACCCAGATTTTATAATTTGCGATAGGAGTATCTGCATTTTGATATGAAGGAAAGGAGATAAAAGAGCCAGGAGGATGTTCAGGATGTAATAGGAAGTGAGTTGTTAAAATCTCAATTTAAAATGTGGACACATTAAAGTAAATTCAGATAAGAAGTCAAATGCTTCCAATCTTCAAACTCCCTGACTTGAAAAAGTTTACTGATGAAATCATAGAAACTAACTTTCAAGATGTGAGATCTTATTATTTATTTTAGATACATACATTTATGGAGAACAAGCAGAGTTCTCTTCCATCCCACATTCATTTTTCCGAGTGGGCCACAGATCAGTCCATTTCTGAAAGGAACAAAATATTTCTGGCTAGGAGGCATCATTCTGTTGCCTAGAAATCAGTAACATTTTCTAAGGCAGAATTTTAGATCCATGCATTTTTAAAACACACACTTTTATACCAGCTGTAATCTTTCCTTCTTTCTGTTTTACTGCTGAGCCTCAGCTATTAAAAAGAAAACTAGAATGCAAAAAATTAAAAATTAAACATTAAAAATTTAGCACAGAGTTCTGTTTACATTTCTAGCCACTCTGTGCCATCAGCCAAATCCCATTGTCAATATTCTGTCCTTAGTCCTCATTGGGCTGCTTTGCCTTCTCTCCTCCCTGATTTTTTAAAAATAAAAATACTTCTGAAAAGTTTGAAGTTCCTCTGATGGATGGATAATGCTATTTAGGCAGCACAAGTATCCACAGTTACATATGAATTTTGGTAACAGAGGGAAAGATGATGAATTAAAAAGGAACTGACAACCCATAAGAGGTAGAAGTTTTTAATTTATCAGCAAGAATTGAGAAAAACAGATATTCTGCTTGCCTTTGCTCACTAGAATCAGAATGAAAATTAATTATTTTAAATGTAGAATATTCCCACCACTCTTTTCCATTTAACAGAATTAGAGTAACAGAATTTTCAGCCAGGATACTCCACAAATACATTCAAAGAAATGAAGACTCCATTCTTCAAGACCTGCTATTCTGATTGATATTGCAAGAATGTATCTAGCACTCGCCAGAGGTGCCCTCTTGTGCCTTAGATTTGAAGAGCACACAGCATGGCAGCTTGAGTGCTCCAGGACTTTCCACATAATTTAAAACATAATTATTTAGATATGATAGCTTTGCTATTCCCCGTTTTATGCCCACCATCTTTTGAACTGAAAGAGCTAGGAAGGGGGATAGTGAATCTGTTCTCATATATTCCACAAAACCACTGCTATCATTCAGTCCCAGTGTAACATTTACTTTGTACATAATCATTTAAGGAATAGATTCTCTACCACAAGAGAGCTGATATTTGAGACAAAACAGTTAGAAATCCATGAGTTGATCAAAGTATCTTCAAATTATCATTCACAACCATAAAACAAACCCAACCTATTTTAGGTCTACTTGAAAGAGCATATAGAAATATAAAACAGAAGGATTGTAGATTATTATTTCATAGTATTTCTAATCATGTGTGCCTATTTGTTTTGCCATTTCTTACTCTTGATGTTTTTCATGGATCCATTCCTTAATCCAAGCCAGTGATTAAGAGTGCTCTGAGTACCATATAGGCTATGTATTTTTTATAGGTTCAGCTAGGCAAAGGGCAGTGCTGGCAAGATGTACTGGCAAGATGTACTGGCAAGTTTTCTGTGGGTTTTTCAGGTTGTGTGGCTGTGTTCTAGAATAATTTATTCTTGACATTTTGCCTGCAACTGTAGCTCACATCTTCAGAGGGTGGTGGCATGGGAGTGGGTGGAGTGTTTATACCTGTGGGTTCCACCTCACCACCCTCTGAAGATGCCAGCTACAATTGCAGGCCAAATGTCAGGAATAAATTCTTCCAGAATGCAGCCACACAGCCTGAAAAACCCACAGAAAACTATGTACTGACAGGTGTTCGACTATATGGTACTTACAGGGTTACAGATCTATATACACTTTCAAGGAGCAAAGCACAATTGATCACAATTCAATTTGCTGTTGTGCAGCTCTGCCATGTTGCTTTGCAACATTGGCCCTCTGTTTAGTCCAGCATTCCACATAGTCCCATCTGTTTGGTCTGTTAAGCTATTTATTTTTAAACTTACTTGTACATAAGAGCTATATCATAAGATCTTGTCATTATTGCTTTCCCTCTCCTCTGTGACAACATTTACTAGGACAGCATTATAGAAATAAGTAAAGGCAGTAAAACATGATGGTCTCAAGCCATAAAGCAAATGTGACTTTTGTTATCTGTGAGTATCCTGTTCTAATGTCAGATGGATCTTGCAGTGCAATCCTATAATCCTGTCCTGCACAAATCCTGTGACTGGAACTCAGTTCTCTTAGAGATCTAGTTGTTTCCAACATTTCTGTCTTTTATGCACCACTTATATTTCTACTATACACAAATGTTTCACTTGTCTACTGCTGTTTCTATTGTATTATAGCAACAGGAAGTTTTTTTAGATATTTTAAATTTGTGATGCTAAATATTAGTAATCTGAGTTTTTAACTGTGCACTTGATGTTGACAGATAGGTGTAGTGAGCTCCTATGAAGAAGAGTGAAGTATAAACCAAATAAGCCTCATTAGCTGTCATCATCTTTATCACCACCACCACCATCATCTACACAGAAGTAAATCCTATTGAGTTAAATGAGCAAAACAGCTAGCTCAGTTGATAAAGAATTGCAGCCAGCCAGTGCAGTTTGAACTCAAAGGTGTGCCAGTTGTAGGAGGTTAGAATGAAATCCTTTTCTGCTGTCAAGCTCCTTGTCTGCTGGCTTATCTCAAAGATCTATTGACAAAGCAGTTTGCCAGCACAACTGCTCTACTGACTAAGATCTATCAGGAGAAGAAAAATGGGGTGAAAGGGGAGTGGAGAAAGGGGAGAGTTGAGTTTCTTCAGATCCACATCCCTCTCTGCCTCTCAAAAAGGGCCACAGGCACTATGCCAGCACAAAATTAGGCCAAGTAGCTGGAGCCAGGGTAGTCCTAAGCAATTTTCAAGATCATTAGGCTGTGTGAGGTTTAGCTCTGGTGCCTTTTGCAGTTGCCCACCTGTGCTTTAGTGGACTGGGATCATAGGGCGGCAATGTATTCAGAGCTTACCCTTCCTGGAGCTCTGGAGAGTTCAGTTTATCTTACATGGTCATCTTTACCATAACAGAAGCTCGGTTTTAAATTGTGTTGCTAAAAACAGGAACTAAAATATTTATTCACTTCACTTGTATGCAACTGAACATTAATAATTTACAGTGTTCTACTTTTGCTCCTTAATATTTTAAGAACAATTGTTTATATATGTTGGCAAAATGTTAAAGAACAGGACAGACTGAGTGAATGAGCAATGTGTTTATTTTTTCCCCTCTTATGTCCTTACTTCCTTTCAATTACTGTTAACCAGAAATAACACATTAATACCAAGAATTCCACGTGGAACATGTGCAGGAAAATCATTTGTTTAATCTTAGGACTTCTCAATACTGTTGGACACACAGCTATTTTTGTTGGTCATTCTCCCACTGTTTATATTCATGTTTATATGGTTCCAGCCACCACACAGTTATGGTTTTTATATTATGCCTACCATTCTTCAAAAAGGCAATTCCCCAGACAGAAAAAGAAAGTGCAAAGCAAAAACTCATGGTTCAACAAATAACCCCAAAAGCAAGCAAATTCAGACCTTGGATCAACATGCTCCATCCACATGGTAATTTGAAATATGGACACATTGATGGATCCTTCTTATACCTTAAGTCCCACTTGAAATATGCACTAGAGCACAATTCTATGACAGCAGGGGTGGAGAAAGTACTATTGGGTACAGCAGAGTCCCCAAAGTGGAGAGCCACCAGAGTTTAAGAGGTGCTGGTACTCTTTAGTATAGCTTGCCACAGACAATGAGGTGACACAGATGGGGCAAAAGGAGCAGCCAGAGGCTTCTCCAGCCCCAATTGCTCCAGGACCGCAGCAACCAGACTTCATGATCCTGAAGCCAGCCACTGCTGTAGTCCCAAATGGGCCACTGGCAGGAGCAGCTTTTTGCCTCTCTTTTTCAGGCTGTCTTAAGAAGGCTTGGAGTGACTTCTGGGAAGTTTGGTGGTGTGTGTCACTTGAACACCACAGCCCCAAAGCACCCAGAAGGTGCTTTATTTGGCCCATGTGTTTCAGGCCAATGTTTGGTTTGGCATAGCAAAAGAATAGTCTTCTTCTCCCCTGCAAATGTTCCCCCCTTGTTCCAACTCCCTTCCCTCTATTATTCCAATAGTGACTGTAGCCACCCGACTCCATAAGTAGTGCATTACTAGTTGTGTGGAGAACTGAAGTAACACATTGAAAGAATCAGCATTTGCAAACAGCAGAATTGGAGCATAGTTCTATACACAATTAGACAATCTTTCCTATGCCAGTCTATTTGATCGATATTTGGATAATGGTGCATTGCTCACTGTGTTTAATAGGCTTAACCCCAGGCAAACATTATATAAAAGATTCCACTTTAAACATGCTATAATTTGCATATAGGATGGCATACTGACATGTAGATATTCCCTTCTACTATATGTTCTAGATGTTTCTAACCATAACTGGCTTTCCTTCTCATCCAAATGTACTCTCAGACAGAAGGTTCAGTTATATATTCAGTGAGGATAATTAAATGTTACTGCTCTACTATCTCATGCATATAGATCTAAATGTGGAAAGCAGGTACTCAAATGTCCCCCAGTTCTGAAACAATGGCAGCTGTCGAGCATCCATCTGTAATGGTCCACAATAACAATGACTGGTGGTTCAAATGGAAGGAGGAAATATCCATCTGCTCATGTTTAGAATTTGCCTGGGGAATGATATGTCGTTCAGCTTTTCTTGCTTTTGGCTGGGGCCTCATAACCTTAACTCTGGCTTTTAATCTCCTTGGTAAAAGACACAAATAGAATATTTCAGAAGATGGCAAAACTGGAAGGTAAAAGTGACCCTACAGTGACAAGGGAATATACAGCATCTACCATCTTTTCTGTAATTAACGGTAACCATGTCTTAGCTAGAGTCATCATATAAACCTTTATGTGAGGTTTATGATTGCTCACCCATTAGTAAGTAATGACCAGAAACAGACATAGATTTAACCAGGCCCACGCTTTATTAACTACTTGTGAAAGATCTATGGGGTAGAACTTCCGATATGTGTCTGTACAGCTGAAGTGGTAATTATTGTATCTTTCTCAACAATCAAGCCTTGGGTGAGCCACCCACATTCCAGTTCCTAGCCATAAGTAATGGTTTACAACTATCCAACCTTCAGGACTGAGTGAGGCCTGGATAGTCAACCACCCTCTAGTCCAGCCATACCCCACCACCACTCTATGCTTTGAATGACTTCCAATCACTTCCTGTTATTGGCCTAAAATAAGCTAGAGTGTACTACAAAAAAGACAATACACCTCCTAAAGAGTGTTTAGGGGCATCTAGAGACAAAAAACAAACAAAAAAGAAAAAAAGTATCTTTTTTCAACAGATGCAGTTGGAGAGTACACCCCTCCATGGTCTCCTAGCGGACTAATGTAGTCCCTTTAATTGTTCCATCTTATGGCTTGTAATCACAGCTTCGGTGGCCCATGGGTGTAAAGTGCTAGTTCCAAGGTTTTTCTCTTTTTCCACCCTTTGTTCGCCCCCCTGCCACTCTACTCAGCAAGGTGACTATTTAACACATATAATGCATGAAGCCAATTATCCTGTACCCTCTTCATGGAGAGGTAAACCTTTCATTGCAAGACTGTGAAAAGACAAGAATTTTCATCAGGTTTTATGTGTTAGCAGCCATAGACTGCATTTAATAAGAGTGCTGATAGAGAGGGGCAGCAGCAGGACTTCATGGGGTTGAATCTATGCTCCCACACCTAGGCATCATGATGGAATTGCACCGTCAGACATTTCCCACAGGTGTCTTTCCTTCTGAGGGAGAAAAGACAGCTCCCCCTAAAAGCCACCAGTGAGTGGCAAGGCACAGGTGCAAAAGACATTATATAAAGAGGGAAATCCATCCAGAATTTAAGTAAATCATTGCTTTAGGATGGAACTGTGTTTCTAGTGAAATTTTTAGTTGTCCTTACAGGAGATACTAACCTTGATGTTATATCTGTTCAGACTTGCTACTTTGAACATTATTTTTCACCTAATGAACAAACGTTATCAATGGAGAAAATGATTTGGTATCCAGTAAGCCACTGTGATAACAGAATGTTGGAACAGATAGGCCATTCTTTAGTCTGGACACAGCATACCTCTTTTTTATTTTTAGATATAATGGACACAATTATGTTGGTGTCTTATCCATGCTGAAGGTCCTCTAAATAAGTGATTGTACATTTTTGACAGATCTTTAAGGTCACAGAAATGGAACTGCACATGTGGTGCCAGTGTAAAAAGGGATGCACATTCTATGCTTCTGGCTATCCATTTGCCCCTGCTGAAGCTGGTAGTTCCACATCCTTCATTTCCACTTTCAATTACACATTCTATCGTGCATTCAGCTGCAAATTTGAATAGTGCACTATTGCCATTCAACACAATGATTGTGTAGTACAATCAACATGCAAATCCACCTGCAGAAATTATTCTATGCATTCTTGATGTAGTATCTCATCACTGTATGTGCACAGTTTAATGTGAATGTGGCAAACCCATAGCCACAAACATAGAAATCATACAAGTGATGTAGGTTCAAGCACATAAAAGAATAACTCTTCCATTCTATACTCTTTTAACAAAAATCCTCTCCCAGCATTGGAAATGAGAAAATGTGTTGTTGTTGTTTGTGTTCCTCCAGGTTGACTCCAGTGATTTCTATGTTTGTGGCTTTCTCATAGTTTTCTTGGCAAGAGTTATTCAGATGAGATTTGCCAGTGCTTTCCTCTTAGGTTGAGAAGATGTGATTTCTCCAATGTCACTCATTGGATTTCCATGGCTGGGCAGGGATTTGAACCCTGCCCCCCCCTCTGCCCCCCCAGCCCTAGTCCAACACACAGACCACTAGACCATGATTGGCTGTCTATGGATACAGATATACTCTTCATCTTATTTTCCAAATTAGTCAATTCTCATGACATCACACATAATTACTTTACAGAAAGCTATTTCCACTTGAAAGGACAGATTACTCCTGAAGGCAGAACTGCCTGATGATAGTTTATACTTTGTTCAATTGGTCTGTTACATTTTACCGAAAGCCATCAGAACAACACTACAGAGGAACTGCCTCTGTTAAAACAGGTGAACAGGCCACTCTCAGATTCTTAGAGAAGATGTCTTCCTGAAGAATGATTATGCTAACTGAGCAGACTCTTTTGAGGACTCTTGAGAAAAATGAGCGGCACCATAAAAGAAACTAACGTGTAGTACTAAGTGCACTTTTCCTGACAACATCTTCAGCTTCCAGGAACAGCTCAAGTGGCACCCAAGAATTAAATCCACATGAAGTGGACTAGAATAACAGCTTTGTCTCTTGTCAAGTTGCACACCCTTAATAACAAGTGTCGATATCTTTGTCCTAGACAAATTCAGAACCACACTTTTTTCCAACCATTTGCAACACCCAGCTGAAAAACAAACAAACAAACAAACAAACAAACAAAAAATTAGTTGAATTTGTTGCTGGGGTGCAGGTGAAATGAGGAAAATGTGAATTGTTTTGTAATTAGATTTGGAAGCAGAGATTAAAAAATGGCAACAGCTTTCTAAGAGAACAGCAATAATAACAATTATCATCCTGTGATGTGGCTGCTTTGCTAGTGACAAATGCCATCCACAGTTGATGGTGGAATGATTTAGCCTCTAAGAGGCAGGCAGAATGGCAAAGCTACTATTTTTCTGAACTTGGCCAATAGCTGTCCAGAAGATTGCACCAGCTCAGATGATAAAATACACTGGAAAAAGAATAGAGGCACTTCATTACCCCAAATAATCAGAAGTCTTACAAGGACAGCTTTTGCCCTGATGATTATTAATCTCATGTGGTTTCTTAAACTATACGGCAGTTCTGGTATTTGCTTGCTCATCTAATTGATGCTAGATTAAAAAGGGCACTGTGAGGTTATTTGAAAGGCATATTTTGATGATTTCAGACTTCTTCACACTCACTCAAAGAAGGTAAGATGTTCATCAGTAATCAAAGCCATTCAGATAGGAAAGCCAGATTTGATTTTGATTCTGTCAGTCAGGTAATTCAGGAGGGAGCAAGAATATCATTAGGGGGTGTGAGGGGTGACATCCTAAAAGGAGTGATACCACTGCTCCCCAAACATCTGCCTTTTGCCAAAAATGGACTGTGACATTCATCTGCATCTCTTTAAAATGGTGCTCAGCAGAAGAGATGGTGTGAGTGAGGAAATGATAAGTGGGAAGAAAAGGAAGAGGTCTCGGGGTTTTATTTTTTTTTAAAAAAAATTAATATATTTTTAAAAAATATTCTTTTAAAATTTTCTTTAAAAACACCACATCTTACCACATTTTCACTTCAACCATATGAAACTATGAACATGTAAATGCATTTAGACTGAGTGTATTATATTGTCATTTAAAAGTATAATTTTAATTTTGCTAGTTGTTTATATCACAACTATTGCCTTTACATTCCATGGCATATGGGAATTGTGATTTATGACTAACATTACTATAAAAACATTACAAAGGATTCTGTATGGTGTGGTATGGGAGCAGGTCAATATGGCGTGGGGTGACACCATGAGTTATAGCACCAGGTGATGCAAATCCTAGTGACACCACTGGGAAGGGGAATAAAACAGAATGGAATTTTCTGCAAAGAATGTTCAAGGAAAGCTTGCTTACTGATTAGTGAGGAATTTATTACAAGTTAGTAAGGGTTCTTTAGTCTTGCAAGAAAACAATACAAATCACTAACCAGTCATCGCAGAGATATCCCTTGTGTTGTGTTATTGCAGTTTACAAGAAGAAAACGCCTTTCTTGTTACTGAAGTGCCAGCTGGCCAATAAATTAGTTTTAATGCCACACACATGTTATAGGTCCTATTTCAACTGGAGCTTCAGGCAAGACTCAAAATAATCAAACTGATATGAAAAGACTAGAGAAACACCAGGAGGGCTAGGGATAAGAAGAACAATCTATAATTGACAAGACTAGTGAGCAGGAACAAGACAGAAAAATGCTGGTCAGAAACTACAGTTGCAGGCAGAAGTGGACCTTGAAAACAGAATTGGATTTTAAATTGCTTACAATTTTATTAAAAGGATAATAACAAAAGACAAGGTCAGTGGGATCCTAGCAGCTATTAACACAGATATCAAAACCCTTATGCTCCAAGAGAACTGAAGGAGAGATCCTCCTGTCCCCACTCTCACTCTGGTTCTGGCCAAAGATTTACTCATGGAAACCTAAGCCATTTCCTACAGACTGGACAGCTGGGTGATTTGACAAAAAAGGTAAAACTTGGGATAGCCCTTTGCATGTCAAATATAGTGAGTTTATATTGAGAATAAGAATATCACTGGAACATAAGTAAAGAATGGTCAAGTCTGCTCATTAGATGTTCTATTTTGACATGGCATTTGAGCTGATTATCAAAACACAAGATGTCACATCTGCTTTCCTTCTATTTCAGTCATTCTTACACTTGATCCCAACCCATAGAAAGAAGTCAAAGGCATCAGTTTTAAATCAGCAGAAATATATTTGAAAGACCATGTGTAGCTAAAAATGTGTCAGCTCCCTGAAAAAAATAACGGGAGTCACCGTAAAATTAATAATAATAATAATAATAATAATAATAATAGTTTATTTATACCCCGCTCTTCAGCCAAGGCTATCACAGCGGCTTACAATTTGTTAATTAGACATTTCCCTGCACTCAGGCTTACAATCTAAAAAGACATGACACAAAAGGAAAAAGGGAATGGTGGTGGGGAAGGGGGGGGGGAACAAAACAGAAACACAGGGAAGAATTGTTTAGAAGAAGAGCCCTCCCTCCATCCACCATCTTGAGGGAGATAAAGGCAAGCTCCAACAGGCCTTGCCTGAAGGGAATAAGAGCCCTCCCTCCAGTCCATCTGCCTTGGTCCAGGCCTCCGAGGGAGAGAAAATCTGATGGACTTTCCCCCTTCCCCAGTGATTGGGTAGCATATACAACAACAACAGCAACAACAACAATAATAATATTATGTATATGCTGCCCAATCACTGGGGAAGGGGGAAGGTCCAGCAGATTTTCTATCATCATCATCATCATCATCATCATCATCATCATGCAAGTGTAACATGGATTTTGCAGGTGCAATAAAGAGAAGGGGTACTAAAACAATGTTTTTATTTAACTAGGTGGGATGACCAGTTAATGATTTCTCTGAATCTCCGCTGAACATATAGAGAAGATACCCTAAGAACTTCTCACAACCTTTATTGAAGCTAAAAGAGTCCTTGGAGCAAAGGCACAAAGCAAGGAAGTAGCTTCCTTTAAATGAAGTAGTTCAGTCAGCTCCTCTTCTGTGGCCCACTGGCCAAGCAAGGCACGCTCCATGTCCTCGTGCTCTTACTTACGAAGTATCTAGAGTAACACACTACAGCTCACTGGTAGAGGAATGACTATTTCCTATTTACAATGGACGTAACAGGGACCCAGAGCCAGTACAGACTGGCACTAAAAGCCACCTTCAGACAGCTGTGGTGCTTCAGGGAGTGGCAATCACATGCTGCATACCTCCATGATGCCCCCAAGGTGTCCATAATGGCTGCACCTCAGCCAGCTTCTGGGCATCTTGGGGTGTGGCAGATACATGCCTCTAGCCCCCAACACACCAGGAAACTGCTGCAGGGCCATGGAAGAGCTGCTAAAGGTGGCTTTTCCATGAATGAAAAAGGAGCAGTTGAAAACTTCTTTTTCTGCCAGTGCTGCAGCAGACTGGGGCTTCAGCGTGCAGTTGCCAAGGCTTCAGTCCATCTTCAGGTGGGCCAGCTTCATGTCATCCCATCTGGGCCATCTATTTCAGCCCTAAGCCATACAGACTAAGCCAAACTATAGCCTTGGGAGACCAGGGGAGAGATCGTACACCAAGCAGGTGGAGTGTAATGCTCCAACCATGCAGTTCCATGTCTTCCCCTTGTCCCAGCAGCTAAACCCAGGAGACATTGTTACTGCTGCTTATTAATGGGGCTAGATGGAGGGGACATCAGTCCAGATGATGAAGCAGCAGAGAGAGAAAGAGAGAGAGAGAGAGAGAGAGAGAGAGAGAGAGAGAGATTGAGAGAGATAACTTTGGTAATGCATCTAGATCTGTCATTCCAAATGACAGCCCAGATGTATAGGACAGCTAGGAGTGCTTACTATCAGCTTTAGCTGTTACACCAGTTGTGTGCCTTCATAGAGAGGAAGGACCTAAAGATGGTAATACACACACTGGTAACCTCAAGGCTGGACTTCTGCAATGTGCTGAACATTAGGCTAGCTCTGTATCAAGTTTGCAAGTTACATGGCAGCCAGATAGGTTACTGGTGCATCTATTGATAATTTAATTATATATATATATATATATATATATATATATATATTCCTGTATGTACCTGAGTCACAGGGTTGGCAAAATGTGGGATGATGATGATAACACTCTATTTCTATTGAGGATAAAGAATAATTTACCTCAAACTAGTGATGTAAACTGATTGTATATTTCTTCTTCTTCCTGAAGAAGGCTGGTAAATATAATTACTGTTCTCCCCGCCTGAGATGTATGAGATAATCAGAAAGGTTTGTCCCTCACACAGGGCAGAATTTATCCATTCCAATGAGGATGGGGGCAGGAATTTCATTTCAAATTGGATGTTCTGGATGTTTTTATTGATTTACTGCTTTATTGTTTCAGTGCAGTTAAACAGCAAGGTTGCAACTGTGTCTGTGATCTTCATGCTGGAAAGGACTAGCAAGCACCATAGAATGCTGCTCCTGGTGATGGTGGAATTGTCTGTTTTTGTTTCTATTTTTTGCAAATGACTGGATTCAAATTTCTCAAATCTAAAACAGAAAATGTCACACGGGGGAGGGTGAAGGTACCTTGATATAATTTGTAAAGAGGATACAGTGAAGACAAGTTAGCTTTGGCTTTCCATTTATGCTCCTTATGTGTTGCAATCAAACCCAAATGATCTATTGACAAAGTGCTCTTTCTAGCTTAGGAAACACACACACACAGAGAGACAAAATGTGGTGTGATACCAATCCTCAGAGCCAGCTCCTCAAAGAGACTACAAATACTCATGCAGTTCTATTGATCTATATCTGTCAGATCATGGAAACGTTGCCTTTTGGGACTACACCTGCCATGAGTGAGTGGGAGATTATGGGAACTGAGTTCTAAAACAACAGCTACTACTACTACTATTATAACTTCTTCTGCTTCTTCTTTTACTACTACTATTTATTTATATCCCACCCTTTTCCCAAAACTGGGACTAGGGGTGGTTCACAACATTTAAAAAGTACATTTAAAAGCATATAAAAATAGTGCATTAAAATAAAATAGAATTATTACAATATTAAAGCAAGTAAACTTTAATTAAAACTTTTTCCAAACTCTTATTATCTCCCCCTGTTTCTCTTCCCCTCTCTCTCCAGTATATAATGTTATATACTGAATGCAATGGAAGATACAAATATACATTAGTGTCCCATTCAATATGCTGCTTTTCCTTTTTTAAACCAAATGGACCTCATTTTTAGCAACTTAAAATAAGTAACTTAAAGTTCTCACCCATTTACTTCATTTGCAAATGAACCATCTGAAAAATTCTCACACCTGGGGAATCAGGTGGCAAATTTTTCAGCTAGTAGTATCTGGATGCAGCCCAAATTAGAATTAAATTTGGTAATAACTCCTATGTTTCCAATTCAGTGAATGGGGTTAAATTTTGAGTTTTTTAAAAACTTTTTCCCTTTCTGGAGAGATTGCATTCTGTAGTGGCAAGCCTTCAGGAATTCTGGGCAGAAATCATCATCATCATCATCATCATCATCATCATTATCATCATCATCTACAACAACAACCTGTTTTTGTTAGTATTCAATGTCATATTTAGAGGTTGAAGTGCAGTGTTTGTATGATGCAATAGAAAACATGCATCTCTCCTGATGTTCCTTTTTAAAAATCTTTACAGACTGATTTGCATATCTGATCCAATATCCCTGCAAATATGGCAAATGTATCCTTCTGTGTTTGCACCAGGACAAATCTGGCATAATCAAGCAGCAGTAATGTTGAAAGAAAACTAAATGCAGTTAACATCAGCAGTTGCTTTCTTCAACCATAGCAACTGCAAAGCTGTCTTGCCAATTTTGAAATCTCCTTTTCTGGACTACAAATCCTCAAATCATAAAAGGATTCATGCTGGATCAAAGCAAAGGCCTATCTCATCCAATGTTCTGCTCAACCAGATGTCTATGGGAAGCCTAGAAGCAGGACATAAATGCAGTACTGATTTACTTTTCCCACCAACTAATATACAGAACCAAAATGTTAAGTGTGTGGGTCCTCACATCACCTGTTGACTGATGGTGACCTTATGAATTTCACAGGGGTTTCTTAGGCAAGGAATCCTCATAGATGGCTTTGCCAGTTCATTCCTAGAAATGTAGTCTATGGCACCTGATATTTGTTGGCAGTCTTCTCACAATGAAGGTGATATATAACCATCCTGAATAATAGCCATCACTAGTATCCAGAGTTTGGGGATTGGCTGTCACTAGTATGCTAATGATGCCCAACTTCCCATCCAATTTCAAGGAAGTTGTCTTCATACTACACCAAATGTCTGCTGTTGGTAATGGTAATCAGAAATCCAGGCTTCAGTACTGAAAAACAGAAGGATCTTTACTCAAAAATTATAGATTTCTTCCACAGCTCTATGCTGTCAGGACTGAGACATCAGTGTTAACACTTCAGAACTGAAACATACAGTAATTCAGACGTTTGTGTAGGCTGACACCCCATTCACTCATAAATTTAAACAAACTCATTTCTCTCTTTTCCCCATAATTGCCCTGCATTTCATCATATACCATCCATTCTCTTGAGACCGACCTTGAAATTCCTAATGCCACCTCTCTTCTCTTTTTCCTTCCGCTAAGTAGCCAGCAAAGGAATGTGAACAACAGCAGTAACAATTAATTTATGACTGCATGCTCCATTATCCAGTATTAATAACCTACAATACATTGTGATCCAGTGAAGCTATGAGAGGCAAACCAATCCTATTAATCATGGCAGGCAAGGTTGGCAGGCTCCTGACAAGTTTAATCTAGACAAGACAGAGGTGCTCCTGGTTAGTCAAAAGTAAAGTCAAGAACAGGAATACAGCTTGTGCTGAATGGCCTTTCACTTCTCCTGAAATCTCGTTTATAGCCTGGTTTTACTCTTGGACTCAGCCTTACGCCTGGAGACCTAGTCTTTTCTAGTTTTAAGATTCTTGGCAGTGAGATTTCTCTCAGTCCCACTATCATCTCAGACACATTTAATGAAGATGGAGGAGAGAGATTTCTCAGTGGCTTCCCCCATAATATGGAATTCCCTTCCATGCTTGATTACAATCCCTGCTTTCTTTCTGCCTGCACAGATCTTTTTGTTTAAGGCCTCGACTGTTATCTGGCCAGTTCAGAAGGCCTTTTCATTGACTGTGCTATATTGTTATTACTACTATTATGTCCCCATTGTCTATTTAACTGTTCTAAATTAATGTTTTAACTATGGTTGTTTATTTAACAGTTTTTTAAAAAAATTATTATCATTTGTTCACAAAGATATCCATTACAATATTTACAAAACAACTGTTACATTTGGTGTGTCGTTTTAACTTATATCATGACCTACTTTCAATCCCATATTGGGACAAAAGTGAAATAGAAATTAAAATATACAAATAGCCATTCATGGCCCTAACTGCCATGTATTTACTCAGACATCTTTACAGCTATTGACCAGGAGTCATAACTACATTTTATGTCACTGTTCTTGTATTCAGTAATGCTATGCATAGGCATTTAAAAATATTAAAGGCTGCTCTCAGAGTATTCTGGCCTGCAAAATGGCCCAGATTCCTCTCTCCACTACCTCTGCATTCTGTAGTGACACCAGGTGGTAGTTCACACAAGCATCCCACTGTGTCATGTGTCACTCCGCACTGCTGCCACTGGTGCGAGTCTCTCCCTATGAGTTCAGAAATGAGGTGCCAGATATTGATCACATGGTTGGGTGCCTCATTGTGACCTGAGAGGGAGCAAATCATGCCAGCAGGAATGGGAGGCAACACAGAAGGGATGTATGTGTAAACAGCCATCAGGCATCACTACAGAGTGCTCAGGATTTTCCTGCAAAATTTGGAACGAAAGGCAAATTATTTTAAGACAATTTAAGGGAGGGACAGGTCGAGATTGGTCTTATATTGTGAAGACACTGAGATCAGGGATTTGACCCTGCATCATGACAATAGGTTGCCATGAGGATGGGGGGGGGGGCACTTCATGTAGCACTTGTAGACATGCCCCTGGCGTTGGGAGTATCCATAAGATTGTGACATCTGGTATCTAAGATTATTTCTTTCATATGTACTTTGACAGATGAGGTTGGATATTAGACAGGGTGATGTTTGACCTAGCTGATATTTATTCCTTTCTTTCTCCCCCACACTCTAACACTGCATGTATCATTAAAATGACAGGACTCATGTGATCTGATAGTACTAATTTGCTAGACCAGACTCAGTACATTACAGCACTCTGCATTAATAAAGAAGACACACAAACAGCAACAATGATTTTTGCTAATGGCTCGTCAAGTTAAAGATAATTGGAACAATGTAGGCTTCAAGATATGGGAAGAAAAGCAATGAGCAGACATCCTAAAAATGAGAATTGTGTAGTCATGGTAATTTTTCATAATGACAGGTTGCCAGGCTGTAAAAATAAAAAATGTGATAGTGAGAGAGAATGCTGATTTTGGTTTCATGAACTGGGGATGGTGACAGACTTTCTAAAAGTGTGCTGGTTTGAATACATATCCATTGTTCCTTGAGGCACTTGTTTACAGAGATGGGAATGAATATTCAAAGCAATTTTAATATGCTTATGTCTCTCCAGGGAGATTAAAATTTACCAGTTTTAATTTCATCAAATTTCTCAGACTCCCCCAACATTATAGCCCCACCCATGCTCTGCACACATTTTTTTCTGCCCTCACAAAAATGTGTGTATATTTGATCTCCCCTTTCCCTAATGAGTCCTCACAAATTTTCCTTAGACATTTTCCCATTGACTAATGTTTTGTGTATGCTTTTTAAATGTACAGAATTTAAATTATGTTCATTAATTATGCACAGTTTGAAAAAACAAAGAAAAATTGGGGAAAGAACAATCTGATACTTTATGTTTCCTTCCAGCAAGAAGAAATCAACGATGGGAAGTGAAATCTGATGTATAGTACTTTCAATAAGAATCTTGCACACTATGAGTTGGATACCTTAATAAAAAACCTTTGTCAATATGAAACTTTTCAACCCTTTATATGCCTTCTTATTACTTCTTATTAAACAATTTGGGCAGTCTTAAATTGGGTCCCTTTTAAGCTAGTTTGGTATTATTTTAGCAGTTTGTGTGCACTTCCTGTTTGAAATGGAATAAGATATTTTTCTTAAGAAGACTAGAACTTGGAAGGACAGCTGTGAAGGAACTGGATAAGATCTTGAAGTGTAAAGATATATAAGTGAGAACCAAAGTCAGGATTGTCCATGCCATCATATTTTCAATTTCTATGTATGGCAGTGAAAACTGTGCAGTGAAGAAAGCTGACAGAAAGATAATCAGCTCATCTAAAATGTGATGCTGGCGAAGAGGTCTACAGATATCACAGAACGCCAAAAAGACGAATGGATGGTTCCTAGAGTAAATCAAGCCTGAACTCTCACTACAACCTAAGATAACTAAACTGATGTACTTTGGACATATCATGAGAAGATATAACTCACTAGTAAAAAATAACGATGCTTGGCAAGGAAGAAGACAATAGTTCAGGTGCATAGTCAAAGAAGTTTACAAGACCTGAGCAGGGATGATGATGACAGGTTGATTTGGAGGTCTCTCGTTCATAGGATCACCATACGTCAAAGATGAATTTATGGCAGTTAGCAACAGAGGTCCAAAACATAATGCAGAAACAATCCAGTCTGACACCACTTTAACTGCTATGGCTCAATGCTAAGGAATTCCTGGAACTGTAGTTTTGTGACACATTTGAGCTCTGGCTACAATTCCCAGGATTCCCTAGCACTTAATCAGGGTAGTTAAAGTGGTCTCAAACTGGATCACAGTGTACACTGTGTTTTGGACCACAGATAAATTTCCCAGTGACATATTCTTCCAATCTGAAACACAATATTTTAATCTACATTTGTTGTCATATCATATCCCAAGCTTTTCCTTTTCTGTCTTTCTGTATCTTCCTCACTTTTCTGCAATGACAACATCTGGTTCTTCATGCAATGATCTTTCTTCAGAAGTGATTAGCACCTGTTTTGCCGACAGATCTCCTTGCCAGCTTTAATAGCCTTACTAATTTCTCTAAGGTAACACATGTCTTTGAACACATTGATATAGATTGACATGATAATGACTTTAATCTGATGATAATTTAATAATGCACTAGACATGTCTGTGTCCTGGGTGATTCTGTTTGTCAGCTGGTCATGCCATTTAGTAGCAGTGTTAACTGAAAGAAACCAGCAATTCTGAAGGAACAACACAGTTTAGGCGGCAACATATAATTCTTATTCATCTGAGCTAGCTCATCAGTTTCCATTTTTCCTCTGGTAAATTACTTGCATCAGAAGATTACTAATCTCTGTAGACAGAAGGAGACACTGTGATATTTTAAACCTTTCCAATTAAAGAAGAAGTGTTTTGACATACCTAGGATCAAATGTGTAGTACAAATATTCTCAAAATAGACATAAATTGTTTAACCAAATCAAAAACTGTAGCATAGTGATGAGCTGAACTGTAGTGTGGGGATGAGTTCCATTTCCATTCTGTTGCAAAGTTTAATGATGAACAGATGGTATGCATTCCCATTTCATTCATTCATTATGTCCGAAATCACCATAGGGATCTCTTAGGATCTGATCTCTCATATGCCCCCAAAACCTCCAAGGCGCAAGTAGGGTGGGCTCCTTCATTGTGTGCTTCTTCATTTTGATACTTGAAAAGATGCAACATCATTAGAGCTTGCTAAGTGGTATCTGTGGTTTGCTGTGGTATCTTCCTCCAAGGGAAGCTTGCCTGGTACCATACCAATCCCTACTCCACTCTTTGCCACACCAATGTTTAGGATATACCACTTTAGTACCTGCAGTTTGGTTTTTATTCTTGTACCCAATGATAATTTTAACTATTAGTGCCTGAGGAACACTCCCCCTTTTGTTTTTTTTTTTGTTTGTTTTTTTTGCAGGTAATTTTATTGAAGGCAGAGTCCATTTGCTGCATCAGATGCACATGATATTTTCAAAGGAAGTGGGCAGAATTTGCTTCATTCCTTCTCTTTAGCTTTCAGTGATTCTATTTGTTTAGCAAATTCTCTAAAAGCAGCATTGATCATAAAAAATAAAACACCAGCAATTCCTACAAACAAAAATCCACCAAACAGTGATATCTTTATTGGAGAACCAAAATGCACAATATACTTGTTGCAAGCTTGCAACAAGTTTATTGTACATTTCGGTTGGCCAATAAAGGCATCACTGTTTGGTGGATTTTTGTTTGAATTTACTAAATGGCTAACACAGCAACCCTGCAAGCAATTCATAGAATTCACAGCAATTCATTCCCAATCAAGTGTATAAACACACATTAAAGTCAACATGGTATAGTGATTTGAGTGTTGAATTGAAAAAGAACAGGGTTCAAATCCCCACCCAGCCAAAGGAATCCACTGGGTGACTTTGGGCAAGTCACATTCTTTCAGGCTTACAGAAAGGCAATGGCAAATTTCTACTAAATTGTGCCAGGAAAACCTTATAAAAAGGTTGCCACAAGTTGTCCTCTTGAAGGTACATAATAACAACAACGTTACATTTCCTCAGTATTTAAGATTTCAGTTCTCTACTTAAAATTTATTATTATTATTATTATTATTATTATTATTATTATTCCCTTCATCTACTAAGCTGGTAATTTTATCAAGAGAGAGAGAGAGAGAGATCAGATTTGTCTGGCATGACTTGTTTCTCTGAAACCCATTTTGACTTTTTGCGATTATGGCATTGTCCTCTAAATGTTCACAGACTCTCTGCTTAATGATCTGCTCTAGAATCTTTCCTGGAATTGATGTCAGACTAACTGGACAATAATTGTTGGGATCCTCTTTTCCCCCTTTTTGAAGATGGGGATGACATTTGACCTCCTCCAGTCTGCTGGGACTTCTCCTGTTCTCCAAGATTTCTCAAAGATTATTGCCAATGGCTCCGATATTACATTTGCCAGTTCTTTTAATACCCTTTCATGTAGTTCAGCTGGTCCTGGAGACTTGTATTTATTTAGATTAACCAGGTACAGTGGTCCCCCGGGTTACGAAAGTAATCATTTCCTGATTACCTTTCGTAATCCGGAAATATTCGTAACCCGGGGGACCGCTTTATTTGCCGGACCGCGCAGCAAATTTAAAGGGGCCGTGCAGGGTTTTTTTTTTTTCCGGAACCTGGGGTTTTATTTGTAAGCCGGGGCCGTTTTTGCGGCCCCGGCTCTTTCGTACCCCGTGGTTTTCTTACCCCGGGGGATTCGTAACCCGGGGGACCACTGTATTCCTGTACTGTCTCTTTACTTATTCTGTGCTGAAATTCCTCCATTCTGTCCTCAGCTCCATTATCCTCAGCTTGAGCACCTTTTGCCTTTTCTGAGAAGACTGAAGCAAAGAAGGTGTTGAGTAATTCTGCCTTTTCTCTGTCCCCTGTTTGCATTTTACCATCTTCTGCACGCAGTGGCCCTACCTTCTTCCTTTTTCTGTGGACATACCCAAAAAAGTCATTTTTATTATTTTTAACCTCTCTAGCCAGCCTGAGTTCATTCTGCACTTTAGCTTTTCTGACTTTATCCCTACACTTGCTGGCTATGTGTTTGAATTCCTCTTTGGTGATTTCCCCATTTTTCCATTTCTTATACATGTTCTGTTTAAAACTTAGCTCAGTTGAAAATTCCTTAGTCATCCATCCTGGCTTATTGAGATATCTTCCATTTTTCTTCCTCATTGGAACTGTTTGAAATTGCTCCTTTAGTATCTCCCTTTTGAGGAACTCCCATTGATCTTGAACACCCTTCTCTTTTAGTATTCCTGAACATGGGATCACCCCCAGTATTGCTCTAAGTTTATTGAAGTCAGTTCTCCTAAAGTCGAGAGTGCATGTCTAACTATGCCTGGCTTCTCCTTTCCATTGTATAACAAACTCCAGGAGAACATGGTCACTTCCACCTAAGGATCCAACCACTTGCACTCCATTGACTAGGTCATCCCTGTTGGTTAAGATCAGATATAGCTGATCCCTTTGTTGCTTCTTCCACCTTTTGGACAATGAAACTGTCTTCGAGGCAAGTAAGGAATTTGCTAGATCTTGAGGATTTGGCTGAGTTTGACTTCCAGCAAATATCCAGATAGTTGAAGTCCCCCATCACTACTACATCTCTCCTTTCTGAGTGTGTGGTCATCTCTTCTAGAAAAGCATCATCCAATTCCTCCGTCTGACTTGGGGGTCTGTAGTAAACTCCCACAGTAACATCCTTGTTGTTTCCTTCCCCTTTAATTTTTATCCAGATACACTCCACTTGGCCTCCAGTACTGATGTCCTGGATCTCTTCACTGGTGTAAATGTCCCTGACATATAATGCTATTCCTCCTGTATGTTATGTATGTTATGATTTATGTAATTTTTTAAGCAGAAAATGAAACTTATTTTGAGAAGACAGCACCTCCATCATGGTATTAGGATCTGAGGTTACCCATTGGAGCTCAGTGGTGCAGAATTTAGAAGAACAAAAGTAAGTAATCCCCACTGATCATAGCTGGACTGTAGAATTTGGTATCACAATATTTCATAATGGGCACCAACTCTAAAGGGTATTAGAAAAAAGCAGCAGAGAATGACCATTAGTCATGATGGCTACATATTGCCTTCAGTATCAGTGTCTCTAAATACCATCTGCTGGGGTTCGGGGAGGGGGAGGACAATTGTTTCCTTGTTATTTGCTGTGGGGTTCCTATAGGCACCTGGACAGACAGTGTAAGCCTGAATTAGATAGGCATTTGATTTGATCACAAAAAATATTCATATGTCCCTGTTATGCTGCTTTAGTTTATATTATGTTGTATTCACTATGTATTTCCAGAAAAGAGACCAGAAATAGTCAAAGTCTGGTTATACAATTTCAGAAGCTGATGAGGTTAAATGGAATTATATCTTTTAACACAGTGAAGGATGTTTGAACCGCAACATTAGTCTTGATTTGGTCCCTCTGGCATGATGATTAACTAAAGATTTTAATATTTTCAGTGTTCTGTGCACATTAATCGGTTTGGAAAGTTTATGCAATCACTCACTGTGACAGGTTTGCCTTGGCAATCTCTAAAGGGAATGTCACCAAGGCAACATACAGCATAAGTTCTGCTAGAAGCTTCTTCAGAGGACTGGAGAGTGAGCATGTTGTAGTGGATCCTGCCAGGAAATTTACCAAGGCTGAGTTACGAAGGGATACTCAAAGAACTCAGCCTTTATTGATTCTGATGCAAATTGACCTGAGCTGCAGGCCCCAGATTAATATGAGGATTATAGCATCATGATCCTTTGGAAGCATGACATACAGTTACAAATGCCCGTGTTTATATTTACTTTTTAAAAAAGTTAAAAGTTCTATTTTTAGATGCAGTAAACCTAGACTCATGAGATTCTGCACAAAATCTGTATGCGGGAGTGTTTCACAGAAATTTAAAGGGTACAGTATTAGAGTTTTCTACAAAATAAGTCCTGTTTTAAATTAGTGTTTTTAATTGCATTGTTTGGGCAATATTTTTAATTTTATTATTATTATGCTGTTCTACCTTGTATTATAAGCCACTTTGGGTCCCATGCTGTAAGAAAGGCAGGATATAAACTCAATGGATGGATGAATAGATGGATGGATGGATTGTTTTACCAATATCCTTTGGTTTTAATAGTTTTTCATATCAGATTTTAGACCATACACCACATGAGTGTCACTACATGTGTCAACAGAATACTGTCTTAAAAATGGTCTTAGCCATGTATCTGAAATACATAAGTAGTCAATGGCCCGTTTTACACGGGCAAAAAGGGGCGCATTTAGGGCTAAAAAGCTCGCCTTTAGGGTTAGGGAGGGCATAGCGTTTACACCCTCCCTAACCCTAAAGAGCATGGACGCCGCCATTTAAAGATGGCAGCGTCCATACGGTCGCGCCGCAAAGGCGTAATCACGTGCACAGCGTTTTGACGCGCTGCGCACGTTATGACGCTTTTGCGCCGCGGGAGGGTGCCAATCACACCCTTCCCGCAGCGCAAAAAAAGAGCTCCTTCTCGGGGCTCTTTTCTTGCGGCGGGTCTTTGCCGCGGCCTTTAAATGGCCGCGGCAAAGACCCAGGGAGAAAGGGGCCGCGGAGGCAGCCCCTTCCTCCCTTCAGCCCCGCCAAGGGAAGCGGGGTGCAACGGGTTCCCAGAGCACCTGTTGCACCCCTCTTGGAGGCCACGGTGAACTGCGGCGGGATGAGGCCTAGAGGCTGCCCGTGCGGCAGCCTCGGTGTCATCCCGCCGCCAGAAGGGACGACAATGGACCGCCCCTTTTGCGGCAGTCTAAAAAGCCCCAATGATCCTGTGGAATGCCACTATCTACATCTGTCTAAACTGTTCTTGATATGCCGGATCTTCTTATGTTCCTGATTCACTTACTTCTTGCTATACACACGTTCAACATTTGTGGTGCTCTTCATTTCCATTTGTCCTCTGAGTGTAATTATATTGCTGAAATGTCACAAAAGGCAATTTAATAATTCAGGCAGCCATTCTCAACACAGGGGGACATATTATCATGAAGGTGCTGTACTTTTATATCTGATAAAATTGGGTCCAAATAGGTGGTCTTTGTGCCTTTAAGGAAAACTGAGCTAGTTTTAAAAAAGAAAAGAAATCATTTTTTTAAAATTTTAACCTTTTTCTCCCTGCTGAATTGGCCCTCCATTTACAAATAGAAAAACAAGTTGCTTATTTTGTTCTTAATGATTAGCATGTAAGATAATTTATTCCAGTCATTCAGTTGACACACATAACAAGTGACAGCCAGATTGATGAATATTACGTGTTTCTTCCACAAATCTAGGTGAGTATTTGCTTTCCCAAGGATAAACAGGGAACACATACTTTCTTTTACACAAAGAAGGGAGAGGGAGAGAGGGTAGAAATATTGAAATAATATTTTGTACTATCATATATTCCAGAATATCCTGTCCTGGCTTTGTTCCTTCCATTTTTCTGTCACATATTGCTATTTATTTATTTGTTGCTTCTTTGTCACTACAGATGTCCCTGCATCCATCTCTATCACCGTCCTTCTTTTTCATACGGAGTGTGCACATTCCATTTTCCTTCTTTTCCATATTCCTTCTTACAACAATACTGAGAGGTAAGTTAGACTGAGAGATGAACATATCATGGAAAGTGTTATGATACTAGCTTTATTTCAATCCTGGTTACACTTGACAGGCCTTAAATTCCTCTCATTTATATATTTGTTTATTTACTGCATTTCTTACATTTATTGCATTTATTTGTTGTTTAGAAAAGGGACTTCTAAAGTCCCTGGCCTCAGTCTCATCAGTCAAACAATAAATTACTTAGGCTGTGTCCACGTTGCAGAAATAACCCAGGTTGACACCACTCTAATTGCCATGGTTCAATGCCATGGTTCAATGCTTCTGGAAATTATAATTTTGTGAGACATTTAGCCTTCTCTGCCAGAAAGCTCTGGTGCACAACAAACTACAGTTCCCACAGTTCCATAGCATTGAGCCATGATAGTTCAAGTTGTGTCAACATGGACTATTTCTGCATTGAGGACACAACTATAATGTAAAAGATGCCAGCATCTTCTTTCTAAAACACTGGCTGTCTCTGGTATACTAACAAACTGCTGGATGGGTTTCCCCTTCATGTATCAGGGCTTTTCAAGTTATCCCAGTGATGCAAAAAAAAAAAAATTTCTGTCTTTTAGGGCTTTCGTGCTGGAAATGTAAGATGTGAAAGGGACCTGGGAAATTTCCACAAAGGAAAAACCAGTTGAATTTTTCTTTGGGGCTGCAAGTGAGGAGAGGTGTTACAATTATCCCCTGTGGTCTACATTATGTAAAATTGCCTCATATCAATAGCATATAATAAAGTAAACAAAACAAACAGTTTTTGGTGGGAAGTCGAAGGCTTTCATGGTCAGCATCTGTAGTTTTTTGTGGATTTTTGGGCTATGTGGCCATGTTTAGAAGAGCTGGCATCTTCAGAGAATGCTGGCATGGAAGAGAGTAGGATACACATACACACACACACACAGTGTGACCCTGGGTAGGGAGGAGTGATTTCCATGTTAATCTGTGTATTGTTCTGTTGTTGAATGGCAAGGCCTCAGGGTGGGAGGATATGCAAAGAGGATTAGTGTCTGTTTAATTAGTAGTCATTGTATGCTGGGAAAAGCCCTGACCCTGGGAGGTTTCTCATTAGCATTTACTGAGTCTTGATTTTGCTGTTTTTCAGGACTGGTAGCCAAACTTTAAGGGTTTCTTCTTTCCTGTTGAAGTTTTCCAGGTGTTTGTGCAGGTGAAATGTCAGGAATAAATGCTTCCAAAATGCAGCCACATAGCGTGGAGAACCAACAGAAAACTATGGACACTGACCATGAAAGCCTTCAACTTCACAAAATAAATAGTGTTAAAGAATGAAGATTTATTGCATTTATTTGTTGATTGCCTAGGTCCACCATTATTATGGCTGTTCTTCTTGTCATTGTTATTAAAATATTTATAGCCTGTCCTCTATCATGAGATTTCAGGGCAGTCTACAACTAAAACAATAATAATCAACAATTCTAGATTAAAACAATAGATAACTTAAAGTAAAACTGCATTAAATCTGACAGCAAGTTTAAAAAGTTTGAAAGGCTACAACAATTAAAAGCAGGTATGTGAACTTTTAAAGTAAATTAAGCTCTTCTTCAACATACTGGTTGTCCCAAGCCTTTCAGGGCTTTCAATGTCAGCAGCAGCACCTGGAATCCAGACCAGATGTGAATAGGCAGCTAGCACAGCTAGTAATGTTTCATCAGTATGCCCTCAGAGGGGAGGAAAAGCAGACACAGCCCCACCATACCTAGGCCCAGAGGCAGTTGAAAGACCCTCCCTCCATCTTAACTACTATCACCTTGACCTCAGAAGGAGAGAAGAAGAAAGCACAGTTTCACCATGCCTAGCCCAATAAGCAGATGAAAGGCCTTCCCTTCATCCATTCACCACCCTGGCCTTGAAGGGAGAGTAGAACTGACAGTATCTGCAGGACTTGACCCCCTTCCCTACTGCCATTCTCTTCTCCCTTTGTGTCATATCTTTTTAGATTGTAAACCTGAGGGATGGGAACTGTCAAAGTAGCAATCTGTAAACTGCTATGAGAGACTTTCAGGCTGTAGAGTGGAGCATACATGCTCTAAATATATATACAAATACACTGGCATCAAATCCTGCTCTTGCATTTTGCACTTTCTGTAGCTTCTAAGTCATCTTCAAGGGCAACTCTACATAGAGTGCATTAAGTAGTCCAACTGTGAAGTTACCACTGATGTGGACTGCTGCTGCTAAGTATCCCTGGCCAGTTATAATGCAACAGTCTTCACTCAGAGCTTGGGTGTGTGAGAGAGGGTAGGGGAGCAAATTCCAGAATCCCCAGTGTTGGCTATGGGATTCTGGGCTTTTTAGTTTAAAATTATATTTATATTTGAAGTTCTATCTTTCTTTTCAAAATAAGCTGAGAATCATACTTGGTAGGGTTCTTGATAGCCTGCCCCACCCCATTAACTATTATATTACAATTCATACCCTGATGTAGCAACTCCTCTCCCCTCCCCTCCCATTGAAGTGAGTGGCAAGCACAATAGCTTTCTTTTTATTGAATTCACAGGCTCAGAATAACAAAGTAAAAGTTTTATCTAACCTGAACTAATGAACCATAAATCATTTAAAGCATACAAACCTAGTTTTGAGAAAAGAGAAAAATCAATTGCAACCCATTGAGCTCCCAAAGTAGATTTTTCTGCTTGATGTCCTTTGGATCTCATTTCCACATAACAGCATCCTTTGTGAGAAAAGAAATGAGGGGAAGGGGAGATTCTGAATTTACCCAAAAGCTGAAGAAGAATTAAGATGAGCGCTGAAGTTTCAGAAGAATGACCATGTTATAATAACAAAATGAAGGCTGTATTTCATAATATATTCCCTAGAGGTGATACTTTAACACAGATAGATGAACAGATCAGTCATGCCACCGTCACAACTGAGAGGCTGCTGCTCACCCAGAGCATATCAGCAGCAATTTGACAGCTATTCCACTTATGATGGGATAGAGTATAACAGGATGCATTGCTGGCCTGTTAGGAAGGTAGGGAGTGGGGCAATTTTATAAGGGAACAGCCCTGTCTTCTCTCCCTCAGCCACTTCTAGCAGCAAGTAGGGTTGTAAATATTCAGCTGTCAGCCTTGCAAGTGAGGGCAAATAACCTTTGCAGTTTTCTCCCTTGCTGTAGAGAAAATGTATATTTGTTCATAACTCCTGCCTGGCATTCACAGATCCTGAAGTGTTACAGACAATTACTCTGTGAAGAAATGCACTTTTTTTTTTCCTGGAGAGGGAAAAAACTTGTTTCCAGATAGCCACATGGATTTTTTTCCCCACGCAAGATTGCTGGAAAGGGAGCTGCACAAAAGACCCACAGGTGTGCTTCTATGCAAAATAATTTCCTGAAACACTTCAGAACATGAACATACTGTAACATTTTCATCGCTGTTTCATTCCTCCGAGGTTACCAAGTGTCATGAAACCAATGTTTCAGCCAGGAAATGAATAGCAGTGAATATTTGTTTCATCCCTACCAGCAAACTACTGATCCATCCCCAAATTCAGCAGCACGGGACTCAGTTAGATAAAAGTTTATAGAAAGACCTAAGAGTGATTCCTGCTTCTGGTATAATGAAGGATCTCTCTCATTCTTTCTCCCGGCTTACTCCTGGCCTAAATGGCTGGATAGAACAGATAGGGCTGGTGAGAAGGACTGCCCTGGTCAAAGAAAAACTTTGCTGACCCAACCTATCTTTCTCTACCATCTGGCTTGAAGAAATAAAGAAGAAAACTGTTCTGGTTGTGCACTTGGGATGTGATGAAGCAGCAGTCATCAGGTATCATATTGGATTGCATTTAAGTTGAGCAGGCGAGGAAAGTCCGGGATGAGGTATGTTGCCAAACTAGTGTTCACAATAAGGTTGGAATAATCCCAGCAGCATTCTTAGTTCTCCTTTGGTACTTGCAGGGACAGCCCTGTGAATGAGAACATTTATAGATACACTAAAAACGTCCTGCTCATTTTAGATCTTCTTGTTAATTAAAACTCTGGCTTTTTGTAGGAGTCGGCATCCTTCCATACAGATAGGGGAGAAATTTGTAGAAACCTTTGGAAAGAGCTCTTCTCCAAAACTTGCTGCCAGATTGTCTCTCTCCCTCCACCCCTAACATACACACTTATACTAGAGAAATAATGTGCTCTCTCTCTCTCTCACACACACACACACACTAGGAAGCTGCATAGCAAATGCATACATTAAGAAAAATATGTAGAGAAACTGTGTAGGTACATCAGTTTTAGGCTCCCCATGCCTCTCATGAACCTGCTGCAGTCGGTGACAAATAACTATTCTTGTTAAAAGTTTTCTTGTCAGGTTTACTGCTAAGTACAGACTTTCCTAGCAAGCACAACAGCATCATGTCTCAAGCCTAGTCCTTCTCTATTTACTAGCCAACGTATATATCATCCGTAGGACTAGAGAGTATGGCCACACAATCCCTTAAGGCTTACAAAAGAGTGTGGTGGGGAGGGGGGAGTTCCAGATCTAACTAATTCCCCATAGACTGATCTATCTCAGAGCAAAGCCACTTTAACACCCCAGGTTTAGGAACAGGTCTTAGTTGTATGAAAAAGCAGTTTTTATGTACTTGCTTGGTTCATTTTGCTCTTATCAAATGAAAGATTTTCTAACTTCTTCAAAAGGATACAGTACCCATTCTATGACAGATCACCATAAGCTGAAATGCTTGTAACTACAAGTTATTATTTGAGAAGAAACATCCTATTATAATGCACAGTTTTGTTTACTATGCTTTCCCTACAAATAGTATACAGGAGAATTAAGGATAGTAATTCTATGTGAAGTCAGTCCAGGCAGTTGTAATTCCTCTCTCTCTCTCTTTCTGTCCCTCTCTCTCTCTCTCTCTCTCACACACACACACACACACATTCATTTCTTTTAATAAAGATGGTGTGTATAAGTTCCTTTAGTACCCCTGGATGTAATTTATCAGCCTCTGGAGACTTGTATTCCTATAAAGAAGATAAGTATTCCCATACTATCTCTTAACATAATTGATGAAATGAAATTGTCAGCAAGACAAGTGAGGAATTTGTTGGACTTTACCTTCTTGGCAGAGTTTGACTTCCAAGAGACAGCAGGGTAGTTGAAGGTTATAATGTTTTACAGGATATAATGGTGAAATTGAGACATTTCAGTCTTAAGTCTACAACAGAAGTTCTATAATAAAACAACAATGTATACGTGAGACCTATTCCTAAACCTTGGGTGTTAAAGTGGCTTTGCTTTGAAATTGGTCACTTCAGTTTTCACAAGTTCTTTCAATATTTCTTCTAAATCCTTTATTAAAACAACTTCAGATTTCTAAGACTGCTAAGTATCTGTAGCTGCAAATAGATTATCTATCTAACAAATACCTGGAGAAGGCCATGGATCAGATACACAGAAGCAAGCTCTGTAAAAATAACCACACTTACATTAATTAATGTATTCTCCCTAAATGTAATTATCATGTAAACAATATTTCCTTTCTCAAGGCATTCTGTAGTATATAAATAGCTTGTTTATATACACCAACCTTCCTGCAGTGTAACAATCACTCATGAGGAAATTGTATCCAATAAAACAGACATTTAAAAACAGCAAACCTTCAGGGAGCTAACGCTTAATGGGCCATGTGAAGTGGGGAGTGTACCCAAAACTGATGGAGATATTTGTGAGCAATTAAATTTATGGGCAATTTAGATAATCAATAAAGGGGTATATGTTTATATTTTAAGAGTATTTGCATGTAAACAAGGTCATCTCTAGTACATTTCTGCTTCTGCCTTTCTAATTGCCCTTTAAAACAATAGCATTTAAACAAAAATCAAATCCACTTTTCCAACTGTTCAGCACTGATAAGCAATAAAAAGTAATAGAACGGGTAGCATTAAGCACTCCAAAAATGCATTAGATGCTGATGGACTGTGTCCTAATTGAAAAGAGCCGTAAAAACTTTCAGTCCACATGGCTGCCCAACTTCAGATCATGGTGACCATCATCACATTTGAAGGGATATTTGCATAAAGAAATGGGCATTCTAATGAGCCAAATTTGCTTATAACATCCTTCTGCCCAGAAAATAAAGCCATCACTTAACTTAATGGATAACAATAGTGGTTTTATAAGCATGGTTGTGAATGCTAATAACAAATGAATGTGGTTTGGAGAACCGGTTTTGGACTATAGTCAAGTGATAAGTGAAGTGAATGTGTGGCAACAGCATATTTGACACATTCATCAGTATTTACTTAGTATACTCATCATTGCTTTTTTTTAAAAAAATAGTGCTCTTGACATGTCATGAAAATAATAAACTTAACATAATGCAGTTAAAATTTATTTTCCTTTAGAAATCAAATCCAAACTTCCCAATTTATTAATTGCCTTTTTCTCACACCATTCCCTCTTTGTTTGTTTGTTTCATCATTTCCTGTTAAGGTTTCATGCGTTCATTTTCACATGTTCCTGCACTTCAAAAATTAATCTTCCTTATATCCATGCATCTGAGGAAGGAGACCAAGTCCAGAAAATAATAATAATAATAATAATAATAATAATAAATTATTTATTTATATTCCGCCCCTCTGGGTGAGCAATCGGGGTGGAGTACATTTAAAAATACTTACATTTAAAATAACACTTCGGTCTCCCCTCCCACCCCTTAAAAATAGATTAAACTAAGAATATGATTTAAAACAGTGAAACATTAAAAGATAAACATTAGACAATAATAGCTCTAAAAATTGGGTAAGTGGGTGGCCTCAAGCTCATGCTACAACTTTTTTCACATAGTTAGTCTCAAAGGTGCTGCAAGATATCTTTAAAAGATAAAGGTAAAGATATTCCCCATTGACTAATTGTGTCTGCCTTTCCATTGACGCCCCCTTGTCGTGGGGGAGAGGCTTGCATACTCTAATGAAACTGTGAGCTATGCTGGCAGTAGGTAGGGCCTCCATGCCAGACAGGTCATAACTGAAGGGTCTGACCAAGAGCATCAAAGGGCAGGACGGGCTCTTTAGCCTTATAGCAACCATCCTAGGAGAAGGAAAACTCCAATCCCAAAGCCAGGCAGATGGGGTTGGTAGTACAGTGGTCCCCCGGGTTACGAAGGTAATCCGTTCCGGATTACCTTTCGTAACCTGGAAATCTTCGTTTCCCGGGGGACCGATTTAGGAGACGGACCGTGCGTCAAATTTAAAGGGGCCACGCGGTTTTTCGTCTTCGGATCCCAGGGTTTTTTCGGATCCCGGGGGCTGTTTTGCGGTCCTGGCGGGTTCGGATCCCGGGGATTTCGTTCCCCGGGGGGTTCGTAACCCAGGGGACCACTGTATAAGGAAGACAACTTGCCCTCTCAACCCCTGTCCATCTTGGCTGGTTGTCTGGGGGGGCATGCATTGAGTGTATTCCTTCAGGATACAGTCAATGCTTCGCTAAGGGAAGATACCTTACTATCTTGCCTGAAGTAGGCAGCTGTTAGGCCCCTCCTGAAGAAACCTTCCCTCGACCCCCTGGACAGGAACAACTATAGACCAGTGTCCTTGCTTCCATTTCTGAGCAAGGTGATCGAGAGAGCAGTCGCCTCCCAACTCCAAGGCATCTTGGATGAAACCGATTATCTCGATCCATTTCAAACCAGCTTCAGGGCATGACATGGAGTTGAGGTTGCCACGGTCGCTCTGGCTGACGACCTCTGCTTAAGCATTGACAGGGGTAGTGTGACCCTGCTGGGGCTCTTGGATCTCTCTGTGGCTTTCGATACTATAGATCACTCCATCTTTTTGGTTCAGCTGAGAGAGATGGGGATAGGAGGCACCGCTCTTCAGTGGTTCCAGTCCTTTCTCTCTGGCAGATCCTAAAGGGTGAGGCTCAGGGACAGTTGCTCCTCAAAGACTGAGCTTAATTGTGGCATCCCACAGGGTGCCATCCTGTCCCTGATGCTATTTAACATCTATATGAAGCCGCTGGGTGAAATCATTCTGAGGCATGGAGCTCAGTGTCTTCAGTACGCTGATGACACTCAGATATACCTCTCCATGTCCAGATCGTTGGCACAGACTTCAGATGGCATCTCTCCTCTTAATGACTGTCTTGCGGCGGTAATGGATTGGATGAGGGAAAACAGATTGAAACTGAATCCAGACAAAACGGAGGTACTGACAGTTACAGGCCCGAAACCAGGCTTGGGAATAAAGTTTCCAGTCCTGGATGGAGTCACACTCTCCTTGAAGGACTCCATTCACAGTCTGGGGGTACTTCTGGACTCATCGCTTCACATGACTAGTCAGGTGAATGCGACGGTCAGGAGTGCCTGTTATCAGCTTCGGCTGATACGCCAGCTGCACCCTTTCCTGGACAAGAAGGACCTGGAATCTGTCGGAAGTGCTCTGGTAACACGGTCTACATGGGGCTATCCTTTTGGTTAACCCGGAAACTCCAACTGGTCCAAAATATGGCAGCCAGGTTTGTAACTGGAACATCTAGGAGAGAGCACATAACACCTGTGCTCAAGACTCTCCACTGGCTGCCGATTAGTTTCCGGGCACAGTACAAGGTGTTGGTTTTAACCTTTAAAGCCCTACATGACTTGGGCCCATCTTATTTCAGGGACCACCTCTCCCTATATGAACCCCACCCCCACCCCCACACACTTCAATTCTCTGTAAGGAACCTGCTGCAGCCTGTGAAAACTAGGCTGTCACAGACCTCCCAGAGGACTTTCTCTGCTACCGCTCCCAAACTTTGGAATGGCCTGCCAGATGAGATGCATCTTATAACATCTCTTGATTGCTTTTAAAAAGCTCTAAAGAAGCATCTCTTCCAGCAGGCCTGTAATATAATAATAATATTTATTTCTTATTTCCTACCCACCCCTCTGAATGAGCAATCAGGGGGGGTACAACATGTTAAAAACATATGCATGTTTAAATCTTGTTGTACCCTGCTCCGATTGTGTTCCACAGAGGAGCGGGCTAGAAATAAAGACAATGAAGATGATGATGATCATGGTGCTCGTCTAACCCTGTAAGGTAAACCATCTAAGAGAAGGAAACTCTAATCAAACCTACAACCAAGGAATCTCGCTGCCACCATCCTTGCTTGCTTGGCCCCGGTAGATGAACTTCTGGTTTAAAGGGTGAGGCCAGTTCTGTGCACGCTGTGCTCCACCAGAAAAATCCATTGAACAGGCTCAAAGGATACATCCACCCCCCCCCCCCCCCCCAAAAAAAAGCCCTGTAGTGATAGGTGAGGGACAAAATGGCAGGTGAAATATGCACTGCAAGCTGCAGACCCAACCTTGCATGCAGATGGTTCAGGACTTTGGTCGCTCGAGACTGACCGGGAAATGACAGTCTTGTTTGGCAGCATCCTGAATGACCAAGCAGCCTTATTTAAGGAGAGCACTGCTTGCTCCATATAGAGAGGGGCCTAGAAAAGGTGGCCTAACAAAAGCTCATCTCAATCTACCTGGTTGGCAAGCTGCGGCCAATGGGGATCTTCTGATGAGGTAAAACAAAAACAAAGATACAAAGGCACAAACCAGCCTCCAAAGGTGCAAACAGTCTGATGCTTGCATGCTGGAACTTCAGAACCATGCAAGATTCTGCAGACAGTGGACGTCCTGAGCGTCATGCCACTCTAATAGCCCATGGCCTACTTGCATTTCAGCAGAAGCTAGGACTAGTGATGGGAGCTCACCCCATCATGCAGCACCCAGGCCTTGAACTGCCAACTTGCTGATCTTGCAGTCAACAGAGTCAAGGTCTTAACCACTTGAGCCACTGTATACTGATATTCCAAACTAACATGGCCATGCCTCTAAATTCTTTCTTACAATGTAAAGGAAGACAGTAATTAGGCTGTTGTTGTTGATGATGATATTATTGTTATTGGCTGGGATTAATTTACAGTTACATATGTATAAAAAGTAAAGTTAAAGGTTTTCCCTTGACATGAATGTCTAGTCATAGCCAACTGTAGAAGGTGGTGCTCATCTTCCTTACTAAGCCGAAGAGCCAGCATTGTCTGAAGATGATTTCATGATTATGTGGTCAACATGACCTTCCCACAATGTCGTACCTATTTATCTATTTGCATTTCAATGATTTTGAACTTCTAGATTGGCAGAAGCTGGGACTAGTGACAAGATATACATAACCATCGTAGTTATGCAACTATGCAGAGAGTGATTCCTGGCCTGCCCTCCAATCCCTTCCCTATCAACAGGGATATATTATCCTGTTGAACAGAAAGCAGTTAAGTGATATTCCCACACCCTCTGGTAAGCAACCTCCAGTGCAACAGAAAGAGGCAGATTCCCTATGGCAATTTCCCCCACACCAGTGATTGCATACCATCTGTTGCCTGATAAATAGATGAACAGATCCCTGTGGATTGCAGTGCCTGCTGCCCAGTAAGTGGGACTGGTAGACTCCCACTGTCCCTATGAATCCTTTAAACTAGAGAATATACAGGAAACAGAACTATGAAACAATCATGGATGTGCAGTTCAAGGTTATGCATTCATAACAGACTTAGTGGATTCTGACCACCACCATCATCATTCTACTTATTAGCATTGTTATATCACCTTATATAACAGCCACTCAGATCAGAGTTGGGAAGTGTATGTTTTTAGACTGTAACTCTGATATTTTACAAGCCAGCCCAAAGGCAGCTTAGAACAGTTAAAACAAACATAGCTAAAAATTTAACACATACAAAAGTTAATGTGATTAAACAAGTGGTTAAATTAAAACCAATTAAAAAGAAAACAATAAATAGACAACACGGTACATTATGCAAGCTATGTTCGCCTTGAGCAGTCAGTCTTCAAAGGCCTGACAAAAAAAAAGGCCTCACAAAATATTTCCAAGTTCTGTTCATGACAGCATACAAATCAAAAGCAATAAAAACAGCAATTCCATAAAAACATTAAAATGAATATATATATTTTTTAAAAAAACTAAACAAATCCCAGCAACATTACTAAATTTAATTTATTCTTGCAACTTACACCTGTGGAAAAGGCATGAGATGGAAACATTTTCTCCTTAGCTCTGCATGATAGCACAACCTTTAGCAAAGGTCACCTGAATCTGAAGAAATGAAACTGCTGGAGAGCCCATGAGACAAACCAAGGCCACATCACAGGTAGCACTGTTGAGATGGGCCAGATCAATACCATTAGCTTCTATTTCTTGCCAGCTGAAAGTTACTTCCCAAGAAATAACCCATTTGGAATGAATTGAAGTACCTAGAAGTGAACTTGAATAACACAAGAAAAGGCCAAATGTCAGAAAGTTACTTTGTTTGGAAGATTGCTTAGCTGCAAATTACTACTTGCTAATTTTGCAAAGGAGCAGTGGACTTCCGCTGAAGCCAATTGCAGTGATTACTACAGTGAAAGTCATTTGTGACTAATGAGTTGAGCGCCTCTCCTCCTTCTTCTCCTCCTGCTCCTCTCAGCCTGTCTTTCTGCAGACTGAGCATGGCTTCAAGCTTCACAAAGTTATTTTCTGCTTGGAAATGCCTATAGAATTAATCAGTTCCAGTACCAAGCCCAGATGTCCTTTGATTTTATGACCATCAAGAAGCTATTATTTGTTTTTGTTTTTATGTTTTTAAAAGCCACTTTTTCTTAGAGACCCAAACTTCAGCACAACAATATATCAAAATAAAAAAAGAACAGAACAAAAGTAACAATTAAATAAAAGAATCATAGCAGTATAACAAAGAAGCAACTAAATGTCTGCCCCCAACAAAAGCCTGAGAAGATGGTTTGTGTACATTAAATCAGAAGCACAAGCAATAGGTTGTCTTCCAAGCAGAAGGAGATTTAAACAATGTAAGCAGCCATTGATAATCCTGTGTTGCACATTATTAGCTAGGTTGGGTTTGGCAGCTGGGCGTATGCAGATTCAGCTCTTTCTGAGCATTAGACTGGTTAATGAGCTGCTTTCCTTGAAATATAATCACACCATGTCTGCTTTCTTGTTTAATTATGAAAAATAATCTCTATTAAGACACATATTTTGGGATAGAAAGATAACTGAAATCTTAGATGTAACTGGCTAGGCACAAAAGACAGGAAGAAGTGCCTGTCTCCTGCTCCTGGAACCAAAGATGTCACCTCCTCCTCCTCCTGAGGATTAAGAAGAAACTTGGGAAGAAACAAGAAAATTGGCATCAGCAAGCCTTAGAATATCAATGTAGGTCAATGGTGCCACTAGAGGTTGTAAGGGGTGTAGATTGCACCCAATGAAACCCTAAAGGGGGATGACACCACTGCTCCTCAAACATCTATGTTTTGGCAGACATGAGGTGTGGCATTCAACACCTGTGTCACCTGAAGAGATGGTGCGAGTGGATTGAGGCTCAGTGGGAGAAGAAAGGAACACACATACACACATACAGAGAGAGACAGAGAGTTGGACCTCTTTTTTTGCAGGGGATCCATTCTGGATCCCTCTGCGAAAACGGAGACTCACCAATATTCAAGCCCCATAGGCTTGAGTGAGGTGCTTGCGGGGCACACTCAATAGAAAATAACTAAGGTCACGGATATTCAAGACTGCAGACCTCAGGTCCAAGAGAATGGAGGGGCAACTGTGTGTGTGTGTATGTGTATAAACAATTTTTTTTTTTAAAAAAAAAAACTTTTTTAATCACATTTTTTTAAAAAAATTCTCTTCATCCATATGAAGCTATGTATATATAAATGCACTTAGATCATGAGTATGATATTATAATTTAAAGGTATTATTTTAATTTTTGCTAGTTGTTTATGCCACAACTATTACCTTACAATTTATGAGTAACATTAGTACAAAACACATTACTAAGGATTCTGTATGGTGTGGAATGGGAGGAGGTCAAGGTGGGGGTGACACCATGAGTTACCACACTGAGTGACACCGAATGACACAAACTCTAGCAATGCTACTGATCTAGGTCATAAGGAAAGTTAGCATAGGCTGAGCATTCAAAGAAAAATTCCAGGAAAAATACTAGAGCAGCTCATTAAACAGGAAGGCTGTGTACGTCTAGAAGGCAATGCCATAATCACAAAAAGTCAACATGGGTTTCAGAGAAATAATTCATGCCAGACAAACCTGATCTCTTCTTTTGATAAAATTACCAGCTTGGTAGATGAAGGGAATGCTGTGGATGTAGTATATCTTGATTTCAGTAAGGCCTTTGACAAAGTTCCCCATGACATTCTTGCAAACAAGCTTGTAAAATGTGGGCTAGACAAGGCAACTGTTAGGTGGATCTGTAACTGGTTGACCGGCCAAACCCAAAGAGTGCTCAGCAATGGTTCATTTTCATTCTGTAGGGAAGTGACAAGTGGGGTGCCACAGGGTTCTGTCCTTGGCCCAGTGCTATTCAACATCTTTATCAATGATTTGGATAACAGAATTGGGAGCATACTCATCAAATTTGCAGATGACACTAAACTAGGAGGAGTAGCTAATACCCTAGAGGACAGGATCAAAATTCAAAATTACCTGAATAGACTAGAAAGCTGGGCCAAGGCTAACAAAATGAAATTCAACACAGAGAAATGTTAGGTACTGCACTTAGGGCAGAAAAATGAAATGCACAGATATAGGATAGGGGACGCCTGGCTGATCGAGGAGTCCAAGTAGACCATAAGTTGAACATGAGTCAACAGTGCAATGTGGAAGCTAAAAAGGCCAATGCAATGCTTTGGTCAGGTCCCACCTGGAACACTGTGTCCAGTTTTGGGAACTATAATTCAAAAAAGATGTTGAGAAACTGGAGCAACTAAAATGGTGAAGGGTCTGGAAAACATGCCCTATGAGGACCGCCTTAGGGAACTGGGGATGCTTAGCCTGGAGAAGAGAAGGTTAAGAGGTGATATGATAGCCCTGTTTAAATATTTGAAGGGATGTCATATTGAGGAGGGAGCAAGCTTGTTTTCTGCTGCTCCAGAGACTAGAATGCGGAACAATGGATGCAAACTGCAGGAAGAGTGACTCCACCTCAACATTAGGAGGAACTTCCTGACAGTAAGGGCTGTTCGACAGTGGAACAGACTTCCTCGGAGAGTAGTGGAGTCTCCTTCTTTAGAGATCTTTAAGCAGAGGCTGGATGGCCATCTGTCGGGGATGCTTTGATTGGGAGTTCCTGCATGGCAGGGGGTTGGACTGGATGGCCCTTGTGGTCTCTTCCACCTCTACGATTCTATGATTCTATGATTCAATCAGTCATTCATTTCTGTTTATTCATGAAGTTTAATATCAGAGAGGGCAGGTGTGAAGGGAGTATGTTTGCAAACAGTTTTATTCACCCGCCCCCCCTTTTTTTGTCCCCTTCATCCCATCTTAAAAGCCACTATCTCTGATCTCATCATTCTAGGGACAGTATGGAAATGATTTCTGCTGCCAGCTATAGAATATACCAACAAAGCCAAATGATTGTCACCTGTATCATGTCAGAAGAGCTTCAATATCCTGAGACAAAACTGCTTAGGACTTTAAAGGTGAGGATTGGCAGTTTGAACACGGTTCAGATGACATCTGAGGGCTCAATGCAGGCAGAAGAATGAAGATGTCATGGGCTTTGTATTTAACAGGCTCCTCAGCTGCCATTTCTGAACACTGTTCAAAGGCAGTTTGTTGTAGACAACATGGGCCCAATTTATTTTCTTTTTATACATGATGTAACTAACAGGATGCAACCAGAGCTTTCAAGTAACTAATTACAACTGGCAACTCAAAGAATTAGCTTTTAGAATGTATAACTATAATTACAAGTGCATACTTTTAAAGGCTTTAGAACTATAATTAATTATTTTTAAAAGTAAAGTTATGCTACTGATAATGGCCAGAAGTAATTTCACCAAGTAACTGACAGTTGCCACTGGACCATGAAGCCACAAAGCTGGGGTCTGTGGGACTCCCAAATCAATCTTGGTTCTTCAGAAGGAGTTCTTCAGAAAGATTTTGAATCACATCCCTGCTAGGACAGTAGCCTCTACCTTTCACCAAAATGGGAAACTTCTTTGTAAAGGCTTCCTTCCACTGCAGCTTGTTGCTTACAAGATCCATGTAGAAAGGAATGTTTATTCTGACTGCTGAGTAGGCTTTCTTTAACCCTGGCACTTCCAATGCTCCATAGCATCTGTTGTTCTTCAGGCACCCAGCCGACATGCCCACGTACTGTCTGACCAAGTCTGCCTGGAGAATTCAGCAGCACTGAGCAATTAATAGCGCTTTGCAAGGTGGTTCTACTTCTCTATTTACTGAGGAACTTTTCTCTGTCTCAGCATTAGATGCAGCTCATTTAACCAGAAGAAAATACTACTCTCACCAGATGTTATATTAGGAGATATTATATATTAGAGTGACTAATTATCAGATAACATGACAGCCATAGAATTTTTGAAAGCGTGAAGGGGGGAAAAAACTTTAAATGCATTTAGAGAGAAAGCAGCACACTTTAGGAATAAAATTTGTAGTGGCAGTAAATAACTCTTGTCCATTATGCAGTCTAAGTGGGTTGTATACTCTGCACAGAGAGGATTTATTTCAGTGAGGTTCTTTCTTTTTCTTTCTGTGAATATTGAAAATATTCATTTTATTCACATGTCTTCATTCAGGGGAATAGAATATTTTATATTTTTCCAAGTGTATGTATTAACTAGATAAACAATAGACACTGAATTGTTCAGATATATGTGTGATCATCCTCCTTAGATACTGTGTTTCCCCAAAAATAAGATACTGTCTTATATTATTTTTTGCTCCCAAAGATGTGCTAGGTCTTATTTTAAGGGGATGTCTTATTTTTCCATGAAGAAGAATTCACATTTATTGCTGAACCAAAAAAAATGAACATTTATTATATTATATAATACACACATACATACATATATATATATATATATACAAAAATTTGCTAGGTCTTACTTTCAGGGGAGGCCTTATATTTAGCAATTCAGCAAAACCTCTACTAGGTCTTATTTTATGGGGATGTCTTTTTTTCGGGGAAATAGGGTAGTACTGAAATGATATTTGGCATATTTGATGGTCTTTTCATGGCTTCACCAGTGAACACCCCCAGGAGAACCAACAGGATTGTGTGGTGGATAGGCCACTTTAAATTCAAATTCCCACTGTAAACAAATGGGGGGGGAGTCATAAATTTAACCCACTGTCCAGTTTAGTGTGACATTACTTCTGTGTTTGTTAGAGGTTGATATTGGGAAAGGGACGCATGAATGTTAGATGTAAGAATCATAGAATCATAGAGTTGGAAGAGACCACAATGGTCATTCAGTCCTCCACAACTATGGTGTGTATGCATATGTAAAGACCATACAGGATTCTGACCCCATATAAATAAAAACATACTCAAAGTTGAGTTTAAAAGGCAACAATGAATTTAAAGTGGTTTCTAATTTACATATGTCTGTCCCCTTGTTCTTAAGGACTGAGACAGACATAACTAATACAAATAGTTGTTCTAAAAGGACACCTTTCCAAATCTATTGAGAAGAGGCATATGGAAAGCATAGACCTTGAATCTTTTCAAAAAAGGGTTCTTCGAGCCCCAGATCTCTCCCCCCCCCCCCATTAGACAAGGTTTCATTCATCCCTCCAAAATTGTTCAAATCTGCTGCAAAACATAATGGTTTTACCTTCCAGTTATGTTTTTTAAAGCAAAACATTTGCTGAAATGGATACCAGGAGCGACACAGCATCACTTCTGGTCACATCAGAGTTTGACTTCCAGGAGGTTTCAGGACAAAAATGACCCCTGCCCTTTCGACAGTTGCCCACCCGATTCAGAAGTTGAAGGAACTTAGTGTGCTGAACACAAAATCCCTAAGGATAAAAATAGCTGCTGAATAGGGAAAGTTTCTAGTAGGAAGAACAGCTGAAATAATTTGGGGCAGCTTGGGCTGTAGTTCTCTACCTACTTGTCATGAAGATTGTCTCCCTGGTGTCAGTTACGCTCACTTCCTGGAAGATCTGTACACAATTGTGCTGCCAGGATGTGGAAAGTCTTTAGCAGATTTCAGATTTTAAACCAAGCTCCATAGAGAAGAATGAATTGTAAAAAACCCTGTTAAAGCAATAAATAATTCATCTGCATAGCTCACATGCAAGAAAAATGGAAAATTCATGTTGTAGATTTCTGATGGAGCAATCAGGTATAGTTTCAGCTTATCTGTCTGAGAAATTTATTTGAGAATATCTTTGGTGTTTGCCATAAATACCCCAGGCATACAAGGAAATGGAGTAAAAGCTTATGAAGACCTGAAAAATGAAAGAATACAGGAAAGAAATATGGAGAGAGCTGGTGGCTGTGTATGCAATAGCATAAGGTCATATTTAATGCAGCAGAGGTGAAGGCAAATATGAAAGCCAGCTTGATTAAAATCTTTGGTATATATCTAGACCTGATGTACATCAGGGAGAACTACTTAGCTCAGTGGAACTCTCATTGGTGTAGATAATCAGCCTTGCCAACCAAAGAATATCTGGACCACTTATTCAGGTTTAAGTTCAGCCATTTTGTTGAGCAGCACATTGATGGAATGTCATAAGTACAACTAAGAGTACAGTTCTTTAATTGAAAGACAAGAAGTGGGTTGTTGACTATTTTTTCATCCAGCAAAAAAATATTTTTTAAAAAAACCAAAAAGGTTCATGTACCTGTGCACATGGTAATGCACATACATAGTTCATATAGGAAAGATCACAAAGTTCTGCATGAAGAAGATTGAGGGGGGCACACTGAATACTCATCCTGCATACAGTATATGGAGGAGAAAGATACTCAGATTTTTCAAATTATCTCTGGAAAAGCTTAACTACAGCCTGTTATAGGGCTAATTCACACATTATAAAGAGAAACGTAGAAGGTCTCACAAATTTGATCAAGAAACAAATTGGGCTTTTCATGTCCTCTTTCCAAATGGTACAAACAATGTGAGGAGATGTTAAAGGATTTGAAAGGAATGCTGAAAAAACATACAGTTGGCCCTCCTTATCCACGGATTTTTTTATCCACGGATTTGAGCATACACGGCTTGAAAATATCCCGCAAAAGTATAAATTCCAAATAGCAAACCTTGATTTTTCCATTCTATATATGGGACACCATTTTGTTGTGCCATTATATTTAATGGGACTTGAGCATACACAGATTTTGTTATCCATGGAGGGACCTGGAACCAAACCCCAGCGGATAACAAGGGTCCACTCTCGTTCATTAATAATAATAATAATAATAATAATAAATTTTATTTATACCCCGCTCTTCAGCCAAAGCTATCAGAGCGGCTTACAATTTGTTAATTAGACAATTAACTCCCCTCAAGATGGTGGTTGAAGGGAGGGCTCTTCTTGCTTCCAGCAGGAGGTGGCCTGCCTTTCTCTCCCCTCAAGATGGTGGTTGAAGGGAGGGCTCTATTAGTGTAGCTAACCATCTTTCTTGATGGTCTCATTCTTAAGCAAGAAAATTCTTACCTATGAGAGAAAGGGAGCGAATAACAAGTGCCTGGTTTTCTACCACACAGGAAAGAAAAGAATGCCTTTCCTTCGCATCAGTTGCACAAGGGTATTATGGGGTTTGTAGTATTCCTGGTAGAGAACAATGCCCATGTATAATTCATAGTTAAAAACCCTCCATGTCTCCCCATTGTGGAAGCCAGCAATTCTCAGAGATTCTTTTATTGCTTGATGAAGATAGACTGATTGCACTTGGGAGGACTGGGCAACCATGAGAGCAATTTAGCCTTATTTCAAATCTCTTCTAGTGGTACTGGATCTGACTTGAAATAGGGACAGATGTCTTGTATGGATTGGTGGGGTTGTATTTGGAAATTTTTCAAATAAATTCCTGTGCTAGTCACACAATTCCATATTACAAAGGAGAAACAACTGAAGATACATGAGTGACTTGCATCCTGTCTGTGTGGAAATGTAGCTGTTGCTGGTATACAGACAATGAAGAAGGAACTGCATGAGTTCCCCTTCTGTACAGAGGAATCACTCCGTGGTCCTCAACATTCACCACTCCACTTGTGAAATCCCATTTTTGCCAGTTCTAGGCCTCATTCCCACAACATTTTAAACCAATTTTCCAATCGGTTTGAAGTAGTTTAAATGACCCTTGTTCACACTTGAGCTGAATCACTGAAGTGGTTTGGAGCTAGACCCATTTAACTCGCTTCTTTTTGACACTCATTTTTTCCACATCTTTTGCAATAAATCCATTCAGTACAAGTGTGAATGGGATGCAGATTGGAATTCATTCTTTTTTATGATGTGATCAGATGGTCGTCTGCTGAAGAGGGTCTCTTTGGAATCAAATCATTGGTCAATGCGAACGAGAAGTGGGTTACTTTACCACAAGAAAATGTGATCAGGGCAAATGCAGTGTGAACCACACTCCGCTGTCAAATTAATCCATTGATTCAGATTGCAAACTGATTTATTTGTAAGTGGGAATGAGGCCCTAATATACCCTGCGGAGAAGCAGAGAAATTCTCTGTCCTGTTTGTGTACATTGGTTTACCATTTTCCCAGGAATGTCTGGGTACTGCTCCGTGTGGCAGAGTGTGTAACTGCAACCTCCCAGTGAAGTAAGAGGAACTGCATGTAGCTCTCCAGTGTGACGAATGATAAAAGTTCACATTTCATTTTCTTATAAGGATGTTCCAGATCTGGCCTGACCATAACTAACCAGGTGGCTATTGGATTCCTTGGGGGAGGATGAGATATAATGATTGGGCAATAAATTCTGCTGTTTATTGTATTTCTAGTTGTACCATCCAGTCCTGGTTGGTCTTATGTCCTGGCTCCCAGTTCCTGGCTGCTCACTCATAGCAAATTCCTGGCCATAATCCAGTCCTATCACCTTACCAGACAATGGTGTTTAGGTTGGATTTTGTGTTGTTGTTGGTATCATTTGTCTTTTGCAAGAGCAGAGTTAGCTACAATTTTGTTTTCCAAATTGTGTTGGATACAGTGCTGTTTTAGAATGTTGTTGGGTAAAATAGAATTAATGTTAATCCTATTCCCCTCCTCTTCTGCCTGGCCCTCTTCTCAGGAGAAAGCCGAATGGTGAAAGAGCCTTGCCGGTCCTCCTTCTCCACCTGGACTTCTCAGAAATTGGCCAAGTGATGGATGAGCCTTGAGGGGCGAGCATTTGCCCGTCCTCCTTGTACACTGCTTGGCCTTCTCAGGAGAAAGCTGGGTGGAGGTGGAGTCTTGCAGAGTGAGCATTTTCTCATCCTCCACCACCACCACTTGGCCTTCTGCTCAGGAGAAAGCCTGGCAGCAGAGGAGCCTTGAGGGGCAAGTATTTGCCTGTCCCCCTCCTTTTCCTCCTCCTCTTCCTTCTCCACCACCACCACCACCACCACCACCACCTGGCCTTCTCCTGAAGAGAAAGTTGAGCAGTGGAAGAGCCTAGCAGGGCAAGCATTCACCTGTCCTCCTTCTCCTCCACATGACCCTACCCCCAGGAGGAGGCTGAGCAGCAGGGAAGCTTTGAAATCATTCCATATATCTTCACGGCCTGCCCAAAATCATTTGGCAGGCTGCATGCATCCCCCTGGTCATATGTTGTGCAGACTTGGTTTATACAATTCATAGTCAAAGTAAGGCTGAGGGAAAATCATACCCAATGCTTTTCAAGATCATCAAATTCTCTAACAGGACTGGAAGCACATAGGGCTGGTAAACTTCTGAGCAGGGTTTTTTTTCCCCAGCCAGGCAGTTCTGTATAAGTCATATCTGCTGGTGGGATAGATGAGGCATTGGGGAGCTCTGATCCCCCAGATCATCCAATCTGTGGCAACAAAGTCCCTGCCCAAGATTATTCTGCTTCATTTGGGGGAAATGTAATGAAGACCCACGGGCTGCAACTTGTTGGCATAGTTGCTGTTAGCTCCATGACAAGCCCTTTTAAGCACACCAGGTTTAAGACTTCCAAAATATATGAACTTGGCTACAGCATATCTAATCTATTGGCTACCTGCCTAGGGAGAAGTCCATAAATGAATGAAAGCACTCATAGTATGTGTGGCATGACAACTTTACCTTATTTTACATGCAGGCAGGACAAAAATCATTACAGCGGAATGCCAAGTGCACAGCAGCTTGGGAAATCACACTGAAGATTAGGGTTGAATATATGTATTCACAATGGCTTTAGGAAGGTTAATCAGGTATTATGGGCTGTACCAAATAAGTCAATTTCACAGTTATAGTAAAAGGGACATTGATAAATGCACTTTAAATGAACTAGAGTGTGAGATCAACTTGTTCAGTGGGAAACATCGCAACAGAGCAGTACCTTATAATTTCACGGCTGCAAATTTGGTAAAGCCTTCATATCCTTGTCTTTTCTTCCCTTTCTGTAATGATTTAGACTTCTATGTTTTGTCAAAATATGCCATTTTTAATCACACATCACTCAATGTGGAATTAAATTACAGTGTACTATGCTAAATGTGTGAGATAAAATTCAAATTGCACCAGACGGCCAGTGTTTAAATCCTCCTATAAGTGGGAACAGATTTTATATGTTTCATTTTAACTATGTAGTAAATTCTGTCTCCATAACTGTCCACTGGAGTCATATTTGTAATAGGCATTTATGGAATAAAAGGTAACATGCCAGTTAGAATTGAGATTAATGATAACAAATTGTGATACACAACATCACTATGCATAATTTGCAGTACAAGAAGATGTAATTGATGCTGCTGCACAGGGAATAATTTTAGGCAACAGCTGGCTACACTGACCTCTATCCCTCTACCTGTAGCGTCTGCATTGTAAACAGAGTTTTCATCAACAGTAAAAACAGTAGGATTCTATCAAATGGGAAACATTTTTAAATCTGGACCTGAATAGCCCTTTAGGGACTGCCTTCTATGAATTACTGAGGCTAAAGGAAGTTGGCAGGGTCAAGGACAGACCAGCATGGCCAAAACAAAGTGTGTGGGGCAAAATTTCTTTTCTATTTGGAGTTTCTTCCACCTATCATAAAAAAGCACAGCTAAATTTATGCCTGTCACCTTGAGTCAGAAACAAGTTTCAGTGCAACAGGTTTCCTGCTGACAAAGCTCAGCTCACTTGTATGCAACAGCTTTTCAGTCTGCAAAGCAGTTTGATTCTGTAGGGGTCTTTTAGACTTTAAATACTATTTTATCTTGAATCACTGATCAGTGATATGAGCAGACAAAGCTTAGGGGCCACATGGGAACTCTGACAAGTCACACCTAGCTCACAAGCCAGAGATTTTTCTGTCCACACTATAAAAGACATGATCTTCAACCATTTCCACTTCCACCTTCCTCAATATATATTCTTGCTGGCTTTGTTAATAAATGGTCCGTTTTACATTGGCAAAAAGAGGTGTTGTGAAGGCTGCTTGAAAACCCAGCTTTTACATTAGAAAATGGGAAAGTGTGCCATGAAAACGCCATTTTGGCGTTTTAAGGGAAAAAACGCGCCTTTAAAAAGTAGTTCGGTTGACCCACTACTTTTTTAAAAAGTGTGTTACAGTGCTAGTACATCTAAAGGCTAAGGTGTAGTTGCGCAGTTAAATGGGGCTCTGTTTCCTTAAGGCGCTCATTTAAAGGCTGCGCTGCAGGTGCGGATCAGAATGGATCGTGGGTTGGGAGCATGCGTGGTGTGGACTTCACTCCTAATTAAAACGTTCTATGCCCTCCAGGTGTAAAAGCTGGGGTTTAACCGCGCAGTTTTTTAAAGCTCCCAAACCCCCTTTAAATCATTTAAAACTGCGCAATTCGCAGCCGCAAACAGCGCAATAGCGCAGTTCAAGCTAGCGCAGTTCAAGCCACGACCCTCGCAATAGCGCAGTTCAAGCCTCGACCCTCGCAATAGCGCAGTTCAAACCTCGACCCTCGCAATAGCGCTGTTCGCGGCGGCACGAACAGCGCAACAGCGCAATTCGCAGCCGGCAAGGAAAAAAAATTAAATCCGCCTGTATTTGTAGCGTTCTGACAGCTTCCCATGTAACTGCTGAGCCACAGAAAAGACCACTCAGATAAGTCGTTCCCACACCCCTCAGTGTAGCAGCTCTGCACTTTTTTAATGCACACCTGGGGCTTGCTATGTAGCTGCTAAGCATTAAGATAAAGGCGACTTCAGGTCACACTTTCTTGCCAATGTAAAAAGCCCCAAACAGATCATTGCAATGTAAGACCATGGGCTATGCAAAGTGATCCACATATATTTTGCTAATATCCACTTCCACCTCGCCTTTGCCTCTAAGCTCCTTAAATTTGGACACCTAAAAGCCAGTGGCTATTAAAATGGGCCCTTGTTATCCGCTGGTTCCAGAACCTCCTGTGAACAACAATATCTGTGGATGCTCAAGTCCCATTAAATACAATGGCACAGTAAAATGGTGTCCCTTATATAAAATGGAAAATCAAAGTTTCCTATTTGGACTTCATAATTATTTTTTTTAATATTTTCAATCCATGGATGCTTGAATTCATGGATAAAAAATCCGTGGATAAGGAGGGCTAACTGTACCACCCATGTATAGTTCCTTTTTTAATGAACAGGAATGATCCAGATAAAGGGATTTGTGTATTTGAATAGTATTGCACCCCAGGCTTCTTGGATGGTGGGAACAAAGTGAATATACTGAATAAGAGTACAAATTATCAGCAATTCAGGTCAGTTTAAATCTTTAGTCTCAAGAAATACAGAAGAGGGACTTTAGAATAAATTTCAATTCAGCACAATGCTCATCAGGACTAGTGAAACCCAGCTGGTGTGTGTATGTGTGTGGAGGGGAGCTAATCTTGCCAGCTCGGCTGGACATTTCCCCTTATAGAAGGCACATGGTATAAACAAGGCCCAAAAGTGTGATCACTTTGCCCAGTGCTTTTAAAAAGCCAAGCTTTTGAATACTGACTTCTTAGGGAAGGTAACCTCTTTTCCAGATTTCCCTTTGACAAGATGGCTGCATAATGGACAAATGTTTACATCATGAAGTCCTGGTGGGAGGTATTTGTTTCTAGAACCCTTTCCACACTGAACTGTGGTCCAAATAGTGCCTGAGACTAACAATCCTCGTGTAGAAAACCAGTGATCTTTTCACAGAGCTGCTATTGTGATACAGTTGATAATGAGCACTGAAGTTGATGAGGTTATTTTGCTTCTAGAGGTCCTGAGTTGTTTTGCTTCTAGAAAAATCTCCAGCGAAGGCTAATTACTAGTTGTAGCCTAATGACCTTCTTAAGTCGCTTCACAGGAATCCATTCTTCCCTACAGCTCATTCAATGTGTATATAAGTCCAGTTGATGGCATTGTAAAAGCACACAGAGTTCAGTGCTTTGGGGCATGGTACACTAAGTCAATGGCTTAAAAGACACACATTTATATATCTAAATCAGTACCAACTCATTCCCATAAACTTCTGCTATGACCAGATTGTAACTGCAAACCCAGTGTCTGTGAAAAAGTTTTGTTGTGGTATACTCTCTTTGCTTTGATACCAGGCAGTACAAAGACCATCATTCTGCTGTGCCATGGTTGAGGACAATGCTGGGTGACCAGTCCCCTTACATCCAATAACACCATCCTAAGGACTCCAGAGAGGCAAGAGTAAAGTTACAGTGGACATAAGTGAAAATGAAGGGATGTTGTTGAAAGCCAGTAAATTCTGTCCAACTATACAATTGTGCTATCACATTTTAGCAGCAGTGGGGAACATAACTGTATATGTATCCATAATTTTTTCAGTTATTTCTTGTCTGCTTATATGCATTTCCTTATGCAGCTTTTTTCTTTTTCTGTTTATGCATGTGTATGAAGTAGTCTATTCAACAGCAAATCTTTGCAGAGAAGGAAAGCCAGCTTTCAAATCATATTATATGCTTTGAAACTACATTGTTAGTGTTCAGGGTCTGTAAAATACTGAAGCACCATCCAAAACAGCTTGAGGTCATTCTGGCACCTGAAAGTTGCTGTGGATAGAATTATGACAATCAAGAGGAGAGATTTTGGTTGGCTTTCAAAAATTCAGATTTTCTTTTGTGTGCACTTAAAAAGGCAGGGATTTCAGGAAGGGGGGGGGCTGATCAGCATCTAGATTAATGAAACAGCAAATAAAAACATAACAATTAAAATGGGCATAAGAAATATGAAAATCAAGGGAATAATATTTTCTTCAGTGTTTCTTCTTTTATCCCTGTGATCCCATGAATATGGTTTTAATAGTATTGACATCTCAAGCACTTGTTTTATTGAACTGGGTCATACCTTAACTCCCTAGGTTGGGACAACCCAAGCAGATTTTTGGATGTATTGTGTCTTGCAAATTCCTTTAACTTTGAGAGCATAGCAAACAGAGAAGTGTTATAAGAACTGCAGCCCAAAAACTGGATGCCACAAAATGCTCACAGTTTTGCACTGCCGTAAAGCATTGTGCTATTTTCCATATTCTTTCCCCTTTTGATCATTTCCCTCTCAAAGTACTCATTTCTACTGCAAAATCCATACCTATTTTCCAGGCTGTCCAATGTAGGCATGTATATGCACACACATATGCATTCACACACATTATCTGCCAGCAATATCATCAGTAAAATATTAACCATTAAGATGAAAACTTAGGGATGTGGAACTTTTAAAATTTACAGATCCCCTATATTGTACAGACAAACAATGCAATTCTATAAATTTCTATTCAGAAGTAAACCCAACTTTAGTGAAAATTAATCCAATGTAGGCATATAGAAGAATGCAAATGAATTTCTCTCTGGATTGACTTTCTTGTGTTAAATTGATATATCTGCCTCTTACGTTTTGCCTAGCACATATGGCAGGATCAGCCACATCATCCAACACAGTGGGACTGTGATTCATCTCTTAGTTTCAGATTTACCAAAAGGCCAGCAATCACAAGAGTTAAACATATATACTGTTCAAAATTTCCATTGCTTTCTAAAACACTTAGCAATGGTTCTCACTACAGTTGACATTTCAGACTATAAAGACTATGGTCTGTTAAAGTTAAGACAGTTCTATTTTGTCCCATGATGAAACAAAACATTTATCATTAAAATGCCTGACATCTGCTAGAAGCCAGAAGAAACAACGTAGGGAAGAAAGTATCCCTAGGGCAAATGTTAGAGAAAACTGCTAGGGGTAAAAAATAAAGAATCAAAGCAAGCCAGGCACACCATGAAATAATCATAACTTTAAAGGGGAACTCTTTTATTCTCCTCTTGAGTCTCACAAAAACAAAAGCAAAGCAGTATGAATGCATAACAATTAAAACTAGTTTTTGATCTGAAAAAAAAAAGTAATCCAGCTTTTTGCACAATCTTATACCTGTCTGTTCAGATAATTGTTGCCAGTGAGTTTATTGGAACTGCTTTCTCACTTGTAAATACATATATGACTGCAGCCTTCACAGTGGAATCCTATACATGTTTAATGAGAAGTAAGGCCTATTGAATTAATTAGGTCTCACTTTTGTCATGGCTCCCAGACCCCTTAATCCAGAGCCCTTAAAACTGCAGTGAGGCCATACTGACCTGGGGCATAACCACTAATGTCTTATGTTTCATATTGATTTGAGGCTGTTTTGCAGGGGTATGTTGGCCCACTGTGATATATTTCAGTGCAGTCACTTTGACATTAGGTAGGGATGACAGAAGAAAGGGAAGAGAAAGAGATGGTAAAATATTACTGTAAGATGGGATAAAAATAATTGAACTATAAATAATAAATAGAATTGTTATTATGTGTTGAAATTAATAAATTATAGTGTATTTGAGCTGAATGTAGTTATTGTTCATATAAGTTCAAGATATGGTTAACTGTGTGACTGGATATGAGAAAGTAGTGTGGTGATATATGGTGCTTTAGACTAGTGAAAGATAAAAGTTCCAAAAAAAAAAGATCAGCAAGTTAAACTATCTAATTCCTTGTTATTATCATCTTCCACTAATAGGTAATGAGAAAATTCTACATTAAAAGTGGCTTGAATGTAGCTTTGAGGGAAGTATGAGATGAAAATTAAAGGTAATATGACAGTGCCAATGATTATGGTGATGATGATCATGATGATGATCATCATGAAAATCATGACCATGATTTTTTTTAAAAAAAGATGTTCACTCAATAATAGTTTGAGATAATTGAAATATAGATTTGCAGAATGACCTGCTATTTAGTTTTTTTTTCCCTTTCATAGCTAAGTTTGACAAAAAGAAAATCCTATGAAAGAGTAAGTTCTCTCTTGGTGTAATTTTTATCATATGAGATAATAAAAGGGACAAAAAAGTAGAGCCACCACTCTCCTTTTGAAGATATAAGGTTTGGGTTGTTGTTTTTTTTAAGGTGGTAATTTCCCAACCCTGAATCTAAGGCGAACAAACATATTGAAATAAGAGGCACAATGTTCTTGGATATCAAAAGAGAAATAGCCATTGCATTTCAAAATGTAGGCATAATTTGCTTTTAAGAAAGGAGAAAGATAGAAGAACAAGGTATTAAAACTATTAGCTCAGAAAAAAGGATAGAAATAAGTTTTTTTTAAAAAAAAAAAATCCCTAGATACATTGTATGACAGATACGATACAATGGTAGTGCTATAGACTTCTGTGTTTTTTGGTACTTTTGTGATACAGCTATACACCAGATATCACCTGTGTCAGGTAGCCCACTGAGATATACATTGCAATCCTGGTTTTGATAGTGCATGGGGTTTTAATCTTCTTGCCATTTTTTAAAAGGTGAGGGTAGATTTTTTTAAAATGTGAGAAGAATATAAAGAGAGAACTCGTGCTGTTTCTTTGGATACTTGATCCCATGGTTCCCCTTCATTTCATAATTTTAATAGAAGTATACATATATTTGTGTAAAGAGGGTGGGTGCTTAGTTGTCATCCTCCACACGTTCATTATTTCTTTTCTTTTTGTTTTAAGTACCATGCATAAATTTGGTAAAGGATTTTAAAACCATTTTGAGGTGTGGAGGAAACACGAGTTAATAATGTCACAAAACTAGTGAACATATTACCTCCACAAATGGACCTTCCTTTTCCAGTTCAAACTAGCAGTAGGTGGTCTAAAGAAAGGAGAGTTGCAGATATTCACCTAAATATAATTCCACATTGCAAGTAGGAATAGACATTACCGTCTTGTTCAATTTTGCTATATTTTCCACCATTAAATGTGCTGTATTCTATTCTTGTACCTCATCTGATGAGCTCAATATACATGCATCTGTTTTTCATTTGAGACCCCAAATGAAAAATTAATTTTATTACTATGTTTTTAGCTCATTTTATTTTATTATTTGTGAGCTGCCATGGGTCCCACACTGGAAGAAAGGCAGCATAAAAATGCAATCAATAAATAATCATTCGGAAGCAGCTCAAAGATATATGACGACAACAACAACAACAACAACAACAACTGTTAGTATATAGGTGATCTGAATGGTGGGGAAAGTATAAGAAGAATCTAAAAATACTAAGAGTTTAGGTAAAGATGAAAATACAAGAGCAGAGATTTTGAACTGTAGTTTCCAGGGTCCTATTTGCATGAGACAAATAAAATGACCCCCCCCCCCGCCTCCGCCTCAATTATCCTGGCAGTGAGTCCGAACAATGCAGGGTCCAATCCCTGAGTATGCAGTGAACAGTTCAGATGACATCTGGCCTGTTCAGCTCCAAAGCCAGAGTATACCCCTCTTACAACAGATTTTAAGAAGTCATTAGTTGCTCCAGATCTTCCCATATGATCTGTAGTTTTCTGTTCCAATGCTGGGAAGCTGTTTAAAATATGCTTCTCCATGCCACCTGGCATGGTCATCACAGTGGTGGGTTGCTCACTCAGGTCAGAATGAAATGCCCAGCATTGATTATAGGCTAGGTGTCTCGATCTGATTTCAGAGCGAGCAGTTTGCTGCTGCCATGGCCACACCAAGTGGCACAGAAGCATGTGTATGTGAACAGCTGCCCAGCATTGGAACAGAGGGTCCAAGGTAATAGGTGGAGGTTTGAGCAGCTCCAAGGCCAAGATTCTTCAGACTGCCCCAGGAGTATCCTGGCCCATATAGACACCACTTAGGTTATTCAGTATAATTGACCAATATCACTGAATCTATAGTGGAAAATTCCAAAATTCTGGCTCTGGATTATGGTCCTCTATTCCACTATATTAAATAAAGTTCACTACCCAGCAAATATATTTGGGACTCCATTCAATGATCATTTTGCATGTGGTTCAAGAGAATGGAAATAATGAGAAGTACTTACATAGACATATATGCCATCACCAGTGGGTGTATCCCTGAAGACATGGTGAGATTAAAAACAAAATAATTTGAAGGCAGATGACTGCTAAATAATATAACCTTGTTACACAGTCACCCCTCCTTTTTTATGGGGGATACATTCCACACACACACACCCCTGTGAAAATGAAAAATCGCCAATACTCAAACCTCATTAGCTTGAATGGTGGTGGGTACCCATAGGAACCTGCAGGCCCCATTTTGTCCCCCTCCATTTGCGGGAGGCAAATGGATTCCAAGTCCATGAAAATGGAGGGGCAACTGTATTTGCAAACTTCATGAGGTATTGATGATCTTCACCCTGGAAAGAGATTTTTATTCTCCTCTGGTATTATTCTGAAAAAAGAAATACTTCTCAAAATGACCATGCTTCACACAGTGAAAGCACTAAGATGCTGAATCTTCTACTATAGTCAAGCCATATTCCCTGTGTAGAATGAAGCATTAACAGAGAAGGCTCTTCAGTATGCCACAGGGTGTGTTATACATAGCTATAATTAGGTAAGTGTTCAAAAGGTGTTTGTGCAATGACATTTACTAAAAGTGTCTGCAGCACAGAATGTCCTGTCAAGATGTTAATACAAAATGCTGGTGATTTATGTGTTTTATTACTAAGTGGTATGTGTCTGGCTATATACTGGAATGAGGACTGCTATTCTTTGTTTATGAGCTCCTTTTGAGTAGGAGTGGGAGAGAGAACATACTCATATTTTCATTCAGAACTAAAATCCCCCTGAAAAGGCAATAATACTGAAAAGACAACTATTGTCATGCACGTGTTGTGCAGCTTCATTTATCTTGATCTCCCATATCTATCTGCTTCTGCCTTTTGTAGAATAGCAGTTCTTTATTTTAGTTGACATTACAGGCAGCCAGACCAGGCTCCAGAGTCCATAGGGCTGAGTGTAAACTTGCTTTCATTACAGCTCCAAGAAGCCCAATGCACCAATTTACATCTGTGTGCACTTGTATAAGATTGCACCAATTTTGAACATGATGCATCAGATTAGAGGGGGCTGAGGTGACTGCCCAAGTATGCACCAAATCCAGTGAGATCCTCTGAAAATACAATAATAATGAAAGAGCAAGACCAGATATACTTATCATAACATCTCAGAATCATAGCATTCAATTAAGTCCAACAGCCATCAGTCCCACCTTCTGCCAGTACAAAAATCCTCAGCTAAAGAATCCCTGTGAGCCTTGTCGCATAAGAAAACAAAGTTGAAACAGAGTGGGAGAGTAGCAGCTTTATCTGTGCTTCACTGCATGCCATCAAAGCACTTCCATTCTCTTCCCAAGAGTCACAATCAGAAAAGTGTGTCTTTTGTTATGCTGGAAAAATCCATTTGGCAAAAGGCATGCTTTTGCAGCTGTCTCCCTTAGGAAGGAGAATGGAAATGCTATGACAGCATGAGGAAAGGAATGGAGAAAGCAGCAACATTTTGTCTTTCTTTTCTCATGCAATATGGTGTGTCATTTATGATTTTTGGTGACCAAAATAGATATGCAAGCTAATAAAACCTGCCCTCCACTTTTCAGACATTTCCACATTCTGACAGTCCTCTCATTCGTAGCCTGTAAGATAAGTAGGGACTTCCTGTACATTATTAAAACAATTCACCCTCAAGTTAAAATAATAACAAGCAGTTAAAAAGATAAAATGTTCTTAAAAACACTTCAATAACAATAAATCACCCTGACCAGTCCTTTAAAAACTATTTCTTTTAAAATCTAGCCTGAATAAAAAGGGTTTAGCCTGGCAATGGAAGGACAATAAGGAGGCGGCCATTGTGACCTTGCTGAGAAAAGATTTCCAGAGCCTAGGGGCAGGCACTGAGAAGGCCTTCTCTTGCATCACCGCCAGCCTTGCTTGAAAAGGTAATGAGATTGAGAGAAGGGCCTCTTCTGATGATCTCAGAGCCCAGCCTCTGGTTTTGTTGTTGTTGTTCTTGCTATGCATGCACATATTTGCATGTTTTCCATTGTTCTGACTGCCCACCTGCAACCTCATTGGGTTGGGTACATAGCTGGGCAATTACCTCAGCTCTCATATGTGTTGCCTTCACCTCTTCTAATTTGCTGCATCATTTTTTTAATTGGTGCAGTCTTATACAAATGTACACAGATGTAAGTTCTACTGAATTCAATAGTACTTGCTCCTAGGAATTTGTTATATAGTGCTTACCCCACAAGACACCCCCCATCACACTAATCAAAAGGACATCTAAAGACAAGCAAATATTCAAAGCTCAAACATTCAAAGCTTCACATCTGTCTGGAGTGCAAAGAGAAAAAGAAATAATGGTGCTGACCTTTCTAGCCCTAAGTAAATCAGCAAGGGCCTGCCCAACACATCTCCAGTGACTCTATGGCCTGATCTAGATTGGCAAAAAGAGGTGTGTTCATGGCTGCATGAAAGTCTAGCCTTTAGATTAGAAAAAGGGAAAGTGTGTCATGAAAACGCTTTTTTTGCATTTTAGGGGAGAAGAAGCGCCTTTAAAAAGGTGCTGGTTTTCCCAGCTTCTTTTTTAAAAACTGCGGAACAGCGCAGCTCCATCTAAAGGCTGTGGTGCAGCTGCTAAGCATTAAGGAAAAGGCAACTTCATGTCACACTTTCCTGCCAATCTAGAAAGCCTCAATGTTACCCATTGACCACCCAGTCACCACTTACCAACCTAGCCACATCCTCCTTTGATCCCTGATTCTACCTTGATGCCAATGTGAGGATCAAACCACAAATAAAAAAAAAACACTAACAAATAGCTCTTCCCCAAAATAAGAGCATAATCTGAAAAGCCCTGAGGCATTAAAAAATGGTTTTCACGCCAGATTGAGAGGAGCGTTTTTTGTTCTAAAAGAACTGAGACTGAGCTAAGGATGCATTATATTGCCTATGTTTTAGCAAGAGACACCGAGAGACACCCCTAATAATCTGCTTTGAATTCATGATTTCTATGTTAACTTTATGCCTCAATTTTCCCCAGCTGTGAAGTAGATTTCTGTTGTGGAACAGAAATATGTGGGCTCAAAGGACCACTTTTATGTTGGTTTTTTGACAAACATATCCTCAATTCTCTCCTTTAGCTAATCAGCTTGATGTTAATGTGCACATATCAGCTTGTACATTCTTTACAGTGTGTAAAGAAAATAATAGATTAGGCAAATGTTGACTCAAAGGACTGGTTTTGCAACTGTTGTATGGGAGGAAAAGGGGTCAGGAAAGATAAAACTAGATGTATATGTGCAAGGTGGGAGAATAAAACTGGATCTAAGAAACAGTGTGACCTTTGAATCCACTTCCATGTCCTTGAACCCACAAGCCACGTTGAGCACCAGCCACCACTGTCCAAATCCATGGCCATCCTTAGCAACTGGTTCTTCTTGATATAGTTGCACACCTCTCTTCATATCAACACACAATATCCAATCTATGTTCTCCAAGGCAGGTGTGCTTAGTGTCTCTCCCAACTTTCACTAGTTTTATGTCAAGGTCTTGAATCTTTGGAGTTAATTTAAAGAAGAATAAGGTTTAGATGTCACAAATGACCACAGATTTACCATATTTACCATTTCTGAAGAGAGTAAATTTTGGATCCCCCCTCAATATTGCTAGGTAATGTGCTGTACAGCAGTATTACTTTTAAGATTAGGGAGCTTATTGCTTGGGTAAATAATCCTGCTTACCTCTTCCAGCTTCAGTTCTGGATCTGGGAATGCTTTTATATGTTATCATACCTAATTTGCTGCCTGTCTAGATGGGATGCCACCACCCGGATGCGTCCCAGACTGAAACCTCACTCAGCTGGCACTTTTTTGAAGTTGGGGAGCTTCTGACTTCAGAAATTGGCCATCTGAGTAAGGCTTCATCACGGGATACATCTGGGCAGCAGCATCTGGCTAGATCCATGGCAATTTAGATATGATAACATCCAGGGGCATCCTATACCCAGAATTGAAGCCAGAAGAGCTAAGCAGGCTTATTTACCCAAGAGATAAGCTCATAGTTGATATCCCCAGAACTCTTGAAGTCTAGAATTCACTGGCACTGCAGTATCACAGAAAAAAGCTTGGATGGTTAGCAAAATAATATTGTAGGTTGACAAATAAACAGTTAATTGAAGTGCTGAACCTCTTTCCTTCAGATTTTGTTTGCCATTTCTGTAATGCATTCATATTCAGAGTCCAAGTGACTGCATTATAATTCTATAATTACAGGCAGGTTTAGCACCAGCATGTTTGGCTTTGGCATAGTTATCTGTACAGAAGCAGACAAAATTGAACAGGGAATATGATTCATATTCCACTTTAGTTGTACAGGCCAGGTATTCCCAAGACTTCCAAATATGCCTGCAGTTGAACCAGTGAATTGTTTAATCATGACAGAATGTATAGGTTTATCTCTGAGAGTTCTATACCTCATTTTAGGACAAATTACAGCCCCAAAGAACTCCAGCTGCAGAGAAGAAGAAGAAGAAGAAGAAGAAGAAGAAGAAGAAGAAGAAGAAGAAGAAGTTGTTTTATTTCTAACCCGCCTCTCTGCATAGCAACCGGGGCAGTGTACAACAGTATTTAAAACAGGCAACAATATAAAAACACAATATCAATACATTCTCATCCCTCACACCCCTTAAAACTGAATTAAATTAGTCAAGAGTTAAAATAGCAATTAAGACAACACAACTACATTAAAATCAGAAATGAGGCGGCAAAGGCAATGGCATTTCAAGCAGGGCGGATGGTATCCTCCCCCTTGAGCCAGGAAAGTTATTCCAGGAAGGCCTGCCGGAAAAGATCCGTCTACTGCTTTTTTAAAGCTACTGTATCTAGAGTGGAAATAAGACGGATCTCATCTGGCAGGCCATTCCATAGCCTGAGAGTGGTCACGGAAAAGGCCCTCTGGGAGGTCTTGGACACCCTGGTCTTCATAGGCTGTAGCAGATTCCTCCCAGAGGACCAGAGCGTGCGTGCGGGATTGTACAGGAAAATGTGGTCCCTGAGATAAGATGGGCCCAAGCCATGTAGGGCTTTAAAGGTTAAAACCAACACCTTGTACTGTGCCCGGAAACTATTACTGAACACATTACTGAACACATTAGATATAACTGGACACATATAGCATCAGGTTTGCCTAATGCTAGCTTTGTGATGTAGCTCACGGGCTCAACACTTTTATTCAGAAGGTACTTTTAAGAGTGTTACCACTGCTTTTTTAAAAAAGTTATAAAAGCAGACAAAACTCATAAACATTTTAAAATAAACAGGTAGCATTAAATTGCAAGAGCATTAGATTTCATGGATATCCAGCCCCATTGAATTTCCTATAACACATGTTTTGCACAGTTTCAAAGGTAATAAATAGTGAGACTCACAAGCACTCATGAAGAATATGCATAGGTCCCTGGGACAATTTTGATTGGTGGTGGTGGTGGAGGAGGAGGAGGAGGAGGAGGAGGAGGAGGAGGAGGAAGACAGTGATGACAAAAACAAAATTGTTCTTGGAATAACAGACATCTGCCAGAGGAACTGGGAATGGAGTTTCAATGACTGGAATGAAAAATATTTTATCATGTATATCTGTATGTATATATTTAAAAAGCAAGTCAACTGAAAACTATCCTTTGGTCTTGGTAATAAGATCTTTTGATTTCCCCACAGAACTAAAAAGATCCAAGATTAAATGAAAGAAATGATATCACAAAGTACTAATTGAAAATTAACCAATCTTAGGATAGAATGAAAAGTAATTTCCAGATCATATATAAATGTTATGTGGATGCATGATATCACCTGGCTGTGTGATCTCTGTAATCCACATCCGTCTTCCTGAAAATGATATAAGCTCCAAAGTTTACACTGAAGAGTTTATGGGGATGGGGGTGGAATGTTTACACAATATGAATGGCTGGGGGTGTATTCCATGTCACTAGAATCTGCCATGAACTAAACTTGCATCTACTGGGTACCAGTGACGCATAAGACAGAGATATCAGCATGGTCTTGGAAACACTGAGTTTGGAAAAAGTATAAGAAAACATTATTTTAAACAAAGTGGGCTGTGCAAGCTCAATGACTTTTGATACTAACAGACTACCTAGTCCACTAGTTCCCAAACCTGGGTCCTCAGAAGCTAAGGAATGAAAGCTCCCAGACTTTTTGGGCATTGGTCATGTTGCTAGGGCTTCTTGGAGATGACATCCACCACATCTGGAAAGCCACTTATCTAGACCATCTGGCTGTGAATCTGATCAACTAGAGTCGTTTCTTCTATCTGATCCACTGCCACGTGTCCTAGGAGGGTAGGGCCCTGACTGGTTCCAGTGTAAATTGCTGCTAAAGGTGCCTCACCATTTATATTAGTGAGGATTGGGAGGCACATTTAACATTGCATAAAAAGTACTATTGTTGCTGCTCTTTGGTTTTCTCTATCTCAGTTTGACCACTTTATTTTATTTAAACTTTATTATTACCTGTAGGTGGATCAATTCATATTAGCATACATATATTACTGTGACCAATTTAGCCTATTTATAAAAGTACTGAAATCTTTACTTGTAATCATCACTCACTTCTGCAAATGTTGTATGTTACGTTTTCCAATGTTGTTGTGAGCTGCTTTGAGTAAGGTCTTGTCATGGAAAAGTAGCTTAGAAATAAAGTGATAATGATGATGACATCCACCACCACCTCCTACTCAGTCATCTGCTTCCATGCGTTGATTTTTTTATTTTGTTTTGTTACATTTTTGAATTACAATGCCCTGACCATTAAAGCCATTTGTGGTTTAAATATGCCTTTTCCCACCAGGTTCTGCTAAGGAAGTTTATACACACTGGTTCCTTCCTTCCCTTTCCTGGCTGCAGCTTCGGATCTGAGTAGAAATTTTGAAAGGGGGATACTTCACATGAATGTAATTTCATGTTTTTCATGACACATGACTGCATCCTCTTGGTCTGTAGCATAGAATTTTTGAATTACTTTTTCTGCCTCTGTAGTTGGAGCATAAACTTGGGTGATGGTTATATTAATGGGTTTCCCCTGAATTATTAGTGGTATGATTAAATCAGACTTTGCGCTATACCCTTTTATTGTTTTTGCTCTGTCTCTCCTCACTATAAACCCCACTTCATTTCTTCCAGTGTAGGGGTGCATCTACACTGTATAAATAATGTGGCACCACTTTAAATGCTGTAGCTCCATCTCATGGAATCCTAGGACTTGTAGTTTTATGAGGTCTTTAGGCTTCTTTGCCAATGAGTGCTGCTGCCTCACAAAACTATAAATCACAGGATTCTGTAGGCTGATTATTTGCTGTTTTGATTAATGTTCTGTCTAGGAATCTCTAGGTCCTCCAGCACAACTCTGCAAGAAGTTGACCATAGAGGTGTACCGGAGAACTTAAAATTTCCAAGTGAAAATGCTTATCTGGGCATTTGTAGGTCCTCCAGGATGATTCTATGATCAACTTTTGGCAGATGTTGGCCATACTGTTGCAGTGGAGGACCTGGCCATTCCTAGAGAGGTGTTCTCCTACATAAACAGAATAATATGGGGTTTTTTTATTTGCAGTTTCCAACATTCACAGGGGTCTTTCAGCCCTAACCCGAACAAATGGGGGGGGGGGATTACTGTATTTCTACACTAAAGTTGCACCCCAAAACACCTTTAATTATCTGACTCAAAATGTCCCATTTTTATGCACTTTAACTCGCCTACCCCTATAAATCTCATGCTACCAGCGTCTTTCTTCCAATTAGTCTCAAAGGTGTTACAAGATGCCCTTGCATACTGATTTTCAAGACTGATATGGCTATGTCTTTGAATTCGCTTACCCCTCTATTGCTATATTTAGATGTCCTACCTCCTTTTCCCCCTATGTCTATCTTCCCACAGTTCATGCTTCCCACATTCCATGTTCCCATACTATAAGTTGTACAGCTTCAGATCCGCCCCCCGCCCCTCGGCTCAATGATAGGCATGTGGAAAATTGATTTGCCTTTGGTCTGGTTTCAGTTGTGTCATTAGTCCCCTTGTTATTCCTAGTTGTCATCTGCTCTGCTCTAGTAGTTCTCTGTGTGTTTCTTAACATTTTCTCTTGTTTCCTTATGGATTGTCTCATAGGATTTCCATGGTGGAAAGTTTTCAAAAAGGAGTTTACCATTCTTGCCTCTAGACATTACCAACAGGTACTATGGTGCTACTGCCATTGTTTCTGACATCCTCTGCCAGTGTCACCCTTTGCTACTGCTGTTGGGACATTTTGCCTGTCTACTCAGCAAAAGCCTTTCATCCCACACCACTGCCCCCCAACCCCCATCCCTCCCAGCCCCTGGCATGATCAATTGCCACACCCACCATCCTGTGGTCTGCTGCAGTCTTACATATCCCCATTGTAGCTATGGTCCATGGAATTTTCAATTGTCCTTTTTCATTATGATTCTCTTTCTACTTTCCAGGTTGTTGCTGGTGACATTGGTGATCTGTCCCAGCCTTCAGACTGCCCTCTGCTTTTCTACTTTATGAAAACATTAGAAACTATAAATAGTTTGGCCACGTTTGTGATCATCTCAAAGATGGAAAGAGTAGTGCAACAAGACAGTGTGGGAAATAACACACATGCCTCACAGTGGCCAATTAGAACTAAAAGATTTTATCTTAAGCCTTGGGATTGTAAAAAAAACGTCACCACCAAAGCATGTGGTTTTAACAAGGAGACTTTTTACATTTCAAAGTTAGCCTTTTACAGTTTACAAATGGCTTTGTGGTCATGGTTCTCCAGTAATGTACTATCTGCTTCTCAGATGGTTATCTCTGATTTGTCTATTATTTTTCTGTTACCTCTATCAGTCTGCTTAGTGACAAAACTGCTCACTTTTGGCACAAAACCTTTGAAATATTTACAATAAATTAGCATGTTGTGCAGACTGGAGCTAATATGAATTAAATCTGCTTTTGTTGAAAATTCATTTCCCTCCAGTATAATTGAGGGATCATATGCCAATAGGAAAGTACGGTAATAATTGGTACCTATTGTGGTTTGTCGAGCAGAGGGGAGGAGGACAATTAGTGGTACTGGAGCGATGGTGAATAGACAGAGATGGAGTCTAAGCACTACAACACAAAAAAAAAACATTCATATGAACAAACATTTTTGTTTATTATTGTTGTTGTTAACTGCCTTCAAGCCAATCCAGGCTCATGGCAACCCTGTGGATATTTGTGACCTCCCTGACTGAGTCTATCCATCTGGCATGCAGTTTTCCTCTCTTTCTACTATCCTTTACCTTTCCTAGCATTATGAATCATGCTTTCTCATGATATGACCAAAGTACAAGAGCCCCAGTTTGATCATCTTGACTTCCAAGAAAATCTCAGGATTGATCTGTTCAAGGACCCATTTGTTTGTCCTTTTGGCTGTCCAAGGCATCCTCAGCACTCTTCTCTATCACCACATTTCAAATGAGTTGATTTTCTGCTTATCAGCTTTCTTCACTGTCCAGCGATCACATCCTTACATGGTGATGGGGAATACAGTGGTTTAGACTATTCTAACTTTATTGCTCTGTTGTATATCTTTACTCTTTAGGACCTTTTCTACTTCTTTCATTGCTACCCTTCCCATTACTAGTCTTCTTCTTATTTCTTGACGGCAATCTCCGTTCTGATCAATGTCTGATCCTAGGTATGGGAACTCTTTAACTATTTCAATTTTCTCAATGTCTAGGATGAATTTATATATTTCTTTTATTGTCATTTTTTTTTGTTTTATTTATGTTCATATTTAGGCCTTTGCACTTTCATCTTTGACCTTCCTTAGTAGCTGTGATATTTTCTGCTAGTAGTATGGTTTTGTCCACATATCTTAGGTTGTTGATATAACTTTCTCTTATCTTCACTCCTTCTTCTTCTGGGTGCAACCCTGCTCTTCTTCAGTGGCTAGTAACCAGATAAAGATCCTGCATGCAAGTGTGTGCAGGGACAGTTTCACACAATAACAACTAAGGCTGGTGTTATATTGGTGCCTTGTATTTGTTTTTTGGTGTGGGTATTTTGTATGTTAGAGGGGGTGAGATAACCTCCTGATCATTGCATTCATCTATCTCCTATGTTTTATGTGTTAAACATGCTCAATTTATTGCTTTATTATATTTTTAATATAATTGGTTTTTTTAACTTTGTAAATAAAATGTTAGCTTATTATTTAGTCTGTTATTTCAGTTGCAAGCTGCCTAGGGTTCTGTGTAGGAGAAAGGCAGGATATAAATAAGATACAATAAAATAAAATTTGTAGAGCCCTACAATCTGACAAAATAGTATCATGGATATATTTATCCACTCAAAATTTCTATACATCTCTTAGGGGCTGGCAAGAGAAAAGTGGTTGGAAACATGTTTTACAGTCATGATAGAGGTTACTTTCACATCAGTTTGATCCAAAGTTATTTTGATTTGAAGAATAAAATAATCAAATATGTTATCTTTTAAAGCTATCCATTGGATAGATGAATAAAAAAGAGAGCATCTGAAGTTAAAAACAGCATTAAAAAACATTGTTCTGTCACATTCAGTCTGATTACAATAAGCTTTCCTCCAGTCTTGTTGCTCAGTAATCAGTGAAATACATTGTGTAATGGCATATATGTCAAATAAAATCCCACCTTATTGAATTTCACAGATAGAAATGGGATAATGATATTCAGAAATAGACTTCATTCTGGAGAACTGACATCTGCTTTTAAGAAGTTTGCCTATTCCAAGGTGACATCTCAGAGTAACATGGAATTTTAAAAACACGACAGCTCTCTGTAAGAAGATGTCATATTAACATTAACATGACTGCATCTTCTTTGTTCCATTGGTTTGTCATCTAGAGTGTTATTTTTCTTTTTTGAAACTTGATCTTATTCCTGTGAGAGCTTATTCTTTCCGCAGCTAGCATGGACACTGCAATTTGGAATTTCATCTGGTGTGTGATTGTAAAAGTGTCATCAGACAGTACCCCAAGCCCAGTGACAAAACTGAAACTGCCCTGGTGCTTATACCTAAACATGCACTGTATTGCATTAAAATCCTCCAACCAGTGCTTATACCTTAAAATGTATTGTATTACATTAGAAACCTAAAACCAGTGGACTAATATTAAAAGCAACCACTGGTTCATTTTATTGATCCAAAGAGACTCAGCATACATCCCTAGTGGCATTCACTTTCTTGGAGAAGGCCAGAAGTGAAACTGGTGTCATTTGTTTCATTTTTTGCTTAGTATATGAATAAAATATTTTGTTTATTTTGCATGTGTATTTTCATTTGCACATTCATGTATATTCATATTTTAAAAATTTATAAAGAAATAACATTCAAATTAGAATGTTTTATGCAAGTAAATTCTATGTTTAGCTCAATGCATGTGTAAGTTTACACATAAAAAGTTTGGGAAGTAGAGAAGGAGGGGGGAATCAGAACCTCCAAGTCTTGCATCCCTCGAGCAATTTTTCTGCTTCGCCTGGGGGTCCCACACCACCATTTGAGAATCACTTATTTAGTTCTCATTTCAAGAAAAGTCCCATCATTCTGGCCTTATTATATCTCTACCCCCTGTTTCACTTCTGCTTGGTAGAAACAATAATAGCTTGAACAGCAAAAGCATTGGGCTATTATAAATAGCAGATATTAATAAGCAAATGCTAATTTTGAAATTTGTTCACTTAACCAAATTTCACTGCAAATCACTACAGTATTTGTGTACTGAGCCATAACTTTTACTGGTATATGACAGAAATCTCACTCAAGTGCCTTAATGTCCTTCTTAGTGGGCAAAAGATGAAATCAAAACTTTGCTCTGTTGGCTTCTATTCTGAAGCAGAAGCATGAAAGGAAGGGATTCCAGGTAATGCTGAGCAGCAGCAAGGGCTAAGCCCTCTTCCCTACCCTATTTTGCTCTATCAGAATTTCCCCTACCAGTGTACCCCCAGTCTTGGTAGTTGGTAGACTGGCCTTCTTTGAAGGTCTTTAAACATAGGACTTTATCACATGAAGGCTGGAAAATGAAATCAGAGCAGGACAACAATGTCTGTAGCTTTACCTTATCACATGACAATGTGTCTGTCCAGTAGCTGGCCCATAGTCCTTCAATTGTTGAAGGGCTTTTTCTCATTGATGGGCAAAACCAATCAATGCCTTCCAATTGCACTAATTCACACTTTGCTTAAGTTGTGATAAGTTCCTTCTGCTGCAGTTCTTACATGCAGGCAGTCAAGTAGGGTGAGTGGACATGATTATGCTCCTCTCTCCCCTCCCATTCCCCTGGCTTTCCCCAAACAAGCTATTTCTCTTTTCTTCTTTTCTATTTCTTTTCTTTATTTTTTTACTGAACGGATTGCCATAATCACAAAATTGTGCTAAAAATAAAAAGTAATAAAAATAAGGCATGCTGGGAAGGTGTTAGGGCAAGGAGCTATGGAGGCCAATGTTCAGAAGTCAGAGGCTGGGAGAGAAGCAGCACCATCAGACTTTTGAAGAGCTTCCCAACCCAGTATGTTTGCAATTCCTAAACAAATGCTGTTGGGTTACCTTATGAGCCTAGTGTGATAAAGTGTTTAGATTGGATTGGATGGCCATTTCTCAGGAGTGCTTACTTGGATATCCTTACTTGGCATGTGTTTGGACTAGACTGGCTTTAGGGTCACTTCTCACTCTATGACACAGAAACTGTATTGTCTTTGTTTCGGAAGAAAACCTCATTTGTCTTGGCCCAGCTGTCATCTGTGAATCTACAGTCTCACTCTATTCCTATCATGAGATGAAATGAGGCTAATTTTATTCCTGTTTATATTCCTGAAGGAATGCCACACAAAGAAAGAATGGCTTACTATGTTAATGTATCTCTAGACAGTTTCATTTTGAATCAACCAATGTGTACAATGTCCTATGACAGGGCTAACCCAAGATATTTTACTTCTTGAGGTGGAGGATTAGAGAGAACAATTCTCCCTTTCATGAACAGAAGATGAGTGGACTGCCAGTATTTTTTTAATACTGGCAACAAGATAGCATACTAGAAGGAGGGGGATCAGTTTGAGGGATGGAGTAAGAGATGGACATAATGTGGAAAACATAGTTCTGTTTTCCAAGGTAGGGGGAAAGACTCTGGAGGAAAATCTGGAATGCTTTCAGTATTGGCCTGACACTGTTATTTCTTTGTTTCACTCTGTGTAATGATAGGGTTCAAGTAGCTAAGATCTCAGTAGATGGTGACTGCACAAAAGGCTTTCAGATGAAGTTGCAGAGATCCCATCATTATCCCACCATTAACTTGTCATTAAAGCAACACTGGCCGACATTTTGCCTTAATGGAAGTTCATGTTAATGCAATGCCGCTTTAAAGACAGATTAAAAGCGATTTGCAGTCACAGATGGGATAAGGAGATGGAAGCTATCCTGTCCCTATCCCATCACCATGTGAGAATCTCCATTCTCAATTGCAGTGACATGGTTTGTTTTTTTTTCCTTTGGAAAGATTGAAGTCAAGGGAAAATCATTTTATTAGGTTTTACAATTAGAGTGGGTTGCCATTGTTTGTAGGTCTTGTTTTGCTTTGTAGTTTGTTTATGAAACAAAACTTAGAAAAGATAGGGCAAAGTTTAGAGCTTAAAAAATTACTTTTTTGAACTACAGCTCCCAGTATGCCCCAGCTAGCATGCAAGCAATAATCTCCAAAGTAAAATTTCCAAGCTCTGAAGGCAGTTACCTCGGCCTTTGATTTATATTGGTATAAGTCATTCTAGAGAGTGGTCAGGTAATATTCAATATATCACTAGATATCACCCACCCTCTTCTGCTCTCTTGCTATTGTCCTGTCCATCTAAAGTGCTACAACTATACTGCACACATCTAAAGTGATTATTCTTATTTCCCTTTTTCTTTCAAAGCCTTGACAATACTCCTGGCACCAAGTCAGAATATAAATTGGGGGCTCAAAAAGCTTCAGCCACTGCTGTTGTTTAACTTAACAGCTGCCTGACAGCAAGCTCCCATTCGAAGAGAAAGCAATTTCCTCTGTGCAGTTCAAGAACAATGGATGCCAATGGGGAAGGCTCTGACATCCAGTGACACTGCCCAGCAAGAAAGTGCCTTCAAAGTCAATAATTTAACAATGAAGGGAAAAATAAATATTTTAAATGCCATAGGACAAATTGAGAGAACTTCCCCTCCCTATCAGCCCAGTGCTCATTTTGACAGGGGCTTTTTAAAAAAGCAAAGTGAAACACAGGCCGAAGGTCCTACCACTTATGAATGAACCCTCTGAAAGATGAGAACATAAAATGACTCAGTTTTTTTCACAACAGGGGTCCTTTAACAGCCATAGAGATTATTATTCTTTCATATTGAGTCAAACAGAATGCCACATGGATATTTTGATGTTTTAGACATAATACATTCATGCTTTTGGATCAGATTAAGATATGTACAATAGGGCTTGCATAAATAGACATCTCCACACATACACTTTACAAATGCCTTTTACAAATGCACTTTACAAATGCTACATGGAGGGTCAGCTTACCTGTCAAATAGGGACTGAGTTCCATTTTGCTTCCTTGTCGAAAACTTTCCTCTCCAAAGTCCTAGTAACAGTGTATGTTCCTCATAATGAAGAAGGACCAGTCTTGCTTGCTGCTGCTCCAGGGACTAGGGACATTACCACATGAACCCCACACTTGCTGCAATCATATTAATTAAAAAAAAACAAACATATTGGTTTGGAAGCAGCCATTATTGCATGTTTCTACAATAGTGCAGCTGGGGCTGTTTATGCCATTGATGGTCACTTGCAGTCTTTTCCACACTCCCTAAGCCAAGCCCAGCATGCCCTCCCTCCCCCTTTTTTAAAAAAATAATTTTATTTTTATTTTTAATGTAATTCCAGTGCAATTCAATTTTAAATGCAATTTCAGGTATTTTAAAAGAAGAACCTCTTTGTGGTAAGAGCTGTTTGACAGTGGGATACACTGCCTTGGGGTGTGAGGGTGTCTCATTCTTTGGAAGTTTTTAAAGAGAGGCTGGATGGCCATCTATCAAGGGTGGCAGGGGGTTGGACTGGATGGCCTTTGTGGTCTATTCAAACTCTAAGATTCTATGCCTGCACTCAAATCTTGGCTTTGACTCTGTATTCTGTGAACAGGGCAACATGAAGAAGAAGCCAGTAAATGGCTCATGTGGACAGGTTCTCTCTCCTATTCTCTTTATCCTCAGTTTACTTCAATAACTGCAGAGAGAGTTTGAAGTGCAAATAGTATACACTCAGCTAACTCAGTTGGAGAGAGAAGAGAGGAAGGGGGGTGATCTTGTCCTTCCCTAAAGACTCTGGCAAAAGCAAAGTGCTGCAGAATCCACTAGCTTGTGTGTTCTTCCTCATTACAAACTTTTGCTATCTTGACCATGCTGTGACGTTGCTTGGGCACATTTGTCCACATTTTCATCTGTGAAGTTTTGGAGACCTATGCTTATTTTGTTGTTGTGTGCCTTGAAGCAGTTTCCAATTTATGGCAACTGAAAGATTAACATATCATGGGGTTTCCTTGGCAAGGTTTGTTCAGAGGGGATTTTCCACTGCCTTCCTCTGAGGTTGAGAGGGTATAACTTGCCTAAGGTCATCCAATGGTTTTTCATGGCCATGAAGTGATTGGAAATGAACCTTGGTTTCCAGAGTTGTAGTCCAGTTCTCAAACCAATACATCACACTGGAGTTTATCTCATGAGGGGAATTGGAAATATAATCCAATGGCAATCTGAATGCAATCATGGGGTTTCGTGTGATTGTGTGAAAGCTGATCACACACATTTTCGGGCAAAGGGAAGTCCTTCCGAACACAATCGTGGGGCTTCATGTTATTGCATGAGAAACTATCACACACAATTTCTGGCACTGGGAGGCAATTTCTGGCAGTTCTGAACGCAATGCGGTGTCAATAAGCAATCACGTAAATTCGCTGAACTAGCGAATTTACTCAATTCCGAACTGGCCTCACTTCCATTTCTTTTGAAATTGAGAGAAATTCCTCCCATGTGATAAACTCCACTGGCTCTCCCTATACCCGTTACCTAGGCCCCATTCAGACTAGCCCATTTGCCCTGGTTTGATCCGATGAGATCGTGCATGGCATTACCGAATCTCTCCAGAGAGAAGTTCATACTACCTTTTGCCCTCTCCGGTGCATTTTACCCCAACAAAGTTCATACACGCAAAAGTAACGATTAAAGATGGAGCCTCTTGGTTGTCAATCAAATGATGTCATGGTGACATCTGATGCAGCCATTGGCCGCGCGAGATGTTTGTTTTTTTTAATACTTTTTAATATTTGACAGTTTATGCGCATGGAGCATAGGGCTGGGAGCAGTGCGGATTGAAGAGATCCTTTCCCCTCCTCCTCCTCCCAGTACTTTTTAAATTATTATTTATTATAGGTTTTAATATTTTATTATTTATTTTATTTTATTGTGTTTTATTTCATTTATTATTTTATTGTATTTTTAAATTATTTATTGTATTATTTTATTTTATTTTATAGTTATTTTATTTATTATTTATTTCATTGTATTTTATTGTACTTTAGTGTATTTTTATTGTATTTTATTTATTAGTAATTTATTGGATTTTATTGTATTTTATTTTAGTATTTTTTAAAATATTTTTTATTTCTTTTTTTCCCCCAGCTTGACAGCTGTCATTCGCATTGGCTCTTCCGTTTTTATGAATGGGGAAGAGGGGGAATCCCAGTCCATATATGGACTGGGGTTCCCTTTAAAAGGGCCCCATTCATTCCCCTCCAGTTTAAAGAACGAATGGGGCCCTAGATTTAAATGTTGGTGACAGAATTTGTGTCACTGGGATTTTTTTTTAACACCCTCTGGTTGACCTAATAAAGGTGTCACCATAATATATTTTGGAGTTTTCATGTTCAGGGGTTAACATGACTCCAGTTTGTTTTTTTTTACCTTGAGGATACCTAACCCAGCTGCAAAGAAGGGAAATTTTAAACTGAAGACTTAGCTATTTGTCATTTTATAGAGGAACTTGAGTGCCTTTGAGTCACCTGTCAGCTTATGAAAACCCCATGAATTTCATAGTTTTCTTAGCCAAGAAATAGCAGATGTAGTTCTGCCAGTTCCTTTCTCTGAAATAAACTGCTATTCATTGGCAGTCTCCCATCAAAGTACTAACAAAAGTTCACCTTGCTTAGCTTCCAAAATGAGATGGGATCTGGTGCCTTCAGGGTATTTAGACCCTATGAAGGACAAAATAAAGCAATATTAATTGGCTTCATTCTCACACTTGTCTGTCACAGCAACTTAATATTTCTCCAGATATGACAGCATAGGAATCTTTCTGAAAGGATTGGTAGATTCTGCCAACATAGAAGCTTTCGGTTTCATAAAAACAGGAGCAGGCCTATTTGCAAAAGAAGAGATTGTATGACAGCAATGGAGAACTGAAATTTTATCACCTTCTTCCTTTCATTTCTCTAACTCTTCTTTTTTTGGGGGGGGGGAGGTCTTATTTTTTATGCTTCACATACTCTTTGCATCACTGAAACAAACAGCAAGCAGAGATGCGACTTGTGACTATAACAATGACATTCTTATTTCTCCTGATCTCCAATAAACAGCCCTGGTGGCGCAGTGGTTAAATGCCTGTACTGCAGCTGCTCACTCAAAACCATAAGGTGGCGAGTTCAAGACCAGCAAAGGGCTGAAGCTCGACTCAGGCTTGCATCCTTCCGAGGTTGCTAAAATGAGTACCCAGATTGTTGGGGGGCAAATAGCTTACAATTGTAAACTGCTTAGACACTCAAGGGTATGAAGCGGTATAAAAATAAAGCTGTTTGTTTGTTTGTTTGTTTGATGAAGAAGCCAGTGAGCTCTGAAAACTAGTTTTTTCCTCTGTGTGACTTCTGTTTGACCTAAGGAACACATCTGTATTTTGGAGTTTGGATTAATATTATCATATAACTGGGTAAAAAATATATCACTGACTCTAAAGCAAATATTTTCCAAGAGACATGAATTAAAAGAAGATTATTCTTGTTCCTGACAAATATTTTTCCTTACTTGGTGAATTAATTTAATTTTACAGATACAACAGATAGGTTTACACATAAAATAAAATAAAATAGTAACCTGGTCCTGGGCAGTTACTCTTCAACCTGCATGTAAGCAACTATATGCTTGAATTATTCTTCCATACTGAAAATAAGTTTTAAACACTCCATTTCCAGACAGAGAGCAAAATGGTCTGAGTTGTTTTCAGTGAAAAAGACATTGGTGTAGCACAATGTAGTGGTTTTGAGCATCAGTCTGTGATTCTGGCAACCAGGGTTCAATTCTCTGCTCAGCTATGGAAACCTGGTATGGAAACCTTGTGCACACTCTCAGCCCCAGAAAATCACATGATAGGTTTGCCTTAGAGTTGTGATATGTTGGAAGTGGCTTGAAGACACATAACAACAACAACAGCAACAACAACAACAACAACAGATCAGCTCTGGAAAAGTTATATAAACACACACCAACATACACACTGATCCCACTTTAACAAGGTGTTTCTTAATTTTCGCTGTCAAAGCAAAAGAGTGAAAAACTGAACCTGTGCTGATAAAGTAAAAAAACCAAACACCAACCGGGCTTTGCCTATAGCAGATATAAGTGTAGGTGCTGAAGATTTACCAAAATTGGAGGTCTGAGATGTAAGGACGAGAATACAAAGATATAGCCGTGTTAGTCTGTAGAATCAGTACATAGAGAGATCTTATAACACATTTGAGACTAACTCAAAGAGAATAGGAGAATAGTTTCTTTTCCAAAACTGCTAGTTACATGGATGCAAAGCCCTGAGATGTGATTTTTTTTCTTGGTGTTGTGTTCCTTTGAGTCATTTCTGACTTATGATGACCCTAAAGTGAACCTATCATACGGTTTTCTGGGGCTGAGAATGCATGACTCCAGGGTCATCCAGTGGATCTCCATGACCAAATGGAGAATCAGTGGGTGGGCAAGAGGGGAGAGCAAGGCAGTTTACACACACACACACACACACACACGCACTTGATGACACCAGCCTTAGGGATACCATTGTGTGGTGTTAAACCTTCTCACTCCTGATCTCACAACCCTAATTGCATGAAGAGTTTATTATGGAGTGACTTACAGAAGGTATATCATTGTTTCTTCAGACTTCTAAAAACCCACAAACTAATGAGGAAATAGGGTGGGAAAATGTACCACTGGAAAAATTAAATTGACAGGAACAGAAACAGTTTTGTCTATCCCTGCCTGATCCATCCACTCTGTCCCCAAAGAGATGTGATGACCAAGTACTACTATGGTTCTGTGGTAGTGACTGGAACACCTCCACAGATATTTCTCCCATCACTTAACTCTGCCTTCTCACAGTCTTTTCTGCTTCAAACTGCTCAGGTAGATAAGGAATTCCTTCCCTTTGAAAGGGTGATTTTGTACGAGGGGGTATCCAAAAGTTATAATGATCACCTTTTTAAAAAAAAATTGACAGAAAATTTGTTTTGTAGTTATTAACTTATCTCTATGTAGTCACTATCTAGATTTATACATTTTCCCCAGCGTATCTTGACTCTCCAAATACCTGATATTGTAGGTCTGCAGATTGCGCCTTACGAGGGGGTATCGTAAAGTAATAATTATCACCTGGAAGTTATTATGGCATATTGATAAAATTTTGTCAGTGTCATCATTGGTCCCTAAGGGCACATTGCTGAAAACATCAGCTCATTGTGTCCTTTATTTTTTGTGACTGGCTGTGCCAGAAGTGACTAAAATGTAAACTCATCAGGTGCAATCTGCAGGCTTCTACAATATCAGGTATTCGGAGTGTCAAGATAAGCTGGGAAAAATGTATAAATCTAGATAGTGACTACATAGAGATAAGTTAACAACTACAAATCAAAACACACTTTCTGTCAGTTTTTTTAAAGGTTGATCATTAAAACTTTTGGATACCCCCTCATATATGTAACTGCCTCACACTGCTCAGGTAGACACAAAATTCCTTCCCTTTGAAAGGCTGATTTTATATGGTGGTGGGGGTGTTGTTTTATTTTTACATGGGATTGCTTTTAAAGATGCAGCCCTTCCCCACTAGCCTGAAGCACTCCAGTCTAGAAAAATATTGTTGTGATTCTCTTGGAATTGATAAACTGGACATTCATTCAAACAGAGATTGTAACCGATTACCACTTGGGCTTTACTGAATATGTTTGCAGAAGACCTCAGGAAAAAAATTGCTGTCTGGCAATGAAAAGGAAATGAAATCTTACTTTCAAAGGTGGAAGAGTTATTTAGCTAAGTTGTCTTCAAAAGAAAATAACTAGGTATATGTTTCTGATAGGGATGTGCTTTAGATTCAGATAAAACCTTAATCCAGAACAGAATGAAACTGATTGAGATACATTTATGTCCAAATCAACACAAGGCTCCCAGAAATGGGTAAAGTTCAAATATTTAGTCTTCTGAAGACAGAGAGAGAGAGATAGGGTTCAAAGAAGTGATTCACCTTTCCCAAATCTAAACACGTCTCTTTCAAACAAAAAAGAAAACCTTCTGTGTAAGCAAGAAGAGCCCTCCCTCCATCCATCTTGAGGGGGAGAGAAAGACAAGCCAGAGCTCCAACAGGCCTTGCCTGAAGGGAATAAGAGCCCTCCCTCCAGTCCATCTGCCTTGGTCCAGGCCTCCGAGGGAGAGAAGATCTTTTGGACCTGATCCCCTTTCCCAACACCATTCCCTTCTCCTTTGTCGTGTCTTTTTAGATTGTGAGCCTGGGGGCAGGGAAATGTCTAATTAACAAATTGTAAGCTGCTCTGATAGCCTTGACTGAAGAGCGGGGTATTATTATTATTATTATTATTATTATTATTATTATTGATCAACCTCTATGCTATATGTAATTTTCATAACTGTTACCTCCCAACACCTCTTGAAACAAATCATATCCTTCATAAAGAATGGTACAGACTGCTCTTTCACAAAACTGCTTGCATCTATTTATCCTTGATTGCTTCAGAAGAAATTCAAAAAATTTCATCAAATTTTGCCAAGATTTTTTTTAAAAAAATTAGCAATTCCTTTTATACATACACACACTCGCACAATTTAAAAGCACATTGCAAACAAACTCCTGTGCCTTTTTATTTGAAAATTGGTAGGCATAATCCCCTTATAGGTCCTATCTTTGGTGCCTGCTGATTTTGTCTTGAGAGACATGAAACTCTGGAGTTTATCATACGATGGAATTTGGGGGTATAATGCAATGGCAATCCAAACGCAATCATGGAGTTTCACGTTATTGCGAATGAGTGTATCTCACGCAATTTCAGACAATGGGAAGTCATTCTGAACACAATCATTGGGTTTCATGTAATTGTGCAAAATAGTATCTCACACAATTTTGGGCAATGGGGGTCATTTTCGGGAAATGGGAAGTCATTCTGAACGCATTCTGATTTCACATAAATTCGCTAAACTAGCAAATTCATGTAATTGCGAATTGGCTCCATTCATAATTGAGAGAAATTCCTCCCATGTGATAAATTCCTTTGTCAATAGTTTGCTGATTTTTTAAAAGAAGAATCAGCATTAGGAACATAGTGAAGGAGGAGCAGGGAAACATACCTTCACTGTCATGCTCCAGCAGCATGTGAGCAGCACACAATGTAATAAAGAAAGTTTGAGCTGGAAAAGAGTGGTATTGTGGTTTAGCTATTCGTACTGTAGCTGTTTGCCTGTCTGTACCAGGCAAGGTAAATAGCAGTTGCCTCAAGAATCCCTTAGTAAACATATGCAAACAAGCAAAACAGTAAGATAAACAGAAAGCAGATACTGTGTATACTCATGTATAAGTCTAGAAATTTTAGTCAGAAAATTGACTCAAAAACACGAGTCGACTTATCCATGGGTCAATGTAAGTACTGTACTTTAACTCTTATTAATAAGGGAACTATTTCCTGGTGAACTTCAAAACTGTAATCTGTCCTTTAAGCACTGGCCCCTCTTTACACTCTTATCCATGTACTTTCTATTGCTATCCATCCGGCCCTTAGTGTGAGCACAAATGCTTATGCCTGCTGGAATTTTGTAAGTTCTTTGGCATTGTTTTCCTTTGCTTCATCATTTGTTACATGCCCCTAAGTTTTACTCTTGATTTATCCAGGGATCATATCAAAATCCATAATTTTGGCCCCCAAACCTTCCCTTGATTTATACATGAGGTTGATTTAGAGTTGAGTAATATATAAAAATAATAAAATAAAACTTTTATTTCTATACCGCTTTTTGTAAACCCAATCAAAATGGCTTACAACAGTTACAATGATACAAATATATACAATATCCCCCCCCCCCCTTTAAAAAAAGAATTAAACAGTTCTAGGACTAAAATTCCAGACATTAATAAAAACTTTTTTATATGGTAAGATAGTCTCACCTGCTGTGTACAACTCTGTACAAAAAGGCATAGATCTATAAGTCTTACCAATGAGGGAGAATTCCTAAGAAAACTGGAAGATTTTTTTAAGGGGGGGATATTGTGTACATCTTATTGTATGTTTTTAATATGCTGTACGCTGCTCTCGTTGTTTTTACAAAAAGCGGGATAAAATTAAAAGATTTATTTTTTTACTTTCTTATTTTAAGTTGTTGAAAGAAAACGTCAACTCTGGCTCTCGAGGGGCTTTTGATTCCACACTCACCCACCCACACCCACACACATTCCCAATTTTGATTTGATTTTAAAGCCCTGTAATAAACAACCCCAACCACGCCATAAAATCACCTCATGAATATAAAGGACATGAAAGACACCAATGGCTGATTCTAATAGCCTTGGAAAAGGGGGGCGGAGGGATGTCGTAGATGCACATCTTTTGATTGACATTTTTTTTATTTAAAAAAAAGACCCAAGAAGGATCTAAAATGTGGCTCCATTTATGCCTCGGAGAGATTCGGTAACCCAAAACATAATGGGAGCTCTGATTCGGGAATGCATCAGCATGGCAATCCAAATCCCCTTGGGACAAAAAAATAAGTGTGAATGCACCCAAGGTGTTCAGCATACTTCTGAAGCACTTAAACTACAAAATCAAATTCAAACTCTTGCTTCTCTGTTTTTAAAAAATGTTGTAAAAAGTATCATGTGGAAATCCTGCTAATAAAAAAGCCAGAAGAAATAAGACAACGGGCCATTAACTGCTACATCCATCTGCAATGGCAACACCAGAATGAATTGGATCCTAGTTGTCATTGGTTTTCATATATGCAATCTATTTTTACAAGATTCTAGTGCTATTGGTGCTTTTCGTAAAGATCTGGAACTAAACCCATATGATTCCCTAATGAAAACATTCTATGTTGTGTTTTTCAGCATACTTCTTTCTCTGTTTTTTATGAGGAGTTGGGGAGGGGGAAGAAGTGATCTAACCCCACCCAAAAAGCTTTCAAAAGCCTAAAAGAAAAGTGAAAATCTGAAATGTTTCAAAAATTCAGCTTTTAAGTCATGATGTTTTTAAATGGATAGGCTACTCTGTGTGTAGGTTCAAATAGTTACATATTTTGTATAAAATATTGATTTTAAGTGCTAAAAAATCCTCTATACTACATTTGCCAAAGCTCTTCAGTAATATGAGCTTTTATAATGGAATGGCCTTATCCCTGGCCAGTTAATAACAAGTGCCTCATTTCAGGAACAGAATTTTTAAAGATTTTTCCAGGAGAGCCAAAGATAATTTCAAGTTGTATCTTAGGTGAGCATCCACTTGAGACAGAAAGCCTAAATACTAAACTAAAGTGGGCCATTTCAGAGGTATTTGAATTTCCTCTGAAGTGGAGTGCATCTTGTCTGAAGCTGTCCAAAGAGACACAGACTATTCTTAATGATTTAGATTCTTTGGAATTTTAACAGGTTTTTCTTTTGGCCAACAGATACATTTACAAAACTTCCTCAAGCTCTTCAGAAAATGAAAATGCCAGGTAGAGGAGAGGAGAAATGGGAGAGTGTGATGGATAGCCTTAGCTTCAATACAGGAATGATTTTACCAGGGCTCTCTAATTATAGTGATTTTGGAAGGATGTTGGGGGGGGGGGGAAACTCAGAGGTTGTACAATATTTTCAGTACACTTTTGTAAGTTGAGTACCTATCTAAGGAACAGCAAAAAAACAAAACAAAACAAAACAAAACCTAAGGAGATATTGTTGGTGGTGTTTTGTTTGTGCACATCTTTTAATCCAGAATAAATTCTTTCTTGATCTTGTTACTTGAATGCTAATTCTTATTTGATTGTGCTGTTGTTCTCTGCCTTAACCTTTAGTGAATCTCAAGGTAAGAAGTGAAGAAAGTAATTTCCTATGCCTCTCCATTCATTATGTCATCCTAGTGGCATTTCATCTGGGTTGATTGTTAAATATGTCTATCTTTAAATATTAGTATAGTATACGTTTCACTCTTTGTGTTCTTTGTTGTGTGTGTGTGTTATACACAGAAACAGTGAGACAGAGTAATGTAAATAACTGTACACTTCAAAATATCAGTAAAGTTTAATCCATTCCATTAAGAATGAAGGCCCACAGCAATGACGATTTTGCTCCCTAAGCAGTTTATCAGAGAAGAGGAAGTGGCAAGATCATTTCTCCTTCATACCAAAAAATCAAGTTTTAAAATCCACACATGTCAGAAAATTGACATGAGCATCTTCGCAGACCTCATTCATATCAGTTATTTAGATATCTCCATTGGCTTGCACTTCCTGTCCTTACAATATTTCTGTAAGGCTAAAATAATGGATTCAATGTAGATATAATAAACCCAGGCCCAATACAGACAGGCAAAATGTAATGTGGCGGCAGTGATACTAGGGTTAGGGAGCGTGCAGCATCCGCACACTCCCTAACCCTAATCCATGGTGGCAGCAGCATCATGGTGGCCTCCTGTCCCCACGGGGGTGCCATGACACTGACACTGCTGCTGAGTGCCCAAACAATGCACACAGGAAGTGTTTTGCCACTTCTCTGTGGCTTGGAAAAGCACTGGATTGGGGCCTCTGGGTTGTTGGTGAGGCTGCCCTGGCCCCAATCCTCTACGGAAAGGGGCGCTACAGACCCACCCCTGAAGGGGCAGTCTGTATCATCCCCCAGTTTTCATTCAGCATACTGGTTGTTCCCATTGGGATTTATCCTACCAATTCCTTTTCCTGCTAGCAACTGTGTGGTCCAATACAACAGTACCATTCTTTCCAAATAGAACTACAGGTCTTTTCACTAAGGAACAATAAGAACAAAGGGATCCCCATGTGGGATGGAGGAGATGAAGGAGCACATGAGAATGTAGGACACTCTGTGGCCAAACTATAGCAATCCACCTTAAAACATTTCTCTGGACTCCGCACTAGGACTCTCATAAATGCTTCCTACAGAGGACTCATGAATAGATATGAAATGTATGCAACTTAATATTGGGGGAAGGGGTTCTTTGACTTACAGTCATTGTGTTTATTGATTATAACTTCTACTATTTTTCATGCTGAGGAATCTTAAACTGATTCTTGCTTTTTAGTCATCTTTTCATATCCTGGACATATTTCATCATGTCAGCTACTTAGATATAATTAAATAAGTAATCCCTCTTGAACCAAACACCCAAATGAGAAAGAAACATCATTAACTGATCATTGGCAGAATGAGACTCCTTCTCCCCATACAGCGAATGCCCAGGAAAGTTGGTTTAGTAAGGATTTGACATTGTGGCAATAATGTCACTGTCATGACTAACTGCTTTATCATACTGGGGGGGCAAACAGGATTTAAACGAGAGTTAAACAGGAAATGCCCTATGTTTATCACAATACATTTCCTGTTTAACTCTTGTTTAACTCTCGTTTAAATCCTGTTTTCCCCCTAGTGTGATAAAGCAGTATGTTGTGTTCATGAATACGAAATAATTACAGATGTATAAATCTAGGTAAATATTCTATATTCACAATAGCTGCTTAGTCATGATTTTGACACTATAACCAAAATTGTAACCCCGCTTCCAACCTACTTTGCCAGGCATCATCAGCATGGGGAGACCTCTGGCTCTGTGTATCTGGTGCCCAGACCTCAGCCCCTTTTTGTAGCCAACATTTCTGCAACGTTTCAGAAATGCAGAGTATTCTCACATTGGTTAGGTCACCCAAGGTCACCCACAACATGCAGGCTCTCTTCACTTAGATTAGAAATACATTTTGTAAGGAAGCACTTGTATTTTATCTATTGTGATATTATTGAACTTCTGATTTCCTAGAGCATTAAAATAATGCACTTTGCAGTGTTATATACAAAAGCAATACACATTTCTTTTTAAAACAAATAGGTTTAATAAACAGTAGTGTTCATTTCCCAGTCTGCTTGTATGAAGCATATTTGAAATATGAGATGTAATATCAGAAGTGCAATCTATAGCAAGAAAATAAAATGCTTAATAAGATAAAATAAGGATTTTTTTAATATTTGAAGTTTATTAAGATTAAAAACAAAACACATCAACAGATATCCATACACATTTTTTTGAAAGGAGATTTTTAAAAGGAGAAAATATTTTAGACTTTTTCAAACTCAATGCCTTAAAAAAAAAAAATGAAGGGTTCCATCCAGCCAAGTTAAAATATAACAACCCTGTGGTTGTCTATTCAAATTTAATTGTCATTAAATTCAGTGGGATTTACTCCCAGATATGTTTGTACAGAACTGCATATTCAGTTTCCACTCCTCCTTTGGAAGAGAGGTGTGTGTGTGTGTGTGTTTTTAAGTCAATCCCTCTGGAAATCCTCTTGTCTCAAAAGTCTTGTCTTGAAATAGTTTATGGCATAATTATATACACACATAACTGTAATAAGTTATAACTAAAATGACAACAAGAAGACTAACAGAGGAAGAAAGACTAGGTTTTGAGAAGGAATAGTATGCAAAAAATATAATGTGAAGACCAGGTCCAGACTCAGAAGAAGGAGTGAAGACAGGAGGAAGGAACATCAACAACCTAAGATATGCAGATGATATAATATTAATAGCAGAAAACAGCAATGACTTGCAATAATTACAGTGGGCCCTTCTTATCCACAGGGGTCCATTACAGACCCATGGTTTTCAGTGGCGGCTTACATGAGATCTTTCTGGTGTGGCTGTGTGCACATGCAGCCAATGGGGGCAATGGGGCTGGCTGTCCACAGATGCCTAAATCCACAGATGGCAAGGCTGCATTTGAAGAGGGTGGCTGTACAAAGTGCAAAGGCAGGCCTGCTGCAGAACATAAAGAAAACAAAAATAATGACAACGGAGGACTTAACATAAATTTGAACTGGACAATGAGGAAACATGGATCAAACATCACCGAGAATGGAGGCTGCAGTCAAGAAGAAGACTAGGAATGGGAAGTTCACTCATGAAAGAGCTAGAGAAGATCTTAAAGAGTAAAGATATACAATTAAGCACCAAAGTTAGAATCATCCAAGCCATAGTATTCCCAATCACTATGTATGGATGTGAAATCTGGACGGTGAAAAAAGCAGATAAAAAGAATATAAACTCATTTCAGCTGTGGTGCAGGAGAAGAATGTTGAGGATACTGTGGGTCCTTGAGTGAATCAGGCCAGAAATATCCCTGCAGGCCAAAATGATTAAACTGAGGATGCCATACTTTGGTCACATCATGAGAAGGCATGACTTATTAGAAAAGACAACAATGCTTGTAAAGGTACAGGGTAGAAGCTGGAGAGGAAGACTGTACACCAGATGGCTAGATTCAATTAGGGAGGACATGGGAATGAGTCTCCAGGAAATGAGCAGAGTAGTGGAAGACAGGGGGACTTGGAAATGTCTCATTGACAGGGTTGTCATGAGTCGAAGTCAACTTAAGGGCATCTAACAACAAATCAAGATTAACAACATGTTATATGATGCTGACAGTGTAAGAAGTATTCTGTTCCTGGAGGACCCTTTAAAAAAAGTTTTGAGGTTTTTACTGCCGTTCCATGAATGAATATTTGTAATTGTGTTTTGACTCCTGATCTGGGATTCAAGGTAGTTCAAAACAAAATTTAAAAATGGATAAACATTTTATAAAAACAACAACAACAAATTATTATACCATTATGCACAGTTGAGTGAACTACACGTACTTACACACGACTGAATATAAAACTGTTTAAAAGCACATGAAGAAAAAGTATCTCTGCATTAAAAACCCTTTTCTTAGAGCCCACCAATTGCCAAAAGCCTGGCACACTGTCCAACATTCCCGGTTGAAAACAGGGACACGTGTGGCTAAGCAACACCAGATTTTGGAAAAATGGCAAACATTCATGAGGAAGGACAGCAAGGTCAAAAGACGCTTCAGCGCTTTACTTTTGCTTGAGTCTACTGGTTAGGGCAAGATTTTTCCCATCCTCTTCTTCCCCTTTCCAAGTTAATTGAGTGCAAACTAATTTTGCATGTTGAACTTAGTTTGTAGCAAATTAGGCAAGCTGAGTACAAAGGAAAAAAAGTGGAGAAAAACTACATTTTAGAAGCAGTTCAAAAAGTGGGATGACAGGGGATCAATCTGGACAATCCATCTCAAATCAGGACAGTTGGAGGGTATGCCAAAAAGGACAACAAGAAAAAGGTGAGCTTATGTCCTTCATGTGCAGACAAATGTGTGGTTTAGAAGACAAATTCTATGCACCTTGATAGGTCTTCCCCTAGTGTCTACAAAGATGCCTGAAATAGAAAGCCTATATGCTTGCTTAAAGCAGTTTGCTTTGAGACAGACACTTCATGTGACTGGGTCAACTCATTGCTCCGTAGCTTTATCATCAGCTAAAACATTGCAAACGAATACTATAGATGGTTATCTTTTTTCCCCCTTTACAGACTCCTGGATTACAACAAAGTGGAAATTAATGTGCTCCTGTAGTTAGTATTTCTTTCCCCCCTTAAACTGGGTGAGGGAAAAGACTGGAAGGATAACAAACACTGTTGCTGATATCTGCCTTCAAGTTGACTCCATCTTATGGTGACCATCCATAAGAGTTGTGTTGGCAAGATTTCTTCAGAGGAAATTTACCACTGCCTTCTCTTAAACTGAGAGTGAGTGTCTTGCTGAAAGTAACCCAGAAGGTTTCCATGGATAATTCAAAACCCTGGTCTCCTGGAGTCCTAGTCCAACATTCAAACCAGTATACCATATTGCAAACATATCACTCTTAATTTTATCTTGGATGAGAAATATTGAAAACATATATTGGATATGGAAACAATACTGGAAAATGACATTGGTGCCATTTCATTATTGGATTTTGTTACAAATAAACAAACAGAGCACACCCACTGGGATGGGGGAGGAAACAGGAATCCACATAGTTACTAAAATAACAACATAGTTCCAGAGGGAAATATCATAGTTCTTCTTCTTCCTCTTCCTCTTCCTGCAGGTTACATCTGATTTCAGATTTCCCAGCTCCTGTACATTCAAACTGAAAAATGTCTGTTTCCTGTATACATATCCTACAAGGTATCATACACCATTTCAGCAAGCCTAACCGTTGGGTCCAGTTGAGGGAATCTCATAAGATTAAATCTATCAGCAAAGTAATCTTTAAAAAGAATAGTCTGTCAGCTGCCACAACAACATTTACCTTAACTAAAAGATAATGCTTATCATAAAGATGGTTTAAAGTTTCCTTGCTAACAATTACAATACAGTTTCCTTGTAATGCTTATGTATAATATGGCAGCATCCAATAGTGTACAGAATTAAAAAGAAAATTCCAGGTAGCTGGATACAATAGAAAAGAAAGCAATTAATTCAGGTAATGGGCTTCCATTGATTTGCCAAAATATCTCTTTGTGTTAGTGTTTTCATACTTTATTAGGCAACTGTAAGTACCTGACAGAGCTTCAGCTAAGTCCTTTTACACATGCAAACCCAATTTCCTTTTCTTTAATAGGCATCTATTTATTCCTATGTCCATTATAAATCTATGTGATCTACATGTGTATACAGAGCTACAAGTATCCCAGTGCTTGGTTACCTCCACTGATTAGTCTAATTTAAACAGGAGTTAGTGGCCACTCTTTTACATTATCTCAGTCATATTCCAAGGCATAACTCATGATAGCTTGGGTGTCATAGAAATTTGGTGTTATGGCATTTGAAAACATGAGCCAGTCAGAGAAGCCAACTGACGGTCTGGTTTGGTATATGTTCATTTCATAGGTGGTAGAAGGACTACAAAAGCACCCTCAAATTCAGTCTGAGAAAAACTAGGGCTGCATCCACACTGCAGAAATAATCCAGTTTGACATCACTTTAACTGCCATACCTCAGTGTTATGGAATTGTGGGAACTGTAGTTTGTTGTGGCCCCAGAGTTCTCTAACAGAGAAGGCTAAATGTTTCACAAAACTACACTGCTCATAACTCCATATCATTGAGCCATGGTGGTTATAGCAGTTTCAATCTGGGTTATTTCTGCAGTGTGGATAGCACTGTGCGTTCACTTCAACCTTTGGTAGATTTGCACTACTATGGGGCTTTGTAGACTGGCAAAAAGAAGTGTGTTCATGGCTGCATGAAACTCTAGCCTTTAGATGAGAAAAAGGGAAAGTGTGCCATGAAAACGCTTTTTTTGTGTTTTAGGGGAGAAGAAGCGCCTTTAAAAAGGTGCTGGTTTTCCCAGCTTCTTTTTTAAAAACTGCGGAACAGCGCAGCTCCATCTAAAAGCTGTGGTGCAGCTGCTAAGTATTAAGGAAAAGGCAACTTCATGTCACACTTTCCTGCCCATCTAGAAAGCCCCTATATATGGTATGTGGTGCCATATATAGCCAGTGAGGTGTAATGGTTTGAGCATTGGACTTTGACTCTGGAGACTAGGGTTTGATTTCCTGGTCTACCATGGAAAACCCCAGTATGACCCAAGTGAGCCCCACACTCATCTCCACAAAACTTCATCATATGTCCACCGTAGAGTTTCCATAAATCAGAAACAACTTAACAACTTGAAGACAGAACAACTATATGACATGAAACAGGATATATTTTAAACACTTTATATGAAGTATTAATTTTCTTAAAATGTGTTCTTATAATAATTAATTATTCTTGCTTTAACAAGCAGAAGGAGTGCTATGCCCCCCTTTTTTTTGCCCAGAGTTGTAATTCACTACTTTTCAGAGTCGTGCCTCTTCAATTGGGTGTGTTCTGATTCAGTCTGAACAACAGAAATAGTAGTAGTAGTAGTAGTAGTAGTAGTAGTAGGAAGGGTCACATGAGAGGATGCTTATAACCTTTTTTGCAGTGGCATTGCTATGGGATTATAGGGGGTGAGGACTGCAATGGGTGACACCCCAGAGCGTCTAGTATGGTTACTGGCCAGGTGAGAAAGGGTGCTTTCAAACTTGCCCAGTAGCCCTACTGGCCCGTAAATGCACCCTCCCAGTGCAGTCCTCACCCCCTGCACTTCCCCTAGTGACACCACTGCAAAAAGGGTCATACGGATTCTCCCATATGACCCTTCATACTACTACTAATAATAATAATAATACTAATACTACTACTTCTGTTGGTCAGACTGAGTCGGAACACATCCAATAATGAATAAGAGGCACTGCTCTGAAAAGTAGTGAATTATAGCCCTTGCCAAAAAAAAACCATAACACTCTGCAGTGGCTCCTGTAGAAGCCTGAATGAGGTACAGGATGAGTACTGCCTGGGGATGGAGCTGAGCAATATACTCTGTCCCTGAGAGTTTATATCCTATGCCCAGCCTGGGAATGGAAGCCAGTGCACTAATCTCCTCAGATATACAATTTACTCATAGTTTGGTGGAGAGGGAAATGTAGAAGACTAGGGACTGGCTGAGTGACTACCTCTGCACAACAAAGAAAGTGAGTGTCATTTTAGCTTGCATTAATAGAACTATAGTTTCCAAGTTCAATGAAGTAATAGTCTCACTATATTTAGCACTGGTCAGACCTCATCTGGAGTATTGCATTCAGTTCTGGGTACGTATCCTTATTTTAAGGATATAGATACAAGATTGATATTGTATAAGTAGATGCAGGTTCAGAGAAGGGCAATAAGGGTGATATAAAGTAGGGAAAACAAAACGTGTGAGGAAAGGTTGAAGGAGCTGGGCATATTCAGCTTGCTGAAGAGAAGACTGAGGAATGACATGATTACCCTCTTTAAATACCTCAAGGGCTGCCACAGAGAGTAGAACTTGGTCTAATGCCTTTAAATTACAGGAGGGCAGATTTCGACTGAACATCAGAAGGAATTTCTTGACAGCAGTTTGGCAATGGAACCAATTGCCTAGAAAGGTGGTCTGTTTCTCTGAATATACTCAAAAAAAGTCTAGACAGCTTCCTGTTGGAGATGGTCTGGCTGGAGATCTTGCATTGAGCAGACATTTGGATCTTATGACCCATCTGGCCCCTTCCAGTTTATGGTTCTATAATTCTATGATTCTATGGCAGATGGATCAGTTTCAAGACCTCAGCCTTTCTTTTTCTATAGAATGAAATGATACTCTGACCCACAGATTTTCTTTGCTGTTACCCACCTCATTAAGAAGTCCATCTCAGAAAAATGTTCTCATCCCTCCCTGAAATAACAATTTATTCACAAATAGCCAAGACTGTGATAAAAGAGAAGTGTGGAGCACAGAAATATTTATGACATGCAAAGTCAGAATGTAAGAACTTGAAGGAATTGATGCCTTGGGGGAAAAGAAAAATCAGTCCAGAGATCAAGGTGACTGGTAAAGACTTTGATATAATTTGAAACACCCACATCCAAGGATCCAAAAAAGCCCCAACATGAATAGTGATCAAATTAAACTTTCTAACCAGGCACCTTTCTTACTTTAGCTTCTGAGCATAAGACAAATAGGCCATAAAAAATAAAGAAGTTATCATCAGACACCTGAGATAAACTTTACTATCTTCCTTATAAAACTTTAGCAAATTATAAGAGAATATAAGAAAACATAATTTAAGAAATATGTAGAAGAAAATAAAACAAATATAGTATCATTTTCTAACAACTAGTAATTGCAAACCATGTAGCAAGGTAGTTTTCCAGGAACACTATTTCAAGTTACAGTGAAGCAAAATCAACTGTTAAGACAGTTCACTCAACAACCTGCCTACAGCCATTGCAAATCTCTCAATGAAGGGGAAGCATTTCTTTTCCATAACATTAAACAATGTTTAATCTAGGTTATTTTGCTGCCAGAAGTAGAGTATAGGATGGGACTAAGGATGGATATCTTCATTTATTTTGTTCTTAGGTTTTCTCCCTATTGGGAAGATATTAAGAGTTTCTGCAGATTTGTATTGTCATCTTTTTGCAAATGTGTGTGTGTTTGTGTGCGCGCACACATTTTTGTGGGGACAACTAATAAACTTTTTACCCAGAAAACCATGGTTGGAATTCAGGATCAGACTTATGGATGTGTAATCTGTAATGGATCCATATTCATAGTCCCTACATAATCACAATTGCGGTAATGTGTGTCATAATCTTAACTATTCCTGCCCTACTTACCAAGCTTCAGCTGTGTGGAAAGAAGGTCTATTTTCCTGGTGATTTAGATAGATAGGGCACATTTCCACCGTTACCAATCTCACCCCATCCAGCAAAGTGCAATTATCAGAAATAGAGCCCTTGATCCTTTTCATACGGCCTTGACAAGCCAGGCTGAGGTATGTGTGCAAATACCATCCCTCTACATCTCACTCACCAGGACAATGGAATCAGTTTGATACAACCTTAACTGCCATGGTTCAGTGCTAGGAATTCTGGGAATCATAGTTTTGTGAACTATTTAGCCTTCTCTGCCCAAAAGCTCTGGTGCCAACAGAAAACTACAGTTCCCGGAATTCCATAGCATTGACCCATGTCAGTTAAAGTGGTGTCAAATTGCATTATTTCTACAGTGTGGCTGCAACCTCAGTGTTCCTACACAATTTAAATGCAATGACTAGATATAGCTATGGGCAAAATGTTGATGTTGTTGCCTTATATACCTATTCAGCAGGCCCTTAGATAACATATTTTAACTACAGTGGTCCCCCGGGTTACGAAGGTAATCCGTTCCGGATTACATTTCGTAACCCGGAAGTATTCATTTCCCGGGGGACCGCTAATTCTGCCGGACCGTGTGGCCGTTTTAAAGGGGCTGCACGGTTTTTCTTATTCGCACCCCGGGGGATCCTTCGGATCCTGGGGGATGTTTTTTGGTCCCGTGGGTTTCGGGTCCCGGGGATTTCGTTCCCCGGGGGATTCGTAAACCGGGGGACCACTGTATAAGGTACAAATATTTCATATGCATGGCTCTCGTAGACATTTGTGCCCACCTTTGTTTCTGTCATTGCTTTAAAAAAAGGCTTTTTGAAAAGCCTACTTCACTATTCCTTATTTTGCCCCTCTGCCAGGTTTAGTCCTAATAGATTTTTCCTCCTCAAAGGATAGTCAGATGGGACTCTAGTGGGTGTGTTTGGATAGCCCATTCTTTGGAAAATGTACTCCTACTGTAGTAGTAGTAGTAGTAAGTTTATTATGGCACAGAACCAGCACAAAACAATAAGAAAGTTCAGGAAATTTAATAGTGTGTGCACATGTACACATAGCAGAGATTGTGTATGATTACAGCATTCAACCTACAAGAATGTCCAGGATGTAGGCTGCGCACACCTTCTGCATAAAGCCACTAATGTTCTACAATACAAATACAAATGGTGAGATATATCACATATAAGCTGTTTACAACAGTTTGAATCTGTTTTGAAAACATTTTACAACAGGAAATAGCAGCTGCAAAGAATTTAGCAACAATAGAGGTTGTACATTCACTGCAGTTTGCAAGAAGATAGTCAACATATTTTTTTCCCTGTCTTTCATAATAATAATTTAATAATAATAATAATAAAATTTTATTTATAGCCCACTCCTCTGTATCCAATAGGAGCGGGTTACATCAATTAAAAAATACAAGATAAAATATCAGGGAAATGATGAACAATTGGGGTTATATATGTGCCATGTATTTCTGAGTACAGGGAGCAGTTAAATAAAATGTGGCTAATTGTTTCAGTTTCCTCTGAGCCACAAGGGCAGTATCAACACTGATAGGGATTTTTTTTTTTAATCTACCCTCCAAAACAGAATATGGAAGTAAATTGAATCCTCCTGAACTTTGGGATATTCAAATGCTCAAAGTATCTAGCATGCTTACCAGGCCTTCCGGATTTCCCAACCTGACTGGGTATTATGAATTTGGAAATCAATGTCCCTGATACGCTGTGAGATGGCAGATTTGGCCTTGTCATAACCCAACAAAGATATTAATGTCAATGAAAACCCAATAGAACAAAGTTTCAAAATCAGGGATTTCTTCCAGGAAGAAGAGAAAGGGTCTGTTAAAATTAACAGGGCCAGAACAATCAGGGCAAAAAGCATCTTTAGCAATTGGTTAAATTTATGGATCCATATACAGTATGTGTCTCAATGGATGGCAAACCTACTTCTAAATGAAGAGTAGCATTGGGGACACAATTTGAAACACCCAAGATCATTCTTTAAAAATTTGTTTGAACAATCTCAAAAGGAGCATAACTATTGAAAGTACAGGCCACAGATCCATGTAGTAATTGTGTTAGAATCTTGGCAACAAAAACCTGAAGGGTTACTGGAATATACTGGCCTCCCTTGTTGTAAAAGAAGGAACATAAAGCTTTGATACCTCTTTGGGTGTTCATAACCACATTCTTTTGATGTAATTTTGGGAGGTGGGTATGGATTGTATAGATTGCAATTTTTTAACTGTATATGTTTTTAAATGTTGTACTCCATTGTACCCCGCCCCGATTGCTCGCTCAGAGAGGCAGGTTAGAAATCATCATCATCATCATCATCATCATCATCATCAATTTGGTGGTTCTCTTGTCATGAAATGCTCCTACTGTACATTTCCTGTACATGTACTTCTATTGCAGTGCAACAACTGGAAAAAATGTCATTGAAAAATGGTGCCTGGTTGCTGCTACTAAGCTAATCAGATGGTTAGCCCCTTTCCAGAACTCTTCATGTAGTGTTCCATGCCAATCATGACCACCAAAGTATATGTATCTCTGTGGGATCCTTCTGAAATGGAAGGCAGCAGAGTTCAGGTCAGGCAGGGGTGCTTCCATGTGGTTCCTGCAAAGTATCTTAAACCTGACATGGGCTTCTCAGGAACAAAGACTTCCAACTGGGTCTAATTTCTTGGCTATTTTAAGATGAGGCTCTCAAGTAATTTTATCAAATACATTTGTGTGATCTAAACTGGTGTTTAAGTCCAGGGCTCAGTGGTTGAATAGAGAGTACATTAGCCCACTGTCCCTAGAAGAACCCCTATCTAAGCTCTTCGATACAGTTCCAAGGGTAAATTTTATTTCAAAGAGTAAGGTTCTTAAGTTCTATTAGATAAAAATGTTCAGGTTGCTTGACAAGTGTCTTTTATAACAAGGAGGCACACTTAAATATTTCTAAGAATCTTGACACCTTCTTGTATACCTAACTACAACAAAAGATAAGATGTTTTCCTTCTTTTAGTTCTGTGCTGAAACAGGTGGGCTTTGGGTGGTATATTTTGTAATTGTTCTCCACCCCCCTCCCCTCAACATGAGACATTTCTTTTTATTTTCTCTTTTGAAGAATGTTCAAAACTAGTTCTTAACAATGTGTCAAAAGGTTGGAGGAATACATTCATGTTGCTAAGGCAACGTTTCTTTTTTTCTTTTTAGAATTCGTATTGTTATTTCATAAGAAAGTTATTACTTTAAATTCTGTATGAAAGCTGAACCCCAACTTTTTTGCCTTGTTGGGGTACACTGTAACTGGGAATGCATATATTCAGTTTTAACTGCTAATATGTCCTTGATCCTTTATGCCATGAAGAATGACAGGGATAGGAAATTGTATTTTCAAAAATTCCAGAAAACACCACTGTTCAGCTGAGATTCTATATTGACAATGCACAGAATAAATCTCTGCATATGAAATTACACGCTGATTGTGCTGCATTGATTGAACAACAATAGTGGGCAACTAAAGGTGAAATCCAGTCGCCAATTGCATGTATAACCAAATGTGCAACTAAATGTACAATTACCAATTTTTCATTGGCCAAGAAGGAGCATGCATAGTGGTATCATATACACACCTCTGTTTCCAGAACATGAACTGAAGGTGGATGCTTGCATAAAGAAAAGGGGAAAACATCCAACTGCTTCTATGGGGAGATATGAACATGTGAAAGACACCAAGAAGATTTCAGCCATAATGAAATAATTGTATGCAATTTTCTTCTGGAATTTTTGAAGCATACAATGCTTTTGAAGCATACTATGGACCAGTTTGTCCAATATCATGACACTGAATTACATATGAGCAGGAAGGAATTTCCAGTTATTCCAAACTGCATTATTCCTACAGTGTAGATGCACCTTTTGTGAAAATAACAATTACTTTGAAAATGATGGATGGGGGGGAGGATCATACTTATGAATTTATTTTAAAAGGCAATCATTCCCAGGTTGGTCCTTCAGAGAAAAATGTATGTGTGTATATAGGAACAGAGTAACAGTGAAAATTTTATATATATATATATATATATATATATATATATAATGTGTGTGTGTACTCATCTGTTTAATTATTCACTTATCTGCGAGAAACATCAAGTTGACTTGTGTTTATTTAAAGATTGTAAGTTATTAAGTATTAGCAGAAAACTAAATAGGCTAGAATCCTATTGGTTAATCTCAACTAGAGTAACCCATAGAAACAGCTGTTGAATGATTAATCAATTGATTCAGCAAGTCCATTCTAGTAGAGACTACAGCATTAACAGGATTCAGGCCAGTATTCCTTATTCCACTTTAACATCTTGACCCTGATCTCTATGCAATGGGTTGCTGTTTTAAATTAAAATTTTTATTATGTCATTTTAATTGATGTTAGTTTAATTTAATTTTAAGGGGCGGGTGGTTGGGTATGGGTCATGTATATTTTATCTTGCATTTTTTAATTGATGTAACCCGCTCTGATTGGATACAGAGGAGCGGGCTATAAATAAAACATTATTATTATTATTATTATATATCATAGAATCATAGAATCATAGAGTTGGAAGAGACCACAAGGGCCATCCAGTCCAACCCCCTGCCATGCAGGAACTCCAAGTCAAAGCATCCCTGACAGATGGCCATCCAGCCTCTGCTTAAAGACCCCTAAGGAAGGAGACTCCACTACACTCCGAGGGAGTGTGTTCCACTGTCGAACAGCCCTTACTGTCAGGAAGTTCCTCCTAATGTTGAGGTGGAATCTCTTTTCCTGCAGTTTGCATCCATTGTTCCGCGTCCTAGTCTCTGCAGCAGCAGAAAACAAGCTTGCTCCCTCCTCAATATGACATGTTCCGTTTAAAACTTAGCTCAGTTGAAAGTTCCTTAGTGTAGGACAATGTATAGCTGGTTGGGTGTGCACGCCCATGTCTGCTTACCCCTTATTGTTTACCTGATATCTCATAGACTCATAGAATCATAAAGTTGGAAGAGACCTCATGTTCACCTCATGAATAAAACAGTGCTGGGGAGGGAGGTGGGAGAGTGCTCAGCTAGGTGTTCCCCCTCTTTTGGGGTGTCCTCCAGTGAGGTCTGTGACACCACTGTGACAGAATATAATCTCATTTGTTGCAAAAAGGGTTGATCAATTTAAGCAATTCTTGAACAACTCACACTATATTATAGAAAAGAATCACAGAGTTGGAATAGACCACAAGGACCACCCAGTCCAAACCTTTGCTATGAAGGAAAACTCAATTGAAGCACCCCTGACAGGTGGCCATTTAGCCTCTGTTTAAAGACTATCAAAGAAGGAGACGTCACCATTCTCTGAGGGAATGTGTTCCACTACTGAACAGCTCTTGCTGTCAGGAAGTTCCTCCTAATGGATAGGTGAAATCTCTTTTCCTGCAATTTGCAGCCATGAATATCACAAGATTGTGTACTTGTTGTTAGTGTTAACTGCCTGACTCATGGTGACCTTGTGGATGAGGCATCTCCAAAACTCCCTATCTTCCACTGCTTTGCTTAGGTTCTGGAAATTCATACCCATGACTTTGGCCCGAAACGGATGAGCCAAAACAAATGGCTTCCGGCCACTTTGGAGATGTGCCATTCAGATTATGCATATCCCCCAAAGTGGCTGGAACCTGCTTTGAGGCTGCCAAAGGTAGCTCAAAGCCACTGGAAATAGGAGTGGATTTAATCTACTATTACTGGCAGCCCACCTTGAGAGGGGGCCATGTGGTTGCTGTGGTCCCCAATCATGAGTTGTGCCTTCTCATGATGTGACTAAAGTACAACAGTTTCAGTTTAGTCATCTTGGCTTACAGGGAGGTTTCCAGCTTGATCTGTTCTAGGACCCATTTGTTTGTATTTTTGTCTCTCCATAGAATTCTCAGTGCTCTTCTCAAGTACCACATCTCAATTGAATTTTCTTCCTATCCGCTTTCTTAACTGTCCAGCTCTCACATCCATACATGGTCACAGGGTATACAATCCACCCTTCTTATCTGTGGATTTGCCTGTGACTCACAGTCCTTTTATAACCACTGTATTTTCCTAGATGACAGCATCCTAGACTTTGTTTCTCCACTGCTGTCCCCAGACTAAAACAGACCCTTTTAAACATCTCTGTTAAAAGGGCTTTGTAATGGTAACTCGGATGTAATTCCAGACAAGCTTTTTCCAAAACAAGATCAAAACTTTATTGTATGGATATTTCTAACAAGAGTTACTTGGATGAATATGAATAAATAATTCTTGCTACAGGCACTTGTGTTTCTTATTTCAGGTGTCATGTTTTCTTCTTTAGTTTTAACTTAGTTACAAATATGGTTTTCTCATACAAATCTCCACAGAATATCAGTGTTCTAATCTTTAAGGACACTCACACCATCCTTATAAAGAATAGTTTCCTAAACCAAATTAATCGTTCTGCCACTCAGGCTAACTATATCTCTCAGGATATCTCTTCACTAAAACTCCTTCACTTAGAGTTCTACTCATGAACTAAGTCCTTCTTCTCTGGATCTTAGCCCTAAGAGTCCCTCCCTGGAACCCTAAAAAATCTGTCCCTCTCTGGACACAGCAAGAACTCAACACTCTGAAAACCAAATCCTATCTATCCTTCCACTGTCACTGGTCGGGTTTTTATCTCCTCCCAGCCAGCATTCCATTGGCTACTGTCAGCTGGCTTGTGATTGGCTGTTACTAGCCTAACCCACATTTGCCTTTTCTCTACATTGCCATCCTTGGATTCAACCATCTGTGGACAGCAAGCCTACTTTGTCCCCAATGGAAGCATGGCCACATGCACATGCCACCACTGTGGACAATAGGGGCTGTCCTTAATGGTGTTGTGGCCACATGAACATGCTGCCATTGAAGTTCCATTGTCCCCAATGGTGACACAGCCACATGGCCATGCCACAACATGACAACACAGACTGGAACACAGAGTTTGATATCTGTTCAGAACAGATCCCCCACAGATACCGAGGGCCAACTGTACAATGGCTTTTACAATTATGACTTTCCTGCTCAATTCAGGATCTTCTCAACTTCTTTCAATACTAGCCTCCCCATTCTTAATCTTCTTCTGATTTCTTGGCTGCATTCCTCATTCTGATCAATGTTTGATCCCAGGTATGAAAACTCTTTTACTATTTCTATTCCCTAATCATCTAGGTTGAATTTGTGTAGATGCTCTGTGGTCATTATTTTTGATTTTCTATATGTTCACCAGTAAACCTGCTTTTGCACTTTCTTCCTTGATCTTCATTAGTAGTTGCTCAAGTCTGTGATGTTTTCTACTAGTCGTATGGTGTTGTCTCATTGTTGATATTCATTCCTCTTGTTTTTACTCCTCCTTTTTCTGTGTCCAAGCCAGATTTACATTTATTAGTATTATTTTATTTACTTATATTCCACCTTTCTTATGATATAAAGACTCAAGGTGGCTTTTCCTGACCCCTTTGCCAACTGGGAACCACTCTGTTTGTCCATGTTCTGTTCTGATAGTACCTTCTTGTCCTAAATACAGATTCCTCATCAGGAAAAATATCAGATGTATTAGCACACCCATGTCTTTAAGGACAGTCCATAGCCTTTCATGATCTATGCAGTCAAAAGCTTTACTGTAGTCTATTAAACACATGCTGATTTTCTTTTGAAATCCTTTAGTGTGCTCTAGTAGCCATTGTATGTTTGAAATGTGGTCCCTAGTGCTTCTTCCTTAGCTAAACCCTGTTTGGACATCTGAGATTTTTCTCTCCATGTATGATTGGAGTCTATGTTGCAGAATTTTGAGCACAATTTTGCTTGCATGGGAGATTAGAACTATGGTTCTATAGTCACTGTAATCTTTTTTGTCTACTTTTTTTGTGGATGGGGATGTATATTGATAGTTGCTCATTGTTTTGTTTTCCATATCATTTGACATATAATCCAATGTATGAGCCAAGGTACAAGAACTCTTATTATTTCAATTTCCTCATTGTCTAGGTTATATATATCTAGGTCATCCATGATCATTATTTTTGTTTTCTTTATGTTCAGCATTAAGTCTACCATTGCACTTTCTTCTTTGACCTTCCTTAATAATTGTTCCAAGTCTGTGATATTTCCTGCTGGTAGTATGGTGTCATCTGCATATCTTAGAATGTTGATATTTCTTTCTCCTCTCTTTACTCCTTTTTTCTTAGTCTAAGCCTCTCTTCATATGATATATTCTGCATACAAATAAAGCAAATAATGGCACCCTGTTACCAGTGCTAAATTTGTAGCAGTGGCAGAAATATTTCTCCCCTGCCCCCTCCCCTTGACATGCACATTTAGGGTTGTTGTTTTTTTAAGTTAACAGCAGCCCTGGAGGCCATCAGAAGCACTATTAATCTTGGAAATGGGTAAACCTTTCCTGACCACCTTCCCTCTACTACCATTAGTGAAAAATCCAGGTTGTGAAAGTTTTCATTTATTTATTCATTTGTTTATTTTTGTCTTGGAGAAGGCAAACTATCTGGATAAACCTATTAAAACTCCATGGCAACCCAAATGAATGGAAACAAAATAAATTCAAATTCTTGCAAGAAAAGAATAAGTCATATTTATTCTCCAACAATTTGAGGAAAACTTCCATAGGAAAAGATAATCCCTAAATTTTTCTACATTCTCCAAAAATGAAGATTTTTTTTTCATAGTTCTACTCTTTCCCATCAAAGGTAATCTAACCATTGACTTTATCGGGAATAAATTGCCCAAGATCTCTCCAATGGCATGACAATTTTTAAAAAGGTTTTTATCAATTCCTCTGTAAGAGACAAAGCAATCATCTATAAAAATGTACTCCATTAAATATAAAGCAGAAGAGATGTCAGCTTTGAATACTTGATTGTTTGACACTTTTGCAATTATATCATCATCACACTGGCAAGGTAAAAAAAACAAAAAACCTCCTGTCCAGTTCATGAGATATGGTCATAGCTATTTCTGTCAGAAATAAACTGACTTCATTTATATACCTACAATACCTCATTTGCTAGTCTGCTTTCTGTTTTATTCCTTCATCCCAAAAACATAGATGCAAAGTTACTATAATGTGATAAAAAAGTACTGACTACACTTAAGTGAAACTTTAAGAAGCTTTTAAAGATAAGCAAATTGGCTTGGGCACATATCTTTTGCTCTTTATAACTAATAAAAGGATTAGTTAAATGTTCTTTTTCATCTTCAAGTAATTCAAGAAATATAGTACTGACTGATGAGCCTGTATAAGAATGACTTTATTGAAAAACATGAGATGGAGAAAGGTAGAGGTTCTGTATGTGTATGAGGCTTCATGTTGCCTGTTGACTTATGCTGGTCCCATGAATTCCATAGGGTTTTCTTAGGCAGGAAATACTCAGAGGTGGTTTTCCCAGTTTCTTCCTCTGAAAAGTGTCTGGTAATGATACTGGGCATTTAAATAGAATATTTTTTTTCCAAAAGTTCCACCAGAGATTAAAATAGGTATCCAAATAAACCAAAATTTATTAAGTATTCCATTGAGTATTGTTATTTTGCTTCAAAATAACCCCCACTTATGGCTACTCTATCCTAGCATTTTCTAGGCCAGATTTATTCAGGGGAAGATTTTACCCAAGGTTATCCCATGGATATCTGTGGCTGATTTGAACCCTGGTCCCAAAGACTCTTAGACCAATACTCAGACCATTACATCACACTGGCTTGATTTGTGTGTGTGTGTGTGTTATTGTTTTATCTTGTAATTCTATTAAAGGATAGTGGTGTAGGGGAGAAAAAAATAAAATTCATTAAAAAAATTCTATTTGTGAAGTATATGCCAAAGAAAAATACAATTCTGTTATATAGGGCAGTGATTAAATTACTTTTGGTGCAGCAATTCAATGAGTGGCATTGTGCTGGGGGGAAAAAAACAATAAATCATATTTAAATCATTGTCAGGTTTAATAAAGCTGTTGTGATCCTCATTAACCCAACAAGAAATATCTTGCCTTTTTATTCTAGGCATTGGTGCAAATACTGACCCAGCAACAGCTTTGATTTTCAATTATTGTTAGCAATTGAAAAATAAAACTAGCAATATAATTATACATTTGTACAAATCTATGCTAGGAATACTGTGTGGACTTCTGTTCACCTTATCTATAAAGGATACAAAAAAGAAACCCTTCTAAAGATATGGTAGGGACTGCAAAGGGAACAAAATGGTGATTTTGGTGGTGATTTTTAGGAAAGATTAAATCATTTTGTACCTTTTATTCACTTATTAAAAAGAGAAGGAACAGGTGACCTCATTCAGCTTTTTAAAAATTTAGGCTTTGTAAAAGTAGATAGGGATAATATTAGCACTAAGAGCAATCAAATGAGGCTGAAGAATGGGAGATCCAGAACATACAAAAAGTTCTTCACCCAGTGACTACAATTGGATACAGGAGGGGGGGGGAGGAGGAGGAGGAGGAAGAAATCATTAAGACTGTATCTTCAAGTGTGTCAAAGTTATTGGTGAAACAATTCAATTAGCAAAACGAGAGGAGACACTGGAAAGGTGACTGAGGCATACATTAAATTATGACCTGAGAGATTATTTTTATAAAATGCAGTTTATGTGGTATGTAACACCTGAAAAACTAGTTAACATTTACAAAAACACTAGTTATAGATGTGGAAAATATCAAGAGGAAAAGGACACCTTTTCCTTGTTTCAGTGCCTCCTTAAGACTTCTCAGTATGGACACTGAAGGACCTGCTGCAGTCACCTGGAACACTTGTGGGATATTTGTCTTTTTGCCTAGGGATGTGGGGAACTTCATCAGCTCCCAGTGCAAGTTGGTGACTCTCTTGGAAGAGAAAGTCTGGCTGCTAGAGGCCCAGGTATCTGCACTTCAGCATCTTAGGGAGCAGGAGGTTTTCCTGAACAGAACAGACTGAAGGCTCTTGGATGAGAAACACACAGAGGAAGTTGCTGGGGTGGAGGAGGTCACTTCACATACAGTGGAAATAGATGGTTGGAGGAAGGTCACACACAGAAGTAGGGAAATCAGGGAATGTTCTGTGAGCATGCAGCTACACAATTAATTTGAATATCTCGCTATTATCAGATATGACAAGGAACAGCAGCAGGGACAGACTTCAGGGACAGAGCAGGGCACCCTGGGACAGTACCCCTTAAGGCAACAGCCACTCAGAGGAAGTGCGTGGTGGTGGTGGGGACTCCTTTTTGGGGGTACAGAAGCAGTGGTTTGTGGGCCTGACAAGATGTCTCAGGAGATGTGGTGTCTCCCTGGAGCAAATACCTGTGATGTGACAGAGAGGCTGACAAGACTGGTCAAGCCTACTGACTATTACCCCTTTCTTTTGGTTCATGTGGGAACCAATGACACTGCAAGGCACAGCCTTCAGAATATCGGAAGGGATTATGAGGCTCTGGGTAGGAAGCTGAAAGAAATGGATGCACAGGTTGTCATCTCATCTCTTCTCCCAGTTGAAGGGCATGGCCCAGGAAGGGAAAATAAAATAGCAGATGTAAACAACTGGGTCTGTAGATGGTGTCACCAAGAATGGTTTGGATTCTTTGATCATGGGCTGCGGTTATATGGGAGGGGGTCTTCTTTCAAGGATTGGGTTGCATCTCATGCCAGTTGGCAAAAACATTTATGCCAATAGTCTCAAAAATTTGATCAGGAGGACTTTAAATTGAGTTATGTTGGGGAGGGAGACAGTATTCTGGAAGGCAAAAGGGCTGGAGAAAATAGTCAAACTGGCATAGAGGGAACAAAGCAAACGGTGCAAGGACCCAAAAGTGGGAAGCAAAAATTCTTACACAGGTAGCAAGTAAAGGAGACATATAGTCTTCCCCATGACATTTTTCAAACAAGCTTGTAAAACATGGGCTAGACAAAACAACTATTACATCGATTTGTAATTCGTTGAGTGGCTGAATCCAAAGGGTGCTCAAAAATGGCTTCTTTTTATCTTGGAGAGAAGTGACCAGTGGGGTGCCACAGGGTTCTGTCCAGGGCCCAATGGTATTCAACATCTTTATCAATGACTTAGATAACAGAATTGGGGGAATACTTATTAAATTTGCAGATGACACCAAATTAGGAGGAGTAGCTAATACCTCAGAGGACAGGATCAAAATTCAAAATGGCATGAATAAATTAGAAAGCTGAGCCAAAGCTAACAAAATGAATTCAACACAGAAATGTAAGGTACTGTACTTAGGGAGGAAAAATGAAATGCACAGATATAGGATTGGGGACACCTGACTGAACGAGACCACATGTGAAAGGAGTCCAAGTAGAACATAAGTTGAACATGAGTTAACAGTGCGATGCAGCAGCTAAAAAGGCCAATGCAATTTTAGGCTGCATCAATAGAAGTGCCACTCTACTCTGCTTTGGTCAGGCCCCACCTGGAATACTGTGTCCAGTTCTGGGCACCACAATTCAAAAAGGATGTGGAGAAACTGGAGCATGTCCAAAGCAGGGCGACTAAAATGGTGAAGGGTCTGGAAACCATGTCCTTAGGGAGCTGGGTATGTTTAGCCTGGAGAAGAGAAAGTTAAGAGGTGATATGATAGCCCTGTTTAAATATTTGAAGGGATATTTGAAGGGATGCCATATTGAGAAAGGAGCAAGCTTAGTCTTCTGCTGCTCCAGAGACTAAAACAGAGAACAATGGATGCAAACTGTAGGAAAAGAGATTCCACATCAACATTAGGAAGAACTTTCTGACAGTAAGGGCTGTTCGACAGTAGAACACACTCCCTCAGAGTGAGGTAGAGTCTCCTCCTTGGACTTCTTTAAACAGAGGCTGGATGGCCATCTGTCGAGAATGCTTTGATTGGGAGTTCCTGCATGGCAAGGGGTTGGACTGGATGCCCCTTGTGGTCTCTTCCACCTCTATGATTCTATTATTCTATGACTTTATTTAACATGTAGTAGTAGTTGTGCAAAAAAGCAATGGAATGTTGGGCTCAAATTCACAAATCAATAGCTGGGATAACACATATTAAAATTAAAAAAAGAAAACATCTGAAAATGTGCTTGCTAGGAATAACAGATGACAAGTTGGAAAAAACCCCAAAGTAAATCAAAATTTTATGTGAAAATGTATGTGAAAAAATGACTGGATGAACAAATTCCAGACATATTGGAATGGATATGGAAATTATATTACAGAGCACCCACGTCATATGTGGGTGCGCCATATGTGTCATACAGTGCACCCACATCATATGGGGGTGCGCACCGGAAGAGGCAATGGTGTGCATACCCATGGTGAGCATGCTGTGATGCACTGTGGGCAAAAACCCCATTGTTTTCAATGGGGCTCCACCATACATGGTATTTCCTTTGTGTGTGTGGGTGAGGAGGTCCCTCACATAAGGGAAGGGCACACTGTATATAGAAATTAATGAATTGACTCAAATTGCTGCTAAAGAGTGAGTTTTCTTTTTATTATTAAAAAATAAAATAAAAAATGACTACAAATTGTTGTATATTTGCCATAATACAAAAATCTCCCTGCCAACATCACTGGAGTCTGTTTGCTGAAAATGCAAAATGCAAAATGCAAAAAAAAAAAAAAAAAAACCAACAAAAAAAACAAACAAAAAAAACCTTTTCTTAATTTTAATATGTATTATCTCAGCTATTGATTTGTAAATCTGAGCCCTAAGTTTTGTTGCTTTTTGCTGCCAATATTGATGCTACTTTACATGAACTCCAAGCCATTTGTAAATCTCTTTACTGAAATACAACTCCTACTAGTGAACACTGAAATCTGAAGGAAGTGCTTCCAATAATAAATAGCACCCCTCTCAAACCATGGAATAATCTCTCCCCACGACCACCACCAAAAAACAAAAACAAAAACAAATAAAAGGCAGGAGAAGTGAATCAGCTTAGTATCTGAAAGAGAAAAAGAGGGGAATTAGCCAGGGTCGTAGTGCTAGAAATAGTGAGTCATTGTGATTTCTTACACTTATCTCCTTTCAAAAGAGACCTATTATGCCAAAGTAGAAGCTGGGTTGCCATGTGGCATGAGGGACTGCTCTCTAATCCAAACACCCCCATGTTGAAAGAGAAACTCAGTGCACTCACTGTTCTTTGGCTCCCTGTGCCCACTTGGCTGAAATACTGAATTTTAAAAAGAAATCACAATGTATACGTTAAGCACTTTCTACATAATTAGAAAAGATGTCAGATTCTTTTTAAAAAAAGAAAGAAAGAAAGAAAAGACACCAAAGGCTTGATCAGGTCTATCAAAGCCAAAACAAAGCTTCTACGCTATCTAGTATTAAATGTTAAGTCAAAATTCATCTTCTGTGAAATCCAAAATCTTAAAAAAAAATCAATGGGAGTTCTGCTATTTCAGTGTGTCAGAAAAGACAGAGCCAGACTTGGGTTAAGGATCCAAACTGCAGTGATAGACATATGGTTTTCTACCACTTGGTATTCCATGGAGATATTATCTAAGAAGCTGAAGCAGCTGAACTGCCAAATACATTTTGCTGCTGGCTGATAAGGCTTGATAAATACATAGTGTCATCTCATTTGTTTTGTTATTCATCAAAGGACACAGATCTATCAATTTAGAATCTATTTTCATGTTATGAAAAGATTATCTCTTCTTTAAGCAAAGTGGGAGGAAATGATGACAATGTTAGATTGTGCTATTAACCCTAAGGATGTCTCCATCTCTGTCTCTGCCTTTCTCTCTCTCTCTCCGTCTCTCTCTTAATTCTTACCAAGAAGAACACATCATCTGATATAAACAAAGGAATAATCCATAAAACATTTCATGGGATTATCTATATTCAAGAATATATACATATAATTTGCTCTCTCTGTGCCTCCACATGATAGTAACATTTCTTGCGGTCTTACAGGTACATTATAGAATACCACCCTGTTTGGGCAAACAAAATAAAACAAAGACAGAAATGCATGCGGATATGTATATTGTAAGTAAACAAAAGTATAGTTTTATATTATCCTTATAAACTATTTTAATTTATAAACTCGTGTAAAAACAACAGCTGCCTAGTCATAGCATTTAGCAACTTTTTGCATACCTGCACCCAATATTGCTGGCGCACTGTAGTGCACCGTTATGGTTGTTGTTGTTGTTTTGCTTTACCACATCTATTCTTTGCCTACATCTCTCTAACATGCAATCTGTCTTTCTCCTCCCTCTGTGTCCTCTAGTAGAGTATGCATTTGATTGTTCACATATTCTATCAAGTAAGCTTCTTTCTTTTTTTGGCTAGATCCTTTTGGTATTATGGGACAAGATGCTGTTCAGCTTCTGCCTTGCCAATTTTATTACCCTCCTTGAGAGATCCAGTACCACCTACCACATTTACCAATAATAGTGGGAACAGTTTAGGCTACTTTAGAGAAATATAGAACAGTGGCTGCAACCCTATTGGCATCCTATGCACATGTAAGTTCCTCTTGTTATAGGCTGAGCACTAATTTTGTACATGTTTTGCAAAATTTAGGAGCCCAAAACTTGAATATTAAGGAAATAAATGTGTCTGTGTAAAGTAAAAAGCCAGATGTCTCTGTAAACAAACAAACAAACAAACAAACAAAAACAGCTAGTTCTGGGCATTGAATCACCTAACCTAAAACATCAGAAAGATTCTGATGGGGAAAAAAAATAGTAAACAGGTGACCTGAGTATAAAAAGAAAAAAACTTTAAAAGCCATCTGCATTAGAATGATTGAACATAAGCAGCCTGATGCAATCATTTAATGCCTCACACGTTTATTGGCAAACAGCCAGAAATAGACAATTTGTTCCTTGGCCCTGTATACATGTCCCTTTGGCCTTGTATTGATGGACAGTGAAATTTCATCTTTCATTGGAAGGGAAGGTTTCTGGTGAAATGAGCAAGGATTGATTGGATTTGTCTCTTATTCAACAGATATATGTTGGAGACAGCAGAAAAGCTCCCACCCAACATAGGATTTTATCACACGGGGGAAACTGGGGGTTTAAACAGGCATTATCCAGTGATATTTTCACAATTGTGGTAAGGATTTTCACACGCAGGATTAAAGATGACTTATCCAAGGAATAACCAGGGAATAACCAGCAATAAATCATTCACAGGATTTCCCCATGAATGATTTGCTGCTGGTTATTCCCAGAATAAATATCCTGTAATCATGATGCATGTGAAAATCTTCACCACAATTGTGTGAATATCACTGGATAATGTCTGTTTAAACCCCCAATTTTCCCCACATATGATAAAGTCCATATAGAAATTAGGCTGTTTACAAGCCTTCAAAGCAGTCAGACTGTGGTATTTCTGATTGATTTCTGCTCCTGCTGTTGCTATAGTTCCTAGATTCTAGCTACCCTCAAAATTCTAAGAGAGAGGGAGAGGAGACCTCTCCATTTAGTATAAAATAGGCTATAGTAAACAGATACTTCTTAGATAGATAAATAACTGTAGAAGAGTATTATCTTCCATGGATGCCTGTAGTGACGTAGATATCTGTTTCATCCATAGAAGTTATATAAAGTTTAAATTCTTTATAAATGCTTGGCTATATGATATAGTGATGTCTGCTAAAATACAAATATGAGGTGAGATGTATGATGCTTTACATGAACGTAAAATCAACATATAACCTATATGACAATGCTAAGTCTATGTTCTTCCCAAGGGGAGTAGCATGCATGTTTGCCTATTTTGATAAAATAGTCTGAAAGATCATTAAGATGCCTGGCTGTTCTCCCATGCCAAACATCCTGAAAATCTAATACTGTACTTAAGAGTGCTTAAGAGAAGTGTTGGTTTTAATTCTCCTTGTTGAGACTATACCATTGTTCATGAGTTGGGAACCAAAGTAACCAGAAGGTGAAAGAAGGAGCTCCAAACAGATGGAGGTTACCTGACAAAAGGCAAATAACTCTCCAGGCCTCAGTTTAAATGGGGTGGGGAACCCCTGTTTCACTCTATACCCATGTTGATATATTTATAAATTTGTACCTCACCTACCTCATCCCAAAATGGGACTCGAGATTATTATGCTATTACTTGTTTTCCCCTACAATTCCATCTACATTATTGGTCAGTACCCTAATAACAGTTCCCTAATAAACAGAGTCCAGCTTTTCAGATACTTTCTGGATCATGCCTTTTTCCTGTGTCAGTATTCATGGAGGTCCATGTTTAGCTCAATGTGACATGAAATATGATTCATTATCCTGTCCACTAGTGGCTTTTTAAGGCATTAATTCAAAAGTTTTTTTTTAAAAAAAATAGAGAATATTTTCAGGCTTTGTGCCTAATGCCATTTTAAAATATTCAGAAGTTACAATATAGTGATTTTTATAACTAGGTTGGTAAATTTTCTTCTCTCCGGTGTGCATGAGAGTGGTGCAGACTATATGTTGTAATGATCATGGGCCTACCCTGAAAATAGTAGCTCCATACTGAATACTACTCTTCTACTATAGTGTGGTTTAATTCTGCATACCTCACTATGACCAACAGAGGGAAAACCTTTTAATTATTTTCTTTATTGAGTAGTAAAGCATTTCTAACCAATCCAATACAAGTAGGTCTCAAAATGGGTTATAATGAATAACATCACTTTATATTCACACACAATTTGCATTTTAAAGCAATTAAAAACCTAAGCAAACAGACACTGAAAATGGATGGATGAAAAACGAACCCATGATTTCACTAGGCCCAAAATGTCAGCACATGACACAGACTTTATGAAGGTCAAAGTAGAATCATTTCATTCCTCCTGTTGCCAGTGTCTACCCTATATTCATTAGTATTGTGATGTTATGTGGCTCCCCCCCCCCCCCCCACACACACACACTTTTCCAATATGCCCTTTGTGTCTCGTTTTGATGACAATGCATAAATGATTAATTTTGCAGAGGAAGGTGAGGATGCAACTGGAAAAAAATGACAATATTTTTTCCTCTTTTTTGCACATTTATGGTTTAGTAGTTTTTAGTAATATCACTATTGTTAGAAGGAAGAGCAGATTGCATTCCTGCTTTGAAATTATCAATTTGTTTTCTGCACTATGCAGAAGCAGAGATAACTTTCTTTCTTCTTAGCCACTGGGCTGTGGTCAGACTTAACCTCATGCCAACAGAATGGCTCTTTCTCTTTACAGAGACTTATTGTACAGCCTAGAATTGGAGGATAAAATATGTCAAATGTGACACTAGCCATACATTTTCAGATGCTTGTGTAACATTCTCAGTCAAACAGCTGGCCTGTTGGTCTTGAGGTGTCAACATGATCCATTCTGTTTAACCCAAAAGTTAGTTCGATTGAAATAACAGATTTCCTTGAGGCAGGATCCTTTGTTGGCCCCAGATCAGCACAAGACTGAAGCAAGTGAATACTGCTACTGTGAAATATTGGATGCCATCCCGTTGTGGTGGTTGATCATTCCCAGTTACTAATTATAAAAGACTCAAACTAGTCATAAATTCTCCTGTGCACATTTTTTGTGTATGACAAGCATGGAAAGGAGTCTTTCTGTTTGAGAATGGAAATAATTATTTGTTTCGTCTTTTTAAAAGGTGCTTCCCATTAGTGTACCACAGAAATAGTCTTCAGAGATTGCATATTGTTTGCCTTTGTGCTCCTCTACATCAGCTGATAGATAAACATGTACAGCATATCACAAATTATTCCCTGGCATGAATCCTTATTGTTATGTTGGAAAAAACAAAGAATATTTCAAATTTGTTGACATTCAGATTACTAGCAAATGCTGAATTAGCACTGGCTGTGTAGAACTAAACTGCTTATCTCTAGCTGAATGAGATACATAAAATAAGCAAGGGAAAAATATTCAGTTAAGGGCTTTCTATAACTGAAGGCATGGATTGCCACATGATCCGCAACAACCTTAAATCCAGCCATTAGCTGGAGGCTGAGGTATAGTTTGGACATTTAGTAAGGAGAACTGGACTCTGTTTGGGTTTTTTGTGTGTTAGAGGTGAAAGCAGCTGGGCGTTGACATGTCATGAAAAATAACTTGATGGATCACAGCATGCAGTAAAGACAAATAGGAAGATGGAGAGAAGTGGGAGAGAGAGAGATAAATTGGAGTATGTTATCTTGAAGCAGGTGTGGTTCCCCAGCCCATCTTTTACACTAAGGAACTGAGAGTCCTTGCCACTTGTCAAGTAATTTTGGATTCCCTCTGGGTTCACCTTATCAACTTCTGGTAACCCAACTCATGATCATGGTTAAACCAGCCAGGGCGAATTAATATCAACACTCCACCTAAATAATTTTATGTCTTGGAGTTCCAGGATATTTAGATGGGACTCTTTTGGTACTATTTTAGGCTTTTCATTATGAATATGCATATAGAAAGCTATGTATTTGCATATGCATATACATTCCCCCAAGGAGAAACTCAGACACAGTAATGTCTGGGCACTTTAGCTTCATTCGATCCCATACTGTTATGTGTAAGGCATTTTGTATTGCATTCTATAGCCATCATGTTCATCTAGACTTTCATCTTTATATTCAAACAATTATCCATGAGAGAATAGTGGCATTCCAGTCTGGGGTGTCACCCAGTGGAGGGGAGGGGGCTCCAGGGATGCTCCAGGGGGTGGGGCCAAAAGGCCATAGCTCTTTCTCCCTGACCGCTACCTCTTTACTCGCGAGTAAAATGGTGGTGGGCAGGGAGGTGGTATGCACTGGGATCTCTTCCTCCCTGCTTAGCCCCACATTATTCATGAGTAAAATGGCACCAGGCAGGGAGGTGGGCTGGGCTAGGCCTTCTTCCTCCCTGCCTCACACCACCAAATGTGGCAAGGGGGGCACTACACCAGGTGTCACCCCTCTTCTGGGGTATCCCCCAGTGTGGCTCTCACCACTGCACCCCCTAGTGATGTCACTGTGACAGAATACAATCTGATCTATAACAGAAAAGGTTAATCTCCTTTAGCAGTTCTCGAACAACTCACTATATTATAGAAAAGAATCATAGAGTTGGAATAAACCACAAGGGCCATCTGGTCCAACCCCATGCTGTGCAGGAACATACAGTCAAACCACTCCCAACAGATGGTCATTCAGCCTCTGTTTAAAAACCTCCAGAGAAGGAAATTTCACCACATTACAAGGCAGTATATTGCACTGTCGAACAGGTCTTTCTGTCAAGAAGTCCTTCCTAATGTTGAGGTGGAATCTCTTTTCCTGTAATTTGAATCCATTGCTCTGTGTCCTATTCTCTGGAGCTGCAGAAAACAAACTTGCTCCATCATCAATATAGCATCCCTTCAAATATTTACCATGTCACTTCTCAGACTTCTCTTCCCCAGCATAAACACGACCAGTTCCCTAAACTGGTCCTCATAGGGCATGGTTTCCAGACCTTTCACTATTTTTGTCACCCTCCTCATGACACACTCCATCTTGAATTGTGGTGCCCAGAACTGAACACAATATTCCAGATGAGGTCTGACTAAACCAAAATAGAGTGTTACTATTACTTCCCTCAGTCTAGACACCATATTCCTATTGATGTATTGGCTTTTTCAGCTGCTGCATTACATTGGTGATTCTTGTGTACAAATCCTGTTCATGAAAAACAGTGGGAGAAGCCTGGGTTGCATATGAGCTGCCTACTGCCCAGGAATGGGACAATCTGATAAGATTCGTAGCCCAACATGAATTTTGTATGCAATGATCTCCTAAAATGCATTCAGCCTGTAACTATCTATATAATGCTGTTTTTATTTATTTTCTAGTTTCAAAATAGCTGATTGTTGCTATCATAAAATTTTTGAAACATGACCCAGATGCTGAAGTATCAGTTCTTTGTTAAAGGTTTATTGTAGCGGCTTTTGTGACTGGGGCCAGACCAAACTGCAATCCCTATGAATCCATAGGATGAAGCCATGGCAGTTAAAGCGGTGTCAAACTGGATTATTTCTGCAGTGTGGATGCAGCCATTATAACTGAATAGAGTATAGGGACAGGTCTGGCAGCCATAGCCTTACCGCTACCCCAACATCCTAACATGTGTCAATTCTGTCCGCTAACACCTAAACTTTTTGTTTGAAGCATGAAGGGAGCTTGAACACAAGTAAAATTCTCCATGCAGCCAGGAATTCTTCTGTATCAGAGATCTTGCATAAAGCAAGAGGGTTTTTTTTTCTTTTTCTTTTCCTTTTTTTTGGGGGGGGGCATTTAAGCAAACATTGTGACCTCTGGAAGACTTCCCTGTGCAACACAGGATGACTGGAGATGCTGGCAATGTACTCTGTTCAGGCATAATAGCTAAAATGGACTGATCTTTATACATAACAATTTTGTCATGCTCTTCAGCCCCAAATATTTTCCACATTAGTAAGTAGCTTACAATTAATTGAAATCAATGAAAGCAGAATAAAACAAATGATGCTACTGAAACAACAGAACAGCAAAAACTGACTCTAAAATTAAAACCAGATAAGGCTAGAGCCAAAGCAAGATTTAAGCATCTGTTCTAACAGCATGTAAAAGACCTCAGTAAACAATTTGGTCTTCACCTGATGCCCAAAGCATATCATATTTATCCTCTTGGCTTAAAATACCTACTATTAAGAAGCAATAAAAATTACAATGAACCCTAGGTAATCTTTCAATTAGATATTTAAAAATACCACCCAAGGAGCAGGATATTAATTTAATCTTTATTCAGATGCCATAATGTGTATTAAAATAATATCTCCATGCATGCAAGTACATCAACTTCACTGAGAGGAGTCAATTAACATTCAAGAGATAACATCAATAATATCATGTGTGGGATTTGAGAAAGGCAATATATGTATCAATAAATAACAATGTGGCTATCACATAACTGTTTCTGATGGGCATTTCCCAGTTTAATCAGGGACATTAGCTTGACTCTTAAGGACTTGGAATAGCACAACGTGAGACATAATCATTGGCAGGCAGCCTCCCCAGATGCACAAATTATGACGCCGGGAATCATACATCAAAAGTGGTAAGAGGCTGGTTAGTTTAGAAAACCTCCTGCAGTTCACTGTATAAAAACACTGGCCTAAATCCCATTCATTGTTAGTCTTAACTAAAGTTAAAGTAGACCCCTTGAATCAATGAAATTTTCTATGTGTTGACTCACCATTCAACATTAAATGATTAAATGGGTTGCCTTTTGCCAGGATTCTAACCATTATGTTTCAAGAAATGAGACATTCTGTGTGGATGAAATATTTTTCTTTACTTTTTTAAACAATAAAATATTTTAATTGGTAGAGGGACTGTATGATTTAATAGTTTCAGTGTTGGACCATGACCCTGGAGAGCAAGTCCTAAGTCCCGGCTCAGTCAGAGACACCAACTGAGTGACCTTGGGCAAGTCACTCTCTCTCAGCCTCAGAAAATGACAATGGCTCTCTGAAGAAACATGCCAAGAAAAACCCATGGCAGATTCACCTTAGGGTTAGCATAACTCAGAAATAATTTAAAGGCACACAACAGCAGCAGCAACAGCAACAACAACAAAACATATTTTATTTAATGGATGTGGCCTAGTTTGAGTAATTTTGTTACTATAAATCTGACATTCCCTGAAAACTTTTTCAGGGAAAAGGTGCATTTTGGGGGGAATGCAGGGGTAGGCAATAGAAAAGAAATGGCCCAACATAAAAAAAACCCATCAAGTTCTGTCTCAAAAAGCACATTCAAAACTCTGCCTACAAACATGTTTTCTTTCAGTTAGTTTCAAAGGTGCTACAAGATCTCTCTACATATTAATTCTCCAGACTAACATGGCTATTTCTTTTAATTCTGTACTTTGAACTATATACTTCTGTAACTTATTAAAATTTTATCATCCCCATATTATACTTGTCGATTAGACTTTCTTGGGATCCTGTATGGAAAAAAGTAGTTTATATATTTTAAAAGGCAACTAATTAATTAATAAATATATATTTTTTTAAAAATCCACCACTTCTCACTCATTATTCCCTCTCATATTGTCCTTCTAAGCTGATACTGAGCAAAGCTGATAATTTCCAAAGGAAACTACCAGACATTAAATTGATATAGTACTTTGCAAAAGCAATTACTTCAAGACAAAATAGATTAAAGTCTGTTTTTATTCCAATATGCATGTGTGTGTGTGTGTGTGTGTGTGTGTGTGTGTTGCTACAATTAGTGCTTTTCTAAAATAAATTGGCATGCTGAGGCTATTTGGACATCCAGACCTTTCTTTATTGCATTGTTGCCACTGTGCCAGTTCTAGCAGTTTATCACAAAATAGATCAGAAGCTCAAGGAAGACAGGACTGGTCATTAAGAGAACAGAGATTTATAGGGAAAATGATGCTGCAGGATGCAATGATTATCATTCTATAGATAAAAGGATCACTTTGAACTGTGTGTGCATAGGAATGTCTTCTTTTCCTGTTGGATTTTTTTGTCAGAAAAGTAGGATCCTCTTTGTTTTTCATTTATTTTATTCCTAGGATTCAAAAGAACTAAGCTGCTATAATTTTCATGAAGCTGAGAAATGCTTTAGGTTTATGTTTCTCTGCAACTGCAGTCTCTCAGGCAATATTGTAAACCCCAAATGGGAAGGGGTTTACAGAGTTGTGAAAGAAAAGTAAGAAAGAATTTGGCTGAGGGACCCTCTGGAGCAGATTTAAGAAATTGGAGAATGGTTTGAGGCTTCAAGGGGAGGATGGGAAAGGAAGGTCCATTGCATAAGTATAAGGGCACACACAATATACATATGTTTATATCAGTTAAACTGAAAAGGGGGAGTAAGGAAGAGGAAAGTTATTGAGAGAACAATATAACAGCCTGACTTGAAATTTGGTAGAACTTCCACTATGTATGAAGGTTACCATATGATCTCTCAAGGACTTCTAGAGTCATGGGATATGCTCCTCGTCTTCACATTGCCCAAAAAAAACCCACAAATGCCAACTGAATCACACCTTTTTTTCTAAATTGTTCCTAACCAAGACATGTCAGGTAAATGTTCTAGGATGACCCAACTGTATTCAAAATTATGTTTTACTTAGATTTCACAATCAGAACTGGGAAAACACAGCATTACTAATAATATTTTCTCAGTTATTTGGCTGTACAAAACAGCTTGTTGATTAAAGTATTTGGCAAATACTTCCAAATATTGCTACTGGCATGGGTGCATATTGAACAGATGTTAAAAATGAAAAGCTGGTGGGGTTTTTATGGTATAATTAAATATCTCTTCAGTTGTCAAGTGCACTTTAATTCTAATAAAACTAATAACCCCCATAACTGCTGTTATAGAAATGCTGTAGAGACTTTCACCTTGGACTCTGTACAAATACAGCCAGTTCTGCATCACAGGAGAGAGAATCATTATAGATCTTTGAAAGATATTCTATTTATAGTAAAAATGCAAATTTGCAGATCAATTACCATTGCTGTGATGCAAGAAGTATAATGTTGCAAGGCAGATTTGGGAATGACATAAACCCTACTCGGGCATTATTTAAAGCATGTTGGCTTAACATGTCAAGGGGGAAGTGTGGTAGATGTGGATGGAGGCTTTTCAGCAGATTGAGCATCCTGGATTTTGGAAGTTTATAGTGGAGATTTTCTTGTTAAGATTCATTGCTATCTGCACAAGGAGGGCAATAGAACTTGAAATAGAGAAAGGGAAGCTATTGCCCTTCCTACTTCATTTTGTCTCTCATAGTTGAGGTCTACCTATGATGTCAATGACAGGCCTCTCTCATCTTTTTAAGTGGGAGAACTGACTAAATACTTTTTTGCCCCACTGTATGTGGAGTCACAAATGATTGAACAGGGCTAAAATGTAAGGCAAAGCACAGATAGTACCATAGTTTACCACATTTTTGTAACAGCATAGGGAAAAAACAAATTTGAGTTTGACAGTTAAAGAAATATAATAAAGAATTGTGTGAAGTAGCATCCAGATGACAAGGAATTCACAATGCCCAGAACACATCCCTGTGTCACCATGATCTCAGCACACAAGCTGACAGCATGTTATGGCTCTAAATATATCAGATCATGATTGAACTGAGCACACTGGACTTCATATTTTTAGATGGCATGTCAACTTTCAGTGAAGTATTTGGACATATCCAGTATGAAAATTAATGAATTGAAGTTCAAGTTCAAGTTCAGTTACTTATAACCACAAGTCATCACAATGTAAGATCAAAGATGTTACACAAATAACAAATAGTAAGGTTAAAATATAACACAGACTTTCCAGCTCTGTTTTAATACTACTGAGCTTATTAGTAAGAATAAAAATGTATAAAATAAAACCATAGGGAAGACTTCAGATTTTGGGGAGTAAAGGTTTCCTCTTTGACAGGATGGTCAATTCATGTCTCTGTGTGTCAGACTTTTAATACTGCCTTATAATTATTTAGATGATCTTTCACTAATGCCATTAAGAAATTTGCAACTCTTCCAATGATAGGCCAATCATTTTTAATAGATAGCAGTCCTACAAGGTGTTTTGCTCTGATTCCTTATAACAAACAGCAACTAAACAAATAGTGATGGAAGTCCACAACTTCATCCAAACCACAACTTTGTTGTTAACCATCCTCAATTTGATCTCTACTCATGGCAATGCTGTGGATGAGACATTTCCAAGACTCCCTACCCTCCACTATTTTTCAAAGTGATTGCAGATTCATACCTGTGACCTCCTTAATTGAGTCTAGCATGTGGTCTTCCTCTCTTTCTACTACCTTCCACTTTTCCTAACATTATTGCCTTTTCTAATGATTCATGCTTTCTCATGATATGGCCGAAGTATGACAGCTTCAGTTTAGTCATTTTTACCTCCAGGGAAATTTCAGTCTTGATCTGTTCTAGGACCCATTTATATGTTCTTTATGCTGTCCATGGTATCCTCAGCACTCTTCTCCAGTACCATATCTCAAATGAATTTATTTTCTTCCTATCAATTTCCTTCTAATCCTGTTTCTTAACTGTTCAGCTTGCACACCCATACTTGGAAATGGAGAATAAATTGCTTGGACAATTCTAACTTTCAGGCTTAGTTGTACATATTTACTCTCTAGGAGCTTTTCTAGTTCTTTCATGGCTGCCCTCCTCATTCTGAGGCCCAATCTAGACGGGCAACAAGATGCACGAATAGGGCTAAAAAGCTCGCCTTTAGGGTTAGGGAGGGCGTAGCGTCTACACCCTCCCAAGGCCTAAAGCGCATGGACGCGCCGGAAGAGCGTCATCACATGTGCAGCGTTTAGATACACTGCGCACGTTTTGATGCTTTTGCACCGTGGGAGGGCGCCAATCGTGCCCTTCCCGTGGCGCAAAAAAAGAGCTCCAAAACAGAGCTCTTTTTTTGCGTCAGGTCTTTGCCGCAGCCTTTAAATGGCCACGGCAAAGACCCAGGGAGAAAGGGGCCGTGGCGGCGGCCCCTTCCTCCCTTCAGCCCTGCCGAGGGAAGCGGGGTGCAGCGGGCACCCAGAGCGCCTGCTGCACCCCGCTTGGACCTCTAAAGGCACCCCCAAAAGTGGCAGGATGAGGCCTCTGCCGTGCAGCAGCCTCAGCCTCATTTCGCCACTTGAAGGGGCGAGTATGGACCACCCCTTTTGGGCAGTCTAGAAAGCCCCTTAGTTTTCTTCTGATTTTTTTTTTTTTTTTACTGCAATGCCCATTCTGATTAAAGGAGCAAATTTACTATTTCTATGTCCTCATTGTCTAGGCTGAACTTGTGAATATCCTCTGTGGTCATTATTTTTGTTTTCTTTATGTTCAACAGTAATCCTGCCTTTGCATTTTCTTCTTTGACCTTGCTCAGTAGTTGCTATAGGTCTTCGGTGATTTCTGTTAATAATATGGTGTTGTCTGCATATCATAGATTGTTGCTGTTCCTTCCTCCTGTTTTCACTCCTTCTGCTTCTGTATCCAAGTCTGCTTTTCTTATATTAAATTCTGCATACAAGTTGAAAAGAAAGGGTGAAAGGATGCAGCCTTGTCTGACCCCTTTGCCAATTGGAAACCATTTGGTTTCTCTGTGTTCTGTTCTAGCAATAGGCTCTTGTCCTAGGTACAGAGTCTTCATCAGGACAGTGTTGGCACTCCCATGTCTTTACAGGCATTCTATAGTCTTTCATTATGTATGCAGTCAAAGGCTTTGCTGTAGCCTATAAAACACATGCTGAATTTCCTTTGGAATTACTTGGTGTGCTCCATTAGCCATTGTATGTTTACATTGTGGTCCTTGGTACCTCTTCATCTTCTGAACTCCACTTGGACCACTGGGATTTCTCTCCATGTATGGTTGGAATCTATGTTGAAGAATTTTGAGCATGATTTTGCTTGCTTGCATGGGAGATTAGTGACATGGTCCTATAGGTGTGACAGTCTTTTTTCCCCTCTGTTCTTGTGGATGGGGATGTAAACTGAAAATTTCCAATACACATGCCACCATTTTGTTTTCCATTTCTGTTGGTTAGGATTGGAGTTGATTCTATCAATGTGGATTGTAGTAGTTCAATTGGAATGTTTTCTTGAAAGCTTGTCTTTCTCCATTTCTCTCATTTCAGCTTCTACTTCATTTTTTAGAATTTGAGGTTCATCTTCTTATGGATCTTAATTCCATGTATCCTTCATTTTTTATCCTTTTTATATAACTTTTCTGTGTATTGTCTCTAGCATCTTTTTATTCCTTCTTGGTCTTCAATGGCCCAATATACACGGGCAAAAAAAGGCGCCTTTACAGGAAAAAAAGGCGCTTTTAGGGTTAGGGAGGGCATAGCCTTTACACCCTCCCTAAGCCTAAAACGCGTGGATGCCGCCATTTAAAGATGGCGGCGTCTACACGCGCGCGCCGGAAGAGCGTCATCACGTGCACAGCGTTTTGACGCGCTGCGCACGTTCTGACGCTCTGGCGGTGCGGGAGGGCGCCAATCGCGCCGCAAAAAAAGAGCTCGATCCCGGAGCTCTTTTTTGCGGCGCGTCGTTGCGGCGGGATGAGGCCTCCGTGTAGAAGCCTAGGCCTCATCTCGCCGCTAGAAGGGGCGAGTTTGGACCGCCCCAAAGGGTAAGTGTAAAAAGCACCAATAGTGTTATTTTTACTCTCATAGAGTATTTGAGTCCTTGGTTTGAATGTCCCTTTAATTTCCCAGATCATGTGGAAAAGATCTCTTGTTCCTATTTTTTGTTGTTGTTATCTTCTATTTCTTCGCATTTGCCATTATAGTAGTTGTCTTTGTCTTTTCACTCTAGTCATTGTACTGTTGCATTCGTAGTTCTGAATTTGTTCCTTCTCTTCTTTCCTTTACTGCATGAAGCATTTTATCTGACATCAATTGTTTCTTTTCTTTCTTTTTGACTACTGTAAATGTCTGTTTGCATTCATCCTTTATCACATTCCTGGCTTCTGCCCATAACTCTACTGTTTCTTAGTCGATTATGCTTAATAGTTCCAATCTGTTTCTTTTATTGTAAATTTTGCTGAGATTCTGTTAAGATCAAATTTTGGCATGATGACTGGTTTTTATTTTGCTTCAGTTTTACTCTTAATTTTGATATAAGTAGTTCATGCTCTGTACCACAGTCAGCACCTGGTCTAATCTTAGCCACTAGAAGAGAGATTCTCCATCTTTTGCTTTCAAATATGATATCTATTTGGTTTTTGTGTTGGCCATCTGGCGATGTTCATGTTTGTAGCCTTCTTTCTGGCTGTATGAAGAAGGTATTTGCAATGAATAGATTGATGTCATCACAAAAGCCTATCAGATGTGGAGTCAAAGGCTTTCATGGCTGGCATCCATAGTTTTTTTAGGCCTTTTGGGCTATGTGGCCATGTTCTAGAAGAGTTCCTTTCTAATGTTTCACCAGCATCTGTGGCTGGCATTTTCTCTGAAGATGCCAGCCACAGATGCCGGTGAAACGTCAGAAAGGAACTCTTCTAGAACATGGCTACATAGCCTGAAAGCCCTACAGAAAACCCATCAGATGTTCAGCTGGTTCGTTTCTTTTGCCTAATCTGAATTTGCCTACTGTGGAAACAACAGGCAGATTTAAAACCTGAGCAACAGACAATGGGAGTGAAGCCAGAAAGGTGGGGGCTGCTCCCAGGAGTGAGTATATAAGGAGGAGGAGCAGGTTTGAAAGGGACTGATGTTTTAGTGTGCCCTGAGGGGTGAAGAGCTGTTGAGGCTAGATGGGCTGCTGTGATGGGCATTTTGAAAGGGTTTAGGTACCCAAGATAGGGATGAAGAATGTCTTTAATTAAATTGTTGTATTGTCCTGTGGGAGACGTAGGGCTGGGTGACTAGTGGAGTCACAAGTAACCAGAAGGATTATAAGATACAAAAGTTTAATAAAGGTTCTATGAGAACTTGGTCTGTAAGAGAACATATATAAAGCTATAAAGAAACAATTACAGATGCAAGGTAAAGAAACTGTTAAACTGTGTAACTAATAAACTATTTATACATCGTATCCATTGTGAACACCATCCACTAAAACAGGTATCCAGCCTGACTTGCAAATGAACTTCTTACTTTGTTTCAACAAGCAGCTGTCTGAAGTGATTTCAGAAACATATTAAAATGCTACCAACAAAGAGAACAGTTTTTAGGTGTGAGACACATTAGATAGCGGGCGTGTGACTGGGGGGATTTGTAATCCAGAGGGCTGGCATCTAAAGAGATTTATAGTACAGGAGACACTTAAGAGAGTCTTGAGTTCATGATTCAATAATTGGTGGGATAGTGGCCATCACTATGACATATTGGTACCAGGGAGGTTAAAAAAAGACTTGTGCTGCCATCAGAGAAAACTAGTTGAGTGAATGAGTTTGACAGTCACATCTACTGTTTTTTTCTTCTTCTTTACTTCCAGCTTGCATCCCATTCTCCTATTATTAGACATTTCCCTGCCCTCAGGCTTACAATCTAAAGAGACAAGACACAAAAGGAGAAGAGAATGGCAGTGGGGAAGGGCGAAGAAGGCCCTCCCTCCACCCACCATCCAGAGGGAAAGAAAGGCAAGCCAGCTCCATCAGGCCTTGCCTGAAAGAAGAAGGCCTTCCCTCCATCCAGGCAGCACAATTGTGCAGGAACACCAGCCCTGCGGAGGACTCTTGAGGGGGTGTGCCGCCGGTGAGAGCAGCGCCTACTTAAATGCTGGCTCGCCAGACCTCCCCCGCTTCAGAGGCAGCGCAATTGGGCAGGAACACCAGCCCTGCAGAGGACTCATGAGGGAGTGTGGTGCCGGTGAGAGCGGCGCCCACTAAAATGCCAAAATAACTTGACCGCAGTGGACTGTCGACTTCTTTTTTCTTTTTCTTCTTTAATTGTGTTATTAGATTCCTTGTCAATGGTCACGGACATTTATGCTGAGTTGGATTATCCCCAGCAATGAGCCTTGTAGAGCCACCTTTACATAATCCTATACGGTATTGTGAGTCTATAATGGAGAACAGCTTTAAGCCTGTACCAGATCCCCGGAGAATGTCAATCAGAGTGGTACAGGGCAATGGGAGATATGGCGTTAGCAAAGGGCGAATAAGGTATAAGGGAAGACGGGATCGATGCTTAATATCTATCCCTTCTTCCAAGCCCTTTGCTAACCAGAAGGAGCCGAGGGTCGACCCATCCATACCACATTCTCTTAATTTGTTCCTTCTTAACGCCAGGTCTGTGAAAAATAAAACCCATATTTTATATGATCTCCTAGAGGATGATAAACCCAACCTGGCTGCTATTACAGAAACCTGGCTGAACGAGGATAGTAATGTAACCTGGGCTAACGCCCTCCCAGCCGGGTATACTGTCCAGGAGCAGATGAGAGAAAGTGGGTGGGGGGGAGTGGCCTTGATCCACAAATCCACCATTAAATTGACCAGGAGGCCTATCCGTGCAACTACCCACATCTAGTGTATCTACCTGACCCTGAAGGTCAAGGACAGTTTGGGGATTCTGTTGGTCTACCGTCCACCCCGTAGCCTAACAGACTCCCTAACCGAGCTGACACAGCTGGTCTCGGAGCTGGTGTTGGAGTCCCCCAGGCTCTTAGTCCTGGGAGACCTCAACATCCCCTTCAAGGCTGGCGTAACAAATCCAACAGGTGCAGCTCAGGAGTTCATGGATTCCATGACTGCCATGAACCTGTCCCAGTTGATCTTGGGGCCTACACATTGTGCCGGTAATACACTTGATGTGGCTTTCTGCACGGATCAGGACGTTCCGTGGGCAGAATTTACAGAAACTACTGCCCTGTCATGGACGGACCACTTCCTGGTCAAGATAGGATTGAAGGCCACGACCAATAATCCCCCCGGGGTTGGAGGACCTATTAGGATGGTCCGCCCTCGAAGGCTGATGGAACCCAAATGGTTCCAAGAAGCCCTAGAGGGTCTTATGGTTGGAAACTACGGCAATTCTGTGGATGCCCTGGTGAATACCTGGAACAACAATCTGACCAGAGCTTTAAACAGTATCGCTCCCGAGCGTCCTCTCCAACTTGCTCCTAATAAACAACCTTGGTATACTCCAGATCTTAGGAAAATGAAGCGAGATACGAGACGACTAGAGCGCCGCTGGCGCCAACACCAACACTTATCTGACAAGGCGCTCCTAGAGAACCTATTAGAGGCCTATGGAGCTGCAATCGACGCAGCAAAGAAATCTTTCTATGCTGCTCGTATTGCATCAGCAGAGTATCGTCCAGCAGAGCTATTCAGGGTGGTTAAAGAGTTGGTTCGGCCCCCTCCCACCCTGAATTCTCTATTAGAACCAACAATTGCCTGCTGTGACGTTTTAAATGACTTTTATGCTGATAAGATCTCTCAGATAAGAGCCAATCTTGACACCGGCATTAAAGCAGAACAGTTAACAGAGGTGTCCAGCGACTCCGTGGACTGGGTTACACTGGATCACTTTGAGTTTGTTAGTACTGAGGACGTGGACAAGCTCCTTGGAAGTGTTAGGAAGACGACTTGCCCACTCGATCCCTGCCCATCTTGGCTGGCCATTGCAGGAGGGGACAGAGTGATGTCTTTACTACAATCAATCATCAACACGTCCCTCAGGGAGGGCATATTTCCAACCGCACTGAAGAATGCTGTGGTAAAACCTCTACTAAAAAAGCCCTCCCTAGATCCCCTGATTAGACAAAATTACAGGCCTTTTTTTTTTACTACCATTTTTGGGCAAGGTGATTGAGAGGGCAGTCGCTTTCCAACTCCAAGCCGCCTTGGATGAAGCAGATTATCTAGACTCATTTCAAACTGGCTTCAGGAGGGGATACGGAATTGAGATGGCCATGGTCACCCTGGTCGATGATCTCCATCTGGGCATTGACAGGGGAAGTGTGACCCTGTTGGTGCTCTTGGACATCTCAGCAGCCTTCGATACCGTAGACCACGGTATTCTTCTGGAACGCCTGAAGAGGATAGGAATCAGAGGCACTGTACTTCAGTGGTTCCGCTCCTACCTCTTGGGCAGATTCCAGATGGTGAAGCTGGGGGACAGTTGCTCTCGTAAAAGAGAGTTGATATCTGGCGTTCCACAGGGCGCCATCCTGTCCCCCTTGCTATTTAACATTTCCATGAAGCCACTGGGAGAGATCATCCAGAGACATGGGGCGCGGTGCCATCAGTACGCTGATGACACTCAAATATATCTCTCTATGTCTCCGGCTGTTGCAACGACCAAGGATAGCATCTCTCCTCTAAATACCTGCTTGGAGTCGGTAATGGGCTGGATGAGGGAAAACAAACTCAGACTGAATCCAGAGAAAACGGAGGTACTTGTGATAGGCCCATCTCACCCAGGCATGGAGATTTGTCAACCTGTCCTGGACAGGGTCACATTTCCCCCAAAAAACAACATTCGCAGTCTGGGCGTGCTTCTGGATTCGTTGCTTCAGCTGATTGCTCAGGTGGAAGCGACAGCCAGGAGTGCGTGGTATCAGCTCTGACTGATACGCCAGCTGCGTCCCTACCTGGGCAGAGAGGACCTTGAAACATTGATACATTCACTGGTAACCTCTCAATTAGACTTCTGCAATGCACTTTACATGGGGCTACCTTTGTACCAAGTTCGGAAGCTTCAACTAATCCAGAATGCGGCAGCCAGACTATTAACAGGGGCATCAAAATCTGAACACATTACCCCCATACTAAAATCCTTACACTGGCTGCCAATTAGCTTCCGGGCCCAATACAAAGTGTTGGTTATTACCTTTAAAGCCCTATATGGCTTGGGCCCGAGCTACCTGAAGGAATGCCTTCTCCTGTACAATCCTTCCCCACACCCTCAGAACTTAAAAATCTTCTGGAAACCAGTCTGAATACCAGACTGATGTCAACCTCCAATAGATCCTTTTCTGCTGTGGCTCCGAAATTATGGAACAATCTCCCGGAAGAGATCTGTGTTTTTACCAAGCTAGATGCCTTTAAAAAAGCACTAAAGACGGATCTCTTCCGGCGAGCCTTTCCATCTGATTTGTTTTGAATACTCAACAAATGGAACCGTTAACGGACAGTGGAATAGTAATAACGTTGACTATGATTTAATGTGTTTTAATTGCTGTACAATAGTACTGAATTTGTAACTGCATTTTATAATTTTAGACTGTAGATTTTATTCATGCTGGAATCCCGCCTCAATCCATGGGGAGAGGCGGAAAATACAAATAAAATTTATTATTATTATCCACCATCATCCAGAGAAGGGCAGGCCAGCTCCATTGGGCCTAATCAGAGTAAGAAGAAGGCCCCCCCCCCCTCCAGTCCATCTGCCTTGGTCCAAGGCCTCTGAGGGACAGAAGATCTACTGGACTTTTCCCCTCACTGCCATTCTCTTCTCCTTTTGTGCCTTGTCTCTTTATATTGTAAGCCTGAGGGCAGGGAAATGTCGAATTAACAATTTGTAAGCCACACTGATAGCTTTTTGGTTGAAGAGTGGGGTAATAATGATAATATAATAGTTTGACATCCTGCGTTGGTGCGTTGTCAATTTTTTCCTGGACTCCTTCATAGAATCTTTCAATTTTTTCTTCCTACTGACCATTACTCCTTCCTTTTAGGTCCAAAACATACTGCAGAAATAATCCCGTTTGAGACATATAGAAATATAATTGTCTAGATCAAGGGAAGTAATAGTGCCACTCTATTCTGCCTTGGTCAGGCCTCACCTAGAATACTATGTCCAGTTCTTGGTACCACAGTTCAAAAAGGATGTTGAGAAGCTGGAATGTGTCAAAAGGAGGATGACCAAAATGGTGAAGGGTCTTGAAACCATGCCCTAAGAGGAGAGAGTTAGGGAGCTGAGTATGTTTAACCTAAAGGTAAGAGGTGATATGATAGCCCTGTTTAAATATGTGAAGGGGTGTCATATTGAGGATGGAGCATTTTTTGCTGCAGACAAAAGAACAGGACCTGAAGCAATGGATTCAAACTACATGAAAAGAAATTCCAACTCAACATTAGGAAGAACTTCCCAATGTAAGAGCTGTTCAACAGGGGAAAACACTCCCTCAGAGTGTATTTGAGTCTCTTTCTTTGGTGGTTTTAAAGCAGAGACTGGAGGGCCATCTGTCAGGAGTTTCTTGATTGTGTGTTCCTGCATGGCAGAATGTTGGACTGGATGGCCCTTGTGGTCTCTTCCAACTCTATGATTTTAAGAAAGAAAGATGTCTCTTGAATGTTATAAAACCTGGACAGACTCTATAGTGAAATAAGATCCTTCAAATAGCCTGGAAAACATTTTGTAGTTGTTAAATGCCTTCCAGTCAACATGGACTCATGGTGACCCTTTGAATGAGATGCTATCAAGTTACCCTATACTCAACCACCCTGCTCAGCTCATGCACATTCATGGCTGTGACTCCATCTAGAACATGATGTTTTTCCTTTCCTATTGCCTTCCACTTTACAAAGTGTTATAGTCTCTTTTTGTGAGCCCTTTCTTATCATGATATTGCCTAAATACTACAACCTCAATATATTTATTTCCAGGACGAGTTTGAGCTTGATCTGCTCTAGGACCTATCCATTGGTCATTTTAGTGTTCCATAGTATTCTCAGAACTCTTCTCCATAACCACATTTCAAATAAGTTGATATTCTTCCGATCAGCTTTCTTCACTGTCCTGCTCTCACAACCATACATTGAACTTTTTCACACAGGGAAAATTGGAAGGTTATCCCAGGATCAATCCAGGGTCAATCATGGTGTTTCATGTAATTTTGCAAAAGAATATCCAATGATGACAAACACAATTGGAAAGTAATCCAAACACAATCATGGGTCATCCTAGGGATAGGTAAGTTTGGAGAAATATCCAATTTATAAAACCTGCTCCACTCCAAATTTGCAGTCCTGGTATGGAATGCATCTCTAGATCCCCATAGGATTGCCTTCATTATAAGCACACTTTAATTCCCATGATATTTTGTTCCCATTTTCCCTCCTCTGCTCCTTGGCTGCTCCCCCCTTTTTGGGAGAAAAGACTGAAGGGGGGGGAGTGAAGGCAAACCCCCGTGAAGCAATCTTGCCTAGAAAACCCCATGATAGGGTATGAAATAAGTCTGGAATGACTTGAAGGTATGCAGCAGCAACACAAAAGCTCCATTTAATGCTCTGTCAGGAAATGGTCAAAACAGACTACAATTCCCAACATCCTTTGCTGCGATTTTCCCTCCTGCAGAGGTGGAAAAAGCTGTTTTGGGAGGAATTAGAGAAAGCTGGGCATGTCTCCTACCCCTCCTCAATTTTGCCCATATCTAACTTGGGGGGAGGGGTGTTCCTTGGTACAGGTACTGCAAAATCTTCCAGGCACAATCCTGTTCTCCTTGCACAGGCTCAGTCATATAAATTTGCAATAGAAAGCTGATAGGTATGTACTCCTATGATGAATTCATTCCTATTGGCACTGCTTTCCTCTTTGGATAGATGCTATTTTGTCTTTGTGTGTGATGAGTTGATATGTAATTGTGTGCATTTCTGAATTGGCCCCACTTTCTTTTCTTTTGGGATGGAGATACATTCCCCCCATGTGAAAAAGTCCATAGAAATGGGAAATATGATGGCATGGACTATCCTAATTTTAGTATTTAATGATATAAGTTTACATTTCAGGATCTGGATAACCTGGATTATCTCAAATGAGGGTTCACGTCCACTATTAAATGCAAGATTGCTGAACAAATTTGAACGTAGCATCTTCTTTCTGAACATGCACAAACACAAATATTTAAAGGAAGCCAGATAAAATCCCTGACATTTCTGGAGCTATGTGCTTCCTTGATACCTTGATGTTAAAAATAATTATCCCATTTCAGTAAATTTGAGCAGAAATCATGCTCTCCCCTCCTCCTGTGCTAAAATGAAACTTTGTGCACTGAAGTAAGTGATGTCAATGTGATCAAGTTTGTCCTTTTGATCTGAATCTTATCAGTATGTTCAGCACTTCATACTGTCACAGCAGGGAGACCATGATAGGGATGGGATAGGATAAACTTCAAAAGAGAATGAAGAAGAGCCCATTGAAGATAAGTCACAACAGCTATCTATTTGTTTAAGTTTATATTTTAAAGGAATTATTAAGGTATTTCTCTCTACCTTTAAAGTGCAGCAAAAGAGAAGAAGTGAGATGTGCTTTATCAACTGCCGGAGATTCTGAAAAATATGAAATGGGTATCTCTTGACAGATTTGCTAAGTAGCAAAGGCTGGTGTGCTAAATAAGCCAGTTCACTGAGTCCTTAAATCAAAGGACTTCTTCAAAAATGAAAAATATTATGATAAAGGAAAATAATAACACAATTACCTGTATAGTCCATGAGTCTTCTACTAAGTTATACTGTAAATTGGTGTCCATCTTCACAATAAATCTTAACTTCTTGTTGCATTTATATACTGCTTTTTATCTAAGTAGACAAAGCAGAGTACATGGGAATTTTGTCCATCGTTATTTTCAATGGCAACAATGTGAATAGGTGGACTTGAGAGCTGGTGACCAGTCCATGGTTGAATTAAAATAAAGCTGGAGCTGCTGACTCTACTCTACAACACTATTTTAAAACAGGATAGATTCTGAAGGAAAATGGAATAATGAAAGGTTTGATTTCACATAAAATATTAATCTTAGTAGGCACATTTTCTCCTTCTTATCCTCTTTTATGGTGGCATGTTCTTATCCATATTTTCTTACCCTTCACCATCTTCTAAGTAGTGTACTCTGGATTTGTTCTATTTTCAGATTAAGTGTATCCATTAAATGAATGTATACTCACCTCATACACTCAGAGGCTAAGGGATTGGCTTTGCAGCATGTATGAAGAACATCTGGACACACTCCAAGTAACAAAAACTGCACTAAAATGTGTACCTGAAAAAGTCATATTTTGAGATGTCCAGCTTGCTGTGTGTGATATGGTTTAAATTAGAAGTTTGGAAGGAAGGAACAGTAAAACCCCTTAGCCAGCAGCAGCCAAGACTTGAAAAGGAGGGTCAGTTTCTCAAAACTGGAGCTCCTGCTTCTTCCTTGTTCTCTAAGGGCATACAGTATTACTGCAATAGATCAACACAGCTGCTTTTCTCTGATGTATTGTTGCAATATATCATAAGAACTGTGTCTGGCAGGAACATGAATCTCAGACATGGGCCTATTTTCTGTGCTTTATTTCAGGACAATCTTAAGAAAATCAATGTAAGTTTCAAAAACTGGCAAGAAGAGCTTCAGAAACTCAAAGACACTTCCAAAATTGTTAAATGCAGAAGGATTCACAAAAGTTTGAGAAGCTCCAGATATAAATGGGGCACTGTAATGAACCTATGAAGTAATGGCTTAAAGCTTAGACTTGAGCTTCTTCTGTAGCTCATTGCTTGCATGTCTGAAGTACCACGACGGAAAAAATAACATACACCCTTCTGGGCCTTTTTGCTGTTTTTAATAAATTCCGGCAGAGCAATAATAGTATCTCTCTCCAGACAGATGTGTGACAAGTCAGAAAGCCTGCCTAACCTGTATATCCAGTAAACCTCAGCCACTGGAATACTGAGCACTAGGGGTTTGGAGGGGAAAACTAAAAGGCTTGGTTCTGTCAGATTATTGAGATTTTTGGATGTGAGAAGTTGTCTTGAGAACTGGGTTGGCAGAGAAGCAAACAGTTCGTAGAGGAGGATCTGGTTGTAAGTTCAGGAAGAGTTTAAGGCAGATACAAGTTGTTAACAGTGGAATAAGCATTGTGTACCAGCCTTGTTGCTTCTTATGTTGAAACAACATTTTCTTCAATAAGCCTCTTGATTCTGTACTTCATTTAAACCTCTGCCTAAATGCAATTCATTTTAGAGCAGTGAAATTAAGGAAATCAGTTAAATCTTAACCCATAAAAGAAAGCATTTTCTGGTGTATAGTTGCAGCCACCAAAGGGTACCTGAATATTAAAACCAAGAGATGGTTTAAAGCTAACAAAAGCCCAGTGTAAGAGTCAGTGTTGGTAACTAGGGTAGGATGCATTGCCACAATATGTATTTGTTGGTGGTGTTATTGTTATTTTCTACTAGTTATGGCAACTCTACAATATACATTGTATGTGGGTTGTGTGCCTTTGTTTCCGACTTATGGCAACCCTAAGGCAAACCTATCATGGAGTTTTCTTGGCAAGAGTTGTTCAGAGGAAGTGTGCCATTGCTGTCCCCTGAGGCTGACAGCATGTGACTTGTTGTCCAAGGTCACCCAGTGGGTTTCATGTATTTGGGATGGGCAAATATGTTGGTTTCACTTTCCCCACATTCAGATATTTGCAGTTTTGAAACAATTAAAATGACGTTCGCACCCATCCTCAATACAGATGAATATTCAACTATGTTTCCATGTTTTAGGAGTGGAGACTAGTTTTGATGACTTGTTTACAATGAAAAAAGTCATCTTCTTGATAATTCTAAACCTATAATGATGACTGTAGGTTATATTTTATGGAGTATTAAAACAACTACTTTACGGCACAAAAGGAGCCACAAACAGATTATGTATGGTGGATTATTTAATTTCAAAAATGTATCCATGTCAGTGATATAAAATATCAGATATGAAACAGAATAACTGATAATGTGGGAATTGAAAATAAAACTGCCAATATTATCCTGTCTTCATTCAAATATAATGCAAACACAAGTGGAATACTATGCAGAATTCTGATGCAACAAAGTTAGAATATGCAGTAATTTACCTGGGAATGTATATTATAGAGCTGGGAAAGATTTGGTAGGAACAGAGTGGAAGAAAGAAGCTGGTCTCACTTCTGATAATACTAAAATACAGCTTTTCTCACTGAAGCTAAATGGTGGGAGATTCAGGACAAAGAGAAGAAAGTATATCTTCATGAAGCACTTAGTCAGATTATTGCCACAAGATGTAATGACATCCACATATTAAAAAAAATCTATAGAGAGTTGAGTATTCGACAGCTATTACTCAGGCTGTATATATCTTTCCTCCAGTACCAGAGACAGTATATCTGTTGCTGGTGAGGATAAGTAGAAAGGTGCAATTACACTCATGTTTCTGAAAGTAAGACTCCCATAAGCATCCAGTAGGCCAGTGTAAGCATAATACTGGACTAGTTGGGCCTATGGTTCAATGAGCCTGAACTTTTCTTAGGTTGTTATATAAATGCACACATTATTTTCTGTTCTCTTATTGACTCTCCAAATCAGTTAATCTAATGTTGATATTTGACACACACAAAAAATCCAATTTTGACATTTATATTTCCACTTTAATATAAAATATCAGATTTAAGTTTGTCCTTTGAAACTTTGCTTCAGAATTTAAAAAGCATCTATGTTAGATTTGATAGCATTGTGTGAAGGCCAAAAAACCAAAGAAACCAGATATGAAATATCATTGGCTGCCATTGTAAAAATAATGGAAAGTATTGCCTAACCATCAGATACTATAGCACTGAAATGTCATTGTATATCAACCATTTTTGCATATCAAGGGGTGGTTCACAATTATTTAATTCAGTTAGAAATCAATAAAAGCAAATTACTTAATAAAAGCAAATTACTTAATGTGATCAGACGTCAGAGCACTTCTTTGACCCTTAAATGCTAGTACTTGCAGCCAGTCTTGCAGCCCCAAGGTTGTGAGTTCAATCCCAGTGCTCCAGGCTTGACATCCTTCTGCAGGTCACTAAAATGAATACCCAGCTTGCTGGGACAATTAGCTTACATACTGAAAAATGCTTAGAGATTACTTAATTCAGTATGAAGAGGTATAGAAATGTAAATGCTATTGTTATTGCTACCCTTGTTTATCCAGCCTTCCACCAACATTAACATTTTAGAGGAAACATGTGTGAGGCATGCTTCAAACATAACAGCAACAAGCCCTTGGTAAAGAAGATTCCCTGGGACATAGCAAAAGGTTATAAAAATGCTCTCCGCTTTCATTCACAAAACAGATAGGACTGCTTGCCCTATCTTAATATTGATTTCTATTCCATGAACATGACTCCTGGCAATCAAAATATGAGGATTCAGCCCAATAGAGGTGACTGGAGAATGTCTCACAAAGGAGTTCCAGTTCCTCTTTTTTGTTATAGGTTTGTCTCTGTCTGACCTCCATTTGATTCCATTTGTTATCTTTTCCAGCCAAAGGTTTTCTTACTGTTTCAAGCACCTTCTTCTGTTCAAAATGTACTGTTGGAATAGAAAAGGGGAGACCTGAGTCTATGTACCTTTGACATTTCCTTAGCCTGATTGGAAAGAATAAGCCCTGCACTGTAACTAGAGAATTTTTTCCCCCTGTAGAATACTCTCTTGAAAGAAATGGGGTAAGAATAATCAGGATGAAATAACTCTTGGCTTAGTTTGCCACTTTGAACACTTCAGATGGAGGAGCACTGACACACTGTTATCATTAAGGGTCTGTTTTGAGCCAGATGTCAGCTCAGGCAGGCAGAGTATTTGCCTGGGAGGCTCCACATTAGTTTCCAAAAAGGACTATTTTCATGGGAGAGAACAGTCAAAATGCTTGTGAAGCTTCCTGACAATGGCCAATTTGGTGCCATTTTTCTCCTATCTTGCAAGAAACAGAGTATCACTCTATTCTTGGAAGATTAAACTGTTCAGCTTGTCTTTCTACAACAGGGAGGGGGAAACCTCCAAAATATCCCCCCCCCCCTCCAGTGCTTGTCTCATTTTGTTTATCGGATATCCCTCATTTTATATTGTGTGCTTTTATTTCAACATATCAGTTTTTCATAGAGCCTTATGGATATCCCTATTTCAAACCAAAACATCTGTGCAGCATTCTGTAGACATATACATTAATTTGTTGATGATTCTTAGCTTGACATATAGATGCACGGCAATCCCAGTTCACATTTTCCATTGCATATCTAGACATTTATCCTCCCTTGTTCAACACAATTCAAGCATAGTATTGTAAGGAATTGACTTCAGGGTTGTTGTCCTAAACGTGGCAAGAAGAGCAGAATGCCCAAGAAACACTTGAAATGGAAAGACTATTTAAAAAATAATACTTGGAAAACAGTTGAAAAACAGGTTTCTGGAGTGTCAGGGAACCCTGACATGGCCAATCCTCCAAACAATAAATGTGGAGTCAGTATCATGCTGCCATTCACATACTGTTGGGCTGCAACCTGTAGCATTCCTCATTATTTGTGATGTTGACTAGGACATTATGGGACCCACTGCCCAATAGCATCCAAGGGCACGATTCCATGATTGCTCCTGAGTCTTGAATACTTGCGGTGATAAAAATGTTGGCCACAAAAAGAAACTATCAGAACAACAATGATACACATCTACAGTGGTACAACAGAGGGCAAGAAAACAGAAAGAGAGAGTGCATGAAGTCTCCCCCTTAGCAGAGGCTCAGTCTTCCTAAGTATTTTTAGAAAGTTATGCAGAATCATTAACACAATATTTTATGTAAACAGATAGGAGCAGACAAACATAAACATTCCTGACTTGGCATGGTGTCTCCCACATTCATTCTAATTCTGACCAAAATGATTAGAGAGCCCTCCTGCATTCTGCAGTAATTGGTCAGTAGTCAAGTCTCTTGTGCACTTTCTACCAGCTCCCAGTACCTTTTGGAAGGCATATGCATACAGAGAGAGAGAGAGAGAGAGAAACCCAGAACAAAGGCAGATTCTTCAGGCTTCTCTTTGGAGGAGAATAATGTGTGCGCCAGCATTTTCTGTATAGGGATTTTGTCTCCCTATCATCTGCAAGATGGAAAGCTTTCTTTGATGTAACCACCTGCTGTTTCCATTAAAGGTAAAGGTATTCCACATTGACAAGGTTGTCAAGTCATGTCCGACCATAGTGGGCAGTGCTCATCTCTGTTACTAAGACAAACAGTGTTGTCAGAGAGGACTCTGTGATGACGTGGCCAGCATGATTGCAGAGAACACTGTTTACCTTCCCATTGGAGTGGTATCTATTTATCTACTTGCATTTGCATGCTTTTGAACTGTTAGGTTAGCAGAAGCTGGGACTAGTGATGGGAGCTCATCTCATCATGTGGCACCTGGGCCTCAAACTGCCAACCTGCTGATCTTGCAGTCCACAGAGTCAGCATCTTAACCACTTGAGCCAACACATAAATACAATCTCTTTTGCGCCAATGCCTTTTCCCAGTGCTGGTGTCATATAAATGTCTTGGAGAAGTTTGGAGTTATTCCAGTCTTAGCTCAGAATAGCACTGCCCTTCATTTTCATCAGCCACAGATGTTTGCAAAGACGGTGTATAAAAATGTACTATCATAGAGTCAACCCTTCCCCCCCCCCCAAAAAAAAACAATCAGAAAAATCAGGATGTGAAAATGACAAGACTAATAGGACAGCACTGTGGAAATGGATTTAAAGGATGACTGAGAAAGACATGTAGATCATGAAGACTAGAGAAGAAAAGGAAACAGTTGAAAACTATGTTTTATCTTTCAGGAAATAAAAGGAAGGAAGGAAGGAAGGAAGGAAGGAAGGAAGGAAGGGAAAAAAACAGTGTAGAGGCAAATAGTTCTGCAGATAAATGGATATTTGTGTTTTGTATGCTACAGTATGTTGCTGTGTGCCTTCAAGTCATTTCTGATTTAGGGCACCCCTAAAGCAAATCTCTAATGGGATTTTTGGGGCTGAAAGTGTGTATCTCACCCAGTGGGTTTCCATGACCAAGTGATGAATCAAACCCTCATCTCCAGAGTTGTAGCATAGAACTCACTCACTATAGCACACTGGCTCTACATATGCTACAGTATACTCAAAGATTTTTTAAAAAATATGGAAAGTAAAAAATGGATAAAAGGAATGCATGCTGCAGTCCCAAGAATGCTTACACAGATATATGTCTCAATGCATCACATGATCATTGAAGGAAGATTCAACTGCTGATCTAGTTGGTTTTTGCCCACAGGAAAAAAGTGGAAACCAACTTGTTCTTTACAACAGGCACCATAATGTTTTGAGCAGACATAGGGACATTGTGACCCAGTCCAGCTTTTTGAAGCCTCCAAAGCCCCTAGTGACTCCTGTGGTGAACCCCCAGTCTCTCAGTTCACCCACAACCTATTCTCCACCATGCCACTAATATTTGGTAGCGTGTCTTAATATTCACATGGAGGCCAAGTTGTATTTTAAAACACTAATAAGGTTTATTTTTAAAAATACAGTGGTCCCCCGGGTTACGAAGGTAATCCGTTCCAGATTACCTTTCGTAACCCAGAAGCATTTGTTTCCTGGGGGACCACTATTTGCAACGGACCGCGTGGCCGATTTAAAGGAGACGCGCAGTTTTTTATTTCATATCCCGGGGGATCTTTCAGATCCTGGGGGATATTGTAGCGGTCCCGCCGGTTTCGTACCCCGGGGTTTTCGTACCCCGGGGGATTCGTAAACCGGGGAACCACTGTACAAAATAAATTATAAAGTAGCTTCAAAGATGTTATTATTGACTTATTGCTTAGTTACAAACAGTTCCTTAACCTATTAATATACAGCCACTCAGGCAATCTTATCTCCAATACCAAAGCCAAAATCTTTCTTAAAACCTCTGGCTTGTTCTGAGCCTCTTTTTCCTAGACTCCCTCAAGCCTATCCAGTCCCTCTCTGGACTCTTCAGACCCTTTCCTGGTCTCCAAACCAACCTAAAAAGTTCCCTCAGGAACCCTAAGAGCACACTCTCCCTTTGATGTAACTCTTTTCCTCAAAACTCAATCAAACTAGCCCCCTTTTCACTCTCTGGCAAGGCTCTTTTATAGCCCTGCCCAGCCAGCTTCTCATTGGCTGGTCTCATCTTGCTCTGTGATTGTCTGATTGGCTGGTCTGTTCACTACAACTCCATCAAAGTTTCCCAAATAAAAAGTGAACCAACATACTTTCCATTCAAACTTGCCTTTGCCCTTTCTACCTTGACTTTCTTCAAAAAATCATGCCAAGCTTTTCAATTTTCTGCTGATAGTATGGCATCATCTGTATATCTTAAATTGTGGTTGTTTGTTCCTCCAGTATTTCTGTCTCCTTCCTCTGTCTCTAATCCTGCTTTACGTATCTAATTTAAACAGATAAGCTGATAAATTACATCCTTGTCTTACTTTGTTGTAAACTGGAAATTATTCAATTTCTTCGCATTCTGTCCTGATGATAATCTCTTGTCCTGAATAAAGGTTAGATATCAGCACAATCAAATGTTGTGGCACACCAATTTCTTTAAGAGTGATCCATAATATTTCATGATCTACACAAGGGCAAATATGGCTTATGTATCTCCACAATGGGGATGACCAGGATTGGTGTCATCGAAGGCTAATCTAGACAGCAATCTGTAGTTTAATAGTCTCTCTTGCCATGAAAATCTATATACTCAGGATACATATTAATGGAAATATCATTTAACGACAAGCCTTCCCAGTTATGGAGCATCTGCATGTACAGAAATCGTGACATACTAGTATGTAAATTAACATATATTGCACATCTGTCATAACAAAAAATGCAAAAGGATATACATTTTAAAGGTGTGGCAATCTGAATTTCTTGCAACTTGAAAATATTTCTACTTTCTTTTTTTCTTTTTTATTGTTTTAAAAAAATAAAGCTTACAACATTATAAGCAACTTCGTCTTTATACTTTCTTATAAATGAAACTGGGTTTTTCTTGTCTTTATCTTTTAACTCATTTACAGTTCAGCAACACTGTCAAGAATAAGATGCCATCCCTGAAGTATCCATGAACCCACATGCGACTGCACATGAAGAAATACAAGGCATGGGGGGGGGGGAGAGTTGTCAACATCAACATATAGATTTGCTAATAAATTGAATAAATAAATGCAATAATAATAATAATATGTTTTATTTCTAGCCTGCCCCTCTGAATGAGCAATTGGGGTGGGGTACAAAAGAGAATAACAATTAGCAAAATAAAAAAATACATAGCAGTTGTAGCAACAACAAAAATACATAGCAATTATAACAAAAAATAAAATTAACAAAGCAAAATACATAACAATTAACATATCAAAACAAGTAAAAAGAAAATCTCCATTCTCAACCCCATCCCAATCCTAAAATAATGTGAACTATACACAATCTAAAAAGAAAATAAAAGAAAAAAGTGTGTGTGTGTGGGGAGAAAAGGCTCCTCCTTAAGTCCAGGAGCCAAGGCATGGGAGTAGCCCAGGTGGAGGTAGGGCAAACAAACACTCTCTCAGCGGACTCTTCTTCACTGGCAGATGTTGGGGACAAGGGGAAAAGGCCCATTCCTCCTCCTTAAGTCCAGGAGACAAGGCAAGTAGCCCAGGTGGAGGCAAACAAACACTCTCTCAGCCGAGACTTCCTCACTGGCAGATGTTGGGGAGGAGGGAAAAAGACCAATTCTCTCCTCCTTAAGTCCAGGAGACAAAGCATGGGAGTAGCCCAGGGGGAGGTAGGGCAAACAAACACCCTCTCAGCCAACTCTTCTTCACTGGCAGATGTGTACATATTATATCCTGAGCCACATGCTGTATGGGAGATATTGTTCAATCAACGTAGAAAAGTTATTTTTCTAAGCTCTGTTAACACTCATGCAACTGGGCATCTCGAGCTGGGAAATTAAATGACAGTTACAAGGGGGTATCCAAAAGTTTTAATTATCATGTTTAAAAAAATTTGACAGAAAGTTTGTTTAGATTTTAGTTGTTAACTTATCTCTATGTAGTCACCATCCAGATTTACACATTTTCCCCAGCGTTTCTTGACCCTCCAAATCTGCAGACTGTGCTTGACAAGGATTTTACACTTTAGTCACTTCTGGCAGAGCCAGACACAAAAATAAAGGACGCAGTGAGTTGATTTTCTCAGCAACGTGCACTTAGGAACCAATGATGACACTGACAAAATTTCATTAATATACCATAATAACTTAATTATCATGTAAAGTAATTATTATGTAAAGTAATTATTACTTTACAATACCCCCTCATAAGGTGCAATTTGTAGACGTCTACAATATCAGGTATTCGTAGGGTCAAGATACACTGGGAAAGATGTATAATAGTGACTACATAGAGATAAGTTAGCAAATACAAATCAAAACAAACTTTCTGTCAATTTTTTTTAAAAAGGTGATCATTAAAATTTTACAATACCTCCTCGTACGAAGTAAAGGTTAACAGTAGATGACAAAGAAAGCAAGGAGCCCATAACAAGCAGTAAAGAAAGAGGGATTCTTTAACCAAAGCACAATGTTAAAGTAGTGAGCAATGGATCACAGAATTTGGAACAGAAACTGAGGTTTAAGGTGTGAGAAAGAAAGGCTTGAACAGCAGAATATTAAAGTAATTCAAATGAGAAACAATCAAAGCCAGAGCCAAAGTGCTACCCTGTTTCCCCGAAAATAAGACATCCTCAGAAAATAAGAACTAGTGGAGGTTTTGCTGAATTGCTAAATATAAGCCCTCCCCAAAAGTAAGACCTAGCAAAGTTTTTGTATATAAGTATATATACAATATATAATAAAAGTCAATTTTTTTTGTTTAGCAATAAATGTGAATTCTTCTACATGGAAAAATAAGACATCCCCTGAAAATATGTCCTAGTGCATCTTTGGGAGCAAAAAATAACATAAGATACTGTCTTATTTTTGGGGAAACACTGTAGAAGCGATGAAGAAGGGAAAAAAAGGAAAGATTTCTGAAAGTGGATAAAACTGTCCATGTTTTAGGAAAAATTAAAAATAATGACAGGGCTGCAATAGTTAACAAGATTACTGGGAACTGCATATAGAAAATAATTCAATTACTCATTTGTTCAGATTATATCCTGACTTTCTCCCCAGAATAGTACATGAAATAATTTAGTGTTAAATAGAACAATTAACATATCAACTGAATAAAAGCATTAAAGTTTTAAAACACAGCTTTCAAAACATGATGATAATAATAATAAATACAGCACCCATACATTTAAAAGGCCCCTTTTGTACAAAGCAAGGTCAGTTGCCATAGAGACTGCCTGAATAAATCATGTTTGCCTGCAAAAGGAAAGACACCAGGGAGGGAGCCAGGCTAGCCTCTTTTGGAAGCAAATTCTACATCTTGGAGGCTTGGACTACCCAGTCAGAGGTCTGTCCCCAGAAAAAATAGAATCATATCTAGAAGGGAAGAGGAATAGTACTAAAAGGAAGGATCCTAGGCAAAGAAGCTAATGGCATGTTGTTTGTTGTTATGTGCCTATGTGTTGGCTCCGATTTATGGTGACCCCATCATGGGTTTTTCTTGCTAAGATTTGTTCAGAGGCTGTTCAACTTTACCTTCCTTCTAAAGCTGCTGAGTTCAACTTGTCCAAGGTTACTTAGTGGGTTTCTGTTGCTGAGAGGGGATTCAGCCCTCATCTTTCTGGTGTCCTAGTCTACATTGCAAACCATTACTACAAGCTGGTCTCTTAAATGCAGACTTATGTATTTAAGTCCCATTCTTAATTGTATTTATTCTTAGTTTCTGTAGGACAATGGACAAGGAGCCACAAAACAGTTAAGCCTTTTCCTGTCCACTGATCAGTGATTCTTTTCTCCTCAACAGCCTTTCTCCCCCAGAGGATTTCAAATAAAAGCAGTGCAAATATGCTACTGGAAGTAAGGAAGATTATTAACAGAGCTATTTTAAGGCCATTCAGAAGTCATTTGATGTGGAAGAATGGTTGGTTAAGTATATTTTCCCAACCCTTCAGCCTTTTCTTTTCTCAGTTCACTACCTTGTAAAAATTAAAATGGTGTTGCGTGCCTAATCCATGTGTTTTTATATCACACCTGACTTAGTCTACAGTGCTCAGTTTGCCAATGCACCTTGGTCAAAAGCTAATTCTTTTTTCTGACATTATTTTGTGATTAGCCAAAATTTGGGGAAAGGAGCAAGACATAATCAAACGCCATAAGTTACAGTCATAAACCAAGGAGACAGTTATGAATCTGGAAGGAAAAATATAGATCATAGATTCAGGACTAAAAATGAGAAATGCAGCTTGCATGTCCACCAGCAATGTAATATAAAATGAGTGGTGTGCTATCGTTGCACTGCCTATGCTATAGCATATTGGCTTCAATTTGCATTTCTATCACCCCAGTAAAATAACAATATATTGCATATTTGTGTCACTTGGCATGACTTAGAAAGAGGTAAAGGTTTTCCTCTTAGAACTACTCTTCTTGTATTTTGGTTTTAGGAGTTGCAATGCTGTTATTCATTAGTAACTGTTTATGGCTTCTTCTTTTTCCTGAGAATTGTATATTTCTCAGAGAACTCTGACTGCTGGTGAGTCTGATAGCACAATCAAAGAAGGGAGGAAATAAGGAACAAAAGTCTGGCTGCTGTTTTCTTCTCTCATAATTTCCTCAGATAGCAGATAATATCAAGAATGTGGTCTATTTTCTATTCAAAATGTGCAAACCAAAAATATTAGAAAGATGCAAAAAGCAGGACAGAAGCCTAGAATGATGATGTAACCCAACGGCAAGGATACCATGTTTCCCTGGAAATAAGATGGTGTCTTATATTAATTTTTGTTCCCAAAGATGTACTAGGTCTTATTTTCAGGGGATGTCTTATTTTTCCATGAAGAAGAATTCACATTTATTGTTGAACAAAATAAATGAACATTTATTATATGCTATATATATATATATATATATATATTTATATACAAAAACTGTTAGGTCTTACTTTTGGGGGAGGCCTTATATTTAGCAATTCAGCAAAACATCTACTAGGTCTTATTTTCAGGGGATGTCTTATTTTCGGGGAAACAGGGTATTGCAGCTCACTTTGGTTGGCCCTACCCCTAAAAGAGGAAGTATATCAGCTTCTGGGTCATTTCCTATTGGGAGAAGTCCTCCTCAGGCATAAAATGTCTTAGAGATGGTTTTAAAAGTGTTTAAATTGGTCTTTCCTCCTCAGAGTGTTGAAGGGGGCATTTGGTGGCAAAATTCAATTGGGGGTATCCACCCATCCACCCATTTATTTATATCCTTCCATTTTACCAGACTGGGACTCAAGGCAGCTTACAAAAAGGCAGAAATTACATTAAGAACACATATATTTAAAACAATACAAAACTGAGATTAAAGTAGTCTTAAACAACATAATTAAAACAATTTAAAATCTTACTGTTAAAAAAAATAAAAACAGTACAACAGCCCACTAAGGAGAGTGTGGCCCCCTATGGTCCCCTGGAGTACAAATCTGCCCCCTAACCCCCGATGTACCCAAAGGGGGCAGGAGGACAAAAAGTAGGCAAATAGAACTAGTTAGGAGATTCACTAGTAGAAACTAGCACATATTGCTATGCTAGGCACAAGATGGGTAGGAAATTATTTTTGCAGTAAGGGGATTTCATCCCAGAGTAAATAGAAAGTAGTAAAGGAATTCCTAGCTATTCTAAATAAATGCAAGTCTCCAAGGCCGGATGAATTGCACACCAAGAGTACTAAAGAAAATCTGAGATGTAATATCAGAGCCACTGTCAATAATCTTTTGAGAACTGTTGGATGACAGGGGAGATACCAGAAGATTAGGGTGAATGTTCGCTCCATCTTCAAAAAAGGGGAAAGGAGGACTTGAAGAACTACTGATTAGTTAGCTTGATGTCAATATTAGGAAAGTTCCTGAACAGATTATCATACTGTCTGTCTGTGAATACTTAGAAAGAAAAAGCTAGCACGGCCTTCTCAAAAATATTCTCATGATGGGCTAATCCTATTTTTTTTTATTGAATTAAAGACTTGGTTGTCAAGGATGATGGGAGTTGCAGCTTGTCTTATACTTGCTTTCACTCACCACCTTGTTATGCAGTGGAACAGACCAGCTTTGATCTGTGGTTGTTGCTTCTTCCAAGCATGCAGAGCTTCTGAGATTAGGCTGAAGACCTTGACAAACTCTTTCAGCCTTCTCACTCCTCTCTGAGAGATGTCTTCAAACGTCTCCTTGGATCTGGTAGATATTGTATCTTCTCTCTCTCACAAGATTCCAGGCAACACAGTAGACTTGTATAAAAGATCTACTTTATTTTACTATATACACTAAATGCCCTTCACCATACAATCTTTGCTATATAACTCTATACAATGCTCAGTTCAACTATTATCTACTATACTCTACAACACTCCACACTACTCCACAACACATTGGTATACAGTGTCATCATTTATAGTCACTTGTGGGTGTTTTACACATTCTGATTGGTTCACAATTGTTCATCCCATACTTAAGTCCAACCCAAGTATTTCATCATACTGTCTTGTACCTTAATTGACTCTCAGGTGTTGCCAATATGTATCTCGTCATTTATCCTTGGCATATGTCCTTGGCTCTCAGGACTTCTAAATTACATTATCCTTTTCACCTGTGTAACTTCTCAATTGCTTTTGCTTAGTCATTTTGACTTTCACATACATATTTGATTTCTACTGTATATCCCATGTTGCATTTTCCTTAACATTGGTATATCAGGAAAGTGCTATGGATATAGTGTATCTTGATTTTAGTAAGGCCTTTGACAAAGTCCCCCCATGATATTCTTGCAAGCAAGTGGTGAACTGTGGACTATGCAGTGCAATAATAGTTAAGTGGATCTATAATTGGCGGACATACTGAAAAGTACTGACCAACGATTCCTCCTCAACCTGGACAGAAGTGACTAATGGAATAATACAGGGTTTTGTCTTGAGCCCTATGATTTTCAACATTATTATAAATTACTTGGGTGACATTTACACTGCAGAATTAATGCAGTTTGACACTGCTTTAATGACTCGATGCTATGGAATTCTGGAATTTTTAATTTTATGAGATATTTAGCCTTCTCTGTCAGAGAGCTCTGGTGCCACAACAAACTACAAATCTCAGGATGGAACCATGGCAGTTAAAATGGAGTTGATCTGCATTAATTCTGCAGTGTGGCAGCCACCTTGGATGATGCAATAGATGGCATGGTTATCAAATCTGCCCCAAATTAGGAAAGGTAGCTAATATGGATCATGTTTCAAAATGACTTTAACAGGTTGGAGAGCTGGGCCAAAACCAACAAAATGACTTTTGACAGGGATAAAGGTAAAGTACATTTAGGCAAGAAAAATTAAATGTATGAATACAGGATAGGACACAGGCTTGTTAAATAGGGATATTGAATCCTGATAGACCACAAGTTAAACATGTGTCAACAATGTGAAAGGACAACCTATCAACAGCCCCAAACACTCCTTCTCAAGCAGAAGCCACAGCAGCAGCAGCAATAGCCTCAGAAATTAAAACCAGTAATAAATTCTCATCACTTTCAGATTTGGAAATTGGATGGTTCTTAGCTGATCTTGGGATGCTGGGGGTCTGCGGAGTGGTGAGGGCAAATTTCACCCTCACGGTAATTTCCCACCTTTCATCTCAGCCTGGCTTAATGATTATAACTTTTATTGCAAATTCCACAGTGACATGGGACAGCTGGGCAATGCTGCTAAAGTAGATGGAACAATCCATCAAGTGTGTTTTCATTTAAACCTATCTTCAACATTTTTTTTATTTTTCTAACATATTAAAATAATTTTCTAAAAAGCTATGAACATAAATAACACCATTAAAATCCTCTATTTTGCAAAGAGAATAAGAAACTACGGGGTTTTTTTTTTTCTTTAACTTGAGGGGAGAAAAGAGACTATTACATTTAGTCATGTGTCATTTGTTCCCTGAATCTGTATGCTTTATTTGGAATTTAATCCCTTGAAACCAATGTTCTGTGACATATAGTTAGGATCAGATTGTAAGAAAGCATTCTAAGCATAAGAATGGATATATACAGGCAGTGACAAAGCTCCTCAAGCAGTGTATCTGTGTCCATGTGGATGTGGACATGCATGTGTGTGTGTTGACCCAGATAGACCAATGAAAGGGACAGGCAACAACCATGAGGTAACAACTATAATCTCTTTACAGGAAAGTCATGCATTGCACTAAAAAAAGGCACATCCATTGGTCTAAAAAATTTGGTCAGATTTTTTTAGAATTTTAAATTGGCTACATAAGACAATGCATATGCTTCCTTTTCACTTTTCATCTTACAAAATATTTTGAGGTTATCGGGAAAACATAGGACATCAAGTTTGCAGAGCTAATTTACACATTTTTGTTATTAATATACTGGATGCATTTGGCTGTTTGCAGATGTCAAGGCCTGAAGCTATAAAATATGTGAGCTTGATTACTTTGAAATATTCTTGCTCCCAACTCTCTTTGACTAGATGCTGTAAATCAATTTAAGAGGATGTATTATAGCTACAGAAAACTTGCAGTTTATATTTTAAATGGAAATGGAGATGAGCTGCAGTGGAAACATAAGATTCACCAAGGCATAGCAGAAATGGGTAGCATAGCAGCAGCATAGATGCCCCTGTATCTGTGGTCAAATAACATAAACGCTCATGCTTAAGAAGAGACTGATACCCTTATTATTTTTTTAATACCTTGAAGTCATCTCCATTTAGATTATGGAGAGATATAAACAAATCCTACAATCTCACACCTCTATAAGAAAACCCTTAAAACATTTGTGGGTTGTTTAGTAGGAAAGAGAAAAGGAGAATGATTTTAAAATTATCCTCAGCATGAGTGATATAAATTCATTTTCCTAATCAGAAACTCGGGTCACCAAAGAAATTGACTAGATTAAACAAAGTGTTATGTATAAATTCAGCTGTAATACCTAACCACTGTACACTTCTGCCTCACCCTTCTCTTCCATTCACCTTTCTTTCCTTCTCTTCGCCCCTTCCTTGCAGTGAGTCACTCTCTCCTTTCCTGGTTTGAAGCCAACTATAGTTTATTCATGCATTCATCCCAATAAAAAGGACTGGAAACTGGTATAATCTCTGTACATAATTGGAGGTAGTAGCAGTGGCTAAGATGCTTGACCACCATTGTGCAAGAACACAATTGCTAATGAAACAGTTTTTCCTATTGTTTTCAACCTTAACCCTAATCCTGCCTCTGCCATTCTCTTGACCATAAAGAAATTTATGGAATCATAAAATCATGGAAGGGACTACAAGGGCCCCCTAATTCAACTCCCTGCCATGTGGTAATACACAACTAAAGTAATTGCAAAAGATGGGCATCCAACCTCTGTTTTATCTCTCTTTGGTAAGAGAGTCCTTTTGAGCAGTCCATTCCATTGTTAAACTCTTACAGTCAATACATTTCCAATGTTTTGGGTAATCTGTTTTCTTATAATTTGAAAACACTGCTTCATGTTATAATCTCTAGAGCTCTAGAGTTAGCTGTTCTTTGTGAAGGACGGGATTAGGACAGATCGGGGACAGATCTGGCTAAGATCAGGTCATGATGTCTCCGGTCTGAGGAAGGAGGTGTGCAATAATACCCAATCTGAAAGAAATTTCCCCAAATTTTCAGTCTGTTCTGGGGCCAGGCAGAAGTCTGTGCAATAATCTTCTAGGACGTGGAAGGGCAGCTGTGAAGGAACAAGATAAAATCCTGAATTGTCAAGATATATAATTGAATACTAAAGATAGGGTTGTCAATGCCATCGTATCTAGCTGATATAACCAATGCTGAGAAATGCTGGAAGCTAGAGTTCAACATCCAGATCAAGGAAGCTGGGCTAATTGAAGGTGCATGTGCAAACATTACACACACACACATATGCTGGATGGTCTTTGGGGATCCCTTCCAACTCTAAGATTCCATGTATTCCTGCATGGTTGAAGGGGTTGGGCTAGAGGGTCCTTTGGGGCCTCTTCCAATTCTAGGATTTTACATATTCCTGCATGGCAGAAGAGGGTTGGACTTCCAGCTCTAGGATATAGTGTATTCCTGCATTGCAGAAGAAGGTTGGACTGGATGGCCCCTGGAGGTTCCTTCCAACTCCAGGATTCTATGGAGTTTATCAGATGGGAGGAATTTCTCTTTATTTTGAATGGAGCCAATTGGAGCCAATTCAAATTCACGTGAATTCGCTAGTTTAGAGAATTTACATGAATTCCGTTCGGAATGTGTTCAGAATGACTTCCCATTACCTGAAAATGACTTCCCATTGCCTGAAATTGCGTGAGATGCTTAAATGTGCAATAACGTAAAACCTATGATTGTGTTTGGAATGACTTCCCTTTTGCCCGAAATTGCTTGAAATGCTTTAATACGCAATAACGTGAAACCCCATGATTGCGTTCGGATTGCCGTTAGATTATACTTCCAATTTCCCTCGTCTGATAAACTCCTATGTAAAATGCAAGCAGTGCTCCTTAGAACTCATCCTGTTGCCCCTCTGATGCTACAGGGTGAGATATCTGGCTACAGAAATAACAAAGTGTGTGTGCGTGTGTGTGTGTGTTTATGCACACACATGTTCCTTCAAGAAGCCCATGAATTTAAGGGGAGCCTGTGAATTTCCTAGGGTTTTCTTAGGTGAGGGATCCTCAACGATAATTTTGCCAGTTCCTTTCTCTGAAAGCTAGCCTACAACAACTAGTATTATTCCCTGGTGGTCTCCCATCCAAATACTAACCAGGTCTGACTGACCTTACATGGATTCCAAGCTCCTGATGTTGTTGGACTGCAACTCCCAGCTTTCCTCAACATTGGCCCAGCTAGCGACTGCTTGACCTTGCAGTCCAACAACACCTAGACTCCATAACTCAGTTCAGTGCAGTGTATGTGCTGCTGAAGAGAGTAGGGTAGAGAAAGAAAATTAGAGCTTGGAAAAAGTATTGTGGACTACAGCTCCTACAAACTCCCAGAACTTGTAGACAAATCTGAATCTCAAGCCCTCGTTGGCAAGACAGCTTTACCTTCACTAGTGTGTGAACATTCACAACCTCTTGCACCCCTTCCATTTTATTGCAATGATGCCATAAAGTAAATGCACGAGCTTCAAAAGAAATGCCCTGCCTCTGATTAGAATGGCTGATTGCTGGCCATTGTGAGAGAGGAAACACTGTAATTATTTCACACTTGTCATGCGGGGAGAAAAGTAATTTTGGCCCGATCTAGACACACACTAAAGAGCACCATTAGGGCTCTTTAGTGTGCGAATAGGGTTCAGGAGGGCGCAGCGTTTAGTCCCTCCTAAACCCTATCACATATGGACGCCACCATTTTTAAATAGCGGTGTCCATACAGATGCGCCATGATGGCATCAGGACGTGCTCAGCGTTTAGAAGCGCTGCGTGCATCGTGACACCATTATGCCATGGGAGGGTGCCAAGCGCGCCTTTTCTGTGGCACAAAAAGAAGCTCCAAAACGGAGCTCCTATTTGCTTCCCGGTCTTTGCCATGGCCTTTAAACAGCCGCGGCAAAGAGCCAGGGAGAAAGGGGCCGTAGCGGCAGCCCCTTTCTCCCCTCAGCCCTGCCGAGGGAAGCAGGGTGCAGCGGGCACCCAGGCGCCCGCTGCACCCTGCTTTGAGGCTGCGGGGAAGCGGCAGTTTGCTGCTTCTCTGCGGCCTCCAGAAGCGGCGGGATGGGACTGCAGAGGCTGATGGTGCAGCAGCCTTGGCCCCATCTCGCCGTTTCTTGGGGCGAGTACAGACCGCCCCTTTTGGACAGTCTGGAAAGCCCCATCATTGCCCACTATTCTTCTGGCACAAGAAGAATTATTCCCTCATTTTACAACACTAGTAGGCAGCATTATCATTTTTTTCTTTCTTCAAAAATGCCCATTGAGATGTAAATGAAGGAAATGCCTGCACAATGTTTTTTGCTTGGCAGTACAGTATTAAGCACTAATTCTGAAACCATTTTGAGCTCCACTGAATACAGGATGGAACAGCTGAACAGTCATATTGATTAATTAAAGCTTACAATGCAACAAAAATATGACTAATGTACTATTCATAGGCTGTATCTGCACTGCAGATATAAAGCAGTTTGGAACTGCTTTAACTGCCATGGATCCATGCTATGGAATCTTGAGATCTGAAGTTTGTTTTGGCATCACAGCTCACAGATGGCTAAGTATATCACAAAACTACAAATCCCAGAATCCCATAGCATGGATCCATGGCAGTTAAAGTGATGACAAATGGCATTCTTTCTGCAGTACAGATGCAGTTGATATAGACATAAAAGGTAGTTGCTACTGTATACTGCCCCTTAAAGAGACATTCTCAGAAAGTCTCAATTTCATAGAGCATCTTAACTTTCCATATAGAGCAAAAACTCATAGGAACAATTGAGCCTGCATTACATCCTTAGAGGGCAGGACAATTACGAACCAAATCAGATGTTACTTTGTGTTTCAGGAGATTTTAAGACAAATATGTGTAGGAAGATTTCACACACACACACACACACACACACAATATCTGCAATCTGATATCACTTGAATGACTCCTGCAACAGCAAAACAGTATGTGGTTTATTGAATTATTGATTTCCTGGACTGTCAGTATATAACCAGCAGCATTGCTCTGGTGATGCATTTCATTTTGTTTGATAATCTTAAAACAGATTTGTGGATTTGGGAAGCTTTCTCTCCCCTGGGATCAAAATAAATACTGGGAATCAGAAGAATTTACCTTGCTAGTTCTGACAATTCCATTGCAGACACAGTTTCTCATTCCCAGATGGATCACTTCAGAACTTTAGGACCAGAAATCAGAAATATTAATCCCATGGCACTGTGGAAACTTGGAGAAAGGAAGATGACTGGGTGATAGGTGCTTTCTTGTGCTCTTCCACTAGAATGTTACAAGTCTGTCAGGGACTTTCACATTTACAGAGCAGGTACCTTTCTCCCCCAGTCCTGGCCAGTTTATTTGGAGTTTCTTCTAGGTTTTTCCTCTACTTGAAAGACAAAAGTTTGGCAGTGGGAACCATTTTAGGTGTTTTTCCAGTACTCACATTTCAGGCCCAAGTTGTAGGATTTGCCTAACTGCATGTTAGACTTTATGCTGCATAAAATGTTGGAGGGTTTGAGGTGCTTTCATCATCACCCTTCTGGTTCCTGGCTGCCACTCATACCTGATGTCCTCCAGAAAAATCTCTTACCATTCCAAGTTGCGTATTTTTCACAGTAAAAAATATTTCTTTTCTCTGTAGTTGCTTTGCTGGCATTTTTTTGCAGCCCTTCATCTGAACAAATCTCTTGATACTTCCAGATGGGATTACTTGGGCAGAGTAATTTCCTTTCAGGACATTTGCTTTGCTAAAGCTGAGATATCTATCACCTTGTGTAAGTTTAAGACTGACCAGCACAGCAAGGGGCAACTTATTAAGGTTGGTAAAAGTTTGTCCTTGGGCTGCTGTCAGGTTCATACTCTGCAGGTGTATTTGTCTGCCAGGGGCAATGACATTGGCCTGTTATTCTGGCATGAGCCAGTAATTCCTCTTTCACTTGTCAACAGTTTTCAGTGGTGCTATGCAACCCATTACTCTTTGCAGGACTTGAACCTGCACTTTCCTGTCCTCACTCTTTCTGCACAGGTGTTGCCTTTTTTGCTGCTAGGGCTAGTAATAAGGGTTAAATGTGGACAAGATACATTTTACTTTCAAAATACACTGCAAATTGACAACAATGGATAATGATTGAATTGATGTACATGAGGGATGGTGAAGCCAAGATGAGATGGGATTCTCCTTATAGACTGCAGTTCAATTTTCCTTGAACATCTGTTCACAGGACTAATATCCAAGCCATAACAAATGTAGAGATGTAGCTAAGGGGAAGTGGACAAAATTTGCTCTCCCAAATAAGAATTCTGACCGTATCATGAAATCTTTCAGTACCCAAATGTCCAGCATTTAAGTTATTGTAGAAACTTAAAACTCTGGGTGAACATTTAGAAATACAGTTTAGGTATCCAAAGCAAAGGGTCAGGAAGTGTTATTAAGTATATGTGGAAACAGCAAATGTAAGAGATCTAGGTGTGAAGGATTTTCAGTGTCTCACTTTCTTCAATGATAGAAATTTAGGTTTAAGAAAGTTCTAGAAGAAAATTCCATTTGTGGGAGTAGAATTCATATTTGGGATCAATGACCTTATTTCGACACACACACATACACCACTGAGCTATACCTCATCTTCAAACCCAAGGGCCAAATTCAATTTATTTATGTGTGAGGCACATTCTAGACTTTTCATGGGAGGAGTCAAAGGAAAAAGGGGCCCTTCTTCTACACAGATATAGTACTATGATTCCCCTTTAACTGGCATAGATATATCATATGGAATCCTAACTTTGCAGCTTAGGCAGGACCATCAGTGAGAGAGCTCTTCTATTGCCTCACCACATTACAAACCCCAGGATCCCATAGGATTTTGCCATGTAAATTCAAGTAGAATCAGAGTGCTATAATTGTGCAGTTTGAAATGGCTCCTGAAATGTCAGTCTGTTTTAGGTTAATGTTCTTATGGTCAATAGTTATATCATAGGAAAGGTGTGTCGGGGGGCGGGGGTGGAATTGTACAAAAGCTAGGAAACATCCAACTGATGGGAGTCATGGCCCATCTGGGGAAAGCCAGAGAACATACTGGGATACACCAGGAGGGCTGGATTTAACCCTGGGCCTGTGGCTCCATGCCCTTATCATTTTGTTTACAAGCTATCTTTACCACTGAATGGTGCTGAATTTTCAGAATCAAAACTTTTTGTATCACCCTACAGAAGAGCAGCATCAGGTCAATCCACCAGAATGTATAAATCAGCCAGTGAGAAAACTGTACAGTTTACAACAGAGAAATTATAAAAGGATTTCTGATTATTATACATCTTGGTGTTTTCTTTCTTAGAATGTCATACATTTCTGAAACAGAGCACTGAAGCACACTGACAGGTGAGACTCCCTAAGATACGCAACACGAAAAGTGGAAGTGTGATACAGGATGTTAAAAGTTGTACTTGCTTTGTAGCTTTGCTTTTATCTTATTTTTATACAGGCTAGTAAGAATGACAAACTTAAACAGTGAATGACAACAGAGATCTGTCTCTTTTTTTCTGGTGGGAAACCTTCAAGGAAACACAACACTGGGGAAACTTCTTAACCTTGTGTTAAGGATGTGTCTATCTTCAGAGCTTAAATGATGCATGAAATAGAAACAAAAATCCCTCAAGATGGTACTGTGCAAATTTTGATGTGTTTGGCTATTTACTGAAGTAATAAGCAGCACAAACAATCCCGAGAAGCTCAAAATGATAAGGCCTGGGAAGAAAAACATAAACATTTTCCCATTATTTTTTAAAAAATTATTTGCCTGTTTAGAGTCCCCAAGCAACCCTTAAAATAAGCCATTTCTGATACAGAGGCAAATGCCTCTCTTCAGTCACTTTTAAGGCTATGAAATAATACTTTCAAAAGAGCAGTGTTTTGGATATTAATTCATGCTCCTTCTGGTTATTTCTTCCCATGGGGGGAAAAACATATATGTGTTGTACATTTCTGAACCTTTATTTCTTATGTTTGTCACAACATTGTTATTCTAAAGTACTTCAACTAGTGCTGTAATTTCAGTCACGGTTTAAAGTAGAAGTGTACAATATGGGGCTCTTGTGGTTGGCTCACTGCTGTTTGCTCTCAGTAGCTAAGGAAATGGACATCTTTACCTCTGTTCCACCCTTCCAAAAGTTATCCCAAGATTTTAGTAGGCAATGGGAAATGGTTTTAACTTCTTTATTCTTATATACTCAGAATGTGGTTGCTCGGAGAGGGGCAGCTGACTGTACCTATGTATATATGTGCAACTGATTTGAAAAGTTGCTTTTTTGGACACAGTGGGAATTATGGTCCAAAAAAAGGAACTGTTCTCATTTTGACTGTTCACCCACATACATGCACCTAAGCAGCCTTGACTTCTCCTGACACCAGATGCAGTCAGGTTGTACATCCCTGATTTAGTACATATATGAGCAGTTTGAGTCCTGGGTGCTGCATGATGGGGTGAGTTCCCATCACTACTCCCAGTTTCTGCCAACCCAGCAGTATGAAAGCATGCAAATGCTAGTAGATAAATAGGTGCCACTCTGGTGGGAAGGTAAACAGCATTCTGTGCAACCATACTGGCCACATGATCACAGAGTAGTCTCTGACAATGCTGGCTCTTCAGCTTAGTAATGGAGATGAGCACCTCCCCCTATGGTCAGACATGACCTGACAACCTGGTCAACAGGGAATATCTTTACCTTTACCTATGAACATTTCCAGATGTCCAAAGGTGAATTAGACTTCAGGTTGTAATCAACATGATTCACAGCCAGGTCATAAACAATGCAAGTTGACATCCTGTACAGTAATTAATTGTAAACTGAATTTACAAATCTCATAACTAATGGGGATCCACATTTACTTGGTCCCACAAACCTATCTTTTCAACCAGGCATGCCCCCAACCAAAGGGATTCCAAGGCACTGCAGATCTGGGCACTGGGAAATGGCATCCAAGTGCTCTCCCAGTCATGGTGCATATTGAGACAAGCAGTTGCAACAGAACCCAAAGTCTCTCCAGATGCTTGTCCTTAATACACCTCATGACAGAGAGAGCATGGCAATTTTTATTTCCTAGTGTCCTGATCTCCAGTGCCTTGGACACTCGTCACCTGGGGTGCTGACAGGATAGTGGCATCATCAGACATAACTATGGTCTAATCTGCACTACAGAATTAATGCAGTTTAACACTACTTTAATTGCCATGGCTTTATTCTGTGGAATCCTGGGATTTGTAAATCATTGTGGCACCAGAGCTCTCTGACAGAGGAGAATAAACTACAAGTTCCAGAATTCAATAACACTGAGCCATGGCAGTAAAAGCACTGTCAAACTGCATTAATTGTGCAGTGCAGATTAGAACTCAGACAATGGAGCCCTGTCCTTGGAATCATATGACACAGGATCTTAGCTTTAGTTCTTAACAGTCTGCATTTGCATTTTTTTAATGATCTCTTTAATAAAAAGAGAAGCAACAAATGCTGCAGCTACAAAGGGAAGAATGTAATAAAAAGGAGCACCTCATCCTTTCTGGATGAGCTATGTGTTTATTTAAAGTGAAGATCTTATTTTTAAAAGTTTCACCACTACAATTGTCTTTGGTTCTAAAATTAAAGAGTTTCAATTTAGCAATAGGCCATCTGGATGCTATGATATGGTACCATCAGGCTATATCTGCTGTGAAACATAATGTTTCATTCATCAGTAAACTATTCTAGGATGGATCTCTTCTACAGATCTATAACAGATTAAAATTATCTTTCCTTCAGTTACGTTCAGAATAGTTTCACATCATACTTCAGGATCATTACTATATTAAAATTACCAGGAGAAGTTTAGAGTAGCCACTGTACTAGTTAAACTGGTATAACACTAATTTAATTTTGTAGGTTGTTGTTGTTGTTGTTGTGAGCCTTCACATTGTTTCCAACTTTTGGCAACCCTAAGGTGACCTTATCATGGGTTTTTCTTTCCAAAATTCATTCAGAGAAGGTTTGTCATTGCCTTCCTTTGAGGCTGAGAGGATGTGACTTTTCCAAGGTCATACTGGGGTGGTACAGACTGCCCAAAAGGGCAACGAGATGGGACCAGGGCTGCCACACTGGCAGCTCCAGAGGCCCCATCCTGCCACTTCTGAAGGCCTTGGGGAAGCGGCAAACTGGGTGCCTGCACCCCACTTTCCTTGGCGGTGCCGAGAGGAGAAAGGGGATGCCCGCTGCAGCCCCTTTCCTCTCCAGGTCCGTTTAAAGGCCACGCCAAGGACCAGGCACAAAAAAAGAGCTCCCTTTTGGAACTCTCTTTTGCACCGTGGGAAGGGTGTGCTTGGCGCCCTTCGTGGCATGATTTTGTCTGGCATGCGCAGCATTGTCTAAACACTGCGCGCGCCATGACAACATCATGGCGTGTCCATATGGACGTTGCCATTTTAAAATGGTGGCGTCCATACGCTTTAGGGTTAGGGAGGGTGTAAATGCTGCACCCTCCCTAACCCTAAAGGCGCCCTATAGAGCCCTAATTGCACCTCCTTTTGCCTGTATAGATTGGGCCACGGTGAGTTTCATGGCTGAGCTGGGAACTGAACCCCAGTCTCCAGAATCATAGTCAAACACTCAAACCACTATGCCATGTTGGGCTCTCATGTTGCTGATTACTGACATCAAATCTGTTTCAAGTTATGGTGACCCTATAGATGCTATTCCTCCAAAACATCCTACCTGTGATATTACATGAATAGTAAAGCCAATGCTCTTCAAAAAGATATACCTAATAGATATGCCTTTTATATGCAGCAGATGTTTACTATTAAAACATCCAGAAAAGGAAATGTGTATGACTCTCCATGTTCGAAATGGGGACAAGAAATCAGAGAATCAGATTTTGTTTTTCAATTGTGATGGGAAAGTCCAAAGTCAGACAAGTGTTATGTAGATATCTGTCTGCTTGTGCATAAGGGCAATACTGCAGCCATGGACCCTGGCCTGTTGGGAAATATATGACATAGTACTGGATCTTGCAGGTAGAATAACTGAAAAACAACCATTCCCATTACTACACACATACCTACACACATGCACATGTGGACAAACAGAGAGAGGGAGGCAGAGATTCTAGCAGAGAAAAGAAATAAGCTCATTCCTCTTTATTAAAACATATAAATGGAGCTTTAGCTAAACTTGTGCATGAGTCCAATAACATGGACTAATGGAGAAGACAGAGAGAAGAGAAAGATGGCTACAGGTTAGAGTTATTTGGAAGAGATTAGGTGTGGTAATGCAAATGGGAATTCACTATCATATAAATCAGCAGTTGCAGAGTGACACACTCTGCAGAGTTGCAGAGTGTGTACGTTCCTAAATCTTACACTGTCCCAGAATGTTGTTCCATGTCCAGCAGCTTTCTAATCTTTGCACATGAAGAGCTCTCTTGCTGTATTTGGTTGAAAATGGCTACACTGCTCTCATGAAGGTGAACCTGGCCTTATCCAGCTTCTTTTCATTATACTGTTGCATTCAATTGACAATAGAAATCTTTGTGCTCAGGAGGACACTGCAACATTTGGGGGAGGGTCTTACATGTGATTACATACCAGTTTAGCAAAACACTGAAGCAAGCAGATTGTTGCTTGGGATTATAGCATACCTTCCAACTATCTCAGTTTGGCAGGGACAGTACCGATTAATTTTCTTTTATCCCACATTTTCAGCTTCTTATAAAATGTTCTGTTTTCAGTATCCTTGTCCCAATTTCCTCCTTTGTCCTTAGTTAAGTTTCTGGAAACTGAGTCAAAGTGCAAAGTAGTTTGCACTCACTTAACTCAGCAGATGGGGAGGGATAGTAGGAGGCAAAATCTTCCCCTCCCCAGTAAATTCAGTCAAAAGCAAACTGCTAGCCATGCATGCAAGTAATGCTTCAAGTAGATCTTAATCTTATGTTGAAAATGGAAATTCTGGATGCATTGTCCAATATCTACAGCAGAGCCAGACTATCCTCAGGCTGCAGAATGCCATGGAAGAGTAGCAAATTGTTAGACATTGAATGTGTGATTTTGCTGCCAGAGATACAGAGGGCAATTTGTAGGATCTGATGCTTCATGACCGAAAATGATTTGGTTGGATACTATGTATCTTGACTTGAGCAAACTGAAAGGGAGGGTGTTATTTGTTCTTCTTCCTCAGGAAGCAAAATATGTGGGTTGTCCAGAAACTACAGCAGCGTTTTAAAACTTTTAAAAGTGTTATTTAAACACTTATCACTTCAAAAGACAAAAGTAGTCTGTGCTGAACCGTAATGACTGTAGAGATACCTTTAAAAGTTATTTAAATGCTGTAACACTTCAAAACAATTCAAATGTTAAAAACAATTGTCTTACTATAAGTGGAGCCAAGCTGCAACACATCAAAACAATTCAAATGGTAAAAATAATTTAAAAATAATTTAACACCCCCCACCACCAAAGGAGCTGTGAAATATATTTTTAAAAATAAAAACAATGTGAAGTGTCATTTAATTATTTAGCATTGTTAAAGCACATTTATTCCATTCGCAACAGTAGGTCTGACATATTGCAACTATTATTTCTTCTTTAAAAAACATGTTGCAAACATAACTTTAAAGAAATTCTTTTGAGATGTGATATCTGCTCATTTACAAATCAAGAAGTTAAAGTGCACACATACTTTTCAGTTCAGTGCTAGAAAAAAAATAGATAACTTGCTCTGGGTGTCGGGAGAGAGACATATATACATACAGACATGAAATCACATATTGCCGATTATCCTAAATAAGTCCTGAACATTTCCTATAAGTATCTTTGTGCTCCGGGTTCACCTTTACTCTTTTTTTAAAGCAACAAACAACTAAGAAAGTAAACTATTGAAACTGTAGAAACTATAGAAACTAAATCTTGAAAAAGAAAATGACATGCTGGTGGGGAGATGCTGATAACTACAGGTTAAAAAGTAATGTTTACATGCTCTGATTACAGAATGCTACACACTTGCATTTTTGCATCTGACTTAGGCCTAAAATGCACAACTGGTAGACTGTGCACTGAAACCCATAGTGCATGTGTTTTATGAATATTTTATTAAAAAAAAAGGAAAGAAAACACTCAAACCACTATAAGGTGTATACAAAACATAAATGAATTTCATGATTATACTTGGATCCTATCTCCAAGGTATCTCATTATGTATATGCAAATATTCAAAATCATCATCATCATCATCATCATCATCATCATCATCCAAAATCACTAACACTTCTGGTCCCAGATATTTCAGATATGGGAGACACAATCTTATTATAAATAAACTGAATGGGCTGATCTAGACAGGCAAAAAGGGGTGTGTTCATGCCTGCATGAAAGTGTAGCTTTTAGATGACCCACACTTAAAGTTTGGCATGAACGCACTTCTTTTGCATTTTAGTGGGGGAAAAGCAGCTTTAAAAAGGAGCTACTTTTTCCAGCTTCTTTTTAAAAAGGGTGTAACAGCACGGCTGTGTATAAATGCTGCAGTGCAACTGTGCAGTTTTTTAAAGCTCCCAAATCCTAGCTCCAGGCCTAATCCGAACCCTAGACATGTGCAGTAGGGACTCTGGGATGCTGTAACTGTTATGCAACTGTGCATAAAATGTCCATTCATAAAATAAAGAAGTTTATTCATAAACTTAAATTGTAACGGATTTAATATCTTTTTAAGGGGGGAGGGATGCAGTTTGTTTTATTGATGTAACAGTATTGTAATGTGTAAGCCGCCTCAATTGATCTCAAAGGGGTGGGGTATAAATAATAATAAAGGGGTTCATTCATGGTGCACCGATGCAACTGCACACTTTAAAAAGGGAAGCAAAACCACAATGGTAATTTGACAGATCTTCATAACTGCACAGTTCATGTGTGATGTACCTGCACAACTGCGCAGTTCGCAGCTGGCAATACAATTGCCTGTATGATGTACTGGTGCAACTGCGCAGTTCGCAGCTGGCAACAACAACAACAAAAAAATTAAAGGTTCAGTGCAGTCAAAAGCCCCATTCATTGCCACCTGTGCAGCTGCTCCACCAGTGTTTCTAGCATCCTGACAGCTTCCAATGTAGTTGCAAAGCAACAGAAAAGACTTCAGATAACTCGTCCCCACACCTCCTCAGTGTAGCTGCCCTATGCCTTTTTATTACCCACCTGGGACTAGCAGTGCAGCTGCTAAGTATTAAGGAAAAGGCAACTTCATGTTGTCCTTTCCTGCCAATCTAGAAAGCCCCAATATGACTATTTATGGTATCAGGTATATCGTTAAAGATTTTGCCTCATACCAGCCTCTTAAGATAATAATAATAATAATAATAATAATAATAATAATAATGATAATTTATTTATATAAGATGGTGAAAGAGGCTTTGATTAAAACATGGGAATAATAATTAACTCCTATAATTTCTCCTCATTGACTATGCTGGCCAGCGCTGGTAGGAGCTACAGTCCAATAAGTCATGGAGAGACTATCCAGCCACCCGGCCACTTTCTGACAGACATACATAAATATGAACATGGAAAAGTGAGCACCTGGAGCTACCTTATAGTGGAAGACTCTGCTGGGGTCCAGCAAGAAAGTAGAAAGAGCTCAGCAGTGAAGAAGAATATGAGCAGGAGCATTAAACTGCTCTGGAAGCTGGTTCTTCTTCTGAATATTTTTCCTGCCTATTCTATCTTCTGTGTGATCATGGAGAATTACCTACCAAAATGGGTAGTGACTCACACCCAGTGTTTTGTCAGTTGCGTTGTGAGTAACGTACCTTTGAATTTTCGTGATCCTGAATCCATGTATGGATTGATAGCTTTGATTAAAGTGCCATTTATAATGGATATTAACTTGATGAGAATACAAAACAGATCCATTTTATTGGTGATTCTCGCAATTAGGAATTAATGAATTCCTTGAATGTTGGCTTCCACTGGATCAAAAGCCAGCTTTCTGGCCTTATATCCCTTCTAGGCCTTCTACCCTTCCATGGGGACTTAGGGGAAAGACCCATCTTAACAAGATGAGTCACCCTATAACTTGCAAAAAGGGCACTGCAAAGAATGTCTCCTCAGTGTCTTTCATCAGCTGCAAATCAACTGTTACCAGAATTAAAATGTCATTATTTTTAATAATGCTATATAAAAGCTTCAGTCTTGTGAACTACCACCATTATTTTTCATATATTTCAAAAGCAGTCCTAAACATAGCATTGTGATATGATCAAATATCAAGCATGGTAAATTTCTTCAATAATCTGACAAGTTTGCTTTACAGTCCACAAGATCATAAAAGGGATTAATATGCCATCCTAGCCATTAATGAAGGGCAGAGATCCGCCTTGATTTATTGATAAGTCATATATAATAAGAAAAGAGAAGCATAACTTGAAATTACTCAAATCTGTTTGCCTAACATCATCTCCCCAAAGACTTATTGTAGGCACAATGTAGAACAAATGGTAAGGGGAAAAAACAACACAAGAGTGATGGCTTGACTAAATGATTTCTTGGGAAGAAGAATTTTATTGCCCTACACAAAGATGAGTTAATAGACCATTAGAAGGTATAAATGGCAACAGTTTGCCCCCAAACTATCAGCACTTTTCAGTCTGAAACTATTACAAATGTCCATGATAGCCTATGGTTATCCACCACAACTTAGAGCTACCTGTTAAAGAAAATAATTTCACTGCTGACCTTTCCATTATTAGTCATCAAAATTTCCGTCTTATGGCTATCAATTTAATAATACAGCTGTTTGTAAAGTGTGCCAAATTATCAATTTTGTCACTCCCCAGCAGAGTATCTTTTATATAGACAGCCTTGCTATATTGCTTTATTCTTATCAATAAATAGAAAGAGTGTGCCCCCCCTTCAATTGAGTTGATAGCAATTGAGTTGAAAGTAGACCTCCCCCATTCACAAGCAGAATATCTTTTCTGGCTCCTTTGTGACAGGATTGATCTATAACCAGACTGGGCAATTTATGTGTCATCAGCTGTGTCCAATTTTATGTCCCCTTCCACCATCATCAAAATTTGGAGGTACAGCAGTGGCAAAAAGCCCACAAATATTTTTGACAACAAGGTGATATGATCATGTACTTTACTTTACAAAAGGATCACATTCCTGGAAGCTCCCCAGAAGTGTGACTCTGCTTTAAGAGGCATGAAATTCCTTACAGTCGGCCCTCTGTATATATATTCCTTGTTTTGCCATTTTATATATATAAGGGACACCATTTTATTATGTCATTGTATTTTAATGGGACTTGAGCATGGATTTTGGTATCCACAGGTCATCCTGGAACCAAATCCCAGTAGATACCAAGGGAGCACTGTATTTTCAATTGCAATCATAGCGTTTTTTGTGTGTGTAGCTACTGAGTGAAAAACTTGCACCACATGGTGTGGCCCCTGGTGAGCTGAGGGGCCCATCTGACTGCCTGCAGAACCCTCCCATTATACATATTCACCCTATGTGTACTGACAAAGCTATGTAAATGAAATAGTAATAGCAGTTATCATTCTATATTGCATTTATAGATTCATAACCTAGAGTTACAGATCTGTATATCAGCCCTGGTGGTGCAGTGGTTAAATGTCTGTACTGCAGCCACTCACTCAAAACCATAAGGTGGCGAGTTCAAGACCAACAAAGGGCTGAAGCTCGACTCAGGCTTGCATCCTTCCAAGGTCCCTAAAATGAGTACCCAGATTGTTGGGGGCAAATAGCTTACAATTGTAAACCGCTTAGACACTCCTTAAGGATATGAAGCGGTATATAAATGAAGCTGTTTTTTTTAAAAAAAAAATTGTTTGTTTCTATAATTAAGTACAGGATCATCTAAAATCCACAAGACCTTTACTGGGCTAACCAAAATGCACATTATACATGTTGCAAGCTTTAGACGTTCCATTAGAATCTTCATCAGGCAAAAATGTAAAGATGACACGGGAGAAAAAAAAATATTGATGATCTTCATCATATCCCTACATTTGGTCAAGGTGTTGTAGTTCAGATGGTATGGAAGGGTATTCATATCCTTCCTCCTGGTCATGTGGGTGCTGGGAGATTCCGTCCAGGAAACAAACTTTAAATTCCATTTGCAAGACAATCCAGTTTCTCTCAAATCCTTTGTAAGGCCACAAACTCATTTGTTAGGAAGAGAACACTGGTTTGGGGCATTAAAAATGATTTGAAACATAACGGCAGTCCTGATGCCTAGCAATCTCCCTGCTCCTTTCCCTCTGAATCATTGGACTCTAGAGGGTGAGTTATGACAATTAGTATAGGGCTTGGTACAACCTGTGGTTTCAGGTGTCCACTGGGTGTCCTGGATTGTGTCCCACACAGATAAGTAGGGGATGCTCTATGCCTTCCCATCCACTGCCTCTGTCATCATTTCCAGTGTTCTCATATGGAGAGACTAATTATAGAGTGAGATCCTCCTCTGTCTACGGGGGCTTTCCAGGCAATTAGGGACATTGATTTTTGAGTATTCCAAATCACTTGGAGGGCCTCCATGGACACAGGACGTGCTCATCTTCAAACAAATCACCCTCTATGGGTAGGAAGCAACAGACAAGTGCAAGGACGTGTGCAGTTCTTGCACTCCCCTTCCTCTGGTTATTTCTATAATGCCCAGATAGTGCTACATTGGAAAACTCTTTTGCCACAATGCAAATTAATCAAAACAGAAAGCAGAATAAGTTGCTTTAGATAGAGACTTCTATAAGACTTCTTGTGTCAATAGTACAGTATATGTTACATAGTTAGAGATCTAAACTTCCTCTTTTCAAAATAGGATTGATAAAGTTTATCCCAAATGCCTGCTTGATCTGGAATTCCATCTGTTGGTGATTAGTGTGATCAATTAGTAAGGTATGTGGGTGTTGTTGTTTTTTTTAAAAAAAATATCTAGACAAGCTGTTTGCTGTTCACTGGAATACCAACTCTCAGAATAAGCAATGACAGAAAACCTTTATAATACCATACCATAGAGACTAATAGTTAAAAATTGAGTCTTTTCCTTAAGTCCATAAACTGATGGATCTTAATTTTTTAAAAAAAGCAAAACCTTTTCTGTAAAGAATCATGCAACCCTTCAGATGTCCCTGCATTATATGTAAGTCATGAACCGCCTTGGTCATTATAGGTAATGGTGAGGGATGCTGGGAACTGTAGTTCAACAACATCTGAAGGACTGCACAATTCTTATTACCTTATTGTATATGGATTCAAATATGTTAATAATGAACATTATACTATATTTAATAATGCAATACTATGTTAGTGTTTAATGAAACAATAACAATATGAGTCTGTCTATATTTTTAAAACATGTAGTAGAAAGTTTTTTTGTGGGTTTTTCGGGCTATGTGGCCATGTTCTAGAAGAGTTTATTCCTGATGTTTTGCCGGCATCGGTGGCTGCCCTCTTTAGAAATGATGCTGGACATGAAAGCCTTTGACTTGGCATATAGTAGAAACATTGATTTCTACTAATACTTTAATGATGTCCAGTGACATAAAAGGACTAACTACTCCCTACCAGCAGCATCAGTTCAGTGATGCTTTCCATATTGTGGTGTTTACCTTAAAACCAGTTCAGCTAAGTGAATTATTAAACTGAATTTCTGAATACATAAAGTGAATGCAGCTGAAGAACAGGAACATGCCTTGGGCAACAAATAGGTTGGACCTTTTAAAAAATATATACAGTATCCCTAGAGTTTGATATGAACTTTCAGAATGCTAAATCAATTATTAAATCAAGAACAGTAACACCTCTTACACTTAAGACAAGCTTTATAGTGTTCCCTTTTTCTTTACTCCCCCCTCCTTTTCCTGTATTTGTTGTTTGGTCAGTATGAAGCACACTGTAGAGAGATTAAGGAATTATGGAAGAAACAGCTGTCAATGGATTTATTTTTTAATATGCTTTTGTTTTGTTTTGTTTTGTTTCTGTTTCTCTGTTTCTCTTTTAGTTCCCCCCTGCCAAGACATTCTGTAGAAAGTACATAAGGTAGGGCTGTACAAGAATGATTTGCAGTGGAGCTGAAAGACTGGGAATGAGGGATGAACTCTGAATAGTAGAGCACAGACCAGCATCTCTAATATCAACTGCAATTTAATGTCTTCCAAAGATGGCTTCCAAGAGAAAATAACTGATGCAATGGATGAATTGAAACAATATTGACTGTATAACTGTTGGATATTTATCGGCTTCTAAACTGATTTTGAAAATTAAAGGAAATAAATAAGAAATAGTTAACCCAATAAAATGTATTCTTTATCTATCTCTTTAAATTTCCATTGAGTATGAAGGTAAAATATGATTTCCAGAGTACAAGAAATCTGCATCCTTAATTTTTAAGACTTGTCTTGTAGAATTTATTTTTCCTTTTGTTCTTTTTATTTTATTTTACTTCATTCTCAGATATATAGGCAGAGTTAAAATAATTTGAACGAAATGAAGTTTACTTTACCTTATGAGTTTTGTAAACATTCTGCTTCTATTGATTGTTTGAAAGCAAAAGAAAGGGCATCACTAGAGATGCAAATATTCCTAAATTTCATTCTCATAGGCAGGAACAAATAATTGTACCATCTCCCCTAAAGCTGAAAGAAAGTTTTTGAAACCTGCAGATTTTTGCAGACTGTTCACACTCAGGGACTTGTTCAGAAAATGCACCTTTTACTTAAAATATGACATTTTCTGCACAGAAAATACAAATTTCGCGGAGAAAAAAAAACATGTTCTGCACAACAAAGAAGAAAAAATTGTGCAGAAAAATGGGGCCACCCAACTTACCACCCAGCCCAAATGCTTGGGGGGGGGGGAGCCAGTAGGCTTGTTCTGCCTGTCCAGTGTGACCCACAGGTGCTGGTGCTGTTTCGTAGCCCCCGATTGGCTGACGAGGCCTAAGGGGGTGGGACTTCCAGCTTTAGCTGGGACTACATCTCCCAGAATGCTGTGGGAGCTTGAAGTGCCCCCCTCATTGGTGGGCCCTGGTGGAGGGGCCATCTCTGGTTGGCTGGGAGGCAGGAAGGGTGGGATTTCTAGCCTCCCCCTTTTGCATGATTGGCTGGTAGGCCTATTTAAGGCCATGTGGTCAAAGCGATAGTTGCCATTGCAGTTTGGCTCTCCCCACCCTCTGTTTGGTAGGAGTGGTGGTTTGCTGTCACAACTTTCCAGGGGAAGTAGGTTGTGGATCTGGTGGGCATGGCTTCCTGTGCTGCAGAGCACTGGATCAGGAGTTCCTCGGGGACCTGGGATGACGGGAGCATTGAGGTGGCAATTCCTGTCCGCATCCCCCGATGACAAAGGGTGGAGATGTGAATGTGTGACCAGTCGGTTACCCCTTTTGTCATCCCAAGGCCTGGTTGTGACCGGGCAACTTGGTTCATCGATAAACAAGCAGGTTGGTCGATGCCAGATCCAGACCTCATGCTTGTGGGGCAATCCTACCTGTCAGCTGTACTTAATAAAGTTGTGGCCTTTTCTTTCCAATTGTGTGTCCTGGTGTTAATTCTTGTGACACCTCCCCTCCCACTGCAACAAACGTTCTATACAGAAAACAACATTTGTTGTTGTTTTCCACATAGAAAATACATCATAGAATAGTGTTCCATGTCTCCACTATAGTTGTTTTTTATTCAAAGCACCAATGGACTAGCTAATTAGAGAAGAGGTTTCCAAGACAAATAGAGCCAATGCAAAGAATATGGCACACAAGACACTGCCTTTTGGGCATGAGAACCAGACTTATAGCTGCCCTGACATGCAGCCAACTAACTTTGCACTTGCTGTGGGTAGGAACTGAAGTGGGCCTTCACCTGAGTAATCGCTGACTGCCAGCCAGCCTCCTCCATATGTCCCACCCTTCTAAAGTATGGAGATAATCTCACTCTTTCCTGTGTCAAGCTGGAGAGTAGAATTAAGATTGCCTGATCTGAAGGCCTGCCTCCTCTTTCCCAGTTCTCAGACACAGGGCAAGAATCTAAGGATAAGAGGACTACCTTTAAAATTGTATATCTACCTGCTGGAGCAGGTGACTTCCATTTGAATTGTGGTTCAATATACAATGAGACCTCCACATTTGCTGAGGTTAGGGGCACAGGAAAGTGGGAAAAAACACTATTTCTTTACCTGAGGTAACACCTCTCTAGAGAGCTCAAGGTCATCCAACACAACTCTATGGTCAACATCTGTCAGAAGCTGGCCACAGAATTGCACTGGAGGACCTGCAAATGCCTAGAGAAGTCTTCTCTCTAGGGATCTCTAGGTCCTCCAGAGCAACTTCTGGCAGACCTTGACCATAGAGTTGCACTAAAATACCAAGAAATTCCTAGAGAGAACATATTAAACAAATACATGAATAATCAAATTTGCAAAAGTCAAAGCCGCAAATGCGTAGGACTAACCATATAACTAATCATCACAATATCACTTGGGACCTTCTCTGTGACATAGATTCATAGGCGCAGTACAGACGCGGACCAAAAGGGCCATCCCCGTGCCATGATTAGGGCTGGGGAGTGCACAGCATTTGCACGCTCCCCAGCCCTAGCAAGTAACAATGCTTGCATCATTATGTAACACCATTTAGATGGCGTGCATAATGACGCCATCGCAACTGCACAGCTTCCATACAGAGCTTCGCAGTTGCAACAGCGTAAAGGCACCTAATGGTGCCTTTTTCCATTTAGAGCAACTGCGACACTAAAAAGGAGCGGGGTTTTCCCGCTCCTTTTTGCTGCACACCTTCGCCACACTGTCTAGCTTCTGCGGCAAAGGTCTGCAGCAAAAAATGGAGGCTTCAGACCACCCACCACCCTTTTGAATATATTCATAGAATTCTAGAGTTGGAAAAGACCAGAAGTGCCACAAAGGGCTGGAACTCAGGTTTGGCTTTGAAATTTGAAAGGGCCTGGAATTTTTCTTATCTAGTATCTCTAAATGTATTTTGTCCGTATAAAAATATTTATAATAAAGACAAAAGCTATATTGTTTGAAGTAGTCCTTCATTTTTTCAATACCATTTAGGAAAAGCATTGGTAACAACTCCAATTTCAAATGCAACAGCTGTGATCTGTCACATCTGTCAGGGCTGCACTACCCTTGCTTCTCCCTTTATAAATATTTTAGAATACAGTGGGTCATTGGTATCCTGAGGTTTGGTCCTGTGTATGCTCAAATCCGTGGATAAAAAAATCCGCAGTTAAGGAGGGCCAACTGTACGATCAGCTCCCCTCTCTGCAGGTTTCTTTTTTGTTTTGGTTTGCTCTAACAGAAACAGAAACTTGATTAAACAGACTGAGAGCTGATGTTCAAAGTGATGTAGACCAGATACACCTATATTCAGCCATCACCACACCCTATAGTACAAACTCTATCAGTGAAGAAGTACTTTTATGGATATGTGTTTAATGTGCAACCAGTCCATTGGGCAACTCTGAGTTTGCAACTGGAATAACTTTCTATATCATCATGGAGTCATATTATAAGACATATTTACATAACAAGGCAAGTTTATATATGCTGCCTGTACCAGACACTGCAATTCTTGATTTTTATCTGTTTTAGTGCTTTGTCAACATCTGGAAAAAGTCAGTAGTTTAGGAAGTAAACATTTGACAATCTTAAAGTTTCCATACTTTGAAAGCATTTGGATAGAAATGGCTGGATAAGTGCTGTATCACTACCAGCCAGAGCAACTATAAATGTTCAATCAACAGCTCAGCTGAGCATGAGAAGAGTCCATCCCACATTCAAATGTGTTCCTTCCTCCCATATATAAGAAGCCAAGAATCCCCTTAATGTTATTGCCTTGAGCTGATTGTAAATGGTCTCAGGCTGTTACCTGAAATTAACCAAATTGTCTTCTGTAATGAGCCTGTTTTCCAGGAAATTTGAAGGATGGGTAATTTAAGCCTATCTTTTTTACTTTTATGATTTCCAGCCTTTATTATTGGACTAATAGTGTAGTCAAATAATAAGAACTAGTTACTTTTACTACTGGGTTACATGGCTGTTCATTAAGCAGAATGAAGTACTGCATCAAGACACAGATGCTGAGGGTCAGCAAGGGCATTCCCTCCTCTGTTTCCTCTTGAATCCATCTCTGATTGAAAACAACAACAACACCGAACAATATGTGTTTTATGGCCTATAGTACCCACCACATTCATCTGCTGCTCTGAGCCTGCTGCGGATCACTGTTCAATTACCAGTGTTAATTGCCTGCCATATATGATTTCTGTATATGGAATTGGGCTGCTGCCACGCTGCAAAAACAATGCAGTTTGACACTGCTTTAACTGTCATGGCTTCATCCTATAGAATCCTGGGTTTTGTAGTTTGCTGTGGCACCAGAATGCTCTAAGAAAGAGTGCTAAATATCTCACAAAACTGCATATCCCAGGAGTCCATAACATTGAGTCATGTCAGTTAAAGCAGTGTCAAAGTGCATTAATTCTGCAGTGTAGATGCAGCTTTGGTGGGGGATCATCTTGTCGTTTGCCCGAAAAAAACAATGTCTTGGGATGGCTGTGTTCATTAGTTCTAAGAATGATGTGCCATCAATATACATAATTGTTAAAAGTGTTGGACTGAGACTTCTAGTCCCCAATGCAAGAAATTCAGTGAGTAACTGTGTGTCACTCACTGTCTGTCAATTTAATCTACATCACAGGAATAAATTGGGAGGGAAAAAGCCATGTACTCGGCTCAGGCTCACTGGAGAATAGTTAAGATACAAAATAAATAAATAAGCTGAGACTGAAAAAAAAAACCTGTATGATTGTGTAATAGTATTTTATATTCTTATTAAAGCTTTGGCTTTCTAAGGATTAAAGGGAATTCATATTAATTCTGGCACATATCACCAAAGCTTTAAAAAAAAAAACAGTCAGATTTTGGCAATGAGGCAGCTTGCAGTTTTTGTGGCTATATTGGCTACATCTTCGAAGTTAGCTCTGCAATAGCAATTAAAACTTCATTAATATTTAATCCATTTTGATAAATGACTCTGTAATATAGCTATAATAATGACACCAGGTTTGCCTTGAGCTCTAATTTATAATGTCTTCCTACTTGCTTCTTTACTTTGTTATGAACAGATTGGGAATTAAATTACGCTGTCCAAGTATAATACACTGTGTGCCTGATGAGCTGTGGCCCCTATTCACAGATCTAGTTTATTCCAAGAATGGTTTCACAGGGGAAATTACATTCCATGTCACCTCTATATTGACTGGAAAATGCAGTCTGTGTCTCTGAACAAACAGAGCATACAATGGGATGTCAGTTAGGACCACCAAGTCCACGATGGTGCATCATCTTCCTCCTTTGCATTTCCCCCTTCTTTTCTGAGTTGCTTTGAGGAAAGCTGGCAACAAAAGATAGCCCGTTAGCTGTCCAAGAGTTTTGGGGATAAATGTATTACAAAGCAGATGCAGAGACATGATTTGCTTGCTTGAAAGCACTCAACAAAGTGGGAGGGCACCACCAACAATTTCTCAAAATCTGAGAGGAATTTTTCACCCTTCAATGAGTGCCCATAAGTGTCATTGTTGTTTCTTTCTTAGAAGTACCACTCTCTAGAAGTGTGATCATTCTCCAAGGTTTTGGGAACATTAATTACCAAGTGCTAAAACATTTGCTTTAGCTTTTGTGAAAGATCAATTAATAGGGGTGACATCACAGAAGATTCTCCTGACACTTAAAGCTTCATTTGCCTGATTTGTAGAAAGATGTGAGTGAGGCCCTTTGTCAAAGTCTGGAGGTGCTGCTCTCACGCGCATACAGTATGTCTGCTGAACTGTGTGGAGTAGTCTGAGTCTGCTACAAAGCATGCCAAATGAAATTACAGCTATTATGTGTGTGTATATGCTTGTCTACTAAAGGTGACCCCATGAATTTCATAGGGTTTTCTTAGGCAAGGAATTCTAAGAGGTGGTTTTGCCAGTTCCTTACTCTGAAATATATATATATTACACAAAATTTTCTTGGGAAAATAATACCAAAAATACTGGAGTGGGCACTATAGCCAATCTGGATCTATGTCTACCATACTACATATACCATGACTATATATATCATGTCTGTTTGTTTTTGTCTAAAACAATAATTCCTCCCTGTCGTTCCAGGGAGATAATCTATCCCTCCACTTCCAACTAATATGCTCCAGGCTCTACCAACGTATTCCTGGATGTACCCATTGAGACCTTCCATACCTTCTCTAAGAAAAGTCTTCAGCTTGTAATAATGTTCTGTTACCTCTGCAGGCTTTGTTCCACCATTTCTTCAGAATAGCTCCTTGAAGACATGGAAAGAACTTTCTCAATAGCTGTTCTTACTGGAATTCAATTCCACAGGAGGCTAGACTGGCCCACTCCCTGCTCTCCCTTCACTGGTAGGCAAAGAGCTTTCCATTCAAGTAGGCTTTTAATGAGTAATCACTTCCAGGTAGCTCTCCTATTAGTGCGTGTGGTAATTTTAAACTTTCATATACTTGTGCATGGTTTTATGTTGTTTATCACTATGTTTTAATAGTTGTATATCTCTGTGTATGTGTGTTTTAAAAGTTAATTGTCAGGTTTTTAATTGATTCCTTTTGTGAGCCACCCTCGGTCCCACTTGGGAAAAAGATGGCATATAAAATGAAATAAATAAACAAATATATGATTGACATCTATTTCTTTTAGACAAGAACTGCCTGTGGTTCAAGCAAGGAAGGGACCAACCCAAACCAGCAGGATGATGAGGCATTCCTTCTACTCTAACCACAAACCATTCAGTGTTTCTACTTACCACAAACCACCAAAATTTCTAGAAAAATCTTCTAGTGAGACAAGAGGAGTGATTGGTAATGATGTATGATTCATCAAGGACTATAGTGTGAACCAGAGGTTACATGGAAGGGAGGAGAAGGCTAGACTATATATGCCACCTTGCTTTAAAAGAAATGTTATTGGTATTTAAAGAACATTATTCTATATGGTTTCACATCCGCTCAAATAATAATGAAACTTACACAAATCTGAGGCAAAATTTGGGCAGTTTTGTTTGTCTGCTTTTTGTCTGTTTGTTTGTAATTCAGTTGTCAGAATTCTCCAGCCAGCATGGCTATTCACTGTGCTGGCTTGAGGATTCTGGAAGTTGCAGTCCAAAAAAGTAATTTCTAGTAGCTCTCAGAGGAGACTTACATAAAAGTGAAAATTCTAGGACTTCCCTATTCTAAGATGCTCAAAAGGATTTGGTTACATTTGGTTCAGGCCATATTGGATATCATACCCACAAGGTAATTATTACAATTATTACAAAAAAGGTAATTATTACAAGCTCTGAAATGGGATATTAATAGCAGAAGATTTGGCTTCATCAGATTTGGGGAAGACTGGGACATCTCAGTCTTTCAGGATCTGCTGTGTTTTGGTTTGCCTTGACTTTGCCTTGCCCTTCAGCTCTGGCTCTTTATTTGAGATCTTAGTTTGATGCCTTCCCTGCCACACTTTGGGACAACTCCTGCTTCCAGCTCAATCCTGACAGTACTAGTATGTCCATTTATTATGAACTCTAAAATAAGAGTCACAGTCACAGCTACCTAACACAACACAGTGTAAGCAAAGGCCCTTGTGTGCATTCATCACTGTTTCATAATATTAATCGACCTTCCACTCCATATGGTTCTGTCAGTCTGTTTGCAGAAGTCAGCATGCTTTGTATACTAAGGATATCAGAGGACTTTCACTCTGCTTTTCAAGAGGTGTTACTTTTCATTCCTGCCTGTGGATTCCAGATGTTGCTTGGTTAGCTTTTATTTTTCTACTGTATCAAATTGACGCATTGCAATATTCTGGGTTAGTTGCAGAGCCATTTTCCTGTTTTCTCCCACCTTTGCACTGAGCACCTGCTCCTTTTCAATCACACACCAAAGTTTCTAGTCCCCACATTTATAAAAATGATTTGCATCCATTTTTCATTGTAGTTATTACCCTCCAGCCTATATAAACAAAACTCCTTTTCCTAGTTCTATTACAGGTCCTTTTTAAGAGAATGGGGAGGACATTGGATACCCATTTGAGGGAGATGCACACTTGAAATATATGTATGAATGTGTGTCCCATTTTTCTCTTGGCATGGGAGCCAAGATGGCTTACAACCAAGATTAAAACAAAATGCAGGTAAAAACTTATTTATTTTACTTAAAATGTGTTTTTAAATAAATAAATGAATTCTGGTAAAGACATTAATTTTAAATAGTTTAAAACATATAAGAAAATTAATGTACAATACCCCACCATGGTGGTGCGATTGCATCCTCCTGTGAGGCAACAGGCTATGCTGACAGTAGCAGGGCTGCTGGTAGGGTCTCCCATGTCAGACAAACTTTTGCTGAAAAGCCAAATTGAATGTGTCAATCTGTCAAACAGGTAATGGGCAGCCACAGTAGTGGAGGATCTCTCAGAGACAATGACTGTGACACCATAGCTAACACTTATTAGTACTGCACAGAAAGAGACACAGTAAACCCCTTTTGAATGTCTTTCACTTCAAAAATCCTATGATGAGACAATCCAAAACAAAATAAGGTATAATGCCATAAGATGACACTCATAGGTCAGAAGGCACTTGGCAAGCTTCAGCATAGGACAATAGGAGTAGCATTGTGGCTAATGACACAACTGGGCTCAAGCTGAAAGGACATCAATCTGTTAAAATGCTTAGAAGTCACAGGAGAGTCTGAAGCTGAGCAATACATATCCTAGGAACATGAAATTAACCAGAAGCAGCTAAACATAGTTTTTAAAAGGGAAATCATAAGCACTGCAACAATGGGGTGAGCAAGCTAAAGTGAACAGAGATGGGACACTTTGAATCAGAAAATGACACAGTGGGGCTTTTTAGATTGGCAGGAAAGTGTGACATGAAGTTGCACTTTCCTTAATGCTTAGCAGCTAGACTGCAAGCCCCAGGTGTGCATTAAAAAAGTACAGGGCAGCTAGACTGAGGGGTGTGGGAACGACTTATCTGAGGTCTTTTCTGTGGCTCAGCAGCTACATGGGAAGCTGTCAGAACACTACAAACACAGGCGGAGCAGCTACCTGGGCGGCAATGAACGCGGCTTTTAGCCGCGGTGAACCTTTAAATTTTTTTTCCTTGCCGGCTGCAAACCACGCAATTCCTCAATGCCCTGCAGGTGTAAAAGCTGGGGTTTATCCGCGAAGTTTTTTAAAGCTCCCAAACCCTAGCTCCACCCTTAATCCGAAACCTAGACATGCACAGTAGGGACTCTGGGATGCCGTTACTCTTATTCTACTGTGGATAACATGTCAATTCATTCACAAAATAAAGGGGTTCATTCATGATGCACCAGTGCAATGGCACAGTTTAAAAAGGCAGAGGAGCCGCAATGATAATTTGACGGATCTTCATAAGTATACATTTGTGCTGCGCAACTGCGCAGGTTTGCAAACTGCGCAAACGCAGTTACACCATACAGTCAAATTATCATTGCCGTCTGGGAACTGCGCAATTGTGCAGTTCGCAGCCGGCAGCCGGCAAACCTGCGCAGTTGCGCAGGACAAATGTATACTTATGAGGATCCGTCAAATTATCATTGCGTTTCCTCCGCCTTTTTAAACTGTGCCGTTGCACTGGTGCATCATGGCCACGGACAAGGGGCGTTTTGCCACTCTTCCGTGGCCTGGAAAAGCAGCAGATTGGGGCCTTTGGGGCTTCCGGTGAGGCTATCCTGGCCCCAATCCAGCACTGAAAGGGTTGCCCACAGACAACCCTCTTTGGGCGGTCTGTAAAGCCCCTATATTTGAATAAATGTAGATTGTTGTATCATAATAAAAATAAGACATCCCTCAAAATAAGCCATAATGTGTCTTTCTGAGGAAAAATAAATATAAGACAGTGTCTTATTTTCAGGGAAACACTGTAGATTGCAACATACCATCATCAACATAGCAGGTTACTTTTAGTAAATGAAAATAGGAGTCATTTCTGTGATTTTTTTCTATGGACTTAATTTTATAAATTTTTAACTGCAAAAGATAGCAGAGCATTTATCTATTCTAATGCATGCATACATACATATTTGCCACTGTTCTCTCAGTCAACTAGAATACCTGAATGGAAATGATGGTGCTACACCAGGGACATTGCTGATTAAAAGAAAAGTATTTCCCTCTCAACTGGCCAGCAGCTAGGATAAAAAGGGAAGTAGAGGCTTACTTATTAAGGCTTACTTATTATCTTTTATGGATATCAGTCCACTTCTTCAAACACATTTGTCAAGTAGAGTATTACTGCCTAGGTACTTCAGCACAGGCACATAATTGTTGGAGTGGAATTATAGTATAAAAAGATACAAAAAGATCCAAACTGTGATCCCAGATATAATCAATAGTTATGACAAATGATGCCAGTCCTTCAGATACCTGGTCTGTTTGTACTGAAGTGTAAAAGCAATAAATCTGCTTACTAAAAATCTATTGAATGAGAGTTAGAACCTTATCTGAAAACATTCTTTTGTTATATATGGATTTGTGATAGCTTCTTTGTTAATATATGTAGTGTGAAAATAAACAATTAAATCTGTTCATACTTCTGCTAATGGATTGGCATTTGTGAATATATCCCAATTCAGCTGTTTATCTTTCAAATCTTCCTTTCATTTTTTAATTTTATAAACTCAAAATTACTGCTTGTAAGTCAGAGGTTATAAGTCCAGAAAGGTTGAAATGGTCAGCAACTGGTTTGGTTTTCGATGTCTGATTTGTGTCCACTTATTCACTGTGTGGAGACTGCCCTGTTTGTCCAATGTAAAGTGTAAAGGTGCATTTCTGAAAGAGAATAATATATATCACATTGGAAGAAGAGCAAATGAATACTCCTCTGCTGTTGAGTGTGACATAGTTAGAGTCCATTGGGTTTGCTACCAGAGTAGATGTTGGACCTTTTCTCTGTATTTCCATCTATTTTGTGTGCCCTGTTGTAGGGGAGTATAGTTTTCTTATACACTATATTTGTGGCATAGATATTCTGAGACAGGAAAAGGGAACTGAGGGGCAGCTGGCAGCCGCCTTGAGCTTCGCCAGATTGGGGCCAAGGCAACCGCATGCCGCGGCTCCAATCTGGCCTTTCCAGAGCACAAAAGTGGCTCCTTTTTGAGCCCTGGAAAGGGCATGATAGCCATAGTGCCATGGCTTTTTTCCTCCCATAGTTTTTATTGCATTTTATTCTTGAACATATATCCATCAACATTTTTTCTCTTAGTATAAAACCGCTTTAACTATTCTATTAAATTTCCACATCCCATCAAAGGTTCTTCCAGAGTTAGAACGATGTCATCAGCATAAGCCCTTATTTTCACACTCCCCCTTAAACTTTACACCGTGAATCATCCAATCATTTCTTACGTTGATTAAGAAAGTTTCCAAAACCAAAATTAACAGAAGTGGCGATAGAGGATAGCCTTGTCTGGTACCTCTAAACAACGGTATGTTTTCTGCTCTTTGATTATTAATTATAATCCTTGCTGATTGTTTTACATATATTGATTTTATCCCATTCATAAATCTTTGTCCCACATCTAACCGTTCCAATGTTTTAATAATGATGTACCAGTCAAGACAGTCAAAGGCCTTTTCAATATCCAGGAAGATCAGTGTGAGTTCCCTTTCATTGTGCAAATCAAAATGCTCTATGGAATTTAATATATATCGAATATTATCTTTTAGTTGTCTTTTTGGAAAGAAACCGCACTGATCTTCCTGGATTATTGTCTATAGCACCTTTTTTTAATCTATTAGCCATAATGTCAGCAAATAACTTATAATCAATGTTCAGTAGAGAGATGGGTCTGTAGTTTTTCAAAAATTGCTGATCTCACCCTTCTTTCAGAATCAAGACTACATTTGCTTCTTCCCAGGTATGAGGTAGGCCTTCCCCGTTGATAGAGTTCATAACTTCTTGCAGCGGAGCAATAATTTCTGCTTGGAAAGTTTTGTAGAAACTTGCTGTGAAGCCATCTGGCCCTGGTGCTTTGTTGGTTTTTGACTGCTGTATCTCTTCACCTTTATTGATATTGCTTTGTTTAACTCTGAGATCTGTTCTTCATTTAATTCTGGAAGAGGGCACTTTTGAAGATATTTTTCTGTCTCAGCTTTGCTTATCTCTTTGGCCTCAAACAAGTTTTTAAAGTAGTTACAAAAGGCCTTTGTCAGCCCTTTAGTGTCTGTATGTATTTTAATTCCATCCTCAATTTTATTGAGTAATTTTTTCCCTATTTTTACATATCCTCTGGGCTAACCATTTGGCAGGTTTGTTTGCCTCCTGGAATTGTTTAAGTTTCAAACTCTTCAGCATATTCGCCCTGTCCTGTGCATTCTGTATGTTGTATTATTTCTGTAAGAGGTCTATTTCTTTTATAATTTTCTCATTCCGTGGATTTTGTCTTAATTCTTCCTCTTTCCTAAGCATTTCATCCGATATTTGTTTCATTTTTTGTCTTTTTCTCACAAGGATTTCATGATGTTTTTTGATGAAGAAACCTCTAATTACTGCTTTACTTGCCACCCAAACAGTTTTAATATCCGTTTCTTTATTTAGGTTATCTTTAAAATAATTCTTTAGTATCTCCTTGGCTTGATTCACTAGCTTTGGACAAGCAAGCAGATAATCTTGCAAGTGTCAGTGAAAATCTGAGGTTTCTTTCCTGAGTGTTAATAAGATTGAATTGTGATCGGAGTATGACTTCGATAGTATTTCAACTTTGTTGATTCTTGTAGTTCTTGTAGTTAAAGCCAGTGCCATGGCTTTAAGGTGCTCCTTTGGTGCTGTGTTGTGTGGATGCAGCACCAGAGAAGCACTGTGGCTCCGTGCTTTGTGTGGAGTGTCACAAGTTCATCACGGCACCATGGGGTGGAGTTGGGGCATGCATCATGTGGAAGCCACACCACACCTCTGCTTCCAGGCCAGCCTTAATGGTCAGTCTGCACTGGGCCAAAGGCAAAGGGGTGGAAGGCAGTTTTCACTATTCCACCCATGTTTTTAATTGTACTCTATATGGTCATGTTATATATGTTTGAAGTGAGTAACCAAAATTTGAATTCTATACTTTGCAAGCTTCTATCAATGACATAAAAGGGAATGCATTTTATATTGTGTCAATTCACTTCTCTTAATATGTTTTCCCAACGATCCCATAGATGTCCTTATTGCCCTAGTTCTATTTAGATTTTTAAATGGATAGTGAAATAAATATATACTTTCTCCACATAGGATCAGACAATGCATGGTCGACTAAAAAAGTTTTGCCTAATTCCTGATTCCTTTTAGTGAAAATGGGACAAATGTGGGAATAACTAAATTGTTTCCTGTGTAATTTCTCACTTAGGGATTATATAGGCGCAGAACTCTGTGCTAATGCATACAGAACAAATTTAACTGCAGTAATAGCAGTGTTTTAAAACTCCCTTTACAATTTTGGCCTGCTTTTAACAGTCAAATGCATTATTCATTCCTGGTTTTACCTTTGCTACTGTGATTTACCCATTTCATTAACTCAAAACACAGTTCTGCTGTTTGTTGCTTAAGCCATTTGGAGTACAAAGAGCCTCAGTAGGATTCTTCCTCTTATGACAATATTATTCCCTTTATTTCTCTTGCCACCTTTTGGAGACAATTGAAATCATTTTTAAATAGCTATGATTAAGGGCTATTTCTTTGGAAGTTCAGTACAGCTATCAACAAAATCCCCAACTCAGTATTATACGGATCCCAGTGTTATTAGATGTGCGTATATGTCCCCCAGAGAGAGGGAACGTGGCATTCTTAAGTTCCCTCTTTCTTTCTGACAAGGTCTAGTAAAAGAAAACTTGTATCACTGGCTGGCACTTGTAAGGAGTAAACTTTAACAGCAGTGCATTTGCCACCCATTACAAATCATGCACTTTGCAAGAGCTGCGATCATGTAACAGCGACGTAGGGAAGGGGAGAGTTAATAAGGTTCAGACCCACCCCCCTTCAGTGATGGAATCTGGGTATAGTGGCTTCCCAGCAGCGTGGGAAAGGGGAAGCCTGGGTTTCATTATGTAAATAAACTTCTTTTACAACAGGGCAAACCAGATCATAGCAAAGAGTTGCAAAATGGATAAATCACCTAGACCCACAGCCTTAAGATGTGACTGTCTTCTGTCATCTCCTTTCCATTTGGCAAGGACTGCCCTGATTGATGGGTGATCAATCTACATAAATGCCAGTGGGTTCCTGGACCAAAAGATGGTATGTAGCCTAGCAAGCTTTCTTCTTCTGGCCAATAGCTGCCAGCAGCTTGAGCAATATTGCCATGACAATGTGCTGTGGGATTATGGATGTTGTAGTTCAGATCAGAGAGTCTCTTTCTCTGGCTGAGTATTCCAAATGCCCCTCACCAAACTGCAAATCCTAGAATTTGATAGGGTGGGGGATCTATACTGTTGAAATAATACACTTTGACACCACTTTAAATGTTGTAGTTCCATTCTATGGAATGCTGGGATTTGTAGTTTTATTACTTTAATATGTATTTGCAACGTGATTACCCCTCCCCCCATAAATGGTGGCACTTAGTCTGGACCCCCCCCCCACACACACACACTTCCCAAAATCCTGGCTACATCCCTACATGTAATCTGTTTATATGATTACAGCTCATCATCAGTAGCAACATCAGCTATACATCCGTCTTAATATCCAGCTTGGCCTTAATGTTTCTTCCCAAGATCAAATGGTCTGTTTTCCATCATGGTTGTGCACAAGCAAAAACCACTCAAGTATGGTGTTGATGGCCACCTGCCATCTGGTGTATTCACTACTGTTCTTTATACCATACCCTGTATTAAGGTGGGCAACACAACATGTGACCTGTAAAGTGTGTGAGAGAGAACTCCAGCCCTCTTTCTCAAATTTTAACCCATACCAGCAGTTCCCAGTTCAAGCAACTGTGGGCAAGGAGCAATTTTTGCCTCCCTGGGTCCTGAATGGGCCTCACTGCCCCATTTACTTAGCCAAATATCAGAACCAAAAATCACATCCAGTTCCAACTTTCCAGTTCCAGTTGGGAAGTTTGGAGAGCTACTGCAATATCTTTACTTTATCTGCCCTGGAACAATACTGCAGTCACTTCCTGATAATTATCTCTCCACACCCAACAGAAATGTCTTCTGTGGATTGCAGTTTGCCAAGATTCCAATCCTGAGCTTGGAAAAACTACTTTTTGGACTACAGCTTTCAAAATATTGGCTAACATAGCTAGCGACAATCCTGGCTGGGGCATTCTAAACATTGAAACGAAAAAAATAACTTTTCCAATCTCTTTCCTGATCAGATGCTGTGCACAGGGTGCATCTAGTGATTAGAGAACACTAGCTGGTCATATGAATCCATGCTTTTTTAGAATAATAATAATTATTATTATTATTATTATTATTATTATTTATATACCGCCTTTCCAAAAAGATCAAAGCGGTTTACAAAATTACATAAAAACACATAATGCATAAATGATTTACATAAGCAAATAAATACCTAAACAGTACATAATGTATACAAACTAATATTCAATCCCTCATCCCTTAACTAAAATACAACCTTCATTAAACAAAATTACATAAACAATTACATAAAACACTTAAACAATGTGCATAAGCAAATAAATAAAATACCTAAATAAAACATAATATATACAACTAAAATTCAGTCCCTCATCCCTTGCTAGGATACAATCATGATCAAACATTAAATACTACTAATAATTTAAAAACCAGAATAAAAACAACAGTTTACCTCAACAGCATTTGTTCTGGTACTCACTTTAATATACTGTCATATAGTGCATAACATCACTGTAGTGGATGTTGACTTTCTTTTGTTCTTTTGGTATAGAATCCCAATACAGCTCAGCATTGCATGCACCCCTTTTTGTTTTCATTGTTTGTTGTGAAGACACATGTCTAATGAAAAACCTGTAGAATTCAGAAACTCTCAGTACTTCTAATCACATGAACTGTTTGCAGCCACTGTGATCGCAAAAGGAGCCGGAGCTCAGAAATTCTAACTTTCCTCAGTGAGACCTGAGGATATGTTCAAATGATAGCAAATATACGGATGGCCTATAGCCATATTGTTTTGTGTTTTCAAATAGGTTCCATCCAATGGTGACCCAAAGCCAAACTTATAGGCTTTTCTTGGCAGAAATTGGTTCAGAGGGGATTTACCCTGGTCTTTTTCTGAGGTTGAGAGTGTGTGACTTGCCCAAGATCACTCAGTGACTTTCCATGGCTAAGCAAGGATTTCAGTCTTGGTTTCCAGAGGCATAGTGCAACACTCAAACCACTACACTTCTCTCTTATAACCACAGACTTATAATTATCCAACTGTCATCTAAGGGATGTTCAATTTTTTAGTATGCTAAAGCTATCATAATGCAACTTACTTCCTCCTACCACATCTACAGGCTAATGACACTATTTTGCATTACCACTGGAGTCAGATGAAAGAGTGGAAATGCTGAACAGATGCCAGGAACAGATAATGGACTTGACTGGACTAATAAGATGAAGCTTAATGTCACCAAAGTGGAGTTTCTTTTGATTAATGATGCTCTTTTTGACTGAGGAGTTAGGGTTCAAACCATTCTGGATGGGATTGCATGCTTCATTATGGTTTGCTGCTAGCACTTCTTCACTAGTCTGGACTAGTGGTTTCTATGGCTTACTCTTTTATTGCCATTGTTGACACACTCATTTTAATTTTTCTGATGTACTCCTGTACTGCTTTTAGCTAATTTGCTTTACCTGTTATTTTCTGTTATTATTACTGTTTACTGGTCTTATTGTAAGCTCACCTCAACTACTGTGGAAAAGGGTATAATATATTTATTATACATACAAAAAAAAATCTGAAATAATTTTCTGGACTCCCCCACTGTCCCAGGAGATGTTGCCTGAAATTTACCACAACTTGTTGTTTCTTAAAAAGATAAGTTCTTCATGGTAAGGTAAATCTACAGACCACCTGATGCTTTAAAGGGGATTATTTCAGAGCTTAGAAATATTGCTATTTTGGACTATGATTGGAAATAATTATTAATTCTGAAATTGGAAAATGGGGTTCCTGCCAGTCAGGAAACCCCATCAGAAAAAATAATAGACTAGTGAGAATCTTGGACAATTATCTCATATGCCAGGATCCCAAAGTTGTTGAGGATAAATTATTCTGCATAGAAAAACATATTTGCCAAAATCCTGCACTAGGAGATGCATGTGTTTCACTTAGCTATATCTCCATAGTTTTGTATTCCAACACTACCTCCTAGAACAGGCCCCCTCTCTACCAACACAGCCATTTCCATATTGTTGAAGAGCACAGGAGTGAATGGGATGTGTCCAACCATTATCCCGTGGCTGTATATGCTGTGATAGACATCTGTAGAGACCACCAGGAGTCCTTGCAAGCTCTTCAGATGACATCTTTGCAGCCTATCCAGCTACAGGGAAATGTTTGTTTTTATAGGAAGGCAATGGCAAAACTGCTCTGAATAAATCTGCCAATAAAACTCTATGATAGTGAAATTGGTCTTGACCTCAAGGCTCATAACAGCAAATATATTACTGTGCTGGAGCCTCCTCAGTGCATCCTTTGTTCTGTTTTCATGAGGCTGCACATTCTTCCCCTTTGAGAAGAAAAATAGGTGTTGAGCAGTTCTGCCTGCTCTCTGGATGTATCCACACAAGAGAAATAAAGCAGTATGACACCACTTTAACCATCATGGTCCATCCTGTGGACTCCTGGGATTCATAGTCTGGTGAGATATTCAGCCTAGTGCCTCACCAACTACAAACCCCAGGATTCAGTAGGACAGAGTCATGGCAGTTAAAGTGGTGTTTAAGTGCTTTATTTCTGCAATGTGGATGCAACCTCTGTCATCTTTCACTGTTTCATCTTCTTCTTCACTCATCAGACCTATCACTTCCTAGTGCTTCTTCTTAGTCCAAACATGTCTGGAACCCCCTCCCTCCCTCTTCCTTCCTTTCTTTTTTATAGTTTTTACCTCTCTTGCAAGACTAAGCTCTTTCAGTCTCCTGACCTTCTCACACAAATATCAGCTACTAATTTGTTCTCTTCCTGGAAGTTTGCTTCTTCTTCTATAGATCGTAGAGTGCCCTTTTTTAATCTCAGCTTATCAGAAGGACCTTCACACAGTGCATTTGTCTATAATATCTATAGATTTTGTTTCAGTAGTATAAGCAGGGGTAGGTAGCATGGCCCATAGTTGTTCAGTGTGTAAATAAATAGCGGCACACTGTGGAGAAAAAACAGGTGCCTATACAGTTTCATATGAAGGGTTGTAGCTCAGTGGAGTACATAAAGATTACCAGGTTCAATTGCTGGATACAAAGGGTCATGGGTTTATTTCCTGGCATTTTCAGGAAGTGAAAAGCAACAGCCTTGCTTGAAAACCCAAAATTATATCATTCACTATAGACAACACCAAACTAGATGAACCAACAAAGTGTTGTGGGCATGTACCTTCAAGTCGCCGGTTGATGTATGGCAACCCCATGAATTTCACAGTTTTCTCTAAGCAAGGAATAGTTAGAGGTGGTTTTGCCAGTTCCTTCCTCTCAAATATGGCTTATAGCACCTGGTATTCCTTGGCAGTCTGCCATCCAAGTACTAATCAGAGAATCATAGAGTTGGAAGAGACCACAAAGGGCATCCAGTCCAACCCCCTGCTGTGCAGGAACTCTCAATCAAAGCATATCTAAAAGATGGTCATCCAGCCTCTGTTTAAAGATTGCCAAGGAGAAGACTCCACCACTCTCTGAGAGAGTGTGTTCCACTGTCAAACAGCCCTTACTGTCAGGAAATTCTTCCTAATGTTGAGGTGGAATTTCTTTTCCTATAGCTTGCATCCATTGTTCTGGGTCCTGTTCTCTGGAGCAACAGAAAACAAGCTTGCTCCCTCTTCAATATGACATCCCTTCAAATATTTAAACCAGGCTATCATATCACCTCTTAGGCTTCTCTTCTCCAGGCTAAACATCCCCAGCTCCCTAAGGCATTCCTCATAAGGCATGATTTCTATACCCTTCACCATTTTATTCGCCCTGCTTTGGACACACTCCAGTTTCTCAACATCCATTTTGAACTGTGGTGCCCAAAACTGGACACAGTATTCCAGGTGAGGCCTGGCCAAAGCAGAATAGAGTGGCACTATTACTTCCCTTGATCTAGACACTTTACTTCTATTGATGCAGCCTAAAATTGCATTGACCTTTTTAGCTGCCACATCACACTGTTGGCTAATGTCCATCAATGGTTGATCCTCCATAGCTTCCAAGAACAGACAGGATCTGGTCCTTAAGGTATTTTGTAGCAGAATTCTCAATGTAAGTAAGCTTGCAGTGTTCCAAGGTCTTTAAAGAAAAGTATTTTGGAATAGGAAAATGGAAGTATCCCAAGAGCACAAAAATTAGTAGTTCCGGGCCTGTTTTCAACTCATGTTCCTGAAGATACTTTAAATATATGCCTGCTGTTCTGTGAACTTTAGACTTCAACTAAATGCAACAGAACTAAGAAAATAATTACATGTGATAACTGAAATGGTTACCTAGATTTGTGTAAAGCCAGTATATTGGGCAAAGGAAGGACAGGGAGACACACCAGAGTAGACAACTAGAAATTGAACTGTCAGCATGTTGAACAGTGCTAACATTTAAATGTGCACAACTACTGTGAGTCTTGAAAGCTAAGCACTATGACAAAAGAACCTAAGGTTGTTTAAGCTATGAAACATGAGCAGATATGCATTCTTTCTGAGTGACAAGATGAGTGATAGAAAAGTACTCCTGCATTATCTCCTCCCAATGTGATTATACATTTTCAAATGCAGAGTTCTGCATACCGCCCACTGAAGATTACTCAAAGTATAAACAATAAAGCAACAATCTAATTATTCTGTATGCTATTGTGTGTAGCATCCATTTATAATAAGACATTCTTAAAACTCTAGACATGTATATGACACATTGCTATAAATGTTTTCCGTACAAATGTATTTTTACAGAAAATTTGAATATAAAATGCCATTCCTTTTTAATGAACATTGGAAAGGAGCTATGATTTCTTTTCTTTTCTTAAAAAAAACACAAGTTATTGTGACTTGAAGCAACTTATCTTTGTCTCTCAAGACCAAATGAGGCAATAGTTTCAGGAACTGCTACTGAAGCCGGCAGCTATGGCCACGTCCTGCCAGATACGCCTGGATTCTAAAGCTCTCCCTTCTGCCTTACAACTTTCCCTGACTCCCTAAGCTAACTTGATGACTCAGGTCTAGTAGAAATCCCTCTTTGATTGGCAATGCTAAAGGAAGATTGAATTGCCAGTAAACTGGCTTATGAACTACTAACAGGGGTGGCATGACATTGTGACCATCACCCCAGGAAGCAAATGTCTTAGATGGCTTGTTACCTTTCCCTCAACACTTGAATTACATGGGCAATAAGAGATGCCCAACCTCTTTGCTTTTAGTGTTGTTTCTTCAGCTATATTTTTAGATGACTGCAACAGAGGGGTCCCAAATTTGTAGAACAGCCTGGGAATGCATCTATGAATTCATTATGGACTCATCTATGCCCTCTAAACAGGTGTGGACAGATTTGCAACCTGGAGGCTGGATGTGCCATTCACACAGTTCAACCTGCCATAACCCAACATCCTCAAAAAATGTTGCTGCCTCCAAAAGGCCAATGACAACCACTAGGTCAGCAACTGGGGTAGTCTGAGGACCACTTCTATATACTGAGACACTCCAGGGAACTCCTTAAGAATAAAGCAAAATTCAAGGTGGCCAGAAATCCACTTCTGGTTCTTGTGTATTGATATTTTTGATGTTAAACATTACATAGAGGCTTGAAACCTATTTAGAAGAGAAATTGTTGCACCTGGAGACTTCCAGGGACAGAGGTTCACACTCTTTTTTGGTCAGAAAAAAAAGGTCAACCTGGGGATTCTAGAGGCATCAAGGGCCACAAAAACATTTAGGGAGCACACTGCCTATCCCTGCAAGTGGCCATTTCACCCCATTTGAGAGCTGGTAATTTTGGAAAGTCATAGGAATGAGGGGGCCTAACAATCCATGGATCCATGGTCTTTCCTGATATAGCCCAACATGCCTCATTTTTCATTCCAGACACTTGCAGAACCCCTGCAGTAGTGGAGTTTTGTGCCACAGCATGGGTAGCACCTAATGTATCAAGTGTAACTTCCTGCTGATGAGCCTTCCCATTTTCCCAGGAAAACTATAAAAATGCTCCCTTAAATTTTATAATTTAAATTCCTCTGTTTGCCACCTACAAACAGGCAAGGGACACAGACTCTAAGTCTGTGAAAACAGAGGGCCAACTGTATTTAGACCCTTATGTATATGTGTGTGTGCTCATACACATGTGTGCATACCTGCAAGTCATCTGTAAACTTATGGCAACTCCATAAATTTCATAGGATTTTTTTATTCAGAGGTAGGCTTTGCCAGTTCCTTCCTCTGAAATATATACAGCTTAAAGACATTGGCAGTCTCCCATCCAAATACTAACCAGAGCTGATCCTCCTTATCTTCAGATGGGATCTGGTGCCTTTCAATGAATAAATCTAAGTAACTGTTCCATATTCATGTTAGCTGTTTAGTCATAACTGTGACACCATTGCCACAATAGTAACTCCCCTCCCCCAAATCTATTTTACCAAGCAATTGCATGGCAAAAAGGAGGTCCATTCTTCTGGTTATCAGAGCAAGAGTTAATGAGTTCCTCCTCTTTTCATATACGAGGGGGTATCCAAAAGTTTTAATGATCACCTTTTTAAAAAAAATGACAGAAAGTTTGTTTTGATTTGAAGTTGTTACCTTATCTCTATGTAGTCATTATCTAGATTTATACATTTTTCCCATTGTATCTTGACCCTCCAGATACCTGATATTGTAGAAGTCTGCAGATTGCACCTTACGAGGGGGTATCGTAAAGTAATAATTATCACCTGGAAGATATTATGGCATATTGATGACATTTTGTCAATGTCATCATTGGTCTCTAAGTGCATGATGCTGAGAAAGCTCATTGCATCCTTTATTTTGTGACTGGCTGTGCCAGAGGTGACTAAAGTGTAAAATCCTCATCAGGTGCAGTCTTCAGGCTTCTACAATATCAGGTATTTGGAGGGTCAAGATACACTGGAAAAAAATGTATAAATCTAGATAGTGACTACATAGAGATAAGTTAACAACTACAAATCAAAACAAACTTTCTGTCAATTTTTTAAAAAGGTGTTCATTAAAACTTTTGGATACCTCCTTGTACTGAGCAACTGATACAGGATACTGCCTCATATTCCATAAAGTATAAAGAAACACCATTGATGTTTTATCTTCTTTGCCAAAAAGGGAGTGTGTTAGTATAATTTCATATTATAAATAATCACCTTCTTTTGCAAGGCATAAACATTATACCTTGGTCCACACATAGGGCCTCTGGGAAAAACTTATTACAGCCAATGAAGACTAGGCTAATGGTGTTCACCCAGAAAGCCTTTTCATTTGCTGCTCCTAAACTATGGAATTGTCTGTCAGAATTGATCCGACGTATCACCAGCCTTGACAGCTTTAAAAAGGCTGTCAAGAAGGATCTCTTCTGACAGGCCTTCCCTGATTAACCCTTGATTGCCCATGACGTCCTGCTCCTGTCATGATGGTTTTATGATTTATGATGGGTTTAATGTTTAATATATAATGGTTAATTATTTTAATTGTATTCTAATTTTATTATATTATAATTTTGTGGTTTATTTATGAGGGAGGGTAATGGGATGTATTTTACTATGTTGTATGTTTGTTATTGTACGCCACCTCAATCCTTGGAAGAGTCGGGATAAAAATAATTTTTTATTATTATTATTATTATTATTATTATTATTATTTGAAATTAAGAAAGTAACCCAGAGTTTTTCTTTGCTTGCTTGGAGCACTGTTATTTTCAAAATGAGTTCAAACATGTCTCTTAGTGCTCCTGCTAGATGCCTCAATTTCTGGCTGTGCCTCATCTTTATTGCAATACAAGATCTGCAGGTGGTTGTAGGCCATTTACAAAATAAATGCATTCCATTATTGGTCTGTTTTAATCTCAGAGAAAGGGATGGGTGGTACAGGCTATAATCTGAATTTGTCTTTATCTTTTAAATTACAAAACATTGACCACTCCATGCCAGCCTGTATCATGCAAATCTCTATCTCACTGTGAAAGCTGCAAGAGCATTAATCAACCTGATTAGAATTCTGAAACCAGCTGGACACTACTAAATGAAGGACTCATAGACCACAGTCAGGAGAAGTTTGTTATCACTGTTCACTCTGAACTGTAATATTTGTTTCAGCACTATGTTGTTGTTGTTTTGTTTTGTTTTGTTTTTGTTCACCCCTTTCAAACATATAGCTCAATGTAACAAAATTTTTTATAAATACAGTGTTCAAGATCCTAGCTGGATGTGTCCTGTCCCACCAGCTGTCAAACCCTAGGAGTGGCCCCTGAGACTGTCACTTACTGGTGGGGCAGAATGGGAAAAGGGAGGCAATTCATACCACAGAGAAGCAGCTGGTCTTGACTTAGTTGGGTAGAAAGAAATGAGGGTGTAATCTCACATGGAGGGCCCACCTTTCCCCCCAGGAACTCAAAGCAACTAGATATCATCCTCCACACTTACCTCCAGTAAGAAGAAGGAGCAATAACCTCTCTGGTGCTTGACAGCTACCATTTTGGGAGATTTTTGGATAGAGTGCAAGGGTAATGGGGTCCAGAAAAGGACTTACCCACAGAATTCTGTTATCAGCTACTTAGTTAACTAAGTAACTTCTCCTGGCTGAAATTCCACAAGCCTGATGGAAACATCATTGGCCTGTGCTCCGATCACCAGCAGAATGGACCTCCTTCCCATACAGTTGATGCCTGGTAAAATAGGTGTGTGGGGAGTTACTATCATGGCAGTAGTGTCAAAACCATGACTAAATAACAATCATGAATATGAAACAGTCATAGGTGAGTGAATCTAGTGATTTAATTCTGCCTATAAATTTTGAGATTCACAAGAAACCTTATATTAGGTATTATTTTAAGATGAAACTATAAACCTCAAAATCTGTGATGAAACTCAAGTAAAATTCAAAGTCACATGTCATTCAGGAGATCAAATTTTAATTCATCATAGGTCCATAGGCTATTTTAATAATCAAATTTTATCTAATTACTAATTAAGTTTTTCGATCACTTGGAGAGCTTGAATATACAACCAAAACATAAAAATACAATCTTGTAGTGACTAACTGCATGTGATTTACTAACATGCAGCATAGCTTGTCCTGTAACTGGTTTTCACATGCATTTTATTGTTTGATTCTGTTCCAGTATGGGCCCTACTTCACTTCAAATCACTCAGATTTTAATCTTTCCTTCTGACAAGCATGACAGGTGCCCCAAGAGTGATGGTCATACCTGCTAGCTGATGTTAAAAACAAATGGTCGATCATGGTACTGACTTTCTAATTGGTATCTCATTCTTGCCAGCTGACTCAAGAGTAACCTTTGCAAGCACAAGCTGTTATGAGTGCAGTCAGCCCTATCCATCATACATTCTGTTCCATAAAGAAGGTATCAAAGTGACATTCAGCCCAGTCTACAATACTGCCCAGTTAGGCTAGAAAAAAGATCATACAAGGTCAATTGATAATCAATAATAAAATTACCCTCTTTTAGGATCTCTCCACACATTATATTGTTCAAATATACATGTAGGTTCTGCTCAAGTCCATATCTAAAATATTAAAATATGAATGTATTGAACAGCTTATGAAAACAGTATTTATCATACAGATAAATCACAGAGAGATTATTGGATGTGTCTGCCTGTTTAGGAACCCATCCTTGCTACACAACCCCCCTCTGTTTCTAGACATGTGCAGTATGTCCAATTTCCCTTTATTTCCACTTTGTTTCCACTTTAACTCTGCTTTAGGGGCTTTCTAGATTGGCAAAAAGAAGTGTGTTCATGGCTGCATGAAACTCTAGCCTTTAGATGAGAAAAAGGGAAAGTGTGCCATGAGAAGAAGAAGAAGCGCCTTTAAAAAGGTGCTGGTTTTCCCAGCTTCTTTTTGAAAAACTGCAGAACAGCGTAGCTCCATTTAAAGGTTGTGCAGCTGCTAAGCATTAAGGAAAAGGCAACTTCATGTCACACTTTCCTGCCAATCTAGAAAGCCCCTTAAATTTGCTGGATATGAAGTACAACTTTGGATTTTTCTCCCCATTAACATGTATTTTCATCCGGAGTGTAAATCTGTGTGAACCTTTCTTGCGAAATAACACCGCAGTTCCACTTTATTTGCAGGATTCTGAGTTTGTCATTTTAATGTCAGTTTAAGCTCCAGTGTGATAAATTCCATGGAGAGAAACTGGTGGGCATTATGTTTCAGCTGACAAAAGGAATTTCTCTGCTTCTAGGGCTAACTTTATTCTGCCTACCAATATAACTGAATACTGAAAATACTACACCAAGTTTATCTCTGGATTTGGTATGCAAACTCTGCCAAGTGCTCAGGTGGCCTTTTTTGGCACTCTCCTTCATTTTCAGTGCTCTGTAATTCAAGGTCACTTTTTTTGCTTGGCTGGAATGTAAAGTTTTTCAGCACTCACATACCCTTTCCATTATGCTACCTGAACCAGCTGCTTTCATTCGCCCCTGACCTGGCTGTATGGAAAAATGGTATAAGTGAACAGAGAGCTTTTGAACCATCAATAATATGGATCACTAATATTATCCTACAGGACAAGCCAGATTGAACATTCTTATGAAGCTAATATTAGAAATAGTATTATAAAACAGACATTTGTCCTCTAAGCTTCCTAGCAGAAGATGCCATCTTCAGCTCTATCAACATAAAGACACAAAGAATGAAACCCTTCCCCTTCTCTCCCATAAATATTTTTTTCTCCAAAAGACCATATTTTTGGAAAATGACTTTGAATATATAGTTGTTGTCAGGGAGGCTTTTGTACAGGGTATGTGCTCTATTTAACTTTTATATGTGTTATGTGATTTTATATGTTTTAGCATGATGATTTTAATTGTTTTTCCATTTTTATTATGAAGTTTTTAAATTGTTTTAACTGTGAGCCACCCTGTCTTTCATTCCCAGAGAAAAGTAACATCTAAATAAATAAATATACAAATATATCTCCAGAAATTACATTGCACTCCTTATTTCAGTTTTGCAGGATACAAAAGGAGTTCACATTAACACAAGAACCCAATTAATTTCTCACCTATCCTAAGTCCAGTCTTATGCTCTTATACGTCCATCAGATGTACAATATGATCTTGTGTATTTTAACTCCAATGAGTTTAAGAATATTCACTATTCCCAATCCAACATAGTGCTTGGACATATATGCAATAGGACTCTCCTCCTTCTCACTGCAGCCCTTTGAGCCACCTGCTAACATGCTCCAAAGGTTTTTCAAGTCCTCAGGATTAATTTGAAAGCAGATGAATCATAGAATCATAGGGCCGATCTAGACCGCCCCTTTAAATGGTGAGATGGGGCCAAGGCTGCCACAGTGGCAGCCTCCACAGCCCCATCTCACCTATTCTGGAGGCCACGGTGAAGCGGCAAACTGCCGCTTCCCCATGGCCTCCAAGCAGGGTTCAGCAGGCACCTTGGGCGCCTGCTGCACCCCGTTTGTGGAGGCGGGGCTGAAGAGAGGAAGGGGCTACCGCTGCAGCCCCTTTCTCCCAGGGTCTTTGCTGTGGCCATCTAAAAGCTGCGGCAAAGACCCACCCTTGATTGGTGCCCTCCCACAGCGCAAAAGTGTCACAAGGTGCGCAGTGCGTCTAACAGCTGCACACGTGATGTAGCGCGTCCGTATGGATGCCACCATTTTAAAATGGCGGCACCCATATGCTTTAGGCCTAGGGAGTGTTTAAAAGCTACACCCTCCCTAACCCTAAAGGCGGTGCAAAGAGCCCTTATCGCGGCTCTTTGCGCCAATCTAGATTGGCCCATAGAATCACAGAGTAGGAAGAGACCACAAGGACCATCCAGTCCAACCCTCTGCCATGCAGGAACTCCCAATCAAAGCATCCCTGACAGATGGCCATTCAGCCTCTGCTTAAAGACTTCCAAGACCTTTTCCAAAAAAAAAAAAAAAAATCCAAGCCCTTAAAACCCAGGATAGGTTGATTTTATTCTGCTCTTATCTGCTCCTTTTCAATTTTGCTTTCTTTTTTTAAAAAAAAAAAAACTTTGCTTTTTTGCTGATCTTGTGTAGCTTAGAAATGTACTTGCTAAAATGGTGTTAAATCCATGGTGGGAGTCTGAGCATGTGCAGAATTAATGGCTGGATGTGTTTGTGTGTATGAAATCTCTGTTCTCTAATTGGTTTCCAATTAGAACTCTTCCAGGCTCTGAAATTTCAAGTTTAAAACTTGAGCTCTAGGGACAAACCCTCGTGACATAGCAAGTGCAATGTTACAAGGGGTAGCCCCTGCTGATGTAATTAAGCACAGTACATTAGGCATCAATCACAGTTGCACAGATTATACTAGTGGTGGCCATGAAGAGGGTGAAGGAGACATCCCCCTTCCCCTGTAACTCTCCGGCAGGCCACATCAGTGCAGTCTGGCATGCCAGAAATGATGTAGCATAACTTCTAGCTGGCATTGTAGCTGATTTTCACCCACTTGCAGCTGTGGGTGCTTGGCAAGGGGCTTGAAGTCTTTGGGGAGAAATTGGCCAAAAATCAACCAAAAATCAACCCACTAAAATAAAATCTGGGGAGTTTGAGGGCTTTGATGACTTCTGGGAGGCTTCAGGGCTGCATGTAGGGCCTCAGGACAGACAGACAGACAGACAGACAGATACACACTTTTTTCTATGTAGTGATCTAGCACTGAGATTCTTCTCCATCACCTTGAGGATAGGAAAAGATAGTCCAGGCCCTGAGACATAGGGCTAGGCCATGATATTTGGGGTCCCTACTTCCCTCCAATGTTCACTAACTTGAGCAGTTCTGCCAATGGAGTTATTGCACTGGATCCTGCCTGTTACCATATAATTTTTGATTCAGCAAAGATAGCACACAAGAAGAAGCACACTTCATATGCCAACTGATATGCTGCTAAAAATTATTGTATCCTGGAACCCTCCAAAAAGTGTGTGTGTGTGTGTGTGTGTGTGTGAGAGAGAGAGAGAGAGAGAGAGAGAGAGAGAGAGAAAGAAAGAAAAGAAAAGAAAAGAAAAGAAAAGAAATTATTAATAAAGTTAGAAATCATGCCAGGCAAAGTCTCTGTTGTTTCTGCAGACCAACTTGGAAAATTTATGGCTGAAGAACGAAAATACTTTGCAAAGTGTATCTTTGGATTTGGTATGCAAAAGCTGCCAAGTGTTCAGGTGGCCTTTTTAAGACTTCAGTATAAAGAAAGAAAAAGCCTAACAAAGGGGCTTTTTACATTGGCAAGAAAGTGTGACATGAAGTTGCACTTTCCTTAATGCTTAGCAGCTAGACAGCAAGCCCCAGGTGTGCATTTAAAAAGTACAGGGCAGCTAGACTGAGGTTTTTTCTGTGGCTCAGCAACTACATGGGAAGCTGTCAAAACACTACAAACACAGGTGGAGCAGCTACATGGGCGGCAAGGAACGTGGCTTTTAGCCGCGCTTTAAACATTTTTTTCCCTTGCTGGCTGCGAATTGCGCAATTGCGCAGGTACACCATACAGTTGGAGCTTATCACATGGGGGAGTACAGGACCATTCCGAAAGAGGGAGAAAGTGAGGTCAGTTCGGAAATGCACATGATTACGCACAAGCTCATCACACACAAAACAAGAGAGCATCTACACAAAAAGAAAATGCAGAGTCAATACGAAAGAATTCATCACATGTGAACATACTGGTCGGCTTTCTGTTGCAAATTAAGGCATCTTGGGAAATGGTAGCAAAGGCTCATGGGAGTTGTAGTCTGTGTTCTGTCAGAGCATTATATTGAGTTGTCTTGAGGTTTCAGCCCTCTGTCCAGGAGGGATTCCCATATGTCCTCCATTCTTGAGCAGAGGCCCCCAAGTTGACCAGGCACGTCCTCCTTTGCCAGGACACGTCCTACTTTTCCAGCCTTCTTTTTGAAGAGGAAGCAGGAGGGCCAGGCGTGCTCTGGCCAGGCTCTGGGGGTCTCTTCCTGGCTCCTTCCCTCCCTCCCTCCTTCCCCGCTGCCTTCCTCCTCCCTTTGGCTGAGAGAGTGTGACTTGCAGGGAGGAAGGGCAGCGGTGGTGCTCCAGGTCCTCCTGATGCTGGGCCAGGGCAAGCTGGAAACAGGAGGAGGAGGAGGAGGAGAGGGACATGGGGCCCCTCTGCTGCCCTGCCTCCCTGCAAGTCACACTCTCTCAGCCAAAGGGAGGAGGAAGGCAGCCAGGAGAAAGCCCTGGAGCCTGGCCAGAGTGTGCCTGGGCCTGCCTTCTCCTCCCCCCTTTGGCTGAGAGAGTGTGACTTGCAGGGAAGCAGGGCAGCGGAGGTGCTCCAGGTCCCTCCCCTTCTCCTCCTCCTCTTGCCAGCTTGCCCTGGTCTGGCTGAGCGCCTCCAGTGCCCTGCTGTCTCCCTAGAAGTCACACTCTCTCAACCAAAGGGAGGAGGTGAAGGAAGGTGCAGGCGCACTCTGGCCGGGCTCTGAAGGTCTCTTCTTGTCTTGGCACCTTCCCTCCCTCCGCACTTGTATCGCTGCCTTTAAATGGGCGCTTTAAAGATACAGAGCCCCATTTAACCGTTCAACTACACCTTAGCCTTTGGATGCAATAGGGGTGCTTTTTACATTGGCTAAAAGGGGCGGTCCAAACTCGCCCCTTCTAGCGGCGAGATGAGGCCTAGGCTGCCACACGGGCAGCCCCAGAGGCCTCATCCCGCCGCAACGACCCGCCGCAAAAAAGAGCTCCGGGATCGAGCTCTTTTTTTGGTGCCCTCCCGCGCCGCCAGAGCGTCAAAACGTGCGCAGCGCGTCAAAACGCTGCGCACGTGATGACGCTTGTACGGCGCCACCGTGTAGACGCCGCCATCTTTAAATGGTGGCGTCCGTGCGTTTTAGGCTTAGGGAGGGTGTAAAGGCTACGCCCTCCCTAACCCTAAATGCGGGCTTTTTAGCCCTAAAAGCGCCTTTTTTTGCCCGTGTAAAACGGGCCAGCAATGCTGCACCCTTTTTAAAAAAGTAGTGGGGAAATCAAACTACTTTTTAAAGGCACTTCTTCTCCCTTAAAACTCCAAAATAGTGTTTTCATGGCACACTTTCCATTTTTCTCATCTAAAGGCTGGGTTTTCATGCAGCCTTCAACACACCTCTTTTTGCCAATGTAAAATGGGACAGCTCCTTTTTAAAGCACTTCTTCTCCCTTAAAACTCCAAAATAGTGTTTTCATGGCACACTTTCCCTTTTTCTCATCTAAAGGCTGGGCTTTCATGCAGCCTTCAACACACCTCTTTTTGCCAATGTAAAACGGACCAAAATGAAAGACACAGCATAAAAGCCATATTTTCTTTGTTTTCATGCATCTTTTTTTGCTTTTGATCATTGAAGGGGGAAAAGAACAAAGATTTCATTTGTGTCTTGAGATGTTTGCTTCTGGAAAAAAAAATAGGTGGAATAGGAACAACAAAAACAAATGTGTTGGGAAGAAGATTACTTTTTTGCTCTGTGTAGTGAAAAATGATCTGCTGATTTCAAGAAAGTGCCAATCATATAGTAGAAAATGGTCTGCAGAAATTTTCTGAGGTAGGATATGTAAGGCTGCGGTGGACAACTGAGGCAGGCCCAAGGACCCACTTTTAGCAACTGGGACCCTTTTGGGGCTACATAAACCTCCTGGTGGTGGCCAGAACTCCAATTCTTTGGAGTTGCTTTTAAGACTAGGGAGCTTATCACTTGGGCAAAGAAGACAGCTTCCCTCTTCCAGCTTCAGTTCTGGATCTGGAATGCCCCTGGATGTTATCATTCCTAAACAGCCACCGGTCTAGGTGGGATGCTGCCACCTGGATGCATCCCAGGTCGAAGCCTTGCTCAGCTGGCCCATTTTTTAAAGTTGGAAACCCCCTGACTTCAAAAAAGTGCAGGGCTTTGACCCAGGATGCATCAGGGCGATGGCATCCCACCTAGATTTATGGCTATGTAGGTATGATAACATCTGGGGGCATCCCAGATCCAGAATTGAAGTCAGAAGAGGTAAACCGGCTGATTTGCCCAAGTAATAAGCTCCTATGTTGGTGATTTGGATTGATAGCTGTTCCTCCATCCTAGAGGACAGATGGAGGGTCCCAGCACTGACCGGATGCAGGTCTGCATTCAGGAGCTCCTAGCTGTCTTTGTGGACCTATGGAGGAGGAGAAGCAGCCATTACACCCAGAACAAGAGCACAAACATCTCCTCCATTCCTATGTATGCAAAGATGGTTTCCATGAGCAATCAGTGGACAATGGGAGGAACTGCACTTAGGAACCTCTGCCTACCTTGTAGACTGGGCAGGAAAGGCACAAGGAGATACTGGATGCCTCCTTCTGCAACATATTAAAATATCTTTATACTGATATAACTAAGGGTTATATCATTGCAAGCCACTGCTTGAATTCTAACATAATACCCTTAGGAATATTAGGATATTATACCTGCCAAATACCAAATAGATGCAGCAATGTTTGTGCTAATCTTAGTTCCAGATTGCACACCCACTGCTCAAGTGGTACTAAAATCAGAGGAAGTGCAGTATGATGCAGATGGACAATGGATATGGCAGGCAGAGTGACAGAAGCAGAAGGATATAAATATGCAGCTTTTTCCAAGCAAGCACTTGATTCTTCATCCTCCCTGGTCCCACAGATGTCATCAGAACAATTTTAACATGCCTGTTCTTGTGAGGGAGAACTATTAAAAAAAAAAATGAACACTGGCTCCATACTGTAATATATTACTTCAAAATTCTTGACCACAAAGCACTGATATTGGACAGCTCTCTTAAAAGCATTTTTCTGAGTAAAAAGTGGTGTATTAATTTCTGGAGGCATGCCTGTGTCTCTGTGTCCTCCCCCCCCCCTTCCTAATCCAAATTGCCAATATATCTGCAGGCAAATTCAGATTTGGATTCAGACTTTTCCAAAGGAGTTCTGCTTTTGAATCTGACTCAGGGTGACCAGATGTCATAACTGCAAAGGTGGACAATAAAATGTAAGACATTCAAGGAAAATGTAGAACATTGCAAAACAAAAGTTAAAAAACACTTATTTAAGTATAAATTCATACTTTTTACTCATGCTAAAAATGGAGGATATTTTGAAATTCTTCCAGTACATAAGGTTGAAATGTAGGACATGACCTGGAAAAGTGGGGATGGCTAATCCTGTCCTGACCAAAACAACTCATTTTAGTCCTAATTGTACAAATACAGATCATGTTTGCATACAAATAGTCCCTCAGGGGCTGTGCAGGTAGGAGTCAGGGCGTGGCATCCATTCAATGCATGCCCTGAGTCTGCACCAATGGTAGTGTTATGCCACACGCCACTCCACATGGCATGCAGCATCATGGTACTCCTCTGGTGCTACATCTACATGATGCAGCACCAAAGGAGCACCTTAAAGCTGCAGTTATCATGCCCTTTCAAGGTCCAATAAGGAGATGCTTTTTGCACCCTGGAAAGGCCACATTGGGTCACAGTGTGTGGTTGCGTGGTCCCGATCCAGAGCAGCTGGAGGCAGCTGCAGGCCACTTGTTAGGGGCGGTTTGCACAGCCTCTCAGTTCTCCACCCTATTTGTTGACTGCTAAAAAGCAAGATAGTTTTTTTACTCAATTTACCCATGTGAAATAAACATTCTTTACAAGTTTCTTGGAGGAAGAGCTGACTTTAGCAATTATCTCAATTTAGAATCTTTTTTTTTTCTGAACATGTTTCATTTTCTTTGCACTCTCAGTGCAAGTGCCAACCTGAGCAACTTTGTTAAATCTGAGTATGAACAAGCAACTCTGCCTGCCTGCCTACATGACTGACTGACTGACTGTTTTGGTAGCTGGGACAACATTTTGAATTTTCCATAGAGCCCATGGCTGATATTCCAGAGCACTTTGGAGTGGTGATAGAAGGTGTGTGTGTGGGGGGGGGGGGTGGTTGGGTGAATGACTTCATGTCACCTGTCAACATATGATGACCCCATCAATTCCATAGGGTTTTCTTAGGCAAGGAATACTCAGAGGTGGTTTTGCCACTTTCCTCCTCTGAAATATAGCCTTTACCACCTTGTATTCATTAGTGGTCCCCCATATAAGTACTAACTCTGTTGTTCTCCTAATATCATGACCCTTTAATACAGTTCCTCATGTTGCAGAATCTTCAAAGTGGACTTTTATTTTCAGAAGTTTGAGAAAAAATAAAGACTTCATAACCTTTCAGAGAAAAAGTTATGGAAAAAAATGGGGGAGGGGGGACATGGCATGAAGATGATGCACACTCCTGAAGCATCCAGAAGTACTCCAAGGCTGCCTATGGTGAACTGAAGCCACAAGCAAATAAAGTATTGAAGAAAAGCACTCCTGCTGCCGGGTTGTTTGGGACTGCAGTAGTAGCCCTAAGCTGCCCAGTTACCATGGTCCTGGGCCAATTGGGGACTGATCATAGCTGGAGCATGATCTTCTGCTTTGCTCCTCAAATGCAGAGCCTTGTAATATTGTCCTTCCCTTCAAACCCTACAATAGGTGTAGAGGGCAATCATGTGTGTGTGAGGAAATAGAGATGTGCCAAAATCAGTCCTCATGAAAAAGGTTTCCATTTTTTCTGCTCCATTCTCAGGATATTTTTTTTAACTGAACTTTGGTTGGTGGTGTTTTTGCAGTTATCTTACCTCTACAAACTGCCTGAGGGATTTGTGTGTGTTTGTGTTTCCTTTCTGTTACACATTTCCTAACCTTCTCAGCCTCCCTGGCTGATCATACTTACTAATCTTAAAAGTTTGTTGGGAGAAGAATTAATTCATGATGTCTTTCTCTGAGATTTAATTGAAATGTAGTAAGCCAGGGAGAGTTGTAGTATGCTGGGGAGATGGTTGCTCAATAAAAGAAGGCCCTCAGACACTTCGTAAGGTGAGTAAAAGAACCTTACCCAGAAGCATTTCCCCAAACAGTACTTTGAACTAGTTTCCTTATAGGGGGAGCAAGTTTTTGTATCAGTTTTAAGGAGGAAGCTTTAAAAAGATGGAATAAAATTTAACACAGCATTAGTTTCTGAGTGATGTCTATTGATATGGCAAGAACCAGAATTTAAGTCAATTTTCATTGGAAAAAATCTGTCCATTAATTCCTAATTCCTCTTATTATTACTACTATCTCCTCCTCCTCCTCCTCCTCCTCCTCCTCCTCCTCCTCCTCCTCCTCCTCCTTTTCCTCTTCCTCTTCTTTTTCCACATCTGTTTCATATGGGTATTCCTCACTGGTCTGTAATGACAGGTAGGGTTTTATTAATGCCATTACCTACTGTATTAAGACCACATGAAAAATGTTCCCATCACTAAGTCACCTCGGGACTTTTTAGATTGGCAGGAAAGTGTGCCATGAAATCGCTTTTACCTTAATGCTTAGCTGTTAGATTGCAAGCTCCAGGTGTGCACTTAAAAGGTATAGGGCTTTTAGACTGAGGGGTGTGGGAACGACTTATCCGAGGTCTTTTCTGTGGCTCAGCAGCTACATGGCAAGCTGTCAAAACGCTACAAACACAGGCGGAGCAGCTACATGGGCGGCAAGGAATGCGGCTTCTCGCCGCGCTTTAAATTTTTTTTCCTTTGGCAGTTGCAAACTGCGCAAGTGCGCGGTTTCCGGCTGCGAATTGCGCAGTTCTAATTTGAATTAAAGGGGAATGTGAGCGATTTTGATGCCAGCCACAGACAGAGCATGTGCAAGAAGACAAAGGAGGACTTCTGCCCATTGACCCAATGACGTTGGCCTTCGTCAGCACAGGGTCACTGTGGGCATCATCACCAACATGGATGCCTCCTCTCCTTTGTGGACGGCCGTTCTCCTCAACATTCAAAGCACAGCCAAAGCTGCCGCCGTTGCCTCCGCAAGTGCTTCCAGGGTGGTCGAAGTGAGCACTGAAGGGATACCTATAGAGGTGGATGAAGATAGTGATGATGATACAGAAGAGAGAATCGCTGCAGTTGGTGCCTCACTGGCTGAGCAGTGTGAATTAGCCGGTGGCATTGCTATGTCTGAGAAAAGGAGGACCCGGCGTTATTGGAAGGTGGAGAGAAGTGGAGACTGGTGGCCCATCTTGGTCACTCGCACCTGGTCTGATAGCCAATGGAGGCGTTACTTCCGAATGCCCCGTGCCATCTTTCACCGGCTGGTGGACATCCTCCGTCCAGAACTGGAGAGGTCTGATTCAGTGATGAGGAAAGCCATCCCGGTGGATGAGAGAGTGGGCATTGCCATCTTCATGCTGGCCCATAAAATTACCTACATCCTTACTGCAGAGTTCTTTGGGATTGGCATTTGCACTGCAGGGGAAATCCTGCTGGAGTTCGCCTTGGCCATGGAGAAGCTCCTGCTGTCCCGGACTGTGTACTTGGGAGATGCACGGCAGGTAAGGCACTGCCCAATACATATTTCCAAATACTGCGCTGGCTGAATGGTGCAATTGCGCAGAAGTTGTCAAACTTCCCTATGCTTTATGTGGAATGTATTTTGTGCTCTAACTGCGCAGATGTATTGATTTGTCTTTCATTCTCCTGTTTCTTCTCCCCCTCCCCCTTTTTTCCTTTACAGATCATGGAAGGTTTCGGTCAGCTTGGTTTCCCACAAGTAGTGGGCGCTGTGGATGGGTGCCACTGTCTGATTGTGCCACCCCTGGGGCAGAGGAAGAATTATCAGAACAGAAAGGGGTCCTATTCTGTTGTCCTGCAAGGGACATGTGATCACACAGGTCGCTTTGTGGATGTGGAGCTTGGATGGCAAGGATCAACTCATGATGCCAGGGTGGTCAGAAATTCTGTCATCTTTGAAACTATGGAAGCTGGCATCCTTGTGCCAGGCAACCCCACCATCACCATCAGGGGCAAGCAAATTGGGCCCCTCTTGCTGGGTGATAAGGCTTATCCTCTCCGAAAATGGCTAATGTCCCCCTTCAAGAAACCTACCACTGCCAAGAAGAAGCTTTTCAATAGGAGGTTGAACAGGTGCAGAGTGAAGGTGGAGCATGCGTTTGGGCGTCTCAAGGCTAGATGGAGGTGCCTGACAGGACCACTTATTGTGGCAGAAGAGAACGTGGTGCCCATCATCGCCACCTGTGTTATCCTACACAACATCTGCGAGACCAAGGGAAAGGTTTTGGATGAGGGGCTGCAATACAGGCGTCGTTTTGTTTTGCCTACTCTGGGGGCACCTATGCCACAAAATGATCCTGGCACACAAGAAGGGAAGGCTGTGAGGAATGCATTGGCAGAGTTCTTCCAGACAGGGAGAATCTGAACTTGGACTTCTCCTGCATTTGTGATGCCAGAGCATAATTTGTATTGTATAATCAAATCAGTAGTTGAATAAATGTATTCTATCATCCACACTGTCTGTGTGCCCATCATTCATGGTCTGCTGTGTGGGCAGTCTTAGACATGTGCTTGTTGGCTTCACACACACAAACACACTCACAAAAGTTCATGCATAGGTTTCTCTGGCGCCAGAATTCCTGGAAAAGAAAGTTACAAGGCCTTAACTGCCAACCGTTTACTCTGACAATGTATCAATTCCCTTGAAAATCAGGCTTCCCTAATGGCCCATTCAATTGAAACAATTGGAAGCCCACAGGCATCTATTGGGGGAAAGATTCAAAATTCAGGTCTGAGGGGATTCCATTGGCCTGGAGCCATCTGTGCCCACCTTGCCCTCACCCACAAATTCCTATAAATCCCAGAGCCACCCTGTGCTGGTCCCCAGGACGGTGATCATGCCTCCCAGGGTGAGAGCTCCAGTTCGCAGGGCCTATTGGCAGGCTGAAGAGCTGGAGATCCTCCTGGAGGCCCTCATGCCAGAGCAAGCTGCTCGAACCGTGATGGCCTCTAGCAGCAAGCCGAACAAGGCTTATTTTATGGATGCCTCCAGAGCCCTCCGGCGACGAGGGTTTCAGAGAACCTTCTCTCAGTGTCGCAGTAAGTTTAAAGACCTGAAGGGAAGGTTCTTTGAAACCCTGGAGGACTATGGACCGCATCCGCCTGTTCGGAAGAAGCCACCATATTTCGAGCAGCTTCGGGCCCTCTGGCAGAGGGGCGGTGAGCCTCGGTGGGAAGATCGCCGTCCTCAAGGTATGTCGGGGCCCCTTTCATTGTGCCTGTGTCCCTGTCACTGACCCTTCCCTCCTGTTTGCCAATGTCCTCCATGGGTCCTCATGCCTGTCCTCCACTTTTCTTTTGTAGGCATGCGGCCCAGGCGAGGACGGAGGGTGCCTGAGGAGGCACAACAGGCCGGCAGGAGGTCCCCCGATGCTGCACCTCAGGGAGAGGCTCGGGATCTCCCTGAGGATGCAGATCAGCCAGGGCCCTCTCATGCCACCCCTCCGCCCAGAGAACAGGCTCCTCTGGCAGCAGGTTAGTGTCCAAGGGGTTGGGGGGGGTGGACGTTGCAAGCCTGCAGCCTCCACAACACTCCTGTCCTGTCCCTTCCCTTCATGCCACTGTGCTAACTTCTGCCCTTTCCTCCCTTTTCTAGCAGCTCCCCCGTCTCCGGATGCTGCTGCTGCTGGTGGTGAACATCAGGAGCAGCCTGGGCCCAGACGCCGCCTGGAGAGGGGACCCGAGGCCCAGGGTCCCGAAGCCAGGGAGTTGGCTGAGGCCCGGCGCCTCAGGCGGAGCGGTAAGTGCAGGCGGCCAAAAAACCAGGGAAGGGAGTGGGGATGCCCATACACCCTGCCTGTGGGAGTGGGTGTGTGGCTCCATGGTCCCCTTCTAATCCTGTTTCTCTCTCTTTTTTATTCTGTCCTCTACAGTTCGCCAGCTGGAGCAGAGGGTTGCAGCCCTGGAGGAAGGACAGCGGAGGATGATGTCCATGATGGAAGAAGTCCTCCGTCTTCTTCCAGGTGCTGCAGCTCCACCTGCCCTTTGAGGCTGCTTCCCCCCCCCCCATTCTCTTTCCTTCCTTTTCCCTTGGTTGATGTTCCCCTTCCTTCCCCTCCCCTGCCCCTGTAAATAAAGACATATGTAAATAGTTGGAAATAAAAAAAGTTTATTTTTTTAAAAAAAATTGTCATTTTTGAACTGCGCAACTGCGCAAGTACATCGGTCATACATTTTTATTAATGAAATCCTTTTTTTATGAATGAATGGTGTTATTTGCGATGGTGCGAAGGTGCAGCATTGGTTAGTGTTGCATTTGGAATGCGACAGTGGTGTTCAAAATGTACTTTTGAAGAGGTGTAGAACTTCAGCTCTCAGAAGCCTGAGTCCTACATCTCCTCAACAGCGCAGTTTGAACACCACTGTCATAGGGAATTAGTGAGCTGGGTGTAGCTATAGTTGCTGGGGGAAAAGCAAATGCTGGGAGGGAAGGAGACCCTTTGGGCATAGAAAAAGGTACAGTAGTAGACACCACAGTGCTTAATAGTAACTCAGTGGTTGTCACAACAACTCTTCCCCACTTTTCCTCCCCTGCGCCTGGGATGGCGATGAGTAGCAAGAGGAACTTCCACCTGGTTCCTGAAGAGGCTGGAAGAATCCTCTCCAGGGTCTTCCTGAGAGATTTGCACCTCCATAGCGACTTGGCCAGGAGTGACATCACCACCCCTTTGGCGACCCTGCTGCCCAGATGGCCCCGCTACAGCCATGGGGATGGCCCTAGATCTAGCACTCTCCTCCTCACCCCCCACTCTGCCACCCTGGGCTGCTCTAAAGATCTCCACCATCTGCCCCAGCAGGCCAGTCTGCACTTCAAGAACAGAAGTGAGTCGCCTCTGCTCTTGGATTGATTCTGCCCGCTGCTGAAGTGACCTCTCCTGATGATGAAGTGCTCTCTCCTGATATTGAAGTGTCCTTTCCTGGTTCTGGAGGACTCTCTCTTGAAATTCCCTGCGTGAATCTGAGTCCCTCAACCTCAGCTGATAGGAACGTTCTCCCTGTTCCAGGAGTGCTGTCGTATTCTCTGAGCTGGAACCAATAAGGCGATCAATAGCTGCGGCAGTTGTTGCTGCTGCTGAGCGACGCAGGCGTTTCTTTCTCATGGCAGCGAGACGCTCCCCCGGTGGCATTGCAGCTATGGGATTGGCGGGTGCTTCTTCTCCTTCTGAAGATGCTCTTGCTTCACCTTCTGCACCTTCTATAGGAGGAAGCACCAGAGAGACACAAAACCATAAATTTAGCACATACTCCAGAGGGCATCCAATCCAACCCTATTATGCCATGCAGGAACTCTCACTCAAAGCTCCCACAATATGACGCACGGGACCTTGCACAAAGGTATAGACAAGGGAGAGTTGTGGAGAAGTACAGCACACAAACACATCACAGTCATACAAAGGAGTAGATCCAAAATCATACACTGACATAAACATTGCAGCCCCTACCCAAAACATGCCATCATGCCAACAAAAACCTTCACAAGTGCCTGTGTTCGTCTGCTGTAACTGCGCCACTATACATTCTCCCCCCCCTTTCCATGCCACACACAAGTCTTACCCTGCACAGTCTCCGGCCCCTCACTGTCATCGCTCTCTTTCAAAGCTCTCTCTCGTATAGGCGACCGATCACGGTGGCTACTGACGGTGGCAGACGTAGTGCTTGCACGAGAGGATGGCCTGCTTGTGGAAGTTGTAGATGCCACTTTCATAGCACGGGCTTTTTTCCTCAGGAGTTCAATGTCCACGGCTTGCTGACTGAAGGATGTCTCATCAGAGTCAGGGGAATGCTCCCGTTCCTCTGCATGACAAGAGGACAAAGTCATTTCTGCCCTATGCCCACCCTGATGCCCCATCTTCCCTTACTCCCCTGCATCCCTTTCCCTCGGAAGCCCAGGCACATCTTACCTTGAGAAGGCAGGAGGAGTTCCTGGGCACATTCTAGCTCTGGCTCTGACTCTGGCTCTGGCTCTGGTTGTGGCTCTGCCTGTGGCTCTTGGTCCGGGGTGTCCTCCATAGGTTCAGCCCTAGCAGGCTGTCCAGCTGGGACCCTCACAACCTGTCCGCTGGTGGACAGTCTGTTGGGTCTTAAGTTCCCATCTTTATCAATGAAGGCACGGATCTCTTTATAGAAGGGAGGATAGGGGCCAGCCTATCCCTATACTGCTTGTAGGAGGCCTTTAAAGTTTTGCACTTTCGTCGGCACTCCTCCCAATTGCGCCGGTGGCCCTTGGCCCTCATGGCTCTAGCCACCTCCTTATATGTATCTGCATTGAGGTAGGTGGCCCCTAGTTTTTCTAAAATATTGGGCCTTGACCAGATGGAAATGAGGTCTGCGGTCTCTTCATGAGACCAAGAAACCCCTCTCCCCCTTTTCGTGGCGGTTGCAGAAGCCTCTGCCATTGTGCCAAGTGCCAAAGCAAAGCTGCGGCAAGAGTGTCCCAAGGGCTGTCTGAGCTGGAAAAGGGAAAGTGGGAAATGGCGCTGGAATGTGTGTGGGAGTTCGTGTGAAAATTGAAGGCATCCTCTTATCACTTTCACCTGTTAAAACATCCGGCACCAAGACTTCCAGCATCCCAGAGTCCCTACTGCGCATGTCTAGGGTTAGGATTAGGGCTGGAGCTAGGGTTTGGGAGCTTTAAAAAACTGCGCGGTTAAACCCCAGCTTTTACACCTGCAGGGGATTAAGCGTTTTAATTAGAAGTGAACTCCACACCACGCATGCTCCCAATCCACGATCCATTATGATCCGCACCTGTAGCGCAGCTTTTAAATGGGCGCTTTTAATATACGGAGCCCCATTTAACTGCGCTACTGCACCTTAGCTGTTAGATGCACTTGCGCTATAGCGCACTTTCTAAAAAAAGAGTTGGGAAATCCAGCTCCTTTTTAAATGCGCTTCTTCGCCCTTAAAGCGCCAAAATGGCGCTTTCATGGCACACTTTCCCTTTTTCTCATCTAAAAGCTGGGCTTTCATGCAGCCTTCATAACACCTCTTTTTGCCAATCTAAAATGGGCCCCCATATTCATTTCAGTAGAAAAAGTATCCAACTCCAAGCTACAAGAAGTTGGAGATACTGTATGCTTAAAATGGCATCAGTTTTACAATCACATGAAAGGAGGCTATCAACATTTTTATCAAAAGTTAGGAAACTTGGAAAAGGTGACAATTTTTTTCCTCTAAAGTTATTCTGCAGCTCTGGATGTAAAACAAGTTACTACACCTACAGAAAATGCTTCAAAACTATGGAGATTATCAGATGGGGGACAAAACATCCTGGACCCATCCTTTCCCATTCTTATATTGCAAACATGAGAAGATTTTCATATGAATCACTCTTATCCTTTCATTATCCCATCCAGAAAGTGCAAGTGACTGTGATCATGTGAAAGATGTCACACAGATCCTATCATTGTCCCATCATTGTCCCGTCATTGGCCAGCATTTTGTATTCACAGGAGTTAATGCAATGGCGATTCATGATGGGGCAATAGCACTGCAATCTGAAAGCCTTTCATGAGATCACTGTAAAAGGAGGGATAAGGATGTGGAAGTGATCCCATCCTAATGCCATCTGAGTGTGATAATCTCCTTTGTCTATTCGTAGTTCAAGCATTGGACACCAATACTTGTACAAAGAGATGGAAGAAAACACACTCAAGGGAGATCTTTCAAGCTCTGAGGGCCAGTGAGTGAGCAAGCCCTTCGTTTCCCCCAAGGCATGTGGAAGAAGTTGTACATTGTACTTGACCAAGCTCTGGGTAGCTTTGTCAGCAAAGCAGCTAACAGCACATACAAAAGCATTCATTGTACAGTCGGCCCTCCTTATCCACAGATTTTTTTTTAATCCACAGTTCAAGCATCCACAGCTTTAAAATATTCCTTAAAAAAGTATAAATTCCAAATAGCAAACCTCGATTTTGCCATTTTATATAAGTGACACTATTTTGCTATGCCATTGTATTTAATGAGACTTCAGCATCCACAGATTTTTTTTATCAACCGGGGGTGGGGGGCAGTCCTTGAACCAAATCCCCTGGATAACAAGGTCCCACAGTAAAGAACTGATAGCTTTTCTTCTAAGTCTGGCCTATGTTTTCTTGTCCTCCTTGGTTTATAGAGACATCTCTCTCTCTCTCACACACACACACACACACACACCCTATGACTCTCCCTGATAAACTCAGTGTTGGTATGGATTAAGCATTTGCATTGAAATTTGAAGTGAGCCTCTAATATTTGTTTGCTGTATCCCTTTGTTTGAAGAGGTTATTTTCGTCTCTCAGTTTAGCTCTTTTGTGTCTCTGGTTTTAGAAGAATTCTCTTTCTGAGGTGCTATTAGAGAATTCTGCACAATGCAAAGAATTGTTCAAGGTCTACAGGTTCATCAAAGAAGGACAACAATGTGAGTCAATATCCTCCTATGAATCCTTCTGTATATAACCAGGACACTCTTTTGTCTGAAGTTTTATAGTCACATCTAATTCCCCATAACCACAAACACCAGTTGATAAGGCTATTAGGGTAGCCTACCATGTATTATTCCAAAAAGTAAACTCTAAACAGCTATTTCATGCAGTGGTAGTGTAGTAAAATCAGTAGCACTTGGCACTGCATCCAAAGAAGTGGGTTTATATCTATGAAAGCTCGTGCAAAAATAAAACCAGTTAGTCTTAAATGTTCAACCATAACTTTTTCTTCTGCTTCTTTCCTCCATTTTGTGTTGCAGAGGACTAACACAGCTACTTCTTTGCAAGTTATTTCTGAATGCTCAGGAGCAGGAATCTATTTGAAAAATACCCCCAGATTGTTATTGCAGAAGATGCTTTATTCTCCAATGGTCCAAAAGGAGATGCCAGACCATCTGCCCTCTCATCAAGCAACATCTTCCCCCTAATACCACAAGTCACTCTAATTCTTGTCACACTTTTTTTTTTAATCTGTAGGATGCCATCACTTATAAATCATGCCAAGGTCTTCATAAAGAACACAGGTTATACGATATATCAAATAGTTTGCTGTGATAGGCAACATAAATGGGAAAATGTCTTGGCAAACTTAAATGAATCAATGCAAGTGTTTGGTGTGCTAGACACCTGAGATCCACTAGGCAAACTGACAAGTTGTTCATTGGGGAGAAATAATAGGAAGTTGTTTTCCTAATATATGTTTGTCATCTTCTTTTGTCAGACTGATCTGTTTAACGACTCTACATGAAAACGGATTCCTTACAGTGAAAAGTAAAGTTCAGATGCCCCACACTTTCTCATTTCTGCCATTATTCCCTAATATTAGTGCCATCTGTCTTCCGAGGAAGCATAACGTCTTTTGAACAGGCTGGTTAATCACTCATGGATGCACCCTCTTGTTAAAATGGTGTCCTGACCTTCATTTGTCAGCTTCCATGTGTGTCCCTCAATGTATATTTCCTCCTCCTCCTTCCTTCCCTATTATAGAATACTGAATATTATCAGTTCATTTTCTGATTTTCAGAGATTGCTTTGCTAATACCCACATGTGACTATCTGCAGAAGAAGAAATCAATGTCTCTTTATGTAGGCACTCCACCTGAGATTCTTTCTGCTTCTGTAATTCTTTCTACAGAATTGTCTCATGCTCTTTTCTGACATTCGGTGACCTTCCCAAGAAGCCTGCTTCCACCTCCTTTCACTTTCTTCAGTAAAATGATTTCCTTGTTTGTTCCTTGGAACATAGAGCAAGAAAGGGCTCAGGAAGGACTTTTCTGCCACTAACAAAGGTGTGTTAACCCAGGCTTGGTATCACCTGGTGTGGTAACACACACCTCCATTGACCTCTTGCAATACATAATCCTTAGTAATGTTTTTTGGGGGTTTTTTTTTGGTACAAATGTTACTCAAAATCATAATTTCTATATATCACTGAATGTGGTGGCAATAGTTGTGACATAAACAGCTATCAAAATACCTTTAAATTACAGTGTCATATATGAAGCCTAAATGTATTTGCATGTAGATAGCTTCATGTGGTTAAAGTGAACATTTCATAAGATGGAATGTTTTTAAAGGAAATTTAAATTAAAAAAATAAAAAATAAATTGTAATATTTTAAAATTTAAAAAAATTATTTAAACACACACACACTCACACCTGAAGCCTCTGTCCCCCCTCCCACTGAGCCTCATCACATTCACACCATCTTCAGAACTTTAAAGGGATGCAGATGAATACCACAGCCCATTTCTACCAAAATGCAGGTATTTGGGGAACAGTGGTGTGACCCCCCCCCCTTTAGGGTGTCACCTAGCACAGTTTAAACCCCCTTTGTTCAGGCATGATTTATAACATTTCTACCAGCCCTGATTTTCACAAGCCTATATGTGCCCGTACAAAAGAGAGGTGGGAATTGGACTGTTTTGGGGGATGGTGATTTCTACTTCAAAGAACAAAAACCTACCATTACTATGCATGATAACACAGTTTTCTCTCTTTCTTTCTCTCAGTTACTGAAACACACACACACACACAAACAAATACCCTTTCAGGCAACAGTGTTGGTAGATCCGCATTCAGTAGACTTGCATTATGTTCCAGATAGTGGCCCCATGGGAATGTCTCTCAGACAAGCAGCCCTTTCTCCCACCCCTACAATTGCAAAAAATTCAAATATGTAAGTTTTAATTATTTCTAATAAAAACAAAAGAGGAATAGGAACAAACTAAGAATTATGAATGCAACAGTGCAATGGCTTGGGTGGAAAGATAAAGAACATTACTACAAAGTAGACCATAAGCTGAACATGAGTCAACAGTGTGATGCGGCAGCTAAAAAAGCCAATGCAATTTTAGGCTGCATCAATAGAAGTATAGTTTCTAGATCAAGGGAAGTTATAGTGCCACTCTATTCTGCTTTGGTCAGGCCCCACCTGGAATACTGTGTCCAGTTCTGGGCACCACAATTCAAAAAAGATGTGGAGAAACTGGAGCATGTCCAAAGGAGGGCAACTAAGATGGTGAAGGGTCTGGAAACCTTGCCCTATGAAGAACGCCTTAGGGAGCTGGGGATGTTTAGCCTGGAGAAGAGAAGGTTAAGAGGTGATATGATAGCCCTGTTTAAATATTTGAAGGGATGTCATATTGAGGAGGGAGCAAGCTTGTTTTCTGCTGCTCCAGAGACTAGAACGCGAAACAATGGATGCAAACTGCAGGAAAAGAGATTCCACCTCAACATTAGGAGGAACTTCCTGACAGTAAGGGCTGTTCGACAGTGGAACACACTCCCTCGGAGGGTGGTGGAGTCTCCTTCCTTGGAGGTTTTTAAGCAGAGGCTGGATGGCCATCTGTCGGGTATGCTTTGATTTGGAGTTCCTGCATGGCAGGGGGTTGGACTGGATGGCCCTTGTGGTCTCTTCCAACTCTAAATTTCTATGATTTCTATGATTTCTATGATTTCTAGCCAGGGCCCATTGCAAAACCCACTTCCTGACAGTAAGGGCTGTTCGACAGTGGAACACACTCCCTCGGAGGGTGGTGGAGTCTCCTTCCTTGGAGGTTTTTAAGCAGAGGCTGGATGGCCATCTGTCAGGGATGCTTTGACTTGGAGTTCCTGCATGGCAGGGGGTTGGACTGGATGGCCCTTGTGGTCTCTTCCAACTCTATGATTCTATGATTCTATGATTCTATAATGACCAATGCAGACCAATAGAAGACAACAAAAAGGGAAGAACAAGAGATCTATTTCACAAGATCCAGGAAATCAAAGGAAAATTCAAGCCAAGGAGTGGGATGTTCCATAACAATAAAAATAACATTATTCAAGACCAGGAAGGAATAAAAAGAAGATGGATGCAATAAACAGAAGAATTATACAAAAGAGACGACAAACTGAAGGACACATGGAACAAAGGACCATATGAGGATGAACCCCAAATTCTAAAAAGCAATGTCCTAGAAGAGTTCCTTTCTGCCATTTCCCCAGCATCCGTGGCTGGCATCTTCAGAGAATGTTTGCATGGACAAGGATTGGGTGTATATATCCTGTGTGACCCTAGGAAGGAGGAGTGATTTGCAAGTATATTTTTCTGCTGCTAATGGCAGTCCTTAGGGTGGGAGGATTGCAAAAGAGTATTAATATCTGCTAATTAGTGGTCATTGTCTGCTGGGAATCCCCTGACCCTAGGCTGTTTCTCATTTGTATTGGTTGAGTCTTAACCTTGCTGTTCTTCAGGACTGGTAGCCAAGCCTTGTTTACCCTCAGGGATTCCTCTTTCCTGTTGAAATTGTCCAGGTGTTTTTGGATTTCCATGGCTTCCCTGTGCATTCTGACATGATAGTTGCTGGCATGGTCCAGAATTTCAGTGTTTTCAAGCAGCATTTTATGCCCAGGATGGTTTATAGCATATTCTGCTACTGCTGATTTTTCTGGCTGACCCAGTCTACAGTGTCTCTCATGTTCCTTAATTCCTGTTTGCACACAGTGTTTGGTGGTCCCTATGTAGACCTGTCCGCAGCTGCATGGAATGCAGTAGACTTCTGCAGCTGTGAGAGGGTCTCTCTTGTCCTTGGCTGAACGAAAGCCGCTCTAAAAAACATGGATGCTGGCCATGAAAGCCTTTGACTCCAGATCTAAAAAGCGAGTTGGAAACTGCAATAAGAGACATAGTGAAAAATGAATCACCAGGAACAGATGATATTCCAATTGAACTGCTGCAATCCACATTGACAGAGTCAATTCTAGTGCTAACCAACATATGTCAACAGATATAGAAAACAAAACGATGGCCAACAGATTGGAAGCAACCAATATACATCCCTATCCACAAAAAGGGAGACACAAGAGACTGCAGCAACTATAGAATCATAGCACCGATCTCCCATGCAAGTAAAATCATGCTCAAAATTCTTCAACATAGACTTCAACCATACATGGAGAGAGAAATCTCAGAAGTTCAAGTGGAGTTCAGGAAAGGAAGAGGCACTAGGGACCACACTGCAAACATATGATGGCTAATGGAGAACACCAGGCAATTCCAAAAGAAAATCAGCATGTGTTTTGTAGACTATACCAAAGCCTTTGACAGCATAGATCATTAATGGAATCCCCAAACACATCTGATAGTCCTGATGAGAAATCTGAACTCAGGACAAGAGGTTACTCTCAGAACAGAAAATGAAGAAACATAATAGTTCTGAAAAAGAGGTCAGACAAGGCTGCATCCTTTCACCCTGTCTATTCAATTTGTATGCAGACCACATTAAAAGAAAAGCAGGCTTGGACACAGAAGAAGGAGTAGTGAAAATAGGAGGAAGGAATATCAATAATCTAAGATAAGCAGATGACACCATAGTACTAGTAGAAAACCTCAAAGACCTGAAACACCTACTAAGGAAAATAAAAGAAGTAAGTGTAAAAGCAGGCCTAATATTAAACATAAAGAAAACAAAAATAATGACCACTGAGGACCTTCACAAGTTCAACCTAGAAAATGAAGAAATAGAAATAGTAAAAGAATTCCCATACCTGGGATCAAACATTGATAGTAATGGGGACTGCAGTCAGGAAATCAGAAGATTAAGGGACTCTTCAGACTGGCAGCTTGGGCCGGTTTTGGGGGAGCACTACCAAGCCATGGCAACATGACTGTTACACCCTTTGATGTTTCGCCATCATCTGTGGCTGGCATCTTCAAAGAATACTGGCATGGAAGAAAATGGGTATATACATACATACTGTGTGACCCTGGATAGGGAGGAGTGATTCCCTTGTTAATCATTGTATTGTTATGTTGTTGATGGCAGGGCCTCAGGGTGGGAGGATATGCAAAGGGGATTAATATCTGCTCAATTGGTAATCATAGTCTTTTGGGAAAGACTCTGACCCTGAGTGGTTTGTGATTTGCATTTTCTGAGTCCTGATTTTGCTGTTTTTCAGGACTACCTGTTTTGCAGGTGGCCATACAATGTTGGTTCCTACTTGGTTATTTTTCTGTCTGCAAACTAAGGTCCAAAATACACTGCAGAAATAATTCAGTTCGAGACCGCTTTAATTGCCCTGGCTCAGTGCAATGGAATCCTGGGAACTATAGTTTATTGTGGCATCAAAGCTGTCCGACAGAGAAGACTAAATGTCTCACAAAACTACAGTTCCCAGAATTCCCTAGTACTGAGCCAGGGTTCCCAGGCTATGGAACGCCTTGCCGGAAGAGATCTGTCAAATAACAAGCTTAGACAGCTTTTAAAAAGCTGTCAAAATGGATCTCTTCCGGCAGGCTTTCCCCCGAATAGAGCAATCCAACTCACTCTGAGCTCTCCCCACTCCATCCAACATTGTTTACCAGAAAATCGCTGTTTTAATATTATGTTGCTGTTTCTAACTGATGAGTTTTTTCTCTTTTAAATAATATTATATTTAATTCTCTTTTAAGGGGGGAGGGGGGCGTGATGAACTCGTCCCTGTTCGCCACCACCTATCTCCAACAAGGCACTGATAACTTTGGTAGCATGTATCAATAGTTCACAGAGGCCAAGTGGTATTTCAAAACAAGAATGAAGTTTATTTATAAAATAAACAAATAAAAATTGAAACATCTTTAAGGCTTTGTCTTATCTCTCAGTTACACAAGTTACTTCAAACATTACAGCCTCTCAGGCAACCTTATCTTCAGTATCACAACTGACCTGCTATGAGTCTCTCTCCTAGACTCCCTCAAGCCTATCAATTCCCCTATCAGGCTCTTCAGACCCTTCCCTGGTCTAAGAATGAACCTACACCTGTCCCCTCAGGAACCTGAGAGCACATCCTCCCTCTGTGGTGTCTCTTCCCTTTAAAATCCCCATCAACTAACTCCCTTACACTTTTTCTCTCTCTGCACCAAGGCTTCTCTACAGCCCAACCCAGTCAGCTCCTCATTGGCTGGACACCTGGTGCTCTGTGATTGGCTGTCTCCTCCGCCTGCTGACTACAGGGGGTTCTATCATTTTATCCAGGCAATGTTTTATCTAAATCTATTTTATTTCATGTAAGCTGCCTTGATTGCCCAGGCAGAAAGGCGGGATACAAAAAAGAAGTTATTATAGTTAATCTCAAACTGGATTATTTCTGCAGTGGGTTTTGCAATGGGCCCTGGCTAGAAATCATAGAAATCATAGAAATCATAGAAATTTAGAGTTGGAAGAGACCACAAGGGCCATCCAGTCCAACCCCCTGCCATGCAGGAACTCCAAATCAAAGCATACCCGACAGATGGCCATCCAGCCTCTGCTTAAAAACCTCCAAGGAAGGAGACTCCACCACCCTCCGAGGGAGTGTGTTCCACTGTCGAACAGCTCTTACTGTCAGGAAGTTCCTCCTAATGTTGAGGTGGAATCTTTTTTCCTGCAGTTTGCATCCATTGTTCCGAGTCCTGTTCTCTGGAGCAGCAGAAAACAAGCTTGCTCCCTCCTCAATGTGACATCCCTTCAAGTATTTAAAGAGGGCGATCATATCACCTCTTAACCTTCTCTTCTCCAGGCTAAACATCCCCAGCTCCCTAAGGCGTTCCTCATAGGGCATGGTTTCCAGACCCCTCACCATTTTAGTCACCCTCCTTTGGACATGCTCCAGTTTCTCCACATCCTTTTTGAACTGTGGTGCCCAGAACTGGACACAGTATTCCAGGTGGGGCCTGACCAAAGCAGAATAGAGTGGCACTATTACTTCCCTTGATCTAGACACTATACTTCTATTGATGCAACCTAAAATTGCATTGGCCTTTTTAGCTGCTGCATCACACTGTTGACTCATGTTCAACTTGTGGTCTACTTGGACTCCTAGATCCCTTTCACATGTTGTCTCATTCAGCCAGGTGTCCCCCATCCTATATCTGTGCATTTCATTTTTCCGCCCTACGTGTAGGACCTTACATTTCTCTGTGTTAAATTTCATTTTGTTAGCTTTGGCCCAGCTTTCTAGTCTATTCAGGTCATTTTGAATTTTGATCCTGTCCTTTGGGGTATTAGCTACTCCTCCCAATTTGGTGTCATCTGCAAATTTGAAAACTAGGCTCTCGATACTGTCATCCAAGTCATTAATAAAGATGTTGAATAGCACTGGGCCCAGGACAGAACCCTGTGGGACCCCACTTGTCACTTCTTTCCAGGATGAAAAGGAACCATTGTTGAGCACCCTTTGGGTTCGGTCAGTCAACCAGTTACAAATCCATGTAACGGTTACCTTGTCTAGTCCACATTTTACAAGCTTGTTTGCAAAGATGTCATAGGGAAACTTGTCAAATGCCTTACTGAAGTCAAGATATACTATATCCACAGCATTCCCTTCATCTACCAAGCTAGTAATTTTATCAAAAAAAGAGATCAGATTTGTCTGGCATTACTTGTTTCTCTGAAACCCATGTTGGCTTTTTGTGATTATGGAATTATCTTCCAGATATTCACAGACTCTCTGCTTAATGATCTTCTCCAGAATTTTCCCTGGTATTGATGTCAGACTAACCGGACGATAATTGTTGGGATCCTCTTTTTTCCCCTTTTTGAAGATTGGGACAACATTTGCCCTCCTCCAGTCTGCAGGGACTTCTCCTGTTCTCCAGGAGTTCTCAAAGATGATTGCCATTGGTTCCGATATTACATTCGCCAGTTCTTTTAATACCCTAGGATGTAGTTCATCTGGTCCTGGAGACTTATATTCATTTAGATTAACCAGGTATTCCTGTACTGTTTCTTTACTTATTCTGTGCTGAAATTCCCCTATTCTGTCCTCTGCCCCGTCATCCTTAGGTTGGGCACCCTTTGCCTTTTCTGAGAAGACTGAAGCAAAGAAGGTGTTGAGCCATTCTGCCTTTTCTCTGTCTCCTGTGAGCATTTTGCCATCTTCTCCACGCAGTGGCCCAACTGTTTCCTTCTTCTTCCTTTTGCTGCGGACATACCCAAAAAAGCCCTTTTTATTGTTCTTAACGTCTCTAGCAAGCCTGAGTTCATTTTGCGCTTTAGCTTTTCTGAGTTTATCCCTGCATGTGCTGGCTAGTCTCTTACTGTTTTATCTTTTACCATGTGTTCAAATTTCTTGGCATTTTTAATAATTTATATATTTTAAATCAAGATATTCTTTTAATCCACGCTTTATTTATGTTAGTTACCTTGGAAGAAAGATGAGCTATAAATTCTGAGAAAAGATGAACTATAAATTAATTAAATAAATACATAACATGAATACAATTTATTCCAATGTATTCTGATACTATCTTATCCAGGGATGTTGTTGTTGTTGTTGTTGTTGTTGTTATTATTATTATTATTTCTATGTCCCGCCTTTCCTTCAGATCAAGGCAGGATTACAGCAAATGAAATACACACAGTACAATCAATAGAATAATAAAATAAAGACCAAATACATTAACATGTACACACAATACAATAACAATAAAATAGTTCATAATATCACCTAATGCATAACATCAATTTAACTCATGCAATACAACATCAATGAAGCAATCCACAATATAAACATAGTCAGTCAATTACAGTTACAGTACAGTTACAATAAGCATAAGGTAAATCAGTTACAAATCCTCGAGTCCTCCGCTGGGTGGGAAAAGGTGTTCCGGCGCTGGTGCTGTTGGGGGGGAAGTCCGGCAGGCCGGCTTTTGGAGCGCCGCTCCCACCGGCGCTCTGCCCCTCCAGAAGTCCTCCGCAGGCGGGAAAAGGTGTTCTGGCACTGTTGGGGGGTAGTCCGGCAGGCCGGCTTTTGGAACGCCACTCCCACCGGCGCTCCGCCCCTCCAGAAGTTGTCCACGGGTGGGAAAAGGTGTTCCGGTGCTGGCGCATGATTGTCACTTTCCATAGTTAAGGACTGTAATTCCACTATTAACAATAAGCTCGTACCGATGCCCCACCCCTTGCTCTGGCACTGGCACTTGGGGCTTAAATCTCCCTCCCAGACTCTGCCACTCAGCTCCACCTCTCTGTCCTTCGGTATCCCAGAGTTCCTCAGGGGAGCCTGGGAAGGGGCACAGATGTTGTTGTGCTGGCAGGAAGGTCCAAAGGATGCTGGCAAGCTGGCTTAAGTGTGCTGCTCTCACCAGCTCCACCTCTCTGTCCTTCAGTATCCCAGAGTTCCTCAGAGGAGCCTCAGAGGGAGCACAGGTGTTGTTGTGCTGGCTGGAAGACTGATGTATGATGCAAAATTAGTGCCTGAATACCAATGAGTGCAGAAGTGGCATTATTCTAATAATGCTTCCTTCATCTATCCACTACAGTAAACGATTGCTTTATAAGTAAAGATTTTGCTAGTAAAGCCACAACAGTTCTCAAGTGAATGTGAGCCTTAGGAGGGCAATACAGTGGCACATCAACCTCCCAAAAATAGAAATGCCTAATCAAAGAAGAGGGCCAAAGGGGAGAGAGGTCTGCATATAATTGAACATGTCATTGTGTATGTATACATGCAAAGCTAGAAACATTGTTTTTGTTATTATGTGCTTTGAGGTAAAGTCCGTCTTAAAATAATCCTATCACAGGAATTTCTTGGCAAGATTTATTTAGAAGAATCATAGAATCATAGAATCACAGAGTTGGAAGGGACCACAAGGGCCATCCAGTCCAACCCCCTGCCATGCAGGAACTCTCCATCAAAGCATCCCCGACAGATGGCCATCCAGCCTCTGCTTAAAGACCTCTAAGGAAGGAGACTCCACCACACTCCAAGGGAGTGTGTTCCACTGTTGAACAGCCCTTACTGTCAGGAAGTTCCTCCTAATGTTGAGGTGGAATCTCTTTTCCTGGAGCTTGCATCCATTGTTCTGGGTCCTGTTCTCTGGAGCAGCAGAAAACAAGCTTGCTCCCTCCTCAATGTGACATACCTTCAAGTATTTAAACAGGGCTATCATATCACCTCTTAACCTTCTCTTCTCTAGGCTAAACATTCCAGCTCCCTAAGTCGTTCCTTGTAGGGCATGGCTTCCAGACCCTTCACCATTTTAGTCACCTTCCTTTGGACCTGTTCCAGTTTCTCCACATCCTTTTTGAATTGTGGTGCCCAGAACTGGACACAGTATTCCAGGTGGGGCCTGACCAAAGCAGAATAGAGTGGCACTATTACTTCCCTTGATCTAGACACTATACTTCTATTGATGCAGCCTAAAATTGCATGGGCCTTTTTAGCTGCAGCATCACACTGTTGACTCATGTTCAACTTGTGGTCCACTTGGACTCCTAGATCCTTTTCACATGTTGTCTCATTCAGCCAGGTATCCCTCATCCTATATCTGTGCATTTCATTTTTCCTCCCTAAGTGCAGAACCTTACATTTGTATGTGTTGAATTTCATTTTGTTAGCTTTGGCCCAGCTTTCTAGTCTGTTCAGGTCATTTTGAATTTTGATCCTGTCCTCTGGGGTATTAGCTACTCCTTCTAATTTGGTGACACATGCAAATTTGATAGCTAGGCCCTCAATAATTTCATCCAAGTCATTAATAAAGATATTGAATAGCACTGGGCCCAGGACAGAACCCTGTGGCACCCCACTTGTCACTTCTCTCCAGGATGAAAAGGAACCATTGTTGAGCACCCTTTGGGTTTGGTCAGTCAACCAGTTACAAATCCATGTAATGGTTACCTTGTCTAGTCCACATTTTGCAAGCTTGTTTGCAAGAATGTCATGGGGAGCCTTGTCAAAGGCCTAACTGAAATCAAGATATACAATATCCACAGCATTCCCTTCATCTACCAAGCTGGTGATTTTATCAAAAAACCGAGATCAGGTTTGCTTGGCATGACTTGTTTCTCTGAAACCCATGTTGGCTTTTTGTGATGATGGGATTATCTTCTAGAAGAGGTTTGTCATTGTCTTTTTCTAAGGCTGAGAGTGCATGACATGCCCAAAGTGACTCAGTGGTTTTTTTTGGCTGAGCAAGGATTTGAACCTTGGTTTCCTGGAATCTGACCCAACACTCAGACTGCCACACTGGCATTATAAATAATTACTATTATTTAAATAGGAGTGAAATACATTTTGCCATAGTGCAGAAGACTGTTACCAGAAGCCCTTTGTGATGCATGCTGTCTACTTGTTGCTATCAGTGGATGATGACCCCTTTTCTCTATTCTTATATTTTACTGTTTTTACTGGACTGGACTCTGGCCTTCTAAGGCCTAAGCTGAAAGCAGGGTACTTATCATTAATAACTCTTCTAATAAAGGATTCCGACCTAGATTAGGTTACATGGCAGACCTGTAGAACAGCCCCTCCCCATCATGTGCAATTGCATTGCAATGTCTTCAATTCTCACGATTTTTCCCATAGCTACTTATACACCCAATACAGGGGAAAGGATCTATTCTACAGATAGCCAATTAGAGTTGCCAATCTTTTTTCAAACTGAGCACCATGATTTCCTTATGGATACTTTCCAAGTTCCCAACTATTTTTTTTTTAACAAGCAAGAGTTGGGAAGCTGGAATCCCCTGAGAATCTATCCCATATTTTACACTGTTTTGATTGAAGTTTCAGACTCTCTGAATGCTACAGATAGGACTCTGGGATTTTTCAGCGCTGTGCAGACATTTAGGCATAGAATTCGTGATCAATACATCTCAGAGCTGTGTGCTGTACATTTCTGAAGTAGCACGTACAGGTGTGCGATGTTGCCCTCCAGTGGTTAATCCACAGAAATGATAGCGAGGTTAATACACCAAGCAGCAGGTATGTTGGCAATATTTGAGCAATGTGGGACCTCATTTCTGAATCTAAAGGACCAACTCATACACCCCATTTCCTCAAGAATGAGTATTATTTATATGCAGTTCTTAGGTATGCAACTTAATACTGAATCTCAGTTCTTTGATTTATTATATGCTGAGTTGCAAGTTACATGCTTGCATTCTGCCTGGGAGAATGATGGAGCGGATGCTTTTGTAACATAAATGATTTTCAAGAAGAAGAAAAAACCAATGTAAACTTTGAATCCATCAGTTCTACTGTTGAAGGAGATTTCTAAAAAACTGATCTAGTGTGAAGACATCTTCCTTTTCCACAAATATGTTAATCTGGCAAAGATGAGCAAAACAGTTGATTACATAAATATAGTCTTGGATTCTTGTTGCTCCAAAAATTATGGTCTAGACATGAATCATATTGTATATTCTGTTAATTAAACAGGAAGAGAACTTCAATGACATACAACATTTATGTCATAAAAAGAGAGTCAATGACATGAAAATTGAATCAAATATTGTAAGAATTATATGGAAGCTCAGGTAATCACAGTTCTAAAGTGTTTGTGGTTTTGAAGCTGTCTATTTTGAATAAGCAATTTCCTGGAATAATAGGCAATTCGCAAAGGGCTCTAAAGTTAAATATATGGATGTCAACTATAGTTTATTGAAGAATTGCAATTGCTTTTAAAGATGAAATTAATTCTTGAAGTGTATATTCCTGTCCCTATATCCCTTTTAAGTCAAATTTGAAGAAAATTGGAGAAAAGGAACACATTCATAAGCCATTCTTGGATGAAAAAGTTGTTTGCAATATTCCCTTTAATAATTTCCCAATTAGTACAACATTGTTGTCGTTGTATGCCTTCAAGTCATTTCCGACTTATGGCGACCCTAAGGGGAACCTATCATGCGATTTTCATGGCAAGAGGTGGTTTGCCTTGGCACCCAATGGATTTCCATTGCTGAGCAAGGATTTGAACCATGGTCTGCAGAGTCATAGTCCAGCACTTAAACCACTACACCACACTGGTTCTCATCTAATCAGGTTCAAAAATGTCCTTTATCTTTTCTTATCCTAGCAAAATAAAATTGACTAACTGGTCAAATAAAGTTAGAGTCATCATTGTACTAATGAAGAGTACAACCCTAGTCATGTTTACTTAGAAGTAAGTGCTTACACATCAGCCATGTATATGTGCACAAGTCTGCAGACTAAGAGCCAGAACAGACTGGCAAGAAGCTTGAAGCTGCCCCCATGTGTTTGACTGGGCAGCTTCAGGGCGTCTTGAGGCATGTGGCATCACCCCCAAGTTGCCCAGAAGCTGATTTTTGCTCCCAGGCTGTTCCAGCCCTAAGTCTTGGCAACACAAGCAAAAAAATCTCTGCAGAAGCAAAGGCTGAAAAGGTTTGTGGAGATCCATTATTATAGAATGTGTTGCTATTATTTTTAAGGACAATGACTAGAAGACCTCCAGAAAATTAGATAATTAACCACAATATTTTTAGTTTTCTTATGTTTGAATTAATCAACTTTATGTTATAATTGTTTTTGTTTTGATTTCATTATCAGCTGCCTTGAGTAAGCGGGGGGGGGGGGGAGGGAGGGAAATAAATCAGATAAATAAATAATCCTAAATTAAATTGGGAGGCAGAGTCACTCTAATATGGTATACTCCATGCTCTGGTGTCTCATGCTGGTGGAGCAGATGTTGTAAAGGGATAGATAAGATGTCTTCTTGTATTCCTAAGAGAAAGTAGAAACAAAGGAGTTTATCATACGACAGAATTTGGGGATATAATGCAATGGCAATCCGAATGCAACCATGGGGTTTGATGTAATTGCGTATGAGTGTATCTCACGCAATTTTGGGCAAAACGCAAGTCATTCTGAACGCAATCATAGGTTTTACGTTAATGTGTATAAGAGTATTTCACGCAATTTCAGGCAATGGGGGGGGTCATTTTCGAGCAATGGGAAGTCATTCTGAATGCATTCTGAACGCAATTAGATTTTATATAAATTTGCTAAACTAGCGAATTTACGTGAATTCGAATTGGCTCCATTCGTAACTGGGAGAAATTCCTCCCATGTGATAAACTCCAAAGGCTTATGGAGGTCACATTGTGCTTTCATGTCATGTAAAAGTGAGGAGGAGGGGGGAAGGAGCACAGATGATTATGAAATATGATAGAACATTAGAATTTCCATGTAGGCTGTATATGGCTACCAAGAAGTTGTGGGAGATGTGGGGTTTCTGTGAGGCTCTCTGTGAGGTTTAAATTTACTACCTCTATGGTAATACACAAATAAGACCTGAGTACTTTAGAAGGTGACAGCAAACTACTCTTGGGTGCAGATAAAAGAAAGCAAGAAAGAATCAGTTTCATCACACATGCTCGTATTTTCCTTTTCCTTTTGAGTATTTGGGCCCTTCCACTTTCCTGCTGCCATTGGTTCCACTATAGGATTCACAAGTACCAATCTGCTTGCAGCAATATATATTATAGTGGCAGGTAATCACATTCCAGTGAAAGGTTATGCTAAAGCAAAATAATTGCTCAGTGTGACCTTCCCATCCATGTGGCTTGAGGGATCATTTTTCAAAGCTGTCTGCACTTGAGTAATTGCAGCATACATTAGGCAGCAATCACTCCATATCATCCAAAGACTTATCCGTTCATATATATTATTCCCAGTGTCACCACAGCTGATGTATAATCAATTGCAACTTAACTAGGGCTGTAGAAGATAAGCTTGCTAAGTTATTGCAAAGGTGGAAATGTTCAAAAGCAATTGCAATAGTTGTGTCCATTCTCCTTTTCCCCTCATTAGACTTCCTAGATTAAACATGGAGTCACCCTTGTTAGCATTTACAATATAAGTAACTCAATGCAGTTGGCTTAACAAATGTATATCTGTTCTTCCATAAACCATATACAGACATTTTTTAAACTTATGAGTTAATAATTCATTAGAGGAAAATTACCAGCTTTTTTTTCCGGAACAAGTGATAGTGTGTGTGTGTGTGTGTGCGTGTGTGTGTGCCTTCAAGCCACTTGTTGACCTATGGTGACCCCATGAATTTCACAGAGTTTTCTTACGTAGTTCCTTCCTCTGAAATGTAGCCTAAAGCATCTGGTATTCCTTGTCCATCTCCCGCCAAGTATTGAAAACCCTACTTGGTTTCCAAGATCAGACAGGATCTGGTGCCTTTAGGGTATTTAGGCCCAAGTGATGACTATATTTAAAGAAGAAAAAGAATGATTGATTGAATGAATGAAATTCTCCCTATCTTTCTGTTCCATCACCATTGCATCTTCGCAGGGTAATCTGGTTTTCTGGATGCTTTGTGCTCATAGATGAAAATGGTGTAACTTTGTTAACATGGTAAGAGAAATGTTCAAGGATCCACATGAAGCTATTGTTTCTCTTGGATATCTCAATGACTTTCTCTACCATCAATCCTTACAGATAAGAGATGGAAAAATGTTTGAAAATATTTGAAATGTTTTCTGCTCCCTCCATGTTTTTTGAGTGCCAACACACTCTCACAAGAAGAATCCTGGAATGATGTGAATCTTTGCAGTTTGGTACATTTTCTACACAAAATTTACATACAGTCCTTTTGTGCAGGAAACAACATGTGTCATACACAAAATAGCATTTGCTGTGGGAAGGGGAAGGTGCAATAACCACAATGGACAACCAACTGGCAGAAAGAAGGCCACAACTTTATTGAATTCAGTAAGCAAGTGAAAGGGTTGGCCCAAAATGCATGAGGTCTGGATCTGTCATCGGCCAACCCATGTTGAATGATGAACCAAATTGTCTGGTCATGGCCAGGCTTCAGGATGACAGAGGAGGTAACCGGCTTATCATATGCTTGCCACTTCAGCTGCTGGTTATGTGCATATGAGCATCTCCACCCCTTGTCAATGGGGAATGCTAAATCAATGTCGCCCCCACATTGGCAACACCACAACCTCTCAGCACCCCCAGGTTCCCATTGGACTCTCAATCCAGTGTTACGCAGCACAGGAAGCCATGCCCCTCAGATCTGAGACCTATACTGCCACCCGTTGTAAAGTTGTGACAGCCCATCACTAACCCTGAAGAGGGAGGGAGGGAGGGAGGGTGGGGAGCCAGGAAAAAATGGTGTTGAGTGTCAGGCCACACGATTTTAAATAGGCCTGCTGGCCTATCAGTGGCTGAAATCAGGGGAGGCCTACCAGCCAATCCGGGAGCCTACCTCCCCTGCTGTCAGCCAATGGTTGGCTCCTTCCACTCCCGGTGGCACCCAGAGCCAGACTGGAAATGACATTGCCAGCCCCTGAAGCGGTGCTTCCTCCCCCAGGGATGCTGGGAGACTGAGTCTGGCACCAGACTGGAAGTGCCACTGGCCTGCTGCACTGCCGCGTGGGGCCCGGCCAGTCCGCACCACCGCCAGAAGGGGACCAGTGAAGGACCACCGGCCCAGCACCACCCTTCTCTCTCACCAGCAACTGGACCAGCCTGGTGAGTTGGGTGGTCCCATTTACTGTGCACAATTCTACTGTGCAGAAGAAAAGTTTTCTATACAGTAATAGCATTCCATTCCCAGTGCAAAATATTGTTTAATTGGTTGTTTATGCTGTGCAAAATTTACATGTTGTTGATTTGCACACAAAACCATATTTTTCTGCACAGGAGATAATGCTTCTGCATCGAAATATTATTTTCTGTGCAGAAAGTGCTGTTTTGTGTGCAAATGCTTGTGTTGTCCATGAAAGACAACCATGTGCAAATTTTGCACAAAGTCTCCAATTACACCATCTTCTATGTAGGAAACACAAGAAGCAGTATCTTCTGCAGAAGATACAATATTTATGGGTGGGTTGTGTTTTTTACAAATCTCCAAAAAAGTAGCAAACGGGAATAGCCGTTGAAAACTGTAAGTGCTCAACAGGAAGAAAAGTACAAAAACAACTGTTTCTTTCCTTCAGGTGATGAATTAGTTTCCTATTACAGATAGACAGTAAGAGTTGGGTTTTGGTGCATCATGTTGTTGTGGCCCTAATCCTGCCCCAGAGTACAAACTCCAGAGTACAAACACCCAGTTTGTACTCCAGGTGTCACTCGGTGCAGGGAGGGCAGCTGCCATGTGGGCTGTCAAAGGACCCAAAGATGTATTGGGTCCTTTCCTTTGCTACAGCAGCAGAGGTCTCCTTGTCAGCAGGCCAACATTGCTGCAGCAAGCCAGGAGAGGGTTACTTAGCCTGCTCCTTTACTGTGGCAGTGGAGGTCTCCTTGTGAGGAGGCCTCTGCCACTGCAGCAAGCTGGGATGGGCACAATGGGAAGAGGGCCTGACCGGTTGTCACCCCCTTTCAGGAGTGTCACCCAGCACACCCCCTAGTAATTCCACTGGAAACACCTGTAACATAATGAATATTCTGTTATTTTTTTATGCCTTTGGTCCAATAAAGCATATTTTTCCTTACAAATGTGATGAGCCAGAGCACTTGCATGAATGAGAGAGATTTCTGGGGTGATTTTACTGACACATACACGGAAGTTACTCTAATTTCAGTGATATAACCAGGAATTCTTGTTGTGTGCCTTCCAGGTCATTTCCAATTTATGGTGACCCTTAGGCAAAGTATCACAGAGTTTTCTTGGCAAGATTTGTTCAGAGGGGATTTGTCTTGTCTTTCTTTGAGCTGAGAGAGTGTGATTTTCTCCAAGTCACTCAGTGGGTTTCCACAGCTGAGAAGGGGTCCAAACCCTGGTCTCTAGAGTGCTAGTCCAAAGCACTATGCAATGTTTGATACAGAAAGAGTAGTTAGCCATAACGCCTGGCACAATGCAATGTCAATGCAGATGCTGAGCTACATGATCTGACTTAAAACTCCAGTGTTCCTGACATATGAAAGACATAAACATTGTCCTCTTATTGTAAAAGGAACTTTCATTATACAAGGAACATTCAAAACTCCTTCCCTTCATTCTGAAGTACATCCTGTCAGTAATTTAGCACCAATCTACTGACTGTCCAGTTGAAGATTAATATTGTGCAAAGGACCACCAGAAGACTGTGTCCCATCTTTCTCTTCCAATGTTCCTGCCAGTCATATTGCTGAAGCAATACAAAATATTCCTTTAAAGATTGATAGTTTCACAGATCACAAGATGCTTTTATTTTAAAAGAAGAGGATTGCCAATACGTTATAACAGAGATGATAAAATATTATCATTGTCTTTAATTTCCTGTGCAATTTAAACATTGTTAATGCTTTTAATTACACTCATGCAACTGGCTTTTTGTTCTAATCAGTCTCCAGGACAGATCATTCAGTGTGATTAGACTCCAGTAATATTTTTAAAAGAAAAACATCTAGCTGTTACTCAACTTACTCAGCAACTGTGGGGTGTAATTTAATTGAATGGATATGCCATTTATTATTCAACCCCAATCATCATCAATAGTTGATTAGTCTGTCTGATCTATCAGCATGCAGATTAGATAGTATATCAAGGCAAGCAACCATAGGAGGAGCGGCGGCTGGAACAGCTGGGCCTATACAGGCCTCAAGCCTCCCTCCCCCCACCAGCAGTGCGGCGCAGGCCGGAGGCAGAGCCGGGACATCACTGGGCCTTGATAAGGCCCCAACTGCTCTCCTTGGTGGCGGCAGCATGGAGGAGCAGCGGCCGGAACAGCTGGGCCTGTATAGGCCTCAAGCCTTCCCTCCCCCCACCAGCAGTGCAGCGCAGGCCGCAGGAGGCAGAGCCGGGGCATCACCAGGCCTTGATAAGGCCCCAACTGCTCTCCTCGATGGCCAGTCATCCCCATGAACGTTTTTTTATTATTGGAGGATGTCCCTGTGCTATGTTGTGTGAACAGCAATTAAGGGATTGGACCTGGATGATATTGCTACCTGTGACAATTCTGCTCTTTTGCACTGCTGTAAACTGTACTGGGTTATCCTTGGGTAGAATTAGCTGGAACCCTCCGACCACTCATCAGATCATGGAGCCGGGCACAGCCAAGGGGCGAATATTGAGGTTGTGTGGGGGCAGGGAAGGTATGGTGGCAACAGAGTGAACAGATGCTGCAAAAGAAGTAGGGATCAATGTTTAATATCTATTCCCCCCTTCAGTTCACTCTGTTTCCCAGGATAAGGTGGAGAGCATGCCAACCGCACCACAATCCCTTAATCTATTCCTCTGCAATGTCAGGTCGGCCAAAGGTAAGACCCATATCATCCACAACCTTCTCGTGGATGAACAAGCTGACCTAGCATGCTTCACCAAAACCTGGCTGGGAGATGCAAGTGTTGCTACGTGGGTGCAGGCTCTCCCAGCGGGTTACATGGTTAGTGAGCAGATAAGGGAAAGTGGGTGGGGGGCAGTATGGCCTTAGTTCATAGGACCAACTTCACCTTGATCAGGAAACCCTTCCAGAAAACAGCCCATATCAAGTGCATGTATCTAAGCCTGAAGACCAGGGATAGTTTAGGGATTCTGCTAGTAAACCAGCCACCCTGTTGTCTAGCAGACTCCCTAACAGAGTTGACTCAGCTGGTTTCGCAGTTACTGTTGGAGTCGCCCAGACTATTGGTCTTGGGCAACTTCAACATTCCTCTTGAAACCAGCCCATCTGAGCTTTCTGGAGCAACTCGGAAGTTCATGGATTCCATGGCAGGCATGAACCTTTCCCAATTGGTTAACAGACCCACACATTGTGCAGGTCATACACTCGATGAGGTTTTTAGTACGGAACAGGGGTATCCGTGGGCAGAGGTAACCAAGACCACCGCACTGTCATGGACAGATCATTTCCTGATCAAGTTGGAGCTAAAGGCCACTTTCCATCCCCCCAGGGGTGGCAGACCCACTTAAGGGGTGGGTGGTTGGGTATGGGTCATATATATTTTATCTTGCATTTTTTAATTGATGTAACCCGCTCCGATTGGATACAGAGGAGCGGGCTATAAATAAAACTTTATTATTATTATTAGAATGGTCCGCCCTCAAAGGCTCATGGAATTAATTGGCTTCCAGAAAGCCCTAGAGGGTTTGCTGGTTGAGAATGCCGGTGATTCTGTTGAGACCCTGGTTGACACTTGGAATACTGATGTCACCAGGGCTATCAGCACAATCGCTCCTGAGTGTCCTTTCCAGCCCACTTTCAACCAGAAACCCTGGTATACAGAATATCTCAGGAAGATGAAGCGGGCTGGACAACGACTAGAGTACGAATGGCGAAAGACTCTCCTCCCATCCGACAGAACTCGCTATAGACTGCATTTTCGCATCTATGGAGAGGCTTTGCATGCAGTGTGGAGATCTCTCTGCTCTACACACATTGTGTTTGCAGAGTCCCACCCGGCAGAGCTGTTTAAGGTGGTGGGGGGAGATGACGCAGGTTCCCCCTGCGCCAAACCCCCTGCTAGAGCCTACGGCAGCCTGCTGTGAGGTATTTAACATTCACTTTGCAGATAAAATCTCTCAGATAAGAGCTGACTTGGACACCAATATTTCTCCAGTGCCCATGGGTGAGGTATCTAGTAACTCCGTTACTGTCAGTTTATTGGAGGAGTTTCAATTGGTGAGTACCAATGATGTGGACAAGCTCCTTGGATGTGTGAGGAAGACGACTTGCTCCCTCGATCCGGGTCCATCTTGGCTGGTTGTGCAGGGAGGGGACGCATTGAGAACATTCCTTCAGGAGGTGATCAATGCGTTCCTCAGGGAAGGCATCATTCCATCTTGTCTGAAGGAGGCAGCTGTCAAGCCCCTCCTGAAGAAGCCTTCCCTTGATCCCCTGGACAAAAATAACTACAGACCAGTTTCCTTGCTGCCTTTTCCCAGCAAGGTGGTCGAGAGAGCAGTCACCTCCCAACTCCAAGCTGTCTTGGATGAAACCGATTATCTTGATCCATTTCATATATTTTAACTGACGCTTTTTTAACTTTTGCTATAACCCACCCCGATTGCTTGTTCAGAGGGGTGGGCTAGAAATAAATTATTATTACATGTTACTTAACACTTTCTAAAATCAAAGTCATGGAGACACTACTATGTCATTTCATATTCACACCAAAGAAGGCTGTTAGAGACTTGATTGAAAAGTACATACTTATTCTATGGCTTGTAGGATATTGTCAAAAGCTGCTGAAAAACATAAATAAATCTAAGAAAGCGTAGGTCAACTAAGTGTTCCTGAGGTTAATGGCTGGGATTGCAGCAGGAACACTGTGCTAGATCTCAGGCTGGGGAAAATGGAAAACCTAATCAAAGTAAAAAGCATAATGTTTGATAAGGAAATGCAAGGTGTAAAAAATAGAGCCATGCAATAAATTTTATTGTATTTTTGTTTATACCTCTACTCATTTTGTTAATAAATATGTTATTCATTTCTTTAATTCATTAAAGATTATATTTGTTTCATTGATTCATCCATTTATTCAATTTATTCATATGACTTTCATTTTCATTAGTAACATCTGTTTCAATGTTTACCTCTTTTTTGGGATCCTTTGGCTGCTTTGCAGTTGATGTGTATTAGTGTGTGTGTGTGTGTGTGTAAACAGCTTCCATTGCCCTGTAAGAGTACTCATGTCAGGGGATTCTGGGAAAAGTCAGAGTCATCAGGAGATAGCTGCTAAGAGCACCCTTGACAGAATATCAGTTTCTGTAATCACACATACTCTTCTCTAAAGGAGTAACAGATAGGCTGGGTGAATTGGAGGAGCAAGAACAAACCTATTCGTATCAATTAATTTCTCATGATTTTTTTTTTTTATGCAGGAGAAAAATGAACAGAATAGCCCCATTCAATTCAATATTTCCTTCATTTCAAAACAGATGTCTCTCCTAGTACTGTTGCTAAGTAGGAAATATAGACATGTTGGCTTCTAGTATGACTATTATCCCTGGCTAATCCAGAAAATATCACTTCCTGTTCTTCACATGTGGCTGAGCTGTAGACATTTCTAAGGTGAAACTTTGAGGGACCCAAGGATCTCTTGACCAATGTACCTGCTGCGGGTAGCAACACAATGAATTTAGGTGCAGAAGTACAGAAAGCCAAGCTCCCCCCCTTTTTTTTGTTGACAAAAATATCATTAAAACAGTGTCAGCAGAGACCACATGCCTTGTTCTAAAGGGAATCAAATTTCCCAAAGAGTACAATTCTCCTTACAATACCACAAAAAAAAGGGGGGGGGAGTTTGATTAGGGAAGACAGACTTGATCCGAATTCATGAGTCTGATTGCTTCTTTGTTTTAGCCAAAACAAGCAAAAATGTCTACAGGTATGGATGACAGTTAAGCTTGAATTCTTTAGCTCTCTGGAAACTGAAATATATCAAGAACTCAGAAAACTTAACATGACAAAATGTCATGACAAAAGTCTACAGATGGTGTGCTGAAGCTAAAAAGGCTTTGTTAATAGCCATAACTTATTTATCAAGTAATGTTGACCAATGCTTCTTTAGGGATCCATGTTGTTGTTGACTGCCCCATGTTGGTGGGGAATACAGATTATTCTAAATTTAGTGTTTGGTTGAATATCTTTCCACATTAGGATCTTGACTAGTTCTTTCTTAGCAGCCTTTCTCATTACTATTCTTCTTTCTTGATTGCAGTCTCCATTCTGGTCAATGTTTGATGCAAGGTATGGGAATTCTACAACTATTTCAATGTCCTTATTGTCTAAGTTGAATTTATGTAGTTCTTCTGTGGTGATTATTTTTGTTTTCTTTATGTTTGCACTTTCTTTTTTTAATCTTTGTTAGTAATTGTTCCAAATCTAAGATGTTTTCCAGAAGCAGGATGGTGTCATCTGCATATCCTAGACTGTTGATGTTCCTTTTACTCATCCTTCTTCTGAGTCTAAACCTGCTCTTCCTATAATATTTTCTGCATACAATTTGAACAAGTAGGGAAATCTAGGCAGGGAGTGAAGAGGAAAAAGGGGAGAGCAGACATATTTGTCCCTCTCATTGCCAGAGAAGGGTCGCCACCACCGCTGCTGGTCATCAGGATGAGCAGCAAGGAAGAAGGAGGAGAGAAGGGGTATACCTGCCCCCTCCCATTGCCAAAGAAGGGATCCATGGAGGTTTTTTTAAAGCCTCACTTCCACTTTGTCTCAAATCATATCCTTCTTAATTAAAATATGAGCCTCAAATTCATTTGCAGTATTTATCACCAGCTTCTCAATTTTCCACTCATTAAGTCATGACTGTATAATCAGATTTAAAGGGTGAAGTACTGCGACAAGGCTTCTGTAAGTTAGCAACAAAGAGGCAGTATTTTTTTGTAAAAAAATAGTTTTCTTTGTTATCCTCCCACTTCCTTCCACTCTATCTTTTCCTCAGCAAAGATCACCACTAGCATTGGCCAAGGTTATGAACTTAAGAGACATGAGATCAGCAGCGGCTTCGATCCTCCGCTCTTAAGGGGCACTGGGAGGCAGATACCTGGCCTACATTTTAGAAAGTTTAATTCCTGGATTCTTCTACAAAGCTCTCTGGGCTATATACTGAGTTCTTTCATCTGAAAAATGAGAGGTCCTGTGATTCACCAGTGATCATGTCACACTGTGCAGTTGCCTTGACCTTGACTGCACTTACTATTTCTGTCTTACTGTAGGTCTTCAAATGGACATTTACCCATACAAAAATAGGAACTACAATCCACATATCACAATTAAAATATAAACAATTTGATAAACCTTTTCTTTTGTTTCTCCCTTTGCTTCCTTTTCCCTTCCTCGTTGCTGTTTATAAAAGAAAGACATACAGGCCAATGTTTGCTCTTTCCCAGCCCTCTTACCCTCATACTGTCCTCTCTGGTGAATCCATAATGTTGGATCATAACATTCATTTCCATGGCAACAGATGGTGATGCCATAAATAGAGGTTTAATTTCAGGATTAAGCAGGAGGCAAAAGCTGTGTAGTGAAATGAAAATTCTTATTCAAAGTCAAATATGAAAAGATAATTGCAAGGTCCAGTGCTTGCCTTCTTACATGAATATTCTCTTTATCCAAATAGCAAATATTCCCTTTCTAGAACCTTGATTCTTTGTCAGAAGGTCATTTTCTTCTTGAGAATGCATGACTGGGGATTATTAAATATGCCAGTATTTATCTCACTTTAGATGATTTTTGATTACGTGATACCCATCTGTTTTTCCTTATGAGCTGATAAGCTAGTTTGACATAATGTGAGAGCAAGTGATGCTTGATTATTCTCAGTTGTATCTGCATATTTTAGATACAGTCATGCTTCAACATTTTATGAAAGATTCCAGATAATCCAAAATTGACAGTCAATCTACAGACTGCCAGAATTTAACAAAAATCTACAATTAAAACTTGCTTATGATCACACATTATTCAAATTTATCCCCTGGGACTTGATCCAGACTTAATCATACTTAGAGGAGACCCACTTAACTTAATGGAATGCATATAAGTCATGGTTAATTTAAATCCCATTGATTTTGATAAGCCTAAAACATGGCAAGGGTTAGTTCTACTGAATTAGCTGATGGGGCCTTTAGATAGCTATAGATAATTTCTTCTGCATGTTTCTGTAATTTAATTCCATGGGTATATTCTGATTATCTAGCATATAGCCATATTTTACATTCTGCAGTCTATGGTTTATATTCAAATATGAAATGTTATAAGACAATCCTAAGGCAAACCTATCATTTCTTGGCAAGATTTGTTCAGAAGTGGTTTGTCATTGCCTTCCTCTGAAGGGTCACTCAGTAAGCTTCTGTAGCTGTGGGAATTCAAACCTTGGACTCCAGAGTCCCAGTCCAGCATTCAAACCACTGTATCACACAGGATCCGTCAAAAGATATACAATACAGTAGTTCTTCCATATATATATATATAGGCTGAGTGGGTTGATTGGTGTTTCGACTGGAGCAATGGAATCAAGGTTAGCCGTTTCCCAATTAAAATTTCTGAAGGTATTAATTTGTTGCCCTTTGGATAAACTACAATATTTCTTTCTGCTATGGAACTAAGAGGACATTCTGGATTAACTGGATTTGGTAAACAGTACAGAGGCAATGGATTAAAACTTTTTTCCTTTAGTGCAACGGCTTTGATCAAAATCAGATCACAATTTCTGTAAAGTTTGAAAAGGCTTTAAGAATAAACAAATAATCTTTCCACCATGTTTGTTTCAGTCTGAAGGTTTCAATACCAAATTATCTATAAAATAAAATAATAATCTTTGGTGCCTACCAGAATCTCAAGACGATGGAGTCATTCTGATTTCCCTTGTGAGGGAGTTCCTCAGTCAGAGTACTGCTACAGAAAAAGTTATGTGCATTCATTAATCTAGCTTCATGAGTGGTGGGATAGGTAACAGAGAATCTGTTGATGGGACCAAACATTTTGCATTCACCTCTCTGTATCCACAGATTCTGCATCCAAAGATTCAACCACCCACCGTTTGAAAATATTTTTATGCACACACACACACGTCCAAGAAGAAAACCTTGATTTTGCCACTTTATATAAGGTGCACCATTTTACTGCTCTATGTATTTATTGGGACTTGAGCATCCATGGATTTTGGTATCCATGGGACCTCCTTGAACCAAACTCCAGCAGATACCAAGGGCTCTCTGTGTTCTACAGAATTATTAAAAAGGAATGATGCAAACATGAGTAAAAACAGCTTTACTTTTGCACCATTTTTGAATCACCCTGTATTTTCAATAAATATGGTTTTTCTTGATGAAAGAGTTTATGTTTCCATTCTCAAACATTGCCAGGAGCATTGGGCAGAAACATTTTTCTGAATGATGAAGTTATCATGTTTTATAATCAATGCACCTACAATCAGGCAAAAATGTTAATTGTCTTATTGGCGTCACGTACTACCTGTATGTTTGGATTCATTTGTGCTCCCATGCCATTACTTGTTGAAGCCAGAGGAGTTATTTTTTTTCAGTGAAGTGAGTTCATTTTTTTCATTGTTGCCATGCTGTATTTCCTGAATTCAAAGTAAAAGTGGCCTAGTTTCACAAGACCTAATTGGCTATAGGTTATAGTCAATATTAGTGGTCATTATTTATTGGCAGATCAATACCCAGTGCAGAATTAAGTGTGTTCTTTTCATGGATTCTAACCAGTAAGTCAGCACTGTAGCCAAAGATGAACAGCCTCACTTATTTGCAGGTGGGGGGGAGGGCTGTGTAATATAAGATCAAAAAAAGAGTAATTGTCTTGCATTAGTAGGCATCTACTAACTAGGTTTGCATTGCTTTTATTGTTCACTAAGCTGGTCTATTTCTCAAAGTCAACTCGCATATTTTCAAGGTAAATATAGAGTTAAGAACAGACTCAGGAAAAAGCAATTTAAAAAGAACATTGAAGCTAAAGGACGTAAAATATTTCAGTACCGAAGCCAACAAAGCTTCTGAAATGTAACATTCAAGACTCCTATATCTGGAATACATGTGAATGTGACTGTTGTCATCCTTTGTTTAGCATATTGCACGGTGACATTTGGATCAATTCTGACAAAAATCAGTGGAACTAGACACAACACAAGCTGTCAAAAGAGTATGGGTTCTAAAAAACATCTAAGGATGTGAATAAATGGTAAACCAGGTAACCCAAAGCAGTAACATCTATTCCTAGTGGTGTTTACAAAAGATTTTCAAGTTCAGAAAGTCCTGCAAGCAAGCATTTTTGTTCTTATTTAGTGAAGGTTCTGTGATAAACAACATTGACATTCTGAAATTCATTCATTTAAAACAAAATAGAACAGTGAATTCTGGACTACTATTACCACAGAAACATTATGAGAGACATTGCTCTTTTCTTTCCAGTCTTTCAAAGTCCTCTTAAGTAAGTGATAGGAGAAAATCCCTTATGTTTGTGTTGCCATTTTTGTTTTGCCTTGATATGAATTCTTACATGAAGATAAAGTCAAAACAAGATCCCACTGAAAGAATGCAGCATACAAGATGGCTTTATTTATTTATATGCAAAGGGATCATGAGACTAACTGAAATAAATTGTAGCGTTAGCTTTCATAGACTTAGGGGTGAAACAGGCCACCCTGAAGGAGAGGCTTGCTGCTGCCCCTTTGAACTGCATGCCGTGGTCCCAATCCAGCATTTTCTGGGCCAAAATGAAGCGGCAAAATGCTGCTTCTTTTTGGCCCAGAAAAACTGCGACCTTACTATTGCAGCGGCACTTTTTAGTGCTCCTTTTGGTGTGCAGCCTATGAACACCACACCAAAGGAGTGCTGCAATGCCACCCGCCATGCGGTCAGGCAGGCAGTGTGAAACCGGCATTGGGGTGGCGTCGGGGTGTGCGTCATCCAAATGCCATGCCTCCATGACACCCTGATGCCAGCTCTTACTGCTGGTCTGTATATCTACTTAGCCTACTCCCTCAAATACATGGAAGACTGCAAAAGCTTATGCCACTACATCTTACACACAGTTAGTATCAAAAGTGCTACTAAAATCCTTTGCATACTGATATACCAGACTAACATGGCTACGTCTCCTTATTTATTTAGGGTATTTATACCCCATTCTTCCTGCATAAAGGTTCTTAGATGGTTTACAGATGGTTAATTTAACAGTTCCTTGTGCTCAAGTTTACCATCTAAATAAGACAGGACACACAAGGAAAAGGGAATGGCAGTGGGGAGAGGATAAAGTCCATCAGATAAAGCTGGTTCTTGTCATCTCCCAAGCCCAGCTAGGATGAGAGAGGACCTTTCATCTTTTATGCCCCCTCCTCAATATTCTAATTTAATAAGCCATCTTGTAATGTGCAAGAAGCGATATAATTAACTCTACACAGTTTTCAATACAGAACAATGGAGATTATCACACAGGTTAAGGGATGGATCACTCCCTTCCTTACCCAGTCCTTATGGCGGAATTGTGTAATGATTTTCAGATGACGTCTGTCATTATCCTATCCTGAAGTCATCCTTATTGAGCGATTACAATAAGATTTTCAGAAAACATTGCACTTATCCCATCCTTCTCCTGTCACTGAAGTGGTATGGCCCCATCACTATGTAATAATGGAAACTCCCATTAATACAATGATGGGTGCCTTTGATGGGATAAGTGCAGATACGATAAAGTTGACTTCAGGACAGGGTAAGGACAGGAGCAATCTCTCCATTATCCTGTATGATAATCTCCAATGACTACAGGTGATGTATTTGTGTTAGTAAATGCAAGGGCTGTAAAAGTTATCTTATATACTGGAGTTTCTGCCTGGTATGGAAAGAAAGTGATATAAATTTAACATATTAATTTATTTTAAGAACATAACTCAGACTGCCAAATATATGTTTAGATATCTTTACCCATGCCATCAAATTAGCACAACTTTGATGATTAAGAGAATAAAGCCTATGTCTCAAATCGTCCAGCTCTTGCTCCATCCTAACCTTATCTAGTGAATTCTCCTTTCTATGAAGTTTTCCCAATGTTTTGATTCAATGTTAATATTGCTTATAACTATTGTCATGTAGAATAGACTGTTAATTAAGTGAAAGAGCTTGGGTTTTGCAACCAAAAAGTCCCAGTTTCAAACACTGGCAGTCTAAAACCTGTGCTTACTTCTAGCCAGAATAACCTATTGAATGGTAATTTGGTAAATCCATACTTAACTAAATTACATTGAATGAGTCTGATCTATTTTGGGACTAACAATAGGATTCAAGCTAGCACCTCCTTTCCAATGAGCAGGAAGCATTCAGTAATGTAAAAGTCCATTGCCTAAAAAATGGCTGCCAGGCCGAATGAATAATACCTGCCAGATGGACAACAGTGGGTCTGTTGTGGCAATCCCCTCCTGATTTTACACCTGCCCCTCCTGGAGCTTCCCTAGTGCTATGGAAGTGCTATCCCTTCAGAGGTTTGGCACTAGGACAGCCCTATTACAAATTGCAACCTGCAACTGTTTGGGGAGGAACAGCTATTCAATAAAAACCATATACATCATCCCAATATCAAAAGAAAGACCAGCTGTCCCCAATAGACAAGCAGTCCAACTGAATATGAGGCTGTTTTCTATGCTGTGTTTTCTGGAATACTTTTTGCCATCGAATAAAGACCTGGAGCTAACACACAGGATGCTTGCTTTTCTTCTATAAAATGTTTCTCTGCCTTCATTTTAAGAATAAATGTGCTCAGATGAGTTGGAAACAAAGCATTTTCCAGCCAGAAACTTAACATATCCCCACTTTCCAAACCAGTAGTTATCCCCCCCCCCAGCCTATCCCACCTCTCACCCCTTTTATAAACCAACACTTTTAAATAATAGTGTAACTGTTAGTAAGACTCACAGAAGACATCCCCCAGCAGCTGGCCCTCATCACTTTGTGTTTTATCATCAGAGTAATTGCATCTCAGCTATGGATTATCACTATGCATCATCCAAATGAGATGCCTTGGTGATGTATTGACGAAGAAGCAAGGGTTGTTCAGGAAGAGAAGGATTGAGGAAGCAGACAGCTCAATTTTTGAATGTGAAAGAGAAAAAAAATTACTCAGAATGAGAGAGGGGAGGATATTATTAACTACTTCATTTAAACTGCCGGTGGTGTTGATGAATGAAATTTTCTACAGCAATTTCTTCGTCACTAATGTCACTTCTGTCCTTTGACAAAAGGCTCTTAGATTGCTTGTCTTTTTTTAGAAGCATTGTTCCCATCCAAAGGGTGAGAACAATTGTGAAATGGACTTTTCCAAGAAGACACGTTAGAACCACAGTTAAAGACTATTTTCCAAAAACTTTTTGCTTCAGTGTAACTGACAAATGAGATGCCAACAAGCCTACAGGTCCTTTTAGTTCCTGAAAACTAGATATCTATTTGCTTTCCTTATGAAAATCTGTTTATTTAGAAATATTCAGGTTGATTAAGTATTTCAGTGAAACAACAACCAACATAGATTGTGGTGGCCTTGTGATAATGGGGAATAAACGTCAAATTACAAGAGCTAAATCACAGTCAAAGAAACCATTGCCAAGCCTCTGCTTTTAGAATTCAAAAAAACATTACAAAATTGAGTTGTTGTTGTTGTTTTTCCTTACAAGCTCTCAACTGATGTGAAGCATTCTTTATCATAGAGTATTCCTATAGGTTTCAGAGGCATTCTATGAGTTTCAGAGGTAATCTGTGGCAGATACCCAAGCATTCGTCAAAAGAAGAAATCTTGTGTTCTTTCAGGATAAAACCACAATGTCAGAATTGAAGGAAGATCTTAATTGTCCTATGGTGAGGTTGTTTTTATGCATAAACAGTGGTTTGTTTATTAAACTGACTATTAATATATATAGAAAATACCAACTCAGTTGTCACATTTTTTTTATTTTCATGAGAATGGCTTCACCAAAATTGAGACATAACATGACAATCTTCCCAAATATTACATAAGAAAATATAATACCAATAGAATCTTCTGCTGCAGCAGCAGCATCATTATCATCATTGTCATTTTGAATGAATTTGTATGCTATCTGCTCTGTCAGATATGGAAAGGAGGTGTGTGTATATAGATATATATATAGTTTATTTTAGTTACATTGCTCCTCTTCTTACAGTTTGCTGTCTTAAGAATCTACCATTTGTGATGTTAAACCCCCAGAGTAAAACAATCTGTCTAGGGACCATGTGCCAGTTTTATCACTGAAATAACATGAAAGCTACACTACAACAATAGCACTCTGAATTTATATGGCCCAGTATTTCAACATCTTCATAACATCATAATAGTTCAGAGTTTTCTGTCACAAATGAGCAAGAATGAAATGTAAGATTTGGGATCTGTTTGTTTATATCATTTGACTATTGCCTTTTAGCTCACCTGGGTTCAAAAGGTGATGAAGAATGAATAAAAACATTTAGAACATTAACTATATGATTACAGCAACAGTCAACCATGGAACAAACTTCTTCTTTAATAATAGTTCCATAACCTCAGAGAATTAAAAACAGGTAAAAATAGCCAGAGCAGCCAGTCCCAATTTTAAGAGCCAAAAGCCAAGCAAAACGCAGTTCATTGCTCCCCAGCAAAGTGGAAAGAATGTAGCCAGCCTAATGTCCCTTGGGAGAATGTCCCACATTTGTGATGCTGTGACAGAAAAAATTCTGTCATTCGTACCCAGCAGCCCTCACAGGGTTGTGGAACATGCAACACAGCTTCCTCTGAGATATAAAGATATTAAGGAACTGAGATCATAGATTTAAGTATCTTAAATGTGGGGCAGATGCATACCGGATAAGGCAGCCTTTCAGATAAACTGGACCTAGGCCATTTAGTGCTCTGCTAGTCAAGACTAGCACTTATGATTGAGCTTGGATGCAAAATGGAAGCCAATGTAGTTCTTGTAAACCTAGCTTCTAAACTCTTTTCAAGGGAATAATCACATTAGTCAACCTGGGAGATAATTAAGACATGAATCATTGTGACCATATCTGCCTTCCCCAGGAAAGGGTGCAGCTAGCATATCAACTGAGGTTGGGGAAAGGCATTCCTGTCCAGAGCAGACACATGGCTGGAACAGAGTTGTGTTCACAACACCATAAGGTGTAAAACTGATCTTTCAAAGAAATTTAACCCCATCCACAACAGGCTCTGATCCCAATCCCTGGCTAATTTCCTACTGACCAACAGAGTCGCTGGACTTAGTCTTATTTTATTCACATACATCCACTTCTCCACTGCATCCAGACAATGATGGGACTTCCACAGCTTCCCTGACATCAATTGTAAAAGACAGATAGAGATGTCATTGGATGTCATTGGATGTCATTGTTTAACTCCAAAGCTCTGGATGACTTCCTCCCATGACTTCATGAAGATATTGAAAAGTATAGGGATAACACTGAGCCCTGTAGGATCCCATAGGCTTTAGCAACACCACAGTTTGGGAACTTTAAACAAAAAATATACTGGAACCATTGCAACAGAGTAGCTCCAAGTCTCCTATTGACCAAAAAGCTAGCAGAAACCATGCTTAATGGTATCAAATATCATTGATATCTCCAGAAAAACCCAAAGGAACTTACTACCACTAACTAATGTTATCCACCAAGGCCACCAAGGCAACCAAGGTTGTTTCTGTCCCAGAACTAGCCATGGACCCAGATTAAAATGCATTCAGAGCCTCATTTTCATTCCAGCATGGCTGCAATGGTGCTCACACCGCTTGTTCTAAGACCCTATTTTTAAAAAGAAGTGTAGAAACTGAATGATAATCATCAATTGTGGTGGGGTCTAGTGAAGGTCTCTTCAACAATAGTCTTGCAGTCCCTTTATTAGAGGAAGTGGAATGCAGCCCTTTTTCAAATAAGTGTGTACAAACCCTGTCGCACAACTAACCAGTCCTTCTCTGGCAACTCTAATAAGCCAGGATGGACTTGGCTCTAAAGACAAGTGGTAGCCTCACCTCTGCAAGCAACCTGACCATATAATTGTGTTGAACAAACTGAGACATTTCCATTAAAACTGGATGATTCTGTGCCTGAATTACCTCCTCAGACTCTACCTTTAGCATGGTGTTTCAGTCTAAACAAATCTGAACAGTTATCTCCCCAATTTTTTTTTTCAAATTAATCACTGAGCATTTCTTACACAGCAGTCAGAGGACTTAGAATGTAATAGCCATTATGTCTACAACTGCTCCTATTCCAAATTTTCTCTTCTCTTCTGGTGTGGGAATAAAGTTTTGACCAAAGCAGAATTAATGCAGTTTGACACCACTTTAATTGTCATGGCACAGTGCTATGGAATTCTGCAATGTGTAGTTTGTGAGATATTTCGCTTTCACTGTCAGAGAGCTCTGGTGCCAAAACAAATGATAAAGCTCAGGAATCCATATTATGACGCCATGACAGTTAAAGCAATGTCAAACTGTATTATATCTGCAGTGTGGCAGCGGGCTTAGACTTTTCCTTGGTATCCCACACTTCATTCACTAGCTTACCTGTAAGATATCATGGGAAAACTTTGTCAAAAGCCTACTGAAATCAAAATATACTACATCCATTCCCTTGCATGTACTGTAGTTCAAAATAATTCTCTCAGCTCATTTGTGTGCTGTGTAGGGAAGCAACAGAGGTTCCTGAGTAAAAGCTCTCATACAGACAAACTAAATGCTATATTATTTATACATTTAGCAGTCAGGGAGTTTCGATCATGATATAGGTGAAAGAGTTTTAACACTTTGCCCTCCTTTTATATAGTTCCTAGATCACACATATCTGCAACCATCATGTGTGGGTGACAGGCTTCCACTGGCAATAGCAGGATTTTTCTCCTTCCTGATGAAAATGACTGATCCATATTAGAATATCCATTCCATGATCCCATTTTAAACTACCCTATCCAAGTGCAGGAATAATGTCACATCTGGTTTGCTTCTCTGGTAAGCTGTTGAACAGCTGTTCCATGACACACTTCTATTTCATACCCACAATTTTGCCAAGCTTTCTTTATAAATAAGCTTCAACAGATGAAGCTGGTTGAATGTGTCCAACAGAATACCTGCTTTCTTGGTTTCTGCCATAGATCAACACCCTGGAACTCAGCCTGAGAAGACAGCTAGACAGACATGACAGAAATATAAACATTCTGTACACGATATTTCAAAACTGGAGCCTGGTTCTGATTTTTATTTGTATCCATTCTAATTTACAGTATCATAATTAGCTGCATGCATAGAGCTATTGAATTCACATTTGGTAGCAGTAACCTCCCTGGAAGGCTTATTAGTTCCATCATCCAAATACCCACAACACTCTAAATAGTTCAGCAGAATTGGCATCATCACCTTCATTAGGAATAATGCTCACAATCCAGAAGTGATTCAAATTGGCATGTGGTGCCTGTCAAAGCAGCACCTACACTGAGTAATTCGTCTCAGTTTTGTGAGCATTACGTTCACCCAAGCTAGGAAATAAATGGAACTTTAATCCATGCCAAATTTAATCACCATAAAGTATGAACAAGGACCACTCTTCCCACACACTGGTTTGTGGAACTTTATTCTGGCCATAAGCAATATCTGCTTAAAGATTTATTTATATTGCTGCCACTGTTTGTATTGTTAAAATATATAAATACATTTAACAATATAAATGAGGTCAGAAAAATCATTAGCTCCCTTCCTAATGATCCCAATTTCTTTTTGCACTGTTATTAGTCTTAGCAGAAATATATTTCAATGCTGGATGTTCTGTCATTATTAGACTTTGATGTTGGCACAAGTCAAGTTTATGTAACACAGTATTGATTCAAGGTTACTGAGAGATACAGGTACAAACCAAAGTCACATGTAGTAAACTCACATGCATTTTGCATACCTTCTAACTATTCCACTTTTGCAGAGATAGTCCCAATTTAGCCTCTGTCATTCCATGTTTTCTGGTGCTTTTAAAATCTTCCCACTTTGCCCCTTTGTCTTAATATTACGTTTATTGTTGTGAGTTCATATTGTAGAAGTAGTTTGCACTCAGTCAACTCAGAAGAAGTAAAGGACAGATGGGGGCAGAATCTTGCCCTTTCCCGTAAGCTAAGGCACATGCTAACTGCTGCAGCCACTCCTAGTTTGTTTTTTTTTCCTTATTGATTAGTCTTGCCATTTTGACCACACTCTAATGTTTGTTGGACACAATGTGGTCCTGTTTTCCTTTCTGAAGTGTTTGGAGGTAAATTTTGTGACATTTGGTAGGTTCTAATAAAAATATGCTCAATTCTGTAAGCTGTTGTCGAAACAGAGATACAGAAATGGAGAAACAAGGATGAGCATGGCAAATGTGTCTTAAAAAGTGTTGTCAGATTTTCAAAAAAGAAATAGGGGACAGTCAAAATTAATGACATGTAGGGTTGACAATTAGGAAAGAGGCATTAACAAGTTTGTGAGCTACCTGAATACCAAATGAAAATATGTATTTCTCATGTATTTCTCTGTAAAGTTAAAATGTTGTCAACATTCATAAAGTACAGAATGCACAGATGTCTGTTGTTATGAAGGTTCACATCCCAAAAAACAGGAACTGGGGCATCTTGTTTTTCAACCCTCAGATTGGGGACAACATGTCTTGTAATAAGAGATACTTGCCAGCCCGATTAAGAGCAAGTTTTCTGTTCCTCAAGTAAGGGACATTTCGCAAGCTTCTGCATCCATGGAGGACCTTACCAAGCTGTTTTTGTTAACTGTCACCACGTCAACATCAATTTATGGAGACCCTATCAATGAAAGACAACCAAATCTCTCCATTATTGAAATGACTTCCTTACACATTATCCAAGATCACTAAACAATCTGAACAGAATTCCAAATAGTGAGGAAAATATGGGGCAAGACTACAAGAGAAAGGAGAGTATAAGGGAATAAAGATAAGGAACAAGGGATGAAAGCTACTTCTGTTTCCAGAACCCACACCAAACAAGAGCCTAAAGTCCAAAATGTTCCAGCACTTTTTGTTGTTGTTAACTACCGTCAAGTCAATTACAACTTATGAGACCCTATGAAAGACAGACCTCCAAGTCTGTCTTTCAGATCTTGCAGATTCAGGAATGTGGCTTTCTTCATTGAATCTACCCAACTGTAATGCCATCTTCCCCTTTAACTACTGGCTTCTGCCTTACCAAACTTTTATTGTCTTTTCTAATGGGTTCTGCCTTCTCTTGATATGTCCAAAGTATGACAGTCTTTGTTTAGTTGTTTTGGCTTATAGGGAGAGTTCAGGCATGATTTGCTGTAATATTAATTTATTTGCCTTTTTGGCACTCAGTCAATGGTGTCTGCAGAACTCTCTTCCAGAACCATATTTAAAAATGGCTGATTCTCTTTCTATCAGTTTTCTTCACTCTTCAGCTTTTGCAACCATTCATAGAAATCAGAAATATGATGGTATGGATAATTCTGACTTTGGAGATTAGCGCACTAATTTTTATTCCCGCGTTAGGCAGGAATCCCATTCTTTAAAAATCCTTTTCTTTAAAAGGTCCAGGAGAAGCATGGGTTGGGTATGGGATGAGTACTGCCCAGGGATGGAACTATGCAATAGAATCCATCCCTGTGCATTTACATCCTGTACCTAGTACAGGAATAAAAGTTGTTGCATTAATCTCCTTTGATATTCAGTGATATATTGTTATACTTCAGGATCTTGTCTAATTCCTTCATAGTTTCCCTTCCAAGACCTAATATTCTTCTGATTTTATGAATGCAGTCTCCATTAACGTTCAGCTGCAACTCTGCCTTTGTAATTTCATCTTTGACTTGCTTCAACAGTTGTTCCAAGTCTTTGCTTTCTGTTAGTAATATGGTGCCATCTGTATATCTTAAATTGGTGATGCTCCAGTTTTAATGCCTCCTTCTTCCAAGTCTAATCCATCATTAAATATGTTACATTCTGTGTACAGATAGGGTGATAAAATCATAGAATCATAGAATCACAGTTGGAAGAGACCACAAAGATCATCCAGTCCAACCCCCCTGCCATGCAGGAACTCACAATCAAAATATCCCTGACAGATGGTCATCCAGCCTCTATTTTTTTAAAAATATATTTTATTGATTTTCCAAATTTAAAAATTCAACTTCAACATATAATTCACAAATTATACCATTGTTAACAACCTACTTCCTTTACTACAATTCCTCGGGTTCCCTCTCATGCAAACTACCGTCTCTAAATAGAAAAAAAACATAATGTCAATCTCCAAATGATCTCCTTTTTACAAAACCAATATACCTTAATTATATTAAAAGAGATTGCATACATAACATATCCTCCATTTTTGCAGATTCTTAACCATTTATATATGCATTATGGCAGCTATTTATTTCTTACTCAATTATAAATTAGTATTGCATGACGTCCTTCTTTCCTGGAAATAAACTTTAAGAATGGTTCCCACGTCTTTTTAAATGCCTCTAATGATTTTTGTTGTACAACATATGTGATTCTATCCATTTCCATGAACTCATATATTTTATTCGTCCATTGTTCCATAGTCGGTATCTCTTCTTTTTTCCACATACCAGCATAAAGTAATCTAGCCGCACATATCATCATGAAAATCAGTTTCCCGTAGTCTCTTTCAATTTGTTCATTATCCAACATATTAAGTAGAAAAAGCTTGGGGTCTTTTACTAAATTAACCCACAAAATCTCTCCACATATCCGGTGAATGTCTTTCCAAAATTTTTGTGCTAACCTACAACCCCACCAACAGTGATAAAAAGTTCCAACCATTTCTCCACATTTCCAACATTTATTTGTACATTTCCCGATTTTCGCCAGTCTATGAGGGGTCAAGTACCATCTAAATTGCATTTTCCACAAGTTCTCTCTTATCCCACTGTTAGGTGTATACTTTACTCTTTTCTTCCAATTTTTTTCCCACTGGGATAACGGGATATTTTGACCAATATCTTTTGCCCAGTCTATCATGCATTTTTTAACCACCTCTTGTTCCAGGTCTTCCTTTAATAATAACTCATATAACTTAGAAATCTCATGTTCACCTTCTGCTTTAATTATTTTCTCAAATCCCTCCTCTCCTTTGCCTATTCCCTGTAATTTAACGTGTTGCGTAAACCTCTCTTTTAATCTTCTGTACAAGAACCAAGAAAACTTATATTCCTCGTTAACCAGTTCATTCTCTGTTTTCATCACCATATTCCCCTTGTCTGCTTTTAAAATATCCCCATATGTCGGCCAGTTGTTACAGGACATTTTTTCATTTTTGAAAAGACCTTCATTAATTGAAGTCCATAGGGGGATTTTAGGACACCATCTTGTTTTCACTTTATTCCATACCCTCATCAGAGATTTTCTAATAAAATGATTGTTAAATTCCTGATTAATCTTATATTAATCCAGCCTCTATTTAAAGACCTCCAAGGAAGGAGACTCCACCAGCCTCTGAGGGATTATGTTCCACTGTCAAACAGCTATTATTGTCAGGAGGTTTCTCCTAATGTTGAGATGGAATCTCTTTTCCTGTAGCCTGCATCCATTGTTCTGGATCCTATTCTCTGGAGTAGCAGAAAACGAGCTTGCTCTATCTACAATATGCCATCCTTTCAAATAGTGAAACAGGGCTATCATATCACCTCTTAATCTTCTCTTCTCCAGGCTAAACATACTCAGTCCCCCAAGTCACTCCTCATAGGGCATGGTTTCCAGACTTTTCACCATTTTGCAGCCTTGCCTGATTTCCTTGCCAATTGGAATTCCTTTACCAGTTGGAAACCATTCTTTTTCTACATATTCCATCCTGATAGTGGCCTCTTGTCCTTTGTAAAGGACAATCAAATATTGTGGCACGGACATGTCTTTAAGAGCAATATGAGCTACTTTGAGTAGTCCAAAGATTTTGGACAAAAAATTGTCCAAAACTAGATGTTGCCTCTCGTTGTGTCTTCTGTGTTTGTCATGTATGTTTTGAGGGGTCTGGGGTTTTTTGATATAATTCATCAACCTCATAAAATCATCAACCCCAGAGATCTCCAAGTTATTCTCCTGAGTGATTTTTTTTCACTTAAAGATTGTATTTATTTATTTATTTTAATGTGGGAGGCGTAGGGTTTGGCAGGGAGCTGAAAAGCCCTGCAGGGAGACATAAAGGAGCTTCCGGGGTTGTATGCAGGCTGCACAATTCCTACCCCTCACTTAAAGGATTTGTTATTCTTCTTAACATAAAGATAGTTTTTCCTTTCTCCAGTGGTTCAGAATGTTTTGCAAATGGAATGAAGCATTTGAAGCTATGGCCAGCATAGCATTTCTTACCATTTAGTCCCACATTTTCATTTGAGGCATCATTTTTAAAGACAAAATTTTGATGAACCTCTCTGGATCTGCTGAGGCATATGAACTTGTATCCCAGTATCCAATTTTCCATCATATTTCTGAGAGGCCAAAGAGTTTAAAAGTCCCTGACCTTTCCTCTTCATGGCTTCTCAGTAATTGGGATTCAGTGCTATCTAGATATGGAGGTTTACTGTATCCATCATGATAAATTTATGAACCGTGTATCAATCAGTGATTATTTATCTCAGACTATAGTTTTTTGTGAGTTTTTCGGGCTATGTGGCCATGTTCTAGAAGAGTTTATTCCTGATGTTTCACCAGCATCTGTGGCTGGCATCTTCAGAGAATGAACAAAAAACTATGGATGCCAGCTATTAAAGCCTTCGGCTTCACATTATCTCAGTCTGTTTAAGCCATCTGTGGTACAGTCCTTAACACACCTTGTGGTAATAAATTTCATGAGTTAATTACATAAGGCATACAACAACAAAAATGCATAAATATTATGAGAATCCTTATTCTAAAGTTACAAAAAATAAAGGGCAATTAGAACTGCATGATTTTAATGGTGGTGGGGGGGGGGGGAGTTTACTCCTCAAAAAAAAAAAATTTGGAGGGATGCATAAAAACCTTTGTGGGGCTCCATATCACGCTTAGTTGCCACATGTAGTGATGTAAAATTATATCTGTATTATCCCCATCCCTAGAAGGGGATGCAAAATGTTATTATTATTCTTGCTTCTTTGTGAAGAATGAGATATTTTAACGTGGTTACCCCTCATAGAGAAGTGAACCACTTCTGACAAACACATGAAGAATGTGGGGTTATAAAGCACTCCACGGTGTTCCCTCCCTAACTCTTTTTGCTGTTCATAGTGTCTAACAAGGAAGGATGGCCTGTGTTTATCTTTACAATCAAATCTCTTCCCCGCAGCCAAATGGAATAATTCAAATTGCCTTCACTGAGACCTACATAATTAAAATGAATGACCGAGACACCGTTACTTTTATTACTTAAGGCAACACACACACACACTCACACACACACACACAACTGAACATTAAATTTCTCACTGTAAAGTTCTCTCTGTTGCTTCTTTTGCAAATGAAGTATCTGCACATTTCATACATCAATTGAAAATGTGACAAATTTCATAGCTCATAAAGACTTGAGCTGATGATCTAAAGAACCAAAAATCCCATATGTTTCACAAACAACAATAATCTTTCATCACATCCCTAGCCATTTGTAAACAGTGGTCCATGTTTTGCTCACCCTAATGAACTCTGTCCATGCACATTACCTTCTATGTCAAACTAATTGTTTGCTCCCCTTCCCTCTTCTGTTGTTTGTGTCATACATGTTGCAATATCATTTGATACAAAATTATTTGAATTCTCCATCCCCCACCATGCTATTGTTGAGATGTGCAAAAATTTAAAAGCAACAGGTTTTTCACAAGTACTTTCCACATTATCCCAGCAGTACAGGTGTCACAGCACAATTTTGTATCCCATACTTGTAAGAAACTAATCTAAAAAGTATCTTTCATGTTATCTCTAAAAATACATAATGTGCAGAGCAGTAACTTTCAATTTCACTAAATAAATTATTTTGCAAGAGGAGGAATGTTCTATGAGAGCTGTTTGTAAACAGGGAGATATTAGTGGGAAAATAAGTAAGTTTAGTGAGGCGGATGAACTGTTGCTTTTTGTGATGTAAGGTAATTCATACATCAACTCTTTCTAACCTACCTCCCCCCAACACAAGTTTTGTATTCTTGGAAGAATCTAAAGGACAAGCCAAATGACTGCAACATCTATAGCTCATCATAGTCCTTTGTCTATTTAAAACTTGTTGAGATAGGGAATACTTTGGGATTATGGCTATTACTGCTCTTCTGTGATATGTTCACCTAGAATCCTTTTCAGAAATGTGAGCAATGACATTCATGCTGCTGCAAGTACTTGTTCTTATACCTGTGAGTTGACAGAAGAGTCATTATTGTATAAGAATGCATCACTCAAAAACAAATGTAAAACTGCAGTGTCTTCTCTGACAGAAAGCTGACACATATCCATATATTACTATATTGCTATATACTTTCTCAATATTATAGCATATAATTCTACCTTACCAGGTTCATAGTCCACATCCTTCAAAAGCAGTCTATCTACAGAAGGACAAAGCTGGGGTATTCTGGAGTAAATCCACACTCTAGCCCCAACTATGGTAGATCTATTTAATCAATGGGGCTTATTCAAGTTTTAATACCAACAGATGATTCACTTGGTTTTTCCTAGGGGCTGAGAGACAAGCCAGGATAGTATGGGCTGAGCACATTCTATTCTGACCTGTTTACCTTAGGGTCAGGTCAGATCCACTGCATCCATGTCCAGTCTGCCAAGGTCAGGCTTGATCCTGGCCCCAGGCTTTTGGTCTGTACCATCCAGGCTTTTGGCCTGCTGTGACTTTCAACTGAATTTAGGACAAGAGTTTACAATATGACCCCATCTTGATATTCATACTGAAGAGTCTCCATAGAGGGATATTATATCTTGTCAAAAATAAGAGTTGTATACATGTCACAAAATTATCAAGTGCCTCAGAATAGGTACTTCAGATAGAGAATTGGTATAGAACTGCAACAGTGGATCGAGTGTGTGCATGCTTAACAGTAAATTTGCATTTCCCATACCAGTTTTCTGTTTGAAGCACCTCTTTGGGGACATTTTATCACTCGTTGTCATACATCATTCCTATATCCTAAATTCTATTATTAGTCCCCGTTACAAGATACCTCTGAAACAATGGCAACTTGCTAAGTCAACAATTATGTAAGTTTTGTTAAATCAAAAGAGCTTACTGTACTACTTAATTGGGACTACCAATAGGTTTCAAGCCTATGTTTGTGTTTCTAAAATGTAACAGCATATCTTTGTGATCTAGCAAAAAACTCATAGGTCAAAGTCTGCCATCTTCACATTTCATTCCGATTCTGCTTAAATGGGTATTCATCATGATAAATGGTTTGTTTGTTTTTTCTTTCTGCACACTGTTCTGCAGAGACTGCAAGATCCACCTAGTTATGGCTTTGTGACCTCTAGGAAATCAGACCACATATTTTCAGACACTGGGAAAATATCTCTTTTGGTGTTTTGTTGGCTGACACAATGAATGACTAGAAATCAACAACTCTGTCAATTTTTGTTTTTCTCTCAGTTCCATCCCCTTCTTTTCCCCAAACTTTTGGTCTCATTCTCTTTCTGCAACAATTTGTTAGTTGTTTTTTAGAGTTTACACACAAAATTGGTCAGATTTCCCTGTGCTTGTGTTCATTCGTCCTTTTGTTGCACAGTTTTGCCTGATTTGTTCATTTTGAAAGAATTTTTCTTACAATATTAGACTTTTGTTCACAGTATTTGTAAGTTTTTAATTAGAATATCAAACAGCAAAATTCAGAGAAATGCAAATACCAAGGATTAGATGCGTTGTGATTCATGTATTGGTTCAGGAAGTGCAAGTTAGTTATGTCCATATTAAAATGGAAAACAAGTGTCTCTCCCATCCTGTGAATGACTGGTACCTGAGTATATACAGCACCATATAAAGATGTACACAGACCTTCATATGCATCACTTGCTCCCTGTCTTCCCACATGTATGTCTTTTCAAATAGTTCTGTTGGATTTGAGGAGGAAGGATAAGTAAGCTACTGTAGTTTACTTGTATCTACTATAGTTTACATACTTTGTGTGTGAATCTGCCACTAGATATTGCAAATTTGATTGTTTAACGTATATGGAAGAAGTGAAGCAGGCGACAGTTTATGGAGGCCAATAACCACCAGAAAGAGCTACATTCACAACATGGAGCAAGGAAAATCCATACTCCTGGACATTCCAATTAAAACTGGAAACCCTTCATTCCCACTCAACTCCCTATTTTTACGCATTACCATCCAATTCCATTAAAAGGTGGGAAACAAATGAAATTAATTTATAGCTATGAGTTATGAAAGGCAATTGGGCAAGGATAAAATCTCTGGTAACCATGGATTAAGGAATTCTTTTGTGTGAATATTATACCCTGAGAATCATAAAACTGTGGATACTTATAAAGAGTGATTTTTTATCTGTTAATTGGGAGAAGTTCTGGAGAAGTGGAATACATTTGCTCAGCCAGATGAGAATAAGCATGAGTAAAGAGCTATAAATTTACATTTGACACAGACAGTTTTTAAAGTGTCGGGCTGTACTCTCTTCTTTTCATACATAGTGTCTAATTATACTACGGTATCAGCAATAGACTTTAATAGTTGTTAGTGGGCTACATTTGCTTGGTAATTCTCCAGAAAATACATTGGGTCAGTTCATACAACCCAGTTGATTGGTTGAGAATGAAGTTTGAGCAGAACTAAACTGTTACATGTGACAAAGACTTTATGTGATTCAACTTCACTGTTCAGCTATATAATTCCCAAAAAGGTGTTATTTAGTGGAAAATATACTTGATAGGTCATCACATACTGTCTGTGTTAGCATTTCTTCTTTATTGTGCCCTGCTCAATAGTAGTAATTTGGTAGGAGTAGATAATAAAAACAACAGCAGCAGAGGATACTCCACCATTTTGTTCAGGGACACAATGCCACACTGGGTAGATCAGTGCTCAGGCCTCCCCCTCCTCCAGTCCTTGTCTAGTCCTTGTTTCATCCATCTCCTCAAAAAATTGTCAAGTTATAATGATCCTGTGTAGGAAAGGGTACCACTGAAGACCATCTAGCAGCCACCAACCACTGTGTTAATCCACATGACTCGGTAACCCAGTGGGAAGCTACTGATGGGCTCAACTTGTATTTTTCCATCTCTGGCTCTGCAGCGACTTTTCCTCCCCCTCCTTTGAGAGATAAGAATCCTTTACAGTTATGCCTGTGCACACTGAATAAGACACATGAAAAGAGTGTGTGAGAGAGGAGACAGTTCTTATGCTAAGTGAACAATCTACATTAGTAAAAGAACATCCTTTACAAGAAGGCACCTTCTTTCAGGCATTACTTGGAAGGTGCAAAGTTACAAACCATCTAAGTGATATTCAACCAGGGTTAAAAAAAAAAAATAAGCACAAGCTCCTAATGCAACTAGATAAAGATCCCTATTTCACTTACAATACAGAGGGAGTTCTGGGTCTTGGATGTTCATGAGGGATGCTCATCTAGAAGCTTCATACTTCTGCCCAACTTCACAACTCTCTTTCATAACCTTAGTTGCTCATCCATGATGCTGGGACCCAATAAATTTAGTTGGAACCAACACATCTTTAACTCTTTATAGGTCATGACCTGTAAAGCCCTCTATGGCTTAGGGTCAGACTATCTGAAAGACCCTATTTTCCCTTATGAACCTGCCAGAACTAAGATCTACTGGGGAAGGTTTTCTCTCAGTCCTGCCACCATCATAGGTTCTCTTGGTGAGGACACAAGAGAGAGCCTTCTCAGTAGCTGCTCCCACCTTCTGGAACTCCCTTCCCAGGAGGCTAAACTGGCCCTCTTCCCATGTTCCTTTCACCAGCAAGCAAAGCCATTTTTGTTCAAGCAGGCTTTAAATGGGTATGTGGGGATGTTTCTTATTAACATGTGTTTTTTATTTATTAGCTTTTCTATGGTTTTAAATGTTTTTAAATGTGGAATTTTTAAATTTTTAAAAAACAAATCCTCTTTGGAAGGCACTCTAGAAGAAATGTGGCATATAAATGAAGTAAATAAATTGAACAGACCCTTTGTTTACCTGGAAGGAGGCTATACCCCTCAGCTGTGTTGCCCAAAAAAAGGGAGAGTCCTAACAGAACAGTTAAAAAATAAAGAAAAACAACTACAAATTAATGGCTTTAACAAAAAAATTCAAGAAGAAATAAAATTAATACAAAGCCAGATTTCTATATTACTTGCAGATCAAATAAATAAAAAAATGGAGTGGACTAGACAAAGACATTTTGAATCAGCTAATAAACCTGGCAGATTATTGGCATATAAACTGAGGAAACAACTTCAAAAAAAAAAAAACAAATTGTAAAAATAAAATACAATGATAATGTTTATACAAAACAAACTGAAATTAAACAAATTTTTGCAAACTATTATACTCTTTTATTTAAAGAAAACTCTATAAAAAAAGATGTGATACAGAAATATTTAGAAAAGGCAAATATTCCCAAACTAACTAAAGAACAAAAAGAAATGTTAAATAGGGAAATTTCTATACAAGAAATCAGAGATGCAATACAAGCCAGTAAATCCGGAAAGACATCCGGTCCAGACGGTTTGTCAGCGGAATTCTATAAAACCTTCTCGGACGATCTGATTAAGAAGAGAAGGAGACGGATCACGAGTCAACTGATGGGTCCATCTATCCTGACTAGCCATGGCTTCATTCTGTCTTAGCCCTACAGCCAATGTGGTCTAGTCTTTGCATGTTGGACTATGACTCTGGAGACCAAGGTTCAATTCCCAGTTCGGCCATGAAACCCACTGGGTGACCTTGGGAAAGTGACACTCTCTCAGCCTCAGATGATGGCAATGGCATAGTCCCTCTGAAGAAGCTTGCCAGGAAAACCTTGTGATAGGTTTAACTTAAGATCGCCATAAGTGAGAAACGTTTAAAGGCAAGCAACAACAGCAACAACTCCTACAGCTGGGGAGTAGTTATGGATGGAAACTGGAAAACTGCAATATCAGAGATGGGAACATCCTATGGAATCCTGGGATTTGCAGTTTAAAGAGGCTTTCGATTTTTATGGCTGAGGATTCGAAATGTTTTGCAAAAAACAATGAATAACATCTTATTAGGCCAAATACTGGAATTGTGGTCTGATTCTAACACTATGCTTATACCTAAGGAAGAGAAAGATACACTGGACCCTAAGAATTTCCAACCCATAGCTTTGCTTAATGTAGATTATAAAATCTTTCCCTCAATATTAGCAGCAAGACTGAAAAAAATTCTGAAGACTTGGATACACAAAGATCAAAGAGGTTTTCTCCCGGAGCGGAAAATGAAAGATAATATAATACACCTCTTAAATATAATTGAATACCATGATAAGAGAAATGGAAAAAATTAGCTTTAATATTCTTGGATTTCGAAAAGGCCTTCGATCGTGTTAGTTGGTTTTTCATGAAAGAAGTATTCAAAAAAATGGGATTAGGCCAAAATTTTAATGGATGGATAGAGCAGATCTATACTAAACAACAGACTAGTGTAATAATTAATGGGGAAAAATGAAAAAAAATCAATATTCATAAAGGTACGAGGCAAGGATGCCCCTTATCCCCCTTATTGTTTATCTCTGTTCTAGAAATACTTAATAACATAATTAGAAGTGACGCATCTATAGAAGGAATAAAAATTAAAGGACAAGAAATGAAATTAAAAGCATACACAGACGATCTAGTTCTGACTTTATCTAACCCTATTGAACATATTACAAAGATTAATCAAATATTAGCTCAATTCGGGGATGTATCAGGATTTATCATTAATAAAGAAAAAACATCCATTTTAGGGATGAATTTAAATAAAACAGAAAAAAGATGAGTTAGAATTGTGTTCTAGATATAAGATCAAAGATAAAGTATGTGGATTTGTTTAAGAATAACTATGTGAAAGTATGGCAAAATATAAAAAAAGACATTACTAGTTGGGGAAAATTAAGGATATCATGGCTGGGAAAAATTGCTACGGTAAAAATGAATATTTTACCTAAAATAATTTTTTTGTTTCAGACAATACCTATTTTGACTAATGAAAAACCTTTTATTCAATGGAATAAGGACATTAATAGATTTATTTGGAACGGTAAAAAGCCTCGAGTGAGATTTAAAATTATGCAAGACGATGTGAAACGGGGCAGTATGGGTTTACCAAATCTAAAAATTTATTTTCAGGCATGTTGTTTGAATGGTTAACTGACTGGTTCAAGCTAGAAAACCAAGAGTTACTGAATTTAGAAATGGTGGATATGATTTATGGTACTCATGCATATTTATTTTATGATAAGATAAAAGTTAATAAAGCTTTTATGAATCATTATATAAGGAAATCTTTAATCAGAGTATGGTTTAAATATAAAGCTGTAATTTATTTAAAAATTACCGTTTTGGGTTTCTATAAATGAAGCATTTTATAAAAATGATTTAATGTTTAATGAAAAATGGTTAAAATATAAAGACTTGGTTAAATTTGATATGGTAAGTAAGATTTACAGATTAAAATCTCATGAGGAAATGGTAACGGAAGGGATTTCTATAAGTTGGTTTCCATATCGTCAAATGAAAGAAAGATTTATGTGTGACTCTAAATTGGTAGGAATCGATTTTGTAGCCCAGGATTTTGATAAAATATTTTTTTCTGACAACCCTAAAAAAATTTCTTTGTATTATAAATTTCTGTTAGAGATAGACATGCATCAAGAACTGGTTAAAACACCCATGATTAAATGGGCTCAGGATTAAAAAGAAGCTCTTCCCCTAGAGAAATGGGAAAAAACATGGCAGAAGAGACTGAATTATACTGTTTGTGCAGAGATTAAGGAGAATTACTACAAAATGCAAAATAGGTGGTACCTTATCCCTGTTAGATTGGCTAAAATCTACAAAAACAATAGTATAATTTGTTGGAAATGTAAGAAATTTCCAGGTACACTACTACATATGTGGTGGAATTGTGAAGTGGCAAAAAATATTGGAGGCAAATACATGGAAAGATACAAAAAATTTTAGGTTGTCAATTCAAATTAGAAGCAAAATATTATTTATTAAATATGATTTCAGATTGCCATATAGAAGATAAATTTGGTGTTCTTTTATTCTATATGATTTCAGCAGCTTGAATAGTCTTCGCATCCCATTGGAAAGGAGAAATCAACCCAAACTGGAATGATTGGTTATTAAAATTGGTCTCATATATGGAATTAGACAAACTTACCTGCCTGTTTAGAGGAGGAGATTGGAATAAGAAGAAAAAAAGTTGGGCAACACTGATTGAATTTATTAAAGATGAAAAGAAAATAGACACTTTTGAATGGTAAAATAGAAGTTTTTTTTTACAGGAATAACAAAAAAAGGATTCATTTTGTATATAAGACAGAGTAATACTGTATGATGATAAATAAACAAGAGAGAACAATTCACTTTAACAAAATTAAAACGGCAAATAGAAAAACTAAAATACATAAGAATTGTATTAATGTTAAGGAATAAGTTGAAGACACAGTATGCTGTATCCCTTAAGGAAGCTTATGTGTCGATGTGTTTGTGTTGATTAATGTAGTTGTCATATGTTGTTTGTTGGATGTATATGTAATCATTATGTTTTGGCTTTTTAACTTTAATAAACTCAGTAAAAAAGGGAGAGTCCATTATCACATAACTGTGGTGAAGTTCAGGTGAATATGCATTCTCTGTCTGTCTTTGCAATCCAGTGTGCTCTCACAATCAGGGCAAAAGACTGAGAGCATGTGACTTGCCCAATGTCACCCAGTGAGTTTCCACGGCTGGGCAAGGATTTGAATTCTGGTCTCCAGACTTATAGTCCAGCACTGAAACCACTACACCATGCTGGATCTCACTCCTATATGATACTGGCTTAAAATAAACTGATGTAGGGACCTGGTATAAAATGTCTCTGATCATATTGGGAGCTGACAGAAAATATTCTGGGATAAACAAAACATGTGGATCTCCAAGATAAAATCAGAAAGAACAGGAACAAAATCTGTAATACTCTGGTCTATTTATTCAATCTGAATATAATTATAAGATTGTATGTACAGCACTGTGTAAATTTACAGCGCTATATAAATAAAATTAATAATAATAATAATAATAATAATAATAATAATAATAATAATATACTTTACATATCAAATGATTCTTCAGCCATTCTAGGATTCTAGGAACTGCAGTCCAATTTGCTTCTCTTTTCTACCCAGATCAAACCACCCAACCTCCCCCCCCCCCTGTTGAAATGATGTCCTTTCGATTCTGCCTTTTTACAGCTTTGATCACAGTTTCCATTACCAGCTTTGATCACTGTTTCCATTCCATTACCATTTTAGCCCTGCCCAGCCAGCTGGTCAGATATTTTGTCCTGAAAAAGATCAAGAAAGCCTGGTGGAATTGTATCTGATATAAACTCCTGATTTCCTCATGGTAGATTGCATCAGGCTTAATTTCATACCATGTTGTGTGAGATATCTAGAAGTTGTTGGTGGGTCTTGCTCTCGTTCTTTCTTTTTTGACCTCATTACAGTTCTGAATGAATGTTCAGAAGTAGCATCTCTGCATTAGCAAATTGCCCATTGTGTTTTAAATATTGTTTCCTAAAGCCACATGTGTTCCTTTAAGAACTCTTGAATATGGAATAATGGAGAGAAAATAAGCAACTAGTCTTGCAATCAGTTTTCCAAAATGATATAATCAACTATGACAATTTTCATGTAATGATCAAATTTAGCTTCCAAAATTGTTTATTAAAGAAAAGGACTGGAGAACAGTGTGTGAACAGCATGAAAAATAGAACTGTCTTATTGTTTGATTGAAACCCTCATATCTGAAATGCATAATGCACTAACCTGGCGATTTCAATCAAATTAAATATTTGATAACCATTTTCAAACTAATCATTAATTTTACATGTATGAATTATTTATTCTTTGCCAACCATGCTGGTTTGTTCACTTCTATAACTCAAGAGAGAAAGTGAGGACATTATGTTTAAAATGCTAAAGAACCTTAATATTCTATCCTGTAATGAAAATTGTAAGGAAAAAAAAAAAGGCAGATGAAAATGGATAACACTGGGAAAGATGTTTAAATTTGTGGGGAAGCAGAGATGATGGGGGTAGGGTAAGAGAAATGGACATTCCATACACTTTGTTTTCCCAAGTGTGTTGCACTTCATTTTTTCATGAATGCAACATGTAACATCTCTAAAACATTGCAAACAGGAAGGGGTGGGAATCATGCAGCCAATCAGATGTTGTTGCATTGCAGTTTACAGCATTCCTCATCTTTGACTATGCTGCCCATGGGACTCACAATCAAATTGCATGATAAAGACAGCTTGATTTCCTACCATCTTAGATAAACACAGGAAGCATATCTCTGTGTGCCTTCTATAACTGAAAGTACAATAACATCCAAAAACCACATAACAGTGGTAACTTTACTGGGCCAACCAAAATGCACAAAATACATGTTGCAAGCTCTCAAAGCTCCACTGGTTTCTTCATCAGGCAAAGGTGTTTAAAATCATACTGGGGGGGGGGGTGGTCACAAGCCTGCATTTTGTTAGGATGTCCTTGTTTTCAGTTGTTCTATTTTTAATTGCATTGGAGGGGTAGGCCCCTCCTCCTTCTTGTCATGATGTGAGTACTCCAGGAAATAAAAAAATGCATCTCTTTTTGTCTTGCTAATAGAACTTTTAATAATATTATTTCCTTGAGTACCCACATGTGCCATACAGGTAGTCAGTTGATCATGTGACTGAGTTACTGGCCATGTGGAGCATCCAGTGATAGGGTAGGATGAGAGTTGGCAATTGGCAGCTTCTGACTATGTAGATTATCACATAGGGATGGAGATGTCCTTATCCCATCCATGACCACGATCGTGCAAAAGAAATTCACACATGTCATTCTGATCAGGTCATTGTCCTGTCAGTGAAGTGGGATTGTATTAATGAGTTTTTCCATAAATACAAAATGATGGGAAAGAATTCCACTTCACTCATGGGACAATGACAGGATCAGCAAGATTCAAACAAAAATCCACCAAACAATGATACCTTTATAGGCCAACTGAAATGCACAATATACTTTTTGCAAGCTTTTGAAGCTCCATTGCCTTCTTCATCAGGCAAGATGTTACATACCAAACAGGAGAAAAATTAGAGATGTTAGTGAGATGCCTGCATTTTGTTGTTTCCATCCTTAGTTAAGATGGTATGGGGAGGATATCTTTAGCAGGCCGTCTCCTCCTCTGGCCATGCGGCAATTGGGCAAAGTCCAGGAAATTTAAAGGTCATTTGCATATCAAGAAGGACTCCTCTTTTGCAATCCAACATGTCTTGATTCCTGTGAGGCCACAGGCCTCTTTGTAGGCAGAGGACAATGGATTCCTTAAGAAGTCTCCATGCTTTTGCATCAGGAACATTTTGGTAGGTGTTGGGGTAAAACATGCCAATCCAGTCCAAATTTGAGGGAGGAAAATTGTTTTACCTTGGTTGAAAGTCTCAGTTCACTGGTTCCCTCATCAGAGTTCCCCTGTTGCAGCTATAATGTGGTATCTTGCAATCCAGAAAACAATCAGGGGTAAGATGTGTTGGCAATTTAGTAAATTCAAACAAAAATCCCCCAGTGATGCCGTTTTTGACCAACCAAAATGCACAATATACTTGTTGCAAGCTTTTGAAGCTCCACTGGCTTATTCATCAGGCAAGATGTTACCAAATAGGAGAAAAATTAAAGATGCTAGTAAGATGCCTGCATTTTGTTGTTTCTCCCCTTATATGAAAGTCTTTCACACAATCACTGTGATTTGTGCTTCCCAGATGGGACAATGACAGAATCAGTGCAATATCATGTGAAAGTCCTTCTTGCGATGGCATGGGAAGGACAGGACAAGGACGGGGAAAGGACAGGATAGGGACATTGTTTCCCCATCTGATAATCTCCAGGGTTTCCATGCACTTGTGTGTGTGCATTTGCAATAGAATATTAAAAATAATGGCATGGCGATGTTTTAGATGTGTATGCTCTGTTTTGACAGATCCTCCCTCGCAGCAGGAGGGACAATATGGACTGTGTTTCAGTTGTTGGGCCATTGTGGGAGCCAGCAGTGCAGTCAGGGAGCCAGCAGTCAGCAAGTTTTCCCCAGTAATCAGGAAACCTTGGGGCTTTGCCAGCTTTTCCCTTCCATCCGCTCCTGGCCTAGACCTCCAGCTTCTCTTTCCTGAAACACATCTGATTAGCTGATCTGAAGGGGATAAAATCTGTTTCTTGCCAATACTAGTGATGGGAACACTATGATCTTGGTTGAAATCACTGGTGATGGGAAAGACAGGTGCCTCTCTCAGCCCTCCAAATGTTCTGCTTTTGAGATTACTGTCTTTCCATTACTAATATCAGCAGAGAATAGAAACCAACTGCTGTGGGATGGGGAAGGTTTTACTTCTACCAATACCTAGCGATCTCTCAATCTCAGCAAGCAAAAAGAGTATTAAGCAAAAGGAGGCTGCTCCCCATTGGGCACCAAACATGGAATTTGGAATTGAAAAGTATGTGCAACCCTGATACTGAAATAATGTATATCTCTGTGCTCTTTCAAATGTAAAATGTAACTCTCTTTTACCTGGTAATTACATACACAGAAAATGTTGTGCAGTGTGGTTTTATCAAGGCCTTCTCTTCATGGTCAAATAATCATAATCTTATTGGGGAAACTGCATGACAGTGTAGCTATCCCTCAGCTTCTTGTACGATTCACTAGCTCCTTGCTGGCCCGCACATATCTGTAAGGAAGAGCCCATACATGTAGCTCTGTTTTTGGGCTACGCTTGGACTTTAGTAACTGAGGGGCTGTAGACTGGAGCCACAGCTACCTCATGCCATGGCCCTGATCTGGCCTCTGGAGGGTACAAAAAGGAGCTGCAAAAAGTGGCTGCTTTTTTGCACCATCCAAGGGGCAGCATAGCCATGGCAGCGTGGCTCTATGGCACCCCATTGGTGCTGCATCATTTGGATGCAGCATCGGAGGTGCATCTGGAGTGGATCGTGCCATCATGGCGCCATGGGGGTGGAGTTAGGGCAAGCGTTGTCACGCCCACAGACCAGCTCAAAGTGCCAGTCTGTACAGGCTCTTAGCCTCTTTCAACAACTTTTCACTTTCATTGTGTGAAAACCCAGTCTGGCTGAGACGGGAAAGAAAGCATAGAAGGGAAACATCAACAATAACAATGGTTAGTCTATATTTGAAAAGGAAAGATAGATTGCATATTATATGAACTATATTCAGATTTGGATTAAGATCTGGACGTTAAATTGATGTGTTTGGAACTGAGAAATGTGATTTGGAGTTGATGATTTAAGGCTGATGAATTTAAGACAATTTGGATTCAAAACTGACTGTGATATTGACTTAAGTAAATTAATTTAGATCGGATTGGGATATAAGTATCATAGCATCACACTAGGGGAAATATATGCAATCATGCTAACCAGTTGAGAGGCAAAAGGTGTGGCATCTAAGCAGTTAAACAGTTAAGGTGAAAGCTGGAGCCTGAGTTGCGATTAGGAGCAGCAGTTGGTGTTAAGATCTGCAGCTTCAGGAACAAACAGCAGTAGAGTGTAACTAAGAGTGGCAAGGCAACATCCAGGAGTCTGCACCATAGAGAATGTGACAAGCTGGCCGGAAGCTGTCAGCAATATAAGAAGGAAGAAGAAAGAGATAGAGAGTTTAAAAACACAGACCTGAGGGATAGAGAGGCAGAGCGAGCTGCAAAACTTCATGGAGCAGAATAGAATGAGGCAGAAAAGTGTCTATAGAAACCACACAAGGAATAACTGTTAGAAATTACTAAGACAATTAGAACTAATCAATTATTTGAACCAAGAGGAAACAAATGAATAAATTAAATAAATAAATCTTTATGTCTAAATCTGGAAGACAACATAGGAAAAGGGGGTCATTGCTGAAATAGAAAAAGAAAATCTGATCTGAACAAGGGGTCTGCATAGGGGGAGTAATATTAATTAATTAATATTAACATTCTTTCATTACATAAGGGGGCTTGCAGTATTCATAGAAGGAAATAGCTTTTTTAAAATTTTCTTTACTAAGGCCCTGTACAGACTAGCATTTTGTGCTGGCCTGTGGGCAGAGTCAGGGCTCAGCGTCCTGATGCTTGACGCCCTAATTCCGCCCCAGGGCATCAGGATGCCGCAAGTTGTTCCAGATGGAGCACGGCATCATGCTGCGACTGGTGCTGTATCCATTCTGGCGATTGCTGGCCCACACGGCACATACCATGATGACGCCCCTCCAGTGATGCATCCACATGATGCAGCACCGAAGGGGCATCATAAAGCTGTGCTGCTGTGGCTACTGCACCCCTTGGATGGCACAAAAAGAAGCCGCTTTTTGCTGCTCCTTTTTGTGCTCTCTGGAGGCCAGATCAGGGCCTTGGCATAAGGTTACTGCAGCCCCGATCCAGCCAGTAATGGAGCGGCTACAGACTGCCCCTTTGGATTAAGGTTTGGATTAAGGTTAAAATTAATCCCTTTGGATTAAGGTTATATTGTTTGTCTAGTTCTATAGTTTCATACCTTTTAGCAGGATGAGTTGCTTTTTTGTGCACTTAGGCAGGTTTTGTGTTCTTTTGATAACTCTGTAAAGTACCTTGTAACACTTACAGAGCTATATAAATAAAGACTAATAATAATAATAATATCCTCCATGAACTTTATTACATGAGTGCTCTTTTCCTACTACAATAGTGTTATTTCTAAAATTTCTTTTTAAAAAACCCTGAAAAACTCTATGCTAAGTTTTTTCCTCATACCTAAAATCTTTCTGGGATTACAGTATTAATTTGCATACAGTATTAAAAGGTTATCAGACACTGCCAAGATATTGTTTTTTATTTATTTATTTATTTATTTATTTATTCCCCGCTCTTTGGCCCTAAAGGCTATCATCATCATCATACTTATATATCAGCCCTAAAGGTTAATTTCCCTGCCCCTTTGGTACACAGGCACACAGATGGATATCCTCCTTCCCCCTGAAAAATATAAATGAAATATAAATGAAAACAGTTTTGTTTTGTTTTGTTTTGTTTGGGGCCTGCTTTCTGATTGCTTAGAACAGCAAATGAAAGTGATGGCATATGAAAGTAAGCAGGAAGCAGCTACTGATCTATTGTATCTACTAGCACTGAGTCTGGTGTAATTGATCAAAAAGCCCCAATCAGAGAGTTTAAGAGGATTTGTTGTTGTTCATTGTTGTTGTTTTTAAAAAATAGGATTATTCATTTTATGTATTTCATTTATATTTGAAGGTAATATGAAGAAAGTCTGAAGGCAGAAAAAAGAAAGAAAGATGCTGATGGTTAATGAAATAAATGTTTTCTTAAACTGTAAGTTTGTTTTGCACTTATATTTCCATGGTTGTGTGTGTGTGTGTGTGTGGGAGAGGGGGACACAGAGAGAGACTTCAGAATGAGGTTTGGGAAAAGGGCAAGTTGGGAGGCAGTGCGTTCTCTTCCTTTCTCCTTCACACCTTATCACTAGAGCACCCAGGCCAAAGCACCCAATGCATTCCCTCTGACCCCCCAAGATGTGCATTAAAGCAGAATTGAACTATCACACTATAAAGTGAAGCACAACAGTAGTGAGAAAGGGGGTAATTAATGGAGAGTTTACATTAATGAAAAGAAACACTTTCCAGATGGTCCCTCACCAGGAAAAAAACAAAGAGGGCCAATGTCATGCAACAATCTCCAGCCAAAGACGTGATTATCCTGCTCCAATTATGATTTACTACCTTATGTGATCAGTTCCTAAGTCTATGTTGGCAATGACATTAGATGGAATTCCTCATTGGCAGATGTAATTGGGACTTCTCCATTAGTAGTCTGACTCTTCATTGAGAAAAATGTTGTATGTAGTGCCCCATGCATGGATCTATTGGGTGAAATGTTTGGGTCTCCAGTCTGATTTATTTGTGGTTCTATGAAGGTGAGAGATTAAGTGCCAAGCCTACATTTTACTGTCAGTGAAGCTTGCATTCTGGCTGATCTTTATTGTCATTTGCGTTTTGTTTTCCATTTATGGTTTAGCAGTTGCTTTTGTTATTTAATGCAAATCAAGGTGATTTGCAAAGCAAGGAAGACTCGTAAATAAATATTTGAACAGAGAACAGTTGGAATATACACAATAATATTAGCTGCCTGCCAAGGAAACAAACAAACCCCAAAACGTCAGTCACCAGTGAAGTGTACTCTAGTGTACTATGCAAATTTCTGTCCCATTACAAATATGCAAAAAGAGCCTAAGCCCTTGATTCAACATCTTACAATATCTTCCTAGTCATTTTGTACATAAACACGAAGCCAAATTCTTGACACCGATTTAAGTTTTTTTGTTCCAACTCTCAGTGACATGACTATATTAGCATGCCTTAGAATTACTCAATATAACACGAAACTAAATTACAGCTTGCATTCCTGATATTAGGCAACAACAGCAAGGATAATGAGAAATTTTGTGAAAATGTATTCAGAGAAAGGTTGCATCAACAAAATTCTAAAGACGCCTTTTTATAATGGACAATTTGATAAGAGTCAAGAGCTCAGCAAACCAATATAGCAATCAGTGTCCCTGTGAAAATGTGATTGAAACTGTGATTTGCACACATGTCCCCAAGGGGAACCTAGGCACTGGTGGTATTCTCTGTAATAATATGGGCTGGAATTATATTATATAGGATCCTACTCACTTCTTTAGGGCTGACCTCACCTTGGGCATAGTAAGGTTATTAGAAAAAGCCAATACAATTCTAGGTTGCACAGATAGGAGTATAGTGTCTAAATCAAGGAACTTAATAGTACCACTATATTCTGCTCTTGTCAGACCTCACCTAGAATATTGTGCCAAGTTTTGGGCAACACAATCCAAGAGTGATATTGACAAGCTAGAACTGTCCAGAGGAGGATAACCAAAATGGTGAAAGGCCTGGAAACCATGCCTTGTGGTGAGCTTAGGGAGCTGACTATGTTTACCTTGGAGAAGAAAAGGTTAAATGGTGACATGATAGACATGTTTAAATATTTGAAGGCATGCCTTATTCAAGCTTGTATTCTGCTGCTCCATAGCAATGGATTCAAAAGACAGGAAAGGCGGTTCCACCTAAACATTAGGAAGAAATTCCTGATGGTAAGAGCTGTTCAACTGTAGAATACAACACCTCAGAGTGTTAGAGTCTTCTTTCTTGGAAATTTTTAAAAAGAGGCTGGATGGCCATCTGTTGGAGTGCTTTGATTTTGTATTCCTGCATGGCAGGGAGTTGGACTAGATGGTCCTTGGAATCACTTCCAACTCTATGATGCTATTATTAGTCATTTAATTAGTTAGATTTCATTTGCTATTAGTTTATTTTTAAAGCTATGTTTCATTTGGTAATTATTGTATCATGGGGAAGAAGTTCTTGTGGGATTTTCTTTCTCAAGTCCCAATATAACTTGGTGCGCTATGCACTTTCACTTGAATCAGTGTAGTAACAAGGCACAAGCACTTGCCATTCTGACTCAGGAACCAAACTATCTTGAGCCAAACCTGTACATTTATGCTACCTTAACTAACTTGGGACTGATTTCATTGATCTATGTAAGAAGCTAAGCAGAATCAATTAAAGGTTATAGCACTCTTGATTGCAATTTCAACACACAGGCAATGCAATACCCAACAGCAGAAGTGGGAGCCATAGCTCTAATTTTCACCCTAGTGCCCCTCTGGTGGGCTGCATGGACATATTTTGTCTGACCCAATAGTCATATGATATCAGGTTTTGGCTGAAAATTAGCAATGGAGGTGCAGTGGGGATCAAATTGACTCAAACTACTACATGTTCACTGCACAGCCGCTGCTACCACACTGCAGTCAGAGAGAAGCCCAAAAGGGGGGGGGGGGGCGGGAAAGGCAACACAAAGTAAAGTAAAGTAAAGCAAAGTAAAGCAAAGCTAAGGTAAGGAATGGAAAGGAAAGGAAAGGAAAGCGAGTCTCTGGTGAACGCCCCCTTGCCTTTCCTTCCCTCTGCTGCAGTGCTGAGGTGCTTGGTTAGCGAGGAGGAGGAGGAGGGCTGGGGGGCGAGGCAAGCTTTAAGAATGGGAGACTGCCACACCACAAAACCCTGCCATCAGTCATCTCCCCCAGCTGTCTCCAGCTCGGCGCTCAGGGCTGGCATCAGCTGCTGGCACCGCAGCAGCCACCATCTTGGCTGCTGCATGAGGTCCTGAGGTCATGGCTGAGAAGGAAATGTGACGCAGGAAAGGAGGAAAGGAGCCAATCCTGCCTTGTTCCAGTCTGAATGAAGATTGACAAAATGTGGCCTGGAACAAAGCAAGAATCTAGGCTTGGAGGGTCAAAAATGCCCAGCTAAACTGGGATATTTTTTGAACCCTCCAATCTGTGAATGTCACTGGAAAATCCAGGAAATGGCAACCCTATCAGGTGACAGGGAGAATTCAGGGCAGCTTTAGGGCCAGGGCTTCAAGAACAGCCCAGAGTATTCTGGCCAGTGTAGACCCACCCTGGCAGATAGTTCACAGTAACTGAAAAGGTTCCACAGCAATCTTCATTTGTCACCTCATAAATATATGTCCATTGTCTGATGTCAGAACATAGCTCTTGCTGTGGTGTATATGAACAAAGAAAACAAAAGAAGAACCAATAAAAAAGAATACAAGATCTTGTATAAATGCTTAGAATCTTCAGTACCTTAGGAGCAGATAATCAGCAAAGTTATATACTGAGTGCACTGAAGAAATATTATGGTGGGACAAAAGAGCTCTCTGTAAGTCTTTGATCAATATGAAGCCATTTCATTTAATAGCCAGGATTTTACACAGCCATTTATTGCCAGATACATTGAGTTTCCTAGCTAGTGCCTTTGTTGATTTTCAGATTCATAGGAAAATGCACAGATGTACAAAAAGAGGAAAGTATGTGTGTGGGGAGGCGGGGGGACACATCATTTTCTCAGTGCACAGGAGGCTAGTTCAATCCACCCTGTAAAGCTTTTCTGAGTTGTATGCAATCTGAGGCTACAGTTGCTTTTAACTTTGTTAAGCGAAGGTATGCAATAAAAACAAACTATATAAAACTCTGATCATCTGTGCCCGAAGACAGCAAAAAGTGTGGAAGGCTAGTTCTTGCTTTCAGCAACAATAATGCACACTTTGCAAAAAGAATCCTATTCATGGACATTTATAAATAATCCTTCCTTCATTGAAAAGTTGCTTTAGGAAATTATGAGGCAGTGTTAACAAAGAACCCTGAAAAGAAACTAAGCTGGTGGGAAAGAAAACTATTATATTTAAGGAAATGGGGAGAGTCCTGTTGAATGTCTTTAAGCAATGCACAGCAGTTCCCCTTGAATATGTGAATTAAAATAATGGTTTGATTGCATATGTGTATTTTGTAGACAGGATATACAGATTCTTAGAGGCTTACGGAAAAGGCAACTTTCTTTTCTCAAAGAATGCCTGCTTTTCAGTACAGCATGACAGTAGATAGTTTTGAAAGTAACAAAAGAAAGCTTGGTTTTAACTTTCTGTTCCCAAGGAATGCCTGCTTTCCAATATAACATAACTGTGGATAGTTTTGAAATTAACAAAAGAAAACTTGTGTTTTGGGGCTAAATAGTTCCCAGGTTGTTGGTGTGTATTGTCTACTTTCACATTCTGTGTTCATTCTGTCATGATGTCATAATGTAATATTTATTTATATTTGTTTATTTGGAGTATTTGATCTTTAGCCAAAAAGGCTCTCAGACAAGTCCCTGACCTCAGGCTCACAATCTTATAGAAACCATATTGAAGATATGGGAACATTCAGTTTTGCTCTTAGCTGAGGTATGCAGAATTCTGATTGTGGTGAAATTTGCAGAGACACACAGTGCAGAGAGGTACAACTAAAAAGTTCATTACAGGAATATAGAACACATAGGCAAGCATCTCTCTTTCACATGATTTCTAAAATCTGGTTAAAAAGGGAAACACAGCTCTAAAGAAACTTTTAAAATAATCCATCCAATATTTTTGAATGACACCAGAAATTCAATGAATGGGATCAAAACATCTCCTGCAAAAGCTTCATATGTGGAGGTTCCTTTTTTATAAGGAAGTCACAAAGAAAATTAAATAGGACCAGTAATGACAGAAAGGAAACATGGATGATGTTTAAGTAAGTGAAAATAAAGGTTTGTGTAAATGATAAAGACAATAAGAGTAGATGATGGAGAAGGGGCAGTGAGTGACTGATAGGTAGATATATGAATGGAATGATAAGAAAGAGGTTCTATGAAAGGGAATTATATACAAGTTTTTTGTTGTTATAGTTGTTTGTTTTAGACTGATTATATTTATCTGGAAAAACCTTAGAACAAGAGATGAAGGTGTATCTGAGCCAAAACAATATGTTCAGTACTAAGCAGCATAAAGACTGAGGTAATAATTTTACGTGAGGAGAAAAAGTACATGAGGCACATATATGTACCCTAAAGGAAACTGGTACCCCCAATGCTTTCAGGAATGAGGACATGACAACTGTCAAAGATGCTAGTTTCAAAGGCACTGCCACTGATTAATTTTCCAAGCATTAAAAAACCACATTGATTTGGACATGGGAAGAATGAACAGAAATCCATTAGGAAGCAGAAAATAAGACATAACTATGAAAATCAATGCATTTGGCAAAACTGGAAAGTGAGGAAGGAGAGAAATGCAATCATATCTCACAGAGACACTGAAGATTGAACTACCATGAAATACAGCTGTTGCAGCAATAGGATACAACATCATTTTCAGTTCAGTGCTGGAAAAGGTAGGATGGTATGCAATTTCATAGGGTCACATTGAAAATAAAAATGTCCATAATACTGATCTGTCATAAAACTCTAAGAAATATAAATCTCTTGGATAGTTTTCTTAAGGCTGTTGCAAGATAGAATGCATTACTTTCTGATTTCCCTTTCCATATTAGTTAATACCACTCCATAATGTAATCGAATATTCTGTGATGCAGGGAAAATATATAAATAATTTGCAATGCAGACAAACTTTGCTAATATTTGACAATGGACAATCTGATTTTAAGCAAATGTATGGGAATTAATCCATTTTAACCAAAGCATCTAGGTGGGCTAAGGATGGATAATTGTCATTGGGCATACCCCCATGGGACTTTGAAATTTTCAAGTATACCTTCTGGTTTGATTTGGTTTGATTAGTAGCTTCATGGTTAGATGTGGAATATTAAAATGTGGCTATGATGAAAATACAGTTCTTGGTAATAATAAGAGAAAGGCACAAGGATAACAGGCAAGAGTGACTTTATAAGTTACTGAAACACTCAGAGACCATGGTGGTTGGAGGGAAAAGTAACTTTTGCAAATTTTATTCATGCTTGGCAAACTTCACCATCTTGAATTTATTTCATGCTTGACCTGGGAATAAAAGTGATCTGCACCATCTAACCATTTCTATTCTTTTTCAAGAACTTGTCTCAGATACATGCTTCCTAACCTTATTTTGCAACAATTATATGTGCATACTTTAAAACATATAGCTCTCCACACTGCTGAAGTATTTCAGGATGACAGCATCCTGTGTGTATTCCTTTTGTTTTTGTTTTCTGCTTTCTGTACTTGCATCTCTTCTATTCTAAGCTTTCCATCTAGTTGAACAGTACCGACAGCACATCTATTAGCTGTCCCCCTCACTACATTAAAACATTGTCCCAAGCAAAATGTGTTGTTAAAATATTACCCTAGTTAGTAATTTAACAGAACAGACTAATGACACCGCATTGACATTGTTAAGGTTTCTGACCTAATGATTTATGAGGCACCATTACATTAGCAGACACATTTACTTCAGTAACTCTTTCATTTCGACTACAATTATATATAAAGGTAAAGGTAGTCCCTTGACATAAGTGTCTAGTCGTAACTGACTGTAGGGGGCAGTGCTCATCTCTGTTACTAAGCCAAAGAGCCAGCATTGTCCAAGAACTCTTCTGGTGGTCATGTGGTCAGCATGACTGCATCAAATACTGTTTACCTTCCCATTGAAGTGGTACCTATTTATCTACTTGCATTTGCATGCTTTCAAACTGCTAAGTTGGCAAAAACTGGGACAGGAGCTCACCACATCATGAAGCACTCAGACCTTGAACTGTCAACCTGCAGATCATCTGATCTTCAGAACTAGCATCTTAACTACTGAGCCACTGCATCCCTTAAGTTTTACTTATACATCACCTAAAGGTTTTTCCAGATGTAACTGTACAGAGATGGCTACAGAAATTCAATGTTCTCTGCCTAAAAACATTGTCTATCAGCCTTGCACAGGGCAAGATATAGCCTGGATCTCAAGGGAAGTTACTTTTCTGTTGCTGATGGATTTGAAATTTAATTGCCTGTCATATGCTGTCATATGTCCCCAGTTCCCTCATAACCAAGAGAGGACATAGCCTCTGCCTGCATTGATATTCCCCCAGACCATCTTGACTAACAACAGATGTAAAATCTGAGACATAATATAACATCATCACTTTTCTTCTTCTGCAAGATTTTTAACATCTTTGCCTGATGAAACAACCAGTGAAGCTTTGAAAACTTGCATGGTGTATTATGGGCTTTTAAGACAGACTAATAAAAGTATTCTATTTTGGATTTTGCTGTATTTTTCTGCATAGCCAAAAAGGCAATCCTGAATATGCTATCTGAAAGCTTTCTGACATTCTAGAGAACTGTTATAAGCATTGATTTTTTTCCATCCGTCGTTGTCGTCGTCATCATCATCATCATCATCATCATCATCTGAGTTTTACAACCTACCAGATGAAACTGACTGAAGGCCTGGATTTTTAGTGAAAATGGTGAAGCAAAAATCTTATGGTACTTAAACATTCAAAATGATAGAACATTTCAACAAAATTGGCCAAACATACTGGGGCTTTCCAGATTGGCAGGAAAGGGCGACATGAAGTTGCCTTTTCCTTAATACTTAGTAGCTGCACTGCAAGTCCCAGGTGTGTAATAAAAAGGCATAGGGCAGCTACAAACTGAGGAGGTGTGGGCATGACTTATATGAAGACTTTTCTGTTGCTCAGCAACTACATTGGAAGCTGTCAGGATGCTAGAAACACAGGCGGAGCAGCTGCATGGGTGGCAATGAATGGGGCTTTTGGCTGCACTGAACCTTTAATATTTTTTCTGTTGTTGTAGCCAGCTGCGAACTGCCCAGTTGCACCGGTACATCATAAAGGCAATTGTATTGCCAGCTATGAACTGTGTAATTGCGCAGGTACATCACACATGAACTGTGCAGTTATGAAGATCTGTCAAATTACCATTGTGGTTTTGCTTCCCTTTTTAAAGTGTGCAGTTGCATCGGTGCACCATGAGTGAACCCCTTTATTATTATTACCCCACCCCTTTGAGAACACATTAAAATACTATTACATCAATAAAACAAACTGCATCCCTCCTCCCCCTTAAAAATATATTAAATCCATTACAATTTAAGTTTATGAATAAACTGCTTTATTTTATTAGTGAATTAACATTTTATGTGCAGTTGCATAACAGTTACAGCATCCCAGAGTCCCTACTGCGCATGTCTAGGGTTTGGATTAGGGCTGGAGCTAGGGTTTGGAAGCTTTAAAAACTGCACAGTTGCACTGCAGCATTTAGACACAGCTGCGCTGTTACACCCTTTTTAAAAAGAAGCTGGAAAAAGCAGCTTCTTTTTAAAGCTGCTTTCCCCCCACTAAAATGCAAAAGAAGTGTGTTCATGCCAAAGTTTCAATGTGGGTCATCTAAAAGCTACACTTTCATGCACGCATGAACACACCCCTTTTTGCCAGTCTAGATCAGCCCAATGGTGGGTGAAGAGAAGAAATGCTGGATTATAGATATGCCAGATCCTTGGGAACAGCAAAATCAGATACAAAGGGGCAAAACAGATGGACAGGAAAAAGTGGCATGAAGCTGCCTTTTCTAAAGCCACATTGAAACCCCACCAACCACACCACCGGCTCCCAAGGCAGATGGAGTGCTCATGTCATGACCACATGACATGGCTTCAAGCCAGGAAGAAGGAGAAAAAAGCTGCCTCTTTTTGAAATGGCTTTTCTCTGCATAAGGGCACTTTTCTGCTGGCTTCAAGGCATGTGTCATCTAAATGCCATACCTTCAAGCCAGCCTGAAAGCATCTCTTTTTGCCTGTCTGTTTAGCCCCTAATAATACAGTTTGACACCACTTTAAGTGCTGTAGCGCCAGCCTATGGAATCCTGAAATTTCTAGCCTTACAAGGTCTTTAGCCTCCTCTGCCAAAGAGCACTGGTGCCTCACTAAACTACAAATCTGAGGATTCTGTAAGATGGAGCCATGCCAGTTAAAGTAATGTCAAACTATATTAAACAAACAAACAAACAAACAGCTTCATTTATATACCGCTTCATACCCTTAGTGAGTGTCTAAGCGGTTTACAATTGTAAGCTATTATTTGTACAGTACAGATACAGCCGAAGAGATCGAAAAGATTATGAAATATTAAGACCTACAATATGAGATTCTGCAACTAGAGAAAAAGAAAACAACTATAGTTATAGTAGTGATAGCTGCTTCTGAAACAATTCCAAAGAGATTCAAACAATTCTCCCCCTAAATTTTTCTGTGATGTACAATTTTTTTAACATTGTAGAAACTTAAAACTTCATACAGCTTAGCATTTAAAAAGTGCTGTTTAGGCATGAAAAGAAAGTGGTCAGGGAAAATTACCAATGAAATCAAACACAATAGCAAAAATAAGAATTTTCCATATTGAGGATTTTCAATGTTTCACCCTCCACAATGCCACAAATATGGGGACTGAAAGAAAGATGTTATGGGGGATGTGTGTGTACTAAATTCTCATTGGGTGAAATTACCTCATTTTGACCCATGAGAAAGAGCAGAAGTAGTTGCTGTTTGTACACAGGCCAGTTGGTTTTCATACTTATCTCACGCAGCAGTGTTACTGGACGTGTGCAGGGAATGCTCCCCACACCAGGTGACATCCCAGAAGAGTGGTGACACCTGATCAGGTCTCCTCCTGCTGGGGGGTGAGAAGGGGTGAGCATGCTCCTCAAGGTTTTGCTGCAGTGGAGGAGGCCATCACCACACCCACAGCGGAGGAGAAGAATAAGTGTGTTCTTTTGGCTGCCGCCACCCCCCATTAGTCCCTCCACAACAGCCCCTGACCCACCTGGTAACCCCTGAGGTGCAGATGTCATTGACCTCATGTATGGGAAGCCTCCAGCCATGAAGCCATTCAACCCATGAGTGGCCTCAAACTGGACAATCAAGAGGTGGCAAGATGAACTCCAAATGTTTTTCATCCCCAGTATGTGTTTACTTTTTACCTATTACCACTAAAACAAGTTGTTGGGTGGAATCTGGGGTCTTTCTTTGAACATTTCTCCAGTTTTAAGTATAATTTTTTCAAAAAATATTTTGGAATGGATCACTATTATTCCCATTTCATCAACAAAGATTCTAGATTAGGATACAATGACTTGTTCCATACCACCTAGTGAGCTGAGTAAAGATTTCTGAAGTATTCTTTAGATTGTACTACCTTACCAGGCATGCAACCAGTTTAGCTACCCATTTACTGACATACCTCAGTTAATAAAGTACGTACATTCTGAGGCAATACTTCTTTAAGAGAAAATTTGGTATCAGAGGTACCAGTATTTACAAAAGAATAGAGATAGGTTCCTACACCACACACACACACACAAAACAATTTTAAAAAAGAAGCAGTTCAGCAAACGTTTCATTCAAAACTAACAGGCACATGTAAAATGAAAGAACCACATTAAGTAAGCCTTGTGCAAGGAACCAAAAAATATCTTAAACCTTCTAGATGCCACTTGAAGGCTTCTTCTGAAATGTATCCATTTTTCCCCTCCCTTTCACCAGCTTCCAGTTTCCTTACAGTTTCTATACTGATGGTCAAACTTATACAGTGGGCCCTTCCTTTATATTCCCCGACCCCCCTGAGTAAAGGAAATACTGTGTATGCTTGGATCCCCATTGAAAACAATGGGCTTGTGCACATGGTATGGCACAGCATAAGTGCCATGGGCACACTTGCCATTACCACTTCTGGCGCATGGCTTCAGTGCAAGCTGAAAGCTACATATGGCACACCCAAGTATGGCGCAGGCACACTGTATATGCTTTTTAACGTGCTGGAGGTCACTGATGAGGCAGGCTTATCTGCTTTCCCCATTTCTCTCTGTTTTACTGTTCATGAATCCTCAGCAAGGATTTTGATAGCAGCTACTGTTTACCTTGTCTATTGTAGGCAGGATATGCAGCTACAATAGGATCAGCAAGGACAGAATCCCATTCTTTCCCAGGCAAGGCTTCATTTTATTATCAACTGCAGACATGCTGCTGCAGCCTACCACCAAAGTCTGTGCTTTTCCAGCCCTCCATCACCATTCTCCCATTGTTGATGCTGCTAAAAAAATTTCAGTTAGACAGAGGATGAGAAAGAAAACAGTGGCTGGGTGAGCATAAAAAGACTTTGTAAAAAGGAGCTTCTTTGTCAGAAAGGCTTTCTTAACTGAAGCATGTCTGTATCTGTCTTTATTGTGACTATAGTCAAATGAAGTTCTCCTTATGAAAAAAAAAATATCACAATAACAAATTGACCTTGCCCAGCTTTTTGCCCCTCTACTCATGCTGGGGTGGGGGGAGGGGAGACATGTGTAAACTCTCCTTTGGCTTTAATGTGCTATCTTGTGTTTCAGGAGAGAGGAAAAATGAATTTATTACTTTTGTTGTGGAAATTGCTTTTGAATGGACAGAAGAAGTTACAATGAAAATGAAGCATTTGTTTCAAACACTCAGTTCCAGCATACCAATTGCATTTGTTTCCTTTGATCAATTAGGTAAGTTATCTCCATACCATATACAAACCTATGCAATTGCCTGAAATCACAGTGCCATACTCGCCTTCTTTCAACTCCAATCATTGTGAGATTTAACTAATGAATTTTTTTTCTCTACAAATGTTTTTAGAAAAAGTTCGCAAGCTTTGTAGAGTTTTGAATGGTATGAGAAGGAGGGGAGTAGTCTTTCATGGACATTTATTTGATCCACTGCCAACTTACAAACTCCGAAAATATGAGACAATCTTGAACAGATGGATTAAATACAAATCCACACAAGAGACAGTGAACACATTTTATATCCTAAGGGCCAAAATATCCCATCAAATTTACCTAAGCCATATTTGGTATGACTGTGAAAGGAATCAGAGCAACCAGATGCTCTCTTCTATTGCTGTAGTTAGAGGCAAAAAGGCAGAAGGCTTGGGAACAACAGATCCCTGAAAGCTTAGTCTTTTTGAGCTTTTGACTGACAGTTCATAAATGGTTGGCTAACTTTTTTGCATTCACAGTGTCACTATGGTGTAGGCAATGAACTAGTCAAACACACTGAACATTAGACAGCTGGACAATTCAAATTAAACATGTTCACTGTAATTTTCATTTTCCAATCTTTTTCTTCTCTTCCTAGTAAACTTGATAATGATCCATTTTGAAAATTACTTGAATTAAATACCAGTCACTTTGTAGTCTTCTTCTTTTTTTCCTCATCCACATTCTACTTTTTATATCTTGTCACTTCTCTGAAACACTGACAGTGGGTAAAGAGAGGACTTTCTCATAAGTGATTTCAATAAGTAACTGATACATGGCATGGACAGACAGGCAGACAGACAGACAGTGACAAGAGAGGAACCATGTGGCAGAGGAATACAAATCCATAAATATCTAGAATATATATTTGTGTCATCATTTAGCCACAGGGTCTGCATACATCATTTCACTGGTCACAAAACAGCTCCGTCGTGATTAAATTTGGCATCCACTTTGGCTGAAGGTATGCATAATACAGCCAATGATGAACATCTTTTTTTTTTCCTACTGCTGAGTAAAATTCTCCCCCTCCCTCTCTCAAACTATATAAAAATACCATCTCTGGTCTTTGTTATGTGAAAATAAAATAATGAAACAGTCTTACATGAAGCTAAGACTGTAATGTGTGAAAGGACTCATAGTAGACCATATATAAGGGGATTTTTTTAAAAAATCTGTGTTTGTTTTTTTTTAAATTAAAAGTGCAACTTATAGTAGTAGTCAAACTAAACTGGCAAGTTTTACTACACAGTATCCCTTACTCTGTAAACCAATCATGTATCAATGGACCTTGTATTTTTTTCTGTTTGTTGGACACTTCAGTTTGATGTTTAGTGATTAAATTGTTCTCTTAACAATTAGTCTTTACGAATTTCTGCTATTAATATAGTGTCATCTGCATATCTTAAATAACTTAGTACTCCTGACTCAGCCGATTCAGAAACAGAGAATATTAGGTACATAGCTAGGACCAGATCTCAACAGCTATTTCAGTGTTGGTATAGACAGACACACAGACTGACAGACCAAGATGTATTCATAAAATGTTTTTACATTCTCTGTATCTCACAGAGAAATACAACATCTTTCAGATTAATTGTATTCTTGTATTCTTTCCAGACACAATTCTTGAACAGCACTTTCCCTTTTTGGCAAAAGAATAACCCTATAATATTGCTAAGCAACAAAATGAATTTGGCATGATCCTTTTTTACTTCTTGTTTCCTATTTCCTTTTATTCTCATTGCAAATATGAAATGAATTTTTATGCTAGGACAGCTAGTATCCTCAATAATGACTTCAGAAAGGTCATTCAATGGATAAGTCAGTGGTGCTGTACTGAGCTATTTTCTTCTGTTTTCCATTCACGTTTGAAGTCTCCTGTTTCCTGACACATCCAACTGTAAATACAAACTTTTCTGTCTTCTGAATGCAAAAATTCCAAACTGCATGTGAAATGCAGTGTTGTAACATCAACTAATATATTTATTTATTCATTTATCTGTCTAGCTGTTTCTAGAGTTATTTATTTATTGTATTTTTGTAGCACCTTTTAACTTTAAAAATCCTCATGTGGTTTTCCTAAAACTGACATAAAACTAGGATCTGAACTTCATTCTTCAATAACGAATAGAAAGAACTGAATGATAGGCTGTCTTGCACCATCTTCTGATGTCTATGGAGGAGAGCTTGCTGAGACTTCTCACTATATGGAAGCTAGGTGAAATGGCCAAACATGGATATCGTTCTTAGAGGAAAAGAACAAAATGACAGTGCTGTACAACAGGCCCAATGGACAGAATGCTGATGTATTGCCTATCCCTTTCATCTAGCCATCTTGGAAGGCTCAGATCCAAAACACAGTGGAGAAATAATCCAGTTTGAGACTGCTTTAACTGACCTGGCTCAGTGCTAGGGAATTCTGGGAACTGTAGTTTTGTGGGACATTGAGTCTTCTCTGCCAGAGAGCTCTGGTGCCACAAAAAACTACAATTCCTAGGATTCCATAGCATAGCACTGTGCCTTGGTAGTTAAAGCAGTCTTAAACTGGATTATTTCTGCAATGTGTTTTGGACCTCAGTCTCCTTCCTGTTCAAAATCTTCCTTAGTCCTTTTTCTAAGTGGCCATTAAAGTATTTTTAAAGTTTTCTTTTAGGAAAAAATATGTGAAGGGAATTGTCATTCTTGCAGCTTTAGGCACATCTAAATGTCATTTCCTGTTTGTACATGCCTGAAGTTCACCTTTGACTTATGACGATCGCATGAATTTCATAGAATTTTTTAAAGGGAAGGAATACTCAGTGGTTTGCCAGTTCCTTCATCTGAAATATACCTTACAGCCTCTTCAGTACACACCTCTGGGCATGTCACTGAGCCTACACTATTGCTTGTGGCTGTCCTGTTTAAAGTTAGCAATTGCTCGGGTAAATACATCTACAGAGTAATTCAAGGTTCATGCTAAAATTAAGCAATCCACAAACTGAGACACATCAGATAAGGTCACACAGGGCATGTTGGAGCTAACTGTTTGCAGCAACAGAACGGCCTTGGCAGAATTTAACAGCCAACTGTAAATCAGCCCATCTGAACTAATTAGCTGTGCTTTCCTTTTAAAGCAGATCAGTGCATTCCCTGTTCCTATGCAAATGGTGTTTTAATCTACAAAACTCCACTGGATATAAAGCTGTATGGGATGGTGTGGTACATAGACCTGCCTATCAGCCAATCACAATGCAGATGTGACCAGCCAATCAGAAGCCAGCTGGGCAGGACCTATAAAAGGGCCTTGCAGAGAGTGAAAAGGGGGTTAGTTTTGGGTTTTTAGTGTTGAGGGGAGAAGAGTTACTGTACATTGAAGGGAGGATGTGCTCTTAGAGTTCCTGAGTTGAGTTTTGGTGACCACGAAAGGGTCTTAAGAGTTCAAAGAGGGACTGTGTAGGCTTGGGGAGTCTAGTAGGGAGAGGCTCAGAACAAGCCAGTTGTTGAAAGAAAGATTTTGGTCTTTGTACCTGAGATAGGATTGCCTGTGTGGCTGTATTAATATTAAGATTTTGTTAGAACATCTAGTAACTAAGTAATAAGATGAATATAACAACTTTAAGTCTGATTTATAGCTTTATTTTTATATTTTTCAATAAACTTTTGTTAGTTTAAAATACTACTGGGCCTCCATCTGATTGAAACCATGCTACCTAATATTAGAGACACAGAGGTGCTGTGCCATCTTAAAGAGCAGTGTTAAGGTGAAGGTTGGCAGGAGTCCTTCAGAGAATTTTGGTGGCAGCGGTGGGATTAAAACTCCCATAGGGTTGCCACAGTTGAGAATAGGTTGTGGGTGGACCTTGTGTGAGTGAGAGAGGGTTCACCACAGATGGTCCAGGCTGTACTTCTGCCATTCACATAACAGGTCTGCCAGTTTCTTCTGGCTCTTATTGGAGACTGTTACCTTGGTTCTCTCTCCACAGATGACAACTGTATGGTATTGATGTTCTTTCACCTTTTCAAAATGGTCTGCAGCATTTCTTTTCATTGTTCAAAAGATGCTAATCACAAGCAAATGCTTGCAGAACTGTGCAGGGATATTTTTGTTTCACAAGTAGAGAAGGCTCAGAAGTGATGTTGGGTCTTACACATTGTCTTTGTGGGGTCTTAGTTCAAAATGTCTTTGGTTAACTTTGCTTGTTAACAAACAATCAAAAACTTAAATTTGTGAAATTCTGCAGTCTGTGTGCCCAAGAAGAGATAAAATAACTCGTAAAATATATTTATTAGCTGTACATCAAAGAGATGTCATAGTCATTTTCTTTTTATTTTATTTTATTTATTAACACAAAACTATACAAGACACTACAAACAATTAAGCATACATATACATACATGTACATAGATTATCACATAACCACATCTAAAATCAGTCACATTGAGGAGGGGGTGGGAAGGAAACAAAGGGGGAAAGAAACATTTGGTGGGGTAAATGTGAACTTCCTAGAATACCACTCTGTACTACAGAAAATAATAATAATAATAGTATAAGATCTGTAAGCTTCTCTCGTCACACTTTTGGTCAAGTATTTACATTGGGTAAGTAAATTTTATTTCTAAACCGTTCAAAGAAAATTGCTATATAAAACAACCAATCTTGTTATTTAATATCATTTGTCTGATTTTTTTTATTTTATTTTTTTATCCAACCTGGTATAATCTCAAATTCTTAATAATCTGATCAACATAACTATCAAGTCCTAAAGTTTTAACATTTTTCCTTTCTTTTCTAGATAGGTTATTACCGGAAGCCAATCCTCTTTCAGTAGTTCCCAGTTCTCTCCTCGACTTAAGCAGGTAAGCTTATCTAACTGTATAAATTCAATCAATCTATCCCACCAAGTCTCAACCGACGGGGTTTCTTTTCTTTTCCAGTACTTAGCCATAATTACCCTAGCAACGGACGCGAAGTAAAAAAGCAATTTCCCATGTTCTTTTTCCAATTTTTCATCAATCAGCATATTTAACAAAAAGAATTTGGGGTCAAAATTTAACTTACATTTTAAAATATCCTTAATCAATGTATGTATCTCTGACCAAAACTTCCTAACTACTTTACAAGACCACCATAAGTGAAAAAAAGTTCCCAATGCTACACCACATTTCCAACATTTATTAGAGGCTGTCTTAAAGATCTTTGCAGATTTAACTGGGGTCCAATACCACCTGTATTGCATCTTTAAAAGGTTTTCTCTTAAGTCTGCACTTAATGTGTATTTAATCCTTTTTGTCCAATTTAGTTCCCATTGTTTCAGTGGAATATTTTGTTTAAGGTCTTGGGCCCATTTGACCATGACTTCTTTTATTACTTCGTCCTCCAACTCCCAACCAAGAAGTAAGCCATATATATTTGAGATTTTATACTGTTTCTTTGTCTGGAGAAGTTTCTCAAAGGATTTATCTGCTCTACCTATTCCCGGTTCTTTGGAATCTAGTTTGTATCTACATAATAATTGATGGTAAAAAAAACCATGTATTAAATTGTCCTGATTGTACCATTTCATCCTGGGTTTTAAATCTATGCTTGTCACATCTTTCTTCATTTATAATTAGATCCTTATATGTAAACCAAGTGTTATTAGGCGTTTTCGTTTCTCTAAAAAAAGCTTCATTAGGTGAGGCCCAAGTTGGGATGTTCTGGCATAACCGTGCCTTATACGATAACCATACTTTGAAAATTGCTTTTCTAACATGATGGTTAAAAAAATCCTTATTAACTAGATGTTTTCCATAAAAAAGGTAGGCATGCCAACCAAAGCGATTTCCTAGCCCTTCAACTTCTAAAATGGTAGGATCATCTAGTTTCAACCAGGGCCAAAGCCACTCAAAACAAACTGCTTCATAATACAACTTAAAATTTGGTAGAGCCCATCCCCCTCTAGATGGCTTATCAAACAGCACCTTCATTTTAATTCTAGGTTTTTTTCCACCCCATAAAAATTTACTTATGTCTTTATGCCAAATTTTAAACGGTTTCGCACAACAAATAATTGGAATATTCTGGAATAAGAACAATAGCTTAGGTAGAATGGACATTTTAATGGCTGCTATTTTACCAGATAAGGACAAATTAAAATTTTTCCATTTAGCCAAATCTTTCTTTATCCCTATCCACAGCTTCTCGTAATTATTTTTATATAGATCCATATTATTGGTGGTAATGTTAATGCCTAGATATCTAACCATATTTCGAATCTGCATTCGTGAAATACTCTGGATCTCCTCTAGTTCCTTTTTTTCAATATTCATGGCTAACAAAGATGTTTTATTTTTGTTAACTTTGAGCCCCGATACTTTTTCAAATTTGTCCATTTCAACAATAAGGGGAGCAATGCTCTCAAGAGGTTCGGAAAGGGTTATCAGGACATCATCCGCAAATGCTCGAAGCTTATGTTCCTTTCCCTTTATTTTAATCCCTTGGATCACACCTTCTTGTTTAACCTTAATTAAAAACACCTCTAAAACCAAATTAAAGAGAAGGGGGGAAATAGGACAGCCCTGTCTAGTACCTCTTTCTATTCTTATTTCTTCAGAGTGATCATGATTAATTAAAATGTGGGCTTTCTGAGTATGGTAGATTGCCTGGATCCATTTAATAAAATTCTCCCCTGCACCAACCTTTTCCAGGATCTTCAAAATAAATGGCCAATTAACCCTATCAAAAGCTTTTTCATAATCCACGAACATCATCAATAACTTTTTATCAATGTTTTTGTCGTGGATTTCGATTAGGTCCAGGAGGTGTCTAACGTTATCTTTGATATGTCTATTTGGTAAAAAACCCCTTTGATCATAACTGATCCATGTTGAGAGTATTTTTTTTAGTCTACTTGCCAAGATTGCTGTAAACAATTTATAATCACAATTCAGTAGTGATATCGGTCTATAATTCCCCGGGTCTGTAGGATCTTTATTTTCTTTGGGAATTAATGTAATCTGCGCTTGAAGCCATGACTTTGGAATCTCATCTATTAGAATATTATTAATAGTCTTACTAAGAGGGTCAGCAAGTTGGTTTTCAAAAGTCTTATAAAATGAGTTTGGGAATCCATCAGGACCAGGGGTCTTCCCCTCTTTAGATTTCTTGATTGCACTTAAGACTTCTTGGTTGGTAACTAAGCTATTCAACATCTCTCTTTGTTCTTCTGAAAAGGGTGTTAACTCAACATCTTTTAAATAGGTTTCTATCTGATCTAAGCTGACCGTCTCTTCTTTATATAGGCATTTGTAAAAGTCCGTTAGAATTTCCTTAATCTCATTGGGTTTGGTATAGGTTCTTCCTTCTCTAGATAGTTTAAAAATATATTTCTTTTGCCTTCTTTTGTTTAGGGTGTTTGCTAGTAACCTACCAGTTTTGTTGCTCCATTCGTATATTTTTTGCTTCCAAAATTTCATTTTCTTTGCCATGTCCTCGGTGACCAAAAAAGAAATCTTTACTTGGAGGTCTTTGACTTCATCTGCTATTATCTTATTTGTAGGATCGATCTTCAATTGTTTAATCCTACATCCCAGCTCTTTTTGTAACTTACCAAGTTCTTTCTCTCTCATTTTTTTCAGATTGGAACCTTTGCTGATGAAAAAACCCCTTAGGACCACTTTACAAGCTTCCCATATATTATCCATCTTAACTCCACAAGGTAAGTTCAACTCAAAATACTCTTTCAAACATTTTTCAGCTTCTTTGACAATTTCAGATTTCTTAAGCATACTTTCGTTTAACTTCCAATTACACACTTTCCTTTTCCTATCAATCTCCATTTCAATAGGGCAATGGTCGGATAACCAATTTGGTTTAATATAAAGTCCAGAAGTTCTTGAAACTAAGGATGCTGAAACTAAAAACATGTCAATCCTAGACCATGACTGATGTACTTCTGAAAAGAAAGTATAGTCTTTTCCTTTGGGGTTGTTATTTCTCCATGGGTCTACCAAATTAAAACACTCCATTAATTCAAAGAAGGATTTGGGAAGTTTACCCTGGGTTTTTTTTTTTACATTTCTTCGTCAATCTATCAATACTGGGGTCGATGACTCCATTAAAGTCGCCCATAAGGATAATAGAATCATATTTTATTTCCAAAATTTTATTCAACAATTCATTAAAAAAAGATTGTTTATTTTCATTAGGGGCGTACACGCCCACTATTAGAGTATCTTCTCCTAAACAATTCACCGTAATCCCCACGTATCTGCCTTTAGAGTCTTTGAAAATCTCATTTGAGTCGAATTTCTCATTTACATACATAACAATCCCCTTATTTGCTTTTTTACTTAAAGAATAATACTCATTACCCAACTTATTACATTTTAAAAGGTTCCTATCTAGGTGTTTAATTTTAATTTCTTGCATACAAATGATGTCATAGTTTTGTTTAGATAGGTGATGATAAATCTTTTTCCTTTTAACAGCATTGTTCATTCCTTTCACATTCCAAGAACATAATCTAAAGCCTTTAAATTTATTCATTTAGGAAAACTATTTACTCTATTTACTCTAAATAAGTTGAAGAGTAAAAAAAGGTAAGAAAAGGTAGATGGGAATTTAATGTAGTAAAGACTCCTGTGAGGAGAGCTCTTGTTCCAAGTCTCTCCCTATTCCTTCGAGATCCATTTCTCTGTCAGATACTTGTATATTTCCAAGAGTATTAACCTCATTATCAAATCCAGTCTGACTAAGCTGCTTGTTTACAATAAGATCCGCTTTATCCTGTAAGTCTCCTCGTATGTCGTTCACATTAGAAATTTGTGTAGCTAAGGAACCATTACTATTCGATGAAGCACTTTCTTTTTCAACCTCGAGGTTGTCATGCTCTCTTCTAGACTTTTTGAGTGAGTCCAAAAACATTTTGGCTTCACTTTTGTTCCTGATCACAATTTTTTTATTTTTAAACCAAAAAAATAAGCCAACTGGTAGAAGCCATCTGTAATTGATTTTATAATCTCTCAAGCGTTTAGTAAGAAAGGCATATTCCTTTCTTAATCTTAAGACTTCAGAAGGGAGATCTCTAAAGACTTGAATGGTTTGATCTTGTATTTTTAATGTACATTCTCTTTGGATTTGCAAAAATTGATCTTTCACATGTCTACGGACAAAGCGAATCATTACATCTCTAGACAAATTGTTTGCTAACGCAAATCTCGATTGTAATCTAAAAATTCTATCTATTTCCATCTCAAATAATGACTCATCTTTGTCCATGAATTCTGCCAATATCGGTACCAGTTCCTCAAAAAGATTTTTGTTCTCTTTTTCGGGGATCCCTCTCAGCTTAATATATTTCTCTCTTGATCGGATTGAGTTAAGAAGCCTCTCACCATCTTTTTCGTCCTGGTCTTTAACTATGGAATTGATCTTAGATTCAAGGCGTTCCTGTTTGTCCTCCATTGCCAACATTTTATCTTTAAATCTACCGAAATCAGATGACAACTTATCCACTGATTTTCTCATCTCTCTTATTTCAGTCTTAAGGTCATTCCTAATTTCTTTTTTAAAACTGGCCATCTCTTGTGTAAGTTGATCTATTCTATGGTTTAGATTTTGATTTAATTTTCTAATTTCCTCTAAAAGAAATTGGCTATTGTCAGATATTTTAGGTTGATCGATTGAAGGTCTCCTAGATTGAGAACTTTGACCTTTTCCTGTTTGACTTCTAGTAGTAGTCATTTCCACCCGACTAATAGATAAACAAAGCAACACGCAATAGAAACCCTTCAATAAAAATGACCCAATATGTATATCATAAATTCAACTTCCTAGATGGACTACACTCCCAAATCAGGAAATCAGAAGAAATGTTTACATACATTAACTAAGTCTGTTACCCCAACCCAAAATTCTTACAGGTTGTCTCAGAAAGAAAAGTTTATCAGGGTCTTAACAGTATCTAACAGACAGATAGATTAATACATATCTACTTCGCAATATGTACAAAATAATATCTCAAAGCAAATAGCATGAAGTTTCTTCCGCCTCCAAAGCACGAAACAGATATAGATTTTTATTATCTCAATCTGACGCGTTTCCAAAAACAATATTGTCCGTGATAAGGGCTTCAGGTAAAGTCGATACAGAAGTCCAATATAAAAAGGTCCTTCTGGTAATTGAGGTGAAATTCAAACAAATAAGTAAATAAGTAGGTGATCAGTTCTTACTTCACAATTCCGCCGATTCAGCCTCCAATAAGAAGTTCCATACAAGTTCCCCACTTATGGGCAAAAAAGAGGACGTCCTAGTCGCCACGAGGGACTACAAGGGACTACAACTCCCAGAAAGCAATGCGGAAGTCTCCCCCACGTCGTTTCCGGGTCAAAATGCGCCCACACAACGAATCGCAACTACAACTCCCAGCAGCCAACACGCTTGCCGCCTCTGGAGGAGTTTCCTCCCTCCTTCGCGTCTGCGCTTTAACTGACTTTCCCTGAACGCGAGTAGAACCAGCAGACGCCGAGTAACTTCCGCAGGTGTGATGAATTAGACTTAAAATAATATCATCTCAGAAGTAAGTTAGTCTTGTTGTATTAATCAGTTCTTATGGATTATTAAGCTTTATATATATATGAAAAAAACAACAACAAAGTATTAAGTCCACAGGTCGGTCAATTAGGCGTTCTTTCTTAGACAAAAAAAATAGTCAAGCCCAAAGGGCTTAATATAATGAAGAAAAAACAGTTTAGACTCAAACCTCGATACAATATCCACCCATGTTATCAGATATACAAACAGATCGCCTTCCAAGATTACAGAGATCGATTCTCACTCAGCAATGCCATATCTTCTTGCTTGGATAAAATTGGTGGCGTCCCTGGTGCCTTAAGGCTTGAACCTTAGTTGTGTGGTAACTCCGGTCCGATCCTCATCACTAGGAAACTCCTGCCACATCCTAGACTCGGACCCCGTCCCAATCAATCCCCCTTATGGGGGTATTTAGCCCAAATGGGGGCAAGTTAACAACTAAGGTAGGAGCCAAAACTTCAGCACGAAGTAAAAGCGTCCCGACGGTCCGCCATAGCCAACCGGAAGTCTCGATTCCACTTTCCATTTTCCATTTTCTGTATAGTACACTGGATAAGAGGATGGCGAGGAATAATAGAACTACTAGTAACAACAAGTGCAGAATGGATACAAGTGAAGCCTTTCCCCTTCTCTTGAATTTTCACTCCCACAGATGTTTTAAAAAAAATCATTCAGTCTCTTTGGAAACCCTGGAGCCAGGAATATTCTGAAATAAAATTGTGGAGACCAAGAAGAAAATATGTGTTGTCATCTTCATGTTATAATCTGCAGGGGTACATCTTCATTGGAAACAAAATGACAAGCTTTTCAAAGCTAGTTTTGATGTGCCAAACCTTTAAAAGGGAAAACTGTAGAATTTATGTAATCCATATGGCAGTGTTATTTTTAATAGAAACTATTATTTGCTAAAGACATAGGAATGAGGGTGGTGGTAGAAGACTTCTTGTTAATACACTGGGTTTGATTCCAGGATACCCCATGGAAAACAAAATCCATGGATGCTCAAGTCCCATTAAATATAATGGCACAGAAAAATGATGTCTCATCTATAAAACAGAAAATCAAGGTTTTCAATTTGGAATTTATACCTTTTTAAAAAATATTTTCAACCAGCGGATGCTTGAATCCATGGATAAAAAAAATCTGTGGATAAGGAGGGCTGACTGTATAGGCATCATTCATTAATTTTGGCAGTACTTGTTGCTCATAGCATACTGTTGAGACGAACATTATCAATTTACTTCTATAAATGATGTCTGCACTCCTAGAAATTTGGAATGGCTAGAAGTACATGAAGAAGTTTCTGTTTTGATTTCCTTTCACCAACATCGAAAATTAATTTGGAAATCACAATAGCAACCTATTTTGATTTTATACATCTCAAAATGCATAGAATTTTCAGAAATTACGTTAAAAAACACATTATCTACTACAGTGAAATCATTTGGGCTGCAATCCATGTATACATACTTAATTAGAAGTAAGTCCAAGTGAATTGAATAAGATTTACTAAAGCAGAGGATTGTACTGTTATGCTGTGTTTTATTTATACAGATTCTATGTAGCTGAATTTCAAATTCATATTCTCTCTGGTCTTGAATAGTCCCAGTGATACTGCTATTTAGAACCTATTATCTTGGAACTGTCAATACTGTGAACAGTATATATCACTGGCAACCAACCACAACCAATAATAACAGAGAAAAAGATTGGGGATGGGAATGAAACCAAAGAAAGATATATTCACCACACTTCAAAACAAGAATGAACCTTCTTTTGAAATAATAAAAGCAGAGCTGCAATGAGTCTATCAATAATTGGTTACACTCAAAACATTTGGGCTGTAATGACATACTACTTTCCCATACAATACTGTTCACAGTGAAATCAAAAAATGTTATAACTATTGTTATCCTCATCATCTTCTGTGCATTGAATCAGAAAGGCTCAAGTATAGTCTAAAGGTTTAAAAACAGTTCCTGGAAGAAATCATTAAACTTATATTAAAGAAACAAGGTTTTAGTTTCCACATGTCCAATCTTTGTAATGCACCTCTTTTCAAATCTTCACTATTGAAATCTAAATTCAAATAGTTCTTGCCAATGTATAGCTCTAGTCCTCATAAAGGTATGGCCATCCTTGAGATGAGATATTATTGTTGGTTTCTTCAAAAGTGTCTTTTAAAAATGCCTGTTCTTCTCTGCCCCCAGACTGGATTGTTTTCCAGATGGACTACAATGTCAATAACATGGCCTGGTAGGGTTTGGTGTATATTGCTGTAACTGTGAAAAGTTGGAAAAAAATAGGAATGGTATGTCCAAGTAGTGTAAAAGAACTCTTTGAGTGACACACAAAAAAGAGAGGTCTGACAACTGAAGAGGTGGGATTATACAACTCTGCAAGTCTTTCCAGATGCCAATTTTGGGATGGTGTTCAAACACATGCAACTTCTGGTGGATCTGGAACACTCTGGGAACATCATTCATCTAAGGCATCATCAAAACCCTCTTCTAACTGCAGTCTTTTTTTGTGAGTGAGGAGGATTCATGAGAAAAAGTTGTACCACACTGACAGACCCCAGCTTTTGAAGTCATTCAGTAGGCAACAGTTTTCAGATTTGGCAGGCCCACTTTCTGAAAATCTCTTTTCCTCCTTCCTTCTATGGGAGAGGGGATAATACGCTGCCAAAATATTCTTTCTTATTCTGTTAAATAATCTGTACCTTTTTATCAGTCATAAAACAAACAAAAAAAAACCCTAATGAGTTTTAAAATAAGGTCTTGAGTACACAGACTTGCCTACAGTAGATATTCCAATCTCATCTCTTTATTTTCTGTAAATTAGAATATTTTGCCATGTCATAAAATGCTCATCTTACAGGCTGTAGGTAATGTCTCTTGCATAAATACATGTAATTGTTTTAATGCCTTGCAAGCTGCCGTCACCTGAATGAACAGCCTGGACAAATTGGTTTGGCTTATTTCATGCTAAGATTCTTAGCAGAAACTGGAGATACGCCAGAGGACTAAGCTACCTAACAGATGTTAATTGTATATTAGGTTACACTGCATGACTCCATATTGAAAATTACTTGAATTGTTACAGTCACTCAAAAGTAATAGGCTGTGTTTCCTCCAGAATGTTCTGAAATTTAATATTTTCCTGGGAAAGAAGCAGTTTTGAATGGGAAAAACTGAGGTCACGCAAGGACTAGAATCTGGGAAATTGATGTATGATATTTACATAGTTATAAATCTGTTGCAAAAGGAAGTATCCTTCTGTTCTTTAAAGAGTAAATGAATCTGTATCATTCAACAGCTTTAATTGCCCCTGTCACCACCTGCATAGACACCATACCCTTAAACTGTCCCAGTTTGGTAGAGACATTCCTGATTAATCCTCTGTCATGCCACTTTTTCACCTACTTTTATTTTATTTTTTTAAAATGGTCATAACCTTTATTGGTTATAATTTACTGTACATCTACTTTTAAAATGTTAAAAAATCTCTCTCCCTCCTACTTTCTCCCTTTGTCCTCAGCTTACTTCAATTGCCATACATTGAGTTCAAGGGTCATAATGTTAACACATGCCGCTTTGTATTAAGTCATTGATGTTACAGATGCATTATTGCTATTGAAGAGTGTTTGATCAGTTCACACCTGTCCTGTTGCTTGGTTCTTCAAAGGAGAGGAGGAGGCAGGATTGTGCCCTTCCCAGTAAGCCCAGGCACAAGCAAACTCCTTCAGCCTTTCCTGGCTTTTTTGCTTTTCCTCATTAATAACTTTTTTCATCTTGACCACATTCTGATCTTTCTTGGCCATGTGTCCTGGTTTTCATCTTTGAAATGTTAGTGAGCATAAGGTGCACATCATTTCTGCAGATATTTGCAATATATTATGCACAAAGAGTGGAGAATGGAGAGATGCATATTGAGTGTAATATGGGGGGGGGGGGGGGTGGGCAGTACAGTTTCACTGACATTTCATGTATTAAGCAGATTTTAGAATGTCCAAATGCAGCTATGGACATATTAGACACATATACACCTGCCTTACATTGAGTCAGATTGTTCATTTAACTAGTAAAAGACTCTTTATCCTGACTGGCAACATCACCCTATGATGCTTGGCAGAGATCTCCTCAAGCATCTACTCCCTAAACCATTTAATATAGGATACTGGAAATTTAGCATTGGATTTTCTATATACAAAGCACATGTTCTACTACTGAATCAAGGCCCTTTCCCAAACAGGAAAGATCTGGAAGTTAAGTGTAAATAAGGTTACTTCCAGAAGACAAATATATAGCTGCTAGCAGTAACCAAACCAGTTTAGTTTTGTTTTTAACCGGGGATAGCAATCATATATTTCCTCCTGCTATTGTTGGACTGCAGCTCCCAGCATTCTTCACCAATGGCTCTACGGGTTAGGGCTCCTGGGAGCTGTAGCCCAATGACATCTCGAGAACTGAAAAAAATCCACCCTGTTTTAAACACATATGTCACCATTCCTATTTATTTTATCAGACAAAGCTTGAGTACCTTTAACAATGGGGTAGCAGGTAGAGAATCAATCAACAGCGAAGCTTTCTAATCCTTAAACCTCTGCGCTAAGGGCCAAAGCAAATCTGTGAAATCTGGGATTAGACTCTTTTTATTTTACCAATTATCAGTCTCCTATAAATGCTTTGGAATAGGAAGAAACTTTGCTGAGGGAGAGGATATTTCTGAAATCCTTTCTGCCTATGTTGTCTGTCTGACATAAATATATTTAGAGGTATCCCTGTTGGCATGCCTATACTCAGTTGTTGTTAGTTTGCATGTTTTTCTAAGGCTTTATCTGCACGGGCAAAAACATCCTCTTAACCTCAAAGCCTGTGCTGGCTGTTTGCACAACACAAGGTGATTTACAGAGAAATACCACAAGTTTCCCCTGTTAATCTAATCTGGACCAGGGTTGGAAAATTCACAGGAAACCCTGGGGTTAGCATGGGGTCTTGTGGCACACAAACAGCTGGACAGGACCTGAATTGGGCCGGTCCATGGTTTGCAGGCCAGCTGCTGCACCACCACCCCTTCCTCATCATGAGCCATATGACAGGGGGCCCTCTACTCTTGCTTATCTTTGGTTACACAGGTGAGCCCACTCTCAGAAGAAGCAGTGGCACACCATGCAGCCTGTCCATGGGGCTGCCATGGATACAGACACAGCAGCAGAGGCTCTGGGAACAGTGGATGGCCCAGCCTTACCAATGTAGTGTCAGTCCATCTGGCCCATGTGAACAACACTGCATCACCACACCATGTGTGGGTCAGGGCATGTGGCTGCCATCACAGCCAATCCCAGGCCACTTCCAGAGCATAATGTTCCTAACTGGCCCAGGACGTATAGCCAGTGCAGACAAGGCCTAAGAGTTTAAACATGACACATACTCATAGTCATATAATTTCCTATTTGTTGGTCTTATTCATATTCTGTCTCTTCCTACATCCATTAGTCTGAGTCTGTTCATTCTCCATTATGGTATTCTGCAGTTTTCTCTATTCTCTATGTATGAAGAGCACATGTCAGTACAGCCTCTCACCATAAGGGGTTACATAACATTTAGTATTTGCAAGTAAACTATTCCATGGTGTTGTTTAAAAAACACACACACAAACACACACACCAGGAACTTTATCACACAGAAGGCAAGCGTCCCCCTCCTGCCATTAAATCATCATTAAAAAATGTTAATCATGGTGACAGGAAAGATGATCACACCCCATGTGCTTATCATGTTCTTGTCCTGTCTGTAAACAGTAATGAGCGTGTCATTTGGTATTAATGGAAACTCCCATTAATACCAAATGACGCATCTATTACTGTTTACCAATGGGACAAGAATGGGATGAGCATGCGGGGATGTGATAATCTTCCTCTGACAGTGTGATTAACATGACTTAATAACAATTTAATGATGGGAGGAGGACACTTGTCTCCTCTGTATCTCACATCTCCTACATTTGCTTTGTTTCTCTGCTAGACCCAGATGGGTGGTTGTTGCTATTTTCTGCCTATAAATACTAATTACTTTGCTTGTTAGATGCACGACTGTCTCTCACTATGTGAAGAGATCTCGCATAGTTTTGAGACTAACTGAAAGAAACTGTTACCATGAGCTTTCGTAGAGTTGAGCCTACTTCTTTATATGCATGAGGAACTAGGCTTAAGTTTTGGTTTTGGTTGTCAATCAAAGAGGGATGAGAGACATATTCGCTTCTGTTTCCATTATCATCTATTCCTGCTGTTGTTATCATTGTGCATGGTCTCTGGTCAGTGAAGAAGCTCTGGACTGCTGCATGGCTCTTGTTGCAAGCCACAATCATGGCTTGAAATAAGTTTTTGATCAAAAATGTAGTGGTTCTCTTTTCTCTAGGAATATTAAAACATATAGGTGCGATCTAGACTGCCCAAAAAGGTCAGTCCATGACCACCACTTTAAATGGCGAGATGGGGCCAAGGCTGCCACACCAGCAGCCTCCGTGGCCCCATCCCACCACTTCTGGAGGCCATGGGGAAGCAATAAACTGCCACTTCCCTGCGGCCTCCAATGGGGCCCCCCAGCACTGATGAGGGGAGAAAGTGGCTGCCACCATGGCCCCTTTCTCTGTGGGTCTTTGCCATCTAAAAGCCACAGCCAATCACCAAGCTCCAGGAGTCCAGCCAATGAGAAGCTGGCTGGGCAGGGCTATAAAAGAGCCTTGACAGGAAGTGAAAGGGGGTTTATTTTGTTGGAATTTTTGAAGGAAAGGGACACCTCGGAGGGAGGGTGTGCTCTTAGGGTTCCTGAGGGAACATTTGTAGGGTAGTTGATAGACCAGGGAAGGGTCTGAGAAGTCCAGTAGGGACTAGAGAGGCTTGAGGGAGTCTGAGAAAGGGAGGCTCAGTAAAAGCCTGTAGGTTTTAAGGAAGATTTTGGCTTTAATATTGAAGATAAGGATTGCCTGAGTGACTGTAGTATTGTTGCTTAAGAAACTTTTGTAACTAAGGAAACAAGACAAGCAAAGCTTTAAGTATATTTCAATATTTATTTCGTTATTTTATAAATAAACTTTATTCTTGTTTTGAAATACCACTTGGCCTCTGTGAACTTTAGAAACACGCTACCAAAGATATTAGTGCCGCAGTAGGAGATAGGTGGTGGGCAAACAAGAAAGGGTTTATTCATTCGGTTCGCACCACATATAATAAAAGTGGTGGCAGCAGTGGGATCTAAAAGCCCAGGGTGCTGTCATCCAGGAAACGTAGGAGTGAACAAGAAAGTGTTCACTACATTTTTTGGTGGCAGCGATGGGATACAAAAAGTCTGGTTGCCAGAGCCGTGCTGAAGTGTTTGGGGTCTGAGTGAAATACCAGATACCCATAGTTGATTTGACATTAAGTCAGGGGAGTAATCTATGAGGTAATAGAAAAGGGTAATTGGTGAGGATTACTCGGAACCCAACCATGCCACAGTTATTTTTAAATACTAGTCTCTGAGGTAAACATGCTGGGTAATTGTAGGAGACTAACAGATAGAAGTAAAGACAGATAGAAGTGATTCCTGAGGTAATATTCTGTGGTAAAGTAAGGAATCACTGATTTGACCTTGAGATTTAATTGAAATCTCTTTACTTAGTGGAGGCACAGTTAATTCACAGTGATTCCTGAGGTAAACGTTGTTGGTAAAGTAGGGAATCACTAATTTGATTTTAAAATCCAAGTGAATTATTATTGCTCAATTGAAGCAAAGTAAAATAAAAGTATTTCCTGAGGTAAATGTTTTGGGTATTTGTAAGGAAATACTGCTAACATGCCTCCTAAGAAAGTCAAAACCCCAGCATTAGTTGAAATGTTGGAGGAATAGGAGGTTTCAGAAGAAATGGTGGCTAGTGTTGACACTAATGTGTCTGAATCTACAGAAAGTTTAGAGATGTGGAAAATGAAACAGGAAATGAAAATGAAAAAAGAAATAGAAATGGCCAGGATAGAGAAAGAAAATGAAAGGCTTTTGAGAGAGAAAGAGATTGATAGAGAGAAAGAAATGGAAATAGCTAGAATCAAGAGTGTTCAGGACATAAAAATGAAGACATGGGAGTTATTAAACAGTTTAGACTCTACTTAACCATATTGTTAAATATAACATTAATGCTTTCCCTCTATATGATAGGAAAAGATTCCCTAAATATGTTATTGGAGGTAACCTTGAGTTATATATAGCCAACTTTGAACAAGCTTGTGATGAAATGGAGATAAAAGACAAGGAGCTTGATTTGATTAGGCTTGAATTAAAAGAACTGAAACACAAAAAAGAATTGAAAGAAAAAGAATATGAGAGAGACTTATTAGAACTGAAATATCAGAGAGAAATGAAAGAAAAAGAATGGCAACATGAGAAGGAATTAAAAAGAAAAGAATATGAGGGACAGCTAAGAGAAATGCAGCTTAAAAACAGTTGAGACAACTGAAACAGAGCAAAGATTTACTAGAAAAAGAATATGAAGAAAAGATAACAGAAATTAAAGCACAGTTTGGTGATAAGAAACTCCCTTATGCCTCAGTAGGAGATAGGTGGTGGGTGAACAACTTGCCTCAGTAGGAGATAGGTGGTGGGCAAACAAGAAAGGGTTTGTTTGTTCTTTTCGCACAACATAATAAAAGTGGTGGCAGCGGTGGGATCTAAAAGCCCAGGGTGCTGTCATCCAGGAAACGTAGGAGTGAACAAGAAAGTATCCACTACACCCGCTCCCAAAAAGGACCTCCGTTCGGAACTCCTTTTTTGTGCCGCGGAAAGGGCATGATTGAAGCCTTCCCACGTTGCAAAAGTGTCACTACATGTGCAGCGTATCTAAACGCTGTGCACGTGATGACACTTTCATAGCACATTCGTATGGACGCCGCCATTTTAAAATGCCAGCACCCATGCGCTTTAGGCCTAGGGAGGGTGTAAAAGCTACGCCCTCCCTAACCCTAAAGGCAGGCTTTTTAGCCTTTATCACGCTACAAAGTGCCAATCTAGATTGGCCCATAAAGTCTTCATTGGTGTTTAGAAAAGTGACCTCTGAATTGTCTCCCCCCCTTCCCTCCCATATTGTTAGCATTGTACTTTTCTCCAATCACCTGCTGTTTGGATCCCTTTGGTTATTGTACCCTGCAAAGTTTCCTGAAAACAGGAACTTCATTCATCCTGTAGCCTGGAATTCCTTCTACCCCACCCCATCCCTTGCTTGAAATCTTGAAGAACTGAGGCAGGCTTTTAATATAGGTCCAAAACACACTGCAGAAATAATCCAGTTTGAGACTGCTTTAACTGCCCTGGCTGAGTGCTAGGGAATCCTTGGAACTGTAGCTTATTGTGGCCCCAGAGCTATCTGGGAGAGAAGGCTAAATATCTCACAAAACTACAGTTCCCAGAATTCCCTAGCATTGAGCCAGGGTAGTTAAAGTAGTCTAAAACTGGATTATTTCTGCAGTGTGTTTTGGACCACCATTTTCCCTCTCTTTTCCGGGCCTCCCATCATTGGGCAATGGGTGAGAGGAGAGGAAACAATAGTCACCAGGAAGGCTCCCAGAGATGACCTCTGAGCCATAAAGAGGAATGGTTGTTGCTCCCCATCTGCCCAGTCATAACTTGGTGTGTCTGTCTCTGTGCTGGAAAAAAAACCCCCAAAAAAACCATTGTATCAGGAGGTATAATTAGGGCAGAAAGAGCTGATAACTGGGGTAGGGTAGGAACAGGGAGATGCCACTGTGAGAGCCCAAGCCTCCTCTGCCCTCCTTGCCAATGTGAGGGAAGCAAAAGACCATTTACATATTTCCTTCGCCACACAGGATCTTGAGAATCATAGAATTTTAGAGTTGGAAGAGACCACAAGGGCCATCCAGTCCAACCCCCTGCCATGCAGGGACTCTCCATCAAAGTATCCCCAATAGATGGCCTTCGATCCTCTGTTTAAAGACCTCCAAGGAAGGAGACTCCACTATACTCCAAGGGAGTGTGTTCCACTGTTGAACAGCCCTTCAGGTAGTTCCTCCTAATGTTGAGGTGGAATCTCTTTTCCTGGAGCTTGCATCCATTGTTCCAGGTCCTATTCTCTGGAGCAGCAGAAAACAAGCTTGCTCCCTCCTCAATATGACATCCTTTCAAATATTTGAACAGGGCTATCACATCACCTCTTAACCTTCTCTTCTCCAGGCTAAACATCCCCAGCTCCTTCAGTCATTCCTCATAGGGCATGGTTTCCAGACCCTTCACCATTTTAGTCACCCTCCTTTGGACACGCTCCAGTTTCTCAACCTCCTTTTTGAATTGTGGTGCCCAGAACTGTACACAGTATTCCAGGTGGGGCCTGACCAAAGCAGAATAGAGTGGCAGTATTACTTCCCTTGATCTAGAGACTATACGTCTATTGATGCAGCCTAAAATTGCATTGGCTTTTTAGCTGCCACATCACACTGTTGACTAATTTTCAACTTGTGGTTTAGTTGGACTCCTAGATGCCTTTCACATGGAGTCTCGTTCAGCCAAGTGTCCCCCATCCTATATCTATGCATTTAATTTTTTAAAATCTCCATCGCCTTTTTTTTTGGGGGGGGGGGGGGGTAAAGACAATGGAAACTGAATACCAAACAATCAGTTTCAGTATGAAAATGAATAATGTATGTAGGGGGCTGTAAATGCCAGGGAGAATAGGAAAACCCCATATGCACCTATACCCAAAGAAATCTGTTAGCAGTAATACCCATTTGCCCACCCATCCACCTGCCAAAATGCACTGCCATGTGAAGGTATGGGAATCAGACAGTCACCATCTGATAATTAGTTACACATCTGGTAAAAAGTCATGGATCCTTTTTCTGCGGAATTTGAGGTGTCTTGCCACCAGGAAAATCTGAAAACCATGTGTGGCAAGATCACATTCTATTCACATAGAAAGCTAATTCATTTCATGATGTAGACTGGCCTTGAGCTACGTTTCCTCACCCAGAATGGATAGCTAGCCCTACATACATACATACATACATACATAAAATAGCCAGTTCAGTTAATTATGTTTCAGCACATTGTTTCCTTCTGTTGGTCTTTGGAAGTGGACAAGAAACCAAAGAACAAGCATTCTAAAGCTGAAAGCCTCATGTTTTTGATGCCCACTTTTAGATTATTTTTCTTCTAATTATACTGTCATTTTCTTGCATTCTAGAAATAATTAGCAGGAAAGCAAGCAGACTGATAATGTAGCATCGTCAGCTGGATCCGACTGTGCTTCTGTGTAGTCCACAGAGGCAAGAAATCCAAATCAAAGTGTGCAGCAAAATACCAGGGATGGGAGGGTCTTGAAGAACACAATAGCAAACAGAATGAGGTGGGACCTGGCTTGCAATCCAATTAACAGAAATCCAATTTACAGGAAAGGTGACATTTTCTTTCCTCTCCTTCTAATTCCTATCTCATTAAATACTAATGCAACTGCATTGTGGAAGGCGATTATGTGAAGACTGAAACATAATTCTGTAATGCTAAAACATAATACTACGCTAATGTCGAGGAACAGCCGCTCAAGAATATTTCATGGCCAGAGGCAGAATTTGAAAACCTCCCCATTCCCTTGCTGAGATTGTGACAATTGTTTCTCTTCCAGGTTACATGTGTCCAGGTATGCAAAGCTGTAGAGAGAAGTGGGTCACATGAAGCAACAGGATATAACTATGCTCATAGCCAGAATAAAGAAGCAAGACATGCATTTGGTAACCTAGAGAAACCACTTTATTTAGCTTAGTTTACTTTAGCATAGCACCTTGAGAGAGCTTTCCTATCTTTAATGGAGTGCCTATAAGAAACTCTAGTTTTATTTTCTATTGTTAATGGTATCAATGATCCTCATTCACTATCACTTTCCCCACATTAGCAAGTGTTTGGAGTCTCCTTTGGCAATATGAGCACCTCAGGATGCCCATCAATGATCCTATTCAATCTGAATACATGTACATGGAGCATATTTTAGGGCAATTAGTATCTATGCTGGGATGATTTTCTGCCAAAAACCAACATAGTGCCTCAGACCTGGCATCCCAATTGGGAGCATGTTCTGGATCAGGTCCCTAGAATGACATTTTTTCAGCGTGTGACTAACATCACATGGAGTCTGTCCTTTAAGTTATAACATACAGATACCCGCTTGAGAATAAAAACCCACTGGGTGATTTTTCCTCAGATGGCAAACCACTTCTGGAAAAACTTGCCAAGAAAACCATATGATAGGGTCACCATAAGTCAAAAATGACTTGGAGGCACACAATAAAATGCAAACTATTTCCTTGTTCCAATTAGAAGAATCTTTTTTAAGATCACTTTTCAAGAAGGGTATTGACAAAGGGAACATTTCCAGAGAAGAGTAACCAAGATGATCAAAATGAAACAAATGAGACATGACTGAGGGATCTGGGTATGTTTAGCTTGGAGAACAAAAGACTGAGAGGTGAGATGATACCTATTTTTAAATATCTGAAGAAATGCCATACAGAATAGAATGAGTTTGTTTTCTGCTGTTCCTGCAACCTCAAAATAAAGGATTCAAATTAGAAGAAAACAGATTCCACCTAAACATTAAAAAACACCTTTTTGTAAACTATATGAGATGTTCAACAGTGGAGCACACTGCCTCAGAGAGTGATTGAACTAAATGGCCCATGTGTTCCCATCTGACTCTTAAGATTCTATGGGGCTAAACAGACAGGCAAAAAGAGGTGCTTTTGGGCTGGCTTGAAGGTGTGGCATTTAGATGACACATGCATTAAAGACATCAGGAAAGTGCCCTCTGGGCACCTTATGTAGACAAAATCGGTTTCAAAAAGAAGCAGCTTTTTTCAACTTCTTCCTGGCTTGAATCCATGTCATGACATGACATGAGTCATGACATGAGCACTGCAGCTGCCTTGGGAGTCAGCAGTGCGGTTGGTGGGGTTTCAATGTGGCTTCAGAAAAGGCAGCTTCAAGCCACTTTTTCCTGCCCATTTGTTTCGCCCCCAAGATTTCTGAAGTAAATGCTGAAAGAATGGAACTTTCAACACATTTCGACATACAGGAATCCACTGTACCTGCTGGATTGCGATTTCCTTCTAATACATATAGTGAGCATATTGTTGGAAACTATCATGTACGAGTTTTCATGATAAGAGCATTTCAGGGACAACTTTCTTGCTCAGTGTTAAAGAAGTCCATCTAGTATTAATACCAAAAGCCTGTGAATGTCCTTGGGATTGTTCTTTCTCTGAGCAATTTGATATTCAGAGTAACTGCAATGTTTGTTGCAAATACAGATTGCTATAACAACAGATTCTAGGTTCTTTAATGTGTAGAATACATCCAGTAGTGTTCATGCATTATTCACTGCAAATAAAACAGGAACAGTCCTTGAGCTGGGGTGTTATAGATTCATACAATGAAGTAAGTAGACAGAACATCTATTCATATGTTTATTCTGTTTTTGTTGAGATTCATAGAAGTTTTGCAATAAGATGGAGGAGAGATTGCAGCCCAAATGAATTAAAAAATTGGAATAAACTGGGAGGTATTTACATTCAAAGTGTGTTCTTCAATGTAATGTTTTTCATTATATACATATATCGCTAACATATATGAACATATACGCATATGGGTCACTTTGATTTAAGGTGAATTCACATCAATCTAGTTTTACAGAGGATCATATATTTATTTCTTTAAAAACCCTAAATTTTAGCTGAAACAGGTTTTTTTTAAAAAGCTTTATATTATACAATCCCCACTTGTTCTTGGATAGTGGTGAAAGATGATTATGTATCATAAATATATATCTGTATATATGCCCTACATAACTTAAAGGACATTCCAAAGTCAGGGTTCCTATTGGCATGGGAGGAGGAATAATATTTACTACTAAACATCATGCCCCATTTAAAAAAAAAAAACTTATTTCAAACATCTGATGGTGGTCTAAATGTTCTTTGTTTGGGGCATCATGGAAGCTAGGAAGAGTTTTGGATAATGTGCATCTTGGACCTCCTTTAGCCATCTCCACTTGTTTTGGAGTTTTGAAGCAGAGGATTTCAGAAGGTGGAGCTTGTGTGACAAGCAGCATTGATGAAATTCCCTCTTTTACATAGCTGTTAAATGGATAAGAACCCTGTCATCTTTTTCACCTGGCAACTCAGCATGAGAGACACAAAGGGCTGAAGAGATTTCTATGGAAGAGGGGGCAGGTTTTAAGATCTGTTGTTGTCACATCTTTTTCCCCCAGTCTGGGACTTAGGGGCAATACAGATGGGTGGCTGGAAGCCACCCCTTCCTGCTCAGGGTCGGTGCCACAGCAGCCGCATGCTGCTCTGAAGCAGCTCTGAGCAACATCCTGGAAGGGGCATCATGGGGGAGCTTGCACGCCATGATGACTCCCCTTCTGGCCAGCACTGTTTGGGTACTGCATGCCACAGATGTCATCATGGCACACACTGTGTGGACTCGCGTGCACCATAATGGTGGTTGGGCAGCGCAGTAAGGGTTTCCAGCGTGTGAACACTGAACCCTAGTTTGTGTCCAGGCCAACATAAAGTACCTGTCTGTATGGCTCCTTAAGGTGCTTGTGCCAACTAAAAGAAACAGCTAAAAATGTAATTATACTATCCATTAAATTAAATCCAGTTTCAAAACAAAGCTATAAAAAAACTCAAGTGAAAAAAAAATCCAGTTTTGCAATGTGCAGTCCCCCTGAGCAATCAGTCTTCAAAGGTCTGATGATGTGTTGTTGTTGCTGTTGTTGTTTTAAACCTGATCTTCCTGGGGAAAGATAGAAAGGGGGTGCCACTTTTACCTGTCACACAAGGAAGTTCCAGAGCTTGGAAGCAGCCACTGGGATGGCCCTCTCCTGTGTCCCCACCTGATGGATGTGTGAGGGTGGTGGGAAATCCCTCCATAGAGAAAACATGGAGAGGTTCATATGGGAGAATATGGTCCTTCCGATCTTCTCCAAAGTCAAATGCTGTCCTCGGGACCTGCTGTTGTCACCTGCCTTCAACCCCAAGGTGAAGCTATCACAGGATTTTCCTGGCAAGATTTATTCAGAAAAGATTTACCATTGCCTTACCCTGAGTCTGAGAAAAGGTGACTTGACCAAGGTTACCAAATGGGCTTTTCCATGGCCAAGCAGGGATTCAAACTCTGGTCTCCAGAGTCCTAGTTCAAAACTCAAACCACTATACCACACTGGATCTATGGTCCAGGGATGATAATATTAAACTTGCACAGAGGAAAATTTCCTCACTGAGCACTTCAGACTGATATGGTATCCAATAAATTACAACATTATAGGCTTAGGCTACACCATTTTCTTGGTTACCTCGGATTCTTAATGGCTTAAGTCACAACTGTGAAATTATTTTATTAAAACTAAGATCTAAAGTCACCTGTTAAAAACAACTAGCATAAACTAGTGTAGTGTAGTGGTCTGAGTGGTGCACTAAGACTGGAAGACCAGGGTTCAAATCCCTACTCAGTCAAGGAAACTCAGTGCAAGTCACACACTCTCAACCTCAGAGGAAGGCAATGGCAAATCCGCTGAACAAATCTTGCAAGGAAAACACTGTGAAATGATGGGTTAATTATTAAGTCAGAAACTCATTAAAGGAACACAGAAACTTCTACCAATATTACCATAGACCAGATCCACTGAATCAATGGAAATTAGGGGCAAAATGGCTACAAAGCGATGGCTTGACGCTGCTCCTTTCAGCACTGGATCGAGCCCACAGCAACTGCACACCACCGGCCTGATCTGGCACTTTGACACACCAAAGAGATCCAACAAAATTGCACTCCAAGGTTGCCCTTGCTTGCCACAGTGGCACTTTCCAGTGCTCCATTTGGTGTACAACATCTGAACGCTGAGTCAGTCGGACAGCATGACAGTGGACAGAATGACAGTTGGGGGTGGAGTCAGGGCATGGGTCATGCAGCTGCCACACTTCCACTCCACCCTGACTCCAGCTCTTTTGACCAATCTGTTTAGCCCCATAAATAGGTTTTGAGTTATATTTCCCACTGCCTCAATGGATCTACGGATTCTGTCTAGTTCCTTCATAGCTGCTCCTCTAGGTCCTATCTTCTTCTAACTTCTTGACTGCAGTCTCTGTTGTGAGTAATATCGGAGCCAAAGTATGGAAAATCTAGAGCTATTTCAATGCCTTCAACATCTACTTCAAAGTTATGTAAATCATTTGTGGTCATTATTTTCGTTCTCTTAATGTTCAACTGTAAGCCTGCCTTTGCACTTTCTTCCTTGACTTTCTTCAGTAATTACTCCAAGTCTTTGAATAGGAAGAAAAAGGAAGGAGGATGCAATATGCTATGAGGGTGAGAGTACATGATGGAGATTAGAAGAAGAAGTGGAATGGGATGATGTTGAAAAGAACTGGAAGATGATAGAAAGATAGAAAAATAGAGAATGAGAAAATAGTTATGGGATGGGGAAGATGGTGTTAGGCAAAATGCAAGAAGATATAAGGAGGTAGGGTAAGGAAGGAGAGAAAGGGGAAGAAAGAAGATGTAAGGAATTGAATGGTTTCAGTGGGAAAGAAGATGTGAAGTAATGTTTTTATGTGAGATATTTTTATATTTTTGTATGTATATGTATTGAATAATTTCTATTGTGTTTAATATGTATCTACTAGTGTGTTTAGTATATGTGTCTGTATTTGTATCCTTTTTAAAGATTTGACTTGTTGTTTTGAAATTAATAAAGATTATTTTAAAAAGTAATTATTCCAAGTCTTTGCTATTTTTTGCTAGTAGTATGGTGTCATCTGCATTGTTGATGTTTCTTCCTCCAGTTTTCATGCCTGCTTCCTCTGAATCTAATCCTGCTTTACATATGATATTTTATGATTACAAGTTAAACAGACAGAATGATAAAATGCAGCCTTGCCTGATCCCCTTGTCAATTGGAAAGTATTCCATTTCTTTGAGTTCTGTCCTCACAGTAGTCTCTTGCCCTAACTACAGGTTACACATCAGGACAATCAAATGCCATGGCCTACCCATTTCATTAAGAGTGCTCCATAATTTTCCGTGATCTACCCAGTCAAAGGCTTTGCTACAGTCTATAAAGCAGAGACTGGTTTTTTTGTTTTTTTTTTTAAATGGTGCACTCCAGCATTCAACATATGTTTGCAATGTGATCCCTAGTGCTTCTTCCTTTTTTGAACTCTGCTTGGACATATGACATTTCTCATTCCATGTGTGGTTAAAGTCTTGGGCTGCATCCACAATGCACAAATAATCCAGTTTGACACCACTTTAATTACCATGGCTCAATGCTATGGAATTCTTGGAGAAATTGAGCCTTCTCTGACAGTTAATCCACAACAAACTACAAATCCTGGAATTCCATAGCACTGAGTCATGGCAGTTAAACTGGTGTCAACTTTGATTACTTTTGCTGTGCGGATGCAGCCTCGGTTGTAGATTTTTGAGGAGGACTTTACTTGCATGGGAAATTAATGTTCAGAGATTTTAGTTAGAATGACAGTAGTTTCTGTCTCTGTAGACTGAAAAAGTTCCATTTGTATACCATCTGTTCCTGGTGATTTGTTTCTTTTAAGTGCACTGAATGCAGCTTTACTTCATTTTTTTAAAAAAAAAAAAATACTAGACGGTTGTTTTCATTCGGTTCTTCTTTGAATGAATCTGTCATTCTTTCATCTCTTTCATATAATTCTTCCATGTATTGTTTCTATCTTCTTTTTATTTCTTCTTGGTCATGTAATGCATTTTCTGCTGGTTGTAGATCATCCCCAGTCTTGGTTTAAATTTTCCTTTGATTTCTCAGATCTTGTAGTAGAGTTTTTTGTTCTTCTTTTCTTATTGTCACCTACTTTTTTCATGCATTAATTATTATAGTAGTTCTCCTTGTCCTTGTGCATTAGTCATTGAACAGTTGCATTCTGGGCTCTGACTCCATTTCTGTCACTGTTTACTTTCACTTCTTTTCTGTCCTTAACTGCTTGAAGAGTTTCCTCTGTTGTCCATTGAAGTTACTCTTTCTTTTTCAATATAAATAGTGTATCTTTGCATTCCTTCCTGACAATGTCTCTGGCTATAGTAATAACACTCAACCTGGAAGCACACTGAAAATGTGGAATGACTTTGTGGGTCTGATTATGAATATCTATAGCTAAAAGGAATAAGTATTTGTAATTCAATATAATGTTTCAAAAAAAATGATCCAGCTAAAATTATGCTTAAGCTTAACCAACTCACACTGAAATCAATATGACTTTAAAATACCATTCCTTATTTGTCATTGATTCATCACATGAATCAATTATTTGTTTGTATAATACTGTTTGCACAGCATTTGCTGTAGTTTTTTCTTCTTCCTTTTTTATGTGCAGTTTTCAATTGTTTTATTTTTGTTACTGCCTGAATTTATGTTGTGTGCTTTTTTTAAAAAAAAAAAAAATCCCAACAACATTGTATGTGGGAAAAAGAAATTCTTCACAAATAAGAACTTTGTAAATAAGAACTTGACTCTTTTTGTTTGTTAGTTGTTAGGTCCCATTGTTTTTGTATTGTGTCCCCAACCCACCCCCGCATGTTGAATCTCTGGGGTGGGGAATTTAAATAAATGTGGACACCTTGGTTGAACAAGCTACAAATATCTTGATGAACTGAAAAGGGGTTTAGCAAGGCGGGGTTCTCAGTATTCTAGTCATAGCCACTTGGACATCAAGGTTAATAAAAGAAATGTTGACAGAGCCACAGCTATGGTTGTGTGCTAATACCAATTAAAATGTCTTGTTTGCCTACCACCTATTTAAATGTTCACATCCCTTAACCAGGAAGAACTGCTTTGTTAATAGCTTCTCTGTCTTCTCCATGGAACATTGCAAAATGCATTTCAACTAGCAAAAACTATCACTGAGATACTAGTGTCCAACTGAAATTTAATCTTTGCTTGACTCTGAGTTGGGTGCTCAGGAAATACAATTTTAAATTAATCAAAAAGATCAGCTAAAATATTCATGAACTTTAAAAAATGGATCAGTAAGATTTCCCTTCCCTCTTTCTCTACCCTGAAACCTTTTCAAAATCACTTTCATTTACACACACACACACACACAGACATATATATATATATATATATATATATATGAGAATATATTAGGCATAGATTTTGTATTATTTAAAAATTAGCACAATCTGGAAAGGGGAAAGAATTGGCTGGTAAAGTGCAGAAGTTCAAATGTATGCAGATTGCTCCTAACGATCTGCAATTTCAGAAAGGTAGGATTTAATCTCATGGCTGAATAAAGCTTTCTGTATTAATAATAACATGAAAATGTCTTTCTAAGGTGATACTTAACATTTGCCCTGGCTGGGAATTGCAGGTAATGCAATAGGGAAAATGAATTATATCTAGAAATTAAAGGAATACAATCCAGAGGAAAACAGAACACCATACAGATCTCACTTTCCCTCTCACACAGATGCTTTTGGCCGTTTATTATGGCACTGACAGATTTAAAATAGTACCTGTTCATCTCCCAGATCATTCAACAGGAATGTACATAATGGTGTGGGAACAAAATGAGGACATAGGCCTCCAAATAATTATTCTATAGTGGAGGGGTGTGTGTGTGTGTGTGTGTGTGTGAAGTTCTCCCTTTAGTTTCCAAATCTCTATTATTGTAGTAAATTAAAGTTTCAGTTGAGTGTTTCAAAATACAGTTTAGGCATTTACAGAAAGAGAGAAGGCAAAGTTACCAAGGAGAACATAACAAATAATTTTTAGTGTCTTCCTTTTTGCAATGTTGAAATATGGGGACTGAAGGAAAATTTCATTGGAGGGGCAGAATTCTTATGGGTGGAATGTCCTCATTTCCCCTCCCATAGCTGCTCCCCACATCCTTCATCCTTCTGAGCTTTATAAGAAACACTACAATTCATAAAGCATAAATCAAATAATAATCACCCATTGTTGCATCAGAAGGTTAAATAGTGAAACAGGTCGCCCCCTTAACAAGGGAATCGGAAGTATGCTAACTCCCCCTATTTCTTCTCATTAATAATCACCAGGCCTTTAGCTGTTAATTTTGTATCAGTTCACGCTATTATTTGTTTCATTTCTAGCCTATCTTCCCCCAAATGTAGAACCCAAGGTAGCTCACAATATAGATTATTTCTGATAAACATTTACCAAAATTTGGATATGTTTTCATGTTTGCTATGGAAAAAACATAAGGTGTTTTGTTTGTTTGTTTTTAAATAAATTTTGAATGTAGAAGAAAGTGAAATTGACAGATTCATCTATCCAGGCCCAAGGTATTGAGTATTTAAATTTTTTTTAAGCATTTAATTCCTTGTGTCTTTATGGTTGCCATCTCTTTTTCCCTCAGGGGCTGTTAAACCTATACAGCTATCAGGCAGTACAATGTGGCATCTAGATATACTTATTGAATTTGACAAATAATACCATTAATTTTGTTTTTGAAAAATGTATTGGATTTACTAAAGGGGCCTAAATGCCCTAAAGACACCGGATCCCATCTGATCTTGGAAGCTAAGCAGAGTCAGCACTGGTCAGTTCTTGGATGGGAGAGTGCCAATTAACACCAGGTGCTGTAGGCTATATTTCAGAAGAAGGAAATGACAAAACCACATCTAAGTATTCCTCACCTAAGAAAATTCAATGAAATCCATGGGGTTACCATAAATCAGCAGATGCCCTGAAGGCACATACATACAGTTCTACCTGCACCCTCTCCAGTACACACACATGTGCATGCACATATGCTTATTATTATTATTATTATTATTATTATTATTATTATTATACCTTTATTTATATAGCACTGTAAATTTACACAGCACTGTACATACAATCTTTTAATCTTTTAATTAGATGGTTCCCTGCCTTCAGGCTTACACACCTTCTTCATCTTCAGCCTTCACATTTCCAGAGTGAAGGTCTGAGATTCTAAGTGCAATCTTCTGACTTTTTCTTAGAAGATTCTTGTAAATGGAAAGAAAATGCATTATACAAAGAAGTCTGGAGTTGTACTATTAAATATGCTGTTTGTGCCCTGCCAGGCTTCAAAACTTTATTTTGTTAAGAGTTTAGGCTGACAGGTATTTAGATGTATAAATCATGCTCATCAATTATGGCTCCAACAGCTTTGGTGTCTGACAACAAATGGAGAATAAGGATGTCACCATTTATCTAGCAGAGTGATGAAAAATGACACAATTGGAGACCTTGCCTGTCCTTGGAGAATACTTAGAAAAAGAGAAGAAGGTGAAGAAGGTGAAAGATAACTGCCTGCATAAAGCAGAAAGGGAGTGAAGAAATCTCTGCCTATTTCTGACCAGAGATAGTGCAATAGATGCAGCTGAGGCACAAAGACTTTTCAGAAGGATCATAGCTTACAAGTGGCTTTATGTCCCATCTTTAAAAGAGGCACTTGAACTTTCTGCTAATTTCTATCCATTAAACTGTATTGCTCACTCACATCTCATGGTACTACTAGTGTTTATGTCCATTAGGCATTAAGTGCAAGCCTAGGGAAAATGTGTGAATCCTTGTCATTTTAGCAATGCACTCCAGTCTTTTCTTGCTTTCCTTCTTTTCAGATTATTCAGTGTTGCCATTTGGTGTGCAGCACCAGATATCAGAGCAGTAGCATTTTTCCAAGTCTTTAATGCAATTAGCCTCCTCTTCTCTTCCACACACATGCACACATCATACACATCACACACACACACACACACACACAGCTACATGTACATCTGTGTGTGTAAGAGCAAGCAGAGGGGATAATTAATTATTACTTATTATTTAGATATCTCATTACTTAAGCTTGTTTCCAACAAAAAAAGTTAATTTAATCAGTTGGTTGAAAAATGGAATTTATTTTAATGCCCACACTGGCTGAATTTTTCCTCTACTTCTTTTAGAGACTATTAATGATGGAATAAAACATTACAGCTTCTGCATTAAGATTGCTTGGGCATTAACATTCTGGTGCAGAAAACCTTCTTGTCGACACTGTTGTTAAAGTTGTTGTTTATACCTGGCTTTAGCTTGGACCAGTCACTGAAATAAATGTGTGAGCTCCTCTTTTGCCAGCCATTTGTGCAATATCAACACCATTGCGTTCTTCCCTAGCACAAGCTGAATACAGTATCCAAAGAGATCCAAATGTGTTTTCAGCCAACAGTGTCCTAGATTTCTTGTCCATTTATTCTAACATAACTCTCATTATGAATGCTAACTAGTAGCTACTTGTTTTCAGCTGGATTAAAGAAGGCAAGAGGCATGTTTTGGATATTATTCAAGTGCAGAGTGAAGCTGACTGGCAGCTTGGTGTGGCCTCTGGCCATTCCGAGCCCTGATTGGTCCTTGATCAACCAGGGATTACAGCTAGTAGATGGCCCATTCTTAAAGTGGGCTACCACTGTGCTCCCAAATGGGCCACCTCATCTGCATGCTATGCTGCCAAAGTGGCTAGAAGCTGCACTTTTTAGCCCATGTGTTTCGGGCCTGTGTTTTGAGAACAGTGGTAACTTGCCTTCCACCATCTACTTTGCCCAGGGATAGACCTACCATTAAGGAGAGTGAGACAAGCATCTCAGGTCCAAGACACTGCTCAAAGTTGTGTAATGGATGGAGCTGGGTATGCCACATGCCTGCTCTATGCTCTGAACTTATCACTCTACCTTCAAGTGCCATGGAGAATGTTATCCTGATAGCAGGATAGATGGATGGATGGATAGATAGATAGATAGATAGATAAACATTTCTTCCATGGAATCACTGAGGCAGGGGTGGAGGTGACTTTTTGTCATTTGCTTCAGGAAGCAAAATGCTTAGACCAGCTTTTGGTTTGCCCCATAGGTCTCCTGTTCAGTGATCCTCAGCAGCCTGCTGGGATTTGTCTTCCAACTTGGATTTCCCAGAAGAGGATTCTGAACTATAGCAGAAGATCACTTCAACTGCTAGTGGTGCTTGCTCTCTCTCACACACACACACTCCACTCCCCCCCCCCCGGCACCAGCTATATTTAATTCTGGCTATATTAGAGGCCCTGTACAGCCCTTAGAAGTCCATAAACAGTGTGAACTTGGTCAGACAGAGAATATTCTTTATTTCAGCAGAAACAGGCATCAAAAGAACATCACTGAAGAATAAGCAAATCCTGGAATTTTTCCTCCTCAACCAATGTACTGGGCTAGGGGAACTTTATCCTCCAGATGTTTTGACACATCACTTGAATCTAGCATGGCCAATGCTAAGAATCTGTAGAACTGGTAGTCTAAAACATCTGGAAAACTAAGTACTCCTACCCTTGCACCCTCAAGCATGGAATCTGATGTGACTAAAACAGCATCTTCCCTGTACAAAAGTAAGGCATTAGAAGGTGAGGGACCAAGAAGTTTAAAAAGTCTTTCATAGGAGAAACCCTCAAAGCTTTCCTGACTCCCAATGCTCGCAAAACGGTGTCTTTGGGGCTTTACAGACCGCCCTTTAGGGGAGGTTTGCAGCCACCCCTTTAAGCAGCAGGGTGGGGCCAGGGCTGCCTCGCCAGTGCCCCAGAGGCTCCATTTCACTGTTTCTCCAGGCCATGGAGGAGCAGCAAACTGCTGCTTCTCCACAGTCTCAAATTGGGGTGCAGTGGGTGCCCTTGGTGCCCGCTGCATCCCACAACTGACAGTGGTTCCGAGGGGAGAAAGGGGCTGCTGCCACGGCCCCTTTCCCCTTGGGATCCTTGGCACAGCCATCTAAAGGCCACACTAAGGACCAGGTGCAGAAAAGGAGCTCGGTTTTCAAACTCCTTTTAGCACTGCGGGTGCACAAGTATGGATGGCGTGAAACAAGATGGTCCTGTCCATACGCTCTAGGGTTCAGGAGGGAATAAATGATGTGCCGTTCCGAACTCTAAACGTGCTGCAAGGGCACCTCTTTGTGCCCATACGTATTGGGCCATATAAAAGAAATAATAACAGCAACTCTAAGCAGGAAAAGTACAACCCAAGGTGTGTTGATTAGGCTTAGTGACTTTCCAGTATGATGAACAAAATATGCAATGAACCACCGTTCCTGTGTTTATGACTATGTGGCTAATAATTAAAACAAGCAAATATTCTTATTGGATCAATGCATTCTAACACATAGAAAATAAGGAACCTTCTAGCTTTAGCAGCCAAGGTATGAGCTAAATTCATGTTGTTTCATCCTTGTTTGCATTATTTTTGTTTCTTACAAATAGTCTCTGAGTACAAAATCATTCAAATGAAAATGAAAGACGGTCTGGTGTTGCTCATTCATTAATTTTCGCAGCAGTTGGTGGCCTGCTGGCATTTGAAATTAGCGTTGAGGAAAAGTTCAAGAGATTTAGCTTAGTCTGAAATCATGTTTACCACAATGATTTTCAAGAAATGTTTCAGATAGATTAAATTGCATTAGGAAAGCTAATTGTAGAGCAAAAGAGGGGAATATTAAATGCTAAGCAGCAGAACTCATTTCAAAGCTAGAGCATTTTACCAGCTGGATAAACCCATAGACAGCATGAAAGATTACACTAGAGCTAATAAAGTGCCATGACGGTACCTGGATATCACCATACAGTACTTGAATCCCAAAAGCTGAAGCCCACTGAAGTGTTAAATGACAAATGGAAAAGAAGGCATTTTGTGTTGGTGTTCATTACACAGCTCCAAACCCCTCTTACCTTCTCTACAGAGAGAGAGAGCTCATGTCTAAATAAATATTATTTGGGACTTTCTAATCTATCAGCTTGCTGACAGAGTTTCTAGGTGCTTCAGAACACAGAGAGATCTGACGGCAAGGCTAATATATTTCTTCAGAGTGTCCTTGATAGGCTGTAGTTCTTTTTCAAGGCACATTACAATCATTTTTATCAGCACCTCTACTGCTACACTTAATTCTAAGCAACAGAGTGACTTAGGGTGGGGGCAGAATTTCATTTGGGAGGACTGGTAAGAATTGGGCTGTCTTCTCCATGATGGAATAGGCAACCGCCTCTTACAGGGAATCAGCATCAAGGATTCTCAGAAAGGGAAGGGGAACTAAACTGAACTGGATCTCAAAGCTTACCTTTCTTGTTTTCTGTGCTTTGGCAAGGAAAGAAAATGGATGAGGGCAGGTATCCACCAACAAGCCGAAACAAAACCTCACCTTATCTGAACAGACATTTGTCCTAAAGAGCTCATTTTCTCCCATTTTCTTCTCTGTGTTTTCATAGAATCATAGAATCATAGAGTTGGAAGAGACCACAAGGGCCATCCAGTCCAACCCCCTGCCATGCAGGAACTCCATATCAAAGCATCCCCGACAGATGGCCATCCAGCCTCTGCTTAAAGACCTCTAAGGAAGGAGACTCCACCACACTCCAAGGGAGTGTGTTCCACTGTCGAACAGCCCTTACTGTCAGGAAGTTCCTCCTAATGTTGAGATGGAATCTCTTTTCCTGCAGTTTGCATCCATTGTTCCGCATTCTAGTCTCTACAGCAGCAGAAAACAAGCTTGCTCCCTCCTCAATATGACATCCCTTCAAATATTTGAACAGGGCTATCATATCACCTCGTAACCTTCTCTTCTTTAGGCTAAACATCCCCAGTTCCCTAAGGCGTTCCTCATAGGGCATGGTTTCCAGACCCTTCACCATCTTAGTTGCCCTCCTTTGGACATGCTCCAGTTTCTCCACATCTTTTTTGAATTGTGGTGCCCAGAACTGGACACAGTATTCCAGGTGGGGCCTGGCTAAAGCAGAATAGAGTGGCACTATAACTTCCCTTGATCTAGAAACTATACTTCTATTGATGCAGCCTAAAATTGCATTGGCTTTTTTAGGTGCCGCATCGCACTGTTGACTCATGTTCAGCTTATGGTCTACTTGGACTCCTAGATCATTTTCACATGTGATCTCATTCAGCCAGGTGTCCCCCATCCTATATCTGTGCATTTCATTTTTCCGCCCTAAGTGCAGAACCTTACATTTCTCTGCATTGAATTTCATTTTGTTAACATCGGCCCAGCTATGTAGTCTATTCAGGTCATTTTGAATTTTGATCCTGTCCTCTGGGGTATTAGTTACTCCTCCCAGTTTAGTGTCATCTGCAAATTTGATAAGTATGCCCCCAATTCTGTCATCCAAATCATTAATAAAGATATTGAATAGCACTGGGCCCAGGACAGAACCCTTTGGCACCCCACTGGTCACTTCTCTCCAGGATGAAAAGGAACCATTGCTGAGCACCCTTTGAGTTCGGCCAGTCAACCAATTACAAATCCATGTAACAGTTAACTTGTCTATCCCACATTTTGCAAGCTTGTTTGCAAGAATGTCATGGGGAACCTTCTCAAAGGCCTTACTGAAATTGAGGTATACTATATCCACAGTATTCCCTTCATCTACCAAACTGGTAATTTTATCAAAAAAAGAGATCAGGTTTGTCTGGCATGACTTGTTTCTCTGAAACCCATGTTGACTTTTTGTGATTATGACATTGGCCTCTAAATGTTCATAGACTCTCTGCTTAATGATCTGCTCTAGAATCTTTCCTGGAATTGATGTCAGACTAACTGGACTGACAATTTCCTGGAATTGATGTCAGACTAACTGGACTGACATCAATTCATAATTTGTATTTCCTGTTTACTGATATATTCAACTAGTCTGCATTCTTTATATGCTCCTATCTGATTTTATTCTGGATTACATATCATTTTTTTTCAAATATAACAAATTGATTAACAAATCTATATTAACTTTGTGATCACAGTCCTGCTAGTATAATCTCTGCAGTTTGGAAAAATGTGATTTTTTCAATAATAAGAATAAACATCATGAAGGAAGTGAAGTTTAAGCTTTCCTTCCATCTTTTAGTTTCAATACAAAAACAGGCACACACACTTTTCCTCAATATTATTGCTCTCAGGGCTCACATCCAGGTTCCAGACACATATGTCTGTAAAAGATATGCAACTCCTACCAGGGAAAAGAAAGCTGGAAATGGCTGGAGAGAAATTTAAAATAGCAGAAATGGATGGGTAGACATCCTACTCTTTTCCCCACTGGAGAACATATCTTCCTGGCTTCAGTTTGTAGAGAAAAGCACTAGTTGAAATTTGAAGATGAAAGGCTGAGATGGGATGTGAAATGGGCGCTTAGCTTAAACATTCGCATAGATTTCAGGAAAACTCACCTTCAAACTCTCCTTCCTGGTAAATTGAGTGGGGCACCAAGCTTTGAAAAGAGGGATTAAAAATTAATGATACTTCTCCTTAAAACATTAACAATGATACTTGTAGTTATAAGTAAGATAGAAATGTTTTAAGGTGTTACTTTTAGCTGACATCTGGCCCTTAAATGAGGATAGATGTGGATGTGTTGGTGCATACGAAGAAGAGAGAGATTCAATTGCTTGATGAATGCATTTTTGCCCATTTCAATATGAATTGACTTGATTCACACAGTTCTTAAACCAACATGTGGACTATAATTTACCTATTTGCTTTCATAATCCTCTAATTAAAAAGGGGAATCAGAAGCAATCCTCAGGTTAAAAAGGGGGAAATGTATCAGAACATTTTAAGATTCATATGTGTGTGTGTGTGTGTGTGTGTGTTAAAATACTGCAGATTGGAAATTGTATCAACACCAACAAAAGTGACATAAATTGAAAATGGATGATTCAGTACTCTCTAGGCAATTCTAGTCTGGTCATTGCTCTTATGAAAAATAAGGACTACACCTGACACTAACAAATTTAATCATTGGTAGACTCCATCTCAGGCCAACATAAGTTAGGATGATTTGGAACACTGCAATGAGGTACTACAACTTAAATGATGAAAAAAGCCAGTTTTGATTTACTATTACCAAACTATTACTATTTACTATTTACCAAACAATCAGAGCCCTGACTCTTATTGCTAGTCCCAACAAGTGTAAGTAAATTGCTAGCCCCAACAAGAGTAAATAAATTGAGTTATGATGAGTCAATATGTATGTTAGCCCCATTAGTCTAATGAGACTAACTTAGTTAGGACTAGCACCATGATTCAGGTCAGAAAATGCTGTAGCAATATTTTCCTTCATCTGCAGAGGAGAACATCTATCATAGTATTAATCCCATATAAAATCATAAACATTATCTGGGACATGGGAGAAGAGTCAATACATTACCAATACGGACATCTCTAACCACAAGATTTTACAGTCTCAAGAAGTGCTATCACAGCCTTTGTCATAGTATCTTTTATGCAGGGTGTCCTTATATCAAGATCAGGACTCAAAATTCCATTTTAAAAAAGCACACCTATCCCATGGATTTTCACATGAAAATTCTGGGGTAAATGTAAGGATAGTATACAAGCAAAGATCTTTATGTTTAAACAGGTCTGTGGCCTGTAAGCAGCCTTGTTGCTAAGGAACGATTTTGACTGTTTTGAGTGCTGTTGTGTTCTTTTTATTAAAGCATTTTTGAATTGTACTTTTAATCAATTAAAACATTTTGATTTTATATGTATATTTGATTTAACCACTGTTGGTTGAACTGAGGGACATTTATTGGCATCAAAGCAGGGTATACATTTAATATGTCAGTAAATACACACATACCACCTGATAACAGAAAGATTTCTACGAACAATTTTAACAATGCAGTGGCAGAGCAGTGTAGTATAATACAATCCAGAAGGACTGCAGAGAATTAAAGCAGACCTGGTGAATGAAGGTAATAAAAACATTTCACCACACAAATAATTCACGGGTGGGGGAGAGAATTCCAAAAAGAAAAGCCCTACTGTTCAGAGGTTCACTGGACACATCGCTAGGTATTTTTAAAAAGCAAGAACATAATAATTGCTAATGGTTAAAAAAATTCTCAGAAGGTGAGCAGTAAATACAAGGATAGGTAAAAGAGAAGTTTATATATAACTCGGTTTATGCCAATGAAAGGTAAAATGCACAGCCAGGGAAAACCCATGAATTGTCATAACAGAGTGTCCTGGGGCATTAAAATCAGGTAGACACATTATAAAAATTTGCACTGAAGTCAAAATGCAAAGAAACCATTCATGCATTGTAATTATAATTAGTTGAGTCACCTACTGGGTGTCTTTTCAGTGGAACATATACCAAGGAAGAATGAAAGGCTGATAAGGTCCATTTCAAGCTCAATTTTTATCAGAATGTTTAAACTATGCACATCTCTTGTATTCATGGTCATGATGCCATACCACAAGCAAGGGAAGGGAAGGAAATGTGTGCAAGAGAGAAAAACAGAAGAAAAGATGAGAGCAAAGGGGGGGGGGGATAAGAGGGAAATGTACTGAGGTTGAGCATTACAGAGAAAGAATTTGTCTTTTGCCTCTAAGCTTTCGTGCTCAAAGAGGGAGTAATGGGGTGAGTGGGAGGAAGGGCACATATATGAAACAGAGGAATCCATGAGGGAGATTTTCCCATGATGCACTTTTGGTTCAGCAACAAGTGGTCTGGAAGCAATTTTAAGATTTTTAAGAGTTGTACAGCACTTTTATTATAGCGTCTGTCTTAAATTTAATATATAAATATAATTAATATTAAGTATGCCACATTCATGTAGGTGTGCCACAAATATTTGTTGCTTGCTGATGCAACAGAATAAAATGGCTTTCCCCTTGATAATCTCATACAAGGAGCCCTAGTGGTGCAGTGGTTAAATGCTGGACTGCAGCTACAATATTGTAAACTCAGTCCTAGAGCAGGGCTCCAAGATCCACTAAGCCTTCCATCCTTTGATAGGTCGGTAAAATGAGTACACAGCTTGTTGGGGGCAATTGGTTTACGCACTGTAAACCACTTAGAGATTGCGAGTTCACTGAAAAGCGTTATAGAAATGTATTTGCTATTGCTGTTGCTATTGCTACGTGTGTGTGCATGCGTGCATGCATGCGTGCATGTACAAATGGGGAAAGTAAACCCCATGTATTAGCCAATCAGTTCTGATTTTTTAATCAAATCAATCAGATTAATATAATCTATATAATTTTTAAAAGAAGGCAGAACAGTAAGAGATGTTTCTGGGATCAATAAAAAAGTATAATTATGAACATATAACATAACATGTTGCTTGTGGTGCATACTCATTGTGAACCAAGCATACAGATTTATAGAGATGATAAATTGAGTTATGAGTCAACATGTATGTTAGCCCCATTAGTTTAATGAGTCTATCCTAGTTGGTCCAAATGTTTTCCATTTGTAAGCCCCCATGTTTCTATCAGTTTTTACAACATTTTCCTTTAAGGGAAAGATGCAACAAAGGGTTGAAACAGATGGACAAAATAAAGCAGTTTCCAGCTGCTTTGAAGGCGGGACGTTTAGATGCCACATGACTCAAAATTGGCTGGAAACCAGACTGAAGCTGCACTCTGGGGCTACAAAATGGAACAAAAAGAAGCCAGAATAGTTGGACTCAAGGCAGAAAATGTGCATCTTTAGCCCTGCATATAAATGCCCCGAGACAAGGAAGGGGCTGTGGGAAACCAAAGAAATGAAAGTGCTATAACTCCAATGGATATAATTATAATCTACGCAAACCAGACTGTCCAACAGGGGGACATGGGGTGAAGGGGAGTGAAGAAGGTATGATTGCACTCTGCCAAAGTATCACTTGCACAGTGATGTACCAATGCCCTGTACAGGTGAAGCATCGCACATGTGACTATGTGGCCAATCAAAGGGGTGGCTATGGGAGGTACTTGGAGGTCACAGGTGGTGTGTTTGTGGAAAAGTGTGCATATATGGTGGGGAGGCAACAAAAAAAATTACCCAGCTGCACAGCTTGATACCATGCCATGCAGTTGGACAGCATTGCATGTCACAATGTCACAACAGCAGTTCACAACCTGCCTTGGGAGTGAACCATGCAGACAGCAGGGGTTTGACCTGCTTTTGGAAAAAGCAGGATCTAGTCTCTTTTTCCTGCCCATCTGATTTGGCCCTAAATTTATAAAGATTTTTGATCAGTAGTGCTAGAGGCCCTCCATTATAAAGCAACCAAAGAGCTTTCTAGCAGATGGGAGACACAAAGATTTATTGTGGCATAAACTTTCATAGGCAAGAAGTGTCAAGTGAAGATATATCGCCAGCATCTATGATGAGGATGCGAGCTTGACAAGTTGTTATGTTAATCTGGTGCAAAAAGAGTATCCTCCTTTCCCCTAATAAGTCTGTTTCTTCAAATAGTCTCAGAAATCTGAAAATATTGTCAATGGTAATTTGGCTCTGAAAGGGCAACATTGTTCAAAAACAATTAAAGATGTGCTTGTGACTGTGTATGTATTCTCTATTGGGATTATGTGATCATATTATACTGTTATCCTGAAAGATCTTCTCTTGTTCCTCCAGTAAATCAGTCAATATCCATCTTTTTTTGTTTTTAATTTATTATAAACTATATACAAAACACATCAAAACAATAAAGCAAAATAACGCAATTAATCTAACAACTTTTGTGTTGCAGGTCTCATTCTTAGGTTTTGTTCAATGTAAGTGGTCATTTTAAAGTCCAGCGCTGCCTTTGTGTAAATCTAGTCCAGAATCTGACCAAAGGTTCAGATGAGATGGAGGTTGTCTTCTCTTGTTTCTGTCTTTGAGTGGAAACCATTTGTCTATGAAAGATCCTGACTTTAGTTTGCCAAGTTAAAAGTCACTGGCTGAAATCTTGCATTGTCAGACAAAACTATGATGACATCCCAACCAAAGGGTTTCTGAGGTTCTGCAGATCAGGGTGTTGTGAAAGGGTGATTTGTGGCTCTCTCCTGGTCATGGAGTGCATTAAGACAAGTAGTTGTAGTAGGACCCTGAGAGGTTTCTCCAGCTGATACACCCTACAGTTGGCCCTCAAATCTACAGATTTGAGCTTCTCCAGTTTCCAGTGCTTTGGAAATTCTTTTGTTGGACCACTTCCTGGTTTAAGAGGTGGAGGGTGGCAGTCATATTCAGTCTTTAATGTCACTGAATGTGAATCCCAAAAGTTATTGCTCACAATCTTGTAACAATTAACAGGATTTCAACCAGTTTCTCCAAAAGTTAATATAATTTTTGCCTTCTCATCAGCAATTTGTGCCATTTCCTGTGCATGAGCATTCATTAAAAAGTATGTGGTATCCAATTCATGTACAATGAAACATTCCTGCTGACAGAATGTCAAGCAGGAGGGGCAGCAAGTGATACTTCTGTCAGGAGGAATGTGCAGCTGCAGCTTGACACCTCCCTGCAGCTCCCTGCAGCTTTACACCTGCCTTCAAAATCTGCTGTAAAGGTTTGCAACACCCTTCTGAACAGATTTTCAAGAACCTTAGTGATCTGCAGGGAGATAAGAGAAGGAGAAGGTGTCATTGTATGAGTGGAGTTCACTCACAAAACATTGAGCTTCCTGCATGATGTGGATTACTCTCAGCTTCAGGACTCAGGATATTGAATTAAAGAAATATTGGATCTCTGGTCTACCTGGATATAACAGTGTCTGATTTGGAAAAAACCCTGCATAGTACCTGGTGCATGGAAATGATCTGTCCTTATTCTGTAGTATGATTTGTTGTACAAAAAAGGGTCTCCATGTCTTGCACCAGTCCATCCTCATGGTGATGAGGGAGCTTGAGAATCACTACTTTAGACTACTGGATTGGACAGTATGCTGCAGATGCAGTGTAAAAAAAAAGCAGCTGCAATCATAACCCTATCCCATGCTATATTTAATCTGTGAAGGCTGTAGCCACATATCCTCCACCCCAACTTTCCCATGTCCATTCTACTTGTACACTAGCATCTATGAGGTGGTTCCATCTATGACCCAACATCTAACAGTAGGAGCCAGCAACCATTTTGCCCTCAAGGGCCACAGGAGATGCCAGGTGAAACAAGAGCATATATTCAAACACCACACGCATACACATTCTGTCTATATCCCTTTGCACAGAAACCTGCCTTAAGATCTAGAGACTGGTGGTGAAGAGTGAAAGCTTCTATAGCCCTTTAGAGATTTCTGCACAGAGTGCTTTTATCCTGTCACTAATAGTGGTGTTGTTTTTCTTAGGGTTCAGGAGGTGTGGAGAGATTAAAGTGCTTCCTATGGAAGTAGCTGCTCCCTGGTATTATCAGCTGTTTGGAGACAGGAGTCTTGATTTCCTTAACATGGGGAGGAGGAGAAACAAAGCTGTGTTAACCATTCTGCAAAATACAAGAAAATCCAGAATCCACAAAAGAGTTATATCTTTATTGGCCAGGTGGGGACCAGAGTCAAAGGACAACTTCCAAAATCGGGCTACAATTCCCAGAGCTCACCATTCAGTGGAGCTGGTGGCCCTACTGCCTAGGGGATTCTGGGAGCTGTAGTCCAAAAAGGATTTTTCCCCCGAGCTCCTTGATGCATCAAGTCAAGGCTTTTTAACAAATTGATGGCTATTGATGAGTATCTCTTCTTAATGTGAAAATGCAAGATAATAATGGCATAATGATGGATCAGCAATGGATGAGTGATGACATTGTGCAAAATGAAGAGGAATCACAGGTTTTCTTCAATTCCATCACTAGTGCCTCATGTGTAATCCCCTAAGTAGCTGAAGTGTAGTGAAAAAAGAGCAGGGAGTCCATGTCAAGGAAGGATGCGTGCTGGGTGAAGATGTGCTGGGTGAAGATGCGCATAAGCAGAGTTTACTGTATGTGGACAAGAAGCTCAGAAGAATGTCTGTGAAGAATCTGAGTTGTGAGGCAAATTTCCTCTCACATGGGAATGGATCTCTGGACAACGAGGTTTCTCTCAAGATGAGGGTTCTTTAATCTTTGTTACATAAACTATTTACAAAGATTACATTCACCAACCAACCGACCATATATACAGCCAGCTCAGAGGCAGGTACACTAACTCCAACTGTCTCACACTCTTAGTGACACTCTCCCTGAAGTGACAGTTGACCACTGACAGTTGCACCAACATGCCATGATGCACTGTTTTTAAACTGCAGACTCATGTGCTGCTGGGACTGTAATAACTTAGGCTGCAGCTCCACCTAGTGGCCACATCCATGTCATTTTCTTAGACCAAGGTGCCACATGGTCTTGACAGTCCACTCATGGTAAACAGTTCTAATGCTATTTATTATTCCACTTTAATTGTCATGGTTCCATGCTGTGGAGTCTTGGGGTTTATAGTCTGGTCAGAGGCACCAAAGGAGTGATCTGAAGGAGAAGGCTAAAGGCACCGCCCAGGATTCCATAGGATGGGACCACACACTTGAAGCTGAACATTAGCACCAGAACTGTTTAGTGTGAATGGGCCCCAGGTCTATCTCAGTTTCATGGGCCACATGGAAAGTTCACTGTGTGCTTCAAGCAGCCCAAATAACACCCTTTATGGTCTTCAGCATCAATCCTGCTAGTAGGCTGGCTCACTACCATTTCATTTTCTTGTTTTAAAATTGCCTTGGATTAACTCCCTGATTGTGAAGGCAAATCCAAGGTTCTGCAGACATCACTTCAAGAGATAGTCATTCCTTTATCATACCTTTATCACTTCAGAGATTTGGAAGTGTTGAACTGGCATCAGAACATGGTGCTGACAGAAATTTCTCTGTCGTTTTGCAACCATCTCATGGTAGCTGTCTTTCAACAAGTTCCAACTGCAACTTTATTGTAATTGCCATTGCAGAGGCCTTGCTTAAGAGAGAAAACACAGAAGCCTTTGACATTGCTTTTCAGTACAAGGTTTTTATATTATCTCTTGTGATCTCTGGCAGCCATAAGTAGTAAAGGTTTTTTTAGGTAATAGGGCAACTAGGGCAGAACCTGCCGTAGACAGTTTTTAAAAAACAACACAACTGTTAAATTCAGCATCATGATAAAAGAGCAGTAGCAATATTTAAAAAACTAGTGAAAGCTTACGAAGGCTGCTGTCACCCTGAAGAAATGAAGCAGTTGACACCACTTTAACATCCATAGTTCATTGCTATGGAATTGAGGAATTTCTAGTTTGATGTGGGCACCAGAGCTCTCTGACAAGGGAAACTAAATATCTCATAAAATTACAAATCCCAGAATTCTATTGCATTGAGCCATGGAAAATAAAGTAGTGCCAAACTGCTTTATTTCAGCAGTGTGCCAGCAGCCAAAGAGAATGTGGAATGGTTATATTTCACTACAAATCCCAGAAGATCTTAGCCAGCACTGCCAGTGAACCTATTATTTGGAGGATTCTGTGAGTTATAATTTTTAAAGAATCAAAACTCTGCAAGTAAATAATATCACATCTAGCTCCCAAAATTAATAGCTCACTCTTTAATTCTGCCAAACCTTGTGACACCAAACCAACTGAACAATAGTACAATAGAGAGGGCTATCTATGTGTGTGTCTTTTTTTCCTAATTTACATGATATCACAAATCTAATACAATAAAAAGAGATCAGTATCTGACCAAGGAAGTCCTAATCTGCAGCCACACTGCAGAAATAATCCAGGCTGACACCACTTTAAATGTCCTGGCTCAGTGCTATGAAATTCTGAGAACTGTAGTTTGTTGTGACACCAGAGCTCTCTGAAAAAGAAGGCTCAATGTCTCACAAACCTACAGTTCCCAGAACTCCCCAGCACTGAGCAATGGCCATTAAAGTGCTGCCGAACTGGATTATTTATGCAGGGCAGATGCAGCCTTAGAATTGCTATGGGTCTCAACACCACTACTACTTCCAAACCAAAACTAGCAATGACTAGAAGCTCACTTCCAGATTCCTCTCCCCACCCCTCCCCCATTCCCAAGCTTTATATTAAAAGAAAGGCACATCTGCTAGAGAAAAAAAAAGATATTTCAACGCGGACTTCTGAGGACAAAAATTGGGCCAGAGAACTCCATCCAGTCCTGCTTTTGACATACTTAAACTGAATCAAACTGGGATATTTTTAGCCATTCATCCACTTTAGCTAGATCCTTTTGGAACTCATATGTAAAAGAATTCTGTTGTATTTGGAAATGTTTTCTGTATAATTGTGTTAGTATCTGGAGGTTGTTCTTGGTTTATGGGTTTTGTTTTGTTTTGTTTTCAAACCTAAAGACACAGGATTAGATGCAGTACAATCACTGAAATTAAATTTCACAAGCAGCCTGTTAGCAGGTCTGTAAGTCTCGCTAGCAACTTCATTTTTTTATCAATCTATTTCCAGCACAATCCATCAGATTCTGGAAAACCAACAACTCTATTGATTTAATTGACGATAACAACAGGAAAGCTCTAGTAGGCCTGAGACCTGTGAGGTTATTTCCACGGCAGAGAGTTCAATGCCTTTTCTTTTAAAAAAAGTCTGTTGTTGTCTATCACCAATCTGGTACATTTTGTTGACTGAAGCTGAGCAGCAAATGGTGCTCCCCTCCCTTTAAATCAAGATGTATAGCACCACAAGCTTGCCAGCTTATTTTAGCACCTGAAATACACACGCTCCATATGCATCTCCTTCTTCCTGACAACAACACAATAACTAAAACAACAATCATTTTCCTGTCCTTTCATGGCAACCAAAAGTATTTGCGTAGCGTTGCCTTGTCCTACCTAATGGTAGGACTGGCTCTGTCCTGCCAACCTCTTTCTCTGATCTGCGGATTCATAGATCCATGGTGGATGACTTAAATGAGAGCTTGAAAGTAACTAATTACAAATAACAAATTCCTTTCCCCTACCCCATAATGAAGTACAGCTATAATATGATTTTAACTTAATGAGAGATAATTTCATCTTTCTTAGGTGTAATTGTAATGTTTGGTGTAATTGTAATGTTTGAGTGTCTTTTATCCTTGTGTGCATGTGGTTTCACTAAATGGCAAAGGTGAACTTTTACCTCCTTTAATCTGTCACACATATTGTCCTTCATGAAGCTGCCTCTTGTTTGGCCATGGATGCTGTGACAACAATAGATGGGGCAAGATAATATATAATTTAGACTTTTAAAAAATAAATAAATTCATCTACTGTAATACCTTTTTGAGAAACCATTACTTTTTCAAATCATAACTATCATAGTAATTTATCTTTGCAGACCTAACACTGTAACTGTAACTATTTAATTTTTGTACATAACTTTTTTGAAATGGGTGCTCCACTCCAAAATGATCAGCTTTGCGGTCAAGGTGATCCAGACTCTGTTCCTGATGTTCAAGTGATGTCTACATCAGTAGTGGGTCCCCTTTTAGCAGCTCAGGTTAGTGCATGGATTGTATCCTGTGTTAATGCAAAGAAGAATTCATTCCTATAATAAAAGCATCAGCAAAATGTTAAAGAAGGGGTTTAAAACCAACCAGAGTTGTCTACCCTAGAACATGCCTCATTTGAAGCTGAGCATCTTTATAAGAAAAGAGCCCTGGGTTATCAAGAATAAATTAAACTAGATATAATTTGATGTGCTTTCCCAAATTGCATAATTTCACATACACCTAAAACCTTTTAGTCCTGCCTAAAAATAAAATAAAATAAACTATTCCTAGCTGTAGAAATACTCCAAGGTACCACATAAAAGTAAATGCATAAATCTCTTGAAAGCATTGTTTTTAATAAGATTCCACATTTAATTGCATTCCATTTTTGAGCCAATGCCAAGGGAAATGAAATAATGGATAAGCTTGTATATTCATGCAATAGTGTGGATTATGATTTGCAAGGGGAGGCGGACTGACACTGAATCTTTAAAACAGAGCTTGGAAATGTTACTTTTTGGACACCCAGAATCTCTCAGATAGCATAGGATTCTAAGTGTTACTTTTTAAGTCTACAGCACTGAGAATCATAAAAAAGTAATTTAGTCCAGCACTTCTTTTTTTAAAAAAAATGGCTGATCACTCTGATGTGGGGGTTTTGAGGCTGCATCAGCACTGCAGAATTAATGCAGTCTGACACCATTTTAGCTGACATTGCTCAATACTATGGAATCCTGGGATTTGTAATTTTGTGGAATATTTAGCTTCTCTGTCATAGAGCTTTGATATCACAACAAACTACAAATCCCACAATTCCATAAAACATAGCCATGACAGCTAAAGCAGTGTCAAAATGCATTATGCTCTAGTGCAAATACAGCCTCTACAGAATTGAGGGCTGGGATCTTTATCATCGAAAACCTCTGAGGTTACTTCTTTAGTTTCAACACATCACCTGCTACCAACAACAGGATCTTTGTGAAACTCATATTCCTGGAAAATTAGACAGAGCTTGGAGAAGTTACTTCTCAAACTACAACCCTTATATATCCTTACCCAACTAGGCATGCTAGCTAGGAGATTCTAGGATCTTACAAACTACTGAGCTTTGGGGTTTAGTGATTATTGACAAGGGAAAGAACATGGGTTTGGAATGCATTTATTAAACTATTCATTTATGTAAATATATTGAGATTTAAATCCTTGAAATAAATAAATAAATATCTCCAGGAAAAATTCTTGTATATGTGAGCATTTCTATCCAACATAGAGAAAAACAAACAACCCCTCCAACAATACAAAAACAAAGCATTCTCTATGTAATTCATCCATCATAAGGTACAATATAATTGGTGTGCTAAATGAACATTGTATTTTGTCATTTGGCTGAGGTGATTGCATACCAACATAAAGAGAAATGAAGAGGAAGGGAGATTTTATACATATCTGGCAACCAAATGGCAGGTAAGGGACAAAACTGGGACCTTTTCATACTATGCAATAATAGTACTTTGAATCTACTTGAACTACCATGGTTTCATCCTAAGGAATCTTGGGATGTGCAGTTTAGGGAGAGGTAGGGCCTGAATACCCTAAAGACACCATTTCCCTTCTGATCTTGGAAGCTAAGCAGGGTTGGCTCTGCTTAGTGCTTGGATAGGACACTGCCTATATCTTTTCTTGAAGTATTCCATGGTGATTTTGCTAGTTGCTTCCTCCAGCAACTAGCAAAATCACCATGGAATACTTCAAGAAAAACCCTATGAAATTCATGGAGTCATCGTAAGTCGACAGGTGACTTGAAGGTACATAAATTCAGACACTTAGAATTCTTAGTCAAAGATCTCACCAAAATGCAAACCTAAGGATTCCATAGGATGAAGCCATGAGGTTAAAGTGTAATCAAAATGCTGTAATTATGTTAGTGTGAAAGGGTCCCAATGTGTGCCTCACTAGCTATCTGGCTGGCAGAATGATATGCATGCAATCTCTTTTCCTCTGCCTCTCACCCCATGTTGGTGTGTAATCACCTCAGCCAAATGACAAAAGTCAATGTTGGATTAGAGTGAGAGGACTGGCACAGTTCTGGCATTCTTAAACCATTCACTGAGCTGCTTCTCTGGCTATCATTAATCAATTTAAGTCCTTTGAATTTCAGTGAGACAGAGCTGCATGAGATCTTGTTCTCCAATGGAATCAGTGATATTAAATTCTAACTAGACCATGTCGCCACATTATACCTGCAGATGTCCTTGCAGTTGTGCAGAAAATGTGATGGAAATCTAGGTATTTCTTGGTAGTCACCACCTTTACAAAATGAGCACACTTACCAATTTGAAGTTTTGTTATTTATTTATTTATTTATTTATTTTGGTTATATAGCATTAGGGTGTCAGTTCCTCCCCCAACACCACCACCATTCATTTCCATGCCACTCTCTCTGGCCTGTCAGCATGCCTTGTTTTATTTATTGCTTAATTATTATGAAATAGTAATAACAAAAAAATGACAAATGACAATATAGATTTTCACTCATAATGTACCAGTGTTCCATTTTGCTAAAGTGCTATAAAAGATCTATTCCTATTAGCTATAAATGTGCTGACTTGAAATAGCTGAAAAGACCAAGAGCTAGGCAGTAAATTTAGAACACACACACAGTCTCTGCAGATACAACATGTTAGCAGCTTCCAGTTTAACTCGTTGCTTTCTGCATGAAAGCTACAAGATGTTTACATCAAGGAAAGTGGTTAATTGCATTTTCTGCAAGCCATGTGATGAAGTGTGAAAGAAATTAATTTAGTGCAGCACAATTTACTGCCTACCTCTCCATAGAGGCCTTGAGTGCCACAAATGAAAAGGAGCATTCAGTACAAAAATATGAAGGATTCTTTCTTTAATCATACTGACTGTCCAATGTCATATATTCAGCTAGACCAAGAATTGCAGCTAATATGAAACCATAGAGGCTCTTTGTCACCAATATAGCAGTGATGGCTTAAATTAAACCAGATGAATATTTAGGCTTAGGAGAAGCATTTGGAAAGGGAAAAAAAAGTCCAGGAGTATTTTGGGCTGTCTCTTTTAAATGACTGGGAGAATAGATGAAGATGAATTAAAGCAACAGTATCACAAATAGCTATCTAGGTCTCATCCTTAGCAGTCATATAAGATTTGGTATGGGATCCCTGAGGTTGTGCTGACCAAATTTGCAGAACTACTTAGGTGGGGCACTAAGATTCTCTTCATTTAGGTGTCCCATGAGTGCCTGGGCACTGGAAGATTTGAAAGCCATAATTAATTAATTAATTATCAGAGTTAAGGTAGTGGTGGAATAGTCAAATGGCTGGCAAGAACTATTCTTTGGTCATTAGGTTTCTCTGCCAACTCTATGATTCTATGATAATATGAATTCCACAGTCGTGGGCCATGACAGTTAAAGCAGTGTTGATCTGGATTGTTTCTGCTGTGCTGAAGCAGCCTGTGAAGGCAAGCAGATATGAATGATTCCTCCAGAATGCTCCCTAGAGTCTTGCTCAAGACTTTGCTGCCACCTATTGTGGCCTCATATCTTTGGAATACTTGAAGAAGATGTAAGTTAACATTCTACTGGGTAAAGGGAAGTGTACTTTAGGTTTCTGTTGCATCTGTACACCCAATATATATTTGCATCCTAAAGAGGAGACCAAGTGCCCTTCCTCACAAAGCCAATGTTTGGGGGAGAAATGCTAAAATGTTTAGACACCATTTCTTGTCTTTCCCAGTTCCCCTCTTATTGTGTCATCTGAACCAGTTCATGTCACCCTGCAGCTTTCTCTTCCCTATCTCTAAAATAGGCCTTTCTCTGTTATCAGTCCAACTCTTTCCTGTCCATTATGAACCATTCTTGGGCAGGGGTATTATTTATTGATTTAGTTTCTATCCCACTTTTCTCCTAATATGGGACCCAAATGGCTTACAATATAAGTTAAAATAAAACAGGCAAAACAATATATGGTACAAAATTTTTAAAAGCATTAAAAATCAATCCAATTCAATCCAATTCAAACATGAACTGAAAACAATTAAAAATGCATTAGGCACATATTACACATTTAAATAAAAAAATGCAGTGCACTCATTGCACATCTTTCTACACTGAAAAATTAAAGGCTGAAGGTTCAGTGCTATGTAATACAAGTTCTCTCTTACTTAGTACTCAGATATTGTCTTCTCCTTTCAGTCCAGCCTGCTGAGTAACAGAGTTCATTTACACACAGCACAGTAAGCACTTGCCAATTTTAGTAAGGAAACTTAGGGGCTGATCAGACTGCCCCTAAGGGGCAGCCTGCAGTCGCCTCTTTTAGCACCAGATTGGAGCCGTGGCAACTACATGCCACAGTCTCAATCTGGCCTTTCCGTAGCACAAAAATTAGCCACAAAAAGCAGCTCCTTTTTGCACCACAGAAAGAGTGCCGTAGCCTTTGGTGACACGGCTTTTCAGTGCTCCTTGGCACTGCATCATCTGTGTCATCTAGAAAAATGGAGATCTATAAGGCTGCATACTGGATGGATAGACCCAAAGGGATCATGGTCCTGAGCCTGCATGATAGTTGAGGACAGGGGTATTGGATGTTTCTCATTCATGAACTCACTATGAGTCAAAGCCAACTCAAAGGCAGTTAACAACAAAATATATAAAGGAATATTAACTGCCAACTCAACTGCTTCTTCTGAAGCAGTTAGCAATATCTATTATCTATCTATCTATCTATGAATCCTTTCTAACGTTAATTGATAGCATATCTGCACTAGAGTTCATGGACTAATAATAAAGAGCAAAGATATACATCTAAGCACCAAAATTAGAATCATCCAAGCCATCGTATTCCCCATCACCATGTACAAATGCATCAGCTGGACAGTAAAGAAAGCAGGCAGAAAGAAAACTCATCTCAACTCACTTGAGATGTGGTGCTAGAGAAGAGTGCTTAGGCTACTGTGAACAGCCAAAAAGACAAACAAATGGGTCCTTGATCAAGTCTAAAATCTCCTTGGAAGCCAAGATGGTCAAATTGAGATTGTTGTAGTTTGGCCACTTCATGAGAAGGCATGGATCACTATAAAAGACAATAATGCTAGGAAAGGTAGAAAGTAGAAGAAAGAGAGGAAGATTTCATGCCAGATGGATAGATTCAATTAGAGAGGTCACAGGCATAAATTTGCAGGACCTAAGCAGAGCAGAGGCAGATAGGGGTTCTTGGAAATGTCTCATCCACAGGGTCGCCATAAGTCAGATTCAACTGGAGAGCAGTTAACAACAACAAAGTAATAATTTTAGACTGATATTTTCATAACATACTGTGGTTTCCTCCAACATCTGACATCTGAGTAGAAATCAGGATGGCAATGCATTTTTAAGATTTTTAAGATGCCAAACTTATACTTTTGGTATGAAGAGTTATTAAGAAAAAGCCAATGCTGTTGCAATGGCTTGTTTTCTTTTTGTTTGTAGACCATGTTAACTGACAAGTGGTAGCCTGTGGTGAGAATTAAATGGTATGATGTTTCTCTCAACATCAGTCATAACGAAATAGTAAGTCTAAGTTTTACATCACAAAGATTGAGAAGTTCAGAGCCAGAAAGCCAAGGATAAATGTCAGAACAGCAAAGGGATTGAGGAAGAAAGGAGGAGGTGTGGAACAAGATGAACAAGGCCTAGCCTAAGGGATTAGAGTGATAAGGAAAGGTTAGAGACCTGTGGGAGCTTAGTCTATATCAGAGAAGGTTTGTATGGTGGCCAAATAATTATGAGGCGTGTTTTGAGAAAAAAGCAAGAGAAATCACAAAGTGGGTGTCAAAAAGACATCAAAGCCAAAGGCTCTACAGATTCATGAAGCCGCACAGCCACTGAGCTTGAAGATCTTTTGACAGAAGATATCTCTATAGATAAAGCGGCATGTAGCAGCACGTGGTTTGGGAAAGTTCCATAAGGTCAAGAAAGCAGCTTTCAAAGCGATTTTGGATATTTCATTGAATGAAGGTCGTACAAACGAAATCAAGGTATTAGAAGCAGGGAGTCTCAAGGCCAGCTAAATCCATTTATTACCAAAATGGTCAAGGCATACATCTCCCCAGAAGCCATCTTTCCAAGGCTGGCTGTTTCCAATTATACTCAGTATGGTAACTGCCCTTCAATATAATATCACCACCCACTCAATAATGACCGCTCAGATCCACACATACAATGCAGATGTGCTCCTTCACACACATCCAACTATTGCTTCTAATATTATAGATCTGACTTATAAAGGAAGTCAAATGTATTTGAACCCCATGCAAAGTTCTGAGAAGAAAGGTAAATATGTGTCAGACTAAAGGGGGGAGAAATGATTTCAATGTACAATAACTGTATTTCAAACACAGTTTTATTAAGATGCAAGTCTACTAGAAAAGCTAACTTTTTAACAAGCAAAGAACTGAGTCATATTTGAACTGTGTGTGCATTGATGTGCATGCAAACAATAAAAAACAAAAGCTACAGTGGCTTCAAGGATTTTAAAATCCTGGCCATAATGCAAAGTCTGCTGACAATTATTTATTATTTTTACTTATTTATTTTATTTTTATGCCAGCTTTCTGCCAGAAAGGGACCTAATGTAGCTCACAAGATAAAATCATCTTTAAAACTTTACAATAAAAATTTTAAAATAATTAAAATCATCTTGTTAAAAAATTACAATTAGGTCTTAGATGGCTTGTGCCCAGGATATCTTAAGGACCAACTGCTCCCACATTAGCGTTCCATTCCCATTCCTTGAGATTACCTTCACACTCTAATGGTTGGCTCAGATATAACAGAAATTCTTAATATACAGCCTCATGTAGAAGTGAGACTGCCTAAATTGGGAGGTTTGCTTGGTGTCCTGTTTTTCTGTCTTCTATTTTTTTATTTTATTTTTAAATGCTACCTACCGAGTTGAAGAATAGTTTTTTTTTACCTCCTACTGGGCTCGGACAAATATGTGACTTGGAAAAAAGCCTTATATGCAATAGCAGCCAAAAAAAAAAAAAGAAAGAAAGAAAAGAAAACAAAAGAAAAATACACAACAAAGATAGCCATAAATTGCAAAGGTGATGAATACATTTGATAAATTTATATGGCATAAAATAATTATCAACAATAGTTGGTGGTCCATCACAGGTTGGAGAAACTTCTAATTGTTACTTCTTGTCTGTCACTGCTTTATCACACTAGGGGGAAAACTGGATTTAAGCAAGAGTTAAACAGGAGTTAAACAAGAAATGTCCTGTGATAAACATAGGACATTTCCTGTTTAACTCTTGTTTAACTCTTGCTTAAATCCTGTTTCCCCCTAGTATGATAATGCAGTAAATCTGAGACTTTCATAGGTCAACCCATTCATGGCTAATGAGTTCCATTTGAGTTGTTTAGGCCTGCATCAGTATATCCCTTGCATTTTCTCTAATACGTCATAATGTTTGCTATTTCAATGGACCAGTTATATAATGATAAGTTATGTCATTTTCCAGAAATCTGAATACAAACGCAGCATTTATTTATTTCATTTTTATGCAGCTTTTTTCCCAAAAAGGGACCAATAGCAGCTCACAAGATAAATATGTTTTAACGAAATCAGGACAGGCTTGATACTTCATACCTTCACACATGCAATGTTGCTTTCCACATGGCTGATAATAATGGGTTGTGCCCAGACTTGGGCCTCTCACACACTGCATGATGATTCCACTTTAACTTCCTTGGTTTCATCCCCTATAACCTGGATTTAGCAGACTGGCAAGGCACTAGAGCTCACTGGCAGAAAATTCTAAATACCTCAGAAAACTACAGATCCCGTGTTTCTATAAGATACAGCCATGGAAGTTAAAGTAGTATCAAAGTGCTTTTACTGTGAAATATGAAAGTGAATATGGCAATACCCTGTTTCCCTCAAAATAAGACATCCCCTGAAAATAAGACCTAGTAGAGGTTTTGCTGAATTGCTAAATATAAGGCCTCCCCCAAAAGTAAGACCTAGCAAGGTTTTTGTATATAAATATATTTACAGTATATAATAAATGTTCTTTGTTTTTGTCTTTTTTTTTTTTTTTTTTTTTTGGTTCAACAATAAATGTGAATTCTTCTTCATGGAAAAATAAGACATCCCCTGAAAATAAAACCTAGTGCATCTTTCTTTTTTTTATCTGGAGGACATTTGCCAACCTTGGGTTAAATCCAGACTTGAACTTGGACAAGTTATTTTTTTTTATTTTTTTATTTTTTTGGAGGTGGGAACAACTCTGAATATCCCAGCCATGGGGAGGAGGGGGCAATGACTCCCAGACTCTCCCAGCTAGTGGCCATAAAAAAAAGAAAGGAGTTATTTAATTCTGCCGTTTAAAAGAGAGCACAGTCAGCACAAGCACTGCATGCACTGTGCATCTGAGCTTTCCTTCCTGTGTTTATCAATATTTTATTCTCAGGTATCCTGCTTAAGAGAATACAAGAAAACCTGAGCAGATGGCAGCTTGCAGGCTGATCTCCCTAAATGGCAGCAAAAGAACAAGCCACTGGGAGGGTAAGGCTGCTTCCACGTGTCTGTAGGCTGAAAAGAAATTGAGCTCCATGCGCTTTGTGGAGCTGCAAGTTACTAAATAAATCATAATAAAAATGTAGCAAGACTGCAGACATTGAAAATCATAAATGCAGCTAGATCTCCTCTGACAAGATGGTATGTTTTTATCTAATCACTGCAGATCTTTAGGTTCTCCAAGAAGGAAACAGGTCATGATGAATGCAGGACACAGCAATATGTTAATTGGTTCAGGGTTGTAGGGTTGTTTAAATTTGTCAGGAGGCAAACCTGCTGAGAGAAAGAGTAGAGCCTAGAACAATTAACATGTTTGTATTAGTCAATACTTTTCAAAAGAAATCACCATATTTTTTACCTGTTTTTTACGAGTACACCCCCAAGGCTGATGATGGTTAGCAAGTCTGCCTCTTTTTAGCTCCTAAAATAGGGATGTAATTCTTGCTAATTTTCTTTTCAAATGTATATCAGTATTCTTCCCACTGTGAGAAAGTCTTTGAAACTACACAGTTTTCAAATCTTATTCCCAGGTTAGGGCATATTCTGTGCAAAATCTACACGTTTGATAGGACAGAAAACATTTTCAAAGCTCTTTTCTGCACAGAAAATAAAATTTCTGCCCAGCAATATTACCTTCTGCACAGAAAAAAGTTGTTTATGTGCAGAAAATACTGGGGTTTTTTGGCAAATCAATTATATGTGAATTGTTTATGGAATAAGTCCCCAATTACATTATTTTCTCTACTGGCTACAGCCTTTGCTTCACTGTAAATAATATATTTGCATAGCAATGTTATTTTCTATGCAGAAAATGCTGTTTCTTGTGTGGAAAATGGTGTTTTCAGTGCCAAAAAATGCTGTTAAGTGGAACAACCATGGGCAAATTGTGTCTAGAATAGATCCCAAACTGTGAAAATTCTTGTCAGTCCAGGGTTTTTCTTGTCAGGGTTTCTCAACCTTAATAAATAATAAGTAATAAAACTTTTATTTATACCCTGCCTTTTGTGAGAACAAAGTGGGTTACATAGATAAAAATACAAATACAAATATACACAGTGTCCCCTCCACTTAAAACAGAATTAAACAATTATACAATTAAAATTCCAATATTAGTTAAAACTCCTACAACACAATAATACAATTGATAATTTGTAGTAGGCAGAATTATCGCAACCAAAGTTACGCCAATACAGGTAGTGTGGGGTTCTTTATAGGGCTGGGAGCTGTTCTGGGAAGGCCTGCCAGAAGAGATCCATCTTAACAGCTTTCTTGAAGCTGTCTAGGTTGGATATTAGACGGATCTCATCCGGCAGGCCATTCCATAAAGTGGGAGCAACAACAGAAAAAGTCCTCTGGGAGTGTCATTGCCAGCCAAGAGGTGGAATTGGAGGATGAGGAGGAGGATATGGCTCCTCAGGTGCAAGAGGAGTTGGAGGCTAGACCAGGTCTCAGTTCTGCCATGCCAGACCCTAGCCCTGCCATTTCAGCCCCAGGAATGGAGGCTCAGCCAGCTCTAGCACTGTGGAGCTCCCTTCAGAGGCTCAGCAGCTGAGTGTGGCCTCTAAGGAAGAACCAAGCTTGAAGGTCCCTTCCTTTAAGGAAAGGAGAGCTGAGAGTGCTTTCCTGCGTCAATCCCGCAGGCTTGCAGAAAACCAATGTGCAGATAAGAGCACAGGCAACAGGGAGGGTATCTCCTATTTAACCACCTGTGGGACACCATCCCTTTGCCAGAACTTATTGCAAAATCCTTTGGTGTGATTGCTTGCCAGCACTGGCTCCATGTTTCTTGAACACTTGTTTGCCTTGACCCTACGACTTTGGAACGAACTGGACTCCTGTTGCCTTCTCCTTGCTCTGACCTTGGACCGAACTGATTTCTGTGACTTCTCCAATCCTGACTCTGGCTTTGGCTTCTGGTTTACCCTTTCAGACAATAATAATAATAATAATAATAATAATAATAAATTTTATTTATATACCACCTTTCCAATTAGATCAAAGTGGTGTACAGAATAATTTAAAGGGATTACAACAAATGAAATACACACAGTGCAATCAATAGAATAATAAAATAAACACCTAATACATTAACATGTACACACAATACAATATCAATAAAATAGTTCATAATATAACCCATTCCATAACATCAATTTAGACTCATACAATACAATATCAATGAATCAATCCACAATATAAACAGTTACAGTACAGTTGCAATAAACATAAGGTCAATCTCTGTCCTTTCGGTATCCCAGAGTTCCTAAGGGGAGCCTGGGAAAGAGCACAGGTGTTGTTGTGCTGGCTGCAAGGTCCAAAGGCTGCTGGTAAGCCAGGTCAAGTAGGCTGCTCTCACCAGCTCCACCTCTCTGTCCTCCAGCATCCCACAGTTCCTCAGAGGAGCCTCAGAGGGAGCACAGGTGTTGTTGTGCTGGCTGCAATACTAAGGTCTGTAGACTTTCTCCCAGCTGCAGAGCTAGTTCCTTGCCAAGTCCTTCTTATTGGTGTGTGTTTGTGTATGCTAGCTGCAGTCCATGACAGGGAGGTCATAACTAATCTAGTCCTCACTGGTTGTAATAGATTCCTCCCAGAGATATGAGTGTATGGGGAGGATTATATGAAGACAGGCGATTCCTCAGATAGGTTGGGCCTAAACCATGTAGGGTTTTAAAGCTCATAACCAACACCTTGTACTGTGCCTGGAAACTGATAGGCAGCCAGTGGAGTGACTTCAATATTGGTGTAATATGGTCACTCCTTGTAATCAACCTGGCTGCCATATTCTGTACCAATTGAAGTTTCCAGACTAGGCACAAGGGTAGCCCCAAGAAGAGTGTGTTACAAAAGTCATGTTGTGAGGTTACCAGTGCATGTATTACGGTTTTGAGGTCACCCAGTTCCAGGAAAGGGCACAGTTGGCATATCAGCCACAGCTGATAACAGGCACTCTTGACTGTTGCATTCACTTGATTACTCATCTGAAGCGACAAGTCAAGAAATACCCCCAAATTTTGAACACTGTCCTTTGAGGGGAGCGTAAACCCCTCTAGGACAGGAGGTTTCAACCCAATACCTGGTTTAGGAGCCCCTACCTTAAGTACCTCTGTTTTCCCTCATTCAGTCCATTACTGCCACAGGACACCAACTGAGGGGAGAAATTCCATCTGTCATCGTCGCTGATGACCGAGACATGGAGAAATATATTTGGGTGTCATCAACATACTGATAACACCCTGCCTCATGTCTACAGATGATTTGCCCCAGCGGCTTCATGTAAATATTGAAAAGCACTGGGGACAGGATGGCACCATGAGGGATGCCACAACTAAGCTCCATTTTTGAGGAGCAACTGTCTGTGAGAATCACCCTCTGCAATCTGTTTGAGAAGAAGGAATGGAGCCACTGAAAAGCAGTGCCTCCAATTCCTAACGCTCTGAGGAGTTCCAAGAGGATGTCATGATCAATTGTATCGAATGCCGCTGAGATGTCTAATAACACCAACAGGGTCACACTTCCTCTGTCGATGCTTACACGAAGGTCATCAGTCCACCCCATTATCCGGTCCTGAAGCCAATTGAAATGGATCTAGAAAATCAGCTTCATCCAAGATCACTTAGAACTGAAAAGCGACAGCCCTCTTGATCACCTTACTCAAAAATGGCAGATGGGAGACAGGCCTGTAATTTTTCATGTCCAGGGGGTCCAGGGAGCAGTCTAACAACTGCTTCCTTTTACAGAGATGGTATACAACTTTCCCTAAGGGAAGCATTGATGTCACCCCTCAGAAATGTCATCAAGGCATCACGCCCCTAGATGGCCAGCCATGACTCAACGCCTAAATGTCTACTGTTGGTTTTTCTCTCAACTTTAAACCAACTAAGGGTATCTGGTATTTTCATTCAGATTCCTACAACTCAGGCACAGCTCTGGCAACTGGACTCTTCGAATCCCAGAGCTGCACACCAATTTATTATGTGGTGAACCCTCTCAGACACACACAGTCTACCCACAACCTATTCTTAACTGTGGCAACCCTATGGGAATTTCAATCCCACCACTGCCATCAAATTTATGTGAAGGACTCCTGCCAACCTTCACCCTAGCACTGCTCTTATAGATGGCACAGCTCCTCTGTATGTCTAATATTAGGTAGAGTAGTTTGATATTCAAAGAGAGGCCAAGTTGTATTTCAACCACTAGCAAAGGTTTATTGTAAAATAACAAAATAAACTATAAATTATTCTCAAAGTTGTTATATTTGTCGTATTATTTGGTTACAAGATGTTCTTTCAAAATATTAATATTAATACAGCCACACAGGCAATCTTAACTCAGGTACAGGGACCAAAATTCCCTTTTCAACAACTGGCTTGCTCTGAGCCTCTCCCTACTAGACTCCCCCAAGCCTACACAGTCCCTCTTTGGACTCTCAAGACCCTTTCGTGGTCACCAAACAAAACTAAAATGTTCCCTTAGGACTCTAAGAGCACACCCCCCTTTGATGTAACTCTTTCCTTCCAACTAACCCAAAACTATTCCCCTTTTCACTCCCTGCAAGGCCCTTTTATAGCCCTGCCCAGCCAGCTTTCCATTGGTTGATCGCAGCTGCAACATGATTGGCTGATAGGCAGATCTATGCACCACACAAGTCATTTCTGAGTTGACTTATGGTGACCTTAAGGTGAACCTATCGTGGGATTATTTTTGGCAAGATGTGTTCAGGGAAGGTTTGCCATTGCCTTCCTCTGAGGCTGAGAGCACGTTTCTCACCCAAGTGGATTTCATGGCTGAGCTGAGAACTGAACCCTGGTCTCCAGAGTTTTAGTCCAACACTCAAACCACTGGAATAGTAGCCTTACATATCCCCCAAGTAGGACATAGAGCTGAATTGAGAATTGAACGTGGATAGGAAGTTACCACAGAACAAAGGATCCCCATAAAGAATATATATATATATATATATATATATATATTTCCAGGATTTATATTCCATCTTTCTACAATGGGATTCAAACTAGAACTGCTTTCAATCCAATTTACTGGCAGGAATTCCTCTGATGGAGACTCTTTATTTCACAACAGTTTTTATAGACAATTTAGAATTACACAAGCCAAGCATAAGACATATGTATAATATTAAGCTTTCCCTCCACTACTGCTTACATGGCTGCCTATGTGGCATTCCTTATCTATCTTTTTTACTTTCTTTTTTGACTAATACAACATGCAACAACAGACTGTTTGTTCACTGAGAATGTTGTCAAGAGCTGAATGACTCAAGTCACAACTGTTCTCAGCTTCTCTTTATCATTACAACTTTTTTCAAATATGACAAAAAAACACTCCAGCAAAAAAAAGTCACCTTACATTATAAAACACATAATTTATATTATATGTTTTAATTAAAATTAAGTTGTACAGAATTATTAAATAAAATTATTATGTAGTTAAACTTTTCTAAACAAAAAGGTAAAGGTTATATTTGTCTTATTATTTGTCTAGTCATAGACATGAATGTCTAGTCATAACCATCTGTAGGGGGCAGTGCTCATCTCCGTTTCTAAGCCAAAGAGCCTGAGGACTGCTCTGGCGGTCATGTTGCCAGCATAACTGCACTGAACACTGTTACCTTTCCACTGAGAAGTGGTACCTATCAATCTACTTGCATTTGCATGCTTTTGAACTGCTAGGTTGGCAGAAGCTGGGACTAGTGACAGGAGCTCACCCCAACATGCATTACTCAGGCCTCAAACTGCCAACCTACTGATTTTCTGATCATCAACCTTCTGATCTTCAGATCATCAGAACTGGCATCTTAACCACTAAGCCACCACATCCCCAACTGGAAAACATGTGGCTTTTGTTTACTACCAAGAATGACTGCAAATTCAAAAACATAATCAGAAGTACTATCATCACCAAATAGTTTAATACCTTTGATCAAGAGTACACAAAATGATTTCCAAAAAAATTCTCCAAAACAAATGATTGTGAAGGTTATGACCTGACTGAAGTAGATAACACACCAATAGATCTTTGTTTTCATAATATTTATAATATGTTTAAAGTACAGGCAAATAGCTTCCTCCTCACACTTTCTCCCCCTTTTACTACATGAGATAGAGAGAAATAAAATGGAGGTGGTAAAGAAAGACACCTACCATGCTATCCTAACTGCATATATTCAGAATAATGAGATCTGCAAAGTGAATTTTATACTTTCTTAAAACCTGTGTTGGAAGCTTTTAAACTTCCTGGAAATCCTGAAGGCGTGATAAAGAGCAGCACTTTGCAGATTTGGCTTATTTCCTAAACAGTCACAAAAATGACAGAGATTATGGCTCCATTTTCATAGCTGAACATACTGCTTTTCTCCAAACTGATGCCCACCCCATTCTGGCCAGCGGTTATAAATGAAAATAGATTTTACATTTAAAAGATTCCATTAAGTGCTTCAAAGAAGCTATATTTCTGATTAATTTCAGTTTTCTCTGGTATTGATATGAATATTATACGTCCAGACATGAAAAGTATTCTGGAATTTTGAAAAAAAGCATTTTACATTAATTTTTACGCATTCTGCATTTATATAGTTTTCTAGTACAAAGGTCTTCCTAGAAGTTTTTACATGCCAGAGAAGTTAATTTCTGCTTTCTATTTTCTATCCATAACCCACAATCAGGGAAGCAGTCCCACTAAAGAACTCATTTATTCTTAGAAAAAGGATTCATTTAGAACTCTATTCATTTTTTGTAGAAATAAAATATGAATAAAAATAGAGAAAGCTAATTCCTGTCCAAATAAATATTGTGGTGAGATACAATAGAAGTGAATCTTATCTGCATATCATTGCTGCACACTAGTTCTGCAGTAGGAACTGTTATAAAAATAAATTTGAAACTGAGAGGTAAAGACAATTAACCCTTTTATCTTGTCATTTTCTTTCTCTGTCTAAAATTGATGTTTCTTTTTGTAGCACTGCAGTTACTTCCAAACCAGCACTTTTCACCAAAATAGATGTACTCTAAATCCCAAAAGACCATGGACAGCAATTCACATGTTCTGGTTTTTTAAAAACATATTTAAAATAAGAAAGATTTTAGTATACATATCCATGAGAAACAAAGTACAGTATTATTGTAACAGACAGCAGGTTAGCATTCAGGATCCCAGGGCATCTGTATGGTGAACCCAAATCTCCTAACATGGTCGAAGTTGCAAACATCATACATGGAAATACTCTCATCATCTCCAATTTTCCTACAGTTTGAATCAGGAGAAACACAGACATACATCAGGCTCTTAAAAGCCCATGAGCCAAGAGGCAGCACCAGAACCCTATGCTATAAAGTGTTAGATAAATACTTTGCATGTGATGAAATAGCCAGGACTGGATTTAAACCCAGAAAATTCCCAGGAGAAGACACACTCACAACCAAAGACGTGGGTTTATTTATAATGAATGGCAAAAGTGAATAGCCATATACAGCAAGAATACAACATAGAAAAATAACAAAAATATGTTGTTATTGCTAGCTGCCTTTGAGTCAAGTTTGACTCATGATGCCCCTGTGAATAAGTCACCTCCAAGACCCCTTGTCCTCCACCACTCTGCACAGTTCTTCCAGGCTCATGGCTGTGACCTCCTTGACTACATCTATCCATACAGTATGTGGTCTACCTCTTTTCCCCCTACTATCTACCTTTCCTAGTTTTACTGTCTCTTCCAGTGAATCATGTCTTCCCATGATGTGGACAAAGTATGACAGTCTCAGTTTAGTCCTCTTGGTTTCTAAGAAAATTTTGAGCTCCATTTCTGGTGGTGCAGTGGTTAAATGCCTGTATTGCAGCCACTCACTCAAAACCATAAGGTGACGAGTTCAATACCAGCAAAAGGGCTCAAGCTCAACTCAGGCTTGCATCCTTCCAAGGTCACTAAAATGAGTACCCAGATTGTTGGGGGCAAGTAGCTTACAATTGTAAACCACTTAGGCACTGCTTAGGCAGTTTGAAGCTGTATATAAATGAAGCTGTTTGCTTGACTGGTGTAATCTGCTTTGATTCCCCACCAGAAAAGGAGGAATAGAAATAAATCCTATTATTATTATTATTATTATTATTGGCTGTCCGTGGTATCCTCAGCACTCCAATCTCAAATGAGTTGATTTTCCTTCTGTAAGCTTTCTTCACTGTCCAGCACTTGCATCCATACATAATAATAATAATAACAACAACAACAACAACAATAACAATAATTATTTATTTATTTATAGCCCTCTGTCAAAACAATCGGAGCGGATCACAGCAATAAAAAATAACACAGTAAAACAATATCAATATCCCTCTACCCAACTTCCCAACCCTTAAAATTAAATTAAACTATAGCAGATTAAAACCAAGAACAATTAAAACATGAACAATATTAAAAGCAAGCTAACTTTCAGTGGGCAGCATAAGTTGTAGCATCATAGATGGTAATATGATAGAAAGAAGCATAACTGAATTCTAGAGCTGGGAATTAAGAGATTTCTGGGAAGGCCTGCCAGGAGATATGCGTCTTTATAGTTTTTATAAAACATTCAAGAGATGTAATACAACGCATCTCATCCGGCAAGCCATTCCATAGCCTGGGAGCGGCAGCAGAAAAGGTCCTCTGGGAGGTCTGCGACAGCCTAGTTTTCATCGGCTGTAGCAGATTCTTCCCAGAGGACTGAAGTGTGCGGGGGGAGATAATCATACGGGGAGAGGCGGTCCCTAAGATAAGATGGACCCAAGCCATGCAGGGCTTTAAAGGTTAAAACCAACACCTTGTACTGTGCCCGGAAATTAATTTGCAGCCAGTGGAGAACCTTAAGCACAGGTGTTATGTGTTCTCCTGGATGTTCCAGTGATGAGCCTGGCTGCCATATTTTGAACTAATTGCAGTTTCTGGGTTAAGCACAAGGGTAGCCCCATGTAGAGTGCGTTGCAGAAATCCCGGCGTGAGGTTACCAAGGCATGTACCACAGATTCCAGGTCCTTCATGTCCAGGAAAGGGTGCAGCTGGCGAATCAGCTGGAGCTGATAACAGGCACTCTTGACTGTCGCATTCACCTGACTAGTCATGTGAAGTGGGTCTAGGAGTACCCCCAGACTGTGAAGAGAGTCCTTTGAGGAGAGTGTGACTCCATCTAGAACTGGGAGTTGTATTCCCAAACCTGGATTCAGTCCTGTAACTGTCAGTACCTCCATTTAGTCTGGATTTAACTTCAATCTGTTTTTCCTCATCCAATCCATTACCGCTGCAAGGCAATCATTAAGAGGAGAGACACCAACTGAAGTCTGGGCCGATGATCTAGTCATGGAGAGATATATCTGAGTGTCATCAGCGTACTGATGACCCATGCCTCCAAATGACCTCACCCAGCGGCTTCATGTAAATATTAAATAGCATCGGGGACAGGATGGCACCCTGTGGGATGCCACAATTAAGCTCAATCTTTGAGGAGCAACTGTCCCCGAGCCTCATCCTTTGGGATCTGCCAGAGAGAAAGGACTGGAATCACCGGAGTGCGGTGCCTCCAATCCCCAGCTCCCTCAGCCGATCCAAAAGGATGGAATGATCTACAGTATCAAAAGCTGCTGAAATATCCAAGAGCATCAGCAGGGTCACACTACCCCTGTCAATACTCAAGCGGAGGTCATCGGCCAGAGCAACCATGGCAGTCTCAACCCCATGTCCTGTCCTGAAGCCAGTTTGAAATGGATCAAGATAATTGGCTTCCCTAATTGTTTTGTAGGTTCTGTTACCTGTTCAGTGTAGCTGAGAAAGGACTAATGTATTTCCCCACCAATTGTTGTTATCAATTAATGTTTACCAGTATTCCCCAGTGTAGGTTAGGGGTTTTACATTCTGGTTTCCTTGCATCTAGTTCTTCCATTCTTTCTTTTGTTACAAAAGCAGTGCCAATGAGTAACAGAAGCTAAATGGGACAAGTCATTACTGATATCTCAGCCATATTTGACAGAAAATGATACCATGTGTATAAGGAGCAAACCAAATGGTTTCAATTAATGCTGGAATGGACATTGGCTGAATGAGAGCTACTTATAAATAAAATAAAAGAAAAAAAATGGTTATGGAAAAGGACATGGCTTAGTAATAGAACTACACTGAATTCTGTGCAAAACCTCTTTGATTCCACTGCCAGCTAATTGTAAAAGCAGCTTTATGTATCCAGATCACATCCCCATTTTTAGTGGGGATTGGACCACTGCTCTCAAAGATTGGCTGATATAAACCTACTGCATGCCCATGAGATGAGGAAGAGGGCTTTATTATGGCCAATGCTCACTCTCAATGTGTGGGCAGACATCTAGGTGAGGATTGATCATTCCCAATAAATCTACATGCAGATTACAGTACTTTACAACAAAATATTTTAACTGAGCTGACTACACCCTGCCAAAAAAAAAAAATATCATCATATCCAGCTTGTAATTCGATGGACTAACAACATTCAAAATTCCCTAGACATATGCTTTGCAAAAACCATGTTACAACAGTTCAAAGCACCAAGCTGGATATGACTTGAAATGCATGGTACATGTAATCCTTTTGTTCTTTACCTCAGCTTCCCTTCTGACAATGGTGTTTTATTTAGGAGAAAATTCTTGCCATGATCCTAATCATTCTCAACCTTTTACTGATGCTATCTGCATTTTTTAAACCAAACCCATGCATTAACTGCAAAGCTGTACTTAACTTCTTGCCTTGAATCATCTAAAATAAAATACTCTACAACAATGCATTTTGAGAGAATAATCATTATGGGTTTTTGAGAAAATGCTTTCATTACATATTTAAATACAAACATTGATTGAGATCTTTTTTAAAAAATAAAAAATAAAAATGTAGATTAATGTGGAAATAGAGCCAAACAGACTTATCAGTAGGTGCCACAGACTGAAAGTAAACTACTGGTAATCTGGCCTTCCTTACTAACATAGAAATTAAACTATAAGTATTTCAGAAAGGCTCAGTAAAAATCAGTCAGTCATTGCAGGATATACAATAATACACACACAAACATACACAATATGTTGCATTGACTAAAGAATACTATTTTGTTTTTGTTTCTCTGAGAATCCGGCTGTCAATTGCTTTCTTTTAAGTGATTAATTGGTCTCATCAAACTTCTAGTTGTCAAGCCTGGAAGTAACACATTTATAAGCAGCAACATTGCCTGCAATGTTACTTTTGGGGGTAACAAAAGCATATTAAAAAGCTTACCAACATTTATTTTGCAAAATAACATGGCAAGTGGTAATACTATTACTTCTTATTTCTATAATATCATTTCTGACTAGTTGTTTGGGCAAATATTGGCTATTTGAGGCCATTTTGTATGGATTTTTTTTTAAAAAAAGGAAAGAAAAGTAAATAAAAAGTAGTGCATTAATGGCATATTACTTACCTATCACTGTCTAACTTATGAATATTTTTTTGTTTTTGTTTTTTTTAAATGTTCCAAGCATTGATGAAGGCATTCCTAAAGGAGGCAATGTGTTCAAATGCAGCTTTTGTATCTCTTTTCCTGTAGTTTGAATCCAATACTCTGTGACCTTGTCTCCAGAGCAGGAGAAAACAAGCTTGCTCCATCCTCAATGTGGCATTACCTTCAAATATTATTAGCCAACTTTTTAAGGGTTTCCTACTAATATTTGAAGATATGTCATACTGAGGATGGAGCAAGCTCTGGAGACCAGGACACAGAGTAATGGATTCAAACTACAGGAAAAAAGATGCCCCCTAAACATTAGGAAGAACTTTCTGATGGTAAGAGCTGTTCAACAGTGGAACCCACTCCTAGGAGAGTGGGGGAGTCTCCATATTTGTAGGTTTTTAAACTGAGGCTGGATGGCCATCTGTTGGAGGTGCTTTGTGTATTCCTGCATAGCAGTGAATTGGACTTCATGGCCCTTGTGGCCTCTTCCAACAATATGATTCTATGATTCCACTCTTGAGTAAGTTCAGGGCTCAAATTTGGGACTGAGGTGGCCCTTGGTGATCCTCAAGTTGTGGGCACTGATCAGATCCTTAAGGCCAAAAACACATGGGCCAAATAAATTAACTTCCAGTCACTATGGGGGTGTAGTGATCAAACAACGCATGCCCCCAGAGTGTCTGGAAACTGCTCCGAGGCCACCTAAATTAGTCCAAAGCTGCCACAAAAAGGAACCAGGAATCCAGCTTCTGGCAGAGGCTAGCTTGGGGCTGCAGTGGCAACCTGCTTTGAAAGTGGGCTGTGCTGTCATTGTGGTCCTGGTCTGATCGCAGCTCAGTCATGGCTAGAGTGTCTGGAAGCCACTCCTTGCTCCCCCCCCCCCCAGGTCTGCTTCACCCATATTTTCCCTTATTGCTCCAATACTTTTGACTGCTGCTGAGCAGCCCAATCCTTTTGTATTCAGTTAAGCATTTACTGAGGAGTTAAGAGGCAGCTGGGGATATAATCATGTTATGGGCATGAGCACAAAATAATATTTGCACATGGAAAATGGCAGATGCAATTGAATCGTAAGAAAAATATTCAATATTCTGTATCTTTAGAATTGTTCCTGCTTATACCTCTGTTTATACCTTTTCCTGCAGATCCATTCACCAATTAAATGACCATGGAGAAGCATCAACTCCTTTTTGCCTCTTCTACTGACTGAGCAAAGGGAATGATTCCATTGTCTTTTCTTATCGTAACACAAACGTTTCTTGGTATGTTAACAAGCAAATTTATTTCCATTTGCATTATTAATTATCATGCTGATATTTGCACATCAGTGTCTTATTCAGTGATCATAGCATAATTATATTCACTGTAGTTGTTTGCCTTCAAGTAATTTCTGGCTTATGGCCACCCTAATGCAACCATATCATGGGGGTTTCTTGGCAAGATTTCTTCAGATAGGGTTTGCCTTCCTCTGAAGCTGAGAGAATGAGTTGTTCAAGGTCACCTAGTGTGCCAAACAAATATTCAAACCCTGGTCTCCCAGTGTCCTATTCCCATACCATGCTGGGTCTATTATCTACTATTCTAGCACTAAAAGGTATTTGCTTTTGAGGTTAAAGAAGAACTGAAAGGCTTCAGACCTGTTTGTAGAATTTTGTGGGATCTTTCAGTGGTGAAGAAATGGCTGTCTGTACCTAGAACCACTGATAGTTCAATTGCTGCAGGACTAAATTCTAGCAAGGAGAAAAACTGATTTCTGTTTCTTTCCCTCAATACTTTCCTGCAAATCTCTATTCATCATCTTGTCTGCTGGTAGGAAACAATGTGCTTCTTTCTCCTGAATTCCAAAACAGACTGCAGTTGGAGCCAAGACATGGGTTCTCTTGCTGGGAGATTCATGGGCAACTTTGGCCTGAGGATACCAATTTCTTTTCTTTGTCCAAGCCAGGAAGTGGCATCTGCATGGTGCATGCTCAAACAGGCCATTCTCTGTCTGTGACAGCTTTTCTATGTACAGTCATTTGCAGCTACACTGACTCTTGGATTCAATAATAAAATTACTCTGAGGACATTTGGCATATTGTCTGAAGAACACCATATGTTGTACTTCAGACAAAGATGATTACTGGGATATCCAGAAACTTTGTGGGTCATCTGTAAAAACAGGACTGAGAAGGATAAGGGAGAAGCTTCACAAAACTGACAGCATGTTTGTATAGAACCTCTCTTTAAGGAAACAATATTTTGTTTGGGAATCAGTTGTGCCACATGTGCAGGTGGCTTAAAATAACAAAAAGAGGGACTAGTACATACTTAATTCAGTTATAGTTCCTTGCATGTCCACTCTGCAAAGAGGAGTTTTTTACACGAAAGTCAGCTCTTCAAACCTCTATTGTAAATTCACAGGTTCACCATTGAGAGACAAAGGGCCCTTTAACACTACACATTTATAGCACTTTGATTCCATTCTAACTGCCACTGGGCAGTTCTGTGGAAATTTAAGCTATGTAATTTAGGCAGGCACTGGAATTTTTTGGCTAAGAATTTTAAGTATCCCCTCTCTAAACAGCAAATCCTAGGATTGCATAGGATGTTGCTATGTCAGTTAAAGTGGAATTATGGTGATGTAATTGTATTTTGTGAAAGGGTGCCTAAACTACCAGCTCAGAAAGGAGAATCTGATTTTGCAGTGAGATGTTTTCAGATCTGATGCTATTGTTTGATAAATGCATGTGCAGAAACAAATGCATGAGGCTTGTTATACCAATGTGGTTATTTAATAAATCTGGTCACATAAATCAATGCATTCATGAGTTGCCTTGAGACAATAGTGTGAATAACTTTACTTACCAAATTTTGTAATAAAACAATCCAGCTACCTTTCGAGTTATCCTACTGTTATTGATGTGGTCGTTATTATTCTTATGATTGCAGTGAATGATGAAAGGATTGTACATCCCCTGTGGTCCCAGTTTTAAAAACAATCTCATGTGATATGTAAAGAAAAGACAAGCGGGTGTTTGCAAATGAAAGCATTAGTCTCATACTGAATTACGCTATAAGGTCTCATTGAAAAAAGCTCCCCAGTCCCTGGATTCTAAGTTGGGCCCTGGACTTCCTCATCCAATTTTTTTTCTAACAGTCCCCCATCACCAAGGGCTGCTTGTCCAGAGAATCCAAAGTACCGTATTTGTAGAGAGATGATCACTACATATTCTTCAGAAAAGCGGACTTCAATAAACTAGGATTGCATCTGTTATAGCTATAACTATGAATATTAGCTATCATAGACGTGCATATTTATTTCATTATTACTGTTATTGTGTTCCTTCAAATCATTTCAAACTTATGGTGACAGAAAACCTATCACAGGGTTTTCTTAGCAAGATTTGTTCAGATGAGGTTTGCTTTTACCTCAGGGGTGCACAACATATGGCCCGAGGGCTGCACGTGGCCACCCAAGGGATTTTTAGAGGCACGGGGCAAATAGCCAGGAGAAGGAGGATGTCCCAGCTCCCAGAGTCCTGCCACGATCACATGGGGCTTTGGAGGACATGGGAGCAATTGAAGTCTTCCTAGAACTTTGCATGTCCTTTCCAGCCAGGAAGCTGCTGCAGGGAGTGGGCTTCTGGCTGCTTATTGAGCAGACAAGCCCAGAAGGAGGAGCTCTTTGAATGGAGAGGGAGAGTGAGCAAGAGCAGAGAGCGAGACAGAGCAGAGAGTCAGAGAGAAAGAGAGAGAAAAACAGATAGAAAGAGAGAGAGCAATAGAGAGGGGCCTGGCAAGGTAAGGGGCTTAATTTCAGCCCCTACCTCCTTCCAAGTTCTGCAGGCCTGTTTTACCTTCTTCTGAGGCTGAGTGAAAGTGATTTGTCCAAGGTCACCCAGCAGGTTTCCATGGGTGACTGTGGATTCAAACCCTGGTCTCCAGAGTCATAGTCTATCCCTCAAACCACTACACCACACTGGCTCCCTTTCGTTGTAGGTATTATAAATCTGATTATACAAGAGGCTGGCTCTAATGGTGAATGTAATGTGGCTTTTGTAAGTCCTTCTCTTAGATTGAATCAAGGTACTTGCAAAAAACCACATTCATTCTTCCATATTAGAAAGGGAAGACAATTGCTATGAGCGGGTGTTAGCTGAAGGCCACCCAGTGGGTTCCTGGTTGAAATGGGACTAGCAGCTTTTTGCTCCCACTCATACTAATGATCAAGTACCATATGCTACTGCTGAGCAGGTTGGCCATAACAAGACATAGCATACTGGAGAAGGTGGACTTTGATGTGATCCACCAGGACTTCTTATGTTCCAATCTCTGGCTCAGTGCTAAAAATAAGAAACACAAACTTCTCTGCAGATGTGCATTCAAATCTCAAGGGAACTTTGCTTGCTGTTCCTGTAGAGCCTCAACTGCTGATCCTTCTGTAAACAAATATCTAAAAATGACAGCTTTGTACCCTAAAGAAAAAGCGAAGCCTAAGTGTGAGGAAACTAGTCTGAGTAAACAAAGCAAACCTTTCACCTTTATGTAATTGCATCTCATTGACAATTCATTATGGATCTAAAAGTGTTTGATTGCTATTGAAACTTCTTTTAACAATGTGTTTTCAGAATTATCTAAGCTTAATTGTGCCCTCTTAGGTTTAATTGGGTCTCAAGGGAAACATTTAGTCACATAAATTAAATATGAAACATCAGTATGTAAAGGTTAATTATTAAATTTTAATGGGATTCAAATTCCTATCAAAAGGCTTGAAAGTATTTTTTTAAAGAACATAAAACTTTAGGAATGGGATAAATTCCACTGACATATATCTGGTGAAGTTCCATTCCATACCAGTTGGCTCCAGTTAATGGAGCCTTCAGAAAGAAAGAATCATACATGATGCTAAATATAAGACCTATCATACTGATTTTTCTCCTTGATCCCTCCCCCCATACCATCACATAATGTTTAGGTGACTTTCAAACAGAAATGAAATACCTTGAAATCAGCTATTCCACATTGTTATACCATGTTGCTCATATCTTCAAATGAGAGGCACAGATAGGTAGGTAAGAATACAAGGCTCTGGCAAGCAGAGTAGGGCAGTGAAATGGGACAAAGAAAAAGACATATAAGTTTCTGTCTGTGATTGGGACTCCAGGAAACAAAAGTACAAATAAAGTTGTTTGCATTCAGTTTTGCACCATTCTTTTTCATTCACTCTGTAATTACAGCAAGTTTTCTAGGACCCTGGACAGCACCCAAGCAGCTGATAACTTTTACCAAAGGGGCCTGATGTAGTAGATTTTGTCAGGTATCACTTAGATTTTATTTATATACTGTGGTACGGAGGCCACAGGGAATGCTCAATCCTTACCTTCTTCAACAGAGTTGTGGCACACACACACACAGACAGACCAAAACAACAACAACAACAACAAAAACTCCTACCTTGCCCAAACCTCTATTGATATCAAGCCTAACATATTCTCTCTGTTCCACAGTGCCAAAAGGTGTGGGTTGCATCAGCAATTAAACAGAAATGACAACAGAGTTGCAAGCTATACAATTCATGAGAAATGTAGTTTGGTTTATCTCTCTCATACTCTCATTCTCTCTCTCTCTATACACACACATTCCCTAGGACTGAGTACCTTTCTTGGCTATATACCCATGCTGAGCAGTGTAGAATCAAGCTACACTGTAAATAGAGAATAGGCTTCCTCACAAAAAGAAGAAGATTGCTACTATTATTCATTGCTTCCTTTGACAAGAAGCTTAGTTAAGAACTACATCCCTACTAAAAACAGTGGCTAGATAGTGCCCACAGCCTTGTTTTTGTTATTGTTGTTGTGTATCTTTCAAGTTGTTCCTGATTTATGGCAACCTTAAGGCAAACCTATCCCGTGTTTTTCTTGGCAATTTGTTCAGAGTCTTTGCCTCCTTCTGAGGCAGAGAGAATGTGACATGGCCAAGTACACCCAGTGGATTTCCACAGCTAAACAGAGATCAAACCCTGGCCTCCAGAGTCCTAGTCCAAGGTTCTAACCACTACACCACTCTGGCTTTCAGTTCCTATAGCCTTGCTCTTATGTTTTAATTGTCTATTCTTAGTTTTGCTCTCTGACAAAATATCATAAACAAACTGTTCAAACAGCCTGTGACAGCATGTTTTAGAAAAACAAGTCCCTCTTCAACAGGCCTTTTGTATATGAAGCCATTATTAAATAACTGGCCTTCTCTTGTCACTGGAATAATTGTGCTTTGAAGTTATTGCTTTTGCCTTTCAGTTAACATGATTTCCCACTCAATATGAATATAAGTTAATTTAGCAGGTTGGGAAAATAAGCATCCTGAAAACATTTCTAGACAAATGATGCCGCTTAGCTTCATGGTCATCATTATAAATCTTTACCAAGACCTCAGCATTAACCAGCCTACTACATATTGAAAGCATAATGAAATTATGGGCATCAGTGTGTTAGCATCCAGCTTAAGCCTGATGTCTGGGCCACACTTGAGTCCAGGTTTATCCTAAAGATATAGGCCAAGATATTTTTTAAGTATCCTAAACAATAAATTATTAAATCTGAAAAAAGGAGCATTGTTATCATACTTTCTAGAATAACTACTGTTATACAGTACTTATACAATACAATAACTACAGCTCAGTATTAGCAATAGTTTGTCATTCTTTCAGTCTCAGCTTCAAAATAGATAAGGTACAGCATGTTAATTTGTAGAGTGTCTTCTAAATGCCTCAAAATTGATTTTAAAAGAATGAGAGAATTCTGAATCAGAGAGACCTGTAGGCTTAGGTGTAGGAATATTTGGTATCTATATTAACCAGTGATGCAGGGCTAATACACTATGAGCTGGTGGTAGAAACAGGAGTGATTACTCTGGATGCTCTCGTAAGGTAAAAAGAGAAAGAAAACTTAAATTTATTATCTCAGGAATTCCACTTTAGGAGAAGAGAGGAAGATCTTGACCTATACTTGGGTAGAAGAACCTTTAAAAGCTGGTTCTTGTTCTATGAGTGTAAGCTAGCAGCCATTATTAGGTTTGTGGAGCTCCATGGATGGTCTTTCCCACAAAAAAGGAACAAAGAGAAAGAGTAACTTCTTGAAGAAGAGGACAGTAACCTCTGCACATAAAAAGGACACAAAAGGTAAAAGTACATAGACCAATGAAAGACCATGTAAACCAAATAATGTATGTCATCACTGTGTTTGTCCAATAACTTGGACAGTATACCACCACATCAGTCCTTAAACTAGCATTTTGGTAACATAGCTACCTATGGCTTAGTTATAATTGCTTCATTATGAGTTGACTACTCAGGGTGTGATTCATAAATCATCAGTCAATGATCCTAAGTGTTCTCCATTCATTTCAGGAGCATCCCTGGGTGGACTATACTGTCATTTCCCCTCTCATTTATCTTCCTGGCTTGCTATAGTTCTCAATATGCCCTTGCAAGATCTTAAAGAGGTTAGGCCTGCAGACCTGAATTGTTTATGAAACTACATGTCATCCTTCAACAGATATGAGGAGAAAATTGGCTTTCTAAACTTCTGTAGAGCCCATAATTTATGACATAGGAATCCTCACAGCATCAGTCACTGTTGGAGCTAACTACCTTTCCTCTCTTCTCTCAACTACTGATTAAGTGCTTATTATGAATAAGTCTAGGCCAAAACTGTTTCCATACAATTTACAGCCATCAGAAAATCTATGATGATAAAATGCCTTACAGTTAATAGGCACTTCTGCATCTGTTCATTTTAAGAAACTCGCCTGATTTGACTGAATGCTAATGTCATCAGTTAAATGATTTCTCAGATGAAGTTAATTTTTGTTTATAAATGAAATGCTACATTTAAAGTAAACCAACTACTCACTTCTGATCAAGTTTATTACAGATCAAGTGAATGATGGGTTTTAAATATATATTCTACAATACAGTGCATCATATATTTTACATCACTCGAATTACAGTAGAAAGCTCTGGCTTCTTATACATCTGTTTTTCTTTCTAATAACAATTTGTAAAATGAGACAAATGTGTATATATGTTGAACTGCATTTTGACTGCAACTACTGTTACAACCAAGTCATGATTGCATTGCATAGGTAATCTTGATTAACTTTATATCCTACCTTTGCCCTCTGGGACTCAGGGTGGCCCAGAGTTCCCAGATGGTTATTAAAAGCAGACACAGGACTGGATGCCCAGATTGCTGCATCCTATTCCTTTGTACAACATGCTGGTCTATGTGACAGTAACAGAAAGGTAAAGCACTGACGTAAATGAGCCCTTTTGGTCAAATTAATCTGTTAATAGCAATAGCAATAGCAAGTACATGTCTATAATGCTTATCAGTGCACTTAAACTCTCCCTAAGCGGTTTACAATGTGTAAGCTAATTGCCCCCAAAAATCTGGGTACTCATTTTAGTGACCTCAGAAGGATGCAAGCCTGGGTCAAGATTGAGCCCTTGGCTGGTGTTGAACTCGCAACCTTATGGTGTGTGAGTGAGTGGCTGCAGCACAAGCATTTAACCATTGCACCACCAGGACTGCCCTTCTTGAAGCTGATCCTTAAATAGCAAACAAAGTTGGCTAGTGAGCAATTTCAATCAGACCAAAAAGAGTAATTTGAGCAACTGATTTGCAAATGAGTACTAAGAAACTGAGCACAGTCTTGCCTTCTCTGGTTGTTCAGCTTCAAATACATGTTTATGCTCCATTTTACTCCCAATATAGGAACCAAGGCAACTCACAACATAGCTTAAAACAAAATATAGTTTTATTTCATAGTAAAATGAAACCGCTCTAAAGCATGCCGCTTATATCTTCATAACAGAAAAAAAAATGCTAGAAGTGGTGAGCGCTTTTTCAGCATCTTGCACAAAGGCTATGATGCCTTATACTCAACACTGTCATCCATACCTATACAACCTTCAGAAGTTAATAGCATCAGTTCATACTGGCACTGACAACAATTTGGAAGGATAGATAAGGACTGGGGAATTTTTAGGCCTCTGGATCTTTGGAATGCCACTCTTTTGTAAATGATTCAAAGAACTGTTGGTCACTCTGGCAAGTGGCATGAAACTTATTAGAACAATATTTCACAATCTCATGTGGTTGTCTGGGGACATGTGAGTATAACCTGAGATTCTGGTTTTGAAACTTGGGCTTAAAGCAAGCTACTTTAAAAAACACAATACTGACTACAAAACATTTTAAATATATTTCAAATGACTACTGCCTGAGGGCCTACTGGATAGCAGATTCCTCATCGCTGTAAAAGGTTTTAATGAACTGTATGCACTCTGTAATGTTATGAAAGGACTTCACTTGCTTCTCTGTGAATCCGCTTCAAGGCAAGTACCACTATGTTTAATGGAACCTATATCAATTGCAATTCTATCTAAACAGTTACTTGTGTATATTTCTCATTGAATTCAATGAGACGAATTCTTGTACAGACACCCGTGGGATTGTGCTTTTAGATCATTAAAACTAGTTGTACACTGGAGACTGAATCAAACCTCAGTTTTCTTCAGTTGAAGTAAAGAATAGTTAAAATTAATGACAGAAAGATGAACACTGTATTACCACAACCCATGTTTAAAACTTTCATTTCTGAAAGAAAATATTATCATACAGAAGGAAAAACTTGAACGGACAAATAATCTTGCCCGTCTTGTCTGGAAGAAAATATTTACAACCCTCCTATATATAAAAAGAAACCTAATTTTAAAATGTTTATCCTAGGTTTTCAGCATATTCACTGTACAATAAGCCCTGCTGATTTGCTTCAGTAATTAAACTTATTGATGTCCTGAATTGATTTGGCAAATAGATTTTTTTTTCAGTTTGACCTTCTCAGCCTGCTTTTTCATGTGTGAATCATACAAATGGGTTACTTCATGCATTATTTCCAAGGAACCTATGCAATATCTACTAGAGAAATCTCTGTGCAAAATATTCTATGCCCAGAATTTTGAATCATAGTTGAACTCACAGGTAATATAAACAAGCTCCTTAAAGCCAATGCAATAGCAAATCCATTTAAAAACAAACAAGTATTTAGTCCCAATCCATCAGATCAGATTGAGCACCAAGGACTTTGGTGTACACATAGAGCTTCATATGTGAGGGGACACCATTGTTCACTTCCATGCGGAAAATGTTCGAAAAACTTTGTGACTATCCATAATAGCTGTACTTTTTTTTACTGTGAAGATTAAAAGAAGGTTAAAAGGTCCACAACACCCATGCACACTTTTTAAAAATGCTACCCACCAGCTGTTCCCAGCTGCTTTTCCCTCTACTTTCCAATTTCAACACTCATAAAAAACAAAGCAAGGGCTTCTTTCTTAGAAAATCCCAGATAATTGTGACTCTTGTAGCCTAGATGATAATTATGATGCTGATTTGAATATATGGTACAATCAGGTGTGAATATTGGAGGATGTGATGTCAAATCAGAGTGTGGTTAGGAAGCATTTCATCACTCTGAACAGGTTTTTAAAAATGCAGTCATCCCTCCACATTCACTGGGGTTGGGGGCACAAGAACCCCATGAATGTGGAAAAACCCCAAGTAACAAAAATAATATGTTTTTTTTCCTGAGAGAACACCTCTCTAGGAATCTCTAGGTCTTTCAGTGCAATGCTGTGGTCAACATCTGCCAGACACTGACCACAGAATTGCGCTAGAAGAGCTACAAATGCCTAGTGGAGTGTTCCCTCTAGGAATCTCTAGGTCATTCGGTGCAACTTTTAGTTAAAGTAGAGTTGCTCTGGAGGACCTAGATATTTCTAGAGAGAACATATTAATAGACTCGGTGAATAATAAAATTTACAAAAGTCAAAGCCGCAAACGTGGAGAGGTGAGTGTATCACATTATAAACAGATTCCATTATAAATACGTGCACCCAAAAACAAAATGGGAGTATACATTTCATGATGAATTAGCTTTTTAACTTTACTCCATTGTGGATCACCATCAACAGCAACACCTGCCAGCTTCTTTAATATGCTCTCAGTTTTAGAACCTGTTCAGATGGGCAAAAGGGACAGGAGTATTGTGGGATGCCCCCATCAGTGTTGCACGATTGTGCAAAGATTTTCAGATGATGTCCCAGCAGGGAAACTCCACTTTATTCATGGGATAATGGTGGGATTATTGCGATCTCATGCAACATCATCTGATAATCTTTGCCCAATTCTGCAACTCTATTGGGAGCATCCCTCTGTAGTCCCATTCTTTTTGCCCATCTGAAAAAGTCCAGTGTCTCTTGCTTCTAATCACCACAATCTTGTGAAAGTGTCACGTCATCCACCAAAGGGGTATGCATGGACAAATGCTTGCTTAGCAAGGCTATCTTCAGGTATCCCCTCATCTTTCTGGCCACCACTGTCTCCTCTACCTCTGTAACTTCATGATTCCATTATCATCCTCCAACTTTTGGACCAACATTTGGACTTTTCTATTGTCCTGCATCTTTTGGATTTTGCTGTTGTCCGGCAAATGCATGTTGCATTGGCCTAAGACAATTGAAAGGAGTTCTCACAATCTGTGAGGTAATTAATTCAGAAACTCAGACTACAGTGGTAAAACTCAGAAAACCTTTCTTCAGCAACTAGAGATGTACACCAGAGTTCTTCGTTGTCAGAACTAACCAACAGACTCAAAAGACTCTCTAGTGTTAACATTTTACACCATGGCACACAAGCTGAAGGATTCAGCTCCTGACAAAAAACACCATTGAAGTTTCCTTTCCCTGGCTGGAGAATGAAAGCAGAATGCAAGCATGCTATTAATAAGATCTTGGATAAACAAAAAATGTTACTCAGATCAAAAAGGTTGAGTCTGTGAGTGAAACTCATTTGTTTTATCTTAAGACCTGATTTGTAGGAATTCTGTCAGATGTCAGAAGCACTCATTTAGGCAGCAACTGTGAGTTACCTGAGAGTAAATTTCTTGGAACATATGGTGGGAGGCTCACTTTGGAGTAGACATACATAAGAATGCTCAGTTAATACATTCCCATTCTCACAACCCATACAGATTGCACACAAACCACAGGGCTTCCTCCTGTAGCATGACTTTTTCAGTGATGGCATTATATTTGTGGAACTTGCATCTGGTAGAAACAGAATTTTCCTCCACATTCTTGTATATCTTACTTTGCTTTCAAAGAGTAAGGTTTATAATTTTTTAAGCAAACAACAACAAAAACTACAAGGCAGATGTGATCCATTGGATATATTAAAGTATCTCTTTTAACTCTGGCTGGAAGTGCCTCGGTATAAATTTAACAGATTTCTTTTGCTACCCACCTCTGTTTCTGAAGTAAATGGTGTTTCTAGCTTTCCTAAACTGCATAGCTTTTACAATCTCATCCACAGAGTCAATTTATGAGACAAGAAGGACTGTAGATCATATCTTTGATCAAACAATTATTATTATTATTATTATTATTATTATTAATAAATGTATTTATATTTCCTGCTTCTTCCTGCGGATCGAGGCGGGATTACAACAAATAGATAAAAATATACAGTTTAATAAAAATATAAAGCTATCTAAAATCATTATACAATCTAAAAACAATGTACTTCAGCCCCTAGGTATATAGCTGCCATTCAGTGATATTCCATGGTTAGTCTTGTTCAGTTTTTCGTTATAATAGGTCAGGTGGATAGGCCCACTGGAAGAGATCCTTCTTAAGTGCCTCCTTAAAGGGCTCTAAGGTGGTAATAAGACAGATCTCTTCTGGTAAGTTGTTCCATAATCTCGGGGCCACAGTGGAGAATGCCCTGTGGGAAGTCATCATCAACTTAGTGTTGGTATATTCCAGTAGGTTCTTCCCTGAAGTTCTAAGAGTGTGGGGTGGATTGTGTAGGGAGAGGCGTTCCCTCATGTAACTTGGGCCCAAGCCATAAAGGGCTTTAAAGGTAAGAACCAACACTTTATATTGTGCCCAGAAGCTGATCGGCAGCCAATGCATGATTTTAATATAGAGGTAAAATGGTCTACCCTAGATGCCCCTGTTACCAATCTGGCTGCTGCGTTTTGAATCAAGTGAAGCTTCTGGACTTGGTACAAAGGTAGCCCCATATAGACCCACCTCGATCCGTAGGGAGAGGCGGGAGATATAAATAAATTTATTATTATTATTATTATTATTATTATTGCAGAAATCTAAACAAGAGGTTACCAATGTACATATTAGTGTTTCAAGGTCCCCACTGTCCAGATAGGGACGCAGTTGGTGTATCAACCATAGTTGATACCACGCACTCTTGGCTGTTGCCTCCACCTATGATGTCAGCTGGAGGGATGAGTAAAGAAGTACTCCCAAGCTGCAAACTTTGTCCTTTAAGGGAAGTGCAACCCCGTCCAGGACAGGTTCACAGATCTCCATCTCTGGGCTGGGGGAACCTATCGCAAGTACATCTGTTTTCTCTGGATTCAGTCTGAGTTTGTTTTCCCTCATCCAGCCCATTACTGACTCCAGGCAGGCATTCAGAGGAGAGATGCCATCCTCGGTCACTGCGTCAGTTGGAGGCATAGAGAAGTATATTTCGGTGTCATCGGCGTACTGATAATACCGTGCCCCATGTCTCCGGATGATCTCTCCCAGCGGCTTTGTGTAAATGTTAAATAGCATGGGAGACAGAATGGTGCCCTGAGGGAGGCCAGATGTCAACTCTCTTTTATGAGAGTAGCAGTCTCTGAGATTCACCATCTGGAATCTGCCCAAAAGGTAGGAACGGAACCACTAGAGCACAATGGCCCCACTTAACAACTCCTTCAGGCATTCCAGAAGGATATCGTGGTCAATGGTATCGAATGCTGCTGAGATGTCCAAGAGCACTAAGAGGGTCACACTTCCCCTATCAGTCCCAGACAGTGATCATCAACCAAGGCGACCATGGCCGTCTCAACTCCGTATCCCGTCCTAAAGCCGGTTGGCCTTGGGGTGGGGGGGGGGGAGCCAAAAGATTTTGTTCAAAAATTATATTGTAATGGACTGAATTTCCACAGGTAGTTACTTGTGTATATGGAAGAGCCCTGAAGGTGCATTTGTACTTTGGAGTTAATGGAGTTAATGATTTCATTTGTATGGCAGATTTCACCCTGTCAATAAAGGTGGTTAGGGCATGTGGGACACCCCAGTCCTAGGCAATATCATTGACAGGGTGGTTCCACATGATACATAACAAATTTACAAGTAATGTATGACCACTGATGAAGCCGCTTCCATCGAAACGTGTTTGGTCTTGGTTATGGTATTTTTATAGGTAATGAGCCAACTGCGTTATCACATGTAATTCAGTCTCAGTGGTGTCTCTTTTCACTGTATTTACATTCCCTTTTTTTCAATATTATGAGACACAGCAGAATTGTTACTTGTGTGATTTGCAGTCTTTGGTCTCATTTTTGGTATTTTTACTTGTTATGAACAAACTGTATTATCCCTTGTAATTTAGCCTCAGATGTGTCTCTTCCAATTATATCGTTTTTTCCTATGTTATGAGACACAGGGGAATTGTTACTTGTGTGATTTGCAGTTTACCTAGCACAGCACTGACTGGCTCACCAGCCAGTTTGTGTTTTTTAATACTTAAGTAAATACATTTGTTTGTCTACTACATCACTGTGTTTTTTAACATTCATTCACCCTAAACTTTTTGTTCTCCCATAATAAGGTTCCAAACAATTTGGAACTGAATTAGGTGTCAAAATATTATTATATCCATATTACTGAGATATACAGCCGAATTCACATGCATCGGCATCATGGCACTGAAACTCATTTATATACATGGTTTAGACACAATGATTAAGAACAATGAACAATCTAAGTCTCTGTTATGTGAAACTTTGATATTAAAGTACCATCAGCTGCAGGATATAGATTCTTCTATTTTCCTATTGTATCCATGAATGCAAACCATACCTAGATAAGGTCTTGTTTATCAAGGACTTTATTTGTAATGAAGATATTGTCCTAGGGGCATCTAGTCAGTATAGAATTTATACTCAGAAACAGAATCTAATGAAAAAAGCAATATGCCTCCCAACCTTGTCCTATACTATAAAACTTCCCAAGGGAATTTGGCTTGTAAACATTACACTGCATCACAAATTAAATACCCAGCACACTGCCAACACTTTGCATTTCAGATGTGACTTGGAGTGCTTTTGGCTGAAGCATCACCTTCACTAAGGGAGGGAGGGAAATCACCATACTACAATTCAAAATAACTTCAGGGGTTTTTGTTTGTTTGTTGTGTTGTGTTTTTGTCTCAAGTAGTAGATTATGTATGTTTCTTTTCCCTGCCTCTTTTCCTGTTTTGAGCCCTAGATGTATATAAATGTTCCTAAATGTGCAAGTTCCAAATAACATTAATATTGATTCTATTCTTTGGGTTATTATTATTCAAGTAACTCACAAGCTGCATAAATAACATTCAGCCACAGAACAAATATCAAAACAGAATTACAAAGCAGATGGACATTTCTAAGTACATTGTGCTATAACCAACATTGAAGGGCCCTTCAGTTATATTCCAAAATGTAGAATCAGTTGTGCATAGATATTATTTAAAATTCCCAAAAAGGCTTGTGTGGGGTGGGTGGGGGTTATGTAATTCAGTTGCTAACTTACATACGAGATATAATCCGTTACATGCTTCATCATGCTCAGTTTACCCTAAAAGCTCTGGCCTCAATAATGCTAATAACAAAAGAAAAAGCATAAGCTATTGTATACTGAATCAGACATTTGGTACATGTAGCTCAATATGTGTGCTGTCATATATTTTTCACTTGCTTGCTTTGCTTGCTGAAAAGTTTCTTTTTTTAATGGCTAGGGCCTTCAAAGCAATGTACAATACAGCAATAAAATAAAATAAGAAGAAAGGCAAAATGTTCTGTATAACAAGCCAAAACAATATTAGAATCTGTGAAAGTCCTGAATAAACAGCACAGTTTTTACTGCCTGTCTAAAATGCAGTGGGGAGGGAGCCAACGTGATGCTCCCTTAGGAGAAAGTTCCTTAACTAAAAGTTGCTACAGAACAGGTACTCTGTGAAGCAAATTTGTCTACCTTGGAATAATACAAGACTGCAGTTGGTGAAGACTGCAGTTGATGGGCAGGCTCATACAAGAAAAGATGATCCTTCGGATATTCTGGCCCCAAACTACTTGGGGCTTTATAGGTGGGAAACAACCCCTGGAATTGGAACTGATTCAAGACTAGTGAGTTCTAAAGCCAAGCTAAGTTATCCCATAAAACAAAGGCTGCACCCACACTACAGAAATAATCCAGTTTGACACCACTTTAACTGCAATGGCTCAATGCTATGGAATTATTGGAACTGTAGGCTTTTTTTAAAAAAAGAAATTTAGCATTCTCTGTCAGAGAGCTCTGATACCACAACAAACCATAGTTCCCAGAATTCCATAGCATTTGAGCCATGGCTGTTAAAGTGGTGTCAAACTGGTATCACCACCAGAGGATGCGTTTACACTACACTGCAGAAATAATGCAGTTTGACACCATTTTAAGTACTTTAGCTCTGTCCTATGGAACCCTGGGATTTGCAGTTTTACAAGGTCTTTAGCCTTCTCTGCCAAAGAGCGCTAATGCCTCACAAAAATACAAATCCCAGGTTTCCATAGATGGAGGTGCTTATCTCAGGCAACAGAGTGGAAAGTGTTGCACCCATTCCTCCCAGATCAGGCTTCCAGTAGTACCACTCTAAAGATCCCTTCTGCCTGCATTTGCCACAACCAGGACATGGCCACCCTGGCTTTCCACAATTGGTCCCATTGCTTAGGGTACCCTGAGAGGATATCGTGCTGCACAGTGGGAGAAGGGCTAACAGTGGGGAGGGAATAGTGGGGGTGATGAAGAGGCAGAGCTTGAGCAAATCCTATCTCAAACACAGACCAGATAATGCAAACCCAGATAGCACATTTTGGCTATTATTATTATTATTAATTATTATTATTATTATTATTTGTTGGCCTCTACAGGTAGAAGAGGAAATGAAGGAAATCCCATGTTCCCTGAGAAAATTCACTCAGAAATGATAGAAATAACATTTTTTTAACAAAGACATAGTAATAGTTATAATAGTAACAATGTTTGAAATTACAGACAATATGCTAACAATGAAATAGTAAGTTATATGCAAGAAAATGAAAGACTATATTTTTTTGTGATTTTACCGGGCTATGTGGCCATGTAGTTCTCTTCTAGAACATGGCCACATAGCCCAGAAAACCCACAAAAAACTATGGAGACTGGCCATGAAAGCCTTCGACTTCACCAAATAAAAGACTATAACCAGCAGAAACAGCTACATAAAGTGTAGAAATCTGCAGCTCCTGTTTTGTGCCCCCCATGAGTTCTCCTGAACCATCTGACACCCCATACAAAGAGATACTTTTTTTAAAAATGGCCAACAGTTGGCATTCCATAGTTATGGATTCTGCATCCACAGATTCAAACAGACATGGCTTGAAAATATTTTTTTAAAAAACCAAAAATTCCAATAGGCAAACCTTGATTGCCATTTTACAGAAGGGACACCATTTTACTACCTCATTGTATATAATGGCACTTAAGCATCCACAGATATTGGTATCCATGGGGAGTCCTGGAACCAAAAGCTCATTTTATTTTTTATCTTTTTTAAATCCTATTCTTCAGATGAAATTTAAAAATCTTTGTAAATTTCCTCATAAAAATGTCTCACATTGAACAAAAGGTAGCAATCTAGGACCCCCCACCAACCTTCCCAGACACCCCCAATTAAGAAAAAGTAATAAATGTGGAAGTGGTGTTATGTCACTTTAGTTGTACAAAGAGGCCTTCCAACAGTGGCATGCTAGGAGTGGCGAAAGAAACAGCTAGCTTAAAGTTGCCTGCTCCAGAACTAGATGCTCTGTGGTTGTATTTCCTGATAAATAGTCCTAGGCTTAAAAAAAGGAAATATAGTTGGAGTCAAGATTCTTAATGACTACCTATCTTAAGTATATGCTCAAGGCAGTATAATTTTTGCACAGGAATCTACATCACTGTTAAATTTGCTTGTGACCTATTAAAGAAAAAAGTGGAGAAATAAATGGATGAAATAGCTGTATAGGTAGCTTTCAATAACATCCTAAATCACTAGTGTTTTCACGTTACTTATCCATTCTAAAAGATACATTTCTTTCTCCCTTCACACAAATAAAAACCAGATAAAGGCTGGCATTCAGCACTGCAGTTGTGGATTCATAACTTAGAGTTACAGATCCGTAATTGCTCTATATTCAGTAAGACAACAGACATTACCGCATGAGCCCGATTCTTACTGCTGTTGTATTAATTACTAAAAATTGAAACAGAGCAGCCATTATTGCACTTCTTTGCAATAGTGAGACTGGGGCTGCTTCAGCCATCATGATCTCTTCCGCACACACCCTTAACCTTGCTCTCGTGCCCTATTCCCCACCCAGATTGCCTTTTGGTGGGGTTTTTAAAATTACTTTTTAATGCAATTCTGGAGTTCTGCTAATGCAAAATAAAAAGAAAAGGGAAAATTGAGAAAAAAAGAAAAGAAATCAGTCTGTTTGACAATAGCATGGGGGAACAGGAAGGAGGAGACACTGACACCATGTGACTGCCAACACAACTGCCTTTGCAGCAATGTTTCACACTTGAGGACTAGTGCTATTGGGAGCTTATTGCCAGGTTTCCCCATCAATGAAAAGGGATGCCCTAACCATGCTTCAGAGACATAGCAGCTATCAGTCAGAGTCAGTGGCAGCATATGATAATTGTCAAAAACACTTTTTCCAACTGTAATTCAGGTTTAATCTCCTACAAAGTCTTACTATAAAGCTATGTAAATGCTATTTCAGACCACTTTAAGAGCCAGCAATTGGATTAGGTGGTCTGTTCAGCTTCCAATTGGGGCACAAAGAGGAGGATTTTTGTTCCCCTTGCACCAGAGAGAAAGCCTGCAACAATCAGAAGCAGGACTCCTGTTGCAAATCCCTGAGACAGTCCTTGGGATGCAAGTGGAAATGCCATTCTCCTGAAACCCCAAATGGAAAATGAATTGACCTCCTTCATCCAATCTGGTTTCTGGCTTTGAAGATGGCCTGGAGTGAACCAGAAGACATTACTCAGGGGCTGTTCAGACAGCCCCAAAGGGGTGGCCTCCAGTCACCCCTTTTACAGCCAGATTGGGGCTGTGGCAACCAAATGCTGTGGCCCTAATCTGGCCTTTGCAGGGTGCAAAAAGGAGCCGTAAAAAGTGGTTCCTTTTTGTGCTCTGTAAAGGGAGTGATAACTGTGGTACTGTGGCTTTACGGTGCTCTTCTGGAACTGCATTGTGAAGATGCAGCACCAGAGGAGTGCTGAGATGCCATGCGACTGTCACCCTGGGGGTCGAGTTGGGGCATGTGTCATGTGGACCCTGACTTCACCCCCAAGCTGGCCTTTAAGGCCGGTCTGCACAAGGCCTTAGTTATCCAGATGTAAATAAGTACGGTAGCTCATGTAGAATATTAGCCAAATAATAATAATAATAATAAAGCATATTTTAAAGAGGAGAAAAGTCAGTGGAGCAGACTTCCCTAGGCCTAAGATCATTAAAAAAGGGGCATGGAAACAATCTTCCCCCAAGAAGTAAAAGTTCTTCATGCTCTTTTCCCAAGTGAGGGATTAAATCCCTCTTTTGTGGAAGGAGGCAACCCAAGCATGACTTCTACACAGTTTGGGGGCATCCACCATCTAAACGCCATGCCCCCAACACTGACTTTTGGCCTGTCTGTTTTGGGTCACAGCCTCCTTTATTCCTTTGCTTTTGAAAAAATGTTTTGGTTAATATATTATTATCCTTCCCTGTGACAAAGCAGTGCTTATGTGCCAGGCAGATGTGATTCATAGAAAAGCTAGCAGAAGCAAAATCCATTCTGTTCCTGTGGTCATGATAAAAAATTCATAATGATAAAATGGAGGACTTCACATATTCAAAGTACTTCTTTTCTTTTAATCAGTTATAAAATAGTTTGTCTTGTTTTGCTCTGACATGTCAAGAGTACAAAATCATTTGTAAGTCATGGAAAGCGGGATGTGGGGACAATCAAAAGAGAAACCCAGGTGAGCATTCTGTGGTGGAGTTACGTCTTTATAAGTGTACAGTACTTAGATATGAGAGCTACAACTTCATAACTGGAGTTAGGTATGCAGGAATTAGAATTGGTCAGTTTTATAACATTCATATCCAGTAGAGGGCTGCAGTTTGCATTACTACATAGCATTACTACATAGCAGAGCCAGCAAAGTGCCCTATGCACACTACACATCGACTGTGTGTTTCACAGTCCAATGCACATCAGGCACTCTTGATGGTATCTCATCTTCACAATTTACTAACAGGCTTTTGTAGCACCTGTGCTACTTAGCTAAATATATGTAGTAAAAATAAAAGTGATATAAGATTCTGGTGATTATTTGTATGTTTCACTTCCGAAGTAATGAACATGGCCATATAGAGCAGTAGTGGGAATTGTGTGGATTTCCCAATGTTGTTGAACATTCTTCACCATTGTCTACACTTCCTAGGTCTGAAGGAAGCTGCAATAAATGGAAGACCAGATGTCCTGGTTTTCCATGACTTGTCCTACATTTCAGCCTTCTGTCCAGCAGGAATTTCATTTTGAGCTTGACTAAGAAGCATGAATTTACATTTATCTTAGCATTTTTAGTTTTTATTTTGTAATCATAGAATCATAGAGTTGGAAGAGACCACAAGGGCCATCCAGTCCAACCCCCTGCCATGCAGGAACTCTCCATCAAAGCGTCGCTGACAGATGGCCATCCAGCCTCTTCTTAAAGACCTCCAAGGAAGAAGACTCCACCACACTCCGTGGGAGTGTGTTCCACTGTCAAACAGCCCTTACTGTCAGGAAGTTCCTCCTAATGTTGAGGTGGAATCTCTTTTCCTGGAGCTTGCATCCATTGTTCAAAGTCCTAGTCTCTGGAGCAGCAGAAAACAAGCTTGCTCCCTCCTCAATGTGACATCCCTTCAGATATTTAAACAGGGCTAGCATATCACCTCTAAACCTTCTGTTCTCCAGGCTAAACATCCCCAGCTCCCTAAATCCTACATTTTTCTTGAATATCCTACCATTTGTGGTGCCTTATCCTCCTTTGTGGTTATGTCATCCAGTTACCCTGGTTACTGCATGATTACCACCCCTGATCTGGGGGGAATTCCTTGAATTCCTTCATGAGACCATTATGTCCAGGATGTAAAATTGCCTACCTACACCACTGGGTATGGATTAACTTGACATTTCCAAAAGCTACAACACCAAGACCCCACCAGCAATCTTGAGTCATAAGTCTGAAACACACATATGTGAGCCTAAAATCCCTGTTTACTTCTCTTTTAATAGGCATGTGGTAGCCTAAAGAGAGCCAGCATGGTGTAGTGGTTTGAGTGAGGGACTAGGGCTCTGGAGACCAGGGTTAAAACTCTGGCTCAACCATGTAAACCCACAGGATGACCTTGGGCAAATCACACACTCTCAGCTTCAGAGGATGACAATAGCAAACCCCCTTCTCAACAAATCATGCCAGGAACAACCCATGATAGTGTCAACTTAGAGTTGCCATAAGTTGGAAACAACTTGAAGGCACAGAACAGCAAAGTGGCATAAATGCCCTAAATGCATGATATCTGCATCTGATCTTGGAAGGTAAGCAGGATCAGCTCTGTTAAGTTTTTGGAAGGGACACCACCAATAAATACCAGATGTCATGGGTTATATCACTGAGGAAAGAACTGTCAAAACCACCGCTGAGTATTCCTTGCCTAAGAAAACCCCATGGGGTCACTATAAGTTAATTGGCAACTTGAAGGCACACACACACACACACACACAATGAAGCCAACCTGACTCAAGCAAAAGAAAAGAAAAACTTCAGAGGTTTCAGATGTGGTCTTGTATTCTAAATAAAATCATTGACTGTAAAATAGAAATATAATGATTCTATTATGTATGCTTATATCAAGTATGATACCTGGGGATCACTGACTTTCACTATTCCCATCGTAACATCCAATTAGCGTACCTTTAAGGCTTTTATTATAAACCAAGGTAAAGTTAGAATAATTATCTTTGTACCCATTACCAAGGGCATGTTTATATTCATATGCCTTTTGGGGTGGGGGGAATTATCTGAAAATAGCACTGCAAAGGAGACTTTATGTGATTCATTAATGCTGCGCACATTTCTTTTCGAATTTATTAAGGAAATATCAGCATAACCATATGGAATTAATTTTCTTAAAGAGACTTAGATACAAGTGAGAGATTAATAATGATAATATAGTATGGCCTTTATTCTCCTGTTGGGCTTAAGGGACTGAAGGGCAGGATGTAGCCTAGCGAAGTTAACAGAATACAGAGAGGGAGTGAGAGAGAATGAGTTTCACATCTGTAACAGAAGGATCTCTCCAGAATTCACCTCTTCTTTCTTATCCTCCTCATCGTATAATTTCTTGCTTTACAGACAGAATTAAAATCCCTTTAGAGTCTAACCCAATGTAAAAATGAAAAAGCAAATAACATCCAGAATCCAGTATGGGAAATATGCATATCCTAGCCCCATCCCTCCAGTCCCCACTTGCAGGGAAGCAGCTCATGCAAACATAATAAATAAATAAATAAAATAAATGTTTATTTATATCCTGCCCCTCTGGGTAAGCAATCGGGGCGGGGTACAATGCTTAAACATTAGGGACCTATTCCCGTATCACTGGGGTAGCAGCTTACTGCTGTTTCCACCCCATCCCAAGAGTGTGACAGGAAGCAGCAGAGGATCTGTTGCCATTCCCCCTCATGCTGGGGATTGCTTGCAGGGAGTGAGGTCAGCCACCTGGTTCCCAAACAACAGGGGAACAGATCCCTGTTGAGTGCAGTGGCTGCTTCCCAGTAAGTAGGGTCTGAGAGACGTTCAAGGTCCCCACATAGCTACTAAACTAGGGGCTACATAGGGATCATGAATGCATAACAGTCACAGGTGTGTAACTCTAAGTCTGTGACAGAGAACCTATGGCATGTGTACCACAGGTGACACACAATACCATTTTGCCTGGCAGATGTGCCCATTTTTCCTGCTCCCTGCCGTTTCCCAGCCTCCAGCTATCTCTCCAAGACAGCTGGAAGCCAAAAAATGGTACTGGGGAGAATGGGCCACAGGTGTGCACCTCTGGCTCCTCCTTTTGGCCTTCTCTCAGGCTTCAGCTGCCTCTCCAAAACAGCTGGAGGCCATGAAAAGTGCGGGAGGAGGAGCAGCAACCAGCATGCCTCAAGCTATCTCCAGAGGGACAGCTGGGGATTAAGAAATGTCCTGGATTAGGAGGACAGGGAGCTTGTCCATTCCTCCTCCTCCCCACAGACCTTTCCTGAACACCCTCTGGACACACAACTGGGGGCCAGGAAAGGTCTGGGAGGAGGAGGACCGAGCACGTGTCCACTCCTCCTACTCCCTAGGGACCTTTCTCAACCCCCATGTGTCTCATGGGCAACTCGAGGCTGGGTGAAGGAGCAGCAATGGATGCCCCCTCTTCCTGGACCTTCTTCGGCTTCTAGCTGTCTCTCAGAGACAGCTGGAAGGCAGGAGGAGAAGTCCCACCCTGGAAGCCCTGCCTCCGGAGGGCAGAAGCCCCACCCCCAGCATGCAGCCCCACCTCCAGAGGGCAAAAGCCCCACCCCCCCACATGCAGCCCCAAAAAGATTCGACATCACTGCTCTAAGTTATGTGTTCATAACTGCCAATAGAGGATTCTGAATATTATCTCAGGACATATTTTAAAAGTGAGTTTTCTTCCCTCTAAAAGTAGCCCAACTCTTTTAAGCTTGGAAAAATTTGTATGGCCTTCTTTGGGGGCTGTAAAAAGAGGAAGCACTATGGATGCATTGTTGTTGTAAGCCTTCAAATCATTTCTGATTTATGGCAACCCTAAAGTGATTCTATCACAGGGTCTTCTTGGCAAGATTTGTTCAAAGACAGTTTGCCTTTGCCTTCCTCTGAGGCTGAGAGAAGGTGATTGCCCACCTAGTGGGTTTCCCTGGCCAAGTGGGAATTCAAATCCCGGTCTCCAGAATTGTACTCCAACACTCAAATCACTACACCACTCTAGTATTTTATGCATGTATTACTACCAGTAGATAAGACTTAAATTAAATGGGAATAAATGTTATAGGTAGATGCACATCTCCAATTAGTTTACACATGAAATTGAAATCTACAGAAAACAATACAGTAAGACGAATAAAATTACTGCATACAAGACATGTCCCTCTATAGGCTTATATCGTCATTTGAAAATGTACTTGTAGGGCCTCCAAAAAGGTGTGCCTCTCAATCTTAACAATGTCAAATCATGGTTTAGAAGAGGAAGTAAGGAATTATGCTATTACAGTATTTTTTTTCTATCTGCTTTATCACACTAGGGAGCAAACAGGATTTAAACAAGAGTTAAACAGGAGTTTAACTGCAACACACAACATGGCTGTTTGTACAACTCTGCTTCTGCTGCTGGAAGTTAAATATATCTGTTGTGCTGCAGAGATTAATTCATCCTGCATGTGTAGCATGACTTGTGCATGCATGTCACTAACAGAATGCCAGCCGCTGAATATGTGAAAAACTGAACTCTAAAGAAGACAAACTCCAAATCTTTTTTAGGGCATTTAAGTTGGAGCCACACTTCCAGCTTTCAATAACCAATCCATACCCTAATCTCAGCACTCAAAGCAGAAAATTGTTATTATCTGAAAGTCCTAAAAACAGTTATTTAAATGCCTGGGAAAATTAAAACATCTGTTCCAGATATTAAAAAGGCTCTAAATGTAGGCACTAAGTGACCTTCTCTATGGTTGGTATTCTACAAGCAGGTACCACCAATAGAAAGGATTTCTTTCTTTCTTTCTTTCTTTCTTTCTTTCTACCACCCTTCTTACCTCATTTGACAGTGGTAGCTGGAGGTAGACCCTAAATCAAATTCTCAGGATCTGTAGATATTGAAAGGGGAACACTCTGGGGATTACAGCCTTATATTCCACCACTGCATACACCAGATATGGGGATCTGTGTTTATATCTCAACTCTGGGATCACCAAATGTGTGTGTATGGGGGTTACTCTTAACCCACCCAATATAAAGACTTCCATGGTATACTCTGCAAACAGTGCAAAAGTTTTCCCTGATCCCCACCTCTGCCACACATAAGAATTTGAGTCCCCCTTGTGTGACACCAATTATGGATCAATATAAATGACCTCAAACTTCCTACTACTTTGTTTTTGCTCCAATAGCACACCACCCTTTCACCTTCACAGACACATTGCCTGAAACCAAGCTCTCAGAATAACAGTGATGCCAGAGGCCAAAAATGTATATATTTGGGGGGGGGGGGGGAACCCAAAGCTTCATTTACAGAAATTAAACACAAAATTGCAATTATTTATATGTAATGTTTAAAACACCACACTGTCTCCTCTCAGACTAAATGAGACCCCTACCATTAATTCAACTCACACTCCTTTCTCTCACTCCAACCCTAGATTAACTGAAACCCCTTTCAAACACATTTCCCTTGCTCCACTCTTCTCCAACCCCAAACTAAACTGATTTCCACCCAAAATCAAAATATTTCCTTCACCAACTGTGTCACGTAAATCTCAAATATTATA